>CM031977.1:5036779-6384794 GCA_018804465.1 Populus tomentosa | reverse complement strand
ATAGGATCAGAACGAAATGGGGAAGACCCTACCCATGTTGGATTACCAATCATTGCCTTCACAGTTCACTTGACGAGGGAATTGGCAGTTGTCTTTACAACCTTAGGTGCAATAACATTTAAACATAAATGCACTCCTATAATTATTCAGAGATTGAAGGAAATTGTAGCTGCTTCGTAATTTTGATCGTATAAGATTAAATCTGCAATTTTTGTTATATAGATTTAATTTTTCTTCTTTCCATTTTGTTAATACTTTTCCCAGTAAACCCTAAATTGACATCTAGAAACACTGGATACATTTTTTTAGGTGTCTCTCTACACATGGGATGAAGGCTGTGCCAAACCTTGCCAGGACTATTCAGTTTCTGTTGATTTATCATCTGCTACCATGAGGAATCCATTTTCGGAAAAGAAGTGGAGGAAATTTCAATTATCAAGGTTATTTAGTAGCTCAAATGCTGCGGTTAAACTGCATGTGATAGATGTAAGTTTATACCAAGGATCTGCTAGAGTTGTTGATCGATGGCTTGTTGTGCTTAGCCTGGGTTCTGGGCAAACAAGAAATATGGCTCTTGATAGGTATGCTAGGTGCAAAATTCTTCTAACACTTTCGTTTTTGATCAACTGCTGCTTTTGAAAATCGTAGGTGAAAATCGAAGCATTGTTTTATATAAATTTGTTTCATGTCTCTTTAATTTAATTTGGATATTTCCGGGAACTTCTGCAGAGGTAGAAATTTTCTTTTGGCAATCTTATCCATTAACGCATAGTAATTTCATCATTATCAGCTGGAGCATAGTCTCCGCTCCCCTCCCCTCCTCCCTTTTGCCTACGTTATATAAAATGAAATCTGTTGGACTGAAACCTGATTGTTGTTTTGCATTGTTTCACTTAGGCGATATCTTGCATACAACTTGACCCCCGTTGCAGGAGTTGCAGCACATATTTCAAGAGATGGATGTCCTGGTGATCTATTTCCAAAGAGCTCTGTCATGTCCCCTCTTCCTTTATCTGGTAGTATAGCACTACCTGTCACTGTCCTTGGATGTTTCCTTGTGCGTCATAATAGTGGTCGTTCTCTCTTTAAGTACCAGAAGAAGGTAGCTTCAGAAGCACAGGCTGACGCTGGAGATCAGTTGATTGAAGCTTGGAACAAAGAATTGATGTCTTGTGTTCGTGATTCCTACATTGAAATGGTGGTGGAAATGCAAAAATTAAGAAAAGATCCTTTGACTTCAGCTATTGAATCAAGTGCAGGTTGTGCAGTTTCTTTGTCTTTGAAGGCATATGGCGATCTAATATATTCCTTCTGGCCTAGGTCTACTGGGCTTGGGATGGTTAATCAACCTGGAGAACCCTTAGTATCGACAGAAGTGCCTAAAGCAGATTGGGGATGCCTGATTGAAGAAGTAATAAGGCCATTCTATGCTCGGGTTGCTGATCTTCCTTTGTGGCAGCTGTACACAGGAAACCTGGTTAAGAGTGGAGAGGGTATGTTTCTTTCACAGCCTGGGAATGGAGTGGGTGATAGTTTACTTCCAGCTACTGTGTGTGGCTTTGTGAAGGAACATTATCCAGTGTTTTCTGTACCATGGGAGTTGGTGACAGAAATTCAGGCAGTGGGGGTTACAGTTCGAGAAATAAAACCTAAAATGGTTAGGGATCTTCTTAAGATGTCATCAACTTCTATTGTTCTTCGATCAGTTGATACCTATGTGGATGTCGTTGAGTACTGCTTATCTGATATCGAGTTTCCAGGATCATCTGGTTTTGATAGAGATGATGCAACACTGAACTCTCTCAACTCCAGTACCATGCATAGAGTAACTAGTGAAGCAAGCAGCAGTTTTGCTTCATCATCATTGCCTAATCTACGGAGTTTTCATGGCTCATCTGCTCAGAGTGCAGACAGTTCAGGAGATGCTCTTGAAATGGTGACAAGTTTGGGGAAGGCTTTATTTGATTTTGGCCGGGGAGTTGTTGAAGACATTGGCAGGGCTGGAGGGCCTTTAATTCAGCGGAATAACATTTTAGATGGCATTGGTGCAAATGTAGATCCAAAGATTCTATCAATAGCTGCTGAGCTTAAAGGGCTACCATGCCCAACTGCAACTAATCATTTAACTAGGTTCGGGGTAACTGAGCTTTGGTTTGGGAACAAGGATCAACAGGCGTTGATGATGTCTTTGGCAGCAAAGTTCATCCATCCAAAAGTACTGGATAGATCTTTACTGTTTGATATATTCTCAAGAAATGCCATACAAACATTATTAAGACTGAAGAGTTTCTCTCTCCACTTACTGGCAAGTCATATGAAATTACTTTTTCATGAGAACTGGGTGAATAATGTAACGGGGTCAAATATGGTTCCATGGTTTTCATGGGAGAGTACTTCGAGTTCTGGTGGTGAAGGGGGTCCTTCTCATGAATGGTTAAGGTTGTTTTGGAAGTGTTTTGGTGCGTCTTCGGGAGACCTCCCACTCTTTTCTGATTGGCCTCTAATTCCTGCTTTTCTTGGGAGGCCCATCTTATGCCGTGTAAAGGAGCGTCATCTGGTCTTCGTTCCTCCCATTAAACAAACATCATCTGGAAATGGTATTGTGGATGCAGGTAGCACAGGAAGTGATATGACTGGATTGTCCACAAATCATACCCCTGAATCTGAATATGAATCAGTCCAGTCTTACATTGCTGCTTTTGAAGTAGCCAAAAATAGGTATCCTTGGCTGTTGTCACTGCTGAACCAGTGCAACGTACCTATTTTTGACACTGCTTTCATGGACTGTGCTGTTTCATGCAATTGTCTCCCTGCACCTAGTCAGTCCTTGGGAGAAGTGGTTGCTTCCAAGCTTGTTGCAGCAAAACATGCTGGCTATTTCCCTGAACTTGCATCATTTTCAGCTTCAGATAGTGATGAACTTGTTACTTTTTTTGCTCAGGATTTCCTTTATAATGGTTCAGCGTACAGAGCTGAAGAACTTGAAGTGTTGCGTGGTTTGCCTATATATAAAACAGTTGTGGGATCCTATACACGATTGCATGCCCAAGATCACTGTATGATCTCTTCTAGCTCATTCCTTAAGCCATCTGATGAGCGTTGTCTCTCTTATTCAACAGATTCAATTGAGTTTTCATTTTTACGAGCTCTTGGGGTTCCTGAATTGCATGATCAACAGATTTTGATGAGGTTCGGGTTGCCGGATTTTGAAGACAAACCTCAGTCTGAACAGGAGGATATATTAATATATCTTTACACAAATTGGCAAGACCTCCAAGCAGATTCTTCTTTACTTGAAGTTTTGAAGGAGACCAAGTTTGTTAGGAATGCAGATGAATTTTCCCTAGATCGCTCTAGGCCCAAGGATCTGTTTGATCCTGGTGATGCTCTATTAACATCTGTGTTCTCTGGTGAGAGAAAGAAATTTCCTGGAGAAAGGTTTAGTACTGATGGGTGGCTTCTCATTTTAAGAAAAACAGGTCTTCAAACTGCAGCAGAAGCAGATGTAATACTTGAATGCGCTAAAAGAGTAGAGTTCCTTGGAAGTGAGTGCATGAAATCTTCAGGGGATTTTGATGATTTTGGGAACAATGTAAGTCACAGCCGTGATAAGGTTACTATGGAGATATGGGCATTAGCAGGATCTGTTGTTGAAGCTGTGCTCTCAAACTTTGCTGTCCTTTATGGCAACAGCTTCTGCAATCAACTTGGCAAGATTGCTTGTGTACCTGCTGAACTAGGATTTCCTAATGCTGGTGGCAAGAAGGTGCTTACTTCATATAGTGAAGCTATTGTGTCAAAAGATTGGCCTTTGGCTTGGAGTTCTTCTCCCATCATCTCTAGACAAAATTTTGTGCCACCTGAGTACTCCTGGGGAGGGCTACAGCTGAGGAGCCCTCCAGCCTTTTCTACTGTCCTAAAGCATTTGCAGGTAATAGATCATATTGTTCTTCCATGTTTTTCCAAGAGTGCTAGTTCATGCCAGTGCAGATGTAACTAACATGGATGCATCTCAGGTGATTGGAAGAAATGGAGGTGAAGACACTCTTGCTCACTGGCCAACTTCTTCAGGCATGATGGCAGTTGATGAAGCTTCTTGTGAAGTGCTGAAGTACCTGGATAAGGTTTGGAGTTCCCTCTCTTCTTCAGGTACTCCCCTGTTACTCCTGCTATTTAACTTCCTCAGACATGGTCCAAATCCTTTAATAAATGCTATTTTTTTTGGAATTCTTTTGAAAAGTTAGTATTAACATGGAAACAAGTATAACTTTTTCCTTTTGAAGGTAAAAAAATGCTCCTTACCATCCAGCAAATGATTCTTGGTTACTGTCTGTGGTAATAACTTGTTTATTAAGTTTCATGATGAACTATGGCTTATTTGTCAGTTTTCCATCTACCAGTGGTAGGATCATCCAAATGGATAGTACCCACTTTTATTTGATTTCTAAATAATTCTTCTTTAGCAAGAATTAAGCTATTAATTTTGACCGTACTGCATCAAAATTTCTACAATTTATAGACATACCATTAGTTGTTAAATGAAAATTTTCACCGGTGCCTATGCCCAATTATTAGCTGTTCACCTCTCTCCTTATCTTTTATTTATGCTTATGCAGATAGAGAAAACTTGCAGAGAGTGGCATTTTTGCCTGCTGCCAATGGAACACGCCTGGTCACAGCAAACTCTCTTTTTGTGCGTCTGACAATTAATCTGTCACCATTTGCATTTGAACTTCCTACTTTGTATCTTCCATTTGTGAAAATTCTCAAGGAACTGGGACTTCAGGACATGCTTTCAGTTGCTGCTGCAAAGAATCTTCTAATTGATCTCCAAAAGACTTGTGGATATCAGCATTTAAACCCAAATGAACTCCGTGCTGTGATGGAAATTTTGTTTTTTCTCTGTGACTCGACTGTTGAGGGAAACATGTCTGATTGGAAAAACTGGACATTAGATGCAATAGTCCCAGATGATGGATGTAGACTTGTCCATGCACAATCATGTGTATACATTGATTCTTATGGTTCCCGATATGTCAAATATATTGACACTTCCAGGTTAAGATTTGTTCATGGAGATATTCCTGAGAGAATTTGTATAGTTTTGGGCATCAGAAAGCTATCAGATGTCGTAATAGAGGTAAATTACTCGATTTTCTGAAAGTTTCTTTTGAATTTGTTTGCAGTTCAATTTTATACATCTCCGATGATGAACTTTTATATTCAGTTTGCAAGATCTGTTTCTGTTTGCAGGAACTTGATAAAGAAGATGATTTGCGTACATTGGAATATATTGGATCCGTCTCTGTGGCACTCATCAGAGAGAAACTGTTGAGCAGATCATTTCAGGGTGCTGTATGGACTCTTGTAAATAGCATAGCTAATTACACCCCTGCAAGAAATACTGTACCTTTGGAAACATTACGAACTTTACTGGAATCTGTTGCTGAAAAGCTGCAGTTCGTTAAGATCCTCCAAACTCATTTTATGCTCCTTCCAAAGTCTTTGGACGTCACTCTTGTAGCTAAGGACTCTATTATTCCAGATTGGGAGAACGGATCCAAGCATCGTACTCTTTACTTTGTGAACCGATCAAGGACCTCTATTTTTGTTGCTGAACCACCTACTTATGTATCTGTACTTGATGTTGTTGCAATTGTTGTAAGCCAGGTCTTAGGCTCCCCTACCCCATTACCTATAGGAACCCTATTTTTATGTCCTGAAGGCTCAGAAAGTGCAATTCTCAATATTCTAAAACTTTCTTCTGACAAGAGAGACATTGAACCCACAAGTAATAAACTGGTAGGCAAGGAACTACTTCCTCCAGATGCTCTTCAAGCACAACTTCATCCGTTAAGACCTTTTTATAGAGGAGAGATAGTGGCATGGCGGTCTCAAAATGGAGAGAAGTTGAAGTATGGTAGAGTTCCAGAGGATGTTAGACCATCAGCTGGCCAAGCACTCTACAGATTCAAGGTGGAAACTGCACCAGGGGTTGTAGAGCCTCTTCTTTCTTCACAAGTATTCTCGTTTAAAGGCATATCAATAGGAAATGAGGCTACTTCCTCAGCAACTTTGCCAGATGATAGTCATACAGTAGTTGATAAGAGGAATGCCAATGATGTGCCGGAAAGTTCTGGAAGAGGCAGAACAAGGTCTTCTCAGGTGCGGGCATTCAACTTCCTGACCTTAGATTTTCATTAGTTGCACGTGATATCATACTAATCTTATTGTTGTTGGAATTTTATGGATACATTCATGTTATACTCATGTTCCATGCAGTCAATTTCAATTCCCATTCAAGGCTCATTTAGATTTTTCGAGTCTTACCAGGTTGCCAGACTAATATAGTATTTTATTGACTTTCCTAGTTCGTTATAAGCAGTAATTATTCTCTCTCTCTCCGAGTTTAGAGAAGGTAGGGAGTATAGGGGAGAGGAGGAAAGGTGTTCATTTTTGTCTTCTAGGCTTTTGTGCATGTAAAATTGAAAGAAAGCATCTTCAAATGATTAATGGTCAAATTTTCCTTCGATTTAAAATGTTTGGCAAAGGATAGCATGTTATTTTGATTGTTCAAAACTAATTATCATTGGTATTTAGCGAGGTAAGGCTGTTATGGAAACCATTGGTAATGATTTTGAGCATTGGTCAATTGTATTAGCTGGATCTATTCAAGTAGTTAGCTGAAGATACTTTTTTAATGTCAACTGCAGGGTGGCAAAGAGCTCCACCGAGTGTCACCTGCAGAGCTTGTTCAAGCGGTTCATGAGATGCTTTCTGAAGCAGGGATCAGCGTGGATGTGGAAAAGCAATCTCTTTTAGAAAGAACGTTAACTCTGCAAGAACAATTGAAAGAGTCTCAGGCAGCACTTTTGCTTGAGCAGGTTTGTGACTTGCAATTTCAAAACTCACTGTGACTATTCAGTGTCATTGTTATCTATAGAAATCAGTTCTGGTTTGGAGTTTAAATTTCACAACAAAAATGTTTCTTCAGAAAACTCAACTGACAATTTCACGTGGCAAGAGATATAATGAAAATTTCACGCTGATAAATTCTTGATACGGGACATTGCAGGAAAAGGCTGATGTGGCGGCAAAAGAAGCTGATACAGCGAAAGCGGCATGGCTTTGCCGGGTGTGTTTGACCAATGAAGTTGACATGACGATAGTTCCATGTGGTCATGTACTTTGTCGCAGATGCTCATCTGCTGTTTCCAGGTGTCCATTTTGTAGGCTTCAGGTCGCAAAAACTATCAGAATTTTCCGGCCATGACAACTCTGCCAATTTAAACGAAGTGAGATTTTTGTCATATATCTAGAGTTTTACACCTTGATTCATCGGAATGACCTCCATCTCTCATCGGAAATCATTTTGTGTTAGCTCTCATAAACGAGGGAAAAGATGAAAACTAGGAAGGACAAATTGTTCTGATACGTAGTTGTTTCAGTGAGAGTTGGAGTATAGATATCATGTTCCTCATTCCAATCTCCTTGTGAATAGTTGCTTCTTGCGCTTGTACATAAGAAAATGATAAAGAGAGAAACGTATAGTCTTACTCAGTTTCGTTGGATGTCCTTGAAAGGATAATACCATCCTTATAGACTGAATTCGACTCACGTGTCTTCATTTCTTGTAATTGTTTTTCTTTCCCTGAACTCAATCTCTTGCTAAGTGGGCTATTTCATCAACTGAATTTGGAGCATTCTGCGCACCATCTATTTTAGGCAAGTCTCCATTACAGTACTTTAGTAGCTAGCTAGATACCATTCTTGCTGGTTCCGTCGAATATAATCAATTACCATCATCTCCACCACCGACCCTCGTGCTGAATTCGTTGTTAGGCTGGCTGCCTATCAATGTTGATTATCACTTTCCCCTCTTTGATGCGTACGATTTTCGTTCCTTTGCACAAAGATAAAAACCAAGTAAACTATTGTTTTATCTCTGTGCTTTTATCTTTTGGTGAAAAAAAAGTCAAGTCCTTTGGTCTAAATTTCAAGGAAAAAAAAAAAATACAATCAACTCTGGTTTTCAAAACAAGGACTAAATTACAAAATTATATATAAAAATCAGAGATTAAATTGTAATTTACTTGTAAAAATATAGCAATATCTCCATACAAGAAATTCTTATTGCTTAACCAAGTATTAGAAGTCTTGAGTTCAAAACATACCTCCTAGTTATCTTTACCTTCACTTAGTTTGTGAATTTCAAAGTACTAACATAAATTTTTGTTATTTATTAAAAAAAAAAACAAGATGGGTACTTTCTAATTTAAGAAAAGGTGATACGAATTTCATAATCACGAAAACATGTAACTCATAAAAAAAAAAAAACTGTTAACAAATTTTGAAAAGTTGAAACAGGTTTGATAGAAGTGATACAATAAAAATTTATTACAAGACACCAATACTATTAGAATAAGAAATTTCATTCTACAAATATCAATTTGCGAATGAGAAGTATAAAGAAAAAGCCATGAAACTAATTAATCTTTGATAAGTTAAACTAAAAAATTTAAGAATCTCTCCCACACAAACTGAATAGATTCAATAGAAATAATATTATAAAGTCTTAATATTTTGTCATTCCAAAGAATATTTATACTTTTAAAAATAAAACCCCTAATGCTAATGGGCTAGATTTGTACCAAATTTAAATAAAACCCAAACTAATTAAAATAAGGTTTATGAATAATAAAAATAAATAAAACAATAGTTTAAAACTATTTCTTACCTCTTGCTATATATGATAGTGAAAAACATTCAAGATAAATAATTGTTGAAGAATCCTTGCTGAACAAAAATCTAATACCTTGTAAAATAAAAATTAATTTCTGATCAATTAATTTTTCTTGTTTGATATAGAATCCTCATAAAATAAGTAAGTTAAAGGCTATAATATAAGTTCCTAATAGCATCAAGAACTCATTGTAATGAATGAAATTCATGACTCCCAAGAAAACAATGTTTTTTTTTTTTTGTTTTTTTGTTTTTTTGTTTTTTTATGTTTTATGCACTTTACTATTAGATTCTAGGCTCAACTTTAAAAACACCATTCTTTCTTGTACGAATGCATTAGTGGGCCTATCATATATCATTGGAAAGATACAAATGTCTAGTTTCCATCCCAATTGGAATTGTATCTGAAATTATCCCGTAGCTTTAGATATGACATTCATGTTAGACAAAAGTCTAGAATAATATATTTGAATATCTTTAACCCAAGTCTATTGACTTAGCCCATTGAACTCCCTTTTGATTTGTTTCATTTTAGGTTATAGAATAGACCAATGAACACTTCTCATTGAACTTTTGACGTTGTAGCCAAGATCACATCATCTCTTATCTTCTCAAAATAATTCAACCTTGAATTATTACCTACGTCAAACAAACAAAGATCAGAAACTTTGACTATAGCACTAACATTATACTCATCTTGTGAATTCACTTTATAGCCATTCACTCCTTCAAAGAATATGAACGAACCAACTCCTCTAAATATCAACTTTGACTTTTTATGTTTAGAAAAACTCTTTTTATATATGTGCATCAAAACCTAATCTCTAGGTTTGAAAACAATCTTTTTTCATTCTTTGTTTGCTTGGAATGCATATTTTTTATTCTTTTTCTCACCATGTTATCGTACCTTCTTAAATAATGCTTTCATCACCTGTGTTTTTTTAATTTTCATTAAGTCTAACCTTTCAACAACAAGTAAAGAAATCAAATTTAGTAAAGTTAGATCATAAACTACTTTAAATGATGAGTATTTTCTTTTAATTTAATAGACTAGCACATAACAATTTATTCTATAATATATTAAACAAAAATCATAAGAACTCAATATACTCACCTATATTTTTACTATGAATATCATCAAAGTAATTAATATAAAAACTATTTACAAATGCATACGATATATGATCCATCAATCATTACTAATGCAAGAGTAAAACCGCTACAGAGCTGGTAACAAGTAGTTTGCTTTCTTCCATTATGATGATGTGTGTGGATATATAAATGGCTTGGCTTCATGCCTTTTTCAGGTAGAGTACTGCATTATAACATGTGTCTCTCCACAAAACCATCCTTGATCTATGCAACTTTGATCGCACATCCATCTGCACTTGTGTCGTTCTGTAAAGTATTGGCTTCAATACATGCTATAAATATCCATCAATAAGAACCATAAGCATACAAGGTATCTGTTTAAGTGCAGAATTCTGTAGTGATCGACTGGAGGTCTAAAATATCATCATTTCTGAGCTCAGGGGAATTGAAGTACTAGATTTTACCATAAAAGCTGAATGTGCGTGTTTGAATTACTGAAATGAAACTATCAAGCCACCAGGCTACTGCCAACGTGGCATCTTTGATCTATTGGTTGACTAGCCCCTCGCTTGTTAAGTTACATCTTCCTTCGAGAAGGAGAAAACATCAAGTAACAGATGCAAAAGATGATAAATCAGTATCATAATTAATTTAACAGCTAAGGGCAGTGAAAGTGCCGCCTCCATGGAATTCTGACGACGTCTTCTTGTGAATAAGCTGCCAAGCTTTTATATGGGCATTTCCTTCTTCTTTCCAAGTTTCTATATTTCATGCTGTAAATGGTTTCTTTGCACAGGAAGATGCAGCAGGGAGCAGTGGGATTCTGTTGTGAACTACCAATGGTGGCAAGACATGGACCCGTGACTAAGCAGCTGACAATATTGCTGCAAATCTTTACTCAGTAATGCTTTTACCTGTTTAACTTTTGCGCTCAGAGACAGTAAAAAAATATTCATACCAATAATCGTTTTTCTTCAGTTTTATTGGTGTCACGAAAGGATTTGTGCTGGGAAATGATGAGGTCCTGCTTCGGTATCTTGGATAAAGACATTGCTTTCCCATGGTAACTGAAAGGATTGTCCCTTTCCTGTCAAGTTTCCATCTACTCTTATCAGTTTTATTGAGTGTAAAATCGAGTAGATTTCCTCAGATTTGATGGCCATGCAAAAATCTAGAAGAAATGCTTTCCGAATCGCTGAATCCAATTCCTGAATTCGTCTGTGTGCAGGTTTCTCAATGATGCTGCAATTTTGTATCCGTAAAGTACTTGATGCTGTAAAGAGAGGAACAAAGCTTTAACAATGCATGTATCTTTTCATGTAACTATTAGATGCGAATTGCTGCTACATTCCATTACAAATGTTGCTTCAAAGTATAAAGCCTACACGAAGACAGTAATTAGCATGCATTAGGACATAGATGGACACCTTTAGATCTGATGTGGAGAAGGATTCAAATTTCTATTGAAGCCCTTTAACCTGAATAAAAATATCAATCATGTGGGTGTCCGAAAAGAAGCAAACAACATGGCCACACTGAGTCTTCATACATAGAGCCTGCACTGAAAGTCCAGTTTACGTGGAGATTCTGAAATATATCGAACTCATTACAGAATGTTCAGGAAATTCTAACAACAGGATAAAGTTACAAAAGATAACCGACAAGTTCTTATATTCTCATTCCTTGCAAAACTTAGGTCTAAATTCATTTATAAGTTGCAGTTAGATATATAAAGCTTCAATGATAAAGACTAGAGTTGATGACCTCCAGAGAATTAACTATCTGCTATGCAACAGAGGCATAAATAAAGGCTCTACGTGGAGCTAGTCTGGACTTGGTCCGCCATGGTCAAGAGGACACTCTGGCTATTAAAGCTTTAAGATTTCCACTGAATGTTCCAACCTCAAGAGATTTTGGAAGTAGAGAAGACTGAACCAAGTGTTTTAACCAAATTTGACTAAATCAATACCCTTCTCTCATAAAACAGAAGGATATTCACCAAATCTAGCTACCCCATTGATTTGCTTCCCGAATAATGTCCACTCTTCTATAAGTGGATCCATATGAATGAATTATTAACTAAAAGACCCACCCACTCATCCAAAGATTAGAAGAAATCGGGATTTCCTGTGTTGAAAGTTTTTTTTTTTAAAATATATTAAAATAATTTTTTTTTTTATTTTTAATTTTTTTTAATATTAATATATCAAAATAATTTAATAATATCAAAATAATATTAATTTAAAAAATTATTTTTTTATTAATGTAGATGTCCGGTTTATATATATCTTCACTAATTTTATTGGTTTTAAAATTAATAATTATATAAATTTTTAATAATTATGAAATTTATGAGATTTAAATGAGATGTATTATAATAAAAAATTATTTGTTTAATGGATTGTATGTTTAAATTTATAAAGCATAACATAACCGAAACTCACCCCGGAACATTTAAGGTAATTTTATTCTAAACAAAAGACCATAGACAAACATGGTTATAGTGACTGACATACACATATCCCACAGGGGTGCTCTCACCTGAGTTGCCTCCTCCTATCTACATATCTAAGCTGGCCCCTCATCACTATTTTAAACCTTCTACTCTGTTCAAGCCCTCAGCCCATCAATCCCAAGAGAAATCTCGGTCTTCCCCTCTTTCTTTCATTGTAAAAGTATACTATGTACAGATAAAGCACCGGACTTTCTCCTCCCTCTAACTCTCAAGTCTTAAATCAAAAGGAGCAATCTTCACAAAGAGAAAACAGAAATGAGCCTCAGAAATCTGAAGGAATTGACCATTATTGCCAAAGAAGCATTCAGCAAGATGTTCTTGGTGGCCAAAAGTCTATGCTTTCTCCATGTCACCAACACCCATGTCTTCACTGTTGCTTCTGTAAGTATAAATAAGCATAAAGTAGTGATTTTTATTTGTTTCTTTTTAGAATCTAAGCATTGATTTGGTGTCTTTCAGCTCTATGGACCAAGTATGCTCCCTACCTTTAATCTTACTGGTGATTGGGCATTGGCTGAGAGGTTTTCACACAAGCTTGGCAAAGTGGGGGCTGGAGATATTGTTATTTTAAAATCACCTGTGGAGCCAAGAAAAATTATGACTAAAAGAGTTATAGGTGTCGAGGGTGATTCTGTTACTTACGTTGTTGAACCCAAAAACAGTGATAGAACTGAGACTATTGTGGTATGTGTTCTTTCTTTTGTTGGGGGTTTATAGATTTTGCCTTCTGTTGTTAAAGCTTAGTGTGATGTCTTTTTGTTAGTGGGTTTTCAGTGGTTCTGCTGCAGCAGCTGCTGCTTTTTTTTTTGTTGATTTTTGATTTTTGATGTTTGCTTAATGGGTTTTGGAGAGTGTGGTTTGGTTAGTCAATACTATTTGATGTTTTTGCTTTGCTTGATTTGTGGATTATTGCAATTTATTGTTTTAGAGATTGTTGATTGTTAGTTACAAAATGAAAAATGTTTGTTCTCTTTGATTAGGTTCCAAAGGGGCATATTTGGGTAGAGGGAGATAACATATATAACAGCAAGGATTCAAGAAACTTTGGAGCAGTTCCTTATGGCCTTCTTCGAGGGAAAATGCTTTGGAAGGTAAGCCTATTTTCTTCCTTAGCGTGCTTTTTTTGAATTTTTGAGATTTTATAAGGTCTAGGATTAAGACAATGAACAAAAAAAAAAAAAAAACCCTTGAGTAATGGCTGATTTAAGACCTAGAAGGTCCAAAAAGTGACCATTTATCTTTGTTTTCCTAGGCATAAAGGTAGACTGAAAATGATCCTGTATGTTACTCTAATGCACAATGTATTATGTGGAAAATTTCTATAATAATGCAGGTTAGTTAATCATGACCTGGGAACTTGATGAAATATTCTGTAAGTAATATGAACTGATGTCGTTGTTGTTGGTAGAAACTTCTAAATTTGTTTTCCTGAACCACATGGAATAAGGAAAGCCATCTAAGATGAAGCACCATCTACTCCCAAGAGTGATTGACATGGCAGCCCAAGCAGGAGATACAGGGTTTAGTTCAGTTTTTGCTAAACATGATGTGATATTGGTTACAGCCTATATGCTGCATGACAACAAGTCATTCCTATACTGTCTCAGTAATCTTCACAAAGAAATTTACGTTTTATTATGACTTAAATGGTGTTGAACTGTGGAGAAAAATGCATTATATCAAACCATGGTTGAATTTATCGCTTTCTAGCCTGACCTTCTCAAGCAGTCCGCCCTAGGCAATAGGCATTGTGATGTAAAAAGTAAGCAGTAGTTGATATCTAATGAAATCATCAGTGTGCACTCTGTGGATTAAGATAAATTCATCCTTAGCTAGTTGCAATAACGAAGTGGTGTGAATGGAATGATTATCAAAGCTCAGGTTGACTTCATGAGCAGCTGGATCACCGATTCACGTGCTCTACCACTATTTTACACATTATGATCTTCTGATTGTGAGAGGAAATGGACCAAGTATACCCTTATTCGGAGCTGACAGCTATGAATTTTTGTTCCTTTTGCAACTGCTGGACAATCATTTTTCATAAAGGCTCATCTCCTTGCACTAAATTTCATGGTTTTTGTTCTTTCTTTCATTTTGTTTCTAGATATGGCCACCTAAAGATTTTGGATATATTGGAAAAAAGGAGCAAAACGGCTGAACAAATGTCGCTAGGTAAGTGTTTTTAGATGGCACACAATTACTGTCTCCATTTTCCTTTTCTCCCTATTTTATATTGTAATGTCTTTGATCTTTCTCAAAGTTTGATTTTAGTGGTCTGCTGAGATCAAGTATGAGTGAATAAAATGAACCTCATTTGTTCTCTTCTAATCAGTTCTCAATACATGCAGGTGCCCGGCACTCAATAGCAAGGTTCAAGATTCATGTTGATGCATTTTTAAATTGTAAAATATTTTTAAAAAGTACAATGCTTCACAATGATAAATTCCATAGATATAAAACCTCCAGCCCGAATGGTTGACTTGGGACTTGAGGCCTTGACCTTATGTAAACTCACAAAAACTCGGGCTTACAATTGGCCCTGAATAACTATAATGGTCTACATTCATATGAATGTTTTTTAATTTTGTAATGTGAAATAACTAAACTATATTTTATATTTTTTATATAGTTTTTATTTACATGTATTGTTTCTTAATATTTTAATATGTGATAACTATATATAGCTATATCCACATGTATTATTTCTTAAATTTCTACATTCACATGCATTATTTCTAACTTTTTAATATAAGATAATTTTATTATACTCCAAGCCTTATTTTTTTTTATAACCTATGTATTATTTCAAAACTTTTTAATGTGGGATATTAAAACTTTAAATATAATTTTCTTTTTATTTTTCTGGGGTAATCCAATTTATTCCATGTGACTTGGAATCTAATACTTTAACTGGATTTAATAAACTATGATAAACACAAAGTCTCACTCTCAGCTGTCATAATTCAAGGCTCATATATGTTTTGGGCATAACCTATTATTGTCTTGTTGCGTAGGGCCTTTGTCCCCGTTTTGAACACCCTAAAGAAAAAAAAAAGCACCCAATTGGTGAAAGAAACCGAGTTGTGTGTTCCCCTTCTTTCTGCCTGCTCTATTCTCTATGCTCTATGCTCTATTTTTATCATTTCAAAATAAATCGGGCTAATCCAGCAAAAAAAACCCCTTGAACTATAATCTGTGTTTTGATCGACACCTCCATGAGACCCTTTTTTATTATTTATTTTTGGATTCCAATACTTGAAACATGAACAACTATGCGTTAAATTGGTTCCAGACATATCAGTTAAATGACATGTAGGAATCACATGTTTTGTTACCACCCATCAAAAATCATTAAAAACTGAATATTTAAAGTTTGGTAATTCTTGTCTCTGATTAATATATTCTCTCATAAAGAAAAAAATGATTCCAAGATTTTAGTGATGATGCACTGATTATTAAATGACAATTTAGCTACCATGTATGATAACCTGTGGTTTTAGGGTTTTCTTCACAGAAATTTCTCACTGAACAAAAGCTTCAATCTGCGCCAGCGTACTCGATCTTCCTCGATTTTTCCGTTCCAAAAGGACTGTCAAATGTCAAGGAGTTTGCTCTAGTTGCTATTCTTATTTAGTTTGGATTTGATACAAATAAAATGGATAGAAAAAAACCTATATCCACATTAAAAAAAAAAGTTCTCCAAAAATAAGTTCAAAAAACACTTCTTTTTTTTTTACACTTCTTGAACTTAGGCTTGGTAGCCTAAACTGAATATGTAGTTGGGGTCAAAAAAAAAAAAACAAAAAAGAGAAGCTAGTACCCCAAAGTCATATTTGACCAAGTGTATAAGCGCACCCATCTGAAGTTTGCCTAATGTTAGGCCTATGCCCAACAGCCAGTGTGCCGGGCATGCACCCCCGCCACCTTAGGTGATGGGCGTGCACCAAACACTTGGTTGGGTGTGCTGCCCAACATGAGTGCTAGGAATGCACCCTTTTGGGTTTTTACGGGAGTCTCAAACCTAACATGTTTGGAATCTGGTGTATACTTTGTGTCCAACATGTTTGGATTCAGGTAATGTGGTTGAATTTATTTTTTATTTTTAATAAACTCAAGTATCTTATTTAAACCTAACACTCGTTAAAGATTTTTTCTAGAATTTTACGTAGGTCCTTCAATGTTTCTCACTTATATTATATATATTATTTTGAGTATAATATAACTTAAAATATTATAAAGATGAAGTTATACTTTAGCCCCTCCTCTCAACTACAATACAAGATTCATGGGCTATAAACACACCATGAATCTTTCAAGTTAAAAGCAATATTTTTAGCATACATCTTTTTAGAGTTTCTCTCTCTACAAATTTATTAACTTTACCTTTAGAAAATCCTCACGTTTATTAAAAAAAATCTTTTGCAGGTAGAAATTATCATTCACTTGACTTACTAGGAATCACCTGCTACTATACAGCTATCGATCATCACAATTACCAACCCTTTAGACCTGCCATATTAAGTCACTAGACACCTTAATTATATAAAGTTTAAATCAGATTGTTTAAAATAAAAAATTAATTAATTATTCCACCTATCAACCTTATTCCTAATCCTATTGCATTCTATAAACTCATCACAATCCCTAGCATGCACATCTTAAGATTATTTAATAGCTAGGGATAGTGAATAAAAAGCATGCATCGATTAGTTGACATCTATCAAGATCACAAGTCTAAGCTCTGTGGATTTGACTTTCATGAAATTATTGATGAAAATAGCCTTGGAGTTAACAAATAACCAACTCAGGAATTGACTTCACGAGCAGTTGGACCACTACCTAATTCACATCTTCTCCCAATAACTCAAGACATCATGATCCATTAATTGTGATGGGAAATGGAGCAACCATACTCTCAAATAAGTGAGAGATTCTCCCTAAATTACTTATCGAAGAACTTCAGCTGTTGGCAACATGTATGGTCAGCCATTTTATCTAGTTTTGTTTAGAAATGAAACCCTAATATTGATCAAGTCTTTTCTCGTCGGCATGGATCTGCGTAAAGCTCGCATTACAATTCTGACGATCATGGATGGTTGCACACATGATATGGAAGAAGTCTGAGCATCAAATTAAGAACGAACATGTCTGGCAAAAACTTGAAAACGCCATACCAGCAGATCAGCTACCGCATTGAAAAGGGGTTAATATGCAGCAGCTAGCGTCTCCATTCTTTTGTCAAATTTACGAGCACTCACAGCCATCTTCAGTCTCTTATCGGGCCATCATTTATGATTCTTCATTCCTTTTCTTCACGCAGGTCGGTACTGGTTTGAGGATGGGATCACCCACCGCTTTGAAGAGTGTAATATATCTCGTGGATCTTGTAATCGGCATGGATGTCTTGCTCTTTTTCCAGTGAATATAAAAATACACTGGGTCTTGGTATACGTATAATGATTGACTTTTTGTGTGGATTGACAAACTTCATTTCAAAGCCTAGTAGAAAATGGGATGTTAGTGGGGACAGTAGGACCAGAATACAAGTTACTAGAGTCTGTTTGGCATGCATCTATGTAATATATTGATCGAGAAACCTTTAGAAGCTCAAGAATAATTGTGTAGGCATAAACCCCCTTTTCTTGTGATTTTAAAATAAAATTATAATTATAATGAAAGATGGTAAAAAGATTCGGTTTTGATCCGTTAGATATTAGAATTAATTAAACCAGTGAATACGAATTGTTTAGTTTAATAAACAGAAACTATTCTAATTAAATTAGATGCTCAAGATAAAATTACAGAACACACAAGTTTAACTAGAATAGTTTACATATCTATATATATATATATTATGGTAAATATATTTTCATCACAAATATAATAATAGAATTTTAGCATGCTGAAAATATTATTCAACCTTACAATTTATTTCAAAACAGCAAGTGAGTCACTACCTCAACTAATAATAGTCAAGTGATAAGGAATCAACTAAGAAGGATGACATCCCTGATTTGAATTCTATCACTTGCACTTCTTAACCTACATACAAATGTGTGATTGACTGAGGACCTTAAGTTAAAGAATTATCTCTTATGTTTTGGCTTCTTGGAGTGGTCATCCACCCATGAATTGTGTTTAGAAGTGTGTTTATGATATAAAAGAAAAGGTTGGTTTCAAAACAAAGTTTTAGCATGCACACTAATAATATAAAATATTTATGTTTAACCTTACTTGTTGTGAATCACTTTAAAATAATGAAGTTTTAATTGTTATTAGAGATGGATATTTTGTCCTTAAGTTTTTATTGCTTCTCACTTTGTACAATTAAGATATTTGCAATAAGTCTTTCAAGATTCCAACAACATTACCTTGTTTAGATACACTTTTAAATAAGATCTATGAACCAAAGTTAATGGACCTAGTTATCTCTAAAAAAAAAAGTTAATATAAGCTTTAGATTTGAGAGAAAATCAAAGTTTAAAATGAGAAGAAAAACACAAAAAATGAGGTGAGGAATAGTGTAATTTTTTTAATAAAAAAAACATTGTTTTAAACTCTTCCTTCACTCCCTTTTTATATTGGATTTTAGAAGCTAAAACAAATAAAACAATAAATTAATTAACTCTAGTATCGACTAGAACTAATTTCCATTATTATCAACTTTTATTAGTCACCATAAATCCTGAATTAAACCCAAATGTTTTGGCTATAAATGTAAGATCCCACATCGGTGGGTGAGGGGTGTGTTGTTGGCCTTATTAGTAGTGCTGGTGCTAACATGTTGAACGCGTCTTGGGACGTCAGGCTCCGTAGTGGGCTCGCGTTACTAGAAACAAAACTGTGAGGGCAGTAAGGCCCAAAGCGGATAATATTCAGCCTGTTGGGCCGGGCTGTTATATTTGGTATCAGAGCCGACCTCACTAGCTGTCTGGTTGTGCCGACGGGGTCGTTGGGCTCCTTAAGAGGGGTGGATTGTAAGATCCCACATCGGCGAGTAGGGGTGTGTTGCTGGTCTTATTAGTAGTGCTGGTGCTAACAAGTTGAACGCGTCTTGGGACGTTAGGCTTCGTAGTGGGTTCGCGTCACCAGGAACAAATCTGTGAAGGTGTGGGGCCCACAGCGGACAATATTCTGTAGGAGTGCCAGGTCCGCTGCGTAACTCTGACGAACACGTTTCGGGATGTCAGGCTCAGTAGTGGGCTCGCATCACCATGAACAACATCGTGAGGACGGTAAGGTCTGCATGTTGGGCCGGGCTGTTACAATAAATATGATTTTTTTGAGCTGAGTCATATAAAATGTTTATGGAAGAGACTATTTAGGTTCTAACATTTATGGGTTGGACTAAGCAAAATAGGGGTTGAAAAAATAATTATTCATGGGCCAAAGAATTATAAACCCAGATCCAAGCCCATAATTATATAGGTTGGCAAAAAAAATTTCTTTTATGGCCTAAAAATTATTTTACAAAAAACCCAACCTAGGCTCGTCCCAAAGCTTGAGTTGGGTCGGCACATACATGTATTATTAGTTTAAGATCGAAGCCCATTTTGCTTAGGACCTCTCCATTCTAAAAGTTTGGTGCTTTTTGGACCAAATATTAACTCTTCACCTTCCCACTAAATAAGTCACAAGAAAAAAAATTGTTTCTTTTCAATGCAGGATAAAGTTTTTAGAGGGTTTTGGGTTTTATCAAAACATGCCAATCTGGTCTTAGGGTCTTCAATTATCTAGGTATGGTTATCGTCATTACACTCTTTGATTTTTAAAGGTTTTAAAACTATTTTTCTTAATGAATTATACACAAACTCTCTCGACAAACCTTTAGTTAGCTTTGTATATGATGTGATAAACCTTGGTAATATTGGCTTTAAGAATCCTTTTCTTAGGATTTTCTTGTTGGCCTTTATTTTTATAATCCCTATCTAGGTTCCTAGTCTTGTTACTAATAAAACATTTATCATTGAATTTTCAACAATTCCTTTCCCTTTTATAGCAAGCTTCTTCTTTTGATTTTTATTGTGGACTTTGTCCCTTATTTCATAATGTTCGCTTTTGAGACACCCAAAGAGTTTGATCTTTTTTTGAAAAATTTATTGTCATCTTTTATCCTTAACCTTACAATAAGATCTCAACCATCATATCTTTTCACTTATGCTTAAGGTAGTTTTTAAATCCTTTCCAAGATGGTGATTTTTTTTAATGAGTGCGGCCATTTAAAAAGATTCATTTGGTAACATACCTTTAACATGTATTTTTTGTAAATGAGCTAAAACTTTTGAATTTGAAGCATAACAATTCTTGAATCAACTATCTTAAAATTAGAAATTTGTTGATTATGAATTCCCCTGTACCAACATCTTTAGCCTTGTATTTCTTGTCCAAAGCTTATCACAATGTCTTGACATTCTTGATTAAACTATACACATTATAAAGTGTATTGTCCAACTCATTTAAGATATAGTTCTTGCACACAAAATCATTGTGATTCCAAATATCTACATTTGTCATGGTAGTGAGGTCAAATTCATTATCTAATAAATTTGTCATTTCTTCAGTTAAGAACTTTATCAAGTTTAAAGTGGTAATATAGAATGAGATCTTTTGCTACCACCTCTTAAAGTTCAATCCATTGAACTTTTAAGGTTTTTTACCATACATCAAAAAAGATGTTGGGGGAATCCTCACTATCAAAGTAGTAGTTATCGAAGCATTACTAGTTAGAAAATCCAAATCTTGAGTAGAATACATGATATAATCTAAATAAAAAAATAATCAATAATATTTATAAATAATTATTTTGGTTCCATAACAAGCAAGTAATATAAAATCAAACTTGAAATAAAGCAACTTAATAAACAAGAAATATTTAAACTATGCAAGATAAAAATTCAATACTTTATTCATTTTAGTTAAGAAAAAGACATCATATTAAACATGCATTATGTCAAAATAATATGATTAATAATACCAACAAGTTCACAAAACATGAATAAACTCCAAAAAATTTCTTAAAGATTAATTTTAAAATATGTTTAATATTTATCGAAGCATATGATAAGATTATAACAAGCATGAAAAAAAATTCATATACAAAAAAAAAAAAGCATAACTAAAAAAATAACATGCAAGAATAAAGCCTTAAGATTATAAGATTGTAATCCAAAAGATATTAAAAACAAATAATGGTACTTGTTGAAACACTTTAAAATATTAAAATTCTTATTGTTGTCAAGGATGAAACATTTATTCTTAAGATTTTATTACTCATCATTTGGTGCAGCTTAGATGTTTTCAATAATAAGCTTACCAAGGTTTCAATAACAACACCTTATTTAGATGCATTTCTAAACAAGGTCTATGAATCAAAGTTAATGGACTCAATTATCTCTCAACAAAATGAATATAAACTCCAGATTTGGAAGAAAAAACAAAGCTTAAAATGAAAAGAAAAAAATTAAAAATGATGTGAGGAAGAATGTGTAAAATCTTGAAAAAAGTTGTTCTAAACTTTTTCTTTACTCTCCTTTTATAGTGGATTTTGAAAGATTAAAAAATAAAAAGTTAATTCCAGTAATGACCATAATTAATTCTCACTATTATGAATTTTTATTAGCCACCATAAATCATGAATTAAACATGAAAATTTTGACCATAAACCTGAATTTTTTTAGCTAAAAAAAATGTTTAGGTTCTAACATTAATGGGTTGGACTAGACAAAACATGGGTTGAAAAAAATAATTATTTATTAGCAAAAGAATTATAAACTTAAATCCAAGCCCATAATTATATAGGTTGGCATAAAATATTCTTTGTGGTCTAAAAATTTATTTTATAATAAATTCAAATTTAAGCTCAGGGTCGACCTAAGTTGGGTTCTCGTGCGTACGTGGATTTAAGCCTAAAATTTACATTTCTTAGTACCTCCTCCCTCTAAAACTTAGATGCCTTTAGAATTGTGTATTAACTCTTCACATTCCAGCTAAAAGAGCTATAAGGAAAACTTGTCAATATAGGATATAGTGTTTAAAGAGTTTTAAGTTCCACAGAAAACATGTGAAGTAATGATTATTTGAGATTAATTATTCATCTAACTATAATTTATTTAAATTATATTAATATTTCATGTTAAAAAGTTTATATTAAAAATTAAATGTTAATAAAGTTTTAATCTCAAAAGTAAATAAATTCCACTTTTAACTTGATGTAAATTTATACTAGTAACATCATTAACCTTTAATGTAATAAAACGTGATTATTTATAAAAAGAAGAAGAAGAAAGAACAGTTTATTAACACGCAACTAAAAGACATAATCATTTATATATTTGTTTTTTTTAATCATAGTGGTAATTATTGGTGGGAGTAGAGCTGTAATCTTTGGCAATAGTTGCAACTTGCAATCTTTAAAATTTTAACTCTATAATTTTTTTTTTAACTATTGCAATCTTCGACAATAGTTGTAATCTTTGTAAATTCTATTTTTTCCACTATATGTATAATGATATGATAATTGACTATATTTTTCTATTTTACTAAAATTAAAATTTAAAAGAATATATATATATATATATATATATATATATATATATATATATATGTACATAAAGAGTTTTTTTAAAAAAAAACAATTGATTGAAAATAGATTTAATATTAATATAAAAACTAATCGAAGATATTATGAAATGGTATGGGATCTAGCTAATATATATGAATCTCGGCTTTTAGAATCTTGTGTAGATTCCAATTTATCATAGAAATTTTTTAAGGCATTTCATAATTAATGTTCAAAATTAATTATTCCTATAAGTTTGATAGAATTTTAATATATTGTTTTCAATTTTCAAAATTATTAAAATCAATTCTATTTAAATAGATGAAATATCAAATAATTTAGATGTAAAATCAATCAGTTGAAATTATTTTTTACAATGGATCTAGTTTTATATATAAAAAGAACACTATTCCACTCACTAAACTAAACCAAAGCAAACATTTTCTATGTGCTGGTCAAAGCTAAGTCAAAGCACGCGTTATAAAAACACGCCTTAGCCGGTTGTCATCAAGAAATTAAACTAAAAGACAATATAGTATTCAACTAGATCTTGGTTTTTTTTTTTTTTACATTATAAAAATATTTTAAAAAATCTGATATCTAAGCCATTATACCAATTAGCAATTTCAATAATATGAATAAAAATAATAACAGCAATAAATAAAATAATAACAAAAAAATTTAAAAAAATCTAACATAATCTCATTTGACTATAAAAAATCTAATATTTAAAAGCGAAAAAAAAAGCAACACATAAAACTCAATTAAATTATGTTAACTCACAAATTATGTTACAATAAACATAGAATTGAGATTACTATGTAGAAAAAAAATAGGGAAAAAAATGAAAGGAAAGAAAAAAAAAAACACAAAGATAAATTGTCAATGCATCGAATGTTGAATAATAAAACTAAAATAAATAAATTTTACAGAGAAAACTATAGTCAACTCGTGTTAACCTTTTTGATACCGCTTTGATCATGAATCCGAGACTAACCATATAAAAATCAAACCAAAAATAAAAACAAAACAAAACTCTTAAAAAAAGTGAAAAAAAAATCAGTTTTTTTTTAAAACCTTTTAAATTTGGTTTAATCTCTAAAACTCGAACTAGTAAAAAGGTTGAATCAAGAAACTTAATTCACAACCACTTTAATTTTGAATGATAAAATCATGAAAAAAATATAAATAAAAAATATGAGAATCAAATTTGATAGAAAAAAAAATCATTGAGGATGAAAATGTAAAAAATCTAAAAAATGATCTCAAACAAACAAATAGTAATAAAAATAATAATAAAAGAGGTAATATTAAAAAATATTTGTAATTTTATGATGGAAGTGTGTTTAAAATTTTTCTAAAAAATATATGACTCGAGACATAGACATAACTAAGGGCAAAAAAATGATATATGGACAAACCAAAAAAAAAAAAAAGAAAAAGGAAATGACAAGAAATACATGGTTAAAAAAAAAATCATATAGAAGACAGATAAAGAAAAAAAAACAAAGCTTAATCACTAATGATATAAATAATAAATGATACAACTATAAAAAAAACATTACCTTTTAAAAAAGAAAAAATAATGAAAAAAACTCAGGCAAACCTTCTAACATCACCAACAAAAGATCATTAACAACACCAACTTCAATCTTTATTAAATACACTTGTTTAGGTTAAGAGTTGGAAGGATGTACAAGCTCTACTTATCAATTATGTAAGTATTTGAATAGTTATTAGCAAATATCAATATTGTTAGATTTAAAATTAAACGTGAAGCATATTTTCTAGAGTTACATATATTGCACTAGTACTTATGCCAATTCTAAAACAACTAGTGCTACTTTTACCATGACTTGTGCCATTGTTGCCAACTTTTTCACCATTGCTACTTTTACTATAATTTGCGCTAGCTCTTCCACCATTACACCTTTTGCATCACTGGCTTGTCTCCTACATCTAGCTCCTTCCTCATCTCTGGCTTTATATTTACACTATATTAAACATTAACTTATTCAATACTATCTCTTTGACAATATATCAAGTTATGGCCAAATAACTTGTAAACATTAAATCTAATTGTTAAAGACCTTTTCCTTAAGGTCGTTGGTTACTCTTCTTACTGTTCTCTTATTCTATTATCTCTTACTTAACCCACATACTTCTTTTAAGAATAGAGGTAAAACAATCACCTTTTCTATGTGTAGATCAAGATCAAATTCTGATAATGGGTGCATTACTTCACTCTTTTGTGATGCATACAAGAAATGTCATGTCTATACGGAATACAATCAATTTTCATTCATCACAAGAGCAACATCTCTTTTATAAATTAATAAAAAGTCTAGTCTACCCATTGAATACTTGGTATTCATTAGCACTCGGTAGAATCATTCTCATATTTCATGACTTTTTCATAGCTTTATCAAGCATGTTCCTTGTAAAAATAGTGGGTTTTGTCTCCCAACATAAAGTTATAACAAACTTATCATGAAATCTAAACAAGAGCTCCAACCTAATTTTCTTTAGCGATATCATAATTGATATAATTTAATATTTATCGACCCAATTGTTGAATAACTCAACCAAATTATTTGTTACATTTTCAACTTTCACTCCAATATCTTACAAATATCATGTCCATGTCTCAAGAGGGATTTCTTCCACCAATTCAAAGCTCCAGACATCACCAATCTTGTTTATGTGGTTATAGCAATTGAGATATGTATAAGATTTAAATGGATCGTAGAACCTAATTTTAACTTGTGAAATCCCTTCTTTAAACTAACATAAATATGCCTTAGCATAGTACATATGTGTTGCATCAGGAAAAAAACTTTGTAGTATAGCCATCTAGACTGTATAAAAAATTATTAAACACACAAAAACATAAGCAAATATAAAGTTACACAAACTATAAAGTTCATCATATCTTTTGTCTATTAGACATTATGTATAATGGCTCGTGGTTAATTTCGGATTTGATGAAGCCACACAACATATAGAAACCATCTCCAAGTATCGTAATTTTCAATTTCCACCACAATATATGTAAATAGAAATAATTCATTGTTTGCATTTAATGCAATTGTTGCTAATAACACTTCTTTATATAGACCCTTCAAATGACAACCATCACCTGATGTATTTCCCATTAAAAAAATCATTATTAATGATGTCAATCCATCCATCATCATCATCATCATAAATTCAAACCCTCTTTTCTCATGATGGAATAAAATTATCATTCATGCTATTATTATCACCATAATACTCGTTTTCATTAATATGACACTCTAAACTAACACTATCAACATCTATATTAATATTGTCATCATCTTCACCCATAATATGTATTAATTAAAATAATTATTTCATTGCTTCCATCATAATTATCATTATTATCATCATTATTATTATGATCATCATAAATATAAAAAAACTTAGTCTTACGAGACTTACTATTATATTTACTTAAGTATTATTCAGGCATTTGAAAATATAAAAAAACTACCTTTCATATATGCATCAATGTACATGTAAAATTCTTCTTCATCTTGATGCAAAGACAATATATTTAAATGTAGAAGTATCATAAAAAACCTTGATTGTTTCTATGATCTTGAATTTGAAACCCTTTCAAGTCAATATTGAAAACTTGTTTGCAAATGAAAAGTATACGTGTAAAACATGAAGTCAGTATCAAATTTGATGTTTGATCTCCTACAAAGAGAAGATTTTGTTTTTATTTGTGTTTAATTTATATTTGTGGAGAGGGAGAGAAGAAAATCGAAATCTATGTACAGTGATGAATTGATTTGTCGTTTGGATCATTCTATATAGAAGAGTATTTTTATTTTTTCATCGAAATTAAAATACTGTATTGACCTAATATAATTTTAAACTATTAAATGTGAGGAGGGGTAGAGTAATTTTTCCCAAGTATAAATTAATTTTATATCCTTAAGAAAGAAGAGGTCTGTATTTGGATAGAGCTCCAGTCCAAGAATTAGGAATCCTAGCTAACTAAACCTGTACCTTTCTCCCTGTAAAACCGCTGGAGTTACAGAGAAAGAGAGAAATCAACAGCACATCACAATCGCACCCTCCTCCTTCACGCGAATCTCACACGCATCCCCTTCTTCTCTATCTCTCTCCCTGACTAAGTATTCTTTAATGTTTCTCATCTGAGTTCAATTCAATCATCCTCGACTTGATCAATCAAACTGTCAACCAATCTGATCTGAATTTTTTTTTTGGGATATGATGAAGATGCAGATGGAAAGTAACGGCGGCAGTCATCGCCTTCACCATCACATTAATCAGAATCAGAATCTCAAGTACGGTCAGTTTTCTAATCACGAGGATGAGATAGATCATCAAGTTTTTGATCTCTTTAGTAATTGTAATAGCAGAAGTAATGGTAAAGGGAAGAATAGGATTACAATGCCGTCGCCATCATCGACTACAACAGCAACGACGATGTTGTCTGCTTCTACCTCTTCAAATAGTGGCGTTGGATTCATTGAACATCCGGTTTCGAAGCTGGATACACTTGCCGGCGTTGCTATTAAATACGGCGTTGAGGTTTTTTTTTTTTTTTTTACTTAATTGATTGGTTTTTTCCTTCATACATCAACGGGTTATTTTTATTTTGATCTGGGTTCTGTTCAAAATGTGATTTTTTTTTCCTGTTAGTCAAGGTTTAATTAGTATTTTTCATTACAAAAAAAAGAAGGGAGGAGGGGAGGTGGCTGCGGGATAATCAGTTTGGTTTGTTTAGAATTGCAGAATAATCAGTTTCATTACTGCCAAAACTTACCTTTACTGACCAATCGATTATGTTTGGAATTAAGTTTCTTTTGTGTTGCTGTTTTCGGGTTATCTATATATATGTGTATTGAGTTTTTGGGTGTCAAAATGTTTCTCACGATTTCACAACAGTATATTGCTACATTTGTTTTTTTGCCTTTAGATAACTTTTAACTAGATGGCAACGAAGTTAATATTGTTTTGGCTTGTTTGTGACTAATTATGTAGGTTGCTGACATAAAAAAGATGAATAGCTTGGTTACGGATCTTCAAATGTTTGCTCTCAAGTCACTCCAGATTCCACTTCCTGGAAGGCATCAACCCTCATCTTTCTTATCGAATGGTTCTGACGTTCCAGGGTATGCATTTGTTCCTTTCGAACCTGTGTCTGTTCTAAATTTCCATTTCTGGTTCATTTGAATTTCCCCATCATTATGTGTGCAAAAAACATGTGGGCTCTTATTTCTCAACTTACCTTCATTTGAACCTTCTTTTCCTATTACACTAGCATGACTCTCCAAATTGCTAAAACAAGGTATTTAAAAGTGTAGAAAGTGATCCTTATACTGGTTAGTACAACCAGAAAGCTCAAGCCTATTTTTCTGGCTCACCCCATTGCAGTCCTAACCAACCAGCCTAGAGATTTATTTGAACTTCTTATGATGCGTTGGTAAAATTTTAGTGCCACATAGTTTGCAAAGCACAACTGAAAGTCTTAGGCAGGTTTAATTCTTGAGTCGGACCACTTCATTAAAAAATTGCCTTTTCAGATTACCCTCCAAGGACCTTGCTTGGATGAAACTATGACTGTGCAGAGGCCTTCATATATAGATTGGCCACGATTCATGTGGACTTTCAAATTATACATGCTCAAGAGGATATGTAGTAAGAATCTAGAATTTGATAACTTGCATTAGCTAAAATGGTGACGTGGTATTGCTGATGGTGATACAATAATGTACATTTTGGGCGGTAGGAGAGATGCAAGAGTTTTTATTCTTGTGGCACATGGCAGTTGTGGCATTTAAAGGAACTGGTCTTGAAAGATGTGGCTCTACTTGTTAGGTTTCTTGCAGTAAGTGTCACTGGGAAGAATCTGCAGTTCTAGTCTAGGTTCTAGGTGTGTTCTGTGCTGCAGTAACCGGTGGGAAAAGATGGAAAAAGGGATGGTGGGTGATCTGGGGAGCATTTCCAGATCTTTTCGCTACTCCCTGCTGTATCTTCGAATTAAATCCAATTCAATAGTAAGATAATGAAATTCTTGAATTGCAGATTTCAAATCTGTTCTGATTGAATTGGATTCAAATCATATCAGAGTAAGCAAAGGATCGTCTATGGAAAAAAGAACCGACAAATATAAGATATAGGGAGGGAGGAAATGCATGTGAGATTCACATGAGAAAGGGAGGATGCAATGTGGTCTGGTGGTGTCATTTCCTCTTGGTTTCATGGAAAACTGAATAAGATTTGTGTTCTCTTTTGTTTTCTCTTGGTAATCCTATTTTGATGGATAAAATGATTTGCCTCCCGTGACTATAATTCATTAGATAAATTACAAATATTTAGTCTTGGCTAGTATAGTAAAAATAATTAGCTTAAGTCAAAATTATTGAATAGGGGATGTAATTCCCATCTAGTATAGCAAAAATAATTAGCTCAAGTCAAAATTGTAACTGTCTTGTAGTATGGATAACTGAACATAAATAGTAATAGCAGGTTAATGTATCATTGGTATCACCTTTGCAGCCTTGTTCCCAAAAGCTCTGCCAGGTTTCTCCCCTTTCAGTTAAGCTGCTGTGCTGGATGTCACTTGCGGTTTTACGCATCATCCATGTACCATCATTATTTTAAATCCTTCAAATTCCTATACCTTCATCTGACATATATGACACTTTTATCCCTTATTTTCATGAGATTTCACATTTCATATATTTGCCATGAAGTCTGTGATGTTGTTTGGGGTATGAGAACAAAACCTATTTGACAAAATGGATATCATCTTATCATCAAACATTGATTTAGTATCAACACCACACAACTGCTAGAAAATTTTCTAAAACTGATTGAAGTACTGGTAAGAATCCTAGCCTATTCCAGATTAGTTTGATTAAGTCAAGTGACGTAGTTGGTCTTTCTAGATGGTTTTTAAATTTGAGCGGAAAATGCACTTACAGTTGAAACCTGATAGCATTCAGTGTTCCATTTGATATGCTGAAAACTGTGTGTTAACATTGAAAATCTTTTGGGGTGGATCACAGCCCCAAGTTCAGCCTAAAATCTACAAATTATGACACTTGAACTTTTTTGCAGACAGAACAGTTATGAACGGACCCCGCCACGTGGTATGCAGTCCGATCTCTTTGATTCATTTCAATCTTTGAAGCCCAAGTCTTCACGGTGGAAGGTTTCTCCGGCTATGAGCTCTTTACAAGGTTACTATGGGCTTAGGCCAAAAGATCAAAAGAAGATACCTGAAGGTTTTGAGATGGCAGTCTACAGGAACGGACATTCTCATTATCTGGAAGGTGGTCCATATCTTAAACCATCACCGGCTTCCCATCCGCCTCTGAGCCTCCATCGGAAAACTAAAAGCTTGGCTAATGGGTTCCTTGATGAGAAAAATGGACTGGTTGACAAATTATACCTTGATGAAGTGAAGGAAGGCGAGTCTGAGAAATTGGTGAGAAGGCGTCAGAAATCAGAAGCTGATTTCACTTCCATTTACACTGACTTGCTGATTAGAGAGGAAAGCACCGGGCCTGCTTTCTCGACAATCACTGGGAAGGGCTTGGCTCTGAGACCTAAAGCGGGAAATCGGGCCACAACAGATGTTGATGCAGGTGGTTTGACCTCTGCTCAAACGGGTCCAGGAGATTTGGCTGATGGATTTCTCGTAGTAAGGAAGTCATCAAGCGCAACTAGTCTGAATGATCAAGACAGCTTTAGTTCTTCCATGTGGCCAACATCAAAGTGGAATTTGAAGCCAGATTTACAGGCCTTATCCGCTGCAGCCATAACGAGACCAATCTTCGATGGATTGCCAAAACCAATAACGGGTAGGAAAAACAAAACAGCACTTGATTAGTTTAGCATCCGATATCATATTCAATTAACTCGTTGATGATCCAACATTTTGTCTGCTGAGTAGCTCTTGAAGGTAAATAGAAAGACGTGACAGGAAAAAAAAAATCAAATAAGATAATACGTTTTTGTTAGTTTATGTTACAGAGAACTGTTAATACATATAATTGTACCCCTAATTTATTCTGTTTACTTTGATGAGAACAATTAAATCCACCCTTGTGTATTAGAAAAAAATGGATTTGATAATAGAGCATCAATACTTTCTGTCATTGATTTATCTTAAATAGAAGATGGCAATCCCTTTAATACCTCATGTCAGAACAGTTATTGAGTGGGACAATGTTTCCTCTTCCCTGCCAAAGTCGAGGTTCCTTTCATTCAAGCCATTATTTCCCTTCTTTGTGTTCCTTATATCGTGTTTGCGTTGCCAGTGGGACTGGTCAGCTGCACTATTAGGCCTGTTCGGATTAGTATCATATGGTAGGCATAGCTCTAATTTTCATACAGCCCATGAAGAACTTGGCTTTCGTACTCTGCCCAAACGAGCCCTCCAGAACTGTCAACAGTTTCCTTAAGCGTTGTGGTGTTGCGCATCATAAAGCGGACCTCAGTTTAAAGGGAGATTTTGAGTGCTTCCAGAACATTACCATTCAACATTATGATAAGACCATTCAGAATTAATTTAGAATTCAAAGCCATTCTTTTGGCCTTATCGTCACAATCCATTTTTGGATCATCTCTGTACTGCCAAAGAGACTGCCTCCTTGCCCATCAGAACAATAGAATCCAGTACCTGCTTGGGCAAATCATCATCGCAACCAACCAGACAAGTTAACAGTTACCTGCCACCGCATTCTCTTTTCAATAGTTATACTATTCCATATTCTTTCAGGTAAAATTAGGTTCTCGCCATTTCTTTGGCTGGTTACTGTACTTGTTCTTGGAGATTTTCCAACTCCGCATATTTAGAGCCCAAGACAGAGGACAAAGGACAGGAGGCAGGAAATTTAACCACAACAAAAAATAGAGCGATGGGGGGTCTTGGAGCTAAGATCAGCATCTCGACTCTTCATATACTTTCTTACTGTTGAGCATCAAATTCAGATTTTCCACACGCAGATGCTGTTCCAGAATCTCTCTCTACCACATACATCCATCACATAATGCAATTGCATCATACTCACCAGGTGCCCACAAGTTTGCTTCGATGCCTTGGCCACCAACTCTAGTAGCCTACAAACCCCTACATCAGATGGCAACCTAATACTGTATGTATGGTTCTCGTTTTTTGGCACACTAGCTCATACAACATACCAGGCATCCATGACAATGTCCCCATGGTTCCACAGGGAGATGCTTGCTATTCACTCTATCTCCGAGAAATCTACTTCTCCATCAATATGCTAATTAGATTTATCCTTTCAGGCAATTGTAAAATTATATTGAAATCAACTTTATGTACCGCTTTTTATATCACAAAATTAATCTTACCACCAGTTGTGCCTCTCACCAGCTAACAAATGATCAAGCTACATCAGCCATCTGGACGTTATTTTTCATTTCTTTTCCTTATTTTATTTTTTTTATCAATCCCTAACAATCAAACTCCTTGCATGTATTAAGAGTTAATAATCAGCAAATGAGAATCACCCTCGAATATATATATATATATATATATATATATATATATATATATATATATATATATATAAAGACGCATTTCTCTTCCGTACCGCATCATCGGGGTCATTAAATATAACAAGAAAAGGAGAAGAAAAGCATATTCACGTTACTCTTCCAAGATTACCCTATGCAAACGACCTGATACGTGTCCAAGGTTGCTTTTGTAAGGAGAGGATTTCTGTAAGAGGAATTAGCTAAGCCATCCCGTCAGGAGGTAAATCACGGCAATTCGTCAGTTCTCCCAAGTAATAATAACATCTACATTCATAACTGGTGGTAGGAGTCAGATAGCAAGCAAGTGTAGAAAAAATTCATATCAGACAATCTCAGTGAAAAAAATATCACTGAAATAAATGGTTGCAACAAAAAGTAAATTGAATTCTCAAAATGAGCAACTGTTCACATTGTGATGATGATACAGCACGTAAGAGGGGTCATAAAGATATTCACATATGGAATTAACTGTTTGTAAGCTAATAAGCTATTTCTTCAAAAAAAATTGAAGATTTTTGTTGGACACCTTTACTTTTTAAAGATACCAAGAGGAAAAACTATCCCGATCTAAAAAATACAAAATTACGAGCATTGTTTTGGTTTTGAGAGTCCACATCAAATATTTACCTCAAATTTTGCAGAAGTTTTCTCCCACATATAGTTTGAACTTTATTCCCCATAATGAGATGTAATGAATGAGCAGATTCAGCTTAATTGTTTGCTTAGACCTGAAACAGTACAATTTGCAGTCATCATTCAATTCTAACAGTGAACAGCCCTTGAAATTTAATGATAAATCTGACTGCATAATATACATCACACACATGCTCATGCTCAGTGGACTGAAAACCACCTAAAATAATGTCTAGAATGTTGGCACTGCCAGTTTAGCTAAAAGAAACCTGTGCCATCAATTTACAAGAGACAAGGGAGCTTTCAGAATATCATCCCAGGTGAAGATATACAAGATTATTTGCAAGCAAAATGATCAACCTCAAGAAGAAGGCAAATGCCCGTTCTTTCTTATGATTTCTAACTTCCAGTTCTCAATAAGAAACCTCACCAACTTAAAATCCAACTCTGAGGGTGCAAGATTTTGTGAAATTAAATTTCAAAAATAAATGGCAACTTGCAAGAGATGTTGTTGAATAGATGTTTAAGATTGGATTAACATTCATGAGAAAGATCTGCAACATTTTCTCTAACCCTGAATTCCTGAGGAAAAAAATCAACAGGCTATAGAGTAGCAAAATCGATACAGCCTCTCAGCCTAGTCAATGGAAGTAACTTCCCAGCTAACAGTAACATAAAAGTCAAATGAGCAGAGCTGAATATAGATTATTGAGGATGTCTTATCTTAAATATGATCAGGAAGAGGAAGAAGCTCGTAATTAGAGTTTCCAGTCTCCTTGAATATCAGCTCGAGAGACTCCCTTAGGCCTGGTGAACAGAAGAGCATATTGAAGGCAAAAGCATGCAAGAGTAGCTCGAAAATTAGCGGTCACTAAAGATTCTAGCATTCCACTCCTTCCATATACCACACCCCACAGACAAATAGCACGATTGCAAAGATCTTGCTGTCAATGAAAAGCCTTTCAGGAATTCAAAAGGCAATGTCATCCATTGAGCCTGAAACTACCCATAGTCTCCCACAAACCCCAAAGAGACTACCTAGCATATCCCGTACAACTGACACAGAAGAAAAGGCGGTCCACAGTCTCCCCACCACCATAACAAATATATCAGGAGAAAGAGATGTTGAGCCTTCTTATCTGCATTAAATCATTAGTGTTACTCTTGCTGAGGAAACTACTCCAGACAAAAGCCTGAATCTGAGATAGAAACTCAGCTTCGACCAGGAGGAAACACGTACAAGGTGAGGGCCTGGCAAAATGAGAGAAGAAACAGCCATAGGAAACTATACCCCTCTAAGGTCCAGAATCTAATACGAGGTCCAAGGGAGAAGTGAAAGGAATTGAGAATAGGAACAGAAAACAGCAAGTTCTTGTGCTTCCCTGTCATTGGAATATTCCTAAAGAAGTGCAAGTTCCTATAACCAAATCAGTTTCCCAAGAAAAGAAAGTAGAAATAAGGGAATATGCAAGATAGGAAGTCTGAATTAGAGGAAAAGAAACGCATGGAAGTAGAAGAGAAATGTGCTATTGACTGAATCATCTATAACGCCTGTTGATCCACAAAGCAAAACCAAAAAACATAACTTTTTGTTCATGCAACACCAGGAAAGCAAGCTCAGCCCAATATTCAATGGCTATTTTTGAACCAAAGTAAAACCATGTCAGCATTCCTTTCCGATTTCATTCACTATCAAGCCATCATGTCCTTCATCCATGATGAACTAAAACTGACAAGATTAGCTGATATAAAGCCTTGACAGTCATCTCTCTCCCTCTCCCTCTCCCTCTCCCTCTCCCTCTCACACACAAAAAAAAACGAGTCAATTCTTGAGAGAGTTGGGGAGAAGTTGAGCAAGAGAGAAAATTTGATGAGAAAAGCAGCAACAAGAAATATGATGGACCCAGAGTTAAAATTACAAGAAAGTACCTGACAGAGCTAAGGTTTGTATATTGACAGTTGTTAGTTAGTTGATTTGAAATCCATAATTTTCATGCTATAAGCTATGATCTATACATCAAATTTTACGAAGCGTATAGCCTAACTATAGAGAAATCTAAAGAAAACTCTATGGTATTTTTATTAAATCTGAATAATAGTCTTTTTTTCATAAAATAAACTAGACATCTCTATTTATCTTAGTTCTAAAATCCTTTATAGGAAATGATTCTTAATTGAAACTTGCCTAATTAATAGAATCGATCTAGCATTAGAATTCCTAAATAGTAAAATATTAATTAAATTAAAAGTCATAAGCTAAGTAGGAAAAAATAATTAAAATTTAAAATTAACTAGGAAAATAATAACTTTAGGCTTCATTTCAGATGGTTCCGAATTTCTTTTTAGACTTGACCTTGTCAATCTGGTCCATAAACTTCTGCGATAATTGTTCTATATCGGTCTCCCCCACTTGAGAAACTGAACTCTTCCACCCTAAAGGAACAAATACTTTGAATATAATATTATAGCTAACTTATTCACAAAATACTGTCTTTGACCAGTGAGCTTCAAAATTTAACTTATAGTGCATGTATAATAAGAAAAATTCATAAATGATATTATATTTTTTGTTCCTATGAAGTCCATTTGTAGTTTCTTCCCCTATTTTTCTACTTTAAACTTGAGTTCATCATCATTTATATCCAATACTTCAATCGTTGTATTTAAAGAAATACTAAAATAATCTTTCATAGTATCTCTAGAAGACTGGTAAGAAATTCTCCATGTTCTTGTTTGATCTTCATCATTATATAAATTTCCTTCATCATCTCCATCAAGTTCACTAAAAACATCCTCGTTATCAAAAGATTCTTGCTCATATTGACATTCAATTACGTTAATCGATTTTTGTCTTTTGGGTTGTGGTTGTTTGTCTTGATCTGACAAGGTCTCAAGTTCATCTTCACCAAAACCCTTCACATATCTAAAAGGTTGTTTAGATGGAATTTTAGGAATAGGTTTAAGGTAAGGTCAGCCCCGAGGTAAGTCTCCAAGCACGTTCCTCTTCTTTCGATTCCTATATGTGCCTCTCATTAGCCTAAATACATCTTCATCAGATAAATACTCAAGTCATATTGGCCAAGAGGATTTGCACGAATTAGTTCAAGGACAGGTTGGTCGTGGGCTTCATCCACGGCACATGCCTCTCTTCTTCCCCGATTCATGTTTGCGCACAACCCTAGTGCCTCAAGCATGGTTGTAAGGTCATCAAATCTTGCATTGATGTCACCAAACTCAATTTGCATTCACCTCTTTAACGTTGCTATCCCTACTATCCTACTAAATGGCAATTTCACTGATCCCAAACAGCCTGCATCCCCTGATAACCATCACGAAGATGGTTGCCACCAAATGGTCCATAATTCTCTTCACGTTTTGCCATTGATCCAAATGTTTACCCGCTCTAATACCACCTGACGCGGCGTATAGAGAAGATAAAACTAGAGTTCTCATAAGGTTACATACCTAACTATAGAGAAATCTAGAGAAAATTCTTTGGTATTTTATTAAATCTGAGTAATAGTTTTTTTTTTTTTCCCCATAAAATAAACTAAACATCTCTATTTATATTAGTTCTAACATATTTTATAGCAAAGAATTCTCAATTTAAACTTACCTATTTAATAGAATCAATCTAGCACTAAGATTCCTAAATAGTAAAATACTAATTAAATTAAAATTTCAAAGCTACATAGAAAACAAATAATTAAAATCCAAAATTAACTAGGAAAATAATTAAAATAAAAAAACAATAACTTCAGGCTTCATGTCAGATGCTTTTGGATTATTTTACAAATTTCTTTTTAGACTTGGCCTTGTCAATCTGGTCTATAAACTCCCAAAATAATTGTTTTATGTCAAATTTCAATTTACTTCCTTCATTGTCTTCTATTGGGATTCTTTTGTGCTATTCATTTTCCCCCCCTCTAAATCACTTCAAGACAATTCAACACTCAGCTTTTTAATTGAGTATATTTAAATGAAAAGGGAGCTGACACTTCTGATTCAAAAGGGGTTCCAAAGTTCACCTAGGAAATGAAGGTAGAAAGAGAGGATTCCTGCAACTTGCCCACTGCCACCACATCATGTGAATTTTTTAAACCATAAGTTGAACTCCTTACATCATATAACCAAAACAAAAACAGGAAGGAAAAATCTAGAGGTTCATTCATAAAATACATAACCAAGCCACTCATTTACAATCATGTCCCAATTCCTCCAATATAAAAGGATACACACTAACCACCCAACCAAATCAAATCCCTTTGTCCCAATCAAGAACTGGCCCAAGAAGCCTTGCTTAGCTGCCTTGGAAACCAAATAGACTTCTGAATTGTCCTACTTAAGTCTATCCTCCTCCCAACACAAGGCCATGTGTCAGTGATAGACCAAAATTAACTTAAAAAAAAAAAAAGGCTTTATGAGCTACACAATGCACCAAAAGGCATTTTAGTCAGGCATCCAGATCTCTGATCAGACCATGCATGCCCCCAAGATGGGAGAAGGAAATGATAGTGCATGCATTTGCTGTACTTCAAAAAATACTTTCAGAAAACAAATAAGATATAGCGAAGCAAAACAAGACAAAAAAGTTACGCATTAAAAGGATCAAAAAATTTACCATTGGTCAAACTTGTGGCTTAAAAAATTTCTCTTTATATCCTAACGTAATTACAAGAGTTAAGAAACAGATGTACTAACCAAGTCAGAAACATGGTCCTACACTCGGAAGCAAATGTTCCCGGGATACATTTGTCAGGAAAAATTACAATATACACAGCCCTGCCAAGAGTCTCCACAAGGTTCAAGCACTGCCTTCAAGTGGTAGTTGTAAGTCCAAAATGGAACCTTCCTTATGGCATATTATAATGCAAGTGTACTTCCTCCTTTCAGGATCACAGCGCTGGAAAAGTCAACAAACACAGATATATCCACCATCAGAAAGAGACAGACTTGTAATAAGCTTCACTAAGCTATCCATTATATTTTGTATTCCCTAGTGGTGCCATCGCACAAGAAATTTGCACTAAATGGGCAATCAGAAACATTTGACTACCAGTTTAATGAGAAATAATTGGAAAAATATGAATTTGAAACCCTTCAATAATCACACCAAAAGTGATAAGGATGTTTCACTAATGTGTGATGCCACTTCAGTTCAGTTAGCACACTAAAAAAGTGGCAAAGATTAAGGCTAAAAATCTTAGAAGACCTGTTCTTGAAAGAAAATTGGAAGGCAATTTTAAGAGTACCAGAAACACTTATTTTAGAAATTTAACCAAAAACACAAATGAGAAGGAACATAAACGTACTCAAAAACTTAAGAAGCCCTCAGACTAGTTATTGAGCTGGCCTCCAGCAGTTAAGGGAAGGCATGTCTGGTCTACATGGCAACATCTGTGAAACACCATGACCTAAAATAACACAATCATAGAAATCGATTGTTCAATTGTAATTTTTGAGGTCATTTACTCCAGTAGTACGAAAGTCACTTGTGAACAAAATGAGACAATTTTTCACAAAGCAAACTCACCTGGAATGGGAGCTCCAGCAGGTAAATTATTGGTCGGAGCAACCTGAAATCCCATATTATTTGGAGGTGGTGGCCGAAAGTAACCTGCCAGGGAAAATGTTTTATGATCTATTAGCCTGTGCATCACAGAAAGAGTACACCATAAAGAAAATGCAGGATATAAAACAAACTTTCCTAAACACCCATTTCTAAACATGCCAAAAGAGAAATAAACAAGTTCAGAGGTAAAGTTGCAATGCTTGCACATTAGCATGCCAGACAAGTTTACCTTCATATAACAAGCACAAGCTAGACACTAGAAAAAGCATTTTGCACCTTTGCAGTGCAGGCACTGATTGTAAAAAAATTTAAAGGAAGGACAAAACTTACTAACAGAGTGAAAAAATTTAATATGTAATCAATCAAGCTTAGTTCTGACAATGTTTTCTGTTCAGGCCACAAATCCTAGAAAAATATAACTTTAACACTTATACAAGCGTCATGCTGAAAAAGGTTTCATCAAAGGAAAAACTAATATGGGAAGCAGCATGGACAAGTAGCCTGCATCAGAAATGATGGAAAGCAAGCATCTGCCTGCCTACAGTTCTTTCTTTCTCTCTTTGTTTTTTTTTTTTAAGCATCTACAAACTTGATATAGCATTCCATATGAATATGAATAACCATGAGATCAATAACTTTAATAGTAAATAATGATACAAGTTCATTTCATTAGGAGGCATCATACTTTTACAATAAAAATATAAAATAATGAATTTAAACGAGAGAGAAACAGTTCAATCATTCAGTTGGCCTCTCACAGATATAAGTTTCAAGCCGTCAGACTACATTTTAAATTGAAATGTCATGTCATTAACATAAATGTGGTTCAGCATCCACAATTAACATCACAAAAAATAATATTCAATCCCATCCAGATAAGAGCACAAATTTATCGTGCAGGCAGTTCTGTACAAAAAAAATTTGAATCGATAACCTTCCTGACTGGTTCAATATTTTTTTTGTTTCGAAAAAAGACCTTACATATGTATGCGCACAAGTAGGAAAAGGAAATTCAGGGAAAAAAAGTGTTCTAATTACAGGGACACGGTTGCATGTACCTTCCTGGCCAAAAGAAGGTCCTGCATGTGATGGATTTCTTCCACTCATCCATGCACCATGCTGACCATCTGCATATTCGCTTGAAGGCATCCTCCACTGTTCATCAGTAGGAAACCGTGGCCGTCCATCAGGATGTGATAGCATAGGGTATGGACGGGGATAAGGATGCTGAGGATGCTGCTGAATTAGAGGCTTTGTAAATGAGAAATGACCAGATGCAGTTTGTGCCAGGTTTGGATGCAGTGGTCTTTGTGGAAAAGGTGCATTAACCGACTGAAAATGTGGATTTTGTTGAGGAGCTTGAGGGTTTAAAAACATGTGATTCCCGTGAGGAGTACCGCCAGCCATTTGGACAATTTGATTACTCTGCAAACAGAGAATTCAGGTCACGGTTAAACAAACTAACACATTCACAAAAGCAACTGGACAACCAAAATACATACATTGGGCGTAGTGCAGTATTCATGAGGTACAGCTTGTTGATATGCCAACTGAGGGGAGGACTGTACGGATGAATGAGATGGTTGTATTGGTTTGGCTGGTAACAAAGGTTGAGTTGGTACGGGTGGTTGCAGTACCATAGTTGGCACAGGAGGAAGAGGAGGTGGTGGTTGCGATGGAGGAGGTGGAAGTGGAGGTGGCGGTGGAGGTGGAGGTGCTGGAGATGTTGAGGGTGGAGGTGGTAGTGGTAGTGGTAGTGGTGGCGGTGGCGGTGGCGGTGGAGAGGTAGGCAAAGGCGGGGGTGGAGGAGGAGAATCAGGAGGCGGTGGTGGAGAATCATCTGGTAGAGGCAGCAACTCAACAGAATCATTTAATGCAGGTTCTGGCTCATCTGAGCAATGCTGCTGTGGTTCCATTTCAAAAGAACCACCCGTGGATGAAGGTCTTTCATCCTTTTGGTGTCCAGACACATCTTCCATTTCAAGTTCCACGTCCACATCCTCTAAGATGCAATGTCGCCTGTCACTTGGAGTAGCAGTACATATTTCTAAATCTCCTAAAGCATGGATTGATCCTGTCACTCCCAACACACCATCACCTTCCTTAAATGGGCTGCTAGGGAAGTCCTCGTCATCATCCTCAAACACATGAGAAGATAAAAAGCCAGGCAACTGAAATGTAGCATTACTGGTACCAAAGCCAAGAAAACCAAAATGGATCTTAAAGTCAAGTCATGGAACAGTAAAATTTTAAAGAAATTACTGCATTGATGAACTTCATATTTCATCTAAAACAAAATTCTATTGACAAAAGAAATGCATGTGATATGGCAAGCCATATGGAAATGCGAGGCTTTAAACAAATTTTGCAATGATAATAACAAATGGTTGCATAACATAATGATTGAGTTTAGCTAGCAAAACTAAAAACAAGAGCTGCACATTCGAAATCGTACAAAACTACCTATAGTATTATTGTCTTCTGCACTTCCACACAGTAGGTTCTAAGAATGACATCCACCACCCTAGCATTTGCTACATTACCTCATTCTCCAGGATTATTTAAGTTCTTCAAAGAGTATCAACTTTAATTTTTTACTGAAAAGTTATAAGTTCAGTCAATTTCTTGCTCGTGGTTCATTTATACCTTCTGGCAATCAAACTTGACCTCCTCCTTTTGTGAAGCCACACCAAATAATGCTGATTTATGGTTAAATTTACAATTTTCATAAATGATATTAATAGGGACAAGCAGAAGGGGACATATCAAATCCACAACTGGTGATTGTAAATGGCTCTAAAACATGAAAGCAAAGCATAACCCTTGAAACATAAGGATAGATGAGGAATATTCCAATAACATGTATCACCTCTAAGGGTCACCAAGAAGACTACCTAATAATGCATTCAGCACAAGTGGAAACACATCCTTCCAATCTCCAATAGTACTCAGTATGGTATTGCATAAAGACTAATCATCAAAAGTTATTTCATACCCCACCTTTTGTGCAAATGCTTAACAGTCGTTCTATAAATACAGCACTTTCTTTTAGAAAGAAAATAAAGCAGAAATACAAAAAAGTGTATGGCTCATTTGTTTTTTTAGTTCAAGTCCCTAGGCAAGAACTGTGCTAACATTCACATGCATTTGAGCATGTTACATTTTCCAACAAAAAGGTTGATTCAGATGTTATGTTCCAACTATCCAAATCCTAATTCTTTAACATAACCATGTCATGGACCATATACGCATCGAATTTCCATAACAGTATGTAGGACCATGCCAAATGTTCTTCAAGAGACAAGAAATATGCCACTGAAATATTATTGAAAAGAATAGCACGAATAACTAAGAAAACACACCTTCCATATTCATCAACAAGCATGCCTTCCATTTCCCTGATTGGATCATCTATAGCTCGTTCAGCTCGGGATGGACGTCTGAGGGAAAATCCAGAAGAGGTATCTTCATTTGAACCTCCAATATCATCCATATAGCGCCTCAAAACAGATTCAGGCAAGATTTTTCTCTCAAGCCACAATCTTAAGACCTGGAAACAGCAATAGATCAAGATATATTCTGATGAAAAAGAAGAGGCTCTCTATGCTAACATAAAAAGAAAATAACCTTTAAACACTGACGGCGATTTTCCCGAGCACTAGCTCCTGCTGGAGCAGCAGCGCCGAGAAGGCGTGGTAATGCCGCTTGCACTGTTGGGACATACGAAGCTCCAGCGATACCTGAATAAAGGAAAACAAAATAAAAAACATAACTATGGCAACCATCATTATTGATGGTTGTGGATACAGAATGAACGCGTTCTTTGTTCCTCTAATATATGTAGGGGTTAAAGGAGCAAGATTGATCGAATCCAAGTTGAGCAGGAGGAAGCAACCTTTTTGATTATGTGAACACTGGGTGATGGAGTCCACAAGAAAAAATATGTCCACTTTGCGGTGGAAACTGGGCTCACTTTCCAATTTTCGGATTAAAAGCTCCACAACCTGCAAGACCATATTAACAAGTTGAGCACCAAATCACAGAACCATTTCCATAACTGATTCAATTATACTTTGGCAAGAGAATGATAATATCATGAGCCTAGGAAAATCATGATAGAAAAAAGAACAAAGAAAAAAAAGATGAGGTTCAGAAAATGAGAAAATGGAAAATCCATCATGCAACACTCATGAAAAATGAAAAAAAGTGTATGTTTGCACTCAATATATAGAAAGGGTATCCAAGAACCCTGATCACAACTTAAACAATGCCATAATGGATGAATGTATCCCAACCATGAGGATCCCAAATACAATGGGAAGTGAACTTATCTACAGTCTTTTTGCTCAAAGAAAATTTAAAATGAAGCAGCCTTCTTCCATTATTTTTTCAAGCCGCAAGATCCTCAGCAAGGAAAACACAACACAGGCAGGTTTGAAATGTAACAATCAGGTGGAATAAAACTATAAGTAAACACAATGGAACTAACATTTCAAGGAAAAGATAACTAAGAACAAGAGAATTTCTAGGAAAAGATAGACATGCAACTCATCACAGCTTTCTTTTTCTAAGAGCCAATTCAGAAAATAACATAATAAAAGGATAGCAAACCCACCTCATTTGCAATGCCATACTTGGCACAATCAATGGCAAGGCGAGTTGCACGTCCAATACTTTCTTTTGTCCTTGATAAAGTCTCTATCATCCCTTCAAAAGCATCGCGGGCCACAGCAGCCTCAGTACCACCACTCAGCGAACCTCCAGCAGCCCTGTGTCCAGAACTAACTCTCTGCTCCTCAATTTCTTCACCTTCCACTTGGTCATGTGATGCTGATTGGCGACCATGTGTAGATGGAGAAACTAAATCTGTGCGATGATAAAAGCCCTGCATATCTGCCTGTGCAGCATTGCTAGTACCAGACAAAAAAAGTTGGCTTGGCGAGGAGCTGGGGCTCCTTCCCTGAGCATTGTTGAGAGCTATAAAGGCAGGGTTTCCAAGAGGAAAGGATTGCAAGTGAGCCTGTCTCCTTTTTTCTTGAGCAGCAGCAATGAGATGTTTCATAGATGTAACAGAATCTGGAGTCTTAGAATCGACCAAAAAGCTGGGTCTATCAGCCATACCAACTTCCAGTCTGTAATTAGGCAAGAAAATGTAATTTCTATAAAGCTGAATTAAAAAAATATATATAAAAAAAAACAGATAAATTTCACCAGGAAAACAATCATACTCTGATAAAGCACCCACTGGAACAGTCAGGTTACTCATTTGTGAAGTTGCTTTAGGAGTACTTTTTGGCCTTTCCCCAGAAAAAGCTGCTCTACTTTTTTGACTTGGCGCATGATTTTGAGAAGCGTTTGAATTATCCAAAACAGGACCTGAAACCTTGCCAGGTCCAGCCTGGGCCTTTTTTTGAGTGCCAGGAGTGGAAACTTTAACTGCAGGGTTGATAGCTTTATGCTGTTCCACAATTGGTTTGGTTGCAGAAAGCAGATGAGGAGACCTCTTAGGGGTAGTTGTGATTGGTTTTGCCTCCTTTGACAGTAACTGCTCAGGCTCTGATTTGCCAGGACTTGGAGAGATATGTGTATCATTCCTCTTCACAGTTTTTGGATAGCTGGGTGAACGAGGATTGTTCTGTAACAGCAAAGATGATTCCTTGGAATGGATATTCTCTAACCCAGTAGAATCCTTGATACTTGTCTGAGCGTTAATAGAGTTCCGTTGTTGTTGATTAACAGAACTTTCAATTCGTGCATTGGTTCTCTTGGAAGCATCAGAAACAGAAACAGGTTCTCTGCCATTTTTGGCAGCCCCTCCATGAATAGGAGTTTTGGGTTCCTCATCTTCATCATCATTGTCATAAAGGCAAACAGCTCTTCGCCTTTTGGGCTGTTGGGTAATGGAAACTCTCGCATTAATAGAAACCATATCACTCTTTAGCTCGAGAGCATTTTTCTCCATTCTGTCATCGGAATTGAGAGCAGCAGCATCACACATTGCCTCCATTGCCCGTCTACGACGTTTTAATACAGGCAGCACAGCTTCATCATTTGAAACATCAGATTTGGTTTTACTCATTGGATCAGGAACATCAGGTTTAGCTTTGCCAATTTCAGCAGTCGAATCAAGTTTGACTTTACTTATTTGAACAGATACATCAGTATTAGTGTTACCCCATTGTGCAGAAGCATCACTTTTGACTTTAACTGTTTGGGCAGATGCATCACTATCAACTTTACTCATCTTGGCAGATGTACCAGATTTAACCTTACCTGGTTGAGAAGAAAGATTAGATTTAACTTTGCTAGTTTGGGCAAAAGCATCTGATTTAGCTTTGTCGCTTCGGGCTCTTAATCCCAAAAGGATCTCCCTTTTTCCATGTGCCATGGACCGTTTGGCTGCTTGGTCATCAACAACATTTGAGCTTGGTGAAACACTCATGTTTTCTGAGAAAGGTCCCTTGGTAATATCATCTGCCACATCTACACGCTTTGATTTCTTAGCAGGATTTGCATTTTCAGTTGCTTCAAGCTCGGATTTTCCATAATCAGGTTGGGCACGCCTCTTCTTTTGAAAAACCTTATTTTCATGTTTTTCATCAGACACCATAGTACCCTTCTTGGCTTTTGATAGGTCTTTTACTTTTCTACCACCGTTGGCTTCTAATTCTGATTTAGGAGGACCTGGGGGGGGATCTTTTAGACTGCCACTAGCAAGCTTGCCTTTTTCTCCGCCTATAACTTGTTCCCTGGAGTTGCATTCCAATTTTCTCTCAGCCCCAGAAAACACTTTCTTAGACTCATGGGGATTTGTCCATGCCCTCTCACCAGTACCCAGGTTCTTAATGCAATTAAGATCCAGATTTCCATTACAAGAGGCTTCAACTTTTACACAGCAAACATTGTCCAAACTGGAAGAAGATAATACTTCTTGTGGTTGTGCACCATCAAGCATTTTAACCTTCTTTTCAGAAGATATACCTGGGGATGAACTGTCATCTGCGTCACCTGATACGGAAGGCTTCATATCTTCGGAGCCTGCTTCATCTCGTCTACTGGAGCAACGCTCTAACTTAGAACTAAATTCACGTCCTAAATTCCACACTTCTCCACTTTGTCCAACTTTACCCATGTCCTCATTCAAGTCATCCTCTGCCTCATCCTCTTCCATTGAATCAACAGATGGAGCCTCAGATCCTGGTGCTGATCTATCAGTATTATCTCCCAATCCACTTGACTTTCCCTTCTGCAACTCTTCAAATGCTGCACAGATTTCCTTCACAGCTTGGGAAAAGAACTTATCTTTCTTACTCTGACACCGAGCCGACAGTTTATTCTTTACTTCATTTGTGAATACCTGAATGTCAGAAGGGGCAACAAAAGCACTGCAAGAGAACAAGCAAGCAATGGGAAGAAATAAGCTCTAATAAAAGGGGCAACTAACTTCATCCATGTACACAATCAAGTCTCAAAGGCTCAATCAAGTCAAGTGCTGCAGAAAATAAACTAGCAAATTTTTATGTTATCCCATCCTAAAACCTAGTAAATGTTCAATTAATTTCCTTCATTTCTCGATAGCTAATTTTTACTAAATTAGAATGACAGGATGAAGACAAGCTAGCATAGGTCAAGATGCTCAATCAAACTCCAAAAGAGTACTCGACCAAGAATTTCTTAATTGTACTTAAAATTTCCCAGGTTGTGTGCTCATAGCAACAACATTCAGTCCCAAAATCTCATTTTCAAAGACCTCAACTATCATTTACAAACCACATCAAAATGGTTTAAGAGGAAGATAACTGTCAACTCCATATTTCTGAGAAATAGCGCACAAGTTGTACTCTACTTATCTCAAAATAATACAGATATGAAACATAAAAGCCTCATACTATTGCAGTCTACTCACTAGGATAACCACATTCTCAACCCTTCTCCATGTATAAACAAACATGTAAAAATTTTTAATAGGGAATTCATAAAGAAAAACTTTTATGAAAAACTTACATTTCTTGAGTTCCAAAGAAATAGACAAAAACTTTCTTAGCATCAGGGGCTCGTTTCCAATCTTCAGGCCGACTAATCTGAAATACAAACACCCATGAAATCTAGCTCAAGCACTAACCAAAATGACAAACTCTCAAAGTCTCAACAAAATAAATTACAATCGTTGGAGGAAGACGCCTTCACCCAGATAATACCAACATCTTTCTGTTACCAAAAACCACAAAATTACAGAAACAATCATTACACAATCATCATCTAATCAAATGCACACAAATTATACCAATCCATGAATCAATTAAACCCAGCATTCATGCCCTCCAAATTAATCAAAATACTAGGGAATGATATACGTCGTAAAGTACTAGAACACTAATACAAGCAGAGAAACTAAAGCGCTCAACAGACACCAAATCAAGTTAAACTAAAATCAGTAAAGAAACAAAAATAAAACCAACTACACATTTTAAACCCATTTTTAAATTGTAATAATTTACAACTTAAAATGGCTAGAATACAAATAAAACCCACCACGAAAACCACATTGATTCACATAACAAATGAGCTGAACCCACTAATCTTCAGAGCCCATCACTAAAACCCATAAAACCAACCCGAAAAAATCAAAATTGGAAGAAAAAATTAACCAATTTCTTAAGATAAACAATAAGGTTTGTAAGTGCAGGTGGTAGAATTAGAAATCAAACTACAAAAAAGTTTTTAAGACATAAAAATTGAATTTAAAATTAGGGGGAAATAACCTTCGCTGGCCAAGAAGGGTAACCCTTGACTTTAGCAAGCACAAGATCACCCAAACGCAACTGAACTTTCTTATTATTCGCTCCCTTTTTACGCCCCGGAGCCATAGGCGGTTACTTGTGTCGCTCTACTTCTTTGTGGTGGTGGTGATAATTGATCCCTGAAAAAACCTGAAATTCGAAAAAGGAAGAGCAGGGGAGCCAATTGAAATGGAGAATTCGAATCGAATCGAATAGAGAAGGACGTCAAACGAATAATTCTCGCCGGATATGTGCCGGCGGTAGGTGCCGGTTAGGTTTCCGGCGACAGGGGTGCTAAGGTATCGAAGGAGGAGAGTGAGGAGTGCTAGGGTTGTGCATTTGGGATTTTTGAGGAGAGAGAGAGATTGTGGAGTTTTTGGAGAGAGAAATTGAAGCAGTGTCGACAGAGAAAGAGAGAGATATTTTGGGCCTTTGATGGGTTGGGCAAAGGAATTTGGGTTTTTGTAATTAAGTTAATTATAACTTATTCCTTATATTTTTCTTAACACCAATCAGGTCTCCTTAAATAATCAAATGCTCTCTTTAGCAACTCTTGACCTTCCTCAATTAATTTACTGTTTTTTATTCCAAAAATAATTCATTTTTTTTTCTATTTTTCTACTCCTGATTTAGTAGGATCCTAGGGTAGATAAATCGACTTCATTTTAACATAGCATATATGCTTTTACAAAAATACGTTTTGCATTTGATTTTTAAAGCATTTTTTAATGATTTTAACATGTAAATGATTATATTATAATCATTTAACATAAACATCTTAAAATTATAGTCCATCTCGATATAGTTAACACGAGATATAATTCATTTTGAGTTTAAAATTAAATTAATTAATAAATTGATTTGATTATATCTTATTTATCCAATAAAAACTCAATTAGTTTATTCTAACTTATCTCCACTAATTCAAGTAAAATATAAAATATATGTAAATGTGCATGTAATCAAATAAAAATTACAAAGAAAGTGGTTAACCTTAATAAACCCACCTAATCCAATTTAAACCCCGAGTATATATAAAGTCAGAGCAATATTTTAGTCCTTCATTTAAAAAATATAAAAATGAAAAAAATAAACAAACAAAATGAGATAATGCATTTTGGATAGAAAAATTCAAACATAATCTAGACTAGTTGAGAGAACAAAATATTAAAATCTTTTTATTTGCTCTAATTGTTTTTCTTCATTCTCTTTAGAAAAAAAATGTGAAATTAATTAAGGTATTATGTTATGAACTAATTAAAATATAGGAATTATATATATATATATATATATATATATAATTTTGAAATTGTGAGGATTGAGTGAATAGTTTTGTCAATTATAGAGATTAAGTTATAATTAACTCAATTTTATTATTATTATTATTATTATTTTCAATAAGAAACTCCTTTTGCATATGTTATGTCTGTGTCATTGCAGAGCATTTGTATGGACAAAATATGATTCTTTGGAATGCATGTCGTTTTACAAATCCCTTTCGTAAAACGAAAAAAAAAATCTATCATCCTAGAAACTAAATCAAAATGAAGTCTGATTTTATCCTCAAGATTTTTCAGTTTCCAGTAATGGATATCCTTCAAGGCTTTCAGAAAGAAATGAAGTCGATTTCCTCCATTGACCCGGTACCTTTATATATATATATATAAACACCAAAAAAAACTATCCAACCTTTTATTTAAATTAAAATTAAAATTTGCACTAAAAACGATAACACACAGGGAATCAACATATTTAAACCAAATCTTACAACCCCTTTCTCTTTAAAATTTTGTTGTGGGATACAAGCATAAGGTTACTAAACAATTTGATTGGTTTTCTATCAGTTTTACTAGTCAAAAGCAGAGTTTACATTGCCCTCAGGCCTCCATTTGAAACCAATTTTTCAATGCATCATATGGAGTGCAGAGAAGGATAGAGAATGTTCTTGTTTGATCAAGTTTCAAGCAGGTCATCAAAAACCTTCAATCCAAAATCTACTAACTCATCATCCAAACTCAGGTCACGTCTGCATTTCTTTAATTTCATGCAGTAGTTAGGTTCATGTTACAGAGTGTCATAAAAGCTGCTAATTAGTGTGTGTTTGGTATCATAGTGATTTTTAAAAGTGTTTTTCACTTAAAAATAAATCAAAATAATTTTTTTCAGATTTTTTTTTCATTTTAACATCAACATATCAAAACCATTGGAAAACACTAACAAAAACACATCAATTTAATACTTTTTAAACCAAACACACCCAAAGCAGTTTTAAATGCAAAAACAAACAGTCCATAACTACTATGACCTGGTTCTTCATCCTAGACCCACATTCTTGATTCCCTAATCATCTGATGCTGAAATCACAAGAGGATTATGGGAACTTCTGCAGCATCATTTGATCATATTTCAAAAGCTTAACCTCTAAGTGCATGTATCCAATGCACCATAACAAAACCAAGAAGTACAGGTGTGGCAGCAACTGTGTAGAAAGATATGCAACAAGAATCAATAACTTCTATGACAAGTCAAGCACAAGATTATTTCAGATCATCTCATGCACATCAAACACCAGAGAAAATTGAATTCTTCAAGATTTATGTGCCTAAAAGCTAACGTGGCCATTTAATTAACTTGTTTTGCAAAACCGAATCCAAACACAATCAAAACTGAAATCATGATAAGCAAAGAAAACAACATATTTTATAGCCAACAAAATCATCAGATAAATAAGGAAAAGTTCACCACAAAAATAAAATAGCAATGCCTCTCTTCTGAGATCTTACCCTCTAGTCCTAGCTCGAACCCTTTTGTTTACTTTCATTGCCAACAGCATCAGTCACCAGAGTCATGGGTCTTTGATCAATCACCTCATCAATAATTCCAAATTCCTTTGCCTCTTCTGGGGTCATAAAATAATCTCTATCCATATTCTTATGAATTACATCAATTGGCTTCCCTGTATGCTTGCAGTACAATTGATTCAGTGCATCCCAGACCCGAACTATCTACTTGGTGTGAATTGTCAAATCCTTTGCCTGTCCGCTGTACCCACCTGATCGCTGATGAATCATAATTGTTGCATTTAAAAGTGCCTTCCTCTCACCCTTAGCCCAGAAGCCAAAAGGAGGGAAGCCATAGATGCAGCTTGACCCAAACAAATGGTATTAACTGGAGACCTTATGTACTGCATTGTATCATAAATAGCAAGACCTGCAAAGAACAGCACAACGATTGACATTATAACCTGAGTCATGCCTCAGAAGATTACTTACTTTGAAAAACTTCATATATTTAAACAATATAAATAATTCAGCCTAAATCGAATCGACAATAAATTTAGCCATCCGAACACTCTATTCCATTACAAGTATTCCAATGCTACATTTAACAAAACAAGACCTACTATGCGAAAGCAGTTAAATTCCATTCTATAGATTGGATGGCAATCAGTAATTCATAATCGCCACATCTTGATAGAATTATGAACCAGTTGCAAGTTAAATAATAAGTTCTGTTAGTTGATATACACTATGGCCAAAAGTACTTTTAAATTTGAAGTCCAAAAGCACCAACCGACTAGAAAATTTGAGGGAAAAGGAAAATAGTCATCAACATCTGCCACATGTCTTATACTGACAAGTATTCACATGTTATTGCATCAAAATCGTTAATTGTGCATTTGTGAGGTAATTCAATAGTTCTTTCTCACTTGGGAAGTATATAAAGGGAAATGGAAACAAAACCGCTGGAAATTCATCTACTTCAGAATTACATAAATAGTCAAAAAGTCCCAACAGTAAACTGCTCTTCCAATGACCTCAATATAATCACGCATTCATAATACTATAGACAAAATACAAATTAACTCAATACCTTCCACAATTATAAGCAAATAAAGATAGAGAAGTACAATGATAATTCAAACCAATTGGCTTTAGTAGGAAAGGCATTGTATGACCTCAAGCAATTCTTAGTAGCATATCTCATCGCATAATAAGCTAAGCATTTCAGTTGGATCATTCAGTTAAGCATGTCAAATGGCACATCAAGAACCTTTTTCCACTGTAATACAACTTCCAATGATATACAAGAACACTAGCGATTAGACAGAAAAAAAGCCCATGACAACCATGATTCTTTTCTTTATAGGCACTGTGAGCAAGCAGAAACAAAGTGCACCAAAAGAAATCACCTACTATCCTGCCCAATCATAACAACTGGCTTCTGTTTATGGCCCCACCCCTTCAACCAAGAAATCAGGAATTATTTGATTCACTTAGTTAGACCCACTAAATTGAACCCAAAAGACAAATTGTCAATTCACTAATCCTATTCATCGCTCCATGAAGAACCTAAAAGCTCAAATTACACTCGATAGAACCATACACTAATCAAACTCCTTAGTTATTAACAAAATCAGGCATCTACACCTAAAACTTTCCAAATCAAAATCCAAGACACTAACAAAGATCAGACCTTTGTGACAGAATCAAAATCCTAAATAATCCATGCTAAAACGCATCTCAATATAATTCGAATTGAATCTACAACATTAACGGGCTCAAAAACCCATTGCAGTAATAAACAACCTGAACAAGAATCAAATCAGATCACATTTTAAATCAATTCCAAGAAAATTGTAACATAACACTAAAATTACGCCAACCCACAAAACCAAACAGACGATAACACGTCCCAAACACAAATTAAGCTAAAACCCATCTAAAAAAATAAAAACCTCAGCACTTTAGAGTATCGAATCACCTGCGGTAACATGTCCACCAGGAGAATTCAGATACATATGAATAGGCTTAGAAGGATTCTCATACTCAAGAAACAAAAGTTGAGCAACAACAACATTAGAAGTATCATCATTAATGGGGCCATTAATACAGACAATTCTCTTTTAAAAGCCTAGAAAAGATATCATAAGCTCTTTCTCCTCTTGAAGAGTGTTCAATAACCATTGGGATGAGACTATAAGCTCTAGTGGTAGAGGTTTTAGGGGTCAAGAGAAAAGAGGGTTTTGGTTTAGTTGTGGAAGTGATGAGCTTGGTAGTGGAGAAGAGGGCTTTCATGGCTGTTGATTTGGGTTTGGAATTGGAGAGAGTGAGAGAGGGAAATGACGGTTTAAGAGAAACTGGGGATTTTGTTTAGGTTTAGGAGATTGGGTGCTGTGATTTTTAAGGAGAGGGACATTATTAGGAGATTTGGTTATGTGGAAGTGGTGGAATTACTGGATTCTAGGAGATTGTATAATTAATTTATAAGCTTATTTTAAAAGTATTTAACTGTATATTTATGGCCTTCCCTGTTTTTCAATTCTTTATTGATTTATTTATTTACACTATAAAATTGTCTTTACTTTTTAATTGAGAAAATGCTTAGTTACAATTTAAGGTTAGTGTGATGAGAAGTAAATAATTTCTAAAATAAAATAATTGTTCACTTGATAAAAAAAAAAAGATTTTTAAAAGTGGATTGTATATGATGATAAATGCAATATTATTTAATATTGAAAGAGCTCTATTAAAAAGTAAAGTTCTTTAAAAAAACCGAGAATCAAATTCAAAATTAATTCCTTTTTTAATAGAGTTTAAAATATGTTATTCATATTTATGAATTGATGTGTATATTAAAATTATTTTCTCACAGCTCTTTCTAGCATTTGAATCTAGAATAATAATATGAAAAATAAATTTATTTACCATTTTAATTAATCTCATGTATAAAGAAGGTTAATAATCTTGAGAAGAAAAAAAAACTTCATAATTAGATGAAATGATATGGTTTTGAATGAGCGGATGAGATGGTTAAAAGAATGATCAAGCAAGAAAACTTGTTAAAAATAAAATGACCCTATTTTATATTGCTTGTCAAAAAAAATAATTCATGGATGATTTAACTGTCACGTAGGGAATTTATTTTCAACGCAAGTTAAAATAAAAATAGGGATTTTTATTGGGGTTTTGCATGGGATAAATTTAGCTGTGCAGGTCCTCTTTTGGCATGAAGAGAGGGTGGAGTCTGGAATTTGAAAGGGAGAGAATTTTTGGCTTTAAACGACATGACGTTGGGTTGGATTGGGTTTGGTAGGGATGAAAGAGGTTTGGCCCGTTAATGGGTGGATGTGACAATTAAGCCCAAAGTATTGCATAAAGAAATCCAAAATATATTTGATAAATAAATTTTATGAATGAAAGAAAAAATTATGCAACAGTCGCCTCCTCTCCCTTATCAAGATCATTAGTTCCTCAGGAACTGCCGAGGCTCGCCCTTTCTCAAGCCAGCAACTGCGTTTTCCCTTCTTATGAATGCACTAAAGAAACGACTGCGATTTTGCTAAGCAACAATGGCAAACTATAAACTCAAAATTGATTAACATCATAATCAATATTCCACAATGACCTCAAACTTCTTCACCGATACAAAGTCTTGAACAAACCAAAACTATTACATAATGCCTTCTCGGTTCTAGAAATAGTAGACACCTAAAAGTAGTCCTGAAAGAACAAAATGATGCACTTAGAACAGAGATGTTCCCTTTCCCTTCTTGTCTCCACCAATCTCAAAGTGCTTGCACCTCTGTGGAAATCATTGGCAGTAAACAAACATTAACACAGTTGAAATCATAAGGTAAGAAACCACAATAAAAAATCACTTGCATGACAAACCTTGATTGGGTGCTGAGACACGTGTTTGCATGCCTAGCATTGCAGCCTCAACATAATTTTCTTCGTTGTCTTTGCCTGTTCAGAGAAAAGAAATCAATATAACAACTCAACTATGCGTGTAAGATGGAAGGACAAAGGGAGGGAAGAGAAGGCCTCAGAGCTAGTCTATGTTTCAGTCATTGGCTAGACAATCAAACAATGTAGGCAAATTCGAATCATCATAGGTCTCTAAAGAGAATTCAGATACAATGAAAAGATAGCTTTAGGGTGGAATAATAGGTACAGCATAAACATTTTTCATTTTAACATCAACCAACAAGGACAGGGAAAAAAATGAGGAAGGCCTCAGAACTAATTCATGTCTCTGTCATCAGTTGGATGATCAGACAATGTAGGCAAATTTTAAATCATCACAGGCCTCTAGAGAGAATATTCTGTAACTACAAAAATATGTTTTCTGATGGTGTTTACATACACTATTAAGATTTCACAATCGAACATCAAAAAATATTTTTCCCATCACTAAATACAAGCAAATTACAAATTACAATATGGGGTAAAAAAACTCGAAAACTGATCTCTATCCTAGAGGAACTTCATGTATACCAAGTTTAGGGAAAGAATAAGAAAACAAACCTTCTTGTGAAACACTGGTTTTGTCTGACCTCCATAACCAGATTGCTTGCGATCATAACGACATTTCCCCTAAGCAGCAAGGCTATCCTTCCCCTTTTTGTACTGAGTGACCTTGTGCAAGGTGTGCTTTTTGCACTCCTTGTTCTTGCAGTAGGTCTTCTTAGTCTTAGGAACGTTCACCTGTATTAAAAATATCATTAATCAATCAAAAAAACAAGAAGGAAAACAATATGATGCAACCTCTTAGACAAATTCTCAAATACCACAGTTTAAAATACAAGGTGCAAATACATTATGCAACTGGAACAGGCTTCCATCAAACAAGCAGCATCTCAAACGTTAAATTCACTCTCTTACTATATTTCAAATCAGCATAAAACCGTTGTTTTTCCTTATTAGCCCATATTTTTAAATCATTCCAACTCTCTCTCTATCCATGTACCCGTTCATCTCAGTCATGCATTTCATTATACTTTTAACCACCAGCCCCACAAGCCCTCCATTCCCAAAAGTTTCCGCTCTTCTTAAAACCAAACTTTCACTAAGAGCAATACTTTCGTACACACAAATCTCTAGAGAACACAGCTAATCTGCAACTAACACGTGTATAAAGCCAAATCTCCAACAAAAACAAAACCACAGACAACTCACTAGTACAAAACCAAATCTCAAACAAAGCAGACAACATTAAATTCTTTGATTACTAATGAATCTAAACTTTATAAATCACAGGTTCAACCTAAAAAAACAAAACCACAGCCTCTATCTTTGTATAGTTAAACGACCTTAGAAATGAAAGATACAGAAAACCCAGATGCAAAAACCAAGTAAAACAATGTTATTGCAAAGAGAATTTGAGAGGGGGGAGAAGGTTACCATTGTAGGCGGAGAAGCAGAAGAGCTCTGGCTGCAAAGGAAGTGGAGATGAAAATGAATAGAGTAGATTAGGGTTAGGAGCTTCTTTAAACAACAAAGATTATGGGCCGAATCATGGATCTGGACTTGAGAAGAATACTAGGCCTAGGCCCACTTTTTTCTAAAATAATTTTCTCTAAAAATTAATCATATTGTTCCCTTAAAAGCTAGTGGTGGTGTAATTATGATTGACCTAAAATCTCGTTACTGGTATAGTTATAAAAGTTGAGAAATTAATTATGGTAGTAATTATAATTTATTTTTAAATATTAATTTTTGATTAATTATTATAAATTAAGAATTAAATTTGAATATAGTAGTTATAAATTTATATTTTGTTAACTAAAAGAACTTCAAAATTTACAAGGAAAAAGTGTTAATATTCATGGGTTGATTGGATAAACAATAGGTTAATCCAAGTCTAAATTTCAGTGAGCAAAAACAATAATAATTTTGTGGTCTTAAATATTATTTTACAATAAATATAGGTCGAGGCCCAAGTCATATTTGAAACTAGAGCACGGGTCGGGTCATGTCGACACTCACCTATATATGTGAATTTAAGCCCAAAGCCTAATTTGTCTAGAATCTCTCCCCTCTTAAAGTTTGGGTTCCTTTTGGGCCAAATCTTCTTTTTTTTTCAACTACTTACTTTATAGACATTAGGAAAGTGTTTTCTTTTCAATGTAAAATAAAGCTTTTTAAAGCATTTTAGGTTTCATCAAAATACATCAACTAAGAGTTCTTTGAAATCAACTTTTCATTCATCCATAATTTATTTAAATCATGTTAATATTATATGTTAAAAAGCATATGTTGAAAATTAAACTCCAAAAAAGTTTTAACTTGAAAAGTGAGTGGACATCACTTTAATTTGGTATCAAATATGCCTATTAACCATGTTATTTAAAAAAACTTCCAATAATTCCTCACATGAATAGAAATTGTCTTACCAATTTTAAAACAACTCGAAATTTTGTTGTGAGATATTGATTTCATGAATCACTATATTAGGATAAGTAACTTTAGCTTTGAACCTTCCTTAGCGAAATAGTATTAGATTTACTCGCTAAATAGTGAACACGATATCTTGTTTGTGTAAGCCAAGACAATAATACTCATAAAGTTCTTTTCTTAGAGATTTTCTTTGGTTCTTACTGTTGTGTTTATTTTAATTCTGAACAACTCTTGAATTTATGAGTGTTTTAGATAATGCAATCTTTATCGGAATTCTTAAAGAGGTGGTCGCATTTCTTACTTATATAAATGATCTTTTGTTAAAATTATTTTATTATACTCCCTTCGTATACTGAGATATAAAAATCATTAAGAGCACAACTCACCATTCATCATCAAAATAAGTATGAAATAATAATTTCTTAGTGCGACTGAGAATGTTAAATAACTTAGTTTTTCATTTGAATCTAATTTTGGTGTTATCCAATCAACTAGGTATAAAAATATTACTCAATATTTTCCTCTATAAAAGAAATCTACACCACCCCTATATTTGATAATTTATAGGTACTAATCTCTATCTCTCACTTGTGTTTATCACACACTAAAATACACTCATTTAATAGATCATAAAAGAAAGAGAGTCTACCTATTTTATACTAATTGGTTAGCATAAAAAATAAAATTGGGTTAGTCATTAATTATGACTTTGAATAGGGTTCTAGTAATCAATTATGAGTTTGATTGATGGGTTAAGTCATTAATTATAGTTATTCATCAATTATGGCTTTGAATAGGGTAAAACTTCCTATAACAGTCTTTCTGGATAAAATAAATTCATCATCAAGTTCAAATTACTCTTACCTTGTTTTTATGGATATCCAATTAAAGTTGAGTCTATGTCTAGTTGTATTTAAGAAAATTGAGCGTACTACCTTTCTACTTTATCTTCTTTTCTTAGAGAAAGTGTAACATATAAAGGTTTGTTAGCAACTATTTTCCTATTCATCAACAATAACTATTGTTACTAAGTAAAACTAGTAGCTAGGTTTTTTGACAAGCACCTATTCGCTAACCACCAAAGTAGTTCCTTTACTAAACAATTGATACAAAGAAATTTAGCATAGAAGTCTCTTAAAACATCATACCATGCACTCCCTTTGGCTTTTTATAGGATGTCTTCTCATTATTTAATGCAAATGCCTTATCAAAGTCTCCTAACCAAACATTGAATTCAAAATCTAGCATAATATTATTGTCCTTAACGTCAACTAATATTTTCTTTTATAGTAACACACTTTTTTAAAACACAATAAAACCACTTCAAAATTTATCAAGCATCAACTTTAAACACTCAATTATTGGCAGGGTATAAAAGAGTTGTTTATTGATTTTTTTATGGCTTAAAATTTCTATTACTTCTACATTATTAAAGTTAGCTCCAAAGAACTTGATTAGAATATCAAATAATTCTTTACTTTCATGAGAGAATCCTTGTAGATCCTCATTTACAAAATTTTTATGATTTTTGCAACCCTCAATATCAATAACATCTTGAGCTTCTTCCTTATCAAATTGTGATAATTGATTTTAATCCACAAAAAAACTAGAATAATTAATTAAGAACTTCAGTTTCAACACCATTGTTTTTTTGCTGAAATTTGTCCAGTAGATCTCAATCAAGAAGTTGCCTCCTCTACTCATACCTCTATAATAAGCTCTTAAAACCAGCATGATCTCTCTCCTCTAGGTTCTTCTCTGCCAATTAATGCGTTAATTCTACAGCTTGCCTCTATAAGTCTCTCATTGCTAATCAATGTGATAATTCTGTAACTTATCTTTGTAACTTCTTAATCACTACTTTGACATTTCATTTCTTAAATGGAATCTCATCATCACCCTCTATATGAACATGCCTTGTTTGGTGACTTCCACCAACTATGATTATTTAATAGCGTATAATAACTAACTAAAAGGAATTATTGGATTTTAATACTAACTTATGTAACTTTGATACCAATTAACATAGAAATGCATAGAAAAATACAGAATCAAAGAACAAGAAAGACAAAATTTTAGAGAAAAAAAAGATCTTAACACTAAGAACCCAATTTTATCACTAAATATTTTTCTCAACAAAGAAACTCTACACCAGCCCTGTATTTGATAATCAATAGGTATGAATCTCTCTAACTCTTTGTTGTGTTTATCACACTCTACACTACACTCACTTGATGGATCATAAATGGAAGAGCGGCTATGTATTTATATCAGTCGGTTAGCATAAAAAACAAAAGGGGGTTAGCCATCAATCGTGGCTTCGAATCAAGTGAGTCATCAATGTGGTTTTAAATGGGGTTCTAGCCATGAATTATGGGTTTGATTGGGATTGTCGTCATCAGGTGTGGGTTTGAATGAGGAAGGACTTCTAGCATCACTCTAGGTCTATTATTTTTCTTAATTTACAGGATAAGAATTAGGTCTAATAATTATTATTAAAAGGAATGGTTCATTGTCATTCTTTGAACTACCTCGATACAAATTTTAATACAAGTTTCTTTCAAGCTTTTCAACAATTTATCTTTCTTTTAATTAAGCTTAATTTCATGCAATTTACTTTGTGTAGTTATTTACAATTTTATGCTTTATCTTTTATATAAATTACTTTATTAAGTTTATTTTTTTTATTTACAATTATTTCTGATTTATTTTGCATGTTATTACCTTTACATGTTTTTAATTTTATCACTCGTACTTCCAAAGTGATTTAATAGTTTCTCTTAGTCTTAGATATCAGCATGCTTGATATAAATTTATGTAATTTTACTTAAAATAGATCTTCATGATTTATTTATTTTTAACCCCGAGTAATATTTAAAGAATTGTTGGCCGATTTGTACATATTTGTTTAAGATTTAATAAAATATTATGATACATAATGGATATTAAAAATGATAAATTTGAGAATTTTAAGAATCGAAATGATTTTTAAAAAAAAAAAAAATTGAGTAACAAACTGGTTTTTTTATGAATTACACTTACAATCCACATTATTAGTTGTTACAATAAAAGCAGCAACAGTTTTAGCTTACACTATAATAATATAATATGATATAAGAGATGCTGGCGACAAGCTAGTGACAATGACCAAAGGTGAAAGTTTTTTTTTCAATCCAGCTTAGATAATTACTAGATTATTTTACCGTGCTGCAAGTTAAATTAATTTTTTTAATATAAAAAAATATTTAGATATTACTAATATTTTTCTAATAAAAAAATTTAAATCATATAAGAATTAATTTAATGTGAATCAATTATCTTGGTGGGTCAAAAAACAACTCAAAAGACATGTAAAAATATAATTTGACTCAATAAATATTTAAGAAGAAATTTTTTTAATAAACATTAAGATGATAATATATTAGATCGATTCGGGTCAATCCGTTAATCCACGTATTAGTTCAAGAGATCATAATAATCCTATAGAAAGAAAATAAAAAAAAAATATAAAGTTTAATTTTCAATAAACCTAATGCTGAAGGATAAAACTGAAAAAAATCAATTAAAAAGGGATCCAAGAAAATAATCCAAGTCAACCTGGGTTAACATGTCAAACTCACAATCTAGGTTAGATAACCTAATATAAAAAAAAATTAAAAAGCTCGATTCTTAATCAACCTAGTGTTGAAAGATAAAATTAAAAAAATAATTAAAAAAAACACAAAAAAACAATTCGATTCAACTAGGATTAACAAGTCAAACTCGTGACCCAAGTCATGAGATGAGGATAATTTCTTAGAAAGAAAATCGAAATAAATTACAAAATTTAGTTTTCAGTTAATTCATTGAAGGTATAATTGAAAAAAAAATCAATTAAAAAAAAAGTAAAACTTGAGTAAACACATTAAACTCGTGATCCGAGTTATAAAAAGAGATAACCGTATAAAATATAAATTAAAAAAATTATTAAACTCAATTCTCAATAAATTTAATATTAAAAAATAAAAATAAAATTAATAAAAAAAATATTTAAAAGCAAATAAATAAAAAGAAAAATTATTCCGATGAATAATATTGTAACGTGAGAAGAGGTAAAGTAAAACCCTCTTCTCCTTTGTTTTTTTCGGTTAATACTCATTGCATGTACAAATCGCTACTTAAGTAAAGTCCCTTTCATTTTTCCTCTTTTAGAAGAAGTTAATTAAGACCCTAACTAAAAATTAGCAAAAGGTCTTCATTTGATTAATTTGATCTCTTTATCAAGATGACATGAAATGAGATAACGTGGAAGGCACGGCCTCTTATCATTTTTACATATTCAAACTTCAAACGCAATCACATTATCCATTAGGGCTTTTATTTAAAACAAAAATTGAGTTGGTACCACCAAATCCATTAGAAATAGTCTTAGTTTTGTTCATATTTTTAAAACGCAGCTTGTTTCTTCGGATAACTGTTGGGCAAAAAAGGGGGACAAAAACAAATATATACCAAAAACCAGCCCATAAAAAATAAGGCATAAGCTATATAAGCAAATATCAAGCAAATTAACTTTGAGGAAATGTAATTTAAATGGTCAAATTCTGGGTTTGCTCTACAGAGATCATCAATTCGAGTACCTTAAATCTCATGACTATTAGAGGCTTACTTAGTCGTTAACTTCAAGATCTCGGGAAATTAATCAAGATGCACGTAAACTAGCCCGGATAACCGCAATTATTAAAAAAAAATCAAGCAAACTATTCTAGCCCCTTGATTGAAAAATATTCCTTTTTACTCTCTATATTTGAAACTTTACCATGTTAATCCTTCAAGTAAATGAATGCTAAGGGGAGCTCTATTGTCTTTGAACCTTTTGAGTTAAGAACTTTCGATGGTGGCTACGGCAAGCATAGGAGATGAAGGAAAGGGCACTCCATTACGTTTTGTACGTTAACTATTCTATCGTGGAGGGCCAATCTGAAACGTTTGCAAAACCATGAGATCAACTTTGAAGAAGGTCAAATGATGGAGCCAACATGGAACATTATGAATCTATAGGGACTAAAATATAATTCGTCAGCAAAAATTAACATTACTGATTTGCCTCTGTCTTTTCTTAATCCCCTAGTGGTTTGGTGGTGTTGCCAAGCAATAGGCACCAATAACTGACCGCCACGAGCTAGCCGCCAAACCCTCTCTATGTGGACAGGAAACATTTTAGTAATTTCAACATCACGTGACACCCATGAAAGCCAATAAAAAAACAACAAAAATGTAGAAACTATCAAACTTCTAGAACTTTGACTATTTTTTTTTGACAAGTTTAGACATATTCTACAGATAATTCACACAAAATGCCACCAAGAAAAGAAAAGAACATCGCCATAACTAACACGTAAGTCATATACATCAAGAATTTTGAAAAACAGGAAGATAATTCTTGAAAATTAAATGCTCAAGGTGATTCAAAAATATTTATGAAAAGAGAAATATGCACATTTAGTTAGAGAGAGTGAAAAATTTATCTAAGCAACCAAAACTCATGATATAGAGCGACGTTTGCGCTCAAGGAATCCCTCTAAGACCACTTTCTTCTTATAGTCCTCAGAATCAAGATTAAATTCTCTTTGAATCAAACCATTTTTCACGTCGTCTTCACTTCTTAATCGAGGGACAAAGTAGAACCAAGCGGAGGCACAAAGAATGGCACATAATTTGCCCCATAGCAACATTATCATCAAGGTCATAACAACAATCGACATACCGACCAACGGGTCAAGTTTCTTCCCATTTGGACGATCGTTTTCTTTATGGGGCTTCCCAGCCATGACCCAGGATCTCCCCCGCGTGTTTGGCACTGTTGCTGATTTTTCATGTGGCAGTGAGGGGGAGGATGTTGATCGGGTTATCGATACGATTCGAGTGGACTTTGCCTTGACTTCCGGTGAACCGGGTTGGCTCGTGCCGGTTCTTATAGCATCTATTTTCCGGCGAAAGGACAGCCGTTTTTTACTCGTGCCGTCGTTTGGATTTTCCGCGTGATCCGAAGGTTTCCCATTTTTGAGGACGATGTCTTGCTCAGACCTGTACCATGTCTGAAACAGAACATGATAATTAACTACCTTCTAGTTATCCTAACTTACGCCAAAGTTGGCTAAATTTCGCTAAAATACGCCATTGCTAATTTTTCTTGGTTAGTGTTTTTCACATACCTGCTCCGGTCTCTCTTTCGGCGATCGATCTGAACTGACTCTAGCCGGAGTTTGACGGGGCGTCCCGTGATTGGTTAAGGGTTTTTGACGCTTTGACTTTGAAGCATTAGGAGTTCTCTTACTGTCAGGCACGGTCGAGTCCAAGGGGACAGTTTTGGTGCCTGGGCTCTTGATGCAAAACCATGACCAAGGAAACCAACTTCTTTGTCTCTTTAATTTCTTTCTTTCTGGGAGGATAACAATTTTGTTGGGTTTTTTCTCGGGAAATGATCTTGGTTTCCTAGAAAATCCAAAAAATCCAAGGAAACGGCTGATTATTGTCCTGGTCTTTTTGGGTTTGGATTGATGGGATTGTTCTTTGAGGTTTGGTGTGATATTAACGTGCTCCATGGGAGGAGAGAGAGGGGGGGAGAGCGAGAGAGAGAGAGGAGAGAGAGTGAGTGGATGAAGCCGGTATATGGAGAGTTTTGAATATTGAATGCTGCTGGGAACGGTTTGTTACTATTGGGTTACTATTATCTAAGTAAGCACTCTATGGTTCCTATGTTTATGGTCTATTGTCTAAAAGTCTTATAGAGTAATTAGATGAATTATTTTTGCTTGCATTTTAAATATTTTCCGATTAGCTTTTAATTACTCGTATTTGAATTATAAACATTTCATTTTACATTTATTAAAATTGGATATTTCAATTGTATCTTTAATTATATATATATATATATATATTATAAACTGATTATTTTACATGAAAATCTTTCTTGTAGAATCATTTATTGGAAATATAATTACGTGAAGACAACTTTTAATTGAAATCCAAATGTAATGAAATTTTGGTTATAAATAAAAGATTTAAATTCAAGATTTTTAAAAAAGAAAAAAAGATAATGAATATCAATTGAACCACTATCTTATTAGCTAAAATTATTAAGTTGTATAAAATTTCATATGTACATTTTAGTAATTCAATTTTTAAAATTTCATATAAATAATTGATCAATTGTAACGGATATTACATTTATTGTTTAAAAAATCATTGAACAAAGTGGCCAAATGGATATATAAACTTGATCAAACTAACTATTAGGTTGTTGTATTTAACTGAGGTATGATCTGATATTTTTTAAAATATAAGATAGTTAATTTTTATGATTATGAATATTAAAGATAATATTATTTCTCTGAATATTTTGGATAGTAGGATAACAAACTCCTTTATAAAATATAAATCAAAAGCAACCAAAATAAAGACAAGAAAAACCACACAAAATTAAAGTTTTAGGTTTTTGTGTGTTTGTCTCAATTATTTTGGGTTTCAAGTTTTTATTCTTTTATTTGGATAAAACCCTAAGTCACTCATTATTTTGGGTTTTTGTGTGTTTGCTTCAATGAAGAGAAATGAAGTTTTACACTTAAACAAACAATACTAGACATATAATTAAACTACAATTGTAACAATTAAATATTGACATCAACAAATAATAATTGAAATAGGCTGTAATTAGTAGGCTTGTAATTTTAATTAATAAATAGTAGTTAATTTTCATATAAAAAAATAATCCAAAAAGAACATAAAATATATATGTTTTCCCATAAAAAAAACTTTCATTACGTGATTGTACTTAAATCGAGAATAACTCCATACATTTTCTTAGATAGTTTCATTTATTTATGAATAAGAGTATTCATTGGGTTAAAATTATCCAGGTGAAATTCTTTTAATATCTTATCTAAATATTTGATCTCTTAAGATAGATAAAGAGTTCTATAATTTTTATCTCGAATAATTTAGATATTTAATGCATATGATGCTTCACCTAAGTCTTTCATCTTAAAATAAAATTTCAAAAATTATTTCAATTTATTAATATAGGCAACATCATTACCAATAATTAAAATATCATTAACATATAAAGATAAAAATAGAAAAATATCCATACTATTCCAATGATCAAAATAATTAGCTATAAAACCATATTTAATAATAGTATTATGGAAAGTATAGTAACATTTCCTTAAAGATTACTTGAGACCATATGGAAATTTTTTAAGCTTGTATATCTTATTTTCTTTACCTTTAATTTTGCAATCTTAGGTTGTTATCTATATGAAATAATTCTAAGTCTAACATAACAATAATAAACATTAGATTTCTTATCAAATGAATTTAACAATTGGTGAATATGTCTTTTCATAATCTATAATGGGTGTTTTTGTGTAAAATATTTAACAACTAATTTTGCTTTATATTTACCAATTAACCCATCATATTATATATATATATATATATATATTAAAAAAATCATTTATAATCTATGAATTTTCTATCTTTAAGTAAATCTACCAACAACCGCACATTGTTTTTAATTATAAAATATAATTCTTCTTTTATAGCTTTGTTTTATTTTATCAATTCATGTGATGCTACTGCTTTATGAATAGTTAAAGAATCTTTTATCTCTTTTTTATTCAATAAAATAAAGTGAGGTTTTAACTTAAAAGATGATATTATTTCTGATTGAACTCTACCAAGTGTATTATAAGGACTTTCAAGTGGTTGTGCCAAAATCTTTATATTAATATCTACTTTATTTTTATTATTTATTGATTTATTCTTTTTAGTAATCTTAAATAATTTTATCAATTTATGTGGACTTCTATTATTAGGTTTGTTCCTCTAAAAATCTTGCATCTCTACTTTCTACTTTTTAAATTTTTATAGTATCCAATAAAATTGCCCTTAATGGTCTTACTATCTAATTTATTTTTTATATATGATGGGACGAGTATATGAGTAGAATATCACCAAACTCTTAAAATTATTTTAGTTTGGTTTGTTTCTTGTCCACAATCCATATATAGTTCTATTATAAATTTTAGTAGGAACCAAATTTAACAAATATCGAGTAGTAATTATGGCTTCACCTGAATAATATAAAACATATTTTATTATATCAAGTAGAGTTCTATTGCACATTTCAGCAACATTGTTTTGTTGTAGAGAATAAGGCATGAAAAAATAATGAATAATACCATGTTGTTTTAAAAAATTATCAAACAAATCAGACATGTATTTTTCACCATAATCAGATCTAATAATTTTTATAATCTTTTCTAATTGATTTTCAACTTCATTTTATAAACTTGAGATCTTTTCAAAACATCAATTTTTTTACGCATCAAATATATATAATAATAATGAGAGAAGTCATCAATAAAGGTGACAAAATGTTCCAAACATTTATGGGTTTTAACATTCAAAGAACTATATACATCAAAGTGAACAATAACTAAACGTTCACTAGATTTTAATGTATTAGAAAAAGATTGTATTGTCATTTTTACCAAAATGCAAGGCTCATAAGCATTAAATTGCACGTTGATGTTAGGAATTAAACCTATATTTACCATTCTTTTCAATTTTTTTCCTTATCAATATGTCCTAACCTTAAATACCATATATAAGAATCATCAATATATAAACAATTATATTTTCCAAATTAGGATTGAATGGGCAAGTGAAGAAATTTTAATACCCTCATTTACTGTTATATCAATTGGTTTTTTCTGTAATGATTTAAATTTTCTAATTTCTAATTTTCTCTTCATTTAAAACTCATTTAATTCTTGTTCTCTTATATCTTGACATGATTATGGTCTTGGATCACACTTAATTTTTTCAATCGCTGATGCTTGACTTTCAGTTTTTTCTTTGAGCTCTAAATATCTCATTTCTATATTCTAAACCAATATAACTTATTTATGATTCTTCTTTATCTTTTTATTTTATTTTATTAATACTTGTTTATCAAGTAACTTAGTCACCTTTGAATAATAATATGGTCTACTACGTCTTTATAATTTTCTTCTTTTATGTGTCTATTTATTGGGAGAAACTTTCTTCTTCTTTCTAGGCTCTATTCTTTCAAGAATTAATTATCTACTTCCTTCTTCAACATATACCTCTACCAATTCTTCATTTTCTTCTAGGTTTTTTTTGGTACTTTTTGTTTTTTTCAATGCTATAGTTTTAAAGAAACAAATATGACACTGTTACCAATTATTTTAGGTTCTTTTTATATGTACCTCAATTAAAAGGACTTAGAATTTTAAATTTGAGCACTAAGACTTAATCACTCAATAAAGTTTTACATTTTAACCAACAATTCCAAACTTACAATCAAACTAAAATTGTAACACCTAAATATTGTCAATAAAAGATAACCTAAATTCAAGAACAAATAAGTTTATTAGAAACAAAAACAATTTACAATCATAGATATTTTCTTGTTATGAGTACAACAACGTGAAGAAAGTTTTTGATAGGAAAACATGTATATTTTTTGTTTTTTTTTTTATATGAAAACTATTGCTTATTGATTACAAGCTTGTGGTTACCAACCTACTAGTTATATACCTGCTTGATAGATAAATTTTAAAGACCTTGTGAATTTGGTTGAATTGCATAAAAATTGTTATTGTTGTTAATGATTTTTTTTTCATCCCTTGATATCTTTATTTAAATAGAGAATTTAAAGTTAATTGCTAGTGATTATTATTTTAATCTATGCCATTCCTTGTTTTATGAATCCTTGAGCATCTATATAGCCTTCCTTTAGCCTTCTAATTACTTGTGTTGACTAACTCATTCATTGTTTTATATAATCTTACAGCCAATAGACTTCTTCTAGCAATCAAGTATGATTTTTTTTTTTCATGTTCTAAATTTCATCTTTTTTAGGTTAATTTTGTATATAATTCTCATCTACTAATATGAAACAATTTCTTTCCTTTCATTTAAATTAACTTTGTTTTCATGAAAGACAAATAAAAACTATCAAGAACAAGTATAGTAAATAGTCCCCGTACCTTGATTATCCACTAAGGAAAATAAACTAGAAAAAAGTAACGATTTAAAGAAAAGTAAAAACAAAAAATAATATTAAAATCTGGAGTTTTTCCTAGATAATGATTTGAAGGTGAAGGGAGCTTTGTTTGGTCGAGTAGGGACGACTTTCGACTCGGTGCCTTGTAGTTGGTCTCACACGTTTTCACCTTCATCGTTGCCTTCTTGAACACTGCACCGTACGTATAATTTAATGAGCATGGGAATTGCTTGTGTACTTTTATGTTACGTGAATCCTCTCAAGTCACCATAGTTTGATAAGTTTGCAATATGGAATATTAATAAACAGTTGATTAAGAATGAGTCAACCAGTAGTTAAAATCAGACTCGGAGAGAATTAATTTAGTTGAGAATAACGTGCCCATTGGCCTATGAAATTGATCTCACACTTCTTAGCAAGGATACATGCACATTATAATATTACTTGCCAATTAAATAGTAGGTAGCACACACAGATTCTGCATTTTATTTTCCACGTAATTGTTAGAAACACAAAATGAATTTGTCAAAGATAACCACTAGTCTTTGTTTCAGAATAAAAACGAACCTTGCACAAGGGTGCATGTCTTGCTTATTTTGTCAAACTCTCAACGAATCATATGTCCTCCTCCTCTTTTTGATTAATGTAGGTGATGATGTTTCAAAGAATTCAAGTTGTTTGGGTGCAAGTTTTATGTCTTAAATAATTATTTAATCTCTTAATTATGAAGATTTAATCTATTTTTCTTAACCAATATGATTGATGTCTGATACTTGTAAAAATAAATTTTAGATGAATTTGAAGACTTTCGAATGCTCAAGTCAGTGTTTTATGAATATAAAATATAATAATAATTTAGAGAGAGATTCTGAATATAAATATATAGTAGAGAATGAAAATTGAAAGCTTGTTTCTTTATAAGGATTCGATGAAATTTTATAGCTCCTCGTTCTTATCATTTGATGGAGAGGAGGAATATAAAGTCATCTTCCTCTCATGACATTAAAAACCCTTTGTGTAAAAGAAAGAAAATATTTCTGACTCATTAGAGAAGAAATATCTCTGGCTAAAAAAGAAGTTAGACAAGATTTTTAAAATCACATGTATTTGGGCTATGTGTTTAGCTGAGCCTAAGGGTAATGAGTGTGTCAGCTTGTCAAATCAATTTAATTCAAGTTAATTCCCTCGTGATTTAGTTTGAAACTCAAGTTAGACAAATAGCTAAGTCGCGAGGTTTCAAAATTGATTCATTAAATCAGGTTTAATAACAGAGTTAATAAATCCTTTGCACTCTTAATACTTTTTTGACATTTAAATTTTTTATCTAGCCCGCAGAGGAACGCGGGCTAACAGACTACTAAGAATTAATTGAAGAGGAGAAATTTTTTTGTTTTTCTTTTTTATTATATTTTTTTTCATTATCATCTTTTAACATTAGATTTATTAAAAATTAAAATTAAAAATTTATTTTGGTTTTTTTTACATGGATTATTTATTATGTTCAAGAAAAACATTCCCCTAAATATTTCAATTCTCCATGACAGTTACTTTTAAAAAGGTGGCTTAGGCATTTTGAATCGAATCTAGATGACCATAATTTTCTAAAAAGAAGTTATAACTGTAACGAAAAAGACATTAATCATATTATATGATTAATTAGTTCACCGTTTAATTTCTTGTATTAGAAATTTCATGCATAATCATTAAATCTGATTAATTCGATTTGCCATCTAAATTTAATTAGATTAATTCTTTGATATTAAAAGAAATAATCAAAATAACAACTTTTTTATACTTCATTATTATTATTTTTTTAAAATAACCCGATGGGTTTGATAACTATGATTTCGTGTGAATATTGATTTTTCTCGGTAGAATGTGTTGAACTTTGTAACACAGGACGTGGTTTTGGCAGGCCCATGTTAATTTCCCATGCAAGTACAATATTTAATTTTTCTCAACCTCTTTAATTTGCTGGATTTTGCTTTTATTTTATCTAGGCCGTGCCACAATAGAATATGGATAGAACTAAAGAAAGGGACCCCGAGGCAAATTTTATAGAGATTTTGTTACGTTGATCGTATCATCTAAAAGTTCTTAACACGACAAACATTCCTCTCATGCAACAAAATATGAAAAAATAGAGAAGCATTTCATATATATTCCATTTAATTACGTATTGATGAATTTCAAAATTTAAAATGCTTAAGATTAAAGATGATATATGAGATAATCAATTAATATTTTAGTTTAAATAATATGATTTTTTTTTTATTAAAGATATTTGATGATTTAATATGCAAAGCTTAGGTGAGTGGTAGTCGGTGATGCCTAGTAAGTTAAGGTAGCTGTTACTTACAAAAAAACTTTATTTGATGGATTTGAGGACTCTTATATATTTAAGTTAGCAACTTTATAGAGAGAAAAAATACGATGATATTTTAGAGAAATAGACTTTGAAACTATATGTATTGAAAATGTTGAGAATGAAGAGATTATGAATCTTGAATTTGAAGGATTCAAGATGTATTTATAACCTATAAATACCTTGTTATTTTGTGGAGAGGAGGATTTGAAATGTAATTTTACCTTTGTGGTATTTTAAATTACATTTTATTTAAAATAATACGTGTTAGATCAATATAAAAAAACAAAAAACTTGCATGGGGTATTGAAAATTTTTTTTAAAAGAGTGTTAGACTTGGACAATATTTTTAAACCTATTAAGGTGAAAAAATAAGTCTAAATGTATCACCTGGATCCAAACATATTAAGCTTGAACATGATAGCCTAAGCTTGTAAGAGTGCTGGGTGTGTAATTTGCAGTACCACCAAGAGTGCTAGGTAACAAACGATGGTGTTGGATGCATGCGCAGCACCAACTGTAGTCAATACTAGCTGGGCTGTCACTCCTAGCATCCAGAGGCAATATGCCTTTGATTTTAGAAAAAAATTATCTATAATTGAGTTTGATTGACATATTTACCCAAAAGTTCTTATTATAGCGTAGTAATTGTATAACAATTTGGTAATTATTGAAGCACAACGATAGGTTAGTAGAAATTTTAACTACTGATTTAGTTAGAGTTACATCTCTAATTAAATGTTGCTGAAATGACAAATTTTAATTAGAAACATCGTGGCCCCAATATTGAGACATGACAGCTAATTATTTATAGAAATTCAAGGAGGTACACATGAAATATGTGATGGCCACCATGTCATGATGGGGACTAAAAGATCTCTGTGGTCCTATATAAAAATTGATTTTTTCAAACTGTATTTTAAGTTTCTCCAACATAAAAATAATTAAAAAATAACAAATATCATCAATCTTTTCCTTGTCATTTCATGGCATGATGTTTCCTTTTCTTTTTGTTTTGCAAGGACTGGATCCAACTGGATGGTGTTCAATGAACTCGATGCCCACGTATTCTAAACACTAATTTTGATTAAGAGTTTAATTTGTTTGAAGCTGGCTCTTTTATACATACTAGAAAATGATGGGAAGGCAACGATAGATCTAAAAGTCTTCGTATCGTGAATCCATGTCTGTAAAAACGTGACTCACATGCAGCCATGGCCATGGAAATTAAAAATCCCCCCAAAATATGACAGGTTTTTTTTTTTAATATAAAATTTATTGGATCTTTCAAATGGGATAATTTGTTTTTGGCTACCGGGTGGCTGATCTTGTTTATGTTTTAACCCATTTGAATGATGAATCTAAATCTAAGTTAATATTGCAAAAAAATAAATTCGCACGAATCTTTTAAACCTGGGTTAATATTACAAACTCGCAATCCATAAAATTTTGATCATAGTTCAATCAATAAGCTTAATTTTCAAAAAACTTAATGTTAAAGTATGAAATTAAAAAAATATATCAATGTAAAAAATTTGTCTAAGAAAAAAAACTTAAACAATCAAAAAATTAATGATTAAATTTGATATGAAAAAAATGAAGGGGGATGAAGTTGCAAAAAAAAAAAATCAACTTTAAAAATCATATCCTAAGTAAAAAAATGACAATAAAAAGAATGAGAATAAAATTTAATCATTGAAAAAATTGAAGAGGGTTGAAATTAAAAACAAATTCCAATTGCACAAATCTTTCAAAATAAAACAAATAATAATAATAAAAAAACTAAATAAGAGGAAAAACCAATTGAAGGGTTGATTTGAAAAATTGGAGGGAATAACAAAAAATTAAGATGGAGAGAAAAGAGAAGGGAAAAAGAAAAAGAAGTTGTTCGACACTAAATTAAAGCCCTCTAGTAATACATGTCACCTTTTATACAAGAGGATGGTGCAACCAATCAAATATCGTCTTGAAAGATGGTGTTTGGTGATGTTACAACAACTCATGTATTACTCATATGCTGGCGCATATAGCATGGAATAACTATTTTTTAATATAAAAATTTATATTTGTCAAAGTACTAAATTTTCCTTGTTCAACATGATAATAACAAAAACACAATATAGAAAAGATGGAAAAGTCCCAGAAAACTAAACCTATACTTTTTTGTTTTCAGGGGCAATAAGGTTAATTTTGATGTTGATTTGATATAATTTTTAAAATAGTTATTTCAAATAATTTACCTGGATTTCAAATTAAATTGCGTTTGTGTTGGTATGATTCGGTCTTTTCATTTAAAACTAGATTTAACTAAAAAATATTTCAAGACATTTTCATTTTATTTTTTTAAAAATATCTTTTAAGATAATAATTTTTTTTTATTAACCAATATTAACATGTCAAGCACATATATCTAAGGTTTCCTTTTCTTCTTTTACCTTAAAAAAAAAAATAAGAGCGATCGAGGATCTCAAAAATCTAGAACAAAAATTGTCCTCTCACAAAGTCCAACCCCTAAGAAACTAATGACAAAAAAAAAGGGTGTAAACATTACTAATAGAGCATAAATTATTGTGCAAAAGGTCTTTTTGTTACCAATTTAGCCAGATGTGCTTAGCACCACAAAGAAGAACATTCCATGAATTACAATTCAAAAATATTCCTTTAATTAGTTACCCGTTTAGCAAAATGTGCTCAACAATTAACACAAAAATAAAGAGCAACAACATGTCCTTTACAAATTAAATTATCTAAGTTCTTGATGTTTCAATCTATAGACATAGAAGACAAAATAACCTATACATCAAACAATTTTTATGTTTTCTTAAAATCAAATAAGAAAAAAAAGGAGACTTGCTTGGGAGAGGAAAGAAGACAGTTGCGGGACACAGCAAAGAGAGAAGAGAACTACTTAGATCGGAGAGGTGGAAACTATAAAGGCAGGGGGTGATGAGTTGAGGTGGAGGAGATTGACAAATATTAGGTCATGGGATAAACTGGGAACTGAGAAATAGTATGTGTCTATACCTGTGAGAGTATTTTTAATTTTAGAGTGGACTTACAATTATCTATTTATACCCCTGTTAACTTAATAATATCTTTAATTTTTTAGGTCATGTTTCGATTGATTTTAAACTCGAGTTTTTGAAACTAAAACTAAAATAGATTGATTTTTTTTTCCAGTTTTTTTGTTTAGTTTTTTTATTTTTTTTTATTTTCTCAATTTAATTAGTCTTTAAGTTTTTCTTTTGCTCTTTCCTAGCGACATCTGCCAACTCTATCTTTAAATAATTGAATGCCTCAGCTGGAAGTGGGATATCAAGCATGTGAAGGATAAAAAATGGATTTAGCTCATTTTAGTAATTTTCTAATTTATGGCTTTCATTTTTTGTTTAAAAACAGGTTGTGATAAGGGTATTAATACAATGAGAATTAGAGTTTAAATCAAGAGATTTTTTGGTTATTTCATTTAGATTATATTATACATCAGTACTTCGCAAACATCCACGCATTTCCTACGGGCTTGCTTGAGATTGAAAAGGAGAAGGAAGAATAAAAAGTTAGCCATGAGATTTTGAGTGTATTTGGCATTGCGGTAGCTGTTATGGTTATGGTTTCAAAAAAGTTGTTTTATAAAAAGTACTTTTAATTGAGGTTGGTTTAAAAAAATAGATGTTTGGTTAAAACTGTGGTTGCAATTGAGGTTGAATAAAAAGTAGTTTAATGTGTTTGGTTAAGAATGCTTTTGAAATTAAAGTTATAAAATAATTTTAAAATATATATATTAATATTGATGGTTTTTAATTTAAATGTTGTAGATTTAACTATTGTTATTGTTTCATGAAATAAATAATACTTTATATGAAATATTTTTTATTATTCCGTTAAACCATCTACAATTCCATTACATACAAAATTTATTCGACAAGAACTACAATTTCTATAATTTTTTGAACGTGCAATAAAATTAGATAAAATATTATCAGGAATAAAATTGATTTGATATTACAGTACGAGTGAATTTAATTCACTTTAAACTAGTTTTTTAGAAAACAAAATATTATTTACATGACAATATAAGTAAATTTAATTCATTCTAAACTAGTTTTTTTTTTTGAAATATACAAGAAGAAAAAAAAAAAAAAAACTCACGCGAACAGTGCAAGTGAATTGCACTGTTCGGGTGCACAGTGCAATTCACTTGCACTGTGCACATGAGGCGTCAACTTTAAAAAGCAGCTCGGAGCTGCTGTGCAAAAATCACGTTCAAAACGTGAATTGTCGTGGGGGCCACTAACATTAAAATGCGTTTCTGATGTAACCAAACATAGTGTTTGCTGTGGCTGCTTCAAACGCAGAAGCAACCACGCAAACAAACGGACTCTTTATGTTTAGAAAGATGAGAGCTTTAGTTTAGATAGATTTGTAGGCAACAAAGAAGAAAGCTTGATGGCCCAATGAGTTCTTGAAATTATAATTTTAAGATCCAATCCGGTTCAAGGTTCGGATTTTGAGTTTTGTCTCGATCATTGGATTTAATTTTTTTCTAAAAAAACCTTAAAATGACATCGTTTTAGTAAAAAAAATAAATAAAAGTCAACGGGTTTGCAGTCGGATCTTGTCGGGTCAACCGAGTCGCCGGGTCAATTAGGTCACACCGGGTTTTTTTTTTTCTATTTTTTCTTCAACCCGGCCTGGTTCCAGCCTTGGACCGGCTGGATCCTGGTTTGACCCGCCAGGTCGGGTTTCAAACTATACTTGAAATGGTAGCAAAGAATTTTATTTGTATGCAATCCATAAAGGGGGAAGGGAGAAGAATATCGTTAATTAAAACATGATAAAGTCATCCATGGTTTGAAAATTCATGGAGCACCTCTTGTCTAGGGTTTTTAAAAATGTTCAACAATAAAAAGAAGAGTACTGCAAAGTTATATTTTTCTCATAATTTTAAAATAAGCTCTGTATTGAGGATGAAAAAAGCTTCAAATTCCCTGGTGTAGAGAGAAATTGGTTAAGAGGAGCAGATAGAAGCTGCCCCAGTGGTTTTCAAAAGGGTGCTTTAATAGAAAGGATTTGTTGTGTTTGGGTTACCAGATTTCAGAGAGAAGAAATGGATAGGTGGTGGCTAGAGTCCTTGTTTACTCTATTAGAAAAATTATAATATTTAATATAAGAGTTTTTTACTCATTAATTGGAATAGAATAACAATCTTGTAAATATTTCAAATTTTTTTGTTGACTTTGTTTTTTTACACATAAAATTAAAAGAAGTAAACCATGAAATGTAAACTGTAATTTTTATACTACAGAAGAGTCGTCATAATAATTAAAAAAATATATACTAAAAAAAGTGGGGTTTTTACTTTTAGTGGCTTTACAGAGCAATATCCATTTCAATAATTTTTTTTTAATTTATGTTTTTTTTTTATTTCATACTTAACTTGTCTTCTATAACCTAAGAATTATAACTCGGGTCATGGGCTTGATGAATTAACCTGACCGATTTAAATTTTTTTTTTAATTGATTTTTTTTCTAATTTCATAATTTAATATTTTTATTTGTTGGGAATAAAGTTTTATGTTTTGTTTTGGTTTTATTTCTATAAAATTATTTCAATCTTATAACCCCAGTCACAAATTTAAAGATTTAACCCGAGTTGGCTCGGGTTATTTTTTAGTTTTTTTTTAAATTAATTTTTTTTCCATCCTTCAGTATCTTATTATTTAATAACTAAATTTAATAATTTATTTTATTTTTTATGAGTTACCCTTCAGTATCATATTTTACATTTCACACCATATGATGTCATGACCTTCATCTAGATTAAGTAAGATTGTGAATTGAATATGATGGATCACTACTGCTCTTTAGCTCAACTTCTACCAAGACACATGCCCTCGAGCCCATGCTAGGCGTATGCTCGGCTCGGGCGTGAAAGTGGCAATAGGCTTCCATAAAGTTGGACTTGAGGAGTGGGATTAGGCACAGCATTAATTAAGGCAGGCAGTAGTTGCATTCGATATAATGCATGGTAGGTACTTATTGTTTCCCAGAGAAAAGCTTGAGTGTGTGTTGAAGCATTTATTTGACCTACATTCCATTTATTATCTGATTGTGACCATATCATTTACTTTGAAAGGCAGCACAAGTGATTCATGATCTTTGTATATATTTTTTTAAAATTATATTAAGTTAATGCAAAATTTTTTTTTTTAAAAAAATAATATTAAATGATAAAAAAAATATATAAAATAATAAAACAAAGATTTCAACCTTATTAACCCATTAAACTGGTAACTTCAGTAATTTAACCAAAAATAATTAATTAAAAAAATATTAAAATTTAATCCTCAACAAACCATTAAATGATAAAAATAAAAAAATAAAATTTAATATATAAATAAAATAAAATAAATAAATAACCTGAATGTATTTGGATCAAGCTATCAAAAATATATATAAATTATAAAATTAAAATAACTCAAAAAAAAAATACAATAAATTAAAAAACCCAAAATAAAATAATCATTTTCAATATCAACCAAAAAAAATTCCACGAAAACAAGTTATAAAACATAACCCAAAAGTCAAACCTAGCTCTTGATTTCTATCCTCTCTAACAAGTTACTCACTTCTCACATATAAACCCACTTGTTTTCTTCACCTTTGGACGATTACAGCAATGGAGGGAGCCTCCTATTTAAAGGGACAAAATGAAGTTTTGTGCCATTATGAGTGTTGGGTGGAGGTTTGGAGTTAGAATATTGACTAGGTGGTTGGAGGATATGAAAGTTGATGGTCGGAGGTTGGCATAACATGGAGAAAGAGGAAGACGGAAAATCTAGACAAATCTGCCACAAATCTCTACCTTGGTGAGATTTTTCCATCCAATCCTAGTGATCAATCAACGGGACCTTCGTTGCGCCACATGACGCCATGTACCATGATGCATGGTGCTTAACACTGGGAGATGTTAGCCAAGTCCAAGTAGTGGTGGAACTTGATTCCTAAAATGACTTTTCTCATCATGTCAGAAGAAATGTATGCAGTGACATTCTTTTGTAGTAAAATATCCCCTTCATCTATAACTTTTCAGAGAAAATAAAATCGAACATCAATGTGTTTGGTGTGTGTTTGGTGTGGGAATGATGAAATTCGACAAATCTAGACAAATCTGCTACAGCTTTCATGGTTACTCATCATTTCTTCAGGTAGCATGTCTTCGGCTAGTATTTTAAAATACACATCACACTTAGGCATCTGATCGTTGATGCATTTTCTAGGCTAGGAAGAGGAGGGCTGGGAGATGACACAAGTTCTTGGAGGAATTTTTGGAGTTCTATGCAGAATGGGATGGGCAACCTCGAAGAGGTTAAATTTTAAGTCTTACAGTTTTATCTTATTGAAAAAACCAGGATACCTTCTTCTCTGCAATTTTCTTTTTGTGCAGCGGATTCCAGGAGGCCAAAACTGCCGCTGAATCTGGGAGATGTACCGGTGCATTATAAACGTATTACCGACGGTTTTCCAGTGAAAGATCACAACAAATGAATGAGTACTTTGTTTTAGCAATGGAGGTGATGAGGCATGCATTCATCCCGTTCCAGAACAAAGTGATCTGTATAGACAAATGAAGGTGATGGTTAACCAACTCACCATGTTGTTTACGCAAGAGTTGAATAGCTGTCTGTCGTTCTGTATAGAAATTGATTCCCATGGCTTGTTAGATGCTGGGCATGTTCCCAGATTCTTGGGTTTTTTTGTTTCATCAGGAGCCATTGTTGGGCCCAAACTGACCTAAACTTCAATGTTTAAGTTATTATTCATGGCGAGTGGCGTGAAACCTTTTTACCCCCCTGTGCTTGTACTGCTCTGAAAGTGCCCCTCCTTACCCCAAAACTTGGAGCAAAGTTCACTTCTTTATCCCAAGGCAGTAAGGCTTAGGGCTTAATAAGGAAGAGTTGAAAATGTCAGTTGCATCACAGTAAGCACTGAAAGCTTAGGGATGCAACTGCAGGCCAAAACAGTACCCTTAGATTCCATATGGTAAACAACTCTAGACTTGTCATATTATCACTCTGCTCTGTTTAAGTAGTAAATTAACTACTCTGTCCAACATTCTTTATTCTGAAACTTGAAAAAGTAAAAGAATGCAACTCTAACCTGTTAACATTGTAATGTTTTGGTCTTCTAGTGAAGAAGGCCTAAGAGATTAAATATATTTGATCCAAATCAAACCATGAAAACACACAAAATATACACATGTACATATCCATAATATGTGACAAGAAATTACAAATCGACTTGTAATTTATTATTCGAATACATCAGCAATAACACAACACAACACAATTCTTCAGATTAAGGATTGTATCAATCCAAATCCAAATCCAAATCCAAATCCATTATTGATCAAGTGTAGTTTCCTAAACTAAAAATGCTCCATCTTTTCCTTCTACACTTTCTCAAAACTCGACAAGTCATATAAATTTTGCAGATAACAGTAGTATGTTTTTACATAAACAATGGAAGAACATATCATTACTAATAATATATTTATAAGCATCTGTTCTTGTTGTGACATTACTGCTTGATATTAAGATATTCTTGAAGCATAGACTCCTCACGCTTGACTAGATTTACCTTCAACCCGTGCTTCATGTACAGTGTCAAAGCAAGCTTGGGCACAACAGGATGATCTTTCACTACCTTCACATGGTAATGAAATAAGATTGATGCCACAGTAAACTTCATTTGATAGTAAGCAAAGTCTTTCCCTAAGCATAGTCGAGGACCACCATTGAAAGCAGTGAATTTGTAGGCTGATTCACTCATGAATCGTCCGTCGACCACTCTTATCCATCTCTCTGGCTTAAACTCCCTACAGTCACTTCCCCATATTGCCTCCATCCTTCCCATTGCATATATTGCATAGATCACTTTCGTACCTTTCTCTAGTACAGTCCCATCAGGAAAAATGTCATCCTCGACAACCTACAAGATATTGGAGCGTAAATTGAATCTGAATGAGTGATTGATTACAAACTAGCAAAAGAAAATGAAACAGTATTTTGTCATTCACCTTTTTCCTTGCCTCCTGGGGGGAAAAAAACTAGTACACTTTGTTAACGGTTCAAGTATTCTGGGGTTAGCATTAAATTTGTTCAGGTTGTGTTCATATCCTTAATTTGTAAGTGGTGTGAGTAGAAAGGATCCTCTTACCAAGAGGGTTGTAAGAAAAAATGATTCTCTTTTCAAGAAGACAAACAACTCTGGGACCCTGGTTCAATCTTCACCTATTAATTTCTAGGACCTCGAAATTTTCCTTATTTTATGAGTTACTTAACTGGTATTTCATGCTCCCCAAACAAGGTTTAGCCACTTTACCTGGTATTTCATGCTCCCCAAACAAGGTTTAGCCACTTTACACAAACATACTGTCAGGTCACCAAGGAATTGACCAAGTATTGTCGCACTTCAAGCAAGGAAACTGTCCATTTCACACAAGCCAAGTTCTCGAAGAGATATGCTTGAGTTTATGGTATATTACATGAACGTTTTTGATTGGTTGAATATAAACCTACATGCATCATCTCTAAGAAATGTTGCCATTCTATAAGATTGCATGAGGATATGTTAAATGATAAAACATGCAAGAAATATGAATTCCAATTAATCTAGAGATAAAGGAAGAGAATAATCCTTGTCTTAACTGTATATGATTAAAGGAAAATATGAGTATTGGGTAAAAGTAAGTTTGTTACTAATTACCTCCTTGTGGTCCACTGGCACTGAAGGGTACAACCTCAAGGCCTCAGATAAAGCAGCTTGCAAATAATTCATCTTCTTTATCTCCTGTGGACTAAACACTAATGGAGTTTTGGTGTCCAACTCTTCTCTCTCGTTAACTATCTTGCAAATCTCAGCAAGAATCTTCTCCTCTACCGTTGGATGTGAATCAAGAAGCCAAAAGAACCAACTCATTGCCACTGAAGAAGTGTCTCTGCCAGCAAGAATGAAGTTCACACAAATATCTCTCAAGAATCTGTCTGAAAATGGCTTTCCGTTCTCATCTTTTAACCCCATGAACACTGTTAAGAGATCTGATCCTTGCTTCTTCTTATCATCCTCACTCTGTATGGAGAGTTCTTTCTTTCTTGTCCTTATGACTTCTTCTGCAAAGTCATCCACATCTTTTATTGATCTTTTCAGCTTCTTTTCGGACCCCAAATCAAGATACCTCATAGCTTTCCATATGCATGTTGGTGTAATAAAACGTAGGAGAGTAGCTTCTGTTGCATCTTCAAAGGCTCTAGCGAATGGTATGTCAGGCAAACCTGGACGCAAACATCCTGGATCAACCCCAAATGCTATCATGCAAACATTATCAAATGTTAACCTCAGCAGAACATCCTGTATATCAATCGACATCGAGTTGTTCTCTGCGTTTTCTAGAACTGGCAAGAGCCTAGAATGGACAAGTTCAAGCAATGACTCAGTAGTTAATTGCCTGAATTTTGTTGAATGAAACTCAATGCTTGCTGTCTTTCTTTGCCTTTGCCAATTCTCATCATCAGCATTGAATATTCCTCCACCGAGAAGATCACCCACGGTGTCACGAAAATATTGGCCTTTAGGGTAATTAGGGAACTTGGTCTTGAGAAGATGCTCAAGATTTCTTGGGTCCGCAGTTACTACACAATTGAGGCTACTAAACCATGGACCTTTGAACCTAAAAGTCCCATTTTGACCACAAAGCACGTCGGAAATCCATTCATACATGTTGCAATGAAGGGCAGACACCAAAGATGGTAGCATGCCTACAACAGGCCATACGGGCAGTCCACAACGCCTTTTCTGCCTTAGAGAATGAATAGCGATGAAGACCACAAGAGCAAGGAGGAGCTCTAAAACTTGAATCTGTTGCAAGAAAAACAGTCGCGGCGAAATGAAGTTTCCGGCAATATCACTGGACAAGGAGGAGGAAAGGGAGGTGAGGTTGTTGCTGTTGTTCTTCGGGCTGATCATGGTGTTGGGATGATGGGGAATAAGACTATTGTACATATGACATGGTTGTCTATAGTTATAGCAGGAGGTCATGTGTTATAAGGGAGCAATCTGTTTGTGTTTTCTTGGCGTGCTGTTCTTAGCTCAATAGGTATGAATTGGTGAGCTGAAAATGTGTGGGCTCCTGCTGCTTTTTTCCGTGACTAAACTGTATAATTCTCCCACCCCTCACTGCATTGGATGGTTTTCGCCTTGTTGCTGTTCCTTTTATTTTCTTGAAATGGAATATTTTTGGCTTCTAGCGAATGGTGTCACAAATAGGGTTGAAACTCTTCCGAGGGAAGACGAATTTTTGGAGGCTAGGAAGTTGTTGGTGACCGATAACCTAAACACAACTATTTCCTCTAGTTTTTCCCAGCTCCACTTCAGCAAGTTACTTATCACAAAAAAAGAAAAAGAAAGAAAGAGAAGGGTTGATGAGCGCATAGATTTCGGTCACCAGCAGCCTTGTCCATGTTTGTGGCCCCACGTAGTTAGTCTAGACAACTTGAACCTGTGGATTTTCTAGATTTTGGTTTTAGATTTTGTAAATTTCAACTTTGAATAAGTTTGAAAAGGGTCTTCCAAAATCAAATCCAACCACTTAGTAATTTCAATTTAGGTCATCTTCAAGACCTAATTAAGAGCTACAACATAGGTTTATCTTGTTATATAATATCTCAAGGATCCACTCCAACCACATGGCTTAACATGGTACCTAATCTTAAAAAAAAAAAACAAATCTAAATAACGTACTGACCTCATTGAATAAGCAGCTGATGTATATAAAAAAATAAAAATAATTCCATTATCATACCTTTTGATATTAAAACTGAGCAAGTAGGTGTACTATTTAACTATTAGGAATGAGCTGGCTGGTACAAGATTAGGAATTCCATAACTTAGAATAATTTGATGAAAACTTAAGGTTTCCTTTGAACTTTTTAGACCAACAAGAACTTCTACCTGCATGACCATGTCACCCTTTCATCGCCCAGAATATACCTCTCAGGCTGGTCTGAGGCAAAACCATGTCCCCAATCTGACATCTGAGAATGCACAAGAGAGAGAACATATTTTCTTCAAGTAATCATAGCATATGCCTTGAATGTGAGTATTATTATAAAAATACCTAAATACCGCTACCTAAAACTTTAAATTTTTTTTACTCTTGAAAGTGTTTTAGTTATTTTACTATTTATTAAAATGTTGAATAGAAAAAATTACTACAAAGTAAATTAATAATAATTAATACATGATGTGAAAATATTAAAATATCTCTAATTTAAAAACAATCAATTCTTTAGGTGTTTTTAAATTAGAGATTGAAATGAAAAAAAGACGTCAAATATAGATGGCATTCTAAAAGTTTCATGAAAGATATAGTGTGATCATTTAACTTTCAAAATAATATAAATTATACGATTTCGATGCCTAGACCTTTTTTTCAAATTTAATTTTGGTATAAAAGTTTAATTTTGTTATTTTTAATTCCTAGTTGACAGAGAAGAGAGAGAGAGAGAGAAAGAGGTGACCAGATCTTAATGGTAGAGAAAAAAAGAAGTTATTGACACTGATTTATATCACCAAAACAGTTGATGTTTATGTCATATGCTTTCATTTGACAAAGAAAGTTTATATTAGATGTTTTGTAAATCTTTCAAGTTCATGAGAAAACATATTTGAACTTAGTTTAATTTTTTTTAATTTTATGTTGATTTTGGTTTTTGGGATGATATTTTGGTTTTTTTATGCCATAGATAGGTTTATAATAGTTCTAAAGGTGTTTTGGGTCAAAATGAGTTGGAAACTTAATTTTTGGATAAAAAAGGTTAAGCTCTAATTTTTTAGACACTATAATAACTAAAATTTAGGTAAATCAAACGATACATAGATTGTTTTTTAGAAAAAATTGGGCGAATAACATGTTGTCAATTTTATTTGCAATCAGAAAAAATAAAAACTTAGCTGCACGAACATGTCAGGTTAGTCCTGCATATAGACCTTGTTAAAATGGGTAAGACCTAGTAGCATCTTACCGCTTGTTTTTTTTTTTTTTCTAATTATTTTAAAAATTAATGCCTTTTTATATATGGTTTTTTTCTTTAATTTTTTTTTATTTATATTTAGATTAATACCTTCCAAATAATATTTCTAATATGTGCAGCCTTAATGTTTTTTCCTTCCTTTTTTATTCAATCAATTTAATTTATGTTTTTATTTTATTATTATTTTTTTAAATAAAAATATCATTTTAATAAATAAATTTAGAGAATACAAGTAGATAAACATATATTTTACGATATTAAATATCTTAATTTTCTTAATTTTTTTTAGTTATTATTTCTAATTTTTTTTTTTTATTAATATATTTAATTCTTGATTTTTTTTATACATAATATTTTTAAAATTATCAAAATTTCAAAATATCTCTAATTTAAAAACAATTAAATTTCTGTTTTTTTTTTTTTTTAAATCAAGATCGTGAACATCAGTTCACTTTGTAGTAGATAATGAAATATGTAAATGGCTATAAGGAAATCACCTTTACAAAACCCACATAGGTTTTTCAATCAACGAAGCACACGACAATACCAGACAGCAAGTGTTACTCCGTTGCTGCAGCAGTTTCTTCAATGACTTCTCTCTTTCACAAAATTCAAGAGGTAATTACATACATCTCTCTATTCACCTCTCAATTGGTGTATAACTTAACCCATTTCTCTTTGTTTGTATGCAAAGTTGAATTTTTTTAGGTAGATTCAGGATCATGTTGGTTGATGGTTGATAAAGGTGGAAATAAATTTTGGATTTTGAGTAATCAAGACATTTTAGAAGAACCCATTTTGGAAATGTATAGAAGAAATTACTTTATGTTTTCTGTTTGTTTCTGGAATATTTTAGTGATTGAATGCATTGTAGCATCCATGGAGTTTGATTACAAATAATGGAATTAATTTGAAGTTAGAATCTAAGTAGAGGAGTTGATAATTGATATTTGTTGTTGCAAGTGAAGGAGATAGATGATTGAAGTTGTTAGTGTTTTAGTTAGCAGAACTAAAAATAAAGTTTCATGGAATTGCTCCATGCATTGTTTTGTGAAAGGTGTGGCTTCATGGATCATTGTTGATAAAATGATTAAAGGTTTTTCCATTTTGGGTTTTAACTACAGGTTGTGAAAACTCTAGCCAAAAGTCCCACAGATGCTACAAGTACAGGGGACCTTAAACGTCTCTTTATTTTAACCAGGTTCGTGTGTCTTTTTGTTTTCTATGCTGTCATTGGGTGTATGTTGCTTCTCTTAGTGTACATTTTGCAGGCTGGGTTCTTTCAAAATATTGTTGGAATTATATTGGCTCCTGAAGTCTGTGCTATAGACCATCTGATTTGCAAGATTTTTTTTTTCTTTTCTCTTTTTAATCTAAATCTCTGTTTTCAACAAGTAATATTATCAGAAAGTCGAAGTTCAGAAGTTCAAATTTAGTGTTTTTTCTTGCTTTGATCCTGCTCTCAAATTTTGTAATTGCTTTGATCTTACTCTCAAATTTGACAATTGTTCGACTTTCTTTTCTTTGAAGTGCTGGAGAAATATTCTAAAACTTAATTCTAAAACTTCTTTTTCGAGTACTTTGGTTCCTTTATATTGTATTAAATTGGTTCATCTTCAATGTAGCTTTATCTCAGCATTAGATCTGTAATTGCTTGTTCTTTTGAGTATCTTGAGTTGCTAATGAGAGGTAAAGTTTTCAGCTGCAATCGTTTGGGAAGGAATGCTGATAAGGCTGACGCAAAGGATATCATTGAAATGGCCAATAAATTTTATGTTGCTGAACAGCAGAAACAGATCCAAGAAAACATCCATTTTCAAATTAAAAACTTCTGCACAGCTATGAATGATATTCTTCTTCCTGATGCGAGAAAGAGAAGTACGAAGGATGAAGCACCTGCACAATCAAATGCTTTTGCTGTTGGCAAGAGTGGTCCACCAACTGATTGTCATGGTGAGTTATGAGCTCAATCCCACATGTTAATTTACTGAAAGTCGTCTCCATATTAATTTATAAAATAATACCCACCCTGAAACTTAAATTGCCCAGCTGATCTTACATTGCACCTGTCACATATTTGCTCATTTCTTGATGTTGGCTTACCGTTGCTTGTTTTATGCCTTTATTATAATTTCTTTTCCATATTGGTGTAGCTCTGAGATAATTTTGATTATAAAGTACCCAGTATATATTATTGACAAGTTATATATTGCTCAATATCACTGGAACCATACCCAATGCCATTTGGAGCTTTTAATCCCTAAAAGAGTACAGTTACATGAAACAGAAAGGACTGAATTAACGGATAGGGATACAGTCAGAGGCACAAGCCCTTATCTGTGACTAAACTTATATCCTTCAATTTCAATTAATGATGTTTTTTGGCACAGCTATACCTGAGATGAGGCGGTTGAGTCACGCTGAAGTATCACAGAGTTTAAAGGATCACATTGGTTACACACTTGATGTGAAGCCATCTCTGATGCCCCATGAAAAGGCTGGACAAGGTTTGCTCATAAACGGCGAGGCTGACACTGGCACTGTTATTGCCATATACCCTGGCATCATACACAGTCCTGCTTATTACCAGTACATCCCAGGGTACCCAAGAATTCATGCCCAGAACCCGTACTTGATCACTAGACATGATGGGACAGTTATCAATGCACAACCTTGGGGTTTTGGTGGTGAAATTCGTGAAGTGTGGGATGGCTTCACAGTGCCAGAAATCATACCTAATGTGCAAAGTACTGGTAAAGATGGTCCAGAGCTAGTCTGGAGGGTGTTGAGTAAGCCTTTGGAAGGTACTGGGGTTGGTTCTGTTGGTGATGTCTTGGAGAGGAGAAACCCATTAGCTTTGGCTCATTTTGCCAACCAGGTAGCAGTGGGCATGCATCAAAATGCTATGGCTTGCCCTTATGACTTCCCACTGAACGAGATGGATATGAGGACCTATATACCAAATGTATCGTTTGCAAATCCAGAAGTGAATATTAGAAGATATGGCAGTTTTTGGTTCAGTTCCAAAAGCAGTGAATCCAACGTTCCTGTTCTCAAGACTCTCGTACTCGTCGCTACTAGGGCACTCTGTGATGAAGAAGTGCTCGTAGACTACAGGTTGACAAACATGAAGTGTTAGCCACTATGGTGTACTCCTGTGAATGACCGGAGATGGTGGAGAACATGAGTCGATATTGAAAATGGGTTTCAAGAGAAGCTAGACTTTTCCTTAGCGTACCAGCAAGCTTCAGTGTTGAACCTCATAAAAAACTACATTGTAGAAGCTTGACATGTTATGATTATACACTGAAAATACAAAATTGTTTCAGACAATATATATTAGTTAAGAGTTACAAAATTACCTGCAGAGTTGGAGCCTCTGTGGCTCTTGAGCATGTCCTTGTAGTGCCCCAAGTGGGAGATCGCATTCCATCTTATCATCCTTCCATCCATATATCTCTAGAGACAATTCCTTTGTGCTAATATGTCGATAATCAATAATCATATAGAAAATGCTATTGAGATTTCGTAGTCCTTGCAATTGGAACCACAAGCTGTGGGACATTCTCATGTCAAGCTCCGGTAAAGAACTCATCTGTTCATGTAAAGTCATTTTAAAAGAGTCAATGAGATTGCAAATGGAGAACTACTAAGAGAATTTGGTAAATGCAGCAGTTTCAATACTAGTCATGTAAAATAATATTAATTTAAAAGCAAGTATGCTTGCACATTTAGAACCTGATTGGGAGTTCGGTGATTTTTGTTTTTGAGTGCTTCTTTAAATAATAACTTAAATTTTTTTAAAAAATATTAAATTAATATTTTTTTTATAATGTTTTAAAATGATTTTGATTTGTTGGTGTTAAAAGTACAAAAATAAAAAATATTTTAAAAAACACTTTATGTTTTAATATTAAAGTCTTTTTAGTAGAGGACAAAATAATTATGTTTTCTTGTCAACAAATTAGTCACTTCTCCTACAAGTAATTTATTTATTTACCATATTAGCATTGTTTCAAAATTTTACATTGAAACTTAGCATTATTTGATTAAAAAAAATCAAAGTTTTAAAAAACTCAAACTTTAGTTTAAATAAGAAAAAGCGAGATATTACGTCTCTAAATATTGTTTTTTGGTAATCTAGTTTATTATTAGTTATGGTTTGAATATGATATAATACTATGGATTTAATAATAAAAATTTCCAGAATCTATGATAATTATTATCAGTAAAAAACTTCCCTTAATTTTTTTTACAACTAGGTTCTTTTAGCTGCAATAGGCTTTTTTAATTCTTCATAGTGAGTCAAATTATAAATTGATAAATATACTAAATTATAAAAAAATTACCCTTAACATCTTATATTTTATTCTATTTTACATTTTGTCTTTATTATTTCAAAAATTATATCAAACATCTTTAACTTTATAAGTTCATAACACTTTACAAGTGTAAAAAAAAAAAATAAACAAAAAAATATTGAATTATTTACAAATTTATCATTATATTCGATTTAATGATTAAAAAACCTCTATTACTTTAAAAAAATGAAACTGCCACTACAAAAACTCTTCTTTTCTTTGACAAAAATGAAGCCCTAGTCACTAGCTTTAATTCAATTGCATCATATTATATTCAAGAAGTCGGGTAATCAAATAATCTCTCTAAACTCAACGATCTCGAATACCTAACTAATCTTGTTATGCATCAACTTCAAAGCCAGATCTACATTATCTGCTTTCCTCAAAGCATTGATTAGAATAGTTCAAACTCTCCCTGGAATTTCCTTACCCTTGTTAACAATCCCATGCCTCTTTTATATGGCCTACTTTATAAAACATATTAAGCATATGCTTAAAAGCTATCTTAATAATCCCATCAATCATGGCTCAACATTATTGCAATTAAGCTTTGCTAAGCTATTGGCTTAACAAAGAAAGAAATAAGATAAATAAAGAAGATAATAAAAGACAAAACAAAGAATAAGAGAAATGTAAATTTTACATAAGCCGTTAAAACTAGAAGTATAAGAGTCACACAATATGACACTACAATTAGCTATAATTATTAGTAATATTAAAGACTTAGCTATGGAAGTTTTTACTTCCTTAATAACCTGCTTATCAGTGAAGTTATATGTATTTTCACTATCAATCAAAATAATTAATTGTTTTCATTGATAACTTCCTCTAATTCTAATAGTGTTATGCTCATAATTGTCAACTAAGAAATTTAGTAACATGTCACATTCTTCAATTTTATTATTCTCTCTTATATTTTCAATGTTATTTTCCACTTAAGCATTCATATATTCTTCACCTTCATCCTCATTACCTTCAGTCATATGTAATTTTTTAGCAGTACACTAATGTCCAGGTATAAATTTAACTAATACAAAGTCTCTTAAAACATTTTTTTTTTGTTTATGTTGACCTTTATTCTTGTATTGTTTAACATGTTTAATTGAAAAATTACATGGTGGTCTTCTTATGTGAATTATAGCACCAATTCTAGGCACACACTTATTTTTTTCTTGCTAAAACATTGTTTGATTTCTCTTGTTATTTGGCTTGTTCAAAAGCTATCATCAATGCCATTGGTTTGAGTATCTTCAACATTGGTTTAATATCTTCTTTCAATCCACTCACAAAACTAGAAATGTAGTAGAGTTCAGGAAATGAAGAGTTCAATGCATGTATAAGAGATTTTAGTTCCTCAACTTTCTCTACATATTCATACACAATGCCTTTTTGCACTAACTCATTGAATTCCTATACTATATCATCTCTACTACCAAATTTATTGCACACAGCTCCTAAAAATTCATCCTAGTTTATTATATGTTCAATATTACATATATAACCTTCAAACCACATCTATGTCTTCCTTTTTAAGTAAAGAGATGTTATCTCACCCCACTATTGTATAAAAATTAAGTTGATCTTGAAGGATTTCCTATATTTCCTCAACCAACCCTTGGATTATCTTCCTAGATTAATCCTTGGGAAACATGGATTATACTCTATCTTGTGATGTTGCTGATTATTAATTTAATCTCTCATTACATTGTTCTTGATCTCTTGTAACACTTTTTCTTGATCGTTGTGGGTACTAATTTCTTTTTCCATTGTTGGAGTATTCAAGATTCCTCTAGAACTTGCTCTAATTTCTTTTCCTGGCATTTGATAATGCTTCAATTGATTACAAGAAACGGTTGGAATTGATTTGATGATGCTTCAATTTATAAACTGATCTGATTAGCTTTTTCATTTTGCTCCACGCATTGTTCTTTCCATTTGCTTTGTTGATCAGCCAATGATTATTGAAATTCCTAGTGAAGGCCTTGCAATCTTTCCTTAAATCTCCAGCAATGTTCTTCACCAATCTTCATTTAATTGTTTTCTACCATTTTGAGTCAAGGTATTTACTTTATGCCCATGTTAGGCTCTAATACTAATTGTTAAGTTGTTGGCTAACAAGGAAAGAAATGAGAGAAATAAAGAAGAAGATAACATATGAGAGAATAGAGAAGAAGAGAAATGTATTGTATTATTATTACTTGTTCCTCATGAAATGAATGTTACAACTTTTATACATTGTAAATCTTCAACTAACTTGACTTCCAACTAATCTCAACTGACTAACTAATTTAGCTTAACTACTTTAATGGCATGAATCATGTGTTGATTTTGCTCTTCAATCCTTCAATAATGGTAATAACAACTATTATTGCTACTGCTATTGCTTTTTTCCATCATATGCAATTTCTGATTATAACATATGTAGAATGTGCAAAATGTAACAAACTCACACCTATATTATGGAAACTTATATAAATTATTAATTGGAAAACTTGCAGAAGCAATTCCAACAAAAAAATAATAATTCAAATTCATCTCATTACTAACAACTACATGGACATTATGAGTGTGAATTTCAACATTATCTTTGGTACATCCATGTCTTGTCCATATATTAGTGGTGTTGTTACCTATATGAATGTTTCTCACCTTAATTGGTCTCTTGCTGTCATTATATCTACCCTTATGACAACAAGTGAGAAACCTATTATCTTCATATTAACATGTTTTATTACGAAAAAGATATTGATAGAACTATTAAGACTTCAATTTGGTCTTTTTTTTAGCCGATTGACCTTTAATTTGATCATTTTTTCTAGCCCCTTGGACCTATAAAAGCACGTTGACCTTGAATTTTCTTATGGATCTTGTCATATTAATCCAAAGCATGCACTAAACCCTAGGCTTGTTTACAATGCTTCCAAAACAAATTATATTTACAAATAGGCTTTGAATGATTTGAGGATGTGTGGTAAGGAAAATAAGAGGTCTGGTTAGTGATGGAAAGAATGAAGGAGAAAAGAGTAGGGGGAGTTTGATTCTGCAGTTTTGACAGTAAGGAAGGTTTGGTTGGTGATAGAAAGAATGGAGGAGAAGGGGATGACTAATGGTTTGCAATTATATTCTTAAAAATAAGAAAAGAAATAAATTAGATTTTGATTGATGATGTTTTTTTTTTTTTTTTGAATGGTAAATTTTAGTTGTTTATTTTTATATTATATATGAGGATAAATTTTAAATTTAAAAATTGAGTTGATCCATGATATTAAGTGTAATTTTTAAAAGAATAGAAATAAAGTAAAAAAAAAGAAGCTAAACTATAAAATTAATAACAATAAAGGGAAAAAAAAAATAGTGGATAGTTTAAGGTTGTGTTTGGTTCAATTAAAGTGTTAACACGCGCGTGTAGTCGAACAAACATACCAAACAAACAAAAGACAGAAAGAAAGGAAAGCCCAAGCTGAAAAGCCTACTCATTGGGGTTCCAGTTACCCAAGAAATTTGGCCCAGCATGTACGGAAACAACTGCGGCCTGGGATTTTTTCATTCAACAAGGCAGAAGGCAAGAGTGCGAGTGTTACTCAGTTGCTGCTGCAGTTTCTTCAATGGCTTCTCTTTTTAACAAATTTCAAGAGGTAATTTCTATCTTTCTTTCTCTCAATTGGCATAAATTAATCTGTTTCTCTCAATGATTGTCTGGTTAGATATTGGGTAGATTCAGGGTCATGTTTATTGACAAGGATGGAGGTAAAGTTTTAGATTTTGAATAATCAAGACATTTTAGAATAACCCATTTTGGAAATGTATAAAAAAAAACTGTGTGAATTGAGATAAAGAATTATGGGTTTTGTTTGTTATGGAACATTTAGTCAATGAATGCGTAGTAACATCTGTAAAGATTGATAACAAATGATTGAATTAGAAGAAAGTTAGGATTCAAGTAGAGGGGTTGTCAATTGACATTTGAGGTTGTTGGTCTTTAGTTAGTGGGACTAAAAATTGAGTGTCATGGAATTGCTCTGTGCTTTGTTTTGCCAAAGGAGTTACTGCACGGGTTCAATGTTGATACAACAAGTAAAGGTTGTTTCATTTTGTGTTTTTGTTACAGTTTGTGAAAACTCTAGCCAAAAGTCCCACATTTGCTAGAAATCCAAGGGAGTTTCAATTTGAAACGGACATGAATCGTCTCTTTCTTTTTACCAGGTTAGTGTGTTTCTTTATTTTCCAAGTTGTGATTGGGTGTATCTTGCTACCTTAGTGTAGATTTTGCAGGCCTGAACAAGGGTTCTTTCAATATATTGTTGGCATTAGATTGGCTCCTGAAATTTGTGCTAGAGACTATCTGATTTACCTTTTTCCTTTTTTTTTTTTTTTTAAATATTTAAGTCTTTGTTTTCAAGAAGTAATATTATCAGAAAGTCTCAAAATTCATAATGGAAGTTGAAGTTCAAAAAATTCAAAAGTAGTGCATCTCCTTGCTTTTTCTTACTCTCAGGTTTCATAATTGTTTTGATCTTATTCTCAAATTTGATAGTTGTTGGACTTTCTTTCTTTGAAATGTTGGAGAAGTTTTCTGCTGAATTTTATGTTTGAGATTTCCTTGCTTTTTCTTACTCTCAGGTTTCATATGCTTTGATTCTCTTTTTGTATCGAATCGCTGCATTCTCAAGACCATGTAGCTTTATGTTTACTAAGTGTGACCAACATCACCTATTATATCTAAACCAGGAATTGCTTGTTCTTTTGAGTACCTTGAGTTGTTAATGAAGTTAAAATTTTCAGCTATAATCGTTTGGGGAAAAATGCTGAGGAGGCAGATGCGGAGGAGATCATTGAAATGGCCAGTAAAGCTTCTGTTGCTGATCAGCAGAAACAGGTTCAAGAAAATATCCACTTTCAAATTAAAAACTTCTGCTCAGCTATGAATGAAATTCTTCTTCCTGATTTGGAAAAAAGAAGCAAGAAGGATGAAGCTCCTGCACAATCAAATGCTGCTCCTCGGCGTAGTGGCCTTAGTTTTGCTGTTGGCAAGAGTGGTCCACCTACTGACCGTCCTGGTGAGTTTATGTGAGCAATCCCACTTGTTAATTTACAGATAGTCCTCTCCAGAGTTAATTTATGGAATAATAGCAACCTTATATCTTAAATTATTCAGATGATATTACATTGTGCCTGTCACTTGTTCGCTAATTTCCTGTTTCTGGCTCGGTGCTCCAGACAACTGTTTTCTCCTTTTTATTTATGCCGTTTTATTTCTCTCTTTTATCATATTAATGGTGTGGTTCTGAGATGATTTCAATAATAGAAAGCTGAAAGTTTTCATCCAGTAAAAACAATTGACAAGTTATGTAATGCTGATTCCTAAAAGAGTGATTCAGTGACATGAACAGAATGGGGCAAATTGAGGGATAATAATATTATCAGAAGCATGAACGCTTATTTACAACTAAACTTCTATCCTTCAATTTTGATTAATGATGTTTTTCAGAACAGCTATACCTGAGACGAAGCAGTTAAGTCGTAGCGAAGTATCACAGAGTTTAAGGGATGAAATTGGTTACACACTTGATCTCAAGCCATCTCTGATACCCCACAAGGAAGCTGGAGAAGGTTTGTTTTTAAGTGGTGAGGCTGATGTGGGCACTGTGATTGCCATATACCCTGGTGTCATATACAGCCCTGCTTATTATCGGTTTATTCCAGGGTACCCAAGAGTTGATGCCCAGAACCCATATTTGATCACTAGATATGATGGGACTGTGATCAATGCCCTGCCTTGGGGTTCTGGGGGTGAAAGTCGCGAAGTGTGGGATGGCTTAACTGTGCCAGAAATCAGGTCTAATGTGCAAAGTGTTGAGAAAGGTCAAGACCGGGTCTGGAGAATGCTGAGCAAACCTTTGGAAGGTACTCGAGTTGGTTCTATTGGTGATGTCTTGGAGCGGAGAAACCCATTAGCATTGGCTCATTTTGCTAACCACCCAGCGAAGGGTATGGATCCAAATGTTATGATTTGCCCCTATGACTTCCCACTGACTGAGAAGGATATGAGGACCTTTATACCAAACGTATCTTTTGGAAATCATGAAGAAGTGAATATGAGAAGATTTGGCAGTTTTTGGTTCAAATCTAGTGCCAAAAATAGCGTATCTGATGTTCCTGTTCTCAAGACTCTGGTTTTAGTTGCCACTAGGGCGCTTTGTAATGAAGAGGTGCTCCTGAACTACAGGTTGAGCAACACAAAACGTCGACCAACATGGTATACTCCGGTGGATGAAGAGGAAGACCGGAGGAGATGGAGCTAATGAGTCGTTATTGAAAGTGGGTTGCAACCTGGACTTTGTCCTTCTTCAAGGATGCTTATGTCAGTGTAGGAATTGGCCCTACAGTTGGTGTACTTGCTTGCGAGAATTGTTAAAAACCTCTGAAAACCTTTATTGTTGAATCTTGAAGTGTTTGGATTATAGAATAGGATTAAAGTGCTCAATAGCTTCGTGATTAAGCCAGGCATAGCACATTGTTTTCGGAGTGACAAGTTTTGAGTTTATGCTCTGCTTTGTCTTTGAATTCTCGAGTTTTGTTATAACCAAATAGATTCCATAGCGAATTTTTTCAAGGTAGTATTCTGCTCCAGAAACTCGGTACTCTACAGATTGATGATTTGTGTCATCGTTTCAGCTTGGCTGAAGATTGACTCAATTTTTAAGCTCCGATATTAAACTCGAGCCTAAAGAACAGATAAAAAAACTGGTCAGGGACCTAAATCAAGCCTAGTCAGGGGTAAAAAAACCTATTTTGGTTAGGGACCTAAAAAATGGTCCAAAAAAATATTGTTTTAAAAAAATAGTTAGGGATCTATTTATTATTAAATAAAAACAAACTAAAAGGAATAAATTGGAAGGGGAAATCATCATTTTTTCCTTGTAAAAAAACTCAATAAACTTGGTCACGGGGGTACAACAATCTTTTTATAATGGTTTATTTATCATTACTAAAAAATTGATCGGAGTTAAAATAATTTTTTTTTTTTACTTTTTTTAAGCATGTTAAAATCACTGATTCACTCTTAAAAATGATTGAATTATTCTTAAAAGCAAAAGTTATTAAACTACCTTACATAGTCTTTTTTGTATTCCTAATATAATTTTATAGCTACAAATTGGTTTATGAGTAATATGATATTTTTATAAATATAAAATATTATTAAAAAAAATTATTTGGTGCGTGCAATAAGCATATGGTGGTGTATAAAGCGTTGTTCACCGGTAGAACAATGGCTTTTGCAATAGTATTAGGAGCATCACGACATCTCTTTCCATGTAAGGAGACACATGTGTGCTGCCAATGATTTTTTTTAATATTTTTTTTCATTCTCTTAAGATATGTGCTAACCATTAAAAATTGATGAGATCCTTATCTCATGCTTTTTTACAATTTAGTACAATCTTATAGGGTGTCCCTTTCGAAGTTCAAATCTTGTGGCTGCCCTCTAAAACATTTGTTCATTTAAATGTAGTAGGTTGATGGTAAAACTATCCGAGAAGGAGCTTTAATCTCGGTTGATTCATAATTAAAATAGTCTCAAGTTATCTTATAGAGTCGAGTAAAAAAAAACAAGAGAAAAGATACATCATGTTCTTTGAGTTTAGGTATTTCAAAATAAATCAATGATTATGATCTCAGTAGCCGTTATTTATGTAATAATACACCAAAATTATTTATATAAACAAGTAAAATTAAAGTCTACGAGAAAAGTGGTAATTGCTTCTTTATTATAATTTTTTTTTTATTAATATGGGTGTTTATATCAGTTTTCATGTATCTCAATTAATTTTACAAGTTTTAAAATTAACAATTATATAAGCCTTTAATAACCCTAAAAAAACTTAAATTCATGATCATCGGTAGCTTTTTTATTATTTTGTTTTTTTTTATTAATATGAATATTCGAGCTAGCTTACTCATATCTTAATTAATTTTACAGATTTTAAAATTAATGATCATGTAAGTCTCCAATAATTTTAAAATTTATAAAATTTAAATTAATAATTTCTAAAAAATAAATTTAAAATCTATATAATTAAATTTATGCAGTTATTGGATATGCTTGTCATGGCTTATGTGGACAGTACCACTCCAGCGATGCTATCTTTGCTAGTATTCAAGGATCAACCAAGTGGACGGTGGATGATCACTCTATAAATATGGATCCATGTGAAACTTCAGCAATTATAAAACGTGATGATATTGTCATGGTCCACAAGTGACACCGTCTTCGAGGACATCACTTGTGGACCGCCGCTGAATTGCATTATTGAGTCGTTATCAATTTGTAGAAACAAATATAAACAAACAAATAAATAAATAAATAGAGTCTCTAGCTACATGCAACGTTTATCATGCATTCAACATCAGAAACATACTTTACGAGTGAATTACAAGCTTATTTAGAAATGATGGTACTGTTAATTCATCATGCGATTCAATACACATGCACAACACTTAATAGTATTTTTACAAGTTCTTTAACACACGCAGGATGAATAGGTTTTTTTTTTTAATAAAAAAAAAATATAATGGGTTGTAGGACTCCTACGTGTTTTATGATAGTAAATACAAATAAAATTAAAGAATAAAATTAAAATTAAAAATATTTAATTAAAAACAACTTAGAATATTGATGTTATCCAACCAAACTCACGATCCATGTAATGAATCCTGTTGAATTTAATAATTTTTTAATCTTTTTAATTATTTTTTATTTAATTATATGTCAATTAGGTGAATATTATATATTTTTTTCATATTAAACACAAACTTGTTTTTGTTTTTTTTTTAAATAAGAGTGACCCATGGGGCTAAAATAAAAAATAACTGATTTTTTAAAATATTGATAACAAAAGAAAGGTTTATTTTTTTTATTAAGTCAAATAAGAAAGACCTTAAAAAATGATTAAATATATATATATATATATATATATATTAATTTTAAAGGTTTAAAAATACATGAAATTAAGAAATTATAAAAGGGCCATACACTAAATTAAATAGTATTTTATGAGCTACCTTTTATGGCAGCTGACGCGTCGTCCATGCCTTCCCTGACTCTGGCTGCTATGATGACATAAAACTTAGAAAAGGTGTTTTTTGTTATAAAACTTATTTTTAATTTAAAACACTTAAAAAACACCTTAGACATCTTAATTAATTTTTTCATTACTTACAAAAAAAAATAATAAATAACCCGAAATCATTTCATACTTATATATGCTTTTAAGGTAATTGAAAGGTCAAAAAACACCAATTATTTTCACCAAATAAAATATATTGACAGCGAGACCAATTAAAATTTTCTGAATGAAATGAAACCTCTTGAAATATTCGAGGCATAACATAAACGAGTAATGACTTTGCTTTATATATTACTGTGGTCCAGAAGTGATAGTGACCAGTGGTGGACGCCACTTGAACGTCGGCTGCAGAATTGCATTATTGAGCTGAGTGCCCTTATCAATTTGAAGAGCGGAAAAGTCATCACACCGCTATTTAATAAAGTCTCTATCATGCATTCAAGAGCAAAAACTTGCTCTGCAAGTGAGTGAATTAAAAGCTTAGCGGTTGTGTGCGAGTGTGGGGAAGAGATGGATAGCAAGAAAGTGAGTTTGGTTCTGATAGTGTCCTTCCTCTTCCTTGCGACTATTTCTCCTTGCGCTTTCTCTATGAGGGAAATCCCACTCACCTCCGATGGCGTTGATGAGATCGCTACTGGTAATACCAAGAACATTCCACTCTCAAATGTGATGATGCCTAAATCTGCAGACGACTGCCTCCCTTCAGGTACATCTCCATGCTCAATCGGCGACCTAACTTGTTGCAGCGGCATATGCCTTAGAATTTTCCCACCAGTATGCGGTTGAATATTCGTATCAGTAAAAACAACACCATGATCTAGTGGAATTGAAGAAGCTCGCTATAAATGAAGATGGTGGTACGTGAAGGTTGGAATAAGACTGAGAAATAAAACATTAGCTGGGATATAATTATTATATCCATGCTTGTTTATCTTCTTGTGTGTGCTCTTTTTTTTTTTCTCCCTTTGTTGCAGGTGTGATTTCACTGGTGTTGATGAGATCACTGCTAGTAATAACAATAATATTCCCTCTCAAATGTCATGTTGCCTAAAATTATTGGAAATTTTATTTTAAATCATGGTAAATAAGCATATTTGAAATCAAATTAAAAGTAGAATTTACTTGTTAAAACTTTATTAGAAGATTTGGTAGTTTTTGGTTCAAATCTAGTGCCAAAAATAGCGTATCTGATGTTCCTGCTCTCAAGACTCTGGTTTTGGTTGCCACTAGGGCGCTTTGTAATGAAGAGGTGCTCCTGAACTACAGGTTGAGCAACACAAAACGTCGACCAGCATGGTATACTCCGGTGGATGAAGAGGAAGACCGGAGGAGATGGAGCTAACGAGTCGTTATTGAAAGGGGGTTGCAACCTGTACTTTGTCCTCCTTCAAGGATGCTTATGTCAGTGTAGGAATTGGCCCTACGGTTGGTGTCCTTGCTTGCGAGAATTGTTAAAAACCTCTGAAAACCTTTATTGTTGAATCTTGAAGTGTTTGGATTATAGAATAGGATTAAAGTGCTCAATAGCTTCGTGATTAAGCCAGGCATAGCACATTGTTTTCGGAGTGACAAGTTTTGAGTTTATGCTCTGCTTTGTCTTTGAATTCTCGAGTTTTGTTATAACCAAAATAGATTCCATAGCGAATTTTTTCAAGGTAGTATTCTGCTCCAGAAACTCGGTACTCTACAGATTGATGATTTGTGTCATCGTTTCAGCTTGGCTGAAGATTGACTCAATTTTTAAGCTCCGATATTAAACTCGAGCCTAAAGTACAGATTAAAAAACTGGTCAGGGACCTAAATCAAGCCTAGTCAGGGGTAAAAAAAACCTATTTTGGTTAAGGACCTAAAAAATGGTCCAAGAAAATATATATATATATATATATATATATATTTTTTTTTAAAAAAAGTTAGGGATCTATTTATTATTAAATAAAAAAACTAAAAGGAATAGATTGGAACGGGAAATCATCATTTTTAACTTGTAAAAAAACTCAATAAACTTGGTCACGGGGGTACAACAATCTTTTTATAATGGTTCATTTATTATTATTAAATTGTTCGGAGTTAAAATAATTTTTTTTGTAGTTTTTTAAGCATGGTAAAATCACTGATTCACTCTTAAAAATAATTGAATTATTCTTAAAAAGCAAAAGTTATTAAACTACCTTACATAGTCTTTTTCGTATTCCTAATATGATTTTATAGTTACAAGTAGGTTAACGGGTAATATGATATTTTAATAAATATAAAATATTATTAAAAAAAATTATCTGGTGTGTGCAATACTTATCAATGTGTGGAGCGCCTTCACACTCTTCGAGCGGTGGTGTGTGAAGCGTCATTCGCTGGTAGAACAATGGCTTTTGCAATAGTATTAGGAGCGCCACGACATCTTCTATGTGAGGAGACACATGTGTAGCTAGTAATTTTTTTTTTTTTAATTTTATCTTTTCTTTCCTCCACTAAGAGATATGTGCTAGCCATTAAAAATTAATGAGATCCTGATCTCATGCTTTTTTTACAATATAATACAATCTTATAGTCTCAAGTTATCTTATACAGTCGAGTAAAAAAAAAGAAAACAAGAGAAAAGATACATCATGTTCTTTGAGTTTAGGTATTTCAAAATAAATCAATGATTATGATCTAAGTAGCCGTTATTTATGTAATAATACATCAAATTATTTATATAAACAAGTAAAATTAAAGTCTACGAGAAAAGTGGTAGCTGCTTCTTTATTTTTTTATTTATTAATATGAATATACAACCAACTTATATGTATTTTAATTAATTTCATAAACTTTAAAATTAAAAAATTATATAAGCCTTTGACAACTTTAAAAAAATTTAAATTCATGATTATTGATAGCTTCTTTATTATTTTGTTTTTTAATTAATATGAGTGTTTAAACTAGTTTATTTATATTTTAATTAATTTAATAGATCTTAATATTAATAACTTTGTAAATTTTTAATAATCTTAAAATTTATAAAATTCAAATTAATAATTTTTAAAAATTAAACATTTGAACTGTTGGAGCTTATTGGATATGGTTGTCAGGGCTTATGTGGACAGTACTACTCCAGCGATGCTATCTTCGCTAGTATTCAAGGATCAACCAAGTGGACGGTGGATGATCACTCTATAAATATGGATCCATGTGAAACTTCAGCAATTATAAAACGTGATGATATTGTCATGGTCCACGAGTGACAACGTCTCCGAGGACATCACTTGTGGACCGCCGCGGAATTGCATTATTGAGTCGTTATCAATTTGTAGAAACAAATATAAACAAACAAACAAATAAATAAATAGAGTCTCTAGCTACATGCAACGTTTATCATGCATCCATCATCAGAAACATACTTTACGAGTGAATTACAAGCTTATTTAGAAATGATGGTACTGTTAATTCATCATGCGATTCAATACATTCACACACACACACCCTAATGTTGTACATTTGAGGTATGATTCAATTCACATGCACAACACTTAATAGTGTTTTTACAAGTTATTTGACACACGCAGGATGAATAGTTTTTTATTTTTTAATAAAAAAAGAATATACAGGGTTGTAGGAATTATCTTACGTGTTTTATGATAGTAAATACAAATAAAATTAAAGAATAAAATTGAAAATAAAAATATTCAATTAAAAAACAAAAAAAACTAGGATATTGAATTTAACAGTTTTTTAATCTTTTTAATTATTTTTTATTTAATCATACATCAACTAGGTGAATAATATATATTTTTATCATATTAAACACAAACTTGTTTTTATTTTTAAAAAATAAGGGTGATCCATGGGGCTAAAATAAAAAATAACTGATTTTTTTAAATATTGATAACAAAAGGAAGGTTTTTTGTTTTTTAATTAAGTCAAATAAGAAAGACCTTAAAAATGATTAAATATTTTTTTTAATTTTAAAGGTTTAAAAATACATGAAATTAAGAAATTATAAAAAGGGCCATACACTAAATTAAATAGTATTTTATGAGTTACCTTTTATGGCAGATGGCGCGTTGTCCATGCCTTCCCAGACTCCAGCCACCATGATAACATGAAAATTGAAGGAGGTGTTTTTTGTCATAAAACTTATTTTTGACGTAAAACATGTAGAAAACACATTAGATATCTTGATCAACTTTTTCATTATCTTAAAAAAAAATCAATTCAAAATAAAAAATCTTCTCAGGCTTATATATGTTTTTAAGGTAATTTGAAGGTAAAAAAACATTTAAGTTGAACTCTTTTCACCAAATAAAATTTATTGACACCAAGACCAATTATTTTGGTGGCAAGAATTGCTGTTAACAAAGATTATTTTTTTTATTGCGTGAATGCGATAAATTTCTCTTTTATTTTTAAAATCAGAGAATAAAAAATAAAAAAAAATGATTTTTCTTAAAATTTTGAAAATTGGAGGGAGCTAGGTCGGTGTACACTAGGGTATATAGTTTTCTGTAAGAAATGAAACCTCTTGAAATATTCGAGGCATAACATAAACGAGATAATGACTTTGCTTTATATATTACTGTGGTCCAGAAGTGATAGTGACTAGCGGTGGACACCACTTGAACGTGGGCTGCAGAATTGCATTATTGGGTGCCCTTACCAACTTGAAGAGCGGAAAAATCATCACACCGCTATATAATATAGTCTCTGCATGCAGCATCTATCATGCATTCAAGAGCAAAAACTTACTCTGCAAGTGAGTGAATTAGAAGCTTAGCGGTTGTGTGCGAGTGCGAGGGGGAGATGGATAGCAAGAAAGTGAGTTTGGTTCTGATAGTGTCCTTCCTCTTCATGGTGACTATTTCTCCTTGCGCTTTCTCTATGAGGGAAATCCCACTCACCTATGATGGCGTTGATGGGATCGCTACTGGTAATACCAAGAACATTCCACTCTCAAATGTGATGATGCCTAAATCTGCAGACAAGTGCCTCCCTCCAGGTACATCTCCATGCTTAATCGACGACGTAGGTTGTTGCAGCGGCATATGCCTTTTAATTTTCCCACCAGTATGCGGTTGAATATTCGTATCAGTAAAAGCAACACCATGATCTAGTGGAATTGAAGAAGCTCGCTATAAATGAAATGGTGGTACGTGAAGGTTGGAATAAGACTGAGAAATAAAACATTAGCTGGGATATAATTATTATTATATCCATGCTTGTTTATCTTCTTCTGTGTGCTCTTTTTTTTTTTTTTCCCCTTTGTTGCAGGTGTGATTTCACTGGTGTTGATGAGATCACTGCAAGTAATAACAATAATAGTAACTTTTTCTTCGTCCGGTTCTTTCTTAGGCGGCCCAACACTAAGGACTTCTGCCTTTTTTCCATGTTTTCTGAGTTTTTTAGCCACCAGCACACTGGGTCTACAACTCCAATTACTGTTATTGTTCCCTTAATTCGCAATATCAACTGCTATCTCATCAATGCCTCTTATAAGCTCAAAAACAGCTTATATAGACATATCTACAGTTACATTATTTTCCACATCTTGCAATTTTAGAGAACTTAATATTTTCTGCCGTGAATTCTAAGAGAAAGCTCTAATTGAGAAATCAAAATTGTTTATAGATAAAATTGATACAAAAAATATACAAAATAAATCTAGATTTTTAAAATTTTTAATTGCAAGGTGAAGAGAGAGTACGGTCTAATCTAGATAAAAATTATCATATATAGTCATCTTCAAGCTCGGTAACGGTTTTCAGCACCTCCGTCTGGCAATTCATGCAATTGATATCGACTCTTAACACTGTTTTCTGCATAATTATTAAAAGTCATGACAGACCCAACTTGTACCTCACGGACATGTGAAGCTCAATATTCTTAGATTTGAAGGCCAAATCAGACTTAAACGATCATTCTAGACATAGGAGGATTGGGTCAGACAGCCTTATCTTGAATTTGAGGTAATGCAAGACCCATGAGTTTTGTACATGATAATTATATATTTTTTTTAGAGTTTTTTATCATTATTTTATGCCGTTTGTGTTCTATTAAATTAGTCTGGTTTCATGATCAAAATCATGATTTTAAAAATTAATACAGATTTATTTTTTAAAAAAATTAATTTATTTTAATTTCATTTTTCAATTTTTTTTTTAATAATTTTATCTCAATCTTATATATATGATCATTAGGTTTTTGAGTTCACTTTATTTAATATGATTTTTTAAAAAACAATTTGTTTTTTTTTTTATAGTTTTATCCTATAACATTAAGTTGTTTGGTAATCCTTTAGGTCTGATTTTTTTATATATTTTTAATTGTTATTTTTTTAATTAGTTTATTTATTGTTATTTTATTTTTTTATATATTATTTAAATGACCAATTGAATTAGTGACTCGGGACTTGGAGTATTTTTCCCTAGGAATTTTTTTACATCGATTCTTTTTTTTGCGTGGCCCTGGGCGGAGAGCTGACAACAAATCTAGTATTTTCTATAATATTATGCAATCTTATGGGTAGGACTTGTTAAGTTCAAATCTTGTGGATATTCTTGAAGAAATTTGTTCATTTAAATGCACAAAGCTTGTAGAGGAGGGCATGCTAATCAAATCAAATCATCCGAGAAAGGGTTTTGTTTAACATTAAAAGCATGTTTGGCAGTATGATAGTGGTTGTTTTTTAAATAATTTTTAGTGCCGAAATGCATGCCAATGATGTTGTATTATTTTTTAAAAATTATTTTTGATATCAGCACATCAAAATAATCATAAAAGTACAAACCACACTTAATTTTAGCGAAAACAAAAAAAAAATTTCAAATTTGAAGGGAACGCGGTGCAAACCGCGTTCCCAAACATATTTACATGTATATCCAAGAAATGACATTAATAATTAGAAAATGGATATTCAGATGTGATCCAGTTAAACTCCAATTCCCAGTGCATTAATTTTTCTAGATTAACATAGATATTTAGATCACTTTACATTTATATATACCTTAATTAATTTTATAAATTTTAAAATTAATAATCATGTAAATTTTTAATGATTTTAAAATTTTTAAAATTTTAACTAGTAATTTCTAAAAACCAAACTCAGAACCCAGTTATAAAATTATTTTCCATGCATTATTATTAAAATGCTTATCAGCTTCGATCTTGAGATTTACTCCCTCTTTTTCTTCTAATGTAAGTGGCAAAAAACCAAAATTTTATCGACCGACGGAAATCAATATATAAGCGAATGTGCTCTCACTCTACTTAATTTAATTTTTATAGAACTTGTATGTACATTCATTAATCTAACATATATATATATATATATATATATGTTTGTTTGTTTACTGAATTGGAAGAGTGAATTTAATTTTGATGTATGAATGATGGCATGAAGTTTTTGAACTTAAGGGGAGAGAAAAGGGATCGGAGAAAGAGAGAAGTGGTGTGATACTTCGACGCATGAGAATTAATCTCATATGGCAGTGAGGATAGTTATAACATCATGGAATCATGTCCTTTGAAATCTTGCGGATGCAGGGGTTCAATTAATTGGAACGATTACGGCCAAGAACACCATTTGTTTGATCCGACACAGGGGCAACTAAACAACCATTCTTCTATAATGAAACTTGTCCTCAAAATATATGAAAAAAAAAGGAGATCAAGAGTTGAAGTCTGGAGGCAATTTGTTGGGATTGGCATAGTTATTAAACTTGTTCTGGTCCAACGGGTTTATCCAAGATTTTTTTGGTATTTATAAAATAAAAAGTTAAAAAATTAAAATGGAATTTAAAAAGTACTTAAGTTTTTAAAGATAAAAAATTATAAGTAAATTTGAAATTTAAATTCACACGCACGTACTGACCCGGCTCGTGCTTGTGCTCATGCTTAGGATTTATGCCAGGCCTGCGCCTGGTTTGAGTTTGGGTTTATAGTAAATTAAGTATTTTTCATGTTTAGAATACTTTTGTGAAAAATTAAGTGTTTTTACTCGCTAGTTGAAAAAGCGAAGAGCAGCCAAAATTGACAACCAAAATTGGGTCAAGTCAAGTGGTACATTATTTATACTGTGGTACAAAAGAAAGGCACCTGATTCCTTTTGTTACAAGACACGGCTAAGGTATTGATTTGTATATTTCGTATGTGAACTTAAATTTTCCAGTTTTGTTTTAGTTTAATTTTATTTTTTAATATTAAATTTATTAACAAATTATGTTTATTATTATTTTATTTTTATTAAATTATCAGAGCTTCAAGATTATGTTAACTCAAATTAATTTAATATATTATCGTTTTAATATTTAAAAAAAATATCACATTGATTTTTTTTTAAACCATATATTTTTATCAATTATTCATGTTATCTTTGAAGTTATCAAGTAAACCAGATCTCATCAATTTAATTTTTATATAATTAAATATTTTATATTTATATTAACATCATTTTAAGCCCTTGCTGGAAGTTTGCATAGATAGATTGAAACTAATGAAACATGTGTTGATCGTTTTCATTTAAAATTCAAGTTATTTATATTTTAATATTTTTATTGAAATAATTCGAAGTTATTAATGTTTTTTTTTTTGAAGTCATTCGATACATGTTCAATGTTACTTTAAAGGAACTAGCATATTGTTCCGTGTTCCGCAGAGTTCTTCACTAATGGATCCCGCTCCTAGCAAGGTCTATCGCTATTCATTCCTGCTGGACAACCGAATCCAAAATTGATGGTCTTGCTTCTAGCATGACTTCAAAGTTAAATAAAAAAGAGGAGCAGCGTAGTGAATTTATGGAGGCAGCTAAGTCGGTGTACACACTAGGGTCTATAGTTTTCTTTATAACTAGATAAGTTGAAATGAAACCTCTTGAAATAGTCGAGGCATAACATAAACGAGATAATGACTTTGGTCCAGAAACGATAGTGACTAGCGGTGGACAACACTTAAACGTGGGCTGCAGAATTGCGTTATTGAGTTGAGTGCCTTTATCAATTTGTCGAACGTAAAAATCATCACACCGCTATATAATATAGTCTCTGCATGCAACCTCTATCATGCATTCAAGAGCAAAAACCTACTCTGCAAGTGAGTAAATTAAAAGCTTAGCGGTTGTGCGCGAAGTGTGAGGGAGAGATGGATAGCAAGAAAGTGAGTTTGTTTCTGATAGTGTCCTTCCTCTTCATTGCGACCATTTCTCCTTGCGCTTTCTCTATGAGGGAAATCCCACTCACCTTTGATGGCGTTGATGAGATCGCTACTGGTAATACCAAGAACATTCCACTCTCAAATGTGATGATGCCTAAATCTGCAGACAAGTGCCTCCCTCCAGGTACATCTCCATGCTCAATCGGCGACCTAACTTGTTGCAGCGGGATATGCGCTGCTAGTTACCCAGGAATATGCGGTTGAATATTCGTATCAGTAAAAACAACACCATGATCTAGTGGAATTGAAGGAGGTAGCTATAAATGAAGATGGTGGTGCGTGAAGGTTGGAAAAAAGACTGAAAAATAAAACATTAGCTGGGATATAATTATTATATCCATCGATGTGTATCTTCTTCTGTGTGCTCTTTTTTTACCCTCCCTTTGTTGCCGGTGTGATTTCGTTTGTGCTATGTTAAGCTTTTTTAATAAATTAAAAAAAGAATAATCGTATGATCGTTAAATATATTTTCTTAATTATTAAAATCGTTAGCTGTTTCTATGAATGAATTTGAAATATATTCCCAAGAAGGGCACTAATTAATAGACAGTGCAGCGCACAGTTCATGAATAATGTAAAGAATGTATGTTCTACAAATGAGATTATTTATATATTGAGATTATATAAATAATGTAAAGAATGTCTTGCAACGACTCTGGGAAAAAAGCATATGTTATGTTGTAACCCATTTTTGGGTCCCCAAAAATGAAAAATATAATAAATACAAAAAAAAAAAACAGAGAAAGCTCAAAACGGTGCCGTTTTGAACGGCACCATCTTCTTCTTCCCCTGGACACGCGAGGCAGGGGAAGAAGAAGATTTTCTTCCCCACTTTTTGCCTAATTTCTTTCCCGGCTTTTGCTCAATAAGACGCCCACCATGGACACCCACTTGCCTGGCTTTTTATCCGTTGAAAGGTAGTGGAGGGGGCGGCCAACAGTAGCCGCCCCAACACGTTCGGCCTCCCCTGTTTTTCTATAAATACAGGGGAGGGCTGCTGAAAAAGAAGAAGAAAAAAAGGAGACCGAGGGAGGGAACAGAAGAGGGAACAGAAGGGAGAAGAGAGTGAGAAGAGGGAGACGACCGAGAGAAGAGAGGAGAGAAGGCAGAGAAGAAAAAGGAAGAAGCAGAGAAGAAAACGAAAAAATACAGAGGAGAGAGAGAGAAGGAAAACCGCCAGCCACCGCGAACCGCCAGCGCCGCCGCCCCCACCCCTGCCGCATCAGCTGCTGTCAGCATCACCACCGCTCCAGGTAGCCTTTCCCGTCGTTTTTTTTGCTTCCCGTCGTTCTGCAGCAGATGAAGATTAATTAGCTAGTTACTGTGCTGTGCACAGTAACTCGCTAATTAATTCACGGGTTACTGTGGGCATAGTAACCCGGTTACTGTGCATGTGCACAGTAACTCGCAGATTAATTCTCTGGTTACTGTACACACAGTAACCCGGTTACTATGTGCACAGTAACCAGCCCATGCTTTGGGCCAGGTGCGGCCCAGCCCATATATTTGGGCCTGATCCGGCCCATTTCAAAGAAACAAAATCAAAAATATTTGTTTCAGCATTTTATAATTTTTCCGCGTAATTTTTATGTCATTTTGATTAATATTTGGTGGTATTTTTTATATTGTTAAAAATACAAAAATCTGATATTAAAATACTCAGTTTTCGTCAAAAACTTCCAAAAATACAAAAAAATTAAAAAAAGAGAAAAAAATGTTTTTGTGCATACGGCCAAGTGTCTCAAAAGCTAAAAAATCATATTGTATTTTTCATACACCAAAAAAACAATGTTTTAGCATGCATTTTGGCTTTAATAACCAGTTTATTAAAGTCAAGAGAATATTGGCCAAAATTTCAAAAACAACAAAAATTTTATTTTGTTTGTCTCTTAGTATCTTGGGAATGACATTACACGTAATGCATATTCCGAATATTTAATTCTTTTTTTTTTGGACAATAGAACCTGGGGTATGACATTACATGTAATGCGTATTCCGAACAATAAGAAACCAAAACACGATCTTAGATTTTATTAGACAAAACAATGCAGCTTACCTTAGGTAGGGCGTAGTTGGGGTGCTAATACCTTTCCTTTACGCAACCAGTCTCCGTACCCCATCTCTGAGACCAGTTAGGGTTCCTAGTAACCAGAATACTAGGTGGCGACTCCCAGTCCATATTTTATTGATAAGAGACAAGAATTCCTTGTCTCTCTCTATTTGCCAGGAATAAATCAATATTCTTATTTTTTATTTCCCTTGAGGGTGGACGATCGCCGCGCCGCCGCACACGTGCGACATGTTAGAGAATAATATAAATTATATTCTTGAACTTTATATAATAGTTTAAGCTTTTAGGTTGGAATGGTTCTTTAATAGCATACACGTATCAGAACTAGAAATATAGTATAGAATTATATATATATATATATATATATATATATATATATATATATATATATATAAAGTAATATGAGATTGCCAAAATCCCCTTGATTATGAAGACAACCTTGTTTTTTTTTTTTTCCAAACAAATTGAAGTGTAAATTTTGATCCTCAAAATTTTTTAAAATTTTCAATTAATTATTTTCATCCATATTTATCATGAATTCCATCCAAAATATATCCTTTTTTACTGAAAAAATTGCATCATTATAAATAAATATAACATTCTTTTGTCAAATTTGTTTGATAAAATATCTTAATTGAGAGATTAATATATATATTTTTTAAGAGAAAGTTGATGCAAAAAATTTACCCAAACACAAAAACTGAACGGCTGCTTAAGATTTGTCCACAATATAATCACTATTAATACATCATTATTTATTAGTAAAATTTATAAAATCTAGCCCAATGATGTAAAATTATTATTTGATGATTTATTCTTGTACCTTTGTTTTCAATGAGAAATTACAATAACCAAATAACTACTAGTGTATATGACTTCGTTCATGTAAATATATTTACTTTTCAATGAAATCTTATTTATTTTTAATATTTCTCATATATTTGATTAATGAATCTAAAGTAAAGATAAAGTTTTTGGGATAAAAATATTTTACAAAAAAAATTATAAAGTTGTTATAATTATGAGATTTTTATTGCATTAAAGCATTGTTCATGGTCAAAACTCTATTATGACTAAATATTAATTAGAATTATATATATTGAGAGATACATAATATGCCGCTCAAGTGAAAAATGTATAAGTGATCCTTAGATTTGAGATTACTAAGTTATTTTATGTAAGGAAGATTATGCTATGATCTTGCTACATGTTGTTTTAATCAAGGGTAATAAACGAGCAAATATTAAATGTAACAAGAATTATATGAAGGTATTTTAATAATTAAGAAATGATTCATTACCATAGGTGAATTAAAAAAAAATATTTCATATATTTTCAAATAATATTGATTGTAAATCACTATATATTTTTCCTTGTTTCATTGCTTTCAAATGATACAGCTGCAAATTTATTATTCTTGGATTCTCCGGCCGGCGTTGGATTTTCATATTCTAATACAAGTCTAGATGTTCAAGGACATAATATGACAGTAACTGAAAATTGGATAATAGAAGTTGATTATAAGATTTCAGAATTAACACTGTCATGACTGATCATAAGAGCTTATAGAAGAAACACAGACGGAGGGCTTGTAAATTTAGCATTCAATAACACTGTTACATTTGTTTTATTGCCTAGCCTTGGACGCGCACACATTTCTCCTAAACAGGTTCAAGAGATTTCCACAATACAAGTCCATTGAATTCTACATAGCAGGAGAAAGCTATGCAGGTCTGTAAATATTATTGTTATGAATATTATGCAAACTTGGCAGCTCTGAACTTCAGACAACATTTACACGACTCAATTTAGGCCATTATGTACCACAACTTGCTGAAGTTATCTTCGATAAGAACAAGAATTCCACAGAGGACACTTACATAAATCTTAAGGGTTTCATGGTAGGTTTATTATGTAGATTAGAATCCTTGTTATTTTTATAGACATCATAATACTTTGGCTTAGAAATGCATAAAACAGATCATTTTTCCATACACAGCTTGTTCCATCTTGTGCAGCTTGGAAATGCAATATTGGATGATGAAACTGATGGAATTATCAATTTATATAGAAATGTAATAGAAATGAAGAAGAGCAAAGAGTATATAGGAAGAAGAACAGAGAATCAAACTCTTAGTATAGAAGCAGAAGACGAATTCTAGCACTGTTGTATATTTTGCTTTTGCTTAACTATTACATTCATTATTCTCTGTTTATATATGCAGCATAAGAAGATACTATACGGAGAAATATGCATGCTAACAGATTCTCCTTTAACAAATAATGCTAACAACTTTGTAACAATATTAATTCCTAATCTTCTGACACTTGGCAGCATTAGGATCGTTGATATCTTCACATGCTCCCTCAATCACATGCTGGGAGGAACCAAGCATGAGATTGGAACAATGATGCTGAAATAGAGAAATGGAAAGGCCTTTGGTGAGGATATCAGCAAACTGATCACAAGAGGAGACATGTTGAACCAGTAAATCACCCATGATAACCCGCTCTCTCACAAAATGATAATCAATCTGAAGATGCTTCATCCTGGAATGGAACACTGGATTGGAAGCAAGGGAGATAGCAGAAATATTATCACAATGAATTAAAGGTGGAAGAAGTAAAGGAATATGAATGTCACATAGGAGCTGACGAATCCAGGCAAGTTCAGCAGCAGTGATTGCGAGAGCGCGATATTCAGCCTCCGTTGACGAACGAGAAACAGTATGTTGTTTCTTAGAAGCCCAAGAAATAGGACTGGAACCAAAATACACAAGAGAACCAGAGATAGACCGACGGTCATTAGGATCTCCAGCCCAGTCGGCATCACTGTAGGCCTGCAAATGAAGAGGACCAGGATGAAAGTGAAGGCCAAGATGTAGGGTACCTTTGAGATATCGTAAAATACGTTTGACGGCGACAACATGAGAAACCATCGGATTATGCATGAACTGGCAAGCTTGATTCACTGAAAAGGCAATATCAGGCCTGGTGAAAGTGAGATACTGCAAGGCTCCCACAATGCTCCTGTATTGCTGCGGATTAGAATAGGGCTGGCCATCATCTTTGAGCAAGTGATGATGAGGAAGACAAGGAGTAGCACAAGACTTGGAATTCTGCAAATCAACCCTGGCAAGTAAGTCAGTGACATAGCTGGTTTGAGATACAAATAAACCAGTAGGCAGATAGGAAATCTGCAGCCCCAAAAAGTGATGCAAGGGACCCAAATCTGTGAGGTCAAATTCGTGAGATAGAGCAGTAATAACAGATGAAATAAGTGAGGAATGGCTGCCAGTTAGAATGATATCGTCAACATAGAGGAGTAAGAGCAGAGTGCCATGAGAAGAGTGCTGAACAAACAAAGAGGAATCAGCAAGAGATGCTTAAAACCCCAAGCTGGGCAAAAAACTTGTGAAGCGCTCATTCCAGGCACGAGGAGCCTGCTTAAGACCATACAAAGACTTCCTCAGCCGGCAAACAAAATCAGAGGGATGAGCCTTACTAACAAAGCCCTGAGGTTGTGTCATATAAACCTCCTCATGAAGAATGCCATGCAAGAATGCATTCTTCACATCAAGCTGCCGCAAGGACCAATGAAAGTGAGCTGCAAGGGCAAGAACCAGGCGAACAGTGGTGGGTTTCACCACAGGGCTGAAGGTTTCTTCATAGTCAATACCCTCCTCTTGACTAAACCCCTTAGCCACTAACCGAGCCTTATGACGAGCAATAGAACCATCAGCATGCTTCTTCAGCCGGTAGACCCATTTACAGCCAACAAGATTTCTGTCAGGTGGCAAAGCAACAAGGTCCCAAGTACCTTGGGCATGAAGGGCCTCAATTTCTTCCTGCATGGCTGATTGCCATGCAATAGTGGCAGAAGCAATTTTGAATGATCGAGGTTCAACCTGCGAAAGATCAAGAGACTGAACAGTGGCAGAATATGCCTTTTTCTTGGAAATGCCATTCTTAGACCTTGTAGTCATGGGATGAATATTAATAGGGGATAGAGGCAGAACAACACACAGTCGCTCAGGGTAGAAATCTGGATCCAAGGGAAAAGGAGAAAGGGCAGGGGAGGGCAAGTCAAATGAGGGCTGTGAAGACATACCAGTGGACAAAGAAGGTAAGGATACAGAATGAGGAGAAACAAGAGGCAAAACAGAGTTAGTAAGAGATACAGATGGGGAAGAGGGAGAGACAACAGGCATATGCAAAGAGGGAGATACTGCTGGCAGAGGCACAAAAATATAAGGAAATACTGATTCATCAAAGAGTACATGGCGAGAGACAAAGATGCGATTGGTATGAAGAGAAAAACAAATGTAACCTTTGTATTGGCCGGCATAGCCTAAAAAGATGCATGTGGAAGTTTTGGGCTGTAGTTTATGAGTATTATAAGGCCGAAGTAAAGGGAAACAAGCACAACCAAAGACACGCAAGTGATGGATGACAGGAGAGGAACCATACAGCAAGAAAAAAGGAGATTGCAGCCGGAGAATTTTACAAGGCAATCTATTAATCAAGTAGATGGAAGTAGCACAAGCATGAAACCAAAATTTAAGAGGGAGATGGGCAGTTTGTAACAAAGTGATGGCAGTTTCCACAATATGGCGATGCTTTCTTTCAGCGAGACCATTTTGTTTAGGGGTATAGGGACATGACATTTGATGAACAATGCCCTTGGTAAGAAGATAGTTTTTGAAGTTGGTGCTAATATATTCACCACCTCCATCACTTTGGAAGACTCGAAGTGTGGCAGAAAATTGAGCAACTAAAAATGTATGGAAATGGACAAAAATAGAATAAACCTCTCCTTTATTGATCATTGGAAAAATCCAAGTGTACCGTGTACATTCATCAACAAAACTAACATAATATCTAAAGCCATCAATAGACATTACAGGTGCAGGACCCCAAACATCACTATGTATGATTTCTAAAGGGTGAAGTGACTTAACTGCTGGATATGGAAAAGGAAGCTTGGTAATTTTGCCCTCTAAACAAGTGGTGCAAACTGACGTGGTAGGATCTGTAGTGAAGGGAATCTGAGACTGAGTGAGAAGAGTGGACGTGATGCTATTAGAGGGATGACCAAATCTCTTGTGCCAAAGACCTGTTTGAACCTGTTGACCAAGATAGCAAGACTGTTTATGATGGGAAGCAGAGGCAAGTTGAAAAGGTGTGTGGGAACTAGAGGAAATAGAAAAAGGAATAGGATATAAACCGTGACTACACAGTCCCTTGAGGAGGACATTCCCTGTGAATTTGTCCTGAATCCAAAAACCAAAGTCATCACAAATAAATCGACAATGATTATCTTTACACAGTCTATAAACTGACAGTAGATGCTGAGATAGCTTAGGAACATGCAACACTTGGTGTAATTGTAATGAGCATTGCGGAATAGGCAAAATAGAAGAGCCAGTACTAGAAATGCTCAAACCTGAACCTCCGACAGTGGTAATAGCATCAGGACCAGAGTAAGGAGTAGCCTCTTGAAGTTGAGAGAAATCAGATGTCATGTGAGCTGTGGCGCCAGTATCAGCCACCCAAAATGGTTCAGGAGGTGGAGGAAAGGTGGCAGCCATAGCACTAAGATTGTTGGAAGGAGGACGACCTTGATAGGAGAAGTTGCCTCGATGATAACATTGAATGGCAGAATGTCCAAACTTCCAGCAGATTTGACATTGAACAGAGGAGGTTGGGGCTGAGGTTTGGTTGTGACGTTGATAACAATCGGCAGCAACATGACCTCTCTTACCACAGATTTGGCAAGTAGTAATATCAGTTCCAGAACCAAGAATACCAGGATTAGAGCTTGGTGGAGCAGGATTGTGTTGAGCAGGATAATATCGTTGGCCAGATGGGAAAGTATGGCGGCCTCTACCGCGACCACGAAACTGAGAGCCTCGGTGATGAAAATAACCACCAGTGTTATGACTGTTAAAACCATTCGGATAGCCATTAAAACCTCCATGGAAGCCAGAGGAAAATTGAGAAGTAGGAGCTGACTTGAAGGTGGAAGAAAGAGGATTAGAATTCCCTTCATCAAGAACCAGTGCCTTGCCTTGAGAGACTTGATTCTGAACATGCATAGCAGAGACAAATGAAGAAGATGAATGAGTCTGCTCAATAGCAGCTTCTTCAGCAAGCAACTGAGACCGAAAATCTTTAAGAGATAACACATTATCTCTGCCTCGAACCATACATCGGAATGTGTTATAGTCAGAGGAGAGGCCATTGAGAGCCAGGATCACAATATCCTCATCTTCAAAATAAACTCCTGCAGCAGAGAGATGATCACGGGCATCTTTGATTTTCTGCAGATACTGAGACACCGGTTCTGAACCTTTCTTGATAGTTTGAAGTTCACTTTTCATCTGAAAGATATGTGCCTTGGTTACTGTAGAAAAACGATCCTGCAATTGAATCCACATATCCTGAGAGCTGATGCAGCCAATGATATAAGAAATGGCAGTAGAAGAAAGAGTAGCAATAAGTAGCTGCATAAGTGCTCTGTCATGCATTTTCCAAATCTGATGATCATCAGATTCAACACCCTCAATATCGGAATCTGTATCAAATCGACTTGGACATTTTCTGGTACCATCAACAAATCCTAGAATTCCATGACTCTCAAGAAGAATTTTCATTTGAAATTGCCAGACAAGATAGTTTGTATCATCAAGTTTTACTGTTATAGCAGTAGAGATTGCAGGAAGCAGAGAAGTGATAGGAGATTGAACAATATGAAGTTGAGAGCTAGTCACCATTTTTGAATGTAGAATGTAGGAGAAGTAGAAAGTTGAAGATTATAATGTTCGGTGAAGTAATAGAAAAACTGGAGTTTTTGAAGAAGAGAATCTGTTTAGGCAATATATCAAATACCTGATGGGCACATCAATAAGTACACAAGAATTTTATGAAGAGGATGAGAATAAAGCCAGAAGAATTCGGACGTCAATGGCCACAAGATCAAGAGTTACACAGCTCTGATACCATGATGGAATTATCAATTTATATAGAAATGTAATACAAATGAAGAAGAGCAAAGAGTATATAGGAAGAAGAACAGAGAATCAAACTCTTAGTATAGAAGCAGAAGACGAATTCTAGCACTGTTGTATATTTTGCTTTTGCTTAACTATTACATTCATTATTCTCTGTTTATATATGCAGCATAAGAAGATACTATACGGAGAAATATGCATGCTAACAGATTCTCCTTTAACAAATAATGCTAACAACTTTGTAACAATATTAATTCCTAATCTTCTGACACTTGGCAGCATTAGGATCGTTGATATCTTCACAGAAACTGATCAGAAAGGAACGATAGATTATGCATGGGATCATGCAATAATCTCAGATGGGGTGTACAATTCAATCAAGAAAAACTGTGATTTTATCACAAATCTGACTGAAGAATGCTGGGATTCATTATTGAAGTACTATAATGTTTACAAAATCATCAATGTGTATAGCTTGTATTCTCCAACTTGTCCTCTAGATCAATCCTTTGCCAAGTCTACAAAGATGTTTGCAGTCCCAAAATCCCTGAAAACAATCGTATGTTCTTTAATTCCTTTTCGTTCCCTTAAATTATTTCTTTCATTTAACTAATCAAGTAATGAGGTCCTTCTATACAGGATATTCTGCGTAGAATTCCAGCAGGATATGATCCATGTACCATGAATCATGCAACAGATTATTTCAATCTTCCAGATGTTCAGGCAGCACTTCATGCTAATGTAACCAACATACCAGGACCATATGTCCTTTGCAAGTTAGTTTTATCTAAAACTCGCTGATTAATTAGCAATGTTTCTTGTAAATTAACCTGTTTGAACAAGTGCATCTGAATTCTGATGATTCTGTCTGGTCTATTTTGTGTCTAGTAATGATGTGAACAAAGCCTGGCAAGACTCGGCCACTTCAATCTTACCAGTAATTAAGAAGTTCATCAATGGGGGCATTCGCGTATGGGTCTTCAGGTAATTAATCCTCAAACAAAAAAAAATTGATCCTTAAACATTAGTAATATTTGGGATTTCTGTATGGAATCGTCTATTAATCTTCTAAATTTATGCTCTACTATATAATTAGTGGAGACACAGATGGTAGAGTTCCAGTGACCTCAACCAGGTATACCTTAAATAAGGTTGGACTAAACATTACTGAAGATTGGACTCCATGGTATAACCACAGAGAGGTAATACATTTTCCAGGGATTTATGATCAGTTATAATAATAACTGTGATGTTAGAACTGTCAAAAAGATTTAGCAATACGTGTGGACCAAGTCAAATGTTATGATAGCATTAAAAATTGTAATATCAGTTATCTTTCAAAGTATTTTTTATTTAAAAATATATTATAATAATATTTTTTATATTTTAAAAAATTATTTTTAACATCAGTAAATTAAAATAATTTAAAAATAAAAAACTAATAATTTTCAATAAAAAAAATCATATTTTCATGAAACTATGTTTGGGCAGCGTCTTCAGACAACGCATATAAAACATCATATCAATCTGAAATCTAAAAAAGACTGAGAGCTTTTTTCGTAAATGTAAATTGCTCTTCACCAAGTTCCTTCATATGCTCCAAAGCGTGCTCTTCAACTTGTCAGACACTTCCTAGCCAACAAGAAACTCCCATCTGTTGCTTTTTAATCAGCTCATGATCCAATTTGTCATGAAATTATCAAGCTGCAGAACATTCCTCGAAGGAATTGATCTTACCATTACCTAATATTGTACTAGTAATTGTGTTTATGTGTTGCTCCATCTTTCTAATTTACCCGTAAACTTGGTTTTCATGCAGCAAACATCATACACGCCAAATTGTTCTAAAAGAAATGTCTTTCTTTAGCATTTCCTCTGTACCTTTCTGTCTGTCATTTTGCATTATCATAATATGTCATCAGACATATTTGATACATCTAAATCAAGAATAAAAAGCTCAGACCTCAATTTTGGATTCACATGTTTGACACAAACTCATAAGCTTTCACTCTATAAATTGAAAGAACTATTAACCACGTCTTGGGGTACCCCAGAAAGGGACTTTCAGAATTCACTTTGTGCCTTTCTTCATCTTTTTTAGTTGTTGTTGAACGCCTCTTCATGGGATCTTAACCATAAGATCTAGGCAATTCAAGATGCCGACCGTGTTACGGAACTTCCCAGCCAACCTATAGTCAAGTTCCAGCAATATTCTCGATATGTTACCATTGATGAAAACTATGGGAAAGCTCTTTTCTACTGGTTTTTTGAAGCAACACAGAAACCTGAGAAGAAACCTCTCCTTTTGTGGCTCAATGGAGATAACAGGAGCCTTGATGTTCAAGGAGATAATCTGGTGTTGCAAATGGGATGCCAATTCTGTTAATTTCTTTTTCTCAATTATTTGCTCATGATTAGCTTGGGACGCCCGCACATTTCTCCTAAATTGGTTCAAAAGATTTCCTCAGTGGAAATATAGTGAATTCTACATAGCAGGAGAAAGCCATGAAGGTATATAAATATTACTGCTTGTTGATAAAAAATAGTTTTCTAAAATCAGATTTAATCTTCTAATTCCATTATTTAAATTGCTCAATTTTAGTAGGACATCACGCACCACAACTTGCTGAGTTTATCATTGATGAGTCCTGATTTTATCAATATATTTTTATATATTTTTTAAAAAATACAGGATCAAGAAAAATATATAAATATAATTTTTTTTTTCTTAGATATGTTGAACTGACAATGCACCATCACCAAACACTTTATTGTGGAGACGTGTTAAGTTTGTTATTAGACAAAGTCAAATACTGTTACATCTAGTCAATTTTGGACCCAAAAATTAATGGGTCTCATGTTGGTTAAACTCAAATGATTGTTAAGTTTAGTCAATATCAAACCCACATGACATGACGTTATACCAATCTATAAGATTATAAAAATAATTTTTTTTTTTGTATTATTATAACTTTTGAACTAGATTAATATATATCTTTTGTTAGAGGTGGCAACAAATTCAAGACATATTTTCCATAAATGAATGTAAAAAAAAAAAAAAAACAGACATTGAAGTATCAAAGGTTGGGGTCTGAATAAGAGATTATGATTTTTGTTTTTAAGTAATGGGAAATAGGTTGGTGAGCTGGACAATGATATATGAAGGATTGACATTTATTACAGTGAAAGGAGCAGGCCACCAATTCCAGGCAGCATAGCTCCGAAACCTTTTTTTTCAACTGGTCGGCACTTCCTAGCCAACAGGAAAATGCCACCTGTTGCTTTCTTAACCTTGATCCAATGTGGGAGCAAGATAGTTTAGCTTGTGCTCAAAAAGATAAAAGTCAATAGATAAGATATCCAATAGAAAAGGAAAATATCTCTCGCTTGAATTTTATTTTTAAAAATTATAATTTACTCGTGGATCCTGTCAAAAACTATTTCCACAACGTAAAAAAAAATGATGCAACATGTTAATAAATTCATAAAGATTTAGAACATTCAGTAAAAGAATATTCCATAAAGAAGGCTGCATTATCTGGTGGACTAAACGTTATTTAACGAATAAACCAGGTCAAATATATATCCAGAACCTTCTAAATTATTATTTGTGTCCCGAACTTATATCCTAGCCTTCGTACCTTTTCCCAAGGCAGAGGGAACTTCTTAGAGAAAATATTAGATGAGTCTCATGCACGTATATATTAGGGGGCCCTCATATAAATCATGTGATCCCCCCTGCTATGAATTAATTGTGGTATGATGCAGTAATTTTTTTCAATATCCGAGCAAGTGCTTGTAAAAAAGATTTATATAAAATTAGGTTTTAAAAAAACATGAGATTTACTATGAATCCCATGTCGACCTAATAATTATTTGTAATCTTTCTTTTATTATCTTAGTTCATTTCGTTAAATCCTCAATATGTTTTTAATTTCTTCAATTGGTTCGATAACAATTCTCCTTTTCTTTTCTTGTATTGGAAACTAAATCTTGAAGCATTAGATAAATACTATGCCATATATATATATATATATATATATATATGATATTTGTGTTTTGATGGTCAAACTTTGAACCAATTTTAAATATCTTGGAGGTTCTTGTCGTGATTATGAATATAATCAATATTTAGATTGAAACTTATTTGAAAATGTAATTGTAGTTATTTTTTAAAATATTTTTATTTAGAAATATATCAAAATATATTTTTTTATTTTTTAAATATTATTTTTAAAATCAACACATGAAAATAATTTAAAAATCAAGTTAAATATATATATTATATATAATATTTATGTTTCGATGGTCAAACTATGAACCAATTTTAAATATCTTGGAGGTTACTATCGTAATTATGAATATGGTCACCATATGAATAGAGTGTGAAGCAATATGGCAAGTTAATCCAAAAGGTTGGATTTTCAGAGGTGTAGAAGTTTCAATCCAAGGCTATGAGAAGTCCAAGATTTCTCTTTATTTTCAGCGCAAGCAACAAAATATCTACAGAATAAAACGATTAATGCTAATCTTTGAAAATATTTTTCTCTAGTAATTTCAAAAAAGAAAATCTTATGCACTATAAATGAGTTGGTCTCATTTACAAATCACACGCAAATTTGATAGTTGAGATTCTTCAGAAAATGATTTTGAGAAAGATTTTCAATAGGATTAATAGTTAAGGGTGTTCCCACATAATATAATGTTAACTAGCATATTAGTATACACTGCAAGTTAAATCAATTTAATTTTTTTAAATATAAAAAAAATATTAAGAACATGAAGAATTTTCTAACAGTGTTATTAAACATGACGAAATGAATTAATTTTAAAATCTCTGAGCTATTTATCTAACTCAAGTTTTCAATTTCTATATAGGAGCTAGCTCAATTTAAATCAATCAATTTTATATGTTTAAATATAACCTTAATAATTAATAAAAACATGACTTAACTTTTTTAAAAAACTTCAAGATGACATTTTAATATATATATATATATATATATATATATATATATATATATATAATGACATATTGGATCAATCTCGGTCCTCCTATGACCTAAGTCATGGACTCTATTGGGTTCAATAATTTTTTCATAAACTTTTTTATGTAATTATATGATAAAAATATATGCTTATAAAATTGAGCATCAACCTAAAAATAGACACTAATTATTTGAGGCAATTACCCCCATAGAAATTAAATAAAAATTAATAATGCAGTATATTTCTCAACCAATCTAGTATTAAAAAATAAAATTAAATTTTTTTAAATTAAAACAATTAAAAAACAAAAAAAAACATATCTTATTGGTGAGTAAACTCGTCAAACATGTGAATCTAGTAAGTCAGGCTAGTATGTCAAACATATGAACTAGGTTATGCACTCTATTGAAATTATAATTTATTTATTTTTCAAAATTATTTTTTATTTAACTATATAATAATATATAAAAATAGACGATTGTGAAATTAAACACCAACTCAATACGAAGATTTTTCTTAGATCGCCATAACCTCATAAAAGGCGAAGCGAAACCAATTATAAAACTAAATTCTCAATTAACCTAGTATCTAGATGAATTAAAACAAAAACTATTAAAAAAAGTTAAACTTGCCAGACTCGCGAACCAAGTCAACTAGCCAAACCTGTTAATAGGTCCATGAACTTTATAAAATTTGATAACATGACTTTTATCTGAAACTATTTTTTTAAAATATATGAGAAAAAAATATATAGATGATAAAAAAATCAAGTTCGATTAAAAAAAAACACCCATCAAACTCGTAAACCAGGACAACCTAGGTTATCCTAGCAAACATGTAAACCATGTTAACCTTATAGAAAGGTAAAATAAAAGGAATCAAATTATAAAGTTAAATTCTCAATCATCTCAATATTAAAAGATGAAATCAAAGAAAAAAAAATTCATAACAAAAATTAAAAAAAAAAAAAAAACAAAATATTGTAAATTACTAATGTTATTTACACTACAATATATATGGGTGAACAGTATAAACATTGATTTTCTCATATCATTTAATTTTTGTCATTTTATAAAGTTTAATAACATAATTTTTTTTTAAAATTATTTTTTTAATTATATAAAAAAATACATCTTCTTTTTTTTATAAAGCTATAATATTTTCCCGTGTTATCATTTTTGTTATTAATGGGAGAATGTAATGATTTCTTTTTCATGAATAAGAATAATAATAATAAATTATTTATATGTTGTATGTGGTCATGATTTCAGTATTGATGACTTCCACACATGAATGAACATAGTCGTCATTGAACCCACCATTGACAATCCTTGGGTCCATTCTACTGCTACCACCTTCGGTTTTTTGTTCTCCATATCCTTCAAAGATTAGGGAGTGGAAAGAGGACCATCAGAAACAATTCAAACAAGGCGAAGAATCTTTTTATCATACCCTATACACGACACCGGAAAAATTAACAACACAACAGACCATTCTTATCTGTCTTTCCTTGAATTCTCAAGCCACGCAGAAATCCACGTATAAAGAGAGACAAAGAAGAAGAAGAAGAAGAGTATATGCCGTCTGTAACAATGGCTTTATACTCATTCTCTTTGCATCTTTTTCTTCTTCTTTTCTTCATACTTAGCTCAGCTAAAGTGAGTAAGGCTGACTTTGAGCTTACTCAAGATGTGAAAGCCCGACAAGAAGCAGACAGAGTCATTAGACTTCCTGGCCAGCCTGAGGTAACGTTCAAGCAGTATGCAGGCTATGTAACAGTCAATGAAAGCCATGGGAGAGCTTTGTTTTATTGGTTCTTTGAAGCCATTGAGAATCCTGAAGAGAAACCTTTGCTTCTGTGGCTCAATGGAGGTAAGTAATTCACGATGCTCACCTTATTTACGTTTCCATGGTTCAAATGCATGTTTCATCTGCAGTTTCTCTCGCCACGTTCCATAGCTTTCCACCACTGAATCTCATGTCCTTTGCCCCTGGCGCCATGGACATATAGTCACAAAACCTGAGCTAATATCATCCACACACAGACCTGTTTGATCAGCTAGCTCCTTCCATATATAATCACAGTCTGAAAAGGCATGTTTTGAATTTCTTGCTATCTCTGGCAATCTACTTATAATTAGGGAAATGAATCGTGGCAATACATGAAAGCACGAAAACTGGTCAATGAAAACACGGGTAATAACCAGTTTACTCAAAAGTGTTAGTACATAAAATAAGGACGCATAGCAGAAAATTAGTCACTTAAAGAAATTTTTGGTGGAATTAAGCTGTCCAAGAGTATAATAATAGATTCCATGAAAAATATTGATGATACGATTCAACTACCGAATGATAATTAATTGACCAAGACCATGAACAAAATCATCGTGTTTTTAACCTATCTGTCACATCATGAAACATGATCATCATTAATTAATTAGCAAACACAGCGCAACCATTTAGATTCCATGTGAGACCCTTCAAATTCATCATAACAAGCTATAACGTAATCCCTATACTCTTAGGAAATTATTAGCTCAGTCCCTCGATTTTTTTTTTTTTAAAAAAAACACATATTTCACCTCCATGTTGTCATTTCCACTTACTATAACTTAGTTCTTATCCTTTAGTTTTACATTATTAAAGTGCTAAGCCTTTACTTAATTAGGTGTAACGGATTGACGGTCAAACCTTCTCAATTGAGTAACTTATTGTTTTTAAAGAATAGAAGGACTAACATGTTGGTTTATTGAATATGTAAGGACTCAATTATAATTTACTTTAAGAAACAAATATGATGCTAGCTATTGACACCTCCAAAAGTCCATTGGCACAATTATTGTTTACACAAAATTTCAAAATTAATTATTCTCAATTTTGAGTGATGGTTCCACCTACGTACGTTGGAATTATTCCATGTTCCACCTACGTTGGAATTATTCCAAGTTAATTTGAGAAATTCAGCACCTTAAGCATTATATATTTTGGTTCTTAGTTAAATCGATAAAATTATTAATGACCTCGTTAATTCGATTTGATCAACCTTTTATAAAAATTAAAAAAAAAATACAAAACAGTACGTCGTCGTTGTTCTAATAAAATAAAAAAAGTTGAACTTGATGATTTACGGGTTGTTCGATGACCTAACAATCAATTCAGGTCAGATAATTATATTCAAGGCTATATAAAATCGGAGTGATCATGTAATTAGAGGACTAATGGGGTGTGAGTAGTTAGTTCAGCATGATAATTGGACTGAAAATCTTTCATTCAGAATCGCTAAGTCCATGAGGGGTGCAAGAGCACCAAAACTAAACCTTATTTATAATCCTGTACTATCAACAGTGATGTAAGAGTTCCAACTTGCTTGCATTTACTGCAATGGTTGCATGCTGGGGGGGGGGGGGGGGGGGGCCTACGCCAGCCCAGCAGCAACTTGATAATTTAAGTCTGCTGTCCTTCCCCCGTAGGGTAGGTCCATCCTCGAGAGGGACCAATCTAGTTTTATATACTGCCCTAGTTAATCCTTGTTTCGCAGTATTTGCATGTCACCAAATGAGTATTTTAAGATTTTTAACAAAAGTATGTGCTTTACAAATGTGTGGTTCAAAAAAACATAGAATTTATTGTGTCTGTGTCTGTGTCTGTGAGTAGAGAGAGAGAGAGAGAGAGAGAGAGAGAGGCGCTATCACTTTGGAAGAAAGCATGGAGGAGAAGTCCTGTTCTCTGGACATTTTTTATTAAGCATTACATTTTCTTGGCTCCAAGGATGACGAAACAGATTTCTTGTAGAAAATAAAAGTATGAAGACAAATGGTGTAGTTAATGAGCACATGCGTATGTTATAAATCAGGGCCAGGGTGTTCGTCCATTGGCTATGGAGAGGCAGAGGAGTTAGGTCCTTTCTTTCCTAAGAGAGGTGGACAAGAGCTACAGTTCAATCCTCACACATGGAATAATGGTAGGTGGTGGCATTTCAGCTCCCCAGACAGTTACTTTACTGCTATTTGGCACTTAATTACGTGTTTTTGTACTCAATCATTCATGGTAATTGGGCCGTAACATCAATCACAATATTGCCTTGTAATTTCTTCCACCCAGTGGCCAATCTGTTGTTTCTGGAATCTCCTGTTGGGGTTGGATTTTCCTACTCCAATACCACCAGTGATCTTGGAGAGCTTGGTGACACAGTTACAGGTAATGCATTTCTGTGTTTCTCTTCTTAAGGTTAAATTTATCAAGATTTTCTGATGTTAATTGACCAGTTTATTGTAATATTGATGATTAGCTCAAGATTCATACATATTTCTTGTGAGATGGTTCCAAAGATTCCCACAGTTCAAGTCCCATGAGTTCTACATTTCTGGAGAGAGCTATGCAGGTGCTGATTCACTGCTCACTGTCTAATTCCTCATGTGATGGTGGTCGACTCAAGATTCGTATATTTTTCTTTTTCTCAGGGCACTATGTTCCACAGCTTGCGGAGGTCATCTATGACGGCAACAAGAAAGCTTCCAAGAAAGAGCACATGAACTTAAAGGGCTTTATTGTGAGTTTTCAACAATCCATTCCATTTCTACTAATCATTGCATTTCTTCGGGAATGAGAAATTTTTAATTAGACTTTCTTCATTAGACCAAGGACCCCACTTCTAAAACTAACCATCGGTTGGTACCTGGACCCCACTTCTATGACTAACCACTATTCTGTGATGGTTTGAACCAATAGACCAGGTTCACTTTGTGCATATGTTATATTATAATTATAAGATAACCTAAACGGTGTAGTGTTTTTAATGTGAATTAAAGTAGTAATTTTTTTAAAAGAATTGAATTAGCACTCAATACCAGACTTGAAAAATAAAGAACTGAAAGTTAAAAACATGGGTAAAATAGATAATATATCTGAGTCTTTATTTTTTTTATTTATTAGGTAATTGATTCCTTTAATTCTAGAAAAACTAATCTTAGTGATAAATTTTATTTTCATCATTTTCTAGTCTTTATTGGGTTAGAGGAGAGGGAAAAAAAAAGAGAATTGATGGATTTCAATCTATAGAGATAAAGATGTCGTTTTCACGATTTCTTTCACCAAAACAGTAGATTTTTATTATAAGTGATTTTATATAATAAGAGGAGTTTGAGTTGGGTCTTTTTATTTTTATTTTTACCTTTAAAGTGCCTAAAAAAAATATATCTGAGCTCGGGGAAAAAATTGGATTTCTAGTTGATTTTGGGTTTTAAAGAGTATGTTTAACAAGGTTTCTAGGATATTTTCTAGGTATTTTTGATTGAAAATAAATTCTTAAAAAAAACAAACAAATCATCCTGATTTTCCAACAATCTAGGTGACACACCATCTATTTTTTTAAAATTAAATCGGGGTGTCTGTTTCATTATCTTAACAAAAAATTTAAGATCTGCATGACGGGTCCTTTTATTTATGTGCTAAGCGCTTGGCCTAGCAAAAACAAAGGACTCGTTAATCACATACATACGATGCATGAATTTTGCAGATAGGCAATGCATTATTGGATGATGAAACAGATCAAAAGGGGATGATAGATTATGCGTGGGATCATGCTGTAATATCCGACCGTCTGTACCATGATATTAAGCAAAAATGCAATTTCAGTGAGAAGCATCCATCCCCTGATTGCAAAGATGCCCTCCGTCAGTACTTCAGTGTCTATAGAATTATTGACATGTACAGCTTATACAGCCCCAGATGCGTCAACAGTAACTTCAGCGATCCCAGAGACAGACCTGTTATTCTTGGCAATATGGCTCCTCAATTGTTATCCAAATTTGTAATTTCTCATTGCGCCTTCCTGAATTCATCGCACTACTTCTTCTCTGATTCGTGCATGGTTCATGAGGATTGCAACTTTCTTCTCTTCTGAGCAGGCAGACTGGCACCGGAGACCTGCTGGCTATGACCCTTGTGCCTCAGACTACACTGAGATTTATATGAACAGGCCAGCCGTTCAAGCTGCACTCCATGCTAATGTAACCAAAATTCCCTATCCATGGACTCACTGCAGGTAACACCATCTTTACATCTCTCTCTCTCCCTCTCTCTCTCTCTCTCTCTCTATATATATATATATATATATATATATATATATATAGCGTGGAGGTATCTATAGATATTCTTCTATATGATTTTCTTTTTCATTTTAATTTTCAGTGAAAATATCACATTTTGGAGTGATGCACCACAATCAATTCTTCCCATAATCAAGAAACTTATTGCTGGGGGAATTCGCATATGGGTCTTCAGGTAAAATCATATTATATACTTGCAACCTCTTTATGAAAATAAATACCATGTTCAAAAATCATTCCCATTACTTTGTAATTTCATCTAAGTAATTTGTAGTCCTAGTTTTATAGAATTAACTCAGCCGCTCTAATCTAAATTTCTTACTAACTGGACATTTTGATGGGTGCGCCTAATGCTAATAACATGTTGTGACAGATTTGACAAAGGATTCCAAATTTTCATCAGTCAGAACTACAAGACTGATTTTAGTAAATTTAAAGTGGAGGTTTAATTTTATCAAATAAAATTATATTTTAAGTTTTTATCTAAAAGTTTTATGTTTTAAGCTGGCATAAAAGTCATAATTCTTTAATATAATATTAAAGTCTTGTTAATTAAACAGTTACGAATTCAAATCTTATCAATTTATTTTATTTCATAAAAAAAATACAAAATATTGGGAGTTTTTGTAAATTTCAAATCTAACTAAAAAAGTTCATTAATTTTCATTTGAGAAAATATGTTAAGAAATTATATAAATTATATCTTGAAATTTCAACTAGAAACTTAAGTTTTTGAATTGATATATATGGTTATCTCTCTCTCTCTCTCTCTCTCTCTCTCTCTCTCTCTCTCTCTCTCTCTCTCTCTCATCTTATCTTGAAACCTCAACTCAAAACTTAAGTTTTTGGATTATATGGTTATCTCTCTCTCTCTCTCTCTCTCTCTCTCTCTCTCTCTCTCTCTCACTCACACACACACACACACACACAAAGAAATCTTATCTTAAGACATCAACTCAAAACTTAAGTTTTTGGATTGATATTGTTCATTTTCTCTTATATGCGCCCGCGCGCGCATAAAAAAATCATATCTTAAGACCTTAATTTAAAACTTAAATTTTTGAATTGATATATATACTTATCTCTCTCTCACACACGCACACCTGCGCGCAAAGTTAGCCGTATCTAATGGGATATATTAATTATATTCATTTCAGTGGAGATACCGATGGTAGAATTCCTGTGACTGCAACTAGATACACATTAAACAAGCTAGGATTGAACACTATTGAAGAATGGACTCCATGGTACCATGGAAAACAGGTAATTATCGCTAATCTCTTTAGATTACTGATAGTTAATTACTCGATTAATGAATAAAATCAAGTTCTAATGATCTCTCTTTTTTATTCCATGAAATTAAATCATGCTATAAATTGCTGTTGAGCTCTGAATATGGGATTTTGCAGGTTGCTGGGTGGACAATTGTGTACGATGGGCTTACTTTTGTCACGGTAAGAGGGGCTGGCCACCAAGTGCCAACATTTAAGCCCAAACAGTCCCTTACCTTCATTAAGCACTTCTTGGAAAATAAGAAATTGTCGTCTGAAGCATTTTAGTAGTATCTTCTTCTTCTTCTTTCTTGCCTATTTGGACTGCTAGTACAATTATAATTATTACCACATCCTTCTTCTCCTTCAGAATTCAGATGAAGGAAAAGATTCATGTTAATCTCTGTAATTTTAAAAAAAATTATTTTAGTTTTTATGTAAGCATCTTCTTCTTCTTCTTCTTCTTCAGTCAAGTGGCTTCATATTAAAAAAAAATTAAAAAAAAATAGTTGGTATTAGCAAAATACAAAATGGATACCTATCTAGTCATTTGACATCGTGAGCCATCATAACCACAATTTTCAATTCTATTTCTTCAACATTATTATTTTTTTAATATTATTTTTTTATTAATTTCATCTTCATTATTATTTTAGTATCTGTATCTTTTATAAATATATTATGATTATCTTGTTGTTATATTATTGTGACTACTTCCATTACATTATTACATCCCCTACAAGTATCACTATTTACAAATACAATAATAATTAAGTATAACTCTAAAAGGCTTGGAGTTTTTTTATCAACAGTTCATTCTCTCACATGTTTTGTTTTTTTAAATTGATCCTTAAATTTTATTTTTAGTAATTTAGATCTAATTAAAGATCAATTAATTTTGATTTTTTATGAAAATAAAAATAATATCAAATATGGATGGCATGTTATAAGTTTAAGAAAAGATACACTTTGTTCCTTAAACTTTAAAAATTACGCAAATTATACAGTTTTAATACCTCAAAATTTTTTCTATTTAATTTTGATATAAAAATTTATTTTTATTATTTTTTTTAGTGACTGATTGAGAGAGGAGTTAATTTTTTGTTTTGGGTTGATTTTGATTTTTAGGACAGTACATCTCATACCATTTTTAATAGGTGTTTTTGAAAAAAAATAAATTAAAAATAATTTTTAAGATAAAACAAATTATATCCTAATTTTCCAATTATTTCAGTTGCTAAATCTAAATAAATTAAAAACAAAATAGGATGGACAACACACACATAAATAAATAAAAAATTTAAAAGCCAATTACACGGGTCTACCTTGAAAAATAAATCAGGCGGACTGATTATTTAAATATTATAATAAGTTAATAACGCCATGTTTTTTTAGATAGCTTCAAAATGTACAAGTTAAAATATATCTGATTATAAAATAAAAAATAATATTATCCTAGTAATAAATCATACATATTCAGTTTTCATAAAATGGCAATAAATTTGATTGTCTTTGTTTTGTTTCGCTATAAATAAAAAAGAAAGTACCGAAAATAAATAAATGAGCGAGAGACAGGATGGGAGAGCCAAAACTATTATTCCGTTGCCGGGACTTGAACCCGGGTCTCTCGGGTGAGAGCCGAGTATCCTAACCAACTAGACTACAACGGAAGCTATGAAGAAGGCCCCCAATACCTCAATATATAACAATAAGCTCAAAATTCAGTATATATATACCCTCCCTTGTATTAAATTGAATACGACGAATTATATGATATTGTAGTCAATCGCGTACCTTTATCTGGTTAAGGAATTTTTATAATTACAGTATCATAAAAAATCACGATTGTAATGATTCATTATATTAAATTATATATATATATATGTTAATGGTTTTTACTTTGGCTACCAAACAGTGGGAAATGGAGAAACAATGAATTCAAGAAGGATTCCATAGTTGAATATTGAAACTTAGATGACCTTTTATGCTTATCTGGGCTCACCTCCTCCCTTATTCTCCTATATATGGATTGGTGAACTGTGAGACGGTTTTCAGAAGCACAGCACTTGTGCACGGTGGAGATTAAGCAGGAGAAAAGGAAAGAAAAACATAGCATGGTTGGAAGTGATAAGAGCACCAAAAATTTCGAATTCTATTAATTCTGAAGATACAGCAGGCTCACCTTTCTGGCGTCAGCGGTAGAACAGACTCATCTACTTTACAGTACTCAAACAACCAAACCTTAATGTTACAACAAGCAATAACTTGAAAGAATGGATGAACATTAAAAAGGTTTAGTGCTTGCCCTAAAACTGGAACGTAAAGCCTTGGTTTTGCTTTTGTTCTTGGTTAAACTATTACTGAGTTCCTCATCGATCAAAGAATCCAGGACCTGCCTGTGAAAGAAGTTCCTTTCCAGCATCCTTTCCCATTGCAATCATATCATCAAAAGCATACGGACCCTTTCTAGAAGTCTTGAGTACTGAAATACAGAGAGAAGGAGAAAAAGGCTAGATTATCATAAAAGACAGAAGCTACATGAAACTGGGCATACTCATTGTTCATTGTAATATCATACCGCGAGTTCCATCAGGAGAAGCAACCAACCCTTTAAATATGCAATCACCATTTTCATCTCTTCTAGCATATCCAGCAATAGGAGTGCGGCAGGACCCATCTAAGGTCTCAAGAAAGGCCCTCTCACATGCAACTGCTAGTCTTGTTTCCTCGTGGTTCAACGAAGCCAAATAATTAGCCTGCACACAGTAAACAAAAGAACAGGGTAAGTGTTAAGAAGCCTAGTGATTAGCCTGCAAAACCCACAACTTAATGGCCATCCACCAACCATTTCAAGGGCTGACAATACATACAATAAAGTCTCCAGGTTCTGATATTAATATATATCCTACAGCAGTTGAATTGGATATGCAGATTTTGGATCAACTATTCCATGTATTCAAAGCTTAGATGAGGTACACAGAGCATAACACACCATTTTGTCATCATTGTCTCGACAGGCAATTCCAATTGCACCTTGGGCAACTGCAGGAAGCATTTCATCGATTGGAAGAATGGAAGTTACATTTTCCATCATATTTAGGCGTTTAAGTCCAGCTAATGCCAATAGTGTTGCCTTTACAACTCCTTCATTAAGTTTTCTCAGCCTTGTCTGAACATTGCCCCTAAAATTTTCTTCCACCTACAAAACAAAATTATCCAAAAACATAAATTAAAAGCAACAAAAAGATGTCAATGATCAAGAAATGCTAGAGAACCCTGGAAGTATGCTCAATAAAGGTAACTCAACAAGCTTAAGAGAGCTAAAAATCTTAAATGATGACAACAACTGCCTCAGAATGCTTGCTTTTCTAAAACACAAAACCATCAAAGGTTGGCCTTTCTTTCATGAAACAACTTAGCATTTCCACAAAAGACAAAAAATATTTCATTTAAAATAAATTTTCATAAATCCCAATGTACTTCTCTCTCTTGAATTCAAACAGAGAAAGAAGATTTACTGTCGATTGCAGTGGTTGTTTCACTTCAAACGGACCCTCAAATAGCATTTTCTCTTTCCTTGCACAAAATTAGTTCTATACAAAGGTTAATGCTTGTTTTCATAATCAGTCTCCAATGCAGTTGAAACTCGCTGCTTAGACTCATAGTCACCATCAGACCTCAATTAAAATATCTTGATTGGGTGTGAATGATACAACTTAAGTTCTACCTTGTGCAATGCACACATCATGGGTCTACCTCTTCAAGGGAATGGTTTTAAAAGCAAGATTGCACTTTAAGTGATGCCTATAAATGTCAGCCATACTAAATTAACAGGAACAACAACTTTTAGAAGAGTACTTTTTAACTTTCATGTAAGTGCGTCTGGACAATATAATATCATTTTCCTGGGAGAACTAACTCAAAACACGTGGTTCAATAAACTTACACTGAGCGATGGAAATCTGTGGAGTATTTGTGACTTTCTTCTGAGGGAAGCAGTACCAACGATGCTACCAGCAGGAAGATCTGCTAGCGAAGTTGCACTCATTGAAATAAATGCATCTCTAACATCCTCACGCGGAAGGTTACAGGGTAGGATGGTCATCTCTGGTAAATATGTAGGAACATCTTTCATTGAGTGGACAGCAATGTCAATGTCACCATTTATCAGCGCCTCGTCTATTTCTTTTGTGAACAGTCCCTTCCCACCTATGTCTGCAAGTGGTTGACTTAGTATCTTATCTCCCGTTGTCTTTATTATCACAATTTGGATAGCTCCATCTTCAGCTAGCTCTGCATGTGAAGCCATGAGTTTGTCCTGTGTCTCATGAGCTTGAGCAAGTGCAAGCGGGCTATCAAACATGTGAAAAGAAAATCAACAAGCACAACAACATAAGAAAATATCTGGCATGGGATCATTATAGAAACATTTTTTTATGGAGGTTTTTATGAAAAAATATTTTTCCATATTTTTTTCTTTTTTTTTTCTATTTAGATTAGAAAATTAAATAATATGCTAAATAATTTTATTTTTCTTTAGGACTTTTATTATTTTTCTATTTTCTAGTTTGTTTAGGTGGGTTTTTAGTTTATTTAAGGAGTTATAAACTTCTTAGAGAGACATGCTACTTAAAAAAATATATTCAATAATAAAATTGTGAATTAGGATTTCTACATGATCCTTTCTTGTAAAAATTTTGTATTCTTGGACTTATTGTCTTTCTTATTGGTTTCACTCACGATTACGAGTGATTAGTTGTTGTGTGCTATTGAATAACTATGGCTAGAAAAGATGGCACAAAATAGAATGTGATCATATAAGAGGGGAAGATGGGGCTCTCCCTCAAGAAAGAGACATTCATAACCTAATATTCAGAAACTAATGATATAAGACATGCAAAGAAAAATTACAAGATTGAAATGAGACATTAAGGAAATAGTAAAAGAAAACATGCAGAGATAAATTGCAGAATCAACTAATCAATTGGAAGTGAGCAGCCTAAGGGATCATTAGGAGAGTGATCAAGAATTCATGACCAATTTTGAGAACCTGTTTCAAAGGCATAAGTAGAGGAGGCAACTTCTTGATTATGATAAGTATTGTGGAGATTTTGGTGATCTCATGATGAGGTAGATATGGATTGATATTCTACACCAATTTATGATGTTTAGCTTGATGATGATTATGTTGACAATGATATCATATACAATGACACTAATAGTAATGATGTTCTTATTGATAATTTAAAGTTTGAGTGCAAAGAAAACATGGAAGATGCTCAACAATAAAATTATATTAATCATTTTGATTACAAGTTTAATATTATCATAAAAGTAGATTTGTTCAAGAGTTATCTGGATATAACACATATTGATGAAACAAGTTTAAGGTTTGCAATTTATTACTCTATAAGCAAATGGAAGCAAAATAATTTGTGAATTATTGTATTTTATATAAATTTTAAGATGAAGTGATTGAAATTGTTGTATAAAACTATTATACACCCGAAGTGAAGAAAAAAGAAGATTGAAGAGCCATCCATAGAGATGAGAGAAATTTAAACTCGAAGACGAGTGTTTTTCAACCTAGGGAGATTGATGCAGGAGGCTTTTAAGGACAATTATTTTTCTTTTTTTTTTGTTATTTTTTTCTATTTAGTTTAGAAAATTAAATAATATGCTTAATAATTTTATTTTTCTTGTTTAGGAATTTTATTATTTTTCTTTTTTTTCAAGTTTCCTATTTTGTTTAGCTTGGTTTTGTGATTTATTTAAGGAGTTGCAAACCTCTTAAAACGACAGAATACTATGATTAAGGTTTTTGTGTGATCATTTCTTTTGAAGATTTTGTATTCTTGTCTTTCTCGTATGTTTTCAATATGGGTCATTTTCCCATCCGATGAGCATATCAAGCTCCAGTATCTACCTCTATCTAAACAAAAAATGACATCAAGTGTATAATTTTATGGCAAAATTGATTGAATTTAAGTAGAAGCTTTCGGATTACTGAAACCAGAACATACAAAGATTCACGAACAAAAACAACACCAGTAACTAATGAAATGAATAAAACTGAGACAAATCAAAACCACTTTTCACAAACAGATGCTAATCTAGAAGAAAACAATTTAAGTCAAAGTCAACACAAACAGCATCAGTAATTGAATTGATCAACTCAAGTCAGAGCTAAATCTCTTTTACCAACTCAAAAAACTCAAAACCACAATAGCCAATTCAAACAGAAGTTCCACTTCAAGGATCATTGCTTGCAATTTGCAGAGCATCCCAACAATCTGTTGAAGCAAAGAGACCAGCAAAGAGCAACCTTAAATCTCCCAAAAACAGAGAACCCAATTTCACTCAAACGCTAAAAAAATCCAACAATTAATAAGAAATAATACCAACATTATCAAACAAAACAAAACAAAACCCACAATTCAAAATTGACAAAAAAAAAAAACTTTCAGTACCTTCCTCTGGTGCCAATTCTAACGAGAGCAAGTTTAGCTTCCTGGGCTTGCTGTTCAACAGCAACAGAAGCCTTCACAAACCTCAAAGTGTGTTTCTTTCTAAAAAATGCTCGAGTCTTTAGAGAAAACCCAGTGAAGGAAACAGACCCGCTAGTGCAAAAAATGGCTGGCCTTGATGGACGGGACATTAGAGCTTGACTTGTACAAAGAGAAGATGGAGTCCCCATTGAAGAGAGGGAGATAGAGTTATGATTTAGCTTTGAAGGGAGGGATGATTTTGTAGTCTGATTGAACGGTGATGTGTTGGGGTTGGGTAGAGGTAGATGAGTCCCCTGCTTGGCTGCCTGCTGACGGATCTGGCCTGGAATTGGATAGGATATTGGGGTTACATGCTTTTATCCGGATCTTTACGATGTGGGGTCCCACCGTGATAATGCCCCCATTTTGCCATACCAAAAATTACTTGGTGATTTTTTTTTAGTAAAAAAATGTTATAACTCAAAATTCTTTTTAGAACATCTTCTAAACCTCTAATTCTATCCTTTAAAAATTAAGGTGATAATATATATAAAAAATATATTTATTATCATATTCTTATTGGATTTGTTGTCATCAGTAACTATTAATGGATGATATGGTCTATTAACAAATATAGCAGCTGCAGCTGGAGCTCCCCCAACCATATGCACCCATCTCAAATATTAAAGGTTGGCAACCACCATTGTTGAAGAAGAGCTGGAGTTGGTGGCACCATTCTTGCCTATAAATAGGCACCAAGAGAGAATAGCAAGTGAGGGAGATAATAGAGCCAAAGATGTGAGAAATATAGAAGAGAGTGGGTTGTCAAGGGCAGCCAACAGTAACTGCCATTACAATACTGAGATGAGAGAAATAGAATGAGGTTAAGAGTTGTTAAAAAGGGAATAATTCCTCCTCCTTCATTGTTGTAAGTCTTATTCTTTCCTTATATAATCAAATGACTTCTCCCGTGGATGTAGGTGGTTTATCGAACCACGTTAAATATTGTGTCAGTGTACTTAACCTCCAATGAGCAAATATCAGTACATCACCAGTCCGGATTCCCCAACAACTCTAACGTCTACAGATAAATTTAATATATGATATGAATGGTTATTATAATTTATAAGTTTAGTGAGAGGCTTAATAATTGCATATAAAGTAGAGTATATGTTAGTCAATGATTAAGTAATCATAAATCTCAAACTTCCAAAAGATTGATCAATGATCTTCTAATTAAAAAAATATATATTGTTTTAAATCATATTAGATAAAATAAATAAAAAAAATCAAAAGAAAGTAAACTAGAATGTAATAAAATAACTTGTAAATAAAGTAGTAGATAAAAAAAAAAGGATAAATTGCATAAAATATGCAAAGAAATTATATATAGAGAGTTAACCGTTTTTTTTCTAAATGATCTATTTATATCGTCACAATGTTAGAGTTTCATATAAATACCTAAATTTAATTTATATATTCTATTTATAATAGGTACAAAAATTAAGTGATGAATTCTAATGCAAATTGAATTCTAATTTTTCAAGCTTTTTTTTTCTAATAATTACATAAATCTTAACATATTCTATAAATATCATTTTATTTTGTTGAGTTTCTAAATGAGACTTAATCTTCAGGTTACTTGTGTGAACTTTTATTATTATGGTTGTTCTCTTTTTCCTAATTGTTTAGGACTCTTGGTTGATTTCACTATTATTGATTCATTTTAACTTTTATTTTTTTGTTTAATAATGAACTTATTTTGTGGATATGTTGATTTTTTATATAAATAAAAGCACAATTTAAAATGAGCATTAACTACTTGGGTTTATTTTGGTATTTGTTTAAAAAATAGGGCAAATTATTATATACACAATTGTTGTAAGAGTAATTTTTTCAAAAAAAAATATAGAAGTTAGTTCTTTAAAATATTTGAGGTATTGAAAGATTATTTTTTTAATGAAAAGAGAAAGAAAATGTTTAAATAATTAGAAGGGTTGATGAGAAGAAAATGACTTTTTATTTTTGAATAAAAAGAGAAGATAAAATAAAATAAAAATTAATGTTCTTTTAAGGTTAAATTTTAACATGGAGGGGAAATTTCATACTCTGAAAACCAACCCCCCTTAGTAATTCATGCATTCCAAAACTTGATAAAAAAAAAAACATAATTTTTATAAGGATAAATTTTAATCCCATTAATCCCCTCCAGAACCCTCGCAATCCATTACCAAATATAACCTTATTTATCATATATAGATACAGATATAGATTATATTGGTAGTTTATGTTATATTGTGAGCCAATTCAATTTTTTTTTCTAATATAAAAAAAAATGCTTAAGTAAGGCTAGCATTTTTAAAGTAGTAAAAACAATTTGAGGCTTGGATTATTAGCTTGACTAGGTGTAATACACTTAGTTTAACTTCATAACATGATAAAAAAAACAAGAATAAATAAACTAAACTAAAAAAAAATTGGAATAAATAATTGCAAAAAAAAAATGATTGTCAATATCATAAAAGAGAGAGAGAGAGAGAGAGAGAGAGAGAGAGAGAGAGATCCCCTAATATTCTTAAGAGGTCTTCATAGAAATAAAAAAATAAATGAGAATGTGATAACACCATAGAAAGTAAAATAAAAAAAATCTGAAGCTCAATTCCCAACAAATCAAATATTAAAGGCTGAAATTATTATAATTTTTTTAAAAAAAATACAAAAAAAATCAACCCAAGTTAGACTCTGAAATCCACAACATAGCTATAAGACCAGGATAACTCTGTAAAAATCCAAATTAAATAAAGTTATGAAGTTCAATTCTCAAACCAATTTAATGGTGAAGGGAGAAATTGGAAAATTTTTTTTTAAAGAAAACAACGAAAAAAAAAGAATTGAGTTACCCTAAGTTAACCTGTCGTGCTCAAGATCTAGGATATGAGATTGAGATAACCTCATAAAAAAAAAGTGAAGAAGATCATGAAATTCAATACCCAATAAATCCAATACTGAAGATTGAAATTAAAAATGAAAAATATATATATAATTTTTTAAAAAGACCAAAGTCATCCTAGACTAATCTTCCAAACTCATGATTTGGGTCATGAAGTCAGGATTACCTCAAAAAAAAAAAAAACTCAAAAAAATCACAAAGAAACTCCGTAATTGTCCAAATGTTGATTGATGAAGTTGAAAAAAAAAACAATTAAAAAATGATCTAAAAAAATAACAATCAAAATAATGAGGAATAACATTGAAAAACAAAATGAAATCAAATGTCAAGAGATGAGATTCAAAAATAAAATTAAGAAAAAGATTCAAAACAAAACAAATAGCAATAAAAAAATAAGGACCAAATTTGATATAAAAACATAATGAATTCAAATGTTAAGGGATGAAATTGAAAAACAAAAATCAATTAAAAATATATTTTAAAGCAAAAAAAACAATTAAAAAAATAATGATCAAATTTGAAAGAAAAACGTAATGAATGACACTTTTCAAATTTGGTAGAATAATGTGAATCTCAAGGAAAACAGAGAGAAAAGAGAGAGGAGAAGGCAAAAAAAAAAAAAAAAAAGGGTCATATGCTTCCAATATGTACACATGTAGCCTTATCAAGAAGCTCTCGCCGAGTGGAATCCAACACCATGATGAAAGGTCGTGTTCCACCATTATAGTTTATTGACGTGACACAAGTGTGTAGCAAATATCTTCCACACGCACCAAACAAGTGAGCGACATTAAGACAACCTCTTATCTAGATAATCAAAACAAAATACCCAATTCAATTCCCAATTAAAGTCAATTTAAAATGATCAAATTAGAAAGAAGAAAGTTGTGTGACCTAAAAGAAAAACTTCCTTTAACCATGTAAATCAATCTCTATCTCTGATGTTAGTAAATAAAAGGGACTTCATAATTTTTTCAAACTTTGAAATTGGTCTTTTAAAGCTCTAATTCTTTTAAATTAACAAAATTAAATCTTGTTTTACTAAACCGAGCATCAATCGAGTGATAAAATATTTCCCTAACATTGCAAATCCCCTATATGTGACCATAAAAACAAATCACAATGACCAATCCCATTGAAAAGCAACTTTAAAGGACCAAATTAGAAAACAAATAAATTGAGGGATCAAAGTCTAAAAAATTACAGGGACTAAAAAAAGAGAATCATTATACAAGTCCATAGTTATTCTCCTCACAATCACAGTAAAACACAAATGGGTATTAGTGTTTTTGTTTGTTTGTTTTTTATAAATTGCTGAGGGGTTGATGAAGAGAAGATGCCTATCATGACTGAGAAGAGTCCGTCTGCATAGCCAAGGAGACTGCCCAAAACAACCAATTATGAGGTTGCAAATTGGAAACGCTCACGATACATATTGTGGGCAAGTCGTCCTTGGCTACAAACAAGACTCTTATCTTCATGTAAGGCCATCATCTCACTGATGTCTGGAGGAAGAAGAAGGTGAGGCGTAGCGTGAAAGGAAAGAGCCTGTCAAGTTAGCCAAGCTGATGACTGCCTGGGAACCCCAATGAGGGATCAAACTAGTATATTTATCTCGCTTGACACCTCATTTTGGAGTAGGCAAATCATCCATGGCTACTAAACAAGACCCCTATGTTCATGCTCTGTTTGGCCTCTCTTCTCAAATATTCATGCTCTATTTTGAATTCGAGTTTCTCACGCTGTCTGTCCTTTTATACTTGAGCAGAGAATAAAGACTAGACACAAATGGTAACATTACTTGCTTCTCTTCAATCCATTTGCTTCATCCATCATTTTTCTCCCTTATCTGCCCCATAATGGAATATATTCACTTACCCTAACCTATCTCGAAATGCTATTTTGTCCTCAGTTTACAAGCAACACTCCAGCAAGATGACTGTGACACCTGAAAAGTCATTAAGGTCAAAGCATCTGTCACCTATTAGCCAAAATCCAGAATCAAACTTTAGAGCATCCCCAATTACATTAATGGAGAAAGTGTACTTCAATTATCTCAAAAGTAAAATGTAGTGGTTGAAATAAACTTGTTGAAGTTCTAAACGTGCAAGACGTCCTATTACTCGCTGCTAAATGTGTCATCTATTCCCTATTTTCATTTTAGTTTTTGCAGGCTGTAGGTTTCGCTTTTCCCTGAATTCCTCATCCCATTTTGTCGATGATCACTCTCGGAACCCTTTGACAACACCTTTGCTTGTGTGTTGATTCAAGATCTCAGATCATAACCAGTTTCTATGCTGTATAATCTGGGTTGCTTTGAAAGACTTCTAAGTGCTTGAGTGCTACTTAATTTGGCCTTCACTGTATTTTGATGGGAATAAAGCTTCTTCGAGCATGTCCTTCTAAGCTTACGCCTGCTTCCATTCTCTCGCGATCTCCTAGTGATGGTACTTCAATGTCTTGCCTAATTTTAGTTTGTAAGATAATTTATCCTGGACAACACCTTTACTGATCACTTTCTTATTTCCCTGCAATATTTTCTGCCCTTTTTTAGACATTAACCACTGAATTAACAAAGCTTTAAGCAGAAAGAATTTTGGAATTTCTAACATAAAGTAACCCGAGTCTTTGGTTTAAGTAATATATTTCCTTTACTCTTTATTTTTTTCCTTTCTTGCCTTTACACTTAAGTCACCTCTTCTTATCTTAATCTCTTTCCCTTCTCTATATTCCCCACTTTTAAAGAAACTATAGTTGTTTTTTTTTGAGTCTGATATGATAAAGTGATGATGCATTTTACAATTCTAGTCTTTTTAATAATTAAGAGATCATGAGAAAATAAGTGAAAATTTCAAGAATCAAGATTGAACTTTTATTTTCTTAGTCAAATTATAGTCTCTTCCGTATTGTCTGTCCTTGCATCTTATTACACTTTAACTATTTGATAAAATATTTCACTGTAAGTTTTGTTTTGTTTTGTTTTTATATGAAAATTGTGATAATTTTTATGTTGTTCCTAATTTATGTATTTCAAGGGTCTTATAAAGTTCCAACAATTGCATCCTGATTTTTTTTTTTAAGGATTGTTGAATAATAAGAGAATTATTCATAATAAAAATTTTAAGGATTGCATCCTGAATAATATGTTCAGCCCATGGATATTTATAATAAAAATTTTACCCAACCCTATATATCCACCCCATTCCAAGTTCAAAAAAAAAATTGAATAGGTCAGACCAACTTAAATTTTAATAAATTAACTTAAAACATATAAATGGATGTATTTGCTTATTTGGTGGAAGAAACTTGACAAAATATGAAACCAAGGGTCTTTGTTTAGACGTGGGTGGGTTTTGGTGGCCGGATTTTTGGAGATTGTGAGGTGGGGCTGTCGGAATTTTTTGCAGGGACAGGAGAGGGTTGTTTTGCTTGTTGAAAGAGGGATGAAAATGAGTTAAGAAGAGCCACTGTCAAGTATTAATTTCTTGTAAAATCACTAATGGAGTATTTGTTGGTAATTTTATCGGTAATTTGACACGTTATTAATATCAACATGGCCAACATAATATTTTTATTATTATTCCATCATTGTTTTCGTTTGAGTTTACTTGCAGAAATTTTTCATTGCAGTTTTCATCAATAAGTAAACCACGACGGAATATTTTTTGTCGATGTTTTGGTTGTTTTTTTTTTTTTTCAATTTTCTAGTAGTAAATATAGTAGTTATCTTTGAATGTTAATGTTATAAAATCCTAATCAACAGATATAAATTCCAAAATTATTTCTGCGTATACAGCTTTATATATATATATATATATATTAATTCAGTGGTTACTGCTTACAATGCAGAGAACTGCCTAGAAATAATTAAGAAAGTGATGAGCAAAGGACTTGTCCTGGAGAGATTTTTGAACAAATCAAAATTAGATAAAGCAAGCACAACCATTACTGAGATCTCCGCATTTAGAGCAGAAATGCTGTTGCCTCTTCCTTTTCTTAATCACTTAAATATTTGTAACTCTATCCAAGATAACTCGATTCGAATAATTCTCAAATCCTGATCTTCATGTAGGAGAAATCTACTCAAATATTTTTGGTTCGCATTTATTGTATGAACATCGCCTTTAAGAAATTCTACTTCTACAATTCGATAGTTGCTGCTGCAATGCATGCATGTATAGAGCATCATCATTATCAGCAACACGATCAATCGGGATTCCAAAACCTCACAGAGTCAACCAATGTAAATCGTAGAATACCTATCCTATCCTCTCTTGAGCGTGGCAAACGCGTTGACTTTAATCTACTTTAAAGGGGAGAACCTCTCATCTCAAGTTGGTGGAATATTGACCCTGTTGTGAAGCGGAGTGAGGGGAAAGGTTTAGGGTGGTAGAACCCTTCATCCATCTTATAACAATGGTGTCACGTCACAATCATCTCTTGCTGTAAGATCTTATGCTTCCTTTTTCGCTTTCAATTAAATTAAGGTCAAATTAAAACAGTAGTATTTCAAGATAATAACAGAGCATCAGTGAATATGTTCCATGATCATGGGCAAGAGGCTTATAATTGAGAAACAACAGCTGGATTGAAAAGAATCGAATACTACCATGTGATCGTTATTCTATTGTTTACTATAAATGGACACTATGAGAACCTAGACTCATTACCCCATTTGAGCATGAACTTGAGAAGAGAGGTCTAACATGAAGATGAAGAGTCTTGTTTGGTAGCCAAGGAAGATTTTGCCTGTTCCCACAATCAGGTGCCTAACTTGAGATGAATATACAAGTTAGTTCCCTCGTCGAGGCTCCCAGGCAATCATCAGCTTGACTAACATGACAGGCAGCTCTTCATGCTAGACCTTTGTTTTCTTCCTAAAGACGCTGTTCCTTGCATGCTTGCCAGTGTTCTACAAACCTCTGTAGCACACAGGATGAGGCTTGGCACTGTTTTGATCGAGTATAAATTCGAGACAATAGCCTTACATGAAGATAAGAGCTTGTTTGGTAGCCAAGGACGACTTGCCCCCCACCATCTTAGTTGGGTCCAGTGTAACATTACTGGGCACCTTCCATTTGGTTTTGGGCAAGCACCTTGGCTAGCTGACAAGCTCTTATCAATCATGCTAGGCTCTTTTTCTCTTCTCCAATCCTTATAACTTACCGTTCTGCATGGTAATTAACAGGTTACATTGTGTTAACAATCGAGCACTCATGATCAGTTAAACTGTATGTTCAGTTTGTTGTCGACTTTTAACTCATTTTTCATCTTCTAGGCCAGTTTCTGCTTGAAATGTAGTTCTGGTTTTTTCTCAGTTCTTGATTAACGTATCGACTATCATTATTTTGTTCTTGAATCTTTTTAAGGTTATGATGATCCAAGCTTTCACTTGTCTTCTCTTTTTTTCGGTCCGAGAAATATGTCTGGCCCTTAAATTCAATGAATTTTGTTAAAAGTGATCATAGGTTTGACTTTGACATTGACATTGTTTGTCCAGTCAATGAAAGATGTTCCTAATCCCCCACCCCTTCCTTTTTTTCTGAAGTTTAAAGTTGTATTTGATTTTAGATTTAACTTTGGTGATTGGTGATGGAGGTAGAGGCAAAAGAATGTTGAGGGCAAAGTTTTTTGGGATTTCTGGATTTCCTCGTTTTTATTCTTAGAAACATTGCTTGTCTTGCTCCTCTCCCCACAAACATATATTATGTTGGATTTGAATAATGATATAAAATTTATTGAGTACATATTTATAATATATAATCTATACATTACACTATCTTTTTAACTGCTATTTTTTTATACTTTTAACACTTCATTTCTTTTAAGATTTAACCTCCAAATTTTAATCCTGAATCAAATTCTAAAAACATGTGAGGATGTTAGAGATGCATGAAATTCCTTGAGTGCAGCTTCTTCCCTTGCAAATCTTCTTTCCGGTGTCATCACTTGTACTACCTTCTCAAGAAGAATATTCAAACTCAAACATTTATCACGTCAATCTTAAAAACTTACTATCTAATTTTTTTATTTTATTTAAATTTTAAATTAAATTATATAGAAGCTATTTTAATATGCAATAATAGACCTGGCAGGTTGAAGCAAGCTAGATAACAACAAAAAGGAAATGAGATGATCTAAAAGAAAATTTCATTTATTTTTTAAATAATAAAGGAAATGAACAGAAACTCTATATTGCATGCCTTGCCATTTCACTATAATAATATTGTTTTGTTTTCTTGGTTTAAAAAAATTGTTTTGTTTTATATTTAATTTTTAAAGATTTTTTTTTATTTTATAAGCTTTATTTTATTTAAAATAATTATTTTAAAATAATATTTCTAATATGCCCAATCATGCATAATATTCTTAGATGGGTCATAACCTGGCAGTGCGAGACAATGAGCAAAGATCATTCTTTCATTGGTTGTGGTGATTCCATAAAGCCTCCATGCACATTCTGATGGCTGCCCATATTCTTACAAGCCTCACTGTGGGCAAGATGGACCTGTCTTCGTCATTATGATTGAGAATGATAAGGTTAGGCTCCTTCCATGTATGGTTTAATGTAATGAGAAGAAGCTTGGCTCATAATAGGTACTATGGGTTCCAGAATCTCTAGTCAAAGTGAGTGACTGTTGAATTTATGTCTCAGAAGTTGTTGACGAAGAAGCTGCTGATGAAGAAACAGCTGATGTGGAAGCTGATATGAGTTTTAGTTTTAATAAAACACTAGCTATTTGAATTTGTCAATTTCTATTAGGATTGATATAATCCTTTTGTTTAGTTATTATCCTTTGAATTCTGTTACGTAACAGCAGGAGATAATGTTGTTCTTACTTGCCTTTAAAGCTTTACTTTTCAATGTTTTCCATCAAGCTGCATGATCAATAAAACAATGAAGTTAAACAAGAAGTCGATATTTGTTCTCTTTTGCATTTTCATTCTGTTAAAATCCAACAAATTGGTATCAGAGCCGATTTTTTCTTGAGAGATCTGTGAGATTGAGAGAGCTTAAACACTTATCCTAAACACTTACCATTCTTCTAAAAAACCAATTAAAACAAAATGAGTTCAGAAGCCTTCGTGAATTTGATGGCACCACCAGTATTTGATGGAACAAACTATCAAGTGTGGGCTGTTCGAATGGAAGCTTACCTTGATGCAAATGATCAGTGGGAAGCCGTTGAAAAGGTTCCTCTTTTGCTTGACAATCCAACTATAGCTCAAATGAAAAATCACAAAAAGAGTAAGCAAAAGAAATCAAAGGCAAAAGCTAGCTTATTTGCAGTTGTCTCGTCTTCAATCTTCACCAGAATCATGACTCTGAAGACAGCAAATGAGATATGGAACTTTCTCAAAAAGGAATATGAAGGGAATGAACGAGTGAAGGGCATGCAGTTTTAAATCTCATCAGAGAATTTGAGATGTAAAGAATGAATGAATCAGAAACCATCAAGGATTACTCTGACAGACTTCTTGACATTGTAAACAAAGTAAGACTTCTTAGTACTGAATTCACTAATTCTAGAATTGTTTAGAAAATTCTTGTTACTGTTCCTGAAAAATTTGAAGTACAATATCATCAATAGAAAACTCAAAGGATGTATCAAGCATCACTTTGGCAGAGCTACTGAATGCAATGCAGGCTCAAGAACAAAGAAGACTCATGAGACAAGCAGGTTCTGTGGAAGATTTTTTTTTGCAAAATCACATAACAATATACAACAAAGAAATAGAAATTACAGCAACACAACATTTCCATTGTGTTTTTACTGCAAAAAATCCAACTATCCATAGAGCAGATGCTGGTGGAGGCCCGATATAAAATGTCACAAGTGTGGTCAGCTATGACACATTGGAAGGGTATGCAAATTTCAACAACAACAGCAGCAACAAGGAAAAGTCAAAACTGTTGTTGAACAACCTGAAGAAGAACAACTATTTGTAACATCATGTTTTGTTGCCAATAACTCAACAGAGAGCTGGCTTATAGACAATGGTTGTACCAGCCATGTAACTATCTTAAAAAATTCAATCAATATATATTTATTTAACTCCTACATAAGGGGTAAATGGAGTAATTTTTTTTAAAAAAAAATTCACCGAAATTTCTAATGAAATTTTGGCAGTCTCCCCTATACCGGGAGATCCCAAGTTATCAACAATTTATCCTGCACACAATTATAATCACATCCCAACCATAATCACATCCATGATTGGTACATTCAATCATTTTATTCATTTGAGAATATATTTAGGACAATTCTTCATTCTCAATCTCCATCTCATATCACATGCATAAATTAGTAATTAAGAGGACCATCCAAGCACTAAAATTTAATATATAATCACAACACAATTTAGCATTCTGAACATAAGCTATTACGCTATAATTTATTTTTTCCAAGTATAGATTAATACATTAATATTCCAAAAACAAAATAATATAAGGAGCATACTATTTTATTCAGGTTACATGTTTGCTGCATAACAAAATTACATGAAAGATCCTTAAGTTCCTAACTTGTACAAAAGGGATAAGTAACCTAAATTCTACTCCTGATGTGAACGGGAGGGACCTGCAAAACATAAATTTTCCATAAAATTAAAATAACTAAAATACAAACAATTCACGGAAGAAAAATTATATAGCACATCTACCTACTTAAGTCATATGCAATTTCAATACACCACCACCATCCCTTTTGAGGATTATCCAGTTTATTTCCTATAACTACTTCTCCCCACCTTAGGAAGACTATACCGACACTAACGACCTCCATTAGTGTCTTTAGTTGTCCATCCTGGGGTCAACTAATCAGACTCATGAAAATGCTGACACCAACATGACTGTTGGTGTCATTAAATATTTTTGGACCAAAATAATTAATCACTGTTCTTTGCTACCTAAGGAGGTCATCGGGTATGCCGATGTCAAGGATTCTTGACATCATTAGCTTTCACCTCGAAAAGCTAATCAAGTTTATAAGTTTTGCCGATATCGACGACACCCGCCGATATCATTAACTATTCTGAATCCGAATAGTTAATCAAGTCTATAAATTTTGCCGATATCAACGTCACCCGCCAATATCATTAACTATTCTGAACCCGAATAGTTAATCAAGTCTATAAATTTTACTGATATCGACGTCACCCGCCGATATCATTAACTATTCTGAATCCGAATAGTTAATCAAGTCTATAAATTTTGCCGATATCAACGTCACCCGCCGATATCATTAACTATTCTGAACCCGAATAGTTAATCAAGTCTATAAATTTTACTGATATCGACATCACCCGCCGATATCATTAACTATTCTGAACCCGAATAGTTAATCAAGTTTCATATTTCTCCCCCCACGTACCGGTAATGCCGATGTTAACCAGCTTGGCTAACATCATTAGCCTCCCATATCAGGGACAGGCTAATCAATTTCGAGAAACAATCATTATCGAAATTCGTTGTCACAGTTCATTTCCTCCAAAAGGAACTATAATTTAAATTTAGTTCTCCATTTCTATTTTCCCATCATTTAACCTTTCCTTTCCCCCTTTTTCTTTTCCTCATCAATATGCACCAAGTCCTCTTATATATATATATATATATATATATATATATATAGTTCAATAATTAGCTACAATAATTAGCTACAACAATTATTAACAAGAGGAGATATAGGTACCGAGTACCTACCTGCTGTAGACGCTCGACTTGCGTTTCCCTGTTGTTGTTGTACTCCTCCCGCGGTTCCTTTTGAAACCACAAACACCCATCATTATTCCATATTAGTCCACATATCACAACACAACAGCAAAAATGGCAATAATATTCATTTCTCTTTTATCAATCTTTTCTTTCTCACTTTCATTCCTCATTATTATCCTTTTACATTTTCGACCCTTTTGTGTGGACATCATAAATTCAATTTTGATTACATTTTATTCTTCTTCTTCTTCCCTTTTTTTTTATTTTAAAGATCAAGACACACTTTATGAAGGGAGAGAAAACAAATTTTACCCTTAATACGGCTAAATTTCGCCGTTTTATCGACTTGGTCGAAATTGCCAACAGGGGTGGCAGCTTGACCTCTCCTCAGATTTTCATTTGTATCCGGAGTTCGAGGACTCCAAATTAGGCAGGGTCGGACTTGTTGGAAAGCTAACACTCCCAGCTACAACTTCTATGAATGGACCCTCCCTAAATTCTATCATCTTCAGGTCCAGATTTCCCCAAGAACCAGGGAAATGAACCTGCCCTGTTCTGTCAATAGAGAAGGTGCCTACAATTTTTATCTCCAATCCTACTTCCTATCAATTTCAGCCATGTTTTCCTTACCTGGAACGTAGGTTCCTCTCCCTTATAAGTTACAATTTGTAACTACAACATCAGCACACTTAATTAATTAACAGGGGAGTTATACGTTCACCTCCCCTGTTTTGTTTTTCCTTCCCCTCCAGTGACCGGTCCTTAAATCAATTCCTTCTCTCTTTTTTTTTTTTTACACACACACACACACACACTCAATCACCACATTTCCTTATTATTCACCTCCTGAAACCTATTTTAATTTTTGCAATAAGGAAAACAACACAAATTATCAAAATTTCCTTTCTTTTCATACAATCTCATGGCTGGCCACTATTTCCCCCATAACCTTTAATTTTGTTGAAATCTTCTTTGCATAATTCCATCCTTTTTAGGCAACCTATGCTGCTCAACTCATTTAATTCCAATCAATTCCATATTTCCCCAAATTTTACTCAAGGACCCTAATCTTTCAAACTTCAAATTAATGCACAATTCTTGCATGAATTTAATTTATCTTTCCCAATTGGTTTAGAACTTCATACCTGGAGGAAAATTTAGGTTTGATTTCTGATTTGATTAAAGTTTCATAACCCTTTTCTTCTCTACAAGCAGCCGGCCTCCCACCCCCTCTTCTCTTAGAAATTATGTCACTTTTCTTCTTGCAAATCTCCTGCCCAAGTTTGTCTTCCCACGTAGAAATTCTAAGGTTTGTGTTGGTATAGAAATTTAGGTGTCTTCTCCTAGGCTTGATGAAGGAAAATCTGAAAATTTCCCTCCCTTTTTCTTTTTGTTACCTCCTCGGTCATGAATGAGAGAAGAGATGGGTATTTATAGTCCCATCTCTTCTTAATTCATTTTGGTCCCATCTTTCTCCCTTTTTCTTATTTTAGCCCCTTCTATTATATATATATATATATATATATATATATAACAACACTTTTAAATTATTATAAACTCCCTCTTTTTTTTTGTATACTTTATTCTCAGGCTTCACAAGCCACATGACCTATGATAAAGAGCTTTTCAAAAGGCTTGACATAACAGCCATTTCTAAAGTGAGAATTGGAAACGGGGCATGTCTTGCAGTAAAGGGTAAAGGAACAGTGGCAATAAAAGGCAACACATGTTTAAAATTAATTTCCGATGTCTTATATATTCCTGAAATTAATCAAAATCTTTTGAGTGTTGGTCAGTTGCTTGAGAAAGGATATAAGGTGCTGTTTAAAGACAAGTTTTGCTTGATTACTGATGCACAAAACAAGGAAGCAATTAAAATTCAGATGCAAAGTAAAAGCTTTGCTTTGAATTTTACAGAAGAAGAACAAGCTGCAGTACATGAAGAAAATAACAGTACAATGCTTTGGCGTAGAAAATTGGGGCATTTTCATCATACAACTCTACTCTTTATGAAGAAGAACAATCTTGTGAAAGGCCTACCTGATTTAGAAGAAGATCTTCCATTGTGTGCAGCCTGTCAGTATGGGAAGCAGACAAGACTCCCATTTCCACACAATAAAAGCTGGAGAGCTATACAAAAACTACAGCTAGTGCATACTGATGTGGGAGGACCTCTCAAAATATCATCATTAAACGACAGTAAGTATTACATTACTTTCATTGATGATCATACAAGAAAGCACTGGATTTATTTCATGAAGTATAAATATGAAGTTGCTGACATCTTCTGGAAGTTCAAAGGTTGGGTGGAAAAACAAAGCACACATAAAATACAGGTGGTCAGATCAGATAATGGAACAGAACATACCTCGAAAAAATTCAACAAGTTCTGTGAAAAGAAAGGCATTGAACATCAGCTGACAGCACCTTATACCCATCAGCAAAATGGGGTTGTTGAGAGAAAAAACCGAACACTCATGGAGATGACAAGATGTTTATTACATGACAAAGGATTGCCAAAGAATTTAAGGGCTGAGGTTACAAATACAACAGTGTTTCTTTTGAACAGATTGCCAACAAAAGCTCTGCAACAGAAAACTCCATTTGAGGCATGGTATAGCTATAAACCAAAGTTGTAAAATTTAAAAACTTTCGGTTGTCTTTGCTTCTTTGACATTCCGCAGGTCAAAAGAGACAAACTTGATAAAAAGGCAGAACCTGGAATCTTTGTAGGCTACAGCTTAGTCTCCAAAGCCTACAAGATTTATCTTCCACAAGACAACCAAGTGATTGTTAGCAGAAACATCCAATTTTTTGAGTCACAAAGCTGGAACTGGGAGAAAAATAAGCTTGAATTTCAAGAGGAGAATGCTAATATTGATGATAAATCTGTTACAAAAATCAGATTGCTTTCTGATATTTATCAGAGTTGCAATGTGGCATTAATTGAACCTACAGGATATGAAGAAGCTGCTGCAGATCAACATTGGATGGCTGCAATGAAGGAGGAGCTTATAATGATTGAGAAGAATCAGACTTGGATGCTTGTGAACAGACCTGCACATAAAAAGGCCATAGGAGTCAAATGGGTTTATAGAACCAAGTTCAATACTGATGGTTCTATAAATAAACACAAAGCAAGACTTGTTGTCAAGGGATATGCTCAGATGTTTGGGGTGGATTTCTCTGAAACCTTTGCTCCGGTTACTAGGCTTAATACTATAAGAATGTTGATTGCTCTTGCTACTCAAAATGGCTGGACTATACATCAAATGGATGTCAAATCTGCTTTTTAAATGGATATTTGGAGGAAATATTTGTGGAGCAGCCTGAAGGTTTTGTTGTTCAAAGAGAAGAGGAGAAAGTATATTTGCTGAAAAAGGCTCTCTATGGTTTAAAGCAAGCCCCAAGGGCTTGGTACAGCAGGATCGATGCACATTTGTTAGACTTAGGCTTTACAAAAAGTCTAATGAATTTACACTCTATCTCAAAAAAATCAATGATGAATTGCTTGTGGTTTCTCTTTATGTGGATGACTTACTTATGACAGGAAGTAACATGGAGCAGATTGATGTGTTCAAAAGAGAAATGAAGAATGTCTTTGAAATTACTGACTTGGGGAAGATGACATTCTTTCTCGGCATGGAAGTTCAACAAAAGTAGAATGAAATCTTCATATATCAGCAAAAATATGCCAAAGAGATTTTAAAGAAGTTCAACATGGAAGAGTGAAGATCAACAGCAACACCAATGAATCAAAAAAAGAAATTTTGCAAAGAAGATGGAGCTGCAAAGATTGATGGAACACTTTATAGAACCTTAATAGGATGCTTGATGTATCTTACTACAACAAGACCCGACATTATGAATGCTACAAGTATACTTTCAAGGTAAATGCATTGTGCAAGTGAAATTCATTTTCAAGCAACAAAAAAAATTGTCAGATATATTAAGGGAACAATTGACTATGGATTGAAGTTTTGTCAAGTCAAAAACTCCATACTCCATGGTTATTCTGACAGTGATTGGGCCAGCTACGTTAATGACATGAGGAGCACTTCAGGTTATTGTTTTAGTTTTGGTTCTGCCATTTTTTCATGGAGTTTAAAGAAGCAAGAAGTCATTGCTCAATCCACAGCTGAGGCAGAGTATGTTGCTGCTATTGCTGCTGTGAATCAAGCTATTTGGATTAGAAAGTTAATGGCTGATCTGCAGATGGAGCAAAAGGAAAGCAAACAAATACTTGTAGACAATCAAGCTGCAATTGCAATTGCAAAAAATCCCGTGTTTCATGGCAAAACGAAACATTTCAAACTAAAACTCTATTTCCTAAGAGAAGTTCAAAGAGAAGGTGAAATACAGCTGATCTATGGCAAAACAGAAAATCAAAATGCTGATATTCTGACCAAGTCTCTTCCTCAAGCTAAGTATGAATTCTTTAGGCAGAGACTTGGAGTCTGTAGCTTCAGAGCCAAAGAGGAGTGCTGAATTCATGTCTCAGAAGCTGTTGATGAAGAAGCTGCTGACGAAGAAGCTGCTGATGAAAAAACAGCTGATGTGGAATCTGCTGATGTGGAAGCTGAAAGGAAAGAGCCTGTCAAGTTAGCCAAGCTGATGACTGCCTGGGAACCCCAATGAGGGATCAAACTATCTTCATGCTCTGTTTGGCCTCTCTTCTCAAATATCTATGCTTTATTTTGAATTCAAGTTTCTCACGCTGTCTGTCCTTTTATACTTGAGTAGAGAATAAAGACTAGACACAAATGGTAACATCACTTGCTATAAGCAAAAAGGTATTCAAGCGGAATGCTTTTTTGTATTGATTGAGTTCAATATATATACAAGATACATTAGAGTTTCCTTATGAGTCAAAGACTAATAAGGAATGACAACTAATTAAATGTAGATTGATACAAAATATTCTTACGTATCTTTCCTACTTATAACAAAATATAGCTTTCCTATTTACATCAAAACACTATTAATATAATTTCCAACACTCTCCCTTAAGTTGGAGAGTGAATGTCAATAACTCCTAACTTGCACATGAGCTGTTTGAATTTCTCTTTTCCCAAAGCTTTCGTAAATACATCTGCTAATTGTTGTGAAGAAATTACGTATCGAGTAGCAATTTCACCTTGTAAAATTTTGTTCCGAATAAAGTGGCAATCCATTTCAATATGTCGAGTTCTCTCATGGAACACAGGATTTTTTGCAATGTGTAAGGCAGCTTGATTATCACAGTGAAGAGTCACAGGATTTGAAACTGGCATATGTAAATATGTTAATAAATGTCTCAACCAAGTAAGCTCACAACATGTACCTGCCATCGCTCTGTATTCAGCTTCCGCACTTGATAAGGAAACTGTCTTTTGCCTTTTTGTTCTCCATGAAATTAAAGAATTTCCAAGGAATACACAATATCTAGTGGTGGAGCGACGAGTGACAGGACAACCCGCCCAGTCAGAGTCACAAAATGCCCTTAAGTGTAATGAGTTATTTGAATGAAGAAGCAAACCTTGACCAGGAGCTGATTTTAAATAACGGACAACTCGAAGAGCAGCAGCCATGTGAGGTTGACGTGGTTCATGCATGAATCGGCTGAGAATGTGAACTGAATATGTGATATCAGGTCTAGTGATGGTTAAGTAAATTAATCGACCAACTAGACGCTGGTATATACAAGGATCTTTGAGTAATTCTCCTGTATTTGAAAGTCTGCATTCTTCCATAGGAAATTCAACTAGTTTAGCACCTAAGTATCCACTGTCTTTGATAATTTCCAAGGCATATTTGCGCTGGGAAATGTAGATGCCTTGCTTGGAACAGGCTATTTCAATGCCTAAGAAGAATTTCAGATCACCAAGGTCTTTGATGCGGAAACGAGTATGAAGAAACTGCTTCCAACCTTTGATGGATTAAATGTTGTTCCCGGTTATCAAAATATCATCCATATAGATCAATAGGATGGTAAGAGATGTTCCATCTCTTTTGATGAACAAGGAATATCGGCTTTTGACTGCAAAAAACCAGTAGCAAGAATGACTTTTGTGAACTTAGAGAACCACTGTCGGGACGCTTGCTTAAGGCCGTATAGGGACTTGTGGAGGCGACACACAATATGCTCCCCCTGTCGCTGAAGACCAAGAGGAGGAGACATATATATCTTCCAATAAATCACCATTTAAGAAGGCATTGTTGACGTGTAGCTGATGTAAAGGCCAGTTCAGACTAGCAGCAATAGCAAGGAGGCAGCGGACAGTTACCATTTTTGCAGTGGGGGAAAAGGTGTCATGATAATCAATGCCAGCAGTTTGTGTGAAACCCCGAGCAACCAAACGGGCTTTATAGAGCTCAATAGACCCGTCAGCCTTACGTTTGATGCGATACACCCATTTACAACTGATTGGGCGTTTACCAGGAGGCAAAGGAACGAGGCTCCATGTCTGATTGTCAATGAGAGCTTGAAGCTTAAAGTTCATAGTTTCCTGCCACTTAGGATCAGTCACAGCAAGGTCATACGAAGAAGGTTCCTTATCACGACTAACATTTGCAATATAACAGAGATGTGATGGAGAATACCGATCATAAGAAATAAAATGACAGAGAGGATATTTCATACCTGGTGAAGGTGCAGACGAGGCCGAGGACAATTAATCTGGAGGCAGAATCACCTGCGAGCAAACATAATCCTTGAGGTAAACGTTGGCTTCTCGAGGATGTTGAGAACGACGAAGTGGCTGATCAAGAAGAACCAGAGGAGGTTCAGGAAGGGTAGAGTCAGCCGACTGAATAGGAGTTTGCTGTGCAACTGGTGGATTTAATGGAGTGGAGGAAAGTGGCTCAGGAAGGGAGGGTACTGAGTCAGTTGGTGCAGGTGAAGAGGAAATGGGAGAATCAAAGGGGTCAATGGTGACCGATAAGGAAGGAAGATGGGAATAAGGATCAGACATGATAGGGAGAGGAATAGGCAAGGCTGGTGGATTGTGTGCTGTAGTAGTGACTTGTGATGGATGATGAAAAGTGTCTTCAAGAAATACCACATCTCGATTGGTGAAAATTTTCTGAGTTGCAATATCGTAAAGTTTGTAAGCTTTTTGTCCCATAGGATAACCCAGAAAAATGCATTTTGTGGCATGGGCAGAAAATTTTGAGGATGGATAGACTATGGTTGCAAAGGCAATACATCCAAAAACTCGCATGTGAGAATAATCAGGAAGTTTGTTGTAAAGAATTTCAAAAGGTGTTTTATTGTGAAGCAACAGAGTAGGAAGGTGATTAATAATATGGACGGCAGTAAGAATGCATTCTCCCTAAAAATTAATTGGCAAATGAGATTGAAAACGAAGAGCGCGAGCAGTTTCAAGGATGTGTCTATATTTGCGCTCAACGACACCATTTTGTTGAGGTGTGTATACACAAGAGTGTTGAAAAAGAACGCCTTACTCAAGGAAAAAAAATTTAATGAAAGAAATTCAGCCCCATTATCATAACAGAGTTTTTGAACCTTTGTATTAATTGAGTGTGAACATAATGAAAAAATTCACGAAGTAGAGTTTGTGTCTCACTCTTGTTACGCATTAAAAAAACCCATGTAAAACGAGAAAAATCATCCACAATGGTCAAGAAATAAAAAGCACCAGAAATAGAAGGGGTTTTATAACGAACCCAAATATCACAATGAATAAGAGAAAAACACTTCGAAGTTGAAATTGAACTAGAAGGAAAAGGGTGACGAGTTTGTTTTGCCAATAGACAAATGTCACATTTATGACTGGAATCAAAATTGAATTTGAGTGAATGATTAGCTAAAAATTGTAAATGATTAGAAGAAGGGTGTCCCAATCGGCGATGCCAAAGATCGGATGAGATGATCAAATTGCAAGCAAAACAGGTAGAAGGAGGAGTTGAAGCCAACGCCACAAGGTAATACAGGTCATTACGTCGCTTACCCACACCAATCATTGTCCTCGTAGCCAAGTCCTGCAAAATACACCAAGATGGAAAAAAAGTCACTGAGCAATTTAAGTCATCGGTTGTCTTGCCAACAAACATAAGATCAACTTTAAAGCTTGGCACACAGAGGACATTATTCAATTGAAAAGAATTGTTAAATTGAATTGAGCCAGTCACAGTAATGTTTGCCACGTCTCCACTAGGTAAGGAAACAGGTGCCAATGACAAATTCTTGTCGATATGCTTTAATGATGTAGGAGAAGAAGTAATATGATGGGTTCCCCACTATCAAGTATCCAGCGATTGTGAGCAACTGGTAATAAACCTGATATATGTTTGAAGGCTGAGGCAGCAACAACATTAGCCTGTGTAGTGACAGGCTTGGTTGTCAAGGCACTGAGTATCTGATCATATTGATCCTCAGTTAAGTTAGGCAGAGAGGCCTGGAGTTCCTGAAAAGTGGGATTAAATTCCACTTGATTTGCGGAGGGGTTTCCAGATGCAGAGTGTCTGTCGTAGCCTTGGCGCTAGTGTGATGCCTTTTCTTTACTTTTCGGATGACCAGGAGGGTAGCCAATTAATTTGTAACAGGTTTCTTTCCTGTGATACATATCACCACAGTAAGTGCACTGCAAAGGCTCTTTATTGCGTGAATTATTTGACTGAAAACCGGGAACTTGATTGTTTTGCTGACCCTTAGACATGTTGTAATTGCCATGCACAGCCATGGCTGCTGTATTTGATGGTATGATGACAGCAGCCCCCAACTCTCGTTGTTTTTCTTCCTGTGCAACAGAGGCATAAGCTTGACGAACCGATGGTAAAAGGTTCATCAGTAAAATCTGACCCCTTGCACCTGAATATGACTCGTTGAGTCCCATGAGAAACTGAATAAATTTGGTCCGATCAGTCTGCGTACCACAGGTACATGTTTATGAATTGAAAGATACAAGCTCGTCCCATAAACCCTTCAATTTTGTGTAATATGCTGCAATTGACATCTGACCTTGCTCAATCCTGTAGATGTCTCGCTGAACTTGAAAAATACGGGGAGCGTTCCCTAAAGAAAATCTTTCATGAAGATCTTCCCAGATGGCATAAGGAGTGTTGCATGAAAGGACAGAGTCAGCTAATTCTGGCTCAAGAGAATTTAGAATCCAAGAAAGCACCATATCGTTGCAGCGCTTCCAAAGAGCATGTTCTTCAGGATTTGAAGCCGGTTCTTTTATTTTGCCAATAATAAAACCTGTCTTATTCTTGGCACTTAGAGAAATTTTCATGGCACGGTGCCAAGAATTATAATTGTCGCCATTCAATCGCTTTGAGACAAGAAGCAAACCAGGGTGATCTGAGTGGTGGAGGAATAATGGAGAACCATGGGTGCTGGGAACAGAGGATGAATCGCCAGAACTCAAAAAATCAATGTCATTAGCAGCCATGATTTAATAGAGAAGAAAAAAGGTGGCAAGGCAGAGACGCAACAAACAGATGCGTTGAAGAAGGGAAAAATTAGGGTAAGGTCGTAGCAAGCTCTAATACCTATAAGCAAAAAGGTATTCAAGCGGAATGCTTTTCTGTATTGATTGAGTTCAATATATATACAAGATACATACATTAGAGTTTCCTTATGAGTCAAAGACTAATAAGGAATGACAACTAATTAAATGTAGATTGATACAAAATATTCTTATTTATCTTTCCTACTTATCACAGAATATAGTTGTCCTATTTACATCAAAACACTATTAATATAATTTCCAACACTTGCTTCTCTTCAATCCATTTGCTTCATCCATCATTTTTCTCCCTTATCTGCCCCATAATGGAATATATTCACTTACCCTAACCTATCTCGAAATGCTATTTTGTTCTCAGTTTACAAGCAACACTCTGGCAAGATGACTGTGACACCTGAAAAGTAATTAAGGTCAAAGCATCCGTCACCTATTAGCCAAAATCCAGAATCAAACTTTAGAGCATCCCCAATTACATTAATGGAGAAAGTGTACTTCAATTATCTCAAAAGTAAAATGTAGTGGTTGAAATAAACTTGTTGAAGTTCTAAACGTGCAAGACTTCCTATTACTCGCTGCTAAATGTGTCATCTATTCCCTATTTTCATTTTAGTTTTTGCAGGCTGTAGGTTTCGCTTTTCCCTGAATTCCTCATCCCATTTTGTCGATGATCACTCTCGGAACCCTTTGACAACACCTTTGCTTGTGTGTTGATTCAAGATCTCAGATCATAACCAGTTTCTATGCTGTATAATCTGGGTTGCTTTGAAAGACTTCTAAGTGCTAGAGTGCTACTTTGGCCTTCACTGTTTTTTGATGGGAATAAAGCTTCTTCAGGCATGTCCTTCTAAGCTCACGTCTGCTTCCTTCTCTCGCGATCTCCTAGTGATGGTGCTTCAATGTCTTGCCTAATTTTAGTTTGTAAGATAATTTATCCTGGACAATATATACCTTTACTGATCACTTTCTTATTTCCCTGCAATATCTTCTGCCCTTTTTTAGACATTAACCCCTGAAGCAGAAAGAATTTTGGAATTTCTAACATGTGAAGATCACAACAATATAATAATTTATTCAATGCTGTATAATAACCACTCTGCAAAATTTCGACCACCCAGTAACGAATAGCCTTCAAATAAAATAGAGAGAGAAACATTGTTTCAAAAAAAGAATAACTGGAGTGCCTTTCAAGGTTTCTGTCACCATGTTTTTCAAATGATGATGTTTGTATTTGTGAAATGTGGAAGTTTATCACAAGCTAGCTGATGTCAAGAGCTTATGACACTGGGAAGAAAAGGAGTGACATGATAAACAAGAAGCTTTCGTCATAGCCCATGAAACTTGGTGTTTAGTATTGCTGTTCAATTGAACTTTTAAAGTTTTTTTTAAACTTTTTTAATTTTAAATTATTATTTTTTTATGTTTTTGAATCATTTTAATTTTAATATATTGATTTTTAAAAATCAATTAAAAAATATTATTTTGATACATTTTTAAATAAAAAATTCTTTAAAAAATAATTTCCACCACTCTTAAACCATTTTTAAATAGACATTAAATAGGATACAGTGTTTTCTTTATAGTTAATTTGATTGTACTTTTAAAGAAACAAATAACAACAAAAATATTAAGAGATTATAGACAAGAATTTAAATATACAATATGTTTGGAACCACCTAATTAAATTCCTCTAAGAGATTTTAATAAAATATCATATTTCAAATCATTTTTAATGTTAAGAATTGGATTTTAATGAAATTTAATCTCTAAAAAACAATACAAAATAAACAAGAGACCATCCCTTTTGATTTACTACACTAAATAGAAAAAATTAATTTCAAAACTAGCTTTTCTCAAATACTTATCTACCCTTCTTGTTTTTTAGAAACATTTGAAGAAATAAGATTAATAGTGTTCAAAAAAATTATCTTATCTGTAATGCTTGTATTATTAAACCTAACCCATCAGAATTAAATAATATAGATATTATAAATGTTAATGGATCAAAAAACATAATAAATAAGTATTACAGGTCGAATGCAAGTTTAAGAATTTTGAAAAACTTTCAACTCAACCACACTCATATAACTTAATATAAGTAACCAAGGTCTTTGATTTAAGTAATATATTTTCCTTTTCTCTTTATTTTTTTTCTCTTTTGCCTTTACACTCACATCCACATCTTCTTATCTTAATCTCTTTCCCTTCTCTATGTTCCCCACTTTTAAAGAAACTCTAGTTGTTCCTTTTGAAGTTTGATATGATAAAGTGATAATGCATTTTACAATTTTAATCTTTTTATTAACTAAGAAACTATGAGAAAATAAGGAAAATTTTCAAGAATCAACTTTTATTTTCTTAGTAAATTATAATCTCTTCCTGATAATCTATCATTACATTATTGATAAAATGCTTGATTGTGATTTTTTTTCATATGAAAATTGTGATAGTGTTTATATCGTCCCTAATTTATGCATTTCATGGGTCTTATCAAGTTCAAAAATAATTATAATCTAATAATTTTTTTTTGAGAATCGTTGAAAAATAAAAGAATAATATGTTCAATTCATTCATGGATATCTATAATAAAAATTTTGCCCAGCCCTATATATCCACCCCATTCAAAGTTAAAAAAAAATAAAATTGAATAAGTTGGATTAACTTAAATTTTAATAAATTAACTTAAAATATATAAATAGATGGATTTGTTTACTTGGAGGAATGAAACTCCACAAAAAATGAAATCAAGGGCTTTGTGTCGACGTGGGTGGGTTTTGGTGGCCGGATTTTTGGAGATTGTGAGGTGGGGCTGTCGGAATGTTTTGCAGGGAGAGGAGAGGGTTGTTGCTTGTTGAAAGAGAAAGATGAAAATGAGTTAAGAAGAGCCACTGTCAAGTATTAATTTCTTGTAAAATCACTAATGGAGTATTTGTTGGTAATTTTATAGGTAATTTGACACGTTATTAATATCAACATAGCTAACATAATATTTTTATTAGTATTCTATCATTGTTTCCGTTTGAGTTTACTTGCAGAAATTTTTCATTGCAGTTTTCATCAATAAACCACGACGGAATATTTTTTTTCGATGTTTTGGTTGCTTTTTTTTCAATTTTCTAGTAGTAAATATAGTAGTTATCTTTGAATGTTAATGTTATAAAATCCTAATCAACAGATATAAATTCCAAAATTATTTCTGCGTATACAGCTTTATATATTAATTCAGTGGTTCCTGCTTAAAATGCACAGAACTGCCTAGAAATAATTAAGAAAGTGATGAGCAAAGGATTTGTCCTGGAGAGATTTTTGAACAAATCAGAATTAGATAAGCAAGAACAACCATTACTGAGATCTCCTCATTTAGAGCAGAAATGCTGTCGTCTTTTCCTTTTCTTAATCACTTAAATATTTGTAACTCTATCCAAGATAACTCGATCCGAATAATTCTCAAATCCTGATCTTCATGTAGGAGAAATCTACTCAAATATTTTTGGTTCGCATTTATTGTATGAACATCGCCTTTAAGAAATTCTACTTCTACAATTCGATAGTTGCTGCTGCAATGCATGCATGTAAAGAGCATCATCATTATCAGCATCACGATCAATCGGGATTCCAAAACCTCACAGAGTCAACCAATGTAAATCGTAGAATACCTATCCTATCCTCTCTTGAGCGCGGCAAACGCGTTGACTTTAATCTACTTTAAAGGGGATAACATCTCATCTCAAGTTGGTGGAATATTGACCCTGTTGAGAAGCGGAGTGAGGGGACAGGTTTAGGGTGGTAGAACCCTTCATCCATCTTATAACAATGGTGTCACGTCACAATCATCTCTTGCTGTAAGATCTTATGCTTCCTTTTTCGCTTTCAATTAAATTAAGGTCAAATTAAAACAGTAGTATTTCAAGATAATAACAGAGCATCAGTGAATATGTTCCATGATCATGGGCAAGAGGCTTATAATTGAGAAACAACAGCTGGATTGAAAAGAATCGAATCCTACCATGTGATCGTTATTCTATCGTTTACTATAAATGGACACTATGAGAACCTAGACTCATTACCCCATTTGAGCATGAACTTGAGAAGAGAGGTCTAACATGAAGATGAAGAGTCTTGTTTGGTTGCCAAGGACCATTTTGCCTGTTCCCACAATGAGGTGCCTAACTTTAGATGAATTTACAAGTTAGTTCCCTCGTCGAGGCTCCCAGGCAATCATCAGCTTGACTACCATGACAGGCAGCTCTTCATGCTAGACCTTTGTTTTCTTCCTAAAGACGCTGTTCCTTGCATGCTTTCCAGTGCTCTGCAAACCTCTGTAGCACACAGGATAAGGCTTGGCACTGGTTTGATCGAGTATAAATTCGAGACAATAGCCTTACATGAAGATAAGAGCTTGTTTGGTAGCCAAGGACGACTTGCCCCCCACCATGTTAGTTGGGTCCAGTGTATAATATTACTGGGCACCTTCCATTTGGTTTTGGGCAAGCACCTTGGCTAGCTGACGAGCTCTTATCAATCATGCTAGGCTCTTTTTCTCTTCTCCAATCCTTATAACTTACCGTTCTGCATGGTAATTAACAGGTTACATTGTGTTAACAATCGAGCACTGATCAGGTAAACTGTATGTTCAGTTTGTTGTCGACTTTTAACTCATTTTTCATCTTCGAGGCCAGTTTCTGCTTGAAATGTAGTTCTGGTTTTTTCTCAGTTCTTGATTAACGTATTGACTGTCATTATTTTGTTCTTGAATCTTTTTAAGGTTGTGATGATCCAAGCTTTCACTTGTCTTCTCTTTTTTTCGGTCCGAGAAATATGTCTGGCCCATAAATTCAATGAATTTTGTTAAACGTGATCATAGGTTTGACTTTGACATTGACATTGTTTGTCCAGTCAATGAAAGATGTTCCTAATCCCCCACCCCTTCCCCTTTTTCTGAAGTTTATTGTTGTATTTGATTTTAGATTTAACTTTGGTGATTGGTGATGGAGGTAGAGGCAAAAGAATGTTGAGGGGAAAGTTTTTTGGGATTTCTGGATTTCCTGTTTTTATTCTTAAAAACATTCCTTGTCTTGCTCCTCTCCCCACAAACATATATTATATTTGATTTGAAAAATGACATAAAATTTATTGAGTACATATTTATATATAATCTATACATTGCACTATCTTTTTAACTGCTATTTTTTATATATACTTTTAACACTTCATTTCTTTTAAGATTTAGCCTCCAAATTTTAATCCTGAATCAAATTCTAAAAAAATGTGAGGATGTTAGAGATGCATGAAATTCCTTGAGTGCAGCTTCTTCCCTTGCAAATCTTCTTTCCGGTGGCATCACTTGTACTACCTTCTCAAGAAGAATATTCAAACTCTAACATTTATCACGTGAATCTTAAAAACTTACAATCTAATTTCTTACTTTGTTTAAATTAAACTATATAGAAGTTATTTTAATATGCAATAATTGACCTGATAGGTTGAAGCAAGCTAAATAACAACAAAAGATTGTCAATAAAACTTAATATATTTTTTTGTTCAAACACCATGTTTAAAAATACATTTAAATTAAGATGGTTTTATTAAAATATTAGAAAGTATATTACAAACTTACTAGTTACACAAATAAAAAGCAATAAAATCTTAAGGATAAAATATTCATCATTAATAATAATAAAACTTTTATTATTTTAAAGTGTTTCAACAAATAAATACTCTTATTTATTTTAATTTAAATATAGATATTATTTTATTATTATTAAATATTCTAGAATTTTGAATTAATATCAATTGTAAGATTGATTATATGATTAGTATGCATGCTAGAATTTTATGATTATTTTTTATATTGAAAGCATGTTTGTTATTGGTTATTTTTATATTTTTAAACATGTATAAACTTTAAGATTTTGTTAAATATATTTTGTTTAGCATGTCTTTAATATGATAAACCAAATATCTTTGCTACATGGTTTAATATATATTTTACAAATTTTGATTTACAATTACTATTGTACAATCTTAGCACTTGTATATATGAATGCAGCTTCAAAAATTTCTCAACTTTATTTGTAATTTCAACTTCACTTCTTTCTCCCAACGAGCATGTTATATATCAAACTAAATATTAACTTTTTAACTAAAGGGATAATATGCAGCAAATGTTTTGTGTCATTTAACAAATTAATTAATTGTGGTGGAATGTTATGGATAGAAGAAATGGTAATTATTTTTTTCATTTCATTGCCTCATGTCAAATTCTATTGTGCTTTATGTGGGATGATCTTGGCCTAAGTGTTCAATGATTTGGCTCACTCAAAATGAAAGATTTTCTTTGTAGTTCTTAGGTTGGTTTAGTAAAATTTCTTGGAATAATATGAGATGATCTAAAAGAAAATTTTATTTACTTTTCAAATAACAAAGGAAATGAAATTCTATACCACGTTGCCATTTTACTATAATAATATTGTTTTGTTTTCTTGGTTTTAAAAAATTGTTTTGTTTTATATTTAATTTTTAAAGATTTTTTTTAATTTTATAAGCTTTATTTTATTTAAAATAATTATTTTAAAATAATATTTTTAATATACCCAATCATGCATAATTTTTTTTTATTTTATTCACTTAGTTTCATATATGTTTCTATTTGTATGATTTTTTATTAACTTTAATAAATAAATTCAGTATATATAAATGGATAAATATTTTATTTACAGAATTAAATATCATCCATCTTTTAATTTTTTAAATTATTTATTTATTTATTGGTAAAGATTTTATTTATTTATTTATATAGATAATTATTAATTTATTTAATTAGATATCTAAATAATCTTTTTAATTTACACTTTAAACTTTTTAATGTAAAAAAAATATATCAAATAGCTTCTACACTTAAATTTCTTTTAATTAAAAAAATTATAATTTGAAAAACGAGTCAAATAACTAATTAAGATAGATTTACGGTCTCATTATTGGACTTTGGCCCGTGATCTATGAAACCGAGGGGGGAAGGTATTAAAGACGAGAAAATAACAAATAAAGTTGTGATGTAAAAGAAAAGTAAAGAAAAAGAAAATCAAATTTAGCACTTAAACTGTGTCAATTCGGCAAACAAGTCCCTATGAATTGATAAAATATGACAAAAGTAGGGTAAATTTGCTGCATATTATTTTATATAGGGCTTTCTTGCCGCATTAAGGCTGAGTTGGGGGATTTTCAAACAAGAAAATCAAAGTCCAGATTGCAAGTAGGGTTCAAGAGCTCCATGTCTTGACCCGAAACAAGAACTTCTAAAAGCCCTACAACGACCTTCACTGTCTTTGGCAGATCTTTGGCTCCGTTTGCTTAGCAGAGAGAGAGAGATCAAAGAGAGAAAGAAACTCAAGAAAAGAAAAATGTCAAGACAAGCAAAAAGACTTGTATCATCTTTGACTTCAAAGATTTCATCTTTCTCCTATTCACAGTCTCGCTCTTTCACGGCGGCTCCTCCTCCACCACCAGCAGTGTTCGTTGACAAAAATACAAGGGTTATTTGTCAAGGAATCACCGGAAAGAATGGAACTTTTCACACCGAACAAGCCATTGAGTATGGAACTAAAATGGTATATAATTTTCTTTTCTTTTTTTAATTGTGTTTGATGTGTTCTTTGATTGAATTGTGTTGGTGGGGTATTGTTATTTTTTTACTTTGACACTGGGTTTTTTCTGTTTCGGTCGACAATGGAACAAATTGGCATAGTTGGTTGTATGGATGCATATTTGTAATATTTATGGAGAACCAATGTATATCGTAGAATACCTATCCTATCCTCTCTTGAGCGCGGCAAACGCGTTGACTTTAATCTACTTTAAAGGGGAGAACCTCTCATCTCAAGTTGGTGGAATATTGACCCTGTTGTGAAGCGGAGTGAGGGGAAAGGTTTAGGGTGGTAGAACCCTTCATCCATCTTATAACAATGGTGTCACGTCACAATCATCTCTTGCTGTAAGATCTTATGCTTCCTTTTTCGCTTTCAATTAAATTAAGGTCAAATTAAAACAGTAGTATTTCAAGATAATAACAGAGCATCAGTGAATATGTTCCATGATCATGGGCAAGAGGCTTATAATTGAGAAACAACAGCTGGATTGAAAAGAATCGAATACTACCATGTGATCGTTATTCTATCGTTTACTATAAATGGACACTATGAGAACCTAGACTCATTACCCCATTTGAGCATGAACTTGAGAAGAGAGGTCTAACATGAAGATGAAGAGTCTTGTTTGGTAGCCAAGGACGATTTTGCCTGTTCCCACAATGAGGTGCCTAACTTGAGATGAATATACAAGTTAGTTCCCTCGTCGAGGCTCCCAGGCAATCATCAGCTTGACTAACATGACAGGCAGCTCTTCATGCTAGACCTTTGTTTTCTTCCTAAAGACGCTGTTCCTTGCATGCTTGCCAGTGTTCTACAAACCTCTGTAGCACACAGGATGAGGCTTGGCACTGGTTTGATCGAGTATAAATTCGAGACAATAGCCTCACATGAAGATAAGAGCTTGTTTGGTAGCCAAGGACGACTTGCCCCCCACCATCTTAGTTGGGTCCAGTGTAACATTACTGGGCACCTTCCATTTGGTTTTGGGCAAGCACCTTGGCTAACTGACAAGCTCTTATCAATCATGCTAGGCTCTTTTTCTCTTCTCCAATCCTTATAACTTACCGTTCTGCATGGTAATTAACAGGTTACATTGTGTTAACAATCGAGCACTCATGATCAGTTAAACTGTATGTTCAGTTTGTTGTCGACTTTTAACTCATTTTTCATCTTCTAGGTCAGTTTCTGCTTGAAATGTAGTTCTGGTTTTTTCTCAGTTCTTGATTAACGTATTGACTATCATTATTTTGTTCTTGAATCTTTTTAAGGTTATGATGATCCAAGCTTTCACTTGTCTTCTCTTTTTTTCGGTCCGAGAAATATGTCTGGCCCTTAAATTCAATGAATTTTGTTAAAAGTGATCATAGGTTTGACTTTGACATTGACATTGTTTGTCCAGTCAATGAAAGATGTTCCTAATCCCCCACCCCTTCCTTTTTTTCTGAAGTTTAAAGTTGTATTTGATTTTAGATTTAACTTTGGTGATTGGTGATGGAGGTAGAGGCAAAAGAATGTTGAGGGGAAAGTTTTTTGGGATTTCTGGATTTCCTCGTTTTTATTCTTAGAAACATTGCTTGTCTTGCTCCTCTCCCCACAAACATATATTATGTTGGATTTGAATAATGATATAAAATTTATTGAGTACATATTTACAATATATAATCTATACATTACACTATCTTTTTAACTGCTATTTTTTTATACTTTTAACACTTCATTTCTTTTAAGATTTAACCTCCAAATTTTAATCCTGAATCAAATTCTAAAAACATGTGAGGATGTTAGAGATGCATGAAATTCCTTGAGTGCAGCTTCTTCCCTTGCAAATCTTCTTTCCGGTGTCATCACTTGTACTACCTTCTCAAGAAGAATATTCAAACTCAAACATTTATCACGTCAATCTTAAAAACTTACTATCTAATTTTTTTATTTTATTTAAATTTTAAATTAAATTATATAGAAGCTATTTTAATATGCAATAATAGACCTGGCAGGTTGAACAAAAAGGAAATCAACAGAAAGGAAATGAGATGATCTAAAAGAAAATTTCATTTATTTTTTAAATAATAAAGGAAATGAACAGAAACTCTATATTGCATGCCTTGCCATTTCACTATAATAATATTGTTTTGTTTTCTTGGTTTAAAAAAATTGTTTTGTTTTATATTTAATTTTTAAAGATTTTTTTTTATTTTATAAGCTTTATTTTATTTAAAATAATTATTTTAAAATAATATTTCTAATATGCCCAATCATACATAATATTTTTAGATGGGTCATAACCTGGCAGTGCGAGACAATGAGCAAAGATCATTCTTTCATTGGTTGTGGTGATTCCATAAAGCCTCCATGCACATTCTGATGGCTGCCCATATTCTTACAAGCCTCACTGTGGGCAAGATGGACCTGTCTTCGTCATTATGATTGAGAATGATAAGGTTAGGCTCCTTCCATGTATGGTTTAATGTAATGAGAAGAAGCTTGGCTCATAATAGGTACCATGGGTTCCATAATCTCTAGTCAAAGTGAGTGACTGTTGAATTTATGTCTTAGAAGTTGCTGACGAAGAAGCTGCTGATGAAGAAACAGCTGATATAGAATCTGCTGATGTGGAAGCTGATATGAGTTTTAGTTTTAATAAAACACTAGCTATTTGAATTTGTCAATTTCTGTTAGGATTGATATAATCCTTTTGTTTAGCTATTATCCTTTGAATTCTGTTACGTAACACCAGGAGATAATGTTGTTCTTACTTGCCTTTAAAGCTTTACTTTTCAATGTTTTCCATCAAGCTGCATGATCAATAAAACAGTGAAGTTAAACAAGAAGTCGATATTTGTTCTCTTTTGCATTTTCATTCTGTTAAAATCCAACAAATTGGTATCAGAGCCGATTTTTTCTTGAGAGATCTGTGAGACTGAGAGAGCTTAAACACTTATCCTAAACACTTACCATTCTTCTAAAAAACCAATTAAAACAAAATGAGTTCAGAAGCCTCCGTGAATTTGATGGCACCACCAGTATTTGATGGAACAAACTATCAAGTGTGGGCTATTCGAATGGAAGCTTACCTTGATGCAAATGATCAGCGGGAAGCCGTTGAAAAGGTTCCTCTTTTGCTTGACAATCCAACTATAGCTCAAATGAAAAATCACAAAAAGAGTAAGCAAAAGAAATCAAAGGCAAAAGCTAGCTTATTTGCAATTGTCTCGTCTTCAATCTTCACCAGAATCATGACTCTGAAGACAGCAAATGAGATATGGAACTTTCTCAAAAAGGAATATGAAGGGAATGAACGAGTGAAAGGCATGCAAGTTTTAAATCTCATCAGAGAATTTGAGATGTAAAGAATGAATGAATCAGAAACCATCAAGGATTACTCTGACAGACTTCTTGACATTGTAAACAAAGTAAGACTTCTTAGTACTGAATTCACTAATTCTAGAATTGTTTAGAAAATTCTTGTTACTATTCCTGAAAAATTTGAAGTACAATATCATCAATAGAAAACTCAAAGGATGTATCAAGCATCACTTTGGCAGAGCTATTGAATGTAATGCAGGCTCAAGAACAAAGAAGACTCATGAGACAAGCAGGTTCTGTGGAAGATTTTTTTTTGCAAAATCACATAACAATATACAACAAAGAAATAGAAATTACAGCAACACAACATTTCCTTTGTGTTTTTACTGCAAAAAATCCAACCATCCATAGAGCAGATGCTGGTGGAGGCTCGATATAAAATGTCATAAGTGTGGTCAGCTAGGACACATTGGAAGGGTATGCAAATTTCAACAACAACAGCAGCAACAAGGAGAAGTCAAAACTGTTGTTGAACAACCTGAAGAAGAACAACTGTTTGTAACATCATGTTTTGTTGCCAATAACTCAACAGAGAGCTGGCTTATAGACAATGGTTGTACCAGCCATGTAACTATCTCAAAAAATTCAATCAATATATATTTATTTAACTCCTACATAAGGGGTAAATGAAGTAATTTTTTTTTTAAAAATTCTCCCCTATACCGAGAGATCCCAAGTTCTCGACAATTTATCCTGCACACAATTATAATCACATCCCACCCATAATCACATCCATGATTGGTACATTCAATCATTTTATTCATTTGAGAATATATTTAGGACAATTCTTTATTCTCAATCTCCATCTCATATCACATGCATAAATTAGTAATTAAGAGGACCATCCAAGCACTAAAATTTAATAGATAATCACAACACAGTTTAGCATTCTGAACATAAGCTATTACGCTATAATTTTTTTTTTCCAAGTATAGATTAATACATTAATATTCCAAAAACAAAATAATATAAGGAGCATACTATTCTATTCAGGTTACATGTTTGCTGTATAACAAAATTACATGAAAGATCATTAAGTTCCTAACTTGTACAAAAGGGATAAGTAACCTAAATTCTACTCCTGATGTGAACGGGAGGGACCTGCAAAACATAAATTTTCCATAAAATTAAAAATAACTAAAATTCAAACAATTCACGGAAGAAAAATTATATAGCACATCTACCTACTTAAGTCATATGCAATTTCAATACACCACCACCATCCCTTTTGAGGATTATCGAGTTTATTTCCTATAACTACTTCTCCCCACCTTAGGAAGACTATACCGACACTAACGACCTCCATTAGTGTCTTTAGTTGTCCATCCTGGGGTCAATTAATCAGACTCATGAAAATGTCGACACCAACATGACTGTTGGTGTCATTAAATATTTTTGGACCAAAATAATTAATCATTGTTCTTTGCTACCTAAGGAGGTCATCGGGTATGCCGATGTCATGGATTCTTGACATCATTAGCTTTCACCTCGGAAAGCTAATCAAGTTTATAAGTTTTTCCGATATCAATGTCACCCGCCGATATCATTAACTATTCTGAACCCGAATAGTTAATCAAGTCTATAAATTTTACCGATATCGACGTCACCCGCCGATATCATTAACTATTCTGAACCCGAATAGTTAATCAAGTTTCATATTTCTCCCCCCACGTACCGGTAATGCCGATGTTAACCAGCTTGGCTAACATCATTAGCCTCCCATATTAGGGACGGCTAATCAATTTCGAGAAACAATCATTATCCAAATTCGTTGTCACAGTTCATTTCCTCCAAAAGGAACCATAATTTAAATTTAGTTCTCCATTTCTATTTTCCCGTCATTTTACCTTTCCTTTCCCCCTTTTTCTTTTCCTCATCAATATGCACCAAGTCCTCTTATATATATATATATATATATAGTTCAATAATTAGCTACAACAATTGTTAACAAAAGGAGATATAGGTACCGAGTACCTACCTGCTGTAGACGCTCGACTTGCGTTTCCCTGTTATTGTTGTACTCCCGCGGTTCCTCCTGAAACCACAAACACCCATCATTATTCCATATTAGTCCACATATCACAACACAACAACAAAAATGGCAATAATATTCATTTCTCTTTTATCAATCTTTTCTTTCTCACTTTCATTCCTCATTATTATCCTTTTACATTTTCGACCCTTTTGTGTGGACATCATAAATTCAATTTTGATTACATTTTATTCTTCTTCTTCTTCTCTTTTTTTTTTTTTGAAGATCAAGACACACTTTATGAAGGGAGAGAAAACAAATTTTACCCTTAATACGGCTAAATTTCACCATTTTATCGACTTGGCCGAAACTGCCAACCGGGGTGGCAGCTTGACCTCTCCTCAGATTTTCATTTGTATCTGGAGTTCCAAGACTCCAAATTAGGCGGGGTCGGACTTGTTGGAAAGCTAACACTCCCAGCTACAACTTCTATGAATGGACCCTCCCTAAATTCTATCATCTTCAGGTCCAGATTTCCCCAAGAACCAGGGAAATGAACCTGCCTTGTTCTGTCAATAGAGAAGGTGCCTACAATTTTTATCTCCAATCCTACTTCCTATCAATTTCAGCCATGTTTTCCTTACCTGGAACGTAGGTTCCTCTCCCTTATAAGTTATAATTTGTAACTACAACATCAGCACACTTAATTAATTAACAGGGGAGTTATACGTTCACCTCCCATGTTTTGTTTTTCCTTCCCCTCTAGTGACCGGTCCTTAAATCAATTCCTTCTCTCTTTTCTTTTTTTTTACACACACACTCAATCACCACATTTCCTTATTATTCACCTCCTGAAACCTATTTTAATTTTTGCAATAAGGAAAACAACGCAAATTATCAAAATTTCCTTTCTTTTCTTACAATCCCATGGTTGGCCACTATTTCCCCCATAATCTTTGATTTTGTTGAAATCTTCTTTGCATAATTCCATCCTTTTTAGGCAACCTATGCTGCTCAACTCATTTAATTCCAATCAATTCCACATTTCCCCAAATTTTACTCAAGGACCCTAATCTTTCAAACTTCAAATTAATGCACAATTCTTGCATGAATTTAATTTATCTTTCCCAATTGGTTTAGAACTTCATACCTGGAGGAAAATTTAGGTTTGATTTCTGATTTGATTAAAGTTTCATAACCCCTTTCTTCTCTACAAGCAGCCGGCCTCCCACCCCCTCTTCTCTTAGAAATTATGTCACTTTTCTTCTTGTAAATCTCTTGCCCAAGTTTGTCTTCCCACGTAGAAATTCTAAGGTTTGTGTTGGTATAGAAATTTAGGTGTCTTCTCCTAGGCTTGATGAAGGAAAATCTGAAAAATTTCCCTCCCCTTTTCTTTTTGTTACCTCCCCGGTCATGAATGAGAGAAGAGATGGGTATTTATAGTCCCATATCTTTTTAATTCATTTTGGTCCCATCTTTCTCCCTTTTTCTTATTTTAGCCCCTTCTATTATATATATATATATATATATATATATATATATATAAAACAACACTTTAAAATTATTATAAACTCCCCCCTTTTTTTATATACTTTATTCTCAGGCTTCACAAGCCACATGACCTATGATAAAAAGCTTTTCAAAAGGCTTGACATAACAGCCATTTCTAAAGTGAGAATTGGAAACGGGGCATGTCTTGCAGTAAAGGGTAAAGGAACAGTGGCAATCAAAGGCAACACATGTTTAAAATTAATTTCTGATGTCTTATATGTTCCTGAAATTAATCAAAATCTTTTGAGTGTTGGTCAGTTGCTTGAGAAAGGATATAAGGTGCTGTTTAAAGACAAGTTTTGCTTGATTACTGATGCACAAAACAAGGAAGCAATTAAAATTTAGATGCAAAGTAAAAGCTTTGCTTTGAATTTTACAGAAGAAGAACAAGCTGCAGTACATGAAGAAAATAACAGTACAATCCTTTGGAATAGAAAATTAGGGCATTTTCATCATATAACTCTACTCTTTATGAAGAAGAACAATCTTGTGAAAGGCCTACCTGATTTAGAAGAAGATCTTCCATTGTGTGCAGCCTGTCAATATGGGAAGCAGACAAGACTCCCATTTCCACACAATAAAAGCTGGAGAGCTATACAAAAACTACAGCTAGTGCATACTGATATGGGAGGACCTTTCAAAATATCATCATTAAATGGCAGTAAGTATTACATTACTTTCATTGATGATCATACAAGAAAGCACTGGATTTATTTCATGAAGTATAAATCTAAAGTTGCTAACATCTTCTGGAAGTTCAAAGCTTGGGTGAAAAAACAAAGCACACATAAAATACAGGTGGTCAGATCAGACAATGGAACAGAACATACCTCGAAAAAATTCAACAAGTTCTGTGAAAAGGAAGGCATTGAACATCAGCTGACAGCACCTTATACCCATCAGCAAAATGGGGTTGTTGAGAGAAAAAACAGAACACTCATGGAGATGACAAGATGTTTATTACATGACAAAGGATTGCCAAAGAATTTAAGGGCTGAGGTTACAAATACAGCAGTGTTTCTTTTGAACAGATTGCCAACAAAAGCTCTGCAACAGAAAACTCCATTTGAGGCATGGTATAGCTATAAACCAAAGTTGCAAAATTTAAAAACTTTCGGTTGTCTTTGCTTCTTTGACATTCCGCACGTCAAAAGAGACAAACTTGATAAAAAGGCAAAACCTGGAATCTTTGTAGGCTACAGCTTAGTCTCCAAAGCCTACAGGATTTATCTTCCACAAGACAACAAAGTGATTGTTAGCAGAAACATCCAATTCTTTGAGTCACAAAGCTGGAACTGGGAGAAAAATAAGCTTGAATTTCAAGAGGAGAATGCTAATGTTGATGATAAATCTGTTACAAAAATCAGATTGCTTTCTGATATTTATCAGAGTTGCAATGTGGCATTAATTGAACCTACAGGATATGAAGAAGCTGCTGCAGATCAACATTGGATGGCTGCACTGAAGGAGAAGCTTATAATGATTGAGAAGAATCAGACTTGGATGCTTGTGAACAGACATGCACATAAAAAGGCCATAGGAGTCAAATGGGTTTATAGAACCAAGTTCAATGCTGATGGTTCTATAAATAAACACAAAGCAAGACTTGTTGTCAAGGGATATGCTCAGATGTTTGGGGTGGATTTCTCTTAAACCTTTGCTCCGGTTGCTGGGCTTAATACTATAAGAATGTTGATTGCTCTTGCTACTCAAAATGGCTGGACTATACATCAAATGGATGTCAAATCTGCTTTTTTAAATGGATATTTGGAGGAAATATTTGTGGAGCAGCCTGAAGGTTTTGTTGTTCAAGGAGAAGAGGAGAAAATATATTTGCTGAAAAAGGCTCTCTATGGTTTAAAGCAAGCCCCAAGGGCTTGGTACAGCAGGATCGATGCACATTTGTTAGACTTAGGCTTTACAAAAAGTCTAAGTGAATTTACACTCTATCTCAAAAAAATCAATGATGAATTGCTTGTGGTTTCTTTTTATGTGGATGACTTACTTATGACAGGAAGTAACATGGAGCAGATTGATGTGTTCAAAAGAGAAATGAAGAATGTCTTTGAAATTACTGACTTGGGGAAGATGACATTCTTTCTCGGCATGGAAGTTTAACAAAAGTAGAATGAAATCTTCATATATCAGCAAAAATATGCCAAAGAGATTTTAAAGAAGTTCAACATGGAAGAGTGAAGATCAACAGCAACACCAATGAATCAAAAAGAGAAATTTTGCAAAGAAGATGGAGCTGCAAAGATTGATGGAACACTTTATAGAACCTTAATAGGATGCTTGATGTATCTTACTGCAACAAGACCCGACATTATAAATGCTACAAGTATACTTTCAAGGTATATGCATTGTGCAAATGAAATTCATTTTCAAGCAGCGAAAAAAATTATCAGATATATTAAGGGAACAATTGACTATGGATTGAAGTTTTGTCAAGTCAAAAACTCCATACTCCATGGTTATTCTGACAGTGATTGGGCCAGCTACGTTGATGACATGAGGAGCACTTCAGGTTATTGTTTTAGTTTTGGTTCTGCCATTTTTTCATGGAGTTTAAAGAAGCAAGAAGTCATTGCTCAATCCACAGTTGAGGCAGAGTATGTTGCTGCTACTGCTGCTGTGAATCAAGCTATTTGGATTAGAAAGTTAATGGCTGATCTGCAGATGGAGCAAAAGGAAAGCAAACAAATACTTGTAGACAATCAAGCTGTAATTGCAATTGCAAAAAATCCTGTGTTTCATGGCAAAACAAAACATTTTAAACTGAAACTCTATTTCCTAAGAGAAGTTCAAAAAGAAGGTGAAATACAACTGATCTATGGCAAAATAGAAAATCAAAATGCTGATATTCTGACCAAGTCGCTTCCTCAAGCTAAGTATGAATTCTTTAGGCAGAGACTTGGAGTCTGTAGTTTCAGAGCCAAAGAGGAGTGCTGAATTCATGTCTCAGAAGCTGTTGATGAAGAAGCTGCTGACGAAGAAGCTGCTGATGAAGAAACAGCTGATGTGGAATCTGCTGATGTGGAAGCTGAAAGGAAAGAGCCTGTCAAGTTAGCCAAGCTGATGACTGCCTCGGAACCCCAATGAGGGATCAAACTATCTTCATGCTCTGTTTGGCCTCTCTTCTCAAATATCTATTCTTTATTTTGAATTTGAGTTTCTCACGCTGTCTGTCCTTTTATACTTGAGCAGAGAATAAAGACTAGACACAAATGGTAACATCACTTGCTATAAGCAAAAAGGTATTCAAGCGGAATGCTTTTTTGTATTGATTGAGTTCAATATATATACAAGATACATTAGAGTTTCCTTATGAGTCAAAGACTAATAAGGAATGACAACTAATTAAATGTAGATTGATACAAAATATTCTTACGTATCTTTCCTACTTATAACAAAATATAGCTTTCCTATTTACATCAAAACACTATTAATATAATTTCCAACACTCCCCCTTAAGTTGGAGAGTGAATGTCAATAACTCCTAACTTGCACATGAGCTGTTTGAATTTCTCTTTTCCCAAAGCTTTCGTAAATACATCTGTTAATTGTTGTGAAGAAATTACGTACCGAGTAGCAATTTCACCTTGTAAAATTTTGTTCCGAATAAAGTGGCAATCCATTTCAATATGCCGAGTTCTCTCATGGAACACAGGATTTTTTGCAATGTATAAGGCAGCTTGATTATCACAATGAAGAGTCACAGGATTTGAAACTGGCATATGTAAATCTGTTAATAAATGTCTCAACCAAGTAAGCTCACAACATGTACCTGCCATCGCTCTATATTCAGCTTCCGCACTTGATAAGAAAACTGTCTTTTGCCTTTTTGTTCTCCATGAAATTAAAGAATTTCCAAGGAATACACAATATCCAGTGGTGGAGCGACGAGTGACAGGACAACCCGCCCAGTCAGAGTCACAAAATGCCCTTAAGTGTAATGAGTTATCTGAATGAAGAAGCAAACCTTGACCAGGAGTTGATTTTAAATAACGGACAACTCGAAAAGCAGCAGCCATGTGAGGTTGACATGGTTCATGCATGAATCGACTGAGAATGTGAACTGAATATGTGATATCAGGTCTAGTGATGGTTAAGTAAATTAATCGACCAACTAGACGCTGGTATATACAAGGATCTTTGAGTAATTCTCCTGTATTTGAAAGTCTGCATTCTTCCATAGGAAATTCAACTGGTTTAGCACCTAAGTATCCACTATCTTTGATAATTTCCAAGGCATATTTGCGCTGGGAAATGTAGATGCCTTGCTTGGAACAGGCTATTTCAATGCCTAAGAAGAATTTCAGATCACCAAGGTCTTTGATGCGGAAACGAGTATGAAAAAACTGCTTCAAACCTTTGATGGATTCAATGTTGTTCCCGGTTATCAAAATATCATCCATATAGATCAATAAGATGGTAAGAGATGTCCCATCTCTTTTGATGAACAAGGAATAGTCGGCTTTTGACTGCAAAAAACCAGTAGCAAGAATGACTTTTGTGAACTTAGAGAACCACTGTCGGGACGCTTGCTTAAGGCTGTATAGGGACTTGTAGAGGCGACACACAATATGCTCCCCCTGTCGCTGAAGACCAAGAGGAGGAGACATATATATCTTCCAATAAATCACCATTTAAGAAGGCATTGTTGACGTGTAGCTGATGTAAAGGCCAGTTCAGACTAGCAGCAATAGCAAGGAGGCAGCGGACAGTTACCATTTGTGCAGTGGGGGAAAAGGTGTCATGATAATCAATGCCAGCAGTTTGTGTGAAACCCCGAGCAACCAAACGGGCTTTATAGAGCTCAATAGACCCGTCAGCCTTGCGTTTGATGCGATACACCCATTTACAACTGATCGGGCGTTTGCTAGGAGGCAAAGGAACGAGGCTCCATGTCTGATTATCAATGAGAGCTTGAAGCTTAAAGTTCATAGCTTCCTGCCACTTAGGATCAGTCACAACAAGGTCATACGAAGAAGGTTCCTTATCACGACTAACATTTGCAATATAACAGAGATGTGATAGAGAATACCGATCATAAGAAATAAAATGACAGAGGATATTTCGTACCTGGTGGAGGTGCAGACGAGGCCGAGGACAATTAATGTGGAGGCAGAATCACCTGCGAGCAAACATAATCCTTGAGGTGAACGTTGGCTTCTCGAGGACGTTGAGAATGACGAAGTGGCTGATCAAGAAGAACCAGAGGAGGTTCAGGAAGGGCAGAGTCAGCCGACTGAATAGGGGTTTGCTGTGCAACTGGTGGATTTAATGGAGTGGAGGAAAGTGGCTCAGGAAGGGAGGGTACTGAGTCAGTTGGTGCAGGTGAAGAGGAAATGGGAGAATCAAAGGGGTCAATGGTGACCGATAAGGAAGGAAGATGGGAATAAGGATCAGACATAATAGGGAGAGGAATAGGCAAGGCTAGTGGATTGTGTGCTGTAGTAGTGACTTGTGATGGATAATGAAAAGTGTCCTTAAGAAATACCACATCTCGATTGGTGAAAATTTTCTGAGTTGCAATATCGTAAAGTTTGTAAGCTTTTTGTCCCATAGGATAACCCAGAAAAATGCATTTTGTGGCACGGGTAGAAAATTTTAAGGATGGATAGACTATGGTTGCAAAGGCAATACATCCAAAAACTCGCATGCGAGAATAATCAGGAAGTTTGTTGTAAAGAATTTCAAAAGGTGTTTTATTGTGAAGCAACAGAGTAGGAAGGTGATTAATAATATGGACGGCAATAAGAATGCATTCTCCCTAAAAATTAATTGGCAAATGAGATTGAAAACGAAGAGCGCGAGCAGTTTCAAGGATGTGTCTATGTTTGCGCTCAACGACACCATTTTGCTGAGGTGTGTATACACAAGAGTGTTGAAAAAGAACGCCTTACTCAAGGAAAAAAAAATTTAATGAAAGAAATTCAGCCCCATCATCATAACAGAGTTTTTGAACCTTTGTATTGAATTGAGTGTAACATAATGAAAAACTTGACGAAGTAGAGTTTGTGTCTCACTCTTGTTACGCATTAAAAAAACCCATGTAAAACGAGAAAAATCGTCCACAATGGTCAAGAAATAAAAAGCACCAGAAATAGAAGGGGTTTTATAACGAACCCAAATATCACAATGAATAAGAGAAAAACACTTCAAAGTTGAAATTGAACTAGAAGGAAAAGGGTGACGAGTTTGTTTTGCCAATAGACAAACATCACATTTATGACTGGAATCAAAATTGAATTTGAGTGAATGATTAGCTAAAAATTGTAAATGATTAGAAGAAGGGTGTCCCAATCGGCGATGCCAAAGATCGGATGAGATGATCAAATTGCAAGCAAAACAGGTAGAAGGAGGAGTTGAAGCCAACGCCACAAGGTAATACAGGTCATTACGTCGCTTACCCACACCAATCATTGTCCTCGTAGCCAAGTCCTGCAAAATACACCAAGATGGAAAAAAAGTCACTGAGCAATTTAAGTCATCGGTTGTCTTGCCAACAGACATAAGATCAACTTTAAAGCTTGGCACACAGAGGACATTATTCAATTGAAAAGAATTGTTAAATTGAATTGAGCCAGTCACACTAATGTTTGCCACGTCTCCACTAGGTAAGGAAACAGGTGCCAATGACAAATTCTTGTCGATATGCTTTAATGATGTAGGAGAAGAAGTAATATGATGGGTTCCCCACTATCAAGTATCCAGCGATTGTGAGCAACCGGTAATAAACCTGATTTATGTTTGAAGGCTGAGGCAGCAACAACATTAGCCTGTGTAGTGACAGGCTTGGTTGTCAAGGCACTGAGCATCTGATCATATTGATCCTCACTCAAGTTAGGCAGAGAGGCCTGGAGTTCCTGAAAAGTGGGATTAAATTCCACTTGATTTGCGGAGGGGTTTCCAGATGCAGAGTGTCTGTTGTAGCCTTGGCGCTGGTGTGATGCCTTTTCTTTACTTTTCGGATGACCAGGAGGGTAGCCAATTAATTTGTAACAGGTTGCTTTCCTGTGATACATATCACCATAGTAAGTGCACTGCAAAGGCTCTTTATTGCGTGAATTATTTGACTGAAAACCGGGAACTTGATTGTTTTGCTGACCCTTAGACATGTTGTAATTGCCACGCACAGCCATGGCTGTTGTATTTGATGGTATGATGACAGCAGCCCCCAACTCTCGTTGTTTTTCTTCCTGTACAACAGAGGCATAAGCTTGACGAACCGATGGTAAAGGGTTCATCAGTAAAATCTGACCCCTTGCACCTGAATATGACTCGCTAAGTCCCATGAGAAACTGAATAAATTTGGTCTGATCAGTCTGCGTACCACAGGTACATGTTTCTGAATTGAAAGATACAAGCTCATCCCATAAACCCTTCAATTTTGTGTAATATGCTGCAATTGACATCTGACCTTGCTTAATCCTGTAGATGTCTCGCTGAACTTGAAAAATACGGGGAGCGTTCCCTAAAAAAAATCTTTCATGAAGATCTTCCCAGATGGCATAAGGAGTGTTGCATGAAAGGACAGAGTCGGCTAATTCTGGCTCAAGAGAATTTAGAATCCAAGAAAGCACCATATCGTTGCAGCGCTGCCAAAGAGCATGTTCTTCAGGATTTGAAGCCGGTTCTTTTATTTTGCCAATAATAAAACTTGTCTTATTCTTGGCACTTAGAGAAATTTTCATGGCACGGTGCCAAGAATTATAATTGTCGCCATTCAATTGCTTTGAGACAAGAAGCAAACCAGGGTGATCTGAGTGGTGGAGGAATAATGGAGAACCATGGGTGCTGGGAACAGAGGATGAATAGCCAGAACTCAAAAAATCAATGTCATTAGCAGCCATGATTTAATAGAGAAGAAAAAAGGAGGCAAGGCAGAGACGCAACAAACAGATGCGTTGAAGAAGGGAAAAATTAGGGTAAGGTCGTAGCAAGCTCTAATACCTATAAGCAAAAAGGTATTCAAGCGGAATGCTTTTCTGTATTGATTGAGTTCAATATATATACAAGATACATTAGAGTTTCCTTATGAGTCAAAGACTAATAAGGAATGACAACTAATTAAATGTAGATTGATACAAAATATTCTTACGTATCTTTCCTACTTATCACAAAATATAGCTATCCTATTTACATCAAAACACTTTTAATATAATTTCCAACACTTGCTTCTCTTCAATCCATTTGCTTCATCCATCATTTTTCTCCCTTATCTGCCCCATAATGGAATATATTCACTTACCCTAACCTATCTCGAAATGCTATTTTGTTCTCAGTTTACAAGCAACACTCTGGCAAGATGACTGTGACACCTGAAAAGTAATTAAGGTCAAAGCATCCGTCACCTATTAGCCAAAATCCAGAATCAAACTTTAGAGCATCCCCAACTACATTAATGGAGAAAGTGTACTTCAATTATCTCAAAAGTAAAATGTAGTGGTTGAAATAAACTTGTTGAAGTTCCAAACGTGCAAGACTTCCTATTACTCGCTGCTAAATGTGTCATCTATTCCCTATTTTCATTTTAGTTTTTGCAGGCTGTAGGTTTCGCTTTTCCCTGAATTCCTCATCCCATTTTGTCGATGATCACTCTCGGAACCCTTTGACAACACCTTTGCTTGTGTGTTGATTCAAGATCTCAGATCATAACCAGTTTCTATGCTGTATAATCTGGGTTGCTTTGAAAGACTTCTAAGTGCTAGAGTGCTACTTTGGCCTTCACTGTTTTTTGATGGGAATAAAGCTTCTTCTAAGCTCACGTCTGCTTCCTTCTCTCGCGATCTCCTAGTGATGGTGCTTCAATGTCTTGCCTAATTTTAGTTTGTAAGATAATTTATCCTGGACAATAAATACCTTTACTGATCACTTTCTTATTTCCCTGCAATATCTTCTGCCCTTTTTTAGACATTAACCCCTGAAGCAGAAAGAATTTTGGAATTTCTAACATGTGAAGATCACAACAATATAATAATTTATTCAATGCTGTATAATAACCACTCTGCAAAATTTCGACCACCCAGTAACGAATAGCCTTCAAATAAAATAGAGAGAGAAACATTGTTTCAAAAAAAGAATAACTGGAGTGCCTTTCAAGGTTTCTGTCACCATGTTTTTCAAATGATGATGTTTGTATTTGTGAAATGTGGAAGTTTATCACAAGCTAGCTGATGTCAAGAGCTTATGACACTGGGAAGAAAAGAAGGAGTGACATGATAAACAAGAAGCTTTCGTCATAGCCCATGAAACTTGGTGTTTAGTATTGCTGTTCAATTGAACTTTTAAAGTTTTTTTTAAACTTTTTTAATTTTAAATTATTATTTTTTTATGTTTTTGAATCATTTTAATTTTAATATATTGATTTTTAAAAATCAATTAAAAAATATTATTTTGATACATTTTTAAATAAAAAATTCTTTAAAAAATAATTTCCACCACTCTTAAACCATTTTTAAATAGACATTAAATAGGATACAGTGTTTTCTTTATAGTTAATTTGATTGTACTTTTAAAGAAACAAATAACAACAAAAATATTAAGAGATTATAGACAAGAATTTAAATATACAATATGTTTGGAACCACCTAATTAAATTCCTCTAAGAGATTTTAATAAAATATCATATTTCAAATCATTTTTAATGTTAAGAATTGGATTTTTAATGAAATTTAATCTCTAAAAAACAATACAAAATAAACAAGAGACCATCCCTTTTGATTTACTACACTAAATAGAAAAAATTAATTTCAAAACTAGCTTTTCTCAAATACTTATCTACCCTTCTTGTTTTTTAGAAACATTTGAAGAAATAAGATTAATAGTGTTCAAAAAAATTATCTTATCTATAATGTTTGTATTATTTAACCTAACCCATCAGAATCAAATAATATAGATATTATAAATGTTAATGGATCAAAAAACATAATAAATAAGTATTACAGGTAGAATGCAAGTTGAGAATTTTAAAAAACTTTCAACTCAACCACACTCATATAACTTAATATAAATAACGAAGGTCTTTGATTTAAGTAATATATTTTCCTTTTCTCTTTATTTTATTTCTCTTTTGCCTTTACACTCACATCCACATCTTCTTATCTTAATCTCTTTCCCTTCTCTATATTCCCCACTTTTAAAGAAACTGTAGTTGTTCCTTTTGAAGTTTGATATGATAAAGTGATAATGCATTTTACAATTTTAATCTTTTTATTAATTAAGAAACCATGAGAAAATAAGGAAAATTTTCAAGAATCAAGATTAAACTTTTATTTTCTTAGTAAATTATAATCTCTTCCTGATAATCTATCATTACATTATTGATAAAATGCTTGATTGTGATTTTTTTTCATATGAAAATTGTGATAGTGTTTATATCGTCCCTAATTTATGCATTTCATGGGTCTTATCAAGTTTAAAAATAATTATAATCTAATAATTTTTTTTTGAGAATCGTTGAAAAATAAAAGAATAATATGTTCAATTCATTCATGGATATCTATAATAAAAATTTTGCCCAGCCCTATATATCCACCCCATTCAAAGTTAAAAAAAAAAAATTGAATAAGTTGGATTAACTTAAATTTTAATAAATTAACTTAAAATATATAAATAGATGGATTTGTTTACTTGGTGGAATGAAACTCCACAAAAAATGAAATCAAGGGCTTTGTGTCGACGTGGGTGGATTTTGGTGGCCGGATTTTTGGAGATTGTGAGGTGGGGCTGTCGGAATGTTTTGCAGGGAGAGGAGAGGGTTGTTGCTTGTTGAAAGAGAAAGATGAAAATGAGTTAAGAAGAGCCACTGTCAAGTATTAATTTCTTGTAAAATCACTAATGGAGTATTTGTTGGTAATTTTATAGGTAATTTGACACGTTATTAATATCAACATAGCTAACATAATATTTTTATTAGTATTCTATCATTGTTTCCGTTTGAGTTTACTTGCAGAAATTTTTCATTGCAGTTTTCATCAATAAATCACGACGGAATATTTTTTGTCGATGTTTTGGTTGCTTTTTTTTCAATTTTCTAGTAGTAAATATAGTAGTTATCTTTGAATGTTAATGTTATAAAATCCTAATCAACAGATATAAATTCCAAAATTATTTCTGCGTATACAGCTTTATATATTAATTCAGTGGTTACTGCTTAAAATGCACAGAACTGCCTAGAAATAATTAAGAAAGTGATGAGCAAAGGATTTGTCCTGGAGAGATTTTTGAACAAATCAGAATTAGATAAGCAAGAACAACCATTACTGAGATCTCCTCATTTAGAGCAGAAATGCTGTCGTCTTTTCCTTTTCTTAATCACTTAAATATTTGTAACTCTATCCAAGATAACTCGATCCGAATAATTCTCAAATCCTGATCTTCATGTAGGAGAAATCTACTCAAATATTTTTGGTTCGCATTTATTGTATGAACATCCCCTTTAAGAAATTCTACTTCTACAATTCGATAGTTGCTGCAATGCATGCATGTAAAGAGCATCATCATTATCAGCATCACGATCAATCGGGATTCCAAAACCTCACAGAGTCAACCAATGTAAATCGTAGAATACCTATCCTATCCTCTCTTGAGCGCGGCAAACGCGTTGACTTTAATCTACTTTAAAGGGGATAACATCTCATCTCAAGTTGGTGGAATATTGACCCTGTTGTGAAGCGGAGTGAGGGGAAAGGTTTAGGGTGGTAGAACCCTTCATCCATCTTATAACAATGGTGTCACGTCACAATCATCTCTTGCTGTAAGATCTTATGCTTCCTTTTTCGCTTTCAATTAAATTAAGGTCAAATTAAAACAGTAGTATTTCAAGATAATAACAGAGCATCAGTGAATATGTTCCATGATCATGGGCAAGAGGCTTATAATTGAGAAACAACAGCTGGATTGAAAAGAATCGAATCCTACCATGTGATCGTTATTCTATCGTTTACTATAAATGGACACTATGAGAACCTAGACTCATTACCCCATTTGAGCATGAACTTGAGAAGAGAGGTCTAACATGAAGATGAAGAGTCTTGTTTGGTAGCCAAGGACGATTTTGCCTGTTCCCACAATCAGGTGCCTAACTTGAGATGAATATACAAGTTAGTTCCCTCGTCGAGGCTCCCAGGCAATCATCAGCTTGACTAACATGACAGGCAGCTCTTCATGCTAGACCTTTGTTTTCTTCCTAAAGACGCTGTTCCTTGCATGCTTGCCAGTGTTCTACAAACCTCTGTAGCACACAGGATGAGGCTTGGCACTGGTTTGATCGAGTATAAATTCGAGACAATAGCCTCACATGAAGATAAGAGCTTGTTTGGTAGCCAAGGACGACTTGCCCCCCACCATCTTAGTTGGGTCCAGTGTAACATTACTGGGCACCTTCCATTTGGTTTTGGGCAAGCACCTTGGCTAGCTGACAAGCTCTTATCAATCATGCTAGGCTCTTTTTCTCTTCTCCAATCCTTATAACTTACCGTTCTGCATGGTAATTAACAGGTTACATTGTGTTAACAATCGAGCACTCATGATCAGTTAAACTGTATGTTCAGTTTGTTGTTGACTTTTAACTCATTTTTCATCTTCTAGGCCAGTTTCTGCTTGAAATGTAGTTCTGGTTTGTTCTCAGTTCTTGATTAACGTATTGACTATCATTATTTTGTTCTTGAATCTTTTTAAGGTTATGATGATCCAAGCTTTCACTTGTCTTCTCTTTTTTTCGGTCCGAGAAATATGTCTGGCCCTTAAATTCAATGAATTTTGTTAAAAGTGATCATAGGTTTGACTTTGACATTGACATTGTTTGTCCAGTCAATGAAAGATGTTCCTAATCCCCCACCCCTTCCTTTTTTTCTGAAGTTTAAAGTTGTATTTGATTTTAGATTTAACTTTGGTGATTGGTGATGGAGGTAGAGGCAAAAGAATGTTGAGGGGAAAGTTTTTTAGGATTTCTGGATTTCCTCGGTTTTATTCTTAGAAACATTGCTTGTCTTGCTCCTCTCCCCACAAACATATATTATGTTGGATTTGAATAATGATATAAAATTTATTGAGTACATATTTACAATATATAATCTATACATTACACTATCTTTTTAACTGCTATTTTTTTATACTTTTAACACTTCATTTCTTTTAAGATTTAACCTCCAAATTTTAATCCTGAATCAAATTCTAAAAACATGTGAGGATGTTAGAGATGCATGAAATTCCTTGAGTGCAGCTTCTTCCCTTGCAAATCTTCTTTCCGGTGTCATCACTTGTACTACCTTCTCAAGAAGAATATTCAAACTCAAACATTTATCACGTCAATCTTAAAAACTTACTATCTAATTTTTTTATTTTATTTAAATTTTAAATTAAATTATATAGAAGCTATTTTAATATGCAATAATAGACCTGGCAGGTTGAAGCAAGCTAGATAACAACAAAAAGGAAATGAGATGATCTAAAAGAAAATTTCATTTATTTTTTAAATAATAAAGGAAATGAACAGAAACTCTATATTGCATGCCTTGCCATTTCACTATAATAATATTGTTTTGTTTTCTTGGTTTAAAAAAATTGTTTTGTTTTATATTTAATTTTTAAAGATTTTTTTTTATTTTATAAGCTTTATTTTATTTAAAATAATTATTTTAAAATAATATTTCTAATATGCCCAATCATGCATAATATTTTTAGATGGGTCATAACCTGGCAGTGCGAGACAATGAGCAAAGATCATTCTTTCATTGGTTGTGGTGATTCCATAAAGCCTCCATGCACATTCTGATGGCTGCCCATATTCTTACAAGCCTCACTGTGGGCAAGATGGACCTGTCTTCGTCATTATGATTGAGAATGATAAGGTTAGGCTCCTTCCATGTATGGTTTAATGTAATGAGAAGAAGCTTGGCTCATAATAGGTACTATGGGTTCCAGAATCTCTAGTCAAAGTGAGTGACTGTTGAATTTATGTCTCAGAAGTTGTTGACGAAGAAGCTGCTGATGAAGAAACAGCTGATGTGGAAGCTGATATGAGTTTTAGTTTTAATAAAACACTAGCTATTTGAATTTGTCAATTTCTATTAGGATTGATATAATCCTTTTGTTTAGTTATTATCCTTTGAATTCTGTTACGTAACAGCAGGAGATAATGTTGTTCTTACTTGCCTTTAAAGCTTTACTTTTCAATGTTTTCCATCAAGCTGCATGATCAATAAAACAATGAAGTTAAACAAGAAGTCGATATTTGTTCTCTTTTGCATTTTCATTCTGTTAAAATCCAACAAATTGGTATTAGAGCCGATTTTTTCTTGAGAGATCTGTGAGACTGAGAGAGCTTAAACACTTATCCTAAACACTTACCATTCTTCTAAAAAACCAATTAAAACAAAATGAGTTCAGAAGCCTCCGTGAATTTGATGGCACCACCAGTATTTGATGGAACAAACTATCAAGTGTGGGTTGTTCGAATGGAAGCTTACCTTGATGCAAATGATCAGTGGGAAGCCCTTGAAAAGGTTCCTCTTTTGCTTGACAATCCAACTATAGCTCAAATGAAAAATCACAAAAAGAGTAAGCAAAAGAAATCAAAGGCAAAAGCTAGCTTATATGCAGTTGTCTCGTCTTCAATCTTCACCAGAATCATGACTCTGAAGACAGCAAATGAGATATGGAACTTTCTCAAAAAGGAATATGAAGGGAATGAACGAGTGAAGGGCATGCAAGTTTTAAATCTCATCAGAGAATTTGAGATGTAAAGAATGAATGAATCAGAAACCATCAAGGATTACTCTGACAGACTTCTTGACATTGTAAACAAAGTAAGACTTCTTAGTACTGAATTCACTAATTCTAGAATTGTTTAGAAAATTCTTGTTACTGTTCCTGAAAAATTTAAAGTACAATATCATCAATAGAAAACTCAAAGGATGTATCAAGCATCACTTTGGCAGAGCTACTGAATGCAATGCAGGCTCAAGAACAAAGAAGACTCATGAGACAAGCAGGTTCTGTGGAAGATTTTTTTTTTGCAAAATCACATAACAATATACAACAAAGAAATAGAAATTAAAGCAACACAACATTTCCATTGTGTTTTTACTGCAAAAAATCCAACCATCCATAGAGCAGATGCTGGTGGAGGCCCGATATAAAATGTCACAAGTGTGGTCAGCTAGGACACATTGGAAGGGTATGCAAATTTCAACAACAACAGCAGCAACAATGAGAAGTCAAAACTGTTGTTGAACAACCTGAAGAAGAACAACTGTTTGTAACATCATGTTTTGTTGCCAATAACTCAACAAAGAGCTGGCTTATAGACAATGGTTGTACCAACCATGTAACTATCTCAAAAAATTCAATCAATATATATTTATTTAACTCCTACATAAGGGGTAAATGGAGTAATTTTTTTTAAAATTCACCGAAATTTCGTTAGAAATTTCGGTAGAGTCTCCCCTATACCGGGAGATCCCAAGTTATCGACAATTTATCCTGCACACAATTATAATCACATCCCACCCATAATCACATCGATGATTGGTACATTCAATCATTTTATTCATTTGAGAATATATTTAGGACAATTCTTCATTCTCAATCTCCATCTCATATCACATGCATAAATTAGTAATTAAGAGGACCATCCAAGCACTAAAAATTAATATATAATCAAAACACAGTTTAGCATTATGAACATAAGCTATTACGCTATAAATTTTTTTTCCAAGTATAGATTAATACATTAATATTTCAAAAACAAAATAATATAAGGAGCATACTATTCTATTCAGGTTACATGTTTGCTGCATAACAAAATTACATGAAAGATCCTTAAGTTCCTAACTTGTACAAAAGGGATAAGTAACCTAAATTCTACTCATGATGTGAACGGGAGGAACCTGCAAAACACAAATTTTCTATAAAATTAAAAATAACTAAAATACAAACAATTCATGGAAGAAAAATTATATAGCACATCTACCTACTTAAGTCATATGCAATTTCAATACACCACCACCATCCCTTTTGAGGATTATCCAATTTATTTCCTATAACTACTTCTCCCCACCTTAGGAAGACTATACCGACACTAACGACCTCCATTAGTGTCTTTAGTTGTCCATCCTGGGGTCAACTAATCAGACTCATGAAAATGCCGACACCAACATGATTGTTGGTGTCATTAAATATTTTTGGACCAAAATAATTAATCACTGTTCTTTGCTACCTAAGGAGGTCATCGGGTATACCGATGTCAAGGATTCTTGACATCATTAGCTTTCACCTCGGAAAGCTAATCAAGTTTATAAGTTTTGCCGATATCGACGACACCCGCCGATATCATTAACTATTCTGAATCCGAATAGTTAATCAAATCTATAAATTTTACCAATATCAACGTCACCCGCCGATATCATTAACTATTCTGAACCCGAATAGTTAATCAAGTCTATAAATTTTACCGATATTGACGTCACCTGCCGATATCATTAACTATTCTGAACCTGAATAGTTAATCAAGTTTCATATTTCCCCCCCCCCACGTACCGGTAATGTCGATGTTAACTAGCTTGGCTAACATCATTAGCCTCCCATATTAGTGACAGGCTAATCAATTTCGAGAAACAATCATTATCGAAATTCGTTGTCACAGTTCATTTCCTCCAAAAGGAACCATAATTTAAATTTAGTTCTCCATTTCTATTTTCCCGTCATTTAACCTTTCATTTCCCCCTTTTTCTTTTCCTCATCAATATGCACCAAGTCCTCTTATATATATATATATATATATATATATATATATATATATATATATATATATATATATATAGTTCAATAATTAGCTACAACAGTTATTAACAAGAGGAGATATAGGTACCGAGTATCTACCTGCTGTAGACGCTCGACTTGCGTTTCCCTGTTGTTGTACTCCTCCCGCGGTTCCTCCTGAAACCACAAACACCCATCATTATTCCATATTAGTCCACATATCACAACACAACAGCAAAAATGGCAATAATATTCATTTCTCTTTTATCAATCTTTTCTTTCTCACTTTCATTCCTCATTATAATCCTTTTACATTTTCGACCCTTTTGTGTGGACATCATAAATTCAATTTTGATTACATTTTATTCTTCTTCTTCTTCTCTTTTTTTTTGAAGATCAAGACACACTTTATGAAGGGAGAGAAAACAAATTTTACCCTTAATACGGCTAAATTTCACCGTTTTATCGACTTGGCCGACACTACCAACCGGGGTGGCAGCTTGACCTCTTCTCAGATTTTCATTTGTATCCGGAGTTCCAGGACTCCAAATTAGGCGGGGTCGGACTTGTTGGAAAGCTAACACTCCCAGCTACAACTTCTATGAATGGACCCTCCCTAAATTCTATCATCTTCAGGTCCAGATTTCCCCAAGAACCAGGGAAATGAACCTGCCCTGTTCTGTCAATAGAGCAGGTGCCTACAATTTTTATCTCCAATCCTACTTCCTATCAATTTCAGCCATGTTTTCCTTACCTGGAACGTAGGTTCCTCTCCCTTATAAGTTACAATTTGTAACTACAACATCAGCACACTTAATTAATTAACAGGGGAGTTATACGTTCACCGCCCCTGTTTTGTTTTTCCTTCCCCTCCAATGACCGGTCCTTAAATCAATTCCTTCTCTCTTTTTTTTTTTTTTTTTACACACACACACACACACTCAATCACCACATTTCCTTATTATTCACCTCCTGAAACCTATTTTAATTTTTGCAATAAGGAAAACAATGCAAATTATCAAAATTTCCTTTCTTTTCTTACAATCCCATGGTTGGCCACTATTTCCCCTATAATCTTTGATTTTTTTGAAATCTTCTTTGCATAATTCCATCCTTTTTAGGCAACCTATGCTGCTCAACTCATTTAATTCCAATAAATTCCACATTTCCCCAAATTTTACTCAAGGACCCTAATCTTTCAAACTTCAAATTAATGCACAATTCTTGCATGAATTTAATTTATCTTTCCCAATTAGTTTAGAACTTCATACCTGGAGGAAAATTTAGGTTTGATTTCTGATTTGATTAAAGTTTCATAACCCCTTTCTTCTCTACAAGCAGCCGGCCTCCCACCCCCTCTTCTCTTAGAAATTATGTCACTTTTCTTCTTGCAAATCTCCTGCCCAAGTTTGTCTTCCCACGTAGAAATTCTAAGGTTTGTGTTGGTATAGAAATTTAGGTGTCTTCTCCTAGGCTTGATGAAGGAAAATCTAAAAAATTTCCCTCCCCTTTTCTTTTTGTTACCTCCCCAGTCATGAATGAGAGAAGAGATGGGTATTTATAGTCCCATCTCTTCTTAATTCATTTTGGTCCCATCTTTCTCCTTTTTTCTTATTTTAGCCCCTTCTATTATATATATAACAACACTTTTAAATTATTATAAACTCCCCCCCTTTTTTTGTATACTTTATTCTCAGGCTTCACAAGCCACATGACCTATGATAAAGAGCTTTTCAAAAGGCTTGACATAACAGCCATTTCTAAAGTGAGAATTGGAAACGGGGCATGTCTTGCAGTAAAGGGTAAAGGAACAGTGGCAATCAAAGGCAACACATGTTTAAAATTAATTTCTGGTGTCTTATATGTTCCTGAAATTAATCAAAATCTTTTGAGTGTTGGTCAGTTGCTTAAGAAAGGATATAAGGTGCTGTTTAAAGACAAGTTTTGCTTGATTACTGATGCACAAAACAAGGAAGCAATTAAAATTCAGATGCAAAGTAAAAGCTTTGCTTTGAATTTTACAGAAGAAGAACAAGCTGCAGTACATGAAGAAAATAACAGTACAATGCTTTGGCATAGAAAATTGGGGCATTTTCATCATACAACTCTACTCTTTATGAAGAAGAACAATCTTGTGAAAGGCCTACCTGATTTAGAAGAAGATCTTCCATTGTGTGCAGCCTGTCAGTATGGGAAGCAGACAAGACTCCCATTTCCACACAATAAAAGCTGGAGAGCTATACAAAAACTACAGCTAGTGCATATTGATGTGGGAGGACCTCTTAAATATCATCATTAAACGGCAGTAAGTATTACATTACTTTCATTGATGATCATACAAGAAAGCACTGGATTTATTTCATGAAGTATAAATCTGAAGTTGCTGACATCTTCTGGAAGTTCAAAGCTTGGATGGAAAAACAAAGCACACATAAAATGCAGGTGGTCAGATCAGACAATGGAATAGAACATACCTCGAAAAAATTCAACAAGTTATGTGAAAAGGAAGGCATTAAACATCAGCTCACAACACCTTATACCCATCAGCAAAATGGGGTTGTTGAGAGAAAAAACAAAACACTCATGGAGATGACAAGATGTTTATTACATGACAAAGGATTGCCAAAGAATTTAAGGGCTGAGGTTACAAATACAGCAGTGTTTCTTTTGAACAGATTGCCAACAAAAGCTCTGCAACAGAAAACTCCATTTGAGGCATGGTATAGCTATAAACCAAAGTTGCATAATTTAAAAACTTTCGGTTGTCTTTGCTTCTTTGACATTCCGCAGGTCAAAAGAGACAAACTTGATAAAAAGGCAGAACCTGGAATCTTTGTAGGCTACAGCTTAGTCTCCAAAGCCTACAGGATTTATCTTCCACAAGACAACAAAGTGATTGTTAGCAGAAACATCCAATTCTTTGAGTCACAAAGCTGGAACTGGGAGAAAAATAAGCTTGAATTTCAAGAGGAGAATGCTAATGTTGATGATAAATCTGTTACAAAAATCAGATTGCTTTCTGATATTTATCAGAGTTGCAATGTGGCATTAATTGAACCTACAGGATATGAAGAAGCTGCTGCAGATCAACATTGGATGGCTGCAATGAAGGAGGAGCTTATAATGATTGAGAAGAATCAGACTTGGATGCTTGTGAACAGACCTGCACATAAAAAGGCCATAGGAGTCAAATGGTGGAGCGACGAGTGGTGGAGCGACGAGTGACAGGACAACCCGCCTAGTCAGAGTCACAAAATGCCCTTAAGTGTAATGAGTTATTTGAATGAAGAAGCAACCCTTGACTAGGAGCTGATTTTAAATAACGGACAACTCGAAGAGCAGCAGCCATGTGAGGTTGACGTGGTTCATGCATGAATCGGCTGAGAATGTGAACTGAATATGTGATATCAGGTCTAGTGATGGTTAAGTAAATTAATCGACCAACTAGACGCTGGTATATACAAGGATCTTTGAGTAATTCTCCTGTATTTGAAAGTCTGCATTCTTCCATAGGAAATTTAGCTGGTTTAGCACCTAAGTATCATCATAACAGAGTTTTTGAACCTTTGTATTGAATTGAGTGTGAACATAATGAAAAACTTGACGAAGTAGAGTTTGTGTCTCACTCTTGTTACGCATTAAAAAAACCCATGTAAAACGAGAAAAATCGTCCACAATGGTCAAGAAATAAAAAGCACCAGAAATAGAAGGGGTTTTATAACGAACCCAAATATCACAATGAATAAGAGAAAAACACTTCAAAGTTGAAATTGAACTAGAAGGAAAAGGGTGACGAGTTTGTTTTGCCAATAGACAAAAATCACATTTATGACTGGAATCAAAATTGAATTTGAGTGAATGATTAGCTAAAAATTGTAAATGATTAGAAGAAGGGTGTCCCAATCGGCGATGCCAAAGATCAGATGAGATGATCAAATTGCAAGCAAAACGGGTAGAAGGAGGAGTTGAAGCCAACGCCACAAGGTAATACAGGTCATTACATCGCTTACCCACACCAATCATTGTCCTCGTAGCCAAGTCCTGCAAAATACACCAAGATGGAAAAAAAGTCACTGAGCAATTTAAGTCATCGGTTGTCTTGCCAACAGACATAAGATCAACTTTAAAGCTTGGCACACAGAGGACATTATTCAATTGAAAAGAATTGTTAAATTGAATTGAGCCAGTCACAGTAATGTTTGCCACGTCTCCACTAGGTAAGGAAACAGGTGCCAATGACAAATTCTTATCGATATGCTTTAATGATGTAGGAGAAGAAGTAATATGATGGGTTCCCCACTATCAAGTATCTAGCGATTGTGAGCAACCGGTAATAAACCTGATGTATGTTTGAAGGCTGAGGCAGCAACAACATTAGCCTGTGTAGTGACAGGCTTGGTTGTCAAGGCACTGAGTATCTGATCATATTGATCCTCAGTCAAGTTAGGCAGAGAGGCCTGGAGTTCCTGAAAAGTGGGATTAAATTCCACTTGATTTGCGGAGGGGTTTCCAGATGCAGAGTGTCTGTCGTAGCCTTGGCGCTGGTGTGATGCCTTTTCTTTACTTTTCGGATGACTAGGAGGGTAGCCAATTAATTTGTAACAGGTTGCTTTCCTGTGATACATATCACCACAGTAAGTGCACTGAAAAGGCTCTTTATTGCGTGAATTATTTGACTGAAAACCGGGAACTTGATTGTTTTGCTGACCCTTAGACATGTTGTAATTGCCACGCACAGCCATGGCTGCTGTATTTGATGGTATGATGACAGCAGCCCCCAACTCTTGTTGTTTTTCTTCCTGTACAACAGAGGCGTAGGCTTGACGAACCGATGGTAAAGGGTTCATCAGTAAAATCTGACCCCTTGCACCTGAATATGACTCGTTGAGTCCCATGAGAAACTGAATAAATTTGGTCTGATCAGTCTGCATACCACAGGTACATGTTTATGAATTGAAAGATACAAGCTCGTCCCATAAACCCTTCAATTTTGTGTAATATGCTGCAATTGACATCTGACCTTGCTCAATCTTGTAGATGTCTCGCTGAACTTGAAAAATACGGGGAGCGTTCCCTAAAGAAAATCTTTCATGAAGCTCTTCCTAGATGGCATAAGAAGTGTTGCATGAAAGGACAGAGTCGGCTAATTCTGGCTCAAAAGAATTTAGAATCCAAGAAAGCACCATATCATTGCAGCGCTGCCAAAAAGCATGTTCTTCAGGATTTGAAGCCGGTTCTTTTATTTTGCCAATAATAAAACCTGTCTTATTCTTGGCACATAGAGAAATTTTCATGGCACGGTGCCAAGAATTATAATTGTCGCCATTCAATCGCTTTGAGACAAGAAGCAAACCAGGGTGATCTGAGTGGTGGAGGAATAATGGAGAACCATGGGTGCTGGGAACAGAGGATGAATCGCCAGAACTCAAAAAATCAATTTCATTAGCAGCCATGATTTAATAGAGAAGAAAAAAGGAGGCAAGGCAGAGACGCAACAAACAGATGCGTTGAAGAAGGGAAAAATTAGGGTAAGGTCGTAGCAAGCTCTAATACCTATAAGCAAAAAGGTATTCAAGCGGAATGCTTTTCTGTATTGATTGAGTTCAATATATATACAAGATACATACATTAGAGTTTCCTTATGAGTCAAAGACTAATAAGAAATGACAACTAATTAAATGTAGATTGATACAAAATATTCTTTCGTATCTTTCCTACTTATCATAAAATATAGATGTCCTATTTACATCAAAACACTATTAATATAATTTCCAACACTTGCTTATCTTCAATCCATTTGCTTCATCCATCATTTTTCTCCCTTATCTGCCCCATAATGGAATATATTCACTTACCCTAACCTATCTCGAAATGCTATTTTGTTCTCAGTTTACAAGCAACACTCTGGCAAGATGACTGTGACACCTGAAAAGTAATTAAGGTCAAAGCATCCGTCACCTATTAGCCAAAATCCAGAATCAAACTTTAGAGCATCCCCAATTACATTAATGGAGAAAGTGTACTTCAATTATCTCAAAAGTAAAATGTAGTGGTTGACATAAACTTGTTGAAGTTCTAAACGTGCAAGACTTCCTATTACTCGCTGCTAAATGTGTCATCTATTCCCTATTTTCATTTTAGTTTTTGCAGGCTGTAGGTTTCGTTTTTCCCTGAATTCCTCATCCCATTTTGTCGATGATCACTCTCGGAACCCTTTGACAACACCTTTGCTTGTGTGTTGATTCAAGATCTCAGATCATAACCAGTTTCTATGCTGTATAATCTGGGTTGCTTTGAAAGACTTCTAAGTGCTAGAGTGCTACTTTGGCCTTCACTGTTTTTTGATGGGAATAAAGCTTCTTCTAAGCTCACGTCTGCTTCCTTCTCTCGCGATCTCCTAGTGATGGTGCTTCAATGTCTTGCCTAATTTTAGTTTGTAAGATAATTTATCCTGGACAATACCTTTACTGATCACTTTCTTATTTCCCTGCAATATCTTCTGCCCTTTTTTAGACATTAACCCCTGAAGCAGAAAGAATTTTGGAATTTCTAACATGTGAAGATCACAACAATATAATAATTTATTCAATGCTGTATAATAACCACTCTGCAAAATTTCGACCACCCAGTAACGAATAGCCTTCAAATAAAATAGAGAGAGAAACATTGTTTCAAAAAAAGAATAACTGGAGTGCCTTTCAAGGTTTCTGTCACCATGTTTTTCAAATGATGATGTTTGTATTTGTGAAATGTGGAAGTTTATCACAAGCTAGCTGATGTCAAGAGCTTATGACACTGGGAAGAAAAGAAGGAGTGACATGATTGTTAGGATATTGGCATGCAAACCCGACAAGATAAAAGGCAAAGAATAGGATTAAAATGAGAAATTAGACACACAAGAATTTACATGGTTCACCCAATTTGGCTACGTCCACGGGCAAGTATAGAAGGATTTTACTAGTAATGTGGGAATTACAACCTCTCTCAAATAATAGGAGAACAACTAAGAATCTCTCTATTACTAGGAGAAAACACCTCACTTACTCTCTCACAAATACCTCATAATTTTGTGGGATTACTTTCCCTTTCTCACTCTTCTCTTCCTCTCTTGTTTCTCTCTTGTGGTATGTTTTCAATGCTTGGATGCATTGCCTATTTATAGGCAAACATCCATGCAAATACAAGGGGCAAGACAAGTGGCACAAGTTTGGTGCCTACAATTTGTGACTAAGGAATGATGGCTTTACCACCATTGTTGACTCCCACCATTGTTGACTTAGGTGGTTGGTTTGGTGGCTAGCTTCACAATGATAAACAAGAAGCTTTCGTCATAGCCCATGAAACTTGGTGTTTAGTATTGCTGTTCAATTGAACTTTTAAAGTTTTTTTAAAATTTTTTTAATTTTAAATTATTATTTTTTTATGTTTTTGAATCATTTTAATTTTAATATATTGATTTTTAAAAATCAATTAAAAAATATTATTTTAATACATTTTTAAATAAAAAATTCTTTGAAAAATAATTTCCACCACTCTTAAACCATTTTTAAATAGACATTAAATAGGATACAGTGTTTTCTTTATAGTTAATTTGATTGTACTTTTAAAGAAACAAATAACAACAAAAATACTAAGAGATTATAGACAAGAATTTAAATATACAATATGTTTGGAACCACCTAATTAAATTCCTCTAAGAGATTTTAATAAAATATCATATTTCAAATCATTTTTAATGTTAAGAATTGGATTTTAATGAAATTTAATCTCTAAAAAACAATACAAAATAAACAAGAGACCATCCCTTTTGATTTACTACACTAAATAGAAAAAATTAATTTCAAAACTAGCTTTTCTCAAATACTTATCTACCCTTCTTGTTTTTTAGAAACATTTGAAGAAATAAGATTAATAGTGTTCAAAAAAATTATCTTATCTGTAATGCTTGTATTATTAAACCTAACCCATCAGAATTAAATAATATAGATATTATAAATGTTAATGGATCAAAAAACATAATAAATAAGTATTACAGGTCGAATGCAAGTTTAAAAATTTTGAAAAACTTTCAACTCAACCACACTCATATAACTTAATATAAGTAACCAAGGTCTTTGATTTAAGTAATATATTTTCCTTTTCTCTTTATTTTTTTTCTCTTTTGCCTTTACACTCACATCCACATCTTCTTATCTTAATCTCTTTCCCTTCTCTATGTTCCCCACTTTTAAAGAAACTCTAGTTGTTCCTTTTGAAGTTTGATATGATAAAGTGATAATGCATTTTACAATTTTAATCTTTTTATTAACTAAGAAACTATGAGAAAATAAGGAAAATTTTCAAGAATCAACTTTTATTTTCTTAGTAAATTATAATCTCTTCCTGATAATCTATCATTACATTATTGATAAAATGCTTGATTGTGATTTTTTTTCATATGAAAATTGTGATAGTGTTTATATCGTCCCTAATTTATGCATTTCATGGGTCTTATCAAGTTCAAAAATAATTATAATCTAATAATTTTTTTTTGAGAATCGTTGAAAAATAAAAGAATAATATGTTCAATTCATTCATGGATATCTATAATAAAAATTTTGCCCAGCCCTATATATCCACCCCATTCAAAGTTAAAAAAAAATAAAATTGAATAAGTTGGATTAACTTAAATTTTAATAAATTAACTTAAAATATATAAATAGATGGATTTGTTTACTTGGAGGAATGAAACTCCACAAAAAATGAAATCAAGGGCTTTGTGTCGACGTGGGTGGGTTTTGGTGGCCGGATTTTTGGAGATTGTGAGGTGGGGCTGTCGGAATGTTTTGCAGGGAGAGGAGAGGGTTGTTGCTTGTTGAAAGAGAAAGATGAAAATGAGTTAAGAAGAGCCACTGTCAAGTATTAATTTCTTGTAAAATCACTAATGGAGTATTTGTTGGTAATTTTATAGGTAATTTGACACGTTATTAATATCAACATAGCTAACATAATATTTTTATTAGTATTCTATCATTGTTTCCGTTTGAGTTTACTTGCAGAAATTTTTCATTGCAGTTTTCATCAATAAACCACGACGGAATATTTTTTTTCGATGTTTTGGTTGCTTTTTTTTCAATTTTCTAGTAGTAAATATAGTAGTTATCTTTGAATGTTAATGTTATAAAATCCTAATCAACAGATATAAATTCCAAAATTATTTCTGCGTATACAGCTTTATATATTAATTCAGTGGTTCCTGCTTAAAATGCACAGAACTGCCTAGAAATAATTAAGAAAGTGATGAGCAAAGGATTTGTCCTGGAGAGATTTTTGAACAAATCAGAATTAGATAAGCAAGAACAACCATTACTGAGATCTCCTCATTTAGAGCAGAAATGCTGTCGTCTTTTCCTTTTCTTAATCACTTAAATATTTGTAACTCTATCCAAGATAACTCGATCCGAATAATTCTCAAATCCTGATCTTCATGTAGGAGAAATCTACTCAAATATTTTTGGTTCGCATTTATTGTATGAACATCGCCTTTAAGAAATTCTACTTCTACAATTCGATAGTTGCTGCTGCAATGCATGCATGTAAAGAGCATCATCATTATCAGCATCACGATCAATCGGGATTCCAAAACCTCACAGAGTCAACCAATGTAAATCGTAGAATACCTATCCTATCCTCTCTTGAGCGCGGCAAACGCGTTGACTTTAATCTACTTTAAAGGGGATAACATCTCATCTCAAGTTGGTGGAATATTGACCCTGTTGAGAAGCGGAGTGAGGGGACAGGTTTAGGGTGGTAGAACCCTTCATCCATCTTATAACAATGGTGTCACGTCACAATCATCTCTTGCTGTAAGATCTTATGCTTCCTTTTTCGCTTTCAATTAAATTAAGGTCAAATTAAAACAGTAGTATTTCAAGATAATAACAGAGCATCAGTGAATATGTTCCATGATCATGGGCAAGAGGCTTATAATTGAGAAACAACAGCTGGATTGAAAAGAATCGAATCCTACCATGTGATCGTTATTCTATCGTTTACTATAAATGGACACTATGAGAACCTAGACTCATTACCCCATTTGAGCATGAACTTGAGAAGAGAGGTCTAACATGAAGATGAAGAGTCTTGTTTGGTTGCCAAGGACCATTTTGCCTGTTCCCACAATGAGGTGCCTAACTTTAGATGAATTTACAAGTTAGTTCCCTCGTCGAGGCTCCCAGGCAATCATCAGCTTGACTACCATGACAGGCAGCTCTTCATGCTAGACCTTTGTTTTCTTCCTAAAGACGCTGTTCCTTGCATGCTTTCCAGTGCTCTGCAAACCTCTGTAGCACACAGGATAAGGCTTGGCACTGGTTTGATCGAGTATAAATTCGAGACAATAGCCTTACATGAAGATAAGAGCTTGTTTGGTAGCCAAGGACGACTTGCCCCCCACCATGTTAGTTGGGTCCAGTGTATAATATTACTGGGCACCTTCCATTTGGTTTTGGGCAAGCACCTTGGCTAGCTGACGAGCTCTTATCAATCATGCTAGGCTCTTTTTCTCTTCTCCAATCCTTATAACTTACCGTTCTGCATGGTAATTAACAGGTTACATTGTGTTAACAATCGAGCACTGATCAGGTAAACTGTATGTTCAGTTTGTTGTCGACTTTTAACTCATTTTTCATCTTCGAGGCCAGTTTCTGCTTGAAATGTAGTTCTGGTTTTTTCTCAGTTCTTGATTAACGTATTGACTGTCATTATTTTGTTCTTGAATCTTTTTAAGGTTGTGATGATCCAAGCTTTCACTTGTCTTCTCTTTTTTTCGGTCCGAGAAATATGTCTGGCCCATAAATTCAATGAATTTTGTTAAACGTGATCATAGGTTTGACTTTGACATTGACATTGTTTGTCCAGTCAATGAAAGATGTTCCTAATCCCCCACCCCTTCCCCTTTTTCTGAAGTTTATTGTTGTATTTGATTTTAGATTTAACTTTGGTGATTGGTGATGGAGGTAGAGGCAAAAGAATGTTGAGGGGAAAGTTTTTTGGGATTTCTGGATTTCCTGTTTTTATTCTTAAAAACATTCCTTGTCTTGCTCCTCTCCCCACAAACATATATTATATTTGATTTGAAAAATGACATAAAATTTATTGAGTACATATTTATATATAATCTATACATTGCACTATCTTTTTAACTGCTATTTTTTATATATACTTTTAACACTTCATTTCTTTTAAGATTTAGCCTCCAAATTTTAATCCTGAATCAAATTCTAAAAAAATGTGAGGATGTTAGAGATGCACGAAATTCCTTGAGTGCAGCTTCTTCCCTTGCAAATCTTCTTTCCGGTGGCATCACTTGTACTACCTTCTCAAGAAGAATATTCAAACTCTAACATTTATCACGTGAATCTTAAAAACTTACAATCTAATTTCTTACTTTGTTTAAATTAAACTATATAGAAGTTATTTTAATATGCAATAATTGACCTGATAGGTTGAAGCAAGCTGAATAACAACAAAAAATTGTCAATAAAACTTAATATATTTTTTTGTTCAAACACCATATTTAAAAATATATTTAAATTAAGATGGTTTTATTAAAATATTAAAAAGTATATTACAAACTTACTAGTTACACAAATAAGAAGCAATAAAATCTTAAGGATAAAATATTCATCATTAATAATAATAAAACTTTCATTATTTTAAAGTGTTTCAACAAATAAATACTTTTATTTATTTTAATTTAAATATAGATATTATTTTATTAGTATTAAATATTCTAGAATTTTGAATTAATATCAATTGTAAGATTGATTATATGATTAGTATGCATGCTAGAATTTTATGATTATTTTTTATATTGAAAGCATGTTTGTTATTGGTTATTTTTATATTTTTAAACATGTATAAACTTTAAGATTTTGTTAAATATACTTTGTTTAGCATGTCTTTAATATGATAAACCAAATATCTTTGCTACATGGTTTAATATATATTTTACAAATTTTGATTTACAATTACTATTGTACAATCTTAGCACTTGTATATATGAATGCAGCTTCAAAAATTTCTCAACTTTATTTGTAATTTCAACTTCACTTCTTTCTCCCAACGAGCATGTTATATATCAAACTAAATATTAACTTTTTAACTAAAGGGATAATATGCAGCAAATGTTTTGTGTCATTTAACAAATTAATTAATTGTGGTGGAATGTTATGGATAGAAGAAATGGTAATTATTTTTTTCATTTCATTGCCTCATGTCAAATTCTATTGTGCTTTACGTGGGATGATCTTGGCCTAAGTGTTCAATGATTTGGCTCACTCAAAATGAAAGATTTTCTTTGTAGTTCTTAGGTTGGTTTAGTAAAATTTCTTGGAATAATATGAGATGATCTAAAAGAAAATTTTATTTACTTTTCAAATAACAAAGGAAATGAAATTCTATACCACGTTGCCATTTTACTATAATAATATTGTTTTGTTTTCTTGGTTTTAAAAAATTGTTTTGTTTTATATTTAATTTTTAAAGATTTTTTTTTAATTTTATAAGCTTTATTTTATTTAAAATAATTATTTTAAAATAATATTTCTAATATACGCAATCATGCATAATTTTTTTTTATTATTATTCACTTAGTTTCATATATATTTCTATTTGTATGATTTTTTATTAACTTTAATAAATAAATTCAGTATATATAAATGGATAAATATTTTATTTACGGAATTAAATATCATCCATCTTTTAATTTTTTAAATTTTTTATTTATTTATTGGTAAAGATTTTATTTATTTATTTATATAGATAATTATTAATTTATTTAATTAGATATCTAAATAATCTTTTTAATTTACACTTTAAACTTTTTAATGTAAAAAAAATATATCAAATAGCTTCTACACTTAAATTTCTTTTAATTAAAAAAATTATAATTTGAAAAACGAGTCAAATAACTAATTAAGATAGATTTACGGTCTCATTATTGGACTTTGGCCCGTGATCTATGAAACCGAGGGGGGAAGGTATTAAAGACGAGAAAATAACAAATAAAGTTGTGATGTAAAAGAAAAGTAAAGTAAAGAAAAAGAAAATCAAATTTAGCACTTAAACTGTGTCAATTCGGCAAACAAGTCCCTATGAATTGATAAAATATGACAAAAGTAGGGTAAATTTGCTGCATATTATTTTATATAGGGCTTTCTTGCCGCATTAAGGCTGAGTTGGGGGATTTTCAAACAAGAAAATCAAAGTCCAGATTGCAAGTAGGGTTCAAGAGCTCCATGTCTTGACCCGAAACAAGAACTTCTAAAAGCCCTACAACGACCTTCACTGTCTTTGGCAGATCTTTGGCTGCGTTTGCTTAGCAGAGAGAGAGAGATCAAAGAGAGAAAGAAACTCAAGAAAAGAAAAATGTCAAGACAAGCAAAAAGACTTGTATCATCTTTGACTTCAAAGATTTCATCTTTCTCCTATTCACAGTCTCGCTCTTTCACGGCGGCTCCTCCTCCACCACCAGCAGTGTTCGTTGACAAAAATACAAGGGTTATTTGTCAAGGAATCACCGGAAAGAATGGAACTTTTCACACCGAACAAGCCATTGAGTATGGAACTAAAATGGTATATAATTTTCTTTTCTTTTTTTAATTCTGTTTGATGTGTTCTTTGATTGAATTGTGTTGGTGGGGTATTGTTATTTTTTTACTTTGACACTGGGTTTTTTCTGTTTCGGTCGACAATGGAACAAATTGGCATAGTTGGTTGTATGGATGCATATTTGTAATATTTATGGAGATGATTTTGTTTTTCTTGTTTGTTTATTGGTTTTTTCTTGTTTTAGTTACCGATTTGGTTGCGGTAGAGAGCAATGTGCTTTGTTGAATTGAAAAATGTGATTTTGTAGCTGTTAAGCTGCTTTTATTGCTTAGAATTGTGACGCAGTGAATGTAATTTCCTATATAAAACTATTACGATAGATACTTTGAAAAAAAAATTATGAAGATAATGAATCAGATTGTACAGCTGTACTGTATTGTTGCTTGCTGGTTTAAGTTTTCAATCATGTAAGTTTGTTCGATGACTGGGAGTTTGAATCTCTTACTGCATGTTTAGGTTGGTGGAGTGACACCTAAGAAGGGTGGGACAGAACACTTGGGACTTCCTGTTTTCAATTCAGTCTCAGAAGCAAAGGCTGAAACTAAGGCTAATGCGTCAGTGATTTATGTTCCTCCACCTTTTGCTGCCGCAGCAATTTTGGAGGCAGTTGAAGCTGAATTGGATCTTGTTGTGTGCATTACTGAAGGAATTCCTCAACATGACATGGTAAATAAAGTTTATTGTTCGCTGATCATTGAATATTAGTAGCTTTTAAAGCTGGGTAGATGGCTCCAACCTTCTCTTCTTCCTTTCTTTTGTGTTTTCTTGTTGAGTTACTTATTGTGTCCTTGGTTGTGATTTCGCTTTTTATTTCAATTTAGCTATTAAAGAAAAAAGGCTATAATGTTGCTGCAGACTTTGGCATGCTGGCATGTGTAAAGCTCAATTAATCTTATTTATTTATTTATGTTTATCTACAAAGGATAAGTGGTTTACTTAATCACATGGGAAGTTGTAATTTGCATTTGTGATTATTGAAGGCACTTCAGTGTATAATACTTGAATGTTGGTGACTATGGTGCATTGTGATCTTTAACTGCCTTATTTCCTTACTCTTTCCTTATATTAGTGATTCTGTAGTAGTTTCAACCACCCTCGTGCATTTTATGTTGCACCATCAAAAGAATAATGGTTATGTGTAGTCACTGCTATAGACATAGATAGTTGTTAAGATATTAAAATGTGACACTGAAGTTAATTTTTGTCAACTACAGGTTCGTGTGAAGGCTGCTATAAAGAAGCAATCAAAAACCAGATTAATTGGTCCTAATTGCCCTGGCATTATCAAACCTGGAGAATGCAAGATAGGAATCATGCCTGGATACATTCACAAACCAGGGCGTGTAGGAATTGTTTCTCGATCTGGCACACTGACTTATGAGGCTGTAAGTCCAAAGTTTCATGGCATGGTTTTGTCCATTTGCTACATATGCCCTGTTCATCAATGCTTACCACCTTGTAATATCTCTTGCTTAAAAAAATTTGTGTCAAGCTTTGGCACACTATTAATATGTTCACAATGCTATTACTCCACCTTTACAATGACCATGTTTTTGTTCATTTGGTAAGTTTTTCTATGCCCTGTTAATCAAGGTTTACTGACTTGAAAATCTAGTTTGCTTAAAAATAAGAAAATCATGTCAAGTGTTGGCTCACCATTAATGTTTCCATAACCTTGATAGTCTGCATATGACATAAAATACTGATTACAAATAGTCCTTTTCAACTTGTGATTGACTTTATTTTTAAAATGAGTTAGGTTTTCCAAACAACTGCAGTTGGGCTAGGGCAATCTACCTGTGTAGGTATTGGTGGTGATCCTTTTAATGGGACAAATTTTGTTGATTGTGTGAAGAAGTTTCTTGCTGACCCTCAGACAGAAGGTAAATTTCTTAACTGGAAGAGGTTAATCTCAATATATAAATTTCGTGAAATGTTTTGTTATTTTTCAGAAACTTTTATGGTGAAAGCATGGTCTTTTATGTATGCATCAATAATTATTCAAAGTCTATTTCATGAAGAGGGTTGTAGATAATTAGATGTATTTGGTTTGGTTTTAACAGAAGGGTATTAGAAGATAGAAGATTGTTTCACGATAATAGTATTCAATATAATCACATATGAATTGTATTGCAGGCATCGTTCTTATTGGTGAGATAGGGGGGACTGCAGAAGAGGATGCTGCTACTCTAATCAAGGTAAGTAATTTAGATTTAGGAGATGGTTTCTAGGAAAAAAAGAAATATTAAGGGAGAGGAATAAACAAAATTTTCTAGCATAGAGTCATTTGTATAGATGGATAAATCTGATTCTGAATTGCTTTGGAAAAAATATTCAGCATGAGGAATCACTTAAATAATCTTTTCTGTAAATTCTTATGTATGATGAGCATGCATGTGCGAGCAACCTGATAACATGTTTAGTCCGACTGTTTAAAGTTCTAGTCTATCAGATCTTTAAGATAGCTTCAATTGCTGTATTTCATGGTATACGCAGCTCCATGGAAACTTGCTTGGTTTACCTTGCAGTTTTTTTTCCCACTTTGATAGGATGTTATGATAGATATTTTGCTTGATGAATTAAACATTTGTTCACTTTCAACTTTATATAGGTGTTGTTTTGAATTAAAAATATTTTTTCTTCAAGGAATATTTCCGTTCTTTCATTTTGGCAATTGACAATATGATTTTATGCAACAACTGAAACAGGAAAGTGGAACTGAAAAGCCTGTTGTTGCATTTATTGCTGGAGTTACAGCTCCACCTGGACGTCGTATGGGTCATGCTGGAGGTATTTTTGTGTCTTCTACAGTGATACTTTCTCAGTTATGCTCATTATATTTTGTGCGTTTAAACACAGAACGTGATCGGTTGGGCCATTGTTTCATGAGATATCAATGAAATGTGAAAAATAAATTAAAGACTGTTATATAACACCTGCATTGTCTTTATATGATCTACTTGCAATCTTGATGTAAATGGAGCCCTTTTCTTCTATGATAGTCTAGTAAAGAATTCATTTTGTAATAATTATAAATTCATTAGTTCTTGCTTCTTGGATGGTTTTGGCATGTCTATATCTTGTAGTTGTTTCTTTTTTATTGGCTTTTCCTTGTGTGGTCAATGTCAACATTAGGTTTTATGCTTTCCTCACAATGATATATGCAGAGAGGCATTGTTGAGTTAGGTTTTCGAGTGTTGGTACGAACTGAGATGCCAAACTTCAATTGGCTGAACAAAGTACCTGTTTCAACTAAAAACGTTCTTTGTAAATGGTGAGCATTGCTTACTTTTTTCTCTTTTTTGGTACAGCCATTGTGTCTGGGGGAAAGGGCACTGCTCAAGACAAAATCAAAACATTAAGGGATGCTGGGGTGATAGTGGTTGAATCTCCAGCGAAGATTGGCACTGCCATGCTTGATGTGTTCAAAGAGAGAGGTCTCGTGAATTAGTTTTGTTGGGATACACATCAAGCTTAAAATACATCATTTTATTTTTGTACTTTTCTTCCAAACCTAAATTCAAGAAAAATATCTAACCTAAATATTTTCAATGGCCTGCTTGATGGGGCATGCTTCAGGAGAGGAAAGTTTGAAGTTGTGAATTTTTCCATGTTTATTGACAACATGCTGCCAAAATTGTATTTGTGCAGCCGATAGAAAAGACTTCGTTCGCAATTTGGTATTGTTATGTTATTGTCTTTGTTGCAATCTAAGAGGCCGTTTGGTACTGCAGTCCAAACGGTCTTTTGCAAAATTTCAAATTTTTTTTTTTTTTTTACTAAAATTGAATGCGGTTTGTACTTTTTGGATCGTTTTGATGTGCTGATATCAAAAATAATTTTTAAAAAATAAAAAAATATTATTGGCATGCTTTTCGGCACGAAAAGTTATTTGAAAAGCAACCACTACCACACTCCCAAACATCCTCTAAACCAGTTAAGTAAAAAGGTTGAAGAATCATTAATAATTATTACTTGTAAACTAAAACGGGTGGGATAAAATATTTTGCAGTCAGCATTGTCTATCCTCTATAAAACTTTGTGGATGAGATTGTATATTTTTGTAGATTTCAGTTTGGTATGTTGTGTGATTTGATCTCAATTGAAGGTTAATTGTTTTTTAATGCTTAGTCAATGGTGAAGTTGAAGGAAAAGGGACTGAAGTGAAATAAGCACCAAACATGGGTGGTGTGTCAAGAATTGCATGAAAAATCCACTTAGATTCTCAATCTTTAAAAATAGCGTAATATATACCATTTAAGTCTTTTAAAATTTTTTTAAAATTCATTTATATTTACTTTAGTCCATAATTAGAGAGAGGAGAGAGGAGAGTTGTTAGATTCCGAGAAAAAATTACTATTAGCTTTATTTTCAGCCATAAAAATAGAATTTTTTGATATCCGCAGGTTTTATAAGATAAGAGGGATTTTATGGTGGTTTTTTTAGAGCTTTGGTGTCCAAAATTCAAGACACATGTCCATCTGGTTATTTCCTCCCCACAAAAAAAAAAAAAAACTGCCACTAACCATCTCAAACTTTTGTAACTCCCTTGGCTTGCCTCCTACAAACCATTTGTCAAGCTGCCAATACTCTTGCTGCTAGTTCTACTATGTATTAGCATGCTTTGGATTGTCCGTTATCCAAGTCCCCACTCCCGTTAGTCCATTGCACCAATAAGCCAGTGTTGACGAATCGCTAGACATACACTGTTGTCAAATATGCCATTATCCATGCATGCTGCCATTTGTGTCAATAGTGTTTTCATCAAGTCTTGGATTATCCATCATCCAGACTTAACGTCAACCCCTCTCTTGTCGATTTTGTCGAAGAAGTTGATCTCATCAATATTGTTGATTTCAACATTGTCTCCCTGTGTCTTTCCAGCATTATTATTGTTAGCATATCCCTAATGAATTTAATCCCGTTACAAACATCCCCTGCCAAAAAAAGTCGACATCCTCATCGAACCAAACCTGAAATGTGTGTGTGTGTAGAATTTTTCACTAATACCTATTGTGTGTTGGCGGGTTTGGCTATCAACTTTTTTATAAAGTAAAAAAGAAGAAGAAAAAGAAAAGGAAGAAATCATATTGATTTTTTTTTTCTTTATTCTTTCTTCCAATTTTATTCTTTAGGTTTTTTTCTAATTTTTTTATTTTTTATTCATATGTTTAGGTAAAAAATAAATTTGAAAAGAAAATGATTAAAACCACTATAGTTCATGACTTTAAGTATTGATTTGGTAAATTAAACTGCAAAACCTTGTTTAATCTAATATATTATTATCTCAATAATTTTTAACAAAAAACACTCAATCCACATAACATAATGGGTTCTGAACAACGTGTCTTTTTTAATCTAATGTAATTTTATAGTTGTAGCTTGTGTTTAGATTTGAATCCAGTGATGATGAAAGTCTATGATAAACCAAGTAGGTTCTTTTCGATGTTTTTTTATGAACTTAAAGCATCCATTTTCATGTCTGCTTCGTATATTAGTTTTTTTGGATTTAGGTGACAGTTCCAGGGAAGGAAAAAGGAAACACAAAATGAGGGTGAATAAGGGATGGGATTCACGAAACTGATGGGATTTTTGAAACATTCTTTCATATACTTAATTTTGTGCGTACAAAGGGATAGATCTGTTTCTGGGTTTTCTGGAAGAATGCAGGTTTATATGTGAAACAATCAGCTTACTTTAATTCAATGTGCTTATGAAGTTACATGTTTTGTAAAAAAAAACAAGCGACGCGGCACCTACCTTGCTTAAATTTTAACGATTTTTAGTCGCTGAAAAATCAGATTGGATTATTTTAAATCAAGAAAAACTCATTTTAAATTATATTTTAACCCTAAAAAACCAACCTTAGTATCTTGTAAAACATATAGCCTCTAACAACTAAAATATTGGCTCTAAAACTCATAATCCACCTGAAACTATATTTTTTTAGCTGTGATCTAATGTTTGATGCAAGTTTAAGGGAAATAAAACACCTAAGATAAATTCTCTCTATCAAAAGAAATTCATTGACACTAAAATTTTTTTTTTCTTTGTTGAAATCAGTTTTAATAAATACTTTTTTTTTTACTATTAAAATTCAGCCACTTTCTCTTTCTTTTCTCAAACAAGAAACTAAAAATAAAAAAAAATAAAGTTTAATATCAAAATTGAAATTCATAAATTGTTGGGAGTGAAAGTTTATAATTTAAAAAGTTAAAAGATTAAAGTGAACTCTTAATCTCATGTTAAAAATAGTATGGCTTTTTATTTTATTTTTCATTTTAGTATTTTATTTTTAAATCTTATCACTCCTTAGTAGATATGCTTTAATTAACTATCAATTTGAGCCTATAAAAATGTAATTAAAAGAAGAAGAAGAAGAAAAATGTAATCTTTCTAGCAATTCACGGTAGTTTATCTCATCTCTGGTTGAAGGGTGACATGAAAACCTTTTCAACTAAAACTAGTTTATTAACAAAAGCAGTTACTGGTTTCTAGTCATCTAAAACTATCAACAATAAACAAAAGTTTTTCCTAGTTTCTAGTTACAAGGTTTGAAAGTTTCTTCCTTCTCAACTAAAAAATCATTAAAGGGTATAACTTAATTAACTAAGTTTTAAATTTATTTTATAAAAATTACTAGTTCAAGTTTTAAAAATTTTATAGTTACTAAAAATTTATATAATTGTTAATTTTATGACCAATAAAATTAGTCAAAATATATATAAACTGGTTCAAACATTTACATTAATAAAAAAATATAAAAAAAAACTCCTGCCACTATTATTTATCCCTCCATAAAAAAAATAAAAAGTAAAAGCATTGTCCGTAGGACCACCTAAGTCCTGCTTCCTCAGGACTTAAAAACATTTCACTTTTCAAGTCCTCTAACAATACTGTGAACAGCTCCGGAATCCATGCATTCTGTCGCATCTTTGATTGACACAAAGCTCCATGTTTTGTGCAGTCCCAGACATGAAAAAGGATTAGACCTCTCAAGCCCCCTAACTAAGCCCCGCCCCGCCCCGCCCCGACATAAAAATAGTCCAACAAAGAACTGTGTCCCATTCCATAACAAGCAAGCCAACTGTTTTTTTTTTAATGCTTTAGTTTGAATCATGTTTTTTAAAAAAAAAACGATCATAACCTTACACAATATTTGTTTTATAACAGGATTCTAGTTTTATTTTAGTTACAATCCGCCAGGAGTATTGTGATTGGAATAATTATTATTATGTCATGACTAAATATAATATTTGATCGAATATAACAACATCCTTCACACTCTAAATATATAGTTTTAAACAAAATTACCATTTTTTCCTGAATTTATGTAATGTGTTTAAAACTAATTACTTTGCCTAAATATCAACGTTGATGTATTGATTATATTATTTAATTTATAAATATTCAATGACTCTTGAGTTTTAAATATTTTACATATTATATAATCATAAATATCATATTTGTATCCTAAACTACACTATAAAACTATGGTTTTGATATTGATAAATTCATGAAAACTTTAGACTAAATTGAGCTTTTCACGATTGTATATTAAATTTATAAAATAAATGGATTTAACTCAGTTAACAAACTGATAGAATGACTGGACTTGGTGGTAGAATAATAAAATGACTTTCATGTTTTTCTAAAAAAACAAAATCCCTAGTCATAAAATTGCATTCAATTTTATTTTTTTTATTTTAATTACTTCAGGTTTTTTTTTCTTGTTATGGTTAATTAGATGAGATGATATTGTTTTTTTCTAAGGAAAAGATAATATGAAATCATAAAATAGTTGGGTTTTTCTTTGTTCATGGTGTTATTTTGCACATCAACAAGAAACTTCTTTTCTTTACACACGGTAGGGTAGTTGTTTACAATCATTTATGAAAAAAAATTTCCTATTGCTTTCCCAATCTAGTTAAAGACTTCTTTTTTATCATTTATTATTCTTTATGCAGAACCATCAAGCTTAGTAGTTAGTACAGTAGTTTCCACCTAACCTAATTGTCATTCCATCAGACTGCATCAAATGTTAAGCTAATGTTTTTCTGCTACTATAACTTTCACTTTCTTGATTACCGATTTTTTTTTCATTATCAAAAAATTGATAAATAAAAATAGTAATATCAGTAGAATATTTTTATAAGTATATTGCAGTAATATTTACTGACTGAATTTTCGACATAAATATTCTCACGGTATAAATTAAGAGAATCACAATGAAAAAAAAATAAAAAAAAAATCAAACAATACGATGACGACATATAAATTTTACAGAAAATGTTATTGATAGAATTAACCCAACGGTAAAATTCATTTGTAAATATGCTAATGGAAAACTTTCACTGTTATATAATATTTTTATCGATGTTATGGAAGGTATTACAATGGAATTTAAAGAAGACAAATCATATGGTGATATGATATTTTTACCGATAAAAATGCTGATGTAGTTCCTATATTGGATTAAACAAAATTGTCTTAAACAGAATTATTCCCTTCATTATGTACTTGTATGATAGATTTTCATTGCAGGTTTATTGTGCCTGGCTTGATGAATACACCATGGATTAACTATAGGTTTGTTTTCTAATAGGATCTTGATTGTTTTCTGGTGTTTTTTTTAACCTTTTAATGCAACTATGGAAATTTCTTTTTTTTTTTCAAGGAGAAACAGGAAGGTTGGAAATTAGCTGATGAATAGCGTGTTATGAAATTGTATAACTACTGGTAGTGAGGGTAGAAGGTTCTGAGACATTAATGTTGTTGTAAGCCAAAGGAGCACGTAGAGACTTATTTATTTATTCATTATTATTATTATAGATGTTGGGGTTAGATTATTTGTACTTTAACTAATCTTACAAGTTTTAAAATTAATAACTATATAAGTTTTTAATTGCCTTAAAAGAGCTCAAACTTATGATTATTAAGAAATAAATTTAAGATCTAACCAACACATTTGCACATAATTTTTTTTTTTATTATTGATATGGATGTTGGGGTTAACTTGTGTATATTTTGATTAATTTCACGAGTCCTAAAATTAATAATTATATAAGTCTCTAGTGATTCGAAGAGGACTCGAACTCATAATTATTAAAAAATAAATTAAAAATTTGATTAGTTAAACTATCTTCAAAGATTAGCCCATACAGACTTTAGTTTAGTTGATTGGGTGTGGCTTTTATTTTTTTGTTCATTTTATCACTGCTCGCATAAAAAATGGAATTACAGTTGAAAGCATAAGATTGGCCCGTGATTAAGGATTTGGTGGAGTCATGAGTCATGTGAATTAGGTGCAATTTTGGCAAAACAAAAAATAGAATTATGTGTAAATCTCTTAGTTTAATTTCATAATATATAACGAGGTACAAAGTTTTCATGCATGAATTTTATTGGCTAACTTCCATTCTTGAGATTTAGTATGTGTTTGACTTTGAGGTGTAGTTGACTTTTTTAAAAAGATCAAATTCTTTGAAAGTAGAACCTACACCTTAAAAAACAAAAAATATTTATTTTTATGTAGATTTTACTAAAAAAAGAAGTCAATCACACCTTTATCTCACACACTTTTGTATATGTATATCGGTAAGGAATAATTGTTGGATCAAATAGTTAAATTGCCTTCATTAGAAGAAGAAGAAGAAGAAGAAGAAGGTGGTGTGATGTTTATGCGTTGATGGTTAATATTCTCCACTGTTCCTTAGTCATCTTCAATTCCACCATCTAATTCTAGTTCCTTTATTGCTTTTTTATGCTGCCGGGACTGTTTGTTTTTATATTTTAAAAATATTTTTAAAAAAATTTAATTTTTTTTTATTTTAAATTAATATGCTTTTAATATTTTTAAATTATTTTAATGTGCTGATATTAAAAATAATTTTTTAAAAATAAAAAATATCATTAACATATATTTTAATATAAAATATTATTTAAAAAATAATTACAACCACAATAGCATGAGATGGGCTCAAGGCAATTTAGTGGGTGCAGTGATTTGTTGATCACAATGAGCTCAGTTCAAAGAAAATAGAGGAGATATGGAATGTGCCCAGATCTGGTCTGGGATAGAAACATTAAAGAAGAATTTACATTATGGATTTTTAGAATTGATGTTTTCTTGTGTATTTAATACAAGTGTATTTTAATCATTAAATAGAGAATAATAACAAACTCATAGATAATCAAATAATTTTTGTTGACTTTTTTAACAAGAATGTTAATGTTAACACGTGTATAAAGTTAAGGATATAAACTGTAATTTTCTAAAATATAATGAGCAAATGCAATTTTAATTAAATTATAGAATGTTAGGAGTGATTTTTCCTTAGAAAAAAAGGTATAGCTGGCAAAAAATGAAAGAAATTAAAAACCCAATGACTAGATTGGAAGAAGCGGAGTATGTAAAAATATGCAATTATGAACAAAACTAAAATAAATTATAAGAAAAAGGTGCAATTGACAAACAAACTAAAAAGTAAAAATCCAAGGATAAATTGGAAAAGCTAACAAACTTTGCTTTAAATTAATATATTTAATTAACAAACTTTGATGATCGATTTAAAAAACCAAAACTTCCCCTCTTTAAACAAAACAACATAATTTCATCTAAAAAAACATCAAAACAACATCGTTTTTTATTTGTTTTTATATTTTAAAAGTGTTTTTGAAAATATTTGAATTTTATTTTATTTTTTTCTTTGCTTTAAATTAATATATTTTTAATGTTTTCTGATTATTTTTTATATGATGATATCAAAAATAATTTTTTTAAAAATATAATTTTAATATATTTTCAAGTGAAAAACATTTTAAAAAATAATCGTAATCATATCTCTAAATAAAAATTATATATACCATCTTTAACGCTTTTCAGCTACGACACATCCAAAACACCTCTATTGAAAAACAACTTGAAACACCGCCTTCCCTACACATCCCCTCTCTCACAACAGCTCATCCCCATACTAAAAAAACCCTTGAAACTCCATAAAAAAATGGTTAAAATAAGGCATTCAATCATTAATTTTATAAGAAAAAGGTGACATTAGAGCTTGAATTTGTCCCATTAGACCAAGGGTCCTGATCGAGCCATCGAAGAGAACTTCCAGAAGCTCTTCCACTCTATAAATAGAAGAAGAAAAAAGATTAAAAAAAAAAAAAAACAGAGTTAGAAAGAGAAAATGCCAAAGGAGAAGGGGTAGAAGGGGAAAAAAAGAGAATTTTGAGCCGAAAGAATAAAGGTTGTTTGAGCAAGGAGATAAGAAAGCACTTGCATATCTTTAAAAGATGCAAAATAATAGCTATTGCAATGTCCATGCATGGTTTCTATTCATTCCATACCTCTTAATTTTATTTTTATTGGCTTTGCTTTTACATTAGCTTCTTTTTATAAAACTAGAATTTTGTTTTTTCACGTATACATGTGTAAAAGTTCATATTTGGAAATAGATTTTTATTCAAAATGCAAAATAATATACATTGCACTGTTTTATACATAATTATTATTAATTCATGCATTTTTATTTTATTTTCATTGACTTTGCATTCATGTTAATCTTGTATCGTAAAAATATGTTTTTGCTATGTAAATATTTATTTTGAAAACAGATTACTATTCACTTATGTATTTTTACTTTATTTTTTGGCTTTTTATTAACATTGGTTTTATTTTGTAAATTGTGCTTTCATTTTTTTTTTTTATGTATGTAGCATGCATGAATGTGTAAATATTCATTTTTGAAAGAAAAAAAATAATACTAACAATTTTTCATCAAGTTAGTATCATGTTTTGATAAAACTTGGATTTTAATAATTAGTTCAAACATGTCATTTATTTTTTAGAGACTAATATAGACCTTACACGATATTTTTAATTTCAAAACAAGTTGTAAATTTTCATCAAGTTAGTAAATAAAACAAGTCATGTTTTAATTAAGCTTAAATTTTAACAAGGTTGTAAATTTTCATCAAGTTAATAAATAAAACAAGTCATGTTTTAATTAAGCTTAAATTTTAACATGTTAGGTCAACGTATCTCCTTTTCGACGGGCTCATATATGCCAAGCACAGTATTTTAAAAACATATTAAATAATTCGTTAATGAGTTTTTCTAAAACTAGGGTTCGAAATAGGTTTTTCTTTTGTTTTTACCTGGGTATCCTCATATCCTTTTAAAGGGTGAGACTAGTCCCGTTCGGGGTTCGTGGCTGCCCCTTCTAATAAATGCGCTTTCTGAAAATCAAATTTATATTCTCATTCTTATATTCTTATAGAGATATAACAATGCTTTAACCGTTAGATCAATATTTATTGATGGTGTAATACAAAATTAGTTTGATCTCACTATAAAAGAATTTGTTAAGCTGATAGCCTTGACTTGGGCTCAGCACCTACTCAATGATCATCCATCAACAACAACTTGGTAAAGAAGTTCTTGTGCATCAACACTCACTGTCTCTGTTGCCTTTTTCACCTACAACTTCCTATTTAGCCCGTCCTGAGAATTCTTCACTTTTATGATAATATTATGTTTGTTTTGCTCGCTAAATCATGAATATTAATAATTAGTTGGCTGAGTTGCTTTTAATGTAGGTGTGTGCACATATGATGCTCTTAGCTCAAAACTTGAATGCTCTCTATATCTTCCGGTATCCAACTTTTATTTATTTATTATGGTATACGTGATTAGTAGAAAAATACGAGCGACTTATCTAGTAGTATTCTACTCAAAAAATATATCAAAATAAATATTTAACATTTATGATAGTTACATGTAGAAAATGCAAGAAAACCTAGAATTATAAGATGAACACAGAGGGTTGAGCCAAGAGTTACAAGTAACATGATCCTACACACTCCATAACTATTCCTTTCCATATTTCCACCAACTTTAGCTCCGCTTACCTAGATTATCTCCAAAAAATAGACGGATTATCTTTCGTCCCACAATTATTTCGAAACCCTAGAAATCCACACTTGAGTTTTTTTTTTTTTTTCTTGCATCCATAAATTTGGCGCCAAAAAATTTCAAAAACCCCTTTCAGCACTAATTATTATTAATTAACTGATGATAATAATAAATAATATTATCATATTTTATTTCACCTACAAAAACAGAAATAAAAATACCCCTTCCCTGCCATAAGAAGAAACCCTATCTTCTTTTTCTTAAAAACAAGAAAAACAAAAAATGCTTAAAAAAAATCCCAGTTTCTCTTTATAAAAGGAAAACTGACCCTTCTTGTCCAACCACTGTAAAAATAAAACCGAAAAAGTCTCCTTTTATCCCCTGCTAATAAAAGCTTCAATCTTTTGTGATGGCGAGAGTGAGGAAGCGGCAGAAACCGGCGCAATCGGAGGCGGGGTTGGTGGAGGAAGCGGTGGAGAATGGGGGGTCAGAGGAGGGGGTTAAGGAGAATGGGGGGTTACATCAAAGTAGTGAAATTGGTGAAGGGAAAGTAGAGGAAAGTCGTGATATTGATAAAGGAAAGGGGGCCTCAAACATGGGAAATAGAAAGAGGAAGGTAAAGAAGAGTGAGATTGGAGCTGTTGAAGAGGAAAGGGAAGGTAATGGTGTGGAGAAAGGGGAAGAAGGTGATTTGAAGGAGGATGTGAGAAGGGGTAGGAAAAAAAAGAAGGGAAAGAAGAAAGAAAGTGATCGTGAGGAGGAGAAGGTGGAAGAAGAGAATGTGGAGAATGATGAAAAGGGGGTTTCTTCAGCTGTTGAGGGGAAGAAAAGGGTGGACTTTGTTGGGAATGAAGGAGAGAAAGAGGTGGAGAGTGGGGACGAAGATGGATTAGGTGAGAAAAGTGAAGTGGATTTCGTCAAGAAGGATGAGAGAGGGGTTGATGGAAAGATGGATGGGAAGTCTAGGAAGGCAAAACAGGAGGTGGATGCCGAGGAAGGAGTGAAAGAGGTAGAAAATGGTAAAGAAGGAAAATTGGACGGGAGAAGGGAAGAGAAAGGGGCAGAGAAGAGGGGGCGGGAGGGAGGTAAATTCAGTGTGGATAACGAGGAAAGGAAAGAGATTGGAGAACTGGGCGTTGGAGGAAAGGAGAAGGTGAGATTTGTTAAGAATGAGGAAGACAGCGAGGGGGTTAAGGAAAGTGAAGGGGCTGTTGCTAGAGAGAATAAGGGCGGGAAGAAGGAAAGTGAATCGGGTAATGAGGAGGTGGAGAGCGAGGTAGGGAAGGAGAATGGTGGTGATGTGGAAGAGAATGGAGGTTCATTAAATAAGAGGCCGAGGAGAACTGATAAAAAGGTAAACTATGCTGAGCTTGATGCTGCATTAGATGAGGCGGTGCTTGGGGAGAAGCGCAGGAAGAGGAGGAAGAAGAATGGAGTCTCAGAGAGTGATGGATTGGAAAGTGTGCAAAATAGTAAAAATGGTGATGTCAGTCGTGGAAAAAAGAAAGTTAGTCGAAAAGGAAAAAAGAATCAAAAGGAGGAGAATATCGAGGGAGAAGAAGAGAAGGAAGAGAGTGGCGAAGGAGATTGTTTGATGATGAGCTCTGAAACAGGTTATGGGCTCAGGACTCGGAAAGAGCAAGTGGATCAGGGGTGCAAATCCAAGCGTGATAATGAGGTAACTAATTATCTTTGATTTGTTATTGATATTGTCAGTTTGGTTATTGATGGTTGTTTATGTTCCTGAATTTTTTTTTTTGCAGTTTATTGAGAATGTGTGTTTAATGTGTCATCAATGCCAGAGAAATGATAAGGGCCGTGTTGTTCGGTGTCTTAAATGTAAAAGGAAGCGCTATTGCATACCATGCTTGACGAAATGGTATACTGTAGGATTATTTGCATTATACCATTCAGTTCTTGTTTTCTCACCGTATGTTTTTCTGTTAGGATTGGCATTATGGAATCTAAATTATCTTTAATTTATCCCTTTTGTGAATTATACTGATTCTGTTATCAATTATATAATTTGTTGTGAATTTCATGAACTTATGTGTAATTAGTATGATGGTTTTGTTTTAACAAAGATATATCTTGTTTCTAAATATAAATGCTATAGAAAACAGTTAACTGCTGGAACAGGTGATATCTTGCATGATAATGAAGCAATGATTTTGGTCTCAATTTTATTGCAAATCATGAGCAACATTATATTGTTAATATAAGTAAATTAGCATATGATATACTGTTTTGGGTTTTTAGGACTGGCTTTTATCATTTACAAGACAATGGCATAGCTTAGACATGTTTTAGTGATTTTTTTAATCATCTTATAAATTCCTATAGTTTAATTTCTCCAAGATTGATTTTGTTACTTAAGGAATTCTTTGTTCATGTTGTAGGTATCCTAAGATGACAGAGGATGAAATTGCCAATGCCTGTCCTGTCTGTCTTGGAAATTGCAACTGTAAATCTTGTTTGCGTCTGGATGCACCGATGAAGGTATGTAATCCAACCTTGCAACTTGTGCTTCAATGTGTATTTGTTAATTGTTTTAAATGCACATGTGAGATGTTATAATTTTACCTCTTGTTATTTACTGCAGGAACTGAAAAATTTAAAACTGGAAGTAAGCAAAGAAGAAGAATTGAGATACTCTAAGTTTTTCCTTCGCGCGCTTCTTCCATTTCTGAAGCAGTTAGATGAAGAACAAATGATGGAGAGAGAGATTGAGGCCAAGAGTAAAGGTAAGCACTTCTTTTGCCCCAAATATATGGAATTTATTTGATAAAAAACTAAGTTTTGCCTTGTTTTTTATCTAATTGCAAAACATTCTTCTTTAGGCATGTTTGAGATTGAGAAAAAAGGAATTTTGTAGACACAAAAGGTGTTGCTTTTATAGGATGAAATGGTTTTCTATTGGTTTAAAGGACAAATTTCCAAGTCCTCCATTTTTTCCCATTTTTTGTAATGATTTGTATTCTAACTACAAATCTTCTCTTTATTTCTTATGTTTTGTGTTTCCCTTCTTGTTTGGACATCAAAGGCCTTTCTTTTAGTTGTACTTGCAGCTTCCAAGTAATGGTCGTATCAATGAAATATTTTCTCACATATTTTGATTAATAAATTATTTGGAAGCATGTATTTTATGCATGTATTTTATTGGTGCACGTAAATGTCTGCTTATCTATGTTTTACAATGTGTACACATTATGAGTATGAGTGGCCAATGAGTGCTTGTGCATATGTCTGAAGAGAGTTGGCTTTGCTATTTGTCAGATCACTAATAGTTTATTTCTGCAGGTGTACCACTTGCAGACTTACAAATAGAGAATGCTGAATGCCCTGAAGATGAGCGCATGTTCTGGTAAGTTATATAGTTATTGGAATTCCACCTTTTCATTTTCTTAGTTTTGATAATAATCCATAATTGTTTTTCAGTGATAATTGCAGAACTTCTATTTTTGATTATCACAGAAGTTGCTCAAATTGCTCTTCTGATCTTTGTCTTGCCTGTTGTCGAGAGATCCGTGCTGGACACTTGCAAGGTGGTGGGCCGGATGTGCTTATGGAATATATTAACAGAGGATTTGAATATTTGCATGGTGGGAAAGACAAACCACAGGTTGAATCACAAGTTGAGTTACCTCAAAAGAATGAATCTGAGGATTTTATGGGGCCAAAGTCCGGATGGAAAGCAAATGAAGATGGAAGCATTCATTGTGCTTGTGATAGTGGCAATTTAGAACTAAAATGTTTGTTCCCAAACAAAAAAGTCAATTTTGCAGTTTCAGTGTCAGAGTTGGTAAAGAAAGTTGAAGAAATGTCCAAAAAATGGGAAACTGACTCTGCTAATGCTCCTGATGAACGATGTGCTTGTTTTAATTCAAATGGTGATCTTGATATCAGTAATAGTAACAGGTTATTAAAAGCAGCATGCCGAGAAGATTCTGATGATAACTATTTATTCTATCCAATAGCTGAAGATATCACAGAGGATGATTTGAAGCATTTTCAGTTTCATTGGAAGAGAGCTGAGCCTGTGATTGTTCGCAATGTGCTTGAAACTGCATCTGGTTTGAGTTGGGAGCCAATGGTCATGTGGCGTGCCTTCCGCCAGATCAAAAATGAAAAACATGACACACTTTTGGATGTAAAGGCAATTGAGTGTCTGGATTACTGTGAGGTCAGTATATTCACCTTTTTTTTTGGCGTGCATTGAAGATGAAGTGTTGCTGGCTTTTACTGCTATTTTCTGATAATCATTCTTGTTATATTCTCCATTTGTCATGATAATGATGGTTTCAATCCTATTGATATGCTATCATCTGTTGTGATGTTTAATGTGATGCTCAACTCTTGATGAATGCAGGTCGATATTAATGTCCATCAATTCTTCATTGGTTACACAGGAGGAAGGTTTGATGGTAAAAATTGGCCTCAGATACTGAAGCTGAAAGACTGGCCCCCATCTAAAACATTTGGTGAAAGTCTTCCACGACATGATGCTGAATTTATCTGTTGTTTGCCCTTTAAGGAGTATACACATCCACGCAGTGGACCTTTAAACCTTGCTATCAGATTGCCTAAGAATTCTTTGAAGCCAGATATGGGGCCAAAGACATATATTGCCTATGGATATCCTGAAGAGCTTGGGCGTGGAGATTCGGTAACTAAGCTTCACTGTGACATGTCTGATGCGGTATGCTTAGTTTCCTTTTCTTTTCTTGTTTAGATAAAATAAGATATATGGTGATAGAAAGAGAATGGAAGGTTAGAAATCAATAAAGCAACCTTCTAGAAAAGGTGAAAATTGAACTCTAAAATAGAAGTCAAGACAACTTGGTTTTCCAATCTCAAAGTGTTACCAGGTCGCATTTTGTAGATAGCTTATAGAATGATGCTTTAATTGCTTCTATTCTGCTGATACCACATGCTTAGGTTGGTTATCTTCCTAAACTTTTTCCAGGGATTTGTATGTTATCTTCTTCCAAATATTGCATAAAAATTTAAGTGAAATTGAATGTTTCTATGTAGTGATATTTACTAGCTGTTGTATGAGTGTTGTTTTTAATTACTTTTGTTGACATTCAAAGGGTAACTGTCCTGTGCAATGGTAAGATTTTTTCGTCAATTAGTGAGAAGACTGTTTAAAGAAGATTTCTATTTAGAATTCCTTGCGAGGACTCTACTGGGATGAGCCAATGTGTTCTTGATAACGGCTGATCTGATAATAATCAACTGTTAGATGTTATGATATGCAAAGTGTTAAAATACTAGAAATTTGGAAATTTTCTCACATCAGCAGTGAATCTTTTGCATCTATATGTGCTGTGGCTATCAGGATCAGAATCTGACATCATTGCTAAACCTCATACTTTTAATAATGATTAATTCGTGCATATTAAATCTGGCTGTTTCAGGTAAATGTCTTGACGCATACTGCTGATGTGTCCAATAAAACTCATTATACTGAAATACAAAAGTTGAAGCTAAAGCACTTTGAACAAGACGAAAGAGAGCTTTTTGGAAATAATCAGAATGTGGATGGAGTTGATAAAGGAGAGCTTTTTGGAAATAATCAGAATGCGGATGAAGTTGATAACATGCATGGTGTTGATTCTGGTAGGTCTTTTACTGATGATAATGGATTATCTAGTGAAGCTGATGACCAGAATGAAAATTCTCTGTTTAATGTTACTGCTTAATAATCTAGGGAAATGTGACGAGGAGGCAGGAGTGGTTCCAGGCAGAAGTACCGGGGATGGACCTTTAAAGTGTGGAAATGAGTCAGAATGGATGGATGCTTTAGATGGAGGTGCTGTTTGGGACATTTTCCGGAGAGAAGATGTTCCTAAGTTGCATGAGTACCTCAACAAGCACTTCAAGGAATTTAGGCATATCCACTGTAGCCCATTACCAAAGGTAATTGTGTATTGCTTAAAAAATCCGGCTCTCCTATCTACCTTTTCACTGTGGTTACACTTTACAAAATGGTATTTCTGACTTGGTAGAAAGAGTCTAGGTCCCATACTAGAAAGAAACTGTCATGTCAAATCTGACCAAGATGGACCAAATAAATTGGGTTCATTGTGGCTTGTCTGAATTTTTAGCTGAAGTGCTTACATCCTCAAATTATCTCTCAATAAACTAGTGTTATTTCTGGTGTTGTAGGTGGTTCACCCCATTCATGACCAGACATTTTTTTTGACTCTAGAGCACAAGAGGAAGCTAAAAGAGGAATATGGTTAGTCCCGTGATCTATTTAATTGGTTTGGATTAATTATTTTCCTCTCAATTTTTAACATTTATGAATATGTTTTTGACACCATCATGAAGGCATTGAACCATGGACATTTGTCCAGAAACTTGGAGATGCTGTCTTCATTCCCGCAGGCTGTCCTCATCAAGTGAGAAACTTGAAGGTAAAATATATGTGTTTTGAAACCAGTTTAAGACGAACTCCAAAAAAGTGGTTTGCCTGGTAATTGCTGTTGGTTATTTTTTGGATGTTGAAATTGATGGGAGTGGCATTTATCAAGGATTAGGCAATATCTGAAATTAAAATGTCCTGTTTTCCTTATTTCTTACTTAACTGTCTTCATAAATATATTGCTAATTTATCAATCGCTTTCTATGGTTGCCCGTGGCTGCTATTATGGCAATAATCTTAACAGCCCACCTCTGGAAGGTTTTTTTCTTTCTTTTTTTGGGGGCTGTGCATTTCTGAACAGCATAAGCTGATTATGTTTATGGACTCTGGGTTCACTAGCCAACCTTAATCCAAATCCTCGTGCCTTTTCAGTACATTCATGGCCTGATGGTGTTTCTGGTGCACCATGGCCTAGGTCCTAAAATTTTAGGACACTGCATTAACAAACAGTTCAGATTTTTTTAGATCTGATATGGATGCATTTTCTGTCTTTATGACGATGTGTGAGATTGTGATGATTTAGCTGTATGATTGATAAGGTTTGTACTAGAATTACCATGCAATATGCTTCTATTTTACAGTTCTTATTTTAAAAAGCTGAACCTTATATCTTAGATTTTAAATGCTTGCCCCAGGGGCATATGCAAATATGAAAAGTAACGTAGGCTGAATCTCTGTGGTAACTAGCTTCTATCTTTTACAGTCTTGCATTAAGGTAGCAATGGACTTTGTCTCACCTGAAAATGTAGGTGAGTGCATACGGCTGACAGAGGAATTCCGTTTGCTTCCTCCAAATCATCGGGCTAAAGAGGACAAGTTGGAGGTATTTCTAATTTTACTTTCATGTCTATATAATAATGGAAGGTGCTGAAACATACATTATCTAAAAGGAACGGGTCTTTGGTAATAAGAATGTTTTCCTTGAGAAATTGTTTTGTGCATAGAGAATGGAATCTCTCAACAATAAGTTGGCCAGGTTTTGTTTCTTGTAGATGTTTCTTTTTTCTGCATATCACTTTTCTTAAAGGTCCAGTGGGTTTCTAGATCTAGATCAATATTAGAACATGTATTAAGTAGGAAATTCTTGCATCCATTTTTAGAGTTATTCCATGATCATATTTTGGTTAATGCTAAAAAATTATAGGATCATGTCATAAGAGAAATTGAATTCAAATTCGAATTAAGTGGTAGAAAGGGTTGATCTGGACTTGAAATGATCTGTGCAGTCTTGCCCTGTGAATGCTAGGAAGAGTTTTAATTGCTATAGTATTTCAAACCCTTTCAGTTTCATTGAGTTCTGCTAGGCTATTGCATGTTTCACAATAGAATAATCTCTAGTGCTTTTTAGTATACGTTCTGCTTATATATATATACAGTACCAAGACCCTCAAAATAATGAATTACATTGTAATATCTTGAACTGTCCTGTACCAAACATCGTTTGAACTGTAATTGCATCAAAGTTGCCAATGTTATTGTCGCTAGTCAATATAACTCTTGATTCCTTGCATCATGATGGACACTTTATCTTCACTTTGTAGCACCATGAATCCCAAAAACTGACGTGACATGTTTTATTTTTAGTAGCATTTACTCCAAATTTACTTGTTTATCATTCATTGGCTAAATCTAACCTGGGTGGGTATTTGATGCAGATCAAGAAAATGTATCTTCATGCTGCTAGATGGGCTCTTGATGTTTTAACAAATGGTGGAGAGTGAGTAGCTATTCGTTTATATTTCATTTATAAACTAGTATTTGTAGCAATATCCATGCCCCACTTTAATTCTGTTTTCCTCTTTGCCATCAAATCATTGCCAAAATGTTTTTGCAAAATATGCTCATTTTATCAGTTTGGCATGATGCATTCCTGTATATATGGAGCATTTTGATATTTCTATGATAGGGCATGATGTATGATGAATGGAAAATGAATTAATTCTGTTCATAAAAGAATTTGCTGTATTTCAGCTGCTATACACATTTCCACTGAAGGTAACAGTGAAATGATATGTTTGATTTTAATTGACAATTGGGACACTGGTAAAACCAGGTTGTTAGGAACATAAGAGGAAATTTATTGAACATTTTCTGTTGAACTTCATTAAGACATGTTAAACAATTCTATTTGTTAGAATGTTGTGCTGCTGCAGTGCATAAAACATTCTTGTGCCTTTGTCATGACACAGTTTTAGGCCAGGCTTGGCTGTGAATGAAGGAAATTGAAATTACTCTTTAATGCATATTTAAATGTGAAATGCGTTGTTTCTCTTGCTTACGGATGCTCATGCCCAAGGGGAAGATTACTTTTTTGCAGTATTGTGAATTTAATATGCATTTCTTTGTTAATTCGATCAGAGCAATGAAGTGCTTATGTTTTTTGATTTCAGAGTGGACGAACCTGAGGAGGTCGAGAAAGAGCAAGCTAGGAGCAAGAAGAGGTCATAGGCAGGCCCATCTCCAGTCCTGCATCGTACGTGAACACCTTAAGCAGGAGTTTTTGGTTACCGTTTTACTCATGCTTCGGGCACATATGGTTAGCCACTGTAAAAAATTTCCCCTGTTCTCATAAGCAGATGTAAACTTTCATTTGGCTTAGCTAGCTGCTAATCAAACATATTAGTATGGTTGAAACTGTTCCTGAATGAGATTGGTACTCAGGAAGAGATGCACAAGCTTCAATGCTGCAGAATCTTTTTGGCTAGCACAGTATTTATTGTGCATGTTTCTAATTAATTATAAATGTTTAGATATAATCACTAGTTATCTGAGCACGAGTCTTGTTTCTCTGCCATTTTCATCTTGAAACGCTTCAAAAATCTCATAATATCTTCATAATATTCACTGCTTGGTAATTTACAATATGATGAGAGTCTGTATTTCAAGGGTTTAATTCTGGATGTGTCTGATATGAAGTCCCTGATATGTCATGTCCAAACTCTTAGCAGTACAGAACATTTTTTGAAGTGGAATGATAAGATTTGTCTTCATAAAAATGTTAACTTCTATTTATTTTAATGATACTAAAGAATAATTTTGAGATCTCAGTGAAGTCAAATAATATAATAAACTTTGATAAATATGGTAACAGGAAGGCTAAGCATTAATAGCGAGTAGATATAGGTCAAGTGGGATATTATGGATATCAACACAAGAAAGACAAACATAGGAGGGGACCAACAAGTAGCTCACCCTCAGACTTGTGTTTCTGACCAAGGATTGCCACAGCAACCAGAAAACCAATCGATTTTTCTTATCAGGTTATTCTACGGCCCCTTCCGGCGCAGGAGACTAATCTCCTTTATAGCATCGTCCGGCACAGGTTTCATTACCAGCAAGGATTCGAACAGTGTTCGTCTCGTGGGGGAGAACTAGCTCCTTGCTGCTGGGCTCAACCCTCGTTGGTTATAGTAGCTTTTCTTTTCTTTACACAGAAAGCAGACCAAGCAAGAAGAACAGCATTCCTCTAATTAGAATTAACGTATATTAAGAGCTCACATTTACACTTTGGAAGTACTCTATATTACATGTTTATAATTTGCATTTTTTGCAGCAGATTAATATATTTCATGGGGTTTTACGTAGTAATAATTATCATTTACATATCTCTAATAACTAGGACTGTTAGGAATATTTTCTTCTTCTTCATCATCCTCATCGAGATTACAAGAAAAAAATGCTACTTATATACACAAATTCCTAATTATGATTTTATTACCTGTTCATTACTCAAACTTGAAAAGAAATCTAAAGTACAACAAAATTGAAATGATCAATATCATTAAGCTAAAAATTGCAAGCAAGGTTAATTCTTTTAATTGATTCAGGTAATTTATATTAATTTTTAATAAGTTATAAAATTCAAGGTGATTAGAAATAAAATTGATATATTAAATAATTGATTAATCTTTTAGTTCAAGCAATCTAACTATTCTCTCTAGTTAAGGTGTTTGGTGACTTAATATGAAAAATTCAGATAGTTGGCAACTGGTCTTGAACTTAAAATTCGGGTCGTGACAATTATGAATCTTTGGCTTGAAGGATTGATGGTGTGTTTACAACTCATAAGTTTGTTTTTTTATGAAGATAAAAGATTAAAGTGTAATTTTATTCTTTTGATATTTTAAATTGTATTCTTATCAAAATAACACTCTATTGAGAATTTTTTTTCATGACTTTACATGGTTCTTGAACTTATTAGAAATAAAAAAAATAATTCTCAAAAACAAAGGCGCAATTTATGTCACAACCATTCCTTTTGTTTTGGTCCCTATAATAGTAATGATCGACTTGTGGGACTCACATGTACACTTAGTATGGGCTCGGGCTACCGTGCTCGAGCCTATACATCTTGGTAGAAATTGGATTCAAGCATAGTACCCCAACTCTATATAGATATTTTTAGACCTTCACAAGGTTCTCTAGGTTTTTTAAGCTGTTTAAATTTAAATCCATTGTATTCCATTCATAATTTCACTTAATTGTTCATTAGCTAATCGAGATCAAGGTCATGACATCATAAGGCATAAAAGATGACACAAATATCTGTTCAAATAAATTTTAAGCATAAAAAAATAGATAATTCATGTCCACAGCACATTGTTTGAATAACAGCATTTTCTTCAGCTTGATTGGTGAAACGTGTCCTGCTCTCCATTGTGGCTTAGTCGCATGGAACCCAATATATATGTACCCATGCATATATTTGACCTATTGCTACAAAATAGATCAAGCATATATATGAAATGAGAGCTAGTTTCAAGTCAAAATGTTGAAAGATAGGTTTTCTTACCCACAGGAAAATGACATTCTGTGGAGATTAGTAATTACACTGAAATACTAGGCGTGTTGTAAATTTTTTTCTTCAAAAAAAAAAAAAAATCTAGTATGTAGATTATTTCAATGTCTTTTTATATTAAAAAAATTCAAAATATAAATAAAAAAGCTCATGAAAGCATCTAATTAAATAAATAGATAACCATATATGTAAATAAATAAAAACAAACCGTTAAGAATAATAAAAAAGAAATTAAAAAAATTAAGAAATGAATGTACCTTAATGTATTCAATTACATAAAACGAGACAATTGTCCAATTGTGTTTACCGAACTTGTTTATTTAAATTAATAAAAAATAATAGAAATAAAAACACAAATAAAATTGATTGAATAAATTCACACATTAAAAAATATTGTGCAAGGTCGAACATATTATAAATATTATTTAAAAATAAATATTTTTATTTTGAAAAATAAACTTCTTTTGTATATAAAAAAATATAGATGAGTTAGGATAATATCTTAAATTGAATAGAAAAATAGCTTTAACAAAAGAAAAAAAATCAAAAGAATGAGGATCAAATTGAAAAAAAAAAACAACAAAGCTTTGTTTGAATGATGACATTGAAAGCCAAAAAAGTTTAATAAAAGGGCCAAGAAAAAAAATTAAGTGTTTTTGTGAGGGTATTTTTTAATTAGAATAATTTCTCAATTTAATTAAGGTGGACTTCGAAGCTATGTTTGATCATAATTAGGCTCAGTGGCCAGATAAAGGAAAAACAAAAAACAAAAAACAAAAACTAGAGCTTTAATCAATTAGAGACTATTTGATATTGCTAATTAATTAAAGTGATTTGTTACTTTAATTTATAATTCAAAAAATATTGTTCATAATAACTTATTATGATAAAAGTAAGTTGACATGACTTTAACTTAGAAATATATTTGGTTAAAATATTCAAATCAATTTTTTTTTTTAAATTATGACAAGAAGAATTTATTAGTGAAACTTTTACTCAATTTATAACAAATTATTTATTTATGTAAAATATTATTGTTAATAAACATGTTTACGATTTTTTTATGAGTTACCTAGTTGTTTAAAATTATTTAAAATTATTGTTTTTGATGTTATCTAGTTGCCACGTGATTTTTTCACACCCTTCTTACAACAGTGTCATGCTTACTGTCCCAACAGAATTTGTCCTGTGTATAAATAATTAATTTTAAATAAAAATAATAATTTATTTAAAATTATATTTAAAATTTATTAGAAATAAACTGAAAATTATAAATTAACACCAACCTCAAATCTGTCAAACCATGCATTGATTTGAGGCATCCATTTAGGATGTCTGAATATCTAACTCCATTGACAATTTAAACGCTGATGATATTACTTGAGCGGCCTCAATGTTTGTGAACCTCAACATAAATGAAATTAATGAAATAGTGATTACTTCATAAATTATGTTATATTTTTTTTAAAAAAAACTAAAACCTTAACAAACTTACATTGAAAGGTCGTCCTTCCGCTGTGCCTCGTACTTGCTAGTAAATTGATTCTGCTGCGAAGGCACGCCGCCTCTATTTTGTGAACTAGCGCTGGAAGAGGCAGCATTGGTTGACGGTGCAAGTGGTGTAGGTGCCTCTTCTTGAGAGGCACCTAAGGAAATATCATCCTAGCTGCTGATGAACTAGCTGCGACCATATGTGAGCGACCAACTCTAGTTTTCATTCTACGCATCTACATAATTTTATACAAATAATTAATAATTAAATTCAAATGTTAAAAAAAAATTCGATAGCACCTCCCCTATACTGGATAATATCCAAATCCACAAACCTGTAAATATTGACAATAGCTACAACCAATTGACGCAATTTATACTAATTATTCCAACATATTCAATTAATAATTCTAAGGTAAATTCAATATTAAGAATTACAATTCAACAAATTATTCAATAATTATGCCAATACAACAATAAAATATATTAAATAAATTAAAAAAAAAACTCTAGACTAACAATTACAATAAATGGAAAAAATTAAACATAAATCATGCAATAATAGAGTAAAATTAATAATTATTCCAAAATATTCAATTACTAATACTATGGTAAATTCAACATTAACAATTACAATTCAACAAATTATTCAATAATTATGCCAATACAACAAAACAATAAATTCAAAAAAAACTCTAGACTAACAATTAAAATAAATGGAAAAACTTAAACACAAATCATGCAATAATAGAGTAAAATTAATAATTATTCCAACATATTCAATTACTAATTCTAAGGTAAATTCAACTTTAACAATTACAATTCAACAAATTATTCAATAATTATGCCAATACAACAATACAATAAATTCAAAACAAATTCTAGACTAACAATTAAAATCAATGGAAATAATTAAACACAAATCATGCAATAATAGAGTAAAATTAATAATTATTCCAACATATTCAATTACTAATTCTAAGGTAAATTCAACATTAACAATTACAATTCAACAAATTATTCAATAATTATGCCAAAACAACAATAAAAAGTATTCAATAAATTAATAAAAAAAACTATAGACTTTAGGAATGAAATATGCTTACCTTAATAATGTGTTGAATTCAATACTTTATCTACATTATAAAAATACACCAAAACAAAAAACATAACAAAAATAAAAATAGCTAAAACAAAAAAAACCCTTAAAGTAAAATTAAATAGAGGAAACACATACCTTTTAATTTGATGAAGATTCACAAGAAAACTTGTTAGAGATTGTAGGTGAAAGCTTTAAAGAATTGAGAGGAAAAAAAATCAAAAGTTAAGGTGAAAAATAGAGGAGATGAAAAAATTAACTGAAGAGGCGGTTACTGGGATTTATAGGGCAGTGTTACTGACGGAAATAAAAAATTATTATTATTATAATTTATTCCGTCAGTGAAGTGTCAAAAATCCGTTGATAATTTTTGAATTTTGCACCAACATTTTTAATTACCCTCCATATTTTTCGCGGTCCATCGGTAATTCCGTCGGTAACCTGACGCGGTCAAAGATGCATTTAATGCACCACCCTTTGGAATTTGCACAGTCCGTCAGTAATTTTATCGGTAATATTGACCCGCTGACAACTTACCGATGAACGTGACTCTATCAACAAAGTCGTCGGTGTTGTGGCGTTTCCAGAGACGCTACTGTGAAATGCTGACGGACTTAACTCCGTCGGGAACGTCATCGATAGTGGTTGTGGTGTTTCTAGTGACGCTACTGTGAAATGCTGACAGACTATAATCTGTCGGTATGGATGTCGGTTATTGTGGCATTTCAAGTAATTATTTTTTAACTTTCTATGAAATGCTGACAGATTGTTATCCATCGGTATTGTCGTCGGTGATTATGGCATTTCAAGTAATTATTTTTGAACTCTCTGTGAAATACCAACGAACCTTATTCTGTCGGTATGGACGTCGGTGATTGTGGCATTATACAAGAAAAGTTGTATTTGTATTGCCTATTTACTTTCCTACAAAAACTTAAATGGTAAACTGTCTATCGCACAAAATAATAACAACAGTGCTTAAACAATAAATATTTCGTGTTACAAAATATATCATCCATAATCTATATTACATGAAAAAAGAGTTTTACACAGGGCTTCATTCTGATAGTTAGTCAGAATTTTCTTCTTCATCATCATCGATTGAATAGTCATCACTTTCATCGCAATCTTCAATATGGATATCATCATCTTCATCGACATTTGCTTGTCCACTAGAGCTCAAAACAACATTCAACTCCTCAGTGTCAACATCAATAAGACTATTATCGAAAACACGAAAATTTGAATTTTCTTCTAATTCAATCGAAGGAGCAACTCGATATGGTTCAACCAACTCACTAACTTGAAAGACTTCATCTCGCACACTTGTGTCTTCGTTCTCTTCCTGAACAACCTCAACACGACCCCAGGGTTTCGTTTTTAAAACGGACAACCAATCCACTCTTGATCGATCCTTTCTAAATGAAAGGGTGTATGTGTAATAAACTTGTTGACATTGCTTTGCGAAAACAAAAACATCGTTTATGTTGCAGAGTCTAGCTTTTTAGTTGATTTCAACCAGACCATAGTGTGGATCAACTCTGATTTCTCTGTCAGTCGTGTTATACCAATAGCATTTGAATAAAAAACACTTTATTCTGCTCGCTATGATATTACAGTTCGACAACCTCTTCTAATTTACCATAATAGTCAACTTTAAACTCACTACTAATGGATCCATTAACACAAACACCACTATTATATGTCTTTCCTCCATGCCCATATTCTTCAGTATGAAAAACATATCCATTGACAAAATATCCACTGTAGCACTTAACTTTTCTTTCAGGCCCCAGGCTTGGTGAAGATAATGACTTAGGCGCACTCCTTCCTATTTGATAAACCTTGTATGTAATGTACATCAATAAACAGTAAATGAATGAGAATCTCGTAATGACATGCATACAATAATTTTGCAAGTTAGAATGAGTTTGTGATAGTGCTTACATGTGTTTTGAACCACATGGTAAATTGTTCATCTTGTAATTGAAAGATCTGGGATTCAGTCAGCTGTGAGTTATTAGAGAGCAAATATTGTCGATGTTGCCTGCAAGTAATAATGAGTGTATGATATTACAATATATAATTAGCAGTCTATTACTGATAAAGTTTAATTAGTATTACACATATATAAACTTACTGAATAAAAGGTCTCAGCTCATCACAATTAAATAGAACATAGTTATGTGCTTGTTTGAACTCTATTTCCGACAAATATCTTCCTCTTACGACATTTTTAGGTGTGGGTCATCCAGGATCGGAGAATATTGACAAGTTCCTATTGGAAGGCACTCCACCACCATCATCATGCTGTGGAACGTGATTCATTCTCGTTCTCAGATGAGGTTCAAAATAGAACGAGATAAAGTTGAGATCTCCTCAACAATATAGGCCTCACATATCGAAGCCTCAACATGCGCCCTGTTCTTAACCTTTTTCTTAAGATTAAACAAGTACCTGCATTGAATTAATCAAGTATTTTCAATTAAGAAAAACATAGAAAATACTTTTATATATGAATTATATTGCAACTGTAATATCTAACTGTTCGAATGGATACATCCATCTATACTAGACTGGTCCTCCAGCTTTTGCCTCGAATAATAGATGTATAGGGAGATGCTCTATTGAGTTAAAAAATGATGGAGGGAATATCATCTCAAGTTTGCATAGTGTCTCGACGATATTTGTTTGAAGCCTCTCAATATGCTCAACATTCAACTTGCTGGAGCATATATCTCTAAAGAAATGACTGATCTCCATGAGTGCATCCTATATTTTCTTTGGCAACAAATCATGAAAAGCTAATGGGATGAGTGTTTGCATAAATATGTGGCAGTCATGACTGTTCATTCCATACAATCTGCAGTCCTCTATATTAACCAGCCTTGATATGTTGTGCGCTTTTCTCTAATGCGAAGCTTGCTCTTGGTTTTGCGACCCATGACTCATCATAAAACCAACTCCATATTTTTATGGTTACAGTATAAAGCTATATCCAATCTAGCCTTGATGTTGTCCTCTGTCTTCCCCTTCATATGTATGACGGTGTTGAAAATGTTCTCAAACATGTTCTTTTCAATGTGCATGACGTCAAGGTTATGGCAGAGCAAATTGGTCTTCCAATAAGGAAGCTCCCAAAAGATACTTCACTTTACCCAATTATAGGTCAAACCAAAACTAAGAAACTTTTGCTTACCTGATTGAAGGCCAAACACAATGTCACCGTACTCTGATACAACATCATGCAATTCTTCACCAGAAAGACGCGAGGATGCAACATCTTTTTCAACTCTGCCAACAAAGAAATCTTTTCTGTTCTTTTTGTACCTGTGATTAAATGACAAGAAGCAACAGTGACAGTCAAAAAAAGAAGCTTTACCTCCGTTTGCTAGCATGAATGCCTTGTTGTTTTCCATGCAGTATGGACATGCTAGTTTTCCATGTGTGCTCTAACCAGAAAGCATTCCATAGGTTGGAAAGTCATTGATAGTCCACATCAAAGCTGCCCTCATAAGGAAATTTTGTTTCCTCAATATATCATAAGTCAGAGCTCCGGAGGACCACAATTGCGCTAACTCATCAATCAACGGCCGAAGACAAACATCTATATTCCGCCCCAGGCTGCTTGGACCAGGTATGCCAGTAGATAAAAACATGAACTCCAGCCTCATACACATTCCCGGTGGCAACTTATAAACTGTGAGTATGACCGGCCAATAAGAATAAGGAGCAGCAAATGACCTAAATGGGTTGAATCTGTCTGTACACAATCTAAGATGCACATTTCTTGATTCAGCTAAAAAGTGAGGATGCACACTTTTAAGAGTTTCCACGCTTCGCCATTAGAAGGATGCACCATCACTCCATCAACCGCATCATGTGCTTAGTGTCATGTCATGTGCTTAGCAATCCTTGATGACATGAATAACCTCTACAGTCTAGGTGTGATTGGGAAGTATCTAAGTTTTTTATATACCACTAGAGTCTTTCCCCTGCCAGTTCTGGGTTTGTAACGGGAATGCCCTCATGTCATGCACTTGCTCATCTCAGCATTTTCAAGGTAGTATAACATGCAGAAGTTAGGGCACATGTCAATTTTCTGGTATCCTAAACCGAGGGGTTTCATCATGGACTTCGCAGCATAGAAGTTCTCTTTCAGCATGTTCCCTTCAGGTAAAATACTTCTCGCCCATTCAATAATTTTGTCATACCCAACCTCACTCAACCCGTGATCTAACTTAATGGTGAACACATGTGCTACAACCGATAATTTACTGTGGTTTGTGTAGCCATCCCATAATGGTTCGTCAGAATCTTTCAACAAATCAAAAAACATAGTTGCATCTGAATTAGGTTCTTCTTCTACGATTGGACATTGACTGATATTACCTTGATTCATTCTCATTGCATCCATAACCATATTTCTGTAAGGATTAGTGTTGTCATTTGCCGCTTCATGCACGCTAGAAGTTGACCCAACCACCGTTTCTTCCATTCTCCTCTTACTAACAAATACTTCTCAATGTGCATACCAACACTGATAATTCTCTTTGTGTAGAAGATGCATCATTACAATATCTGGATGAAGATACTTTTTATTTTGACACTTCCTGCATGAGCACCTAATACTGGCTCTAGTAAAATTTCTGGGAATAGATGTTGTGAAATTAATAAAACCCTGAACCTCATTACAATAATCCATCCTCCGCAATCCTTGGGGTGAATCTCGATCCATCCATGAACGATCATCCATGACTTATATCGAACCTCTATAAAATTATGATGACATCATGTATTAATTAACTAAGTTAGGTCAACAAACTTGCAAAAATATTAATTTACCTCGAGATTATCCAACAAACCAATCACAACTTCTCTTAAGTATTAAATATTCATTATCATTTACCAACGTCCATACAAATTAATATATATATATATATATATATATATATATATATATATATATATATATATGAAAATTACCACTCCGCAATACCATTGATAAAACTTAAAACGGACTCATTAAGCAAGTTATTAATTATTTCAAAACAGTACATGTAATTCGGTAATTTCATAAAGTTTTAACAATTTACAAACAGATACAATCTTACAAAATTTAAAACAAACCATAACAGGTACAAAATTATACATTCATATACTACAAGTTTGTTTGAGAAATAACAATAAAACATGTACATCTACTAACAAAATACATATACTAAAAAAACAATAAAATTGACATTTATATGTTAAAATTTAAAAAGATAGAATTACTTATAAAAATTGATAAAATCCATCGGTAAATCAGAACACGGATGCTGCAACCACAAAACTTCAAGAGATGAGGGAGATTCTTGTTTGGGGGGAGGGGGGCTGGTTATTTTCAAATGAGGAGAGTTGAGATTAGAAAAAAGAAGGAGAAATAAGGGAGGAAAGGGTCGGCAGAGAGGGCTATATTAACTTTTTCTGACGGTTTCACCAACGGACTAATCCGTCAGTGTGTTCGTCGCCTATTTTGATGGAAAAATTAACACGTCATCGTACGGTTTTACCATTTCAAATCCCTCGGTAATTCCATTGGCATTTTAAACGGTGAACCGGTCACGTCACCGTACGGAGCTGCCATTTTGAATCCATTGGCAAAAATCACCCGCAAAAACCTCCACATCAGCAAACCGCCTTTTTTTTTTTCTGAACTTTTCGTCTGTAATTTAGTCGGTAACTATCGACGGAATGTGTCCGTCGATAGTTACCGACTGAATTACAAACGAAAAAAGTTCTGTCGGTAAGTTCGACCTCAAATTACCGACATAAATATTTCGTCGGTAAATCCGTTGCTATTAGAATTATGTTAAAATGACTTTACATTAGAAATATTTTTAGTAAAAATTATTTAAAATAATTCTTAAAAAATAGATATTGTATGACTCGTTTGTTTTATGGAAAATAGTTTTCTGAAAACTACTTTCTAAATTTTTCTATATTTGTTTACTATTGAAAAAAGTTGGTTAATGAAAAAAAATTCAGAGTACAAATTTTTATTTTACTTGATTTCCATGAAAGTGTTTTTCTTTTATATATTTTGAGCACAAAACACTTTTTAAAGAGTTGTGAAAAAATAAAAAATATCTTGTTATTTGTTAATTATATCAATTTTGATTTTTAATCTTTTAATTGTTATATTTTTTAGAATACTTTTTTTAGTTTATCCATTAAACTTTGATTTAATTTGACATATAAAAAAATTGATAAATACAAACAGAAACACTGATAAAAATTTTAATACATTCAAAATATATTCATAGGCCTCCACTTACATATGATGGGTCTATGAAAGGTCATGTTGACCTTGCCCAAATTATTATATTATATCCATACAAGATATTGCACAAAACCCTAAAATAAATTTGCACCTAGAAAAAAAATTATTTTTGTTATATTTTTAACAAAATATCAACATAATGGCAAAACCCTTTTTATCATTAGATTTTTATAATCAAGTAATATAAAGCAGTGGATTGCATCTTAGTTGTGATTTACACATACACACACATAGAAAGATATCAAGATTGAGTTTCTATTTGTGTTTATGTTTCAAGCGCTTTTGAATTTTGAAATTTTTTTTAAAAAAGATTGTTTTAAATTAATATTTTTTTTAGTGTTTTCATATCATTTTGATGTGTTAATATTAAAAATGATTTTAAAAAATTAATATATTTTAAAATAAAATAATATTTTAAAAAATAACCATAACCACATTATAAAACAGTCACTTCAGCGTGTGGGAGACAGATTGCCTCAGCTAATTTTGTTATGAGTACTTTTTGTACAATTGAGACTGATAAACTGCAGCGCACTTACATTTCTAGAAGTTTCATAAACTACTAGCCATTATTGGATTTGTTGAAATGTACATTGCGTTGTTTATCCAGAATTAAGCATCTATCTTTATTTTTGTTTTGTTTTGTTTTGTTTTGTTTTATGGGTTTTTTTTTCAATAAAAAAGTTGAAGTTAGAAACATAAGGGCCCAGCTCCCTGGCCTAGGTGTGTTATGTCCACTCGCCCGAGGTCTTGGTCTGGCTCAAAATTCAGTTCTTTTCAATCTCTTTTTATTTTTGTTCTAGGATTTTTTTTAATCTCCAAAATATATTTTAATGCATTTTCAGTGATGTATATTCTTGAGGGTATTTTAATCTTTTTACATCACACATTAGTCATTAAAATTTTTTACATGGGTATATCCATCTCTTGAACTTTTCTAGATATAGTAAAATGAGCTAATTGTCCTCCAAGTGAGAAAATTTAAAAGTAAGTAAGAGGGTATTTTAGTTTTTCTATTTTAAAAAACATTAAAACGACAACTTTACACCGGAATTAAAAAAAAAAAGGCTATGTATAAATGAGCCTTTTAGTCTTTCACATAGATTTTTTTGTTAATTTTAGGATCATCGAGGGCACTTTTTTCTTTTTGGTTTGATAAATTATTTTTTTAATGTTAAAAGCTACTAACACGAGTGGTGCCCTCGTTAATGCGTGAGAGATGCCCACACACTTTGAACAACGTGTACGACCCCTTCTAGTGGCTGAAGTTTGCTCTTTAGTAATGTTAATATCGTGTCCTCTTTCTTATGGTACGATGCATGTTGGTATAGATGGAGTGTTTTGTCGTCAATAAGAGTTTTTTTTTCTCTCCTCCCTAAAAAATTACAAGATTGTGCTCTTTTTTTAACTATTTCAGCTTTAGTCCTTATTCTTTTGATTTCTAGTTGTTTTTCTTGGCCCTTATATAAAAGTCTAATTCGTTTTCAATTTCATCCTTCAATCCCAATTTATCATATATTATTTTTTTCAATTTGATCCTTATAGAACTTTTATTGGTTTTCAATTTCATCATTTAATCTAAAATTATGGCATATTATTTTTACAATTTGATCCTTTTTTTAATTTTTTTTTTCATTTTGTTAAAGTTTTTTTTTATATATATAATTTAACCTCCAAATTGAAGATTTGTTGTTGCCCTCTAATTTATTTTTTATTTCAATTTTAACATTGTTTTTTTATTGTAATTTTTTATTTTTAATCTTTTATGTGATTTTTTTTTTCGATTTTATCTTTCAACATTTTATTTGTTGAGGATTAGGCTTCGTAGTTTTTGTTTTCTATATATGGTGTTTCTGCTTTGATGATCCAAGTCACGGGTTTGAAAAGTTAACACGAGTCGATATTTTGTTAGCTTACTTTCTATTATAATTTCATCGTTTTGACATTAGTTTTTTTTATATAAAAAATAGCTTTGTGGTTTTCTTCAAAATTGTTTTCTATTGATTTATCCAAACTTCATGACCTAGTACATGAGTTCAGAGAGTTAACCCGGATTGACTTGCTTCTTAATGCCCAAATTACATATTTATCATGTTAGTTCGAGTTGACTAACATCAGTTTTTTTTTATCCCTCTTTTATCTTATTTCTTCCTTTCATATTTGATTTACTGAAAATTGAACAATATTGTTTTACTGCTATTGAATAAAAGTTTTATTTTCTAGATTACCGTGATTGTTTTTTTTTTTTTTTTTTATCTCTTTGCTATTGTTGTCTTTTTTTTTATTCAAAATAAAATCAGTTTATTTAGTTAGTTGAGACTATAACTCTAGTCATTGAATTTTTTCTATTTTTTTAAAACAAGTTTGTGTCACCTAAATATTTTATGAAAAAAATAACGCGAACCCAACATACTAAGGTACATGTCTAGTTCTTCACTAAAAATCAATTAGATATAATAAATCACGAGATCATATGAGAACTACTATTATGTGATTAGAAAAATTTGAACCACAGAAAGCAGATTCTGAACTACACAATACGTTTCTGATATATAAATATATAATTTGTTTTGTCCAACATCTTCTACTTCAAGCACCCATGGCATTTGAATATGGGAAAAGCTGAAATTTAATAATGCTGGAATTTGTGGTTCCCCTGCTATTAAGGGACAGCACCAATAAAAATTTAGATAGTTGTAGAATAATTCCAATGAAGTAGCTCTCGTGTTGTCAATTTGTCTAATGTGTTTTGTAACGTGAAGAATGTTTCAACTTGTCTAATGTGTTTTGTAACGTGAAGAATGTTTTTAATTTAAAATGTATTAAATTAATGTTTTATTTTTTTAATTTTTGATATTATCATATTAAAAACTATAATTTTTTTTAAAATATCAATTAAGAAAATATTTAACCACATTACCATCCAATATTTTATAAACAAGAATGTCAGAAACCATCTAGAGTTGTCCCTGTTCTCCTCTCTCTCTCAGTCTCTCTCTTCACTGCACATCTATTAGCTCTCACTCCGATTTGGCTTGGATGAAACAAACACCTTAAAAAAAATAGAGCATATTCCACCAACGCATAAAATTTGAAAAGAAAAAATCCAACCTAGCTAGCTAAATATATTGACATGCTTAATAATATTAATCATGCTAAAATACCCGGTTGTCTTCAGTGCTGGGAGGCCAGTCGTTTGTTGCAGGGTTACTTCTGAGGCAAAAGACTATTTGCCCACTTGACAATTCAGATTGAGATTGAGGGATTGAAACTTGTCGAGCCCAGGATTATTTGCCCACTTGACAATTCAGATTGAGATTCACTTTTGCAGTGCTTAGCGGGTCGTTATGGGACCATGGAGTCGAGCTGAGCTCTGATTTGATTCGTGATTTGCAGCTGTTGATTTGCTCCGACTTGGTTTAGTCATTGTCCATTGTCCCCCCATTATTGGTTCCTTTCTTCTGCTTGCTTACTTTTCTAGTTTAGCAATAGCTGTCTTCCACTTTGGTAGAAAAGGAAAGAGAAACGGGCTATGTAAATATCAAATCTTTTTTATAAAGTTTGATCAATTTCTTTAGAAATTAAAGAGAAAAGATGTGAAAAATTGAGTTGCTCCCTAGTAATTAAAAAAAAACTAAGAATTTTAAAATATGTACTAATTTCAAAGATTCAAGTAAATGATTAGTTATGATATTTGAAGAAAGAACAACATCACACTTACTATATCTAATGGAGTTCAATTTGCGATAACGAGTGATTCTTAGTAGTCAATTGTGAGTTTACCATAACTAGATGCGGATTTGCCCTAGATAAATTACATGAATGACCTAATAAATATATTTATGGACCAGTGAGATAAATTTAGGTCCAAGAGAAGGTCTAGTTGCGCTAGACCAGAATAACAGCTTAAAAGGACCATAATTTTTTATTCGATTATTGGATCATAATTAAATTTTTATATGAGTATCTAAAAGTTGTTTTCTTTAATGTAGCATTGGAATAGCTACTTCGACCATCAAATCTATAAGTTTTGAAAATCTTGCCCCGAACCCATGGTTTTGGAAATTTTTGTGATTTCCTTGTTATTTGTGGATTTGTTTCTCTTTCCTTTGTAATTTTAGATTTTTATTTTGTTTTATAGTTGAGGTAAGGTGATACGATCAAAAAATTAATATCTTATCCCAAGTGCAGGAGTATCGAAGTAATAAATAACCCGGCAAGATCGGAGTCGAACCACATGGAAGTGAACTATATAAAATTATAAACAACAAATGAAAAGGAGTTGAAGAGAACTTTTGAGATGTGAACACATCCATAAAAAAAATTAAACATGCTTATATACTAATTTAATCATATTTTTACGGAAAAGATAAAATGTTTATGTACAAAATTAACATATCCATATGCAAACATTCATTCAAAATTTTAAAAGAGACCTTCAAAAATTAATGGAATTGACTACAAATTGTTAAATTTTTGGAAACAACTGAAGAGAGGTGGCATGTGTAGTAAATGCGTTAGGGCTTGGCTATGTAGTAGCATCACGTGCTGTTAGTTTGACAATAGCTAGTTTAGGCAATGCTTGTGTTACTCGAGCGAGCAACAATATATAAATAATAATAATAAAAAAATAAATTCAAGATTTTTTTTGTGGGTCATTATAATATTTTGTTTATGGGTTATAATGGAGTTGAGTTTTGGATTTTTTTTACCATGATCTTAATGGCGAGGAGGGAAGGATTTGGATCGAATGTTGACTAGAAACCAAGATTGAGCAGTGATTTTGGTGTTTTTTTGGCTAAAATTTCTTTCAATTTTTAGGGTTGTAGCTGTTTTTTTATTTCGAAGTGAGTTAGTGTTGTAGTGTGTAAGGGTTGTTGTTATTAAAGATTTGCGTGATGTTTGTGGCTTTAAGGGTTGCTGTTGGCGGTGTTGTAGTTATAGTAGTCTATTTTGTTAAATTTGGTGTAGTAAGGAGAAGTGTGGAGCAAATTGTTTTTAGTAAAGCTAATAAGAGAAGTGGTTGTGGTGATTTTGTTGTTAGGTCTTTGGTTTTTATTATTAAAAGAGATAGGTGTAAATGAAGGGTGGTGTTATAGTAGTTGGATCATCTAAAAAAAAAAGAGACTAATTTATGGTTATAATGATTGTCGATGAGGAAAATGGGAGGCTATTTCTAGTGGGTTTAGGCTTTTGTATGTTGATTAATTAAGATGACTTGTGGTGTGGCTAAAAGATAGGTATGTGAGATTGTGGGTTCACAATGAGTGTTTTGGTCTAAATGGTTACTAAAAGGGAAGCTCTTAAAGGAAGAGATTGAGGGTTGTTTTTGGTGGAGGTTTTTTTTTTTTTTAATCACCGCTATTGGCTATTAAATGGAGAAAATAGCTGAAATTCTAGGCTGGAAGAATAATTGAGATGGAAATTCGGGTTTTGATTTTGACTGCTAGAATTTAGGGTTTAAATTGATGAGAATCAATTGAAATTGTAAGTTAAGTTTGATTGCTTTTTCTAGGGAAGAAGATGAATAAATGAAGTAGTTTTGGAGAAAAGTCAAAAGTATAAACTATGTTATGTAATTCCTTTGATTTTTTCATTGTAGTCCTTGGCCTTTTGAATTTTTATATAATTAGGGTTTTAATCTTGGATTTTCTTTTCAATTTCATACCTAAATAAATTAATTAAACCCTTAAATTTGGATTCTTGTTACATATTCATCTTTGGTTTTTTAATTCTTTTAATTATAGTCAAATCAAGTTTTTTTGGTTAATTTTATTTTCAATAATATCTCCAATTGCATCCTAAATTATTTGAGAATTTTTGTTCTACCTTCTTCAATTCAATTATTGGCTTGTTATATTCAATTATTTTGCCATTTTATTCTCAACTATATTTTATTCCTTTTTTTCACTATTTTTTTATTTTTCTTATTTCATCTTTTTTTATTAATTATAACTTAACATGACATATAAAAATTAAAACAAAAGTGACAAAATAATGAAATGATTAAAATTGACTAGATTTATTGAAAAAATATATACTTTTTATGTTTAAAATATATGAAAAAATAATGGGGGGGTAAAAATATAGGTTGTGATAGTTATCATCAATATCTGATTGAAAACTACTATCTTAATAACCATGTACCACAAGTCTATCTCCTACGTAGACCATAAAGACAATCTTAATTCTTCTAAATTAGATTGATATCTACTCGTTATGCTCATAATATAAAATACTTTTGGTCTTGTATATAGCATCACATATATGGCAAATCCTATAGGTGAAGCATAGGAAATTCTTTTCATCCTATATCACTTAATTTATGTCTGAGAACACATGTCTTTGAAGAGATGTATCCCATGTAAAATAGGTAAATATCCTCTCTTAGGTTCTTCCATTCTAAATCATTTTAGCATCTTACCTATGTAAGTGGATTAGGATATTCTAAGACACTTTATAGATCTATCTCTTTAGATCTTTATTCATAGTGCATAGGTTATTTATCTCATATCGTAAATAAAAAAATTCTTAGATAACCAAATATTTATTGAATGGAGTAAATGAATATTGATATATTGATAGGAATATAATTGCCAGTTTTAAATTTTGTACCTCCAAGGGTATCTTGACCGTTTCACTATGCACTCAAAAAGAAAAAAGATTAATTTATCTCCACTCAATTTGGTAATGAAAATGGTCCATGTGAAAGGATTTTATTGCCAATTGAAGCTAGTGTTGAGTTTTTTAGGTGGAGAGGTAAACATGTTATTACACTATTATAGTGAAAGGTGTTTTAGCTTCTTTTAATAGCTTGAATTCAATACGAGCTAATTACTCTATCAAACAAAATAAATAAAACAAAACAAAAAGGTTTCCTTTTTTATTTTCATTAATAAAAATCTAAAAGGGATGATGCTTTTACGATACACCATTTCACGAAACATTATTCTATGTTTTTTTACTTAATTTCATTCTTCAACATTTGGTTTATTATAGATTGAGCTTCATAATTTATTGTGATTTGCTTTTTATGTGGTTATTTCAATCTTGTGACCCATGTTACGAGTTTGGTAGGTTAACTCGGTTGACTCAATTTTTTTTTAATTAACATTTCTTCAATTTCAACTTTCAACATTAGGTTGATTAGAAATTAGGCTTCATGATTTATTTCAATTTGCTTTCTATTAGGTTATTTCAATCTCATGATTCATGTCGCGGGCTTGGCGGGTTAACCCAATTGACTTGAGTTTTTTTTAATATTTTTTTAATTGATTTTTTTTTTTGCAATTTCATCATTCAACATTAAGTTGATTAGAAATTATATTTCATGATATGTTTTCATTTGCTTTTTATGAGATTATTTTAGTTTCATGACTTGGATCAACTGTTTTATGGGTTAATCCTAGTAGAATCAGACCGTTTTATTGTGTTTTAAATTAAGTTTTTGCCATCTTCATTCTTTTAATGAAGTTGCTTTTAGACTCATCAAGTAGATCAGGTCACATTGAGTTAATCTTCACATAATTAATTTATTTTTTCTATTAGAAAAACACTAGCAATACCCAAATGTTTTTTTTTTTTTTTTGGTGAAAACAAACTGGATCCAACCCATAGCAGTAATGATACTCATTCTTTAGCAAAGTTAGCCAGATTTGTAGATAAAACATATACCTCTTATTTTCTCAATTATTAAGATAGATTATACGAAAGCTCCATTCTAATTAATGAAAGTTACGTATTCTTAAAAAAAAAATAATTTAAAAGTGGTTCTTATAAATCTCATCTCAAAATTAGTCCTTACAATTTTGAACCTATTAATAACTTAGTTTTCTTTGGTCAATTTTAAGTGTGTTATTTACGTGGCCACTCTACACTTTTTAAAAAAACTGAATTTTTATTTATTTTTTTTTCATGTTTTTAAATTGTTTTGACATGTTAATGTTAAAAATAAAATTTAAAAATAATAATAAAATATTATTTTAATGTATTTACAAGAAAAATGTTTAGTAAAGAAACTCCTATAATAATTGCAAACACTACCTTCATATTCGTTGTTATATATACGAGGAGAGAGGCTTTTATTTTTCAAACTACATTAACTAATCAATTGATTATGATAATTTATGGGGAAGTTTTAACTAAGTCTTCAAGATATGTTCGCAAAAGAGATGGCTGAAGTGGGGGATTGCTACAACATCGAACAGCGAATGACCATATATATATTATTATTTTTTATGTATATTTCATATATTGTTGTTGTGTAGAATATATTTTATTAGTTGAAAATTTATTAAAGTAATATTTTTTTAAATTTTAATTTTAACACATCAAGATAATTAAAAAATTTAAAAATAAAAATATTAATTTAATATTTTTTAAAATAAATATACTTTTACAACATATCCAAAGATAATTAGAAAATTACTCCCGCACCGGTAAGAAGCGAGGAATGAGAACGGTCAATAATTATTGTTTCTTCAAAAACCAGGTTAGTTTCTAAGATTCTATAACGAAGACCTCGCAAACTGGGTCAAGCAAGGATGATAACAGTCAATGAGATTCTATAACGAAGACCTCGCAAACTGGGTCAAGCAAGGATGATAACAGTCAATGAGATTCTATAACGACAGGGTCACTTTTTGGCTTTGATAATTTCTCGTTGATGAAGTTCCTCCTTTGTGACTTTTCTTCTCCTTCATTCATTTGGTTTATCTCTTTTATTAGAGACAACACCTGTACAGAGAGTAACAGATACAAGTCAACAAGTCTTCCTCTGAAATTTCAAACTTGCCAGGACTCCCTCATATCTTCCGCTCCTGACATCCTTTCCTCCGTTCAAAGAAAAAGCATCAAATATCCTCATCCAATTTCTATGGAGTTCACTCTTCATCCTCGCTTTCTTCTTCAATTTCTTCTTCTTCTTCCTCTTCCTCTTCTTTCATCCTCAGTATCTTACAATCCTTCGGTTAAGTACTTCATGAACTGCGGATCAGGCACCAACGTCGATCTTGAGGAATACCGGACTTTTGTTGGTGATGAGAATTCTAACACTTCCTTCTATGTAGGAAAAAGCAAATCTGTCCGAAATGAAAACCCTTTACCCGGCACATCACCCCTCTATCATACAGCTAGAATCTATACGAAAATATCTCCGTATATGCTTGATATCACTAAAACTGGTTCCTACCTTGTCCGCCTTCATTTCTTTCCATTCAGCTTCAAAGGGACTCATCTTGCTGATGCTTTGTTCAATGTGTCTGCTTCAAATTTTTCACTTTTAACAGATTTTAGAGTCCCGAACAGTACTACTGAGTTCCCAGTGATCAAGGAGTTCTTTCTCACGATTGCTGCAGGAAATTTCAAAATCTACTTTCAACCAGCTGAAGAAACAACTTTTGCTTTCGTGAATGCCATAGAAGCCTTTCTTCTCCCACCAAATTTCTTCATGGATAATTCAACAATTCCTCCTTTACAGACCAAAGATGGAGCTCTTAGGACACTTTATAGGATCAATGTTGGAGGTCCAGAAGTTAACGATACCCTGTGGAGGAATTGGGTACCAGATGATGGTTATCTAGCTTTTGGGGGTTCGGACGCAAACCGTTCTTATACTGGTAAACTTCATGAGGCCAGATCAGGAGGGTTGATTGTCAAAGAAATTGCCCCCGAGTCTGTGTACATAACTTGCAGAGAAGCGAGTGGAGATAATGAAGGGGCATCCAATTTTCCAAATATAACTTGGCGTTTTAACGTGAGTAAGAAAGCTAGGCATCTTGTTCGTCTGCACTTTTGTGACTTTATCAGTCTGTCACCAGGTACTGTGAAATTTGATCTCTATATATCTACCAATTTCAGTCAGGAGATCGATCCTAATTCTAAAGGGGCTAGTGATATGGCATCTCCATTTTTCTACGATTTTGTGGTTCCTTCTGATGATTCCGGATATATGAGTTTTAGTATAGCCCCAAGAAATAATTCTATTAAGAAAGTTGCTTTTCTGAATGGACTGGAGATCATGGAGTTTGTGCGGAAAAAAATAATTGTAGTGCCTGTTGATGAACGTGAGTCAAAAAACCATCTAGCTCTCATAATTGGTTCAGCTGGAGGTGTGGCTCTAGTCTTGGTTTTGATTTTATTATTCTCATTATGTTTGAGATTAAAGCGACCAAAGCCCGTAAAAGCTGAGTTTCTTTATGGAAAAGGGAGGTCTCCCAGTTGGATAACTGAAAGAACTGAAAATGCCTCCTCCAACGTTACTAATTTAAACCTCAAACTGAAGATGTCTTTAGCTGAAATACTGGCGGCGACTCATAATTTCAATCCAAAGTTGTTGATTGGTGAGGGTGGGTTTGGCAAAGTTTATAAAGGAACTCTTGAGAGTGGTATGAAGGTGGCTGTGAAACGAAGCGATTCAAGCCATGGCCAAGGTCTTCCAGAGTTCCAAACTGAGATCATGGTCCTTTCAAAGATTCAACATCGGCATCTTGTTTCCCTGGTTGGCTACTGCGATGAAGGATCGGAGATGATATTGGTTTTTGAATTCATGGAAAAGGGGACTTTGAGGGACCACTTATATAGGAAGGAGTGCTTAAGGAATCCATCTGCAAAAATTGAATTGACTTGGAAACAAAGGCTCGAAATCTGTATTGGCTCGGCAAAAGGTATCCATTATCTTCACACTGGTCCAGATGGAGGAATCTTTCACCGTGATGTTAAGTCTACAAACATCTTACTTGATGAACATTACGTGGCCAAAGTAGCTGATTTCGGTCTTTCTCAATTAGGAATGCCTGATCCGGACCATATAAGCGTGGGTTTAAAGGGTAGTTTTGGTTATCTTGACCCTGAATATTTCAGAACTTTTCAGTTAACCAACAAGTCAGATGTGTACTCTTTTGGTGTGGTCCTTCTTGAAGTGCTTTGTGCTCGACCCCCTATTGTAAACTCACAGCAGAGGGAGGAAATAAACTTAGCTGAATGGGGGATGTTTTGGCAAAAGGAAGGGCAGCTTGAAAAGATTATTGATCCTCTACTAGCAGGTCACATCAACCCTAATTCGTTGAGAAAATTTGGTGAAATAGTTGAAAAGTGTTTGAAGCCACAAGGAGCAGACAGGCCTAATATGATTGATGTGTGCTGGGATTTAGAATACGCAATGCAGCTTCAACAGACTGCAGTGCATAGAGAGGCACATGAGGACAACACCACAACTGGTGTTTCATCAGATTCGGCACTCCCACTTATGCAGAACATGAGTTCTAATACGTTTTCAATGGATGATTACTCAGATACAACAGATATTGTAATGTATCCCAATTAAGAATTAACGATTCCAGATGATCTCCATTAGTCAGGAATGAGCTCTTAGTACCTCCTATTATTATATCAAATTTCTCCAGCAACGAATGGACTTTGAAGTCATTTGAGTATCTGCTCTAGTTAATTCATGTTGTCAGATGAGAAGTTCAAAATAACAACAACTACATTCACAAGCTTTGTCGATTAAACCAAAGAGTGATTGAGGTGGATAGCTTGACAGATGTGCTTTTAGATGCTAATGTTCATTCCTTGGATGCATTTCTGTAAAATATAAATAATAATAAAGTTTGATTGGATGTTTAATGTAGTGAAATTATTTCATGTTTAATGTTTAGTGTAATAAATGTGAGGGGAAGCACTTCAAGATGACCCGCTCAAAACTTGATAGGCCACCATTTTTATTCAAACACTCCATTTTAATAATTAGCTTCTCCTTTTAGGAACAAGTATCAGAAATGATGCATAATTTTCAAGAAATCCAATGACTTAATTAACATAATCTTTTGAAATTTTAGTTGACCCGATTAACCTAATCTCCAAGAAATCGAGTTGATTCAATTGACATGATCTTCAAATTGGTCTAACTAACTCACTACATGCAAACTACCATTTGAGCTTATGGTGTCTCTCAAATGAACAGATTTGAATCTAATGTTTGCACACCTATGTAAGATTGCCCAACCCATGTTTCTTTACCTGCCCTTTATGTTGTTGGTATTTAGCACTCAATGTTAATGGGACCTGCTTGCCATAATTAGGTCTATAGAACAATGTTAAGGCATGTCAATGCTACCTATTTAACACCATATTATTTTTAATAAACAATGTAACCATCAACTAGTAGGGTTAATTAACTCAAATAGTTGCCTTTAAACTAGGTTAAATAGTGTTTTTCTATGTATGCCCTATTCATCATGTAGATTGGTGTGTTTCATAGGTTTAAAAAGACACATGAAACACTAGGTAAAATTTAATTCTTCCATTCCTTGCATGCATAAATATTCTTATTTTCTAAGCATTTGTATTTATCTTCTTCAATATACTTTGTTTCATGCAAAACACAACCTTCAAAGTTATATACATCATACAACTAAACAAACCTAAGAATCAAAAGGTCCCTAAAGCTTTATATAAAACATGTTTTATAGGTGTCATAACCAATGCAATGTTTTTTCTTCAACTTCTTAACCTAGTTAATTTTTGTTAAAAAGACCTAAATCCAATGCAAATTTCCTTAAACTTCATTGTAATTAAGTTATATAAATAGTAAACCCATCTAGTAAATTGTGAGTAGTCCAATATTGTATTGAATATGATAAACATTTTCTTACTTGGTATAAACTAAATCTTTTTTATTTAAATTTCCTCAATATATTGAAGTATTAGCATTTTGTAATGTAAATTGTAGCCCAACCAAATATTTTAGCAGGTTATGTTACTTGTTATTTTCTAGTAAAGACAAATTCCTATAGTGAAATAATAAACTTTCTAGTCCTTATTTTGTGACTTATTTATAATTACTTGAGTTTATAACAACTTCATGAACTTTAGTGCATTGAGCATCTAGGTAAGTTTTATTATTACTTATATTTTACAAATATTCATCCAATATTAATAAGAAGGCATAGCAATTTACAACTTGAAACTCATTTGTCAAGATCATTTACCCCAATCACTTTTTGTTGAATATTGTCGTACCAATAATTAATTCTAAATTTAGAGAACAATGTAGTACCTATTGGGTCAATAAAGAGTGATTGATATTTGAGTTTCTAGATGTTAATTTACATGCCCTCTTATTAATATTGAATGTATATTTGTAAAACATAAGAAATAATAAAGCTTGACTACATGTTCAATGTACTAAAATTCATGGTAGAATTGTCTAGGTTAGCTAGGTAATGGATATGCAATTATTAGGTCTAATCAATGCCCTAAAATGTTTTTTTTGAATAAAATTATCTTTTCTAAATTAAAAATACTTTTTTTTATAAAACCCTTCATAATTTTTTTTAATTCTTTTTTTTTTAAATTCCCTTACATTTTATACAAGTGCTTTCCTACGTGTGCCTATTTTTTACTTCGTTTAATTAAAAAAAAAATTAAAAACAAAGTTAATGAAACCAATAGGGTCATGCCCGTTTAATGGGTTTGATTTGATGTGCGCCCCGTCCTGGTTGAGATCATCATCGCTTCAAAAGTTAAATGGTGGCTCATTTGTTTTTTCAATGTTACCCTCTTTTGATTTATAACTCGCAAAAACATCCCCTGAGACATTTATCATCTATTTTTTTTCTTAATAAACTACACATCAAGTTTTCATTTTTTTAAATTAATAAATTTTATGATACTATAAAATATATTCATAATATTGACATTTTCTTCTCTTGTCTTATAATTTAACTTGAATCCTACAGTGGCATAACTAGGTCATCAAACTATAAACAAGTGCATTATAGATTATATGCGATAAAGAAATTTTAAATGGCATGACTAAATCTCTATGCTCATATTTATAAAATACTATTTATTATACTAGTTTTTTATATGTATTTATTTTTTAATTTTATTTTTTAACAATCTATTTTTAAAAAAAATTATTTTTCAATATTAGATTTTATTTTAGAGATTGTGCTTTATAATTATTATTTTTTTGTCATATATCAATATTGTGGATTTAGTTTTTCTTTTTTTTTTTCAAATTCGTAATATTAGATTGGTTGGAAATGAAGTTTTGTATTGTTTTTTATTTGTTTTTTATGAGTTTATCCGAGTCTCACAACTCAAATCACAAATTTAATAAGTTAGTTTGAGTTGAGTTTGATTATTTTTATTTTTTGTATTTGTTTAATTAATTTTTTTATTTCATATTTCAACATTATGTTATTTGAAAACTAAGATCCATAATTTTTTGTAAAATTTATTTTTTATGGAATTAACTTGATTTCATGATCCAGATTACGGGTTTAACGAGTTAACCGAAGATGATCGGGGTAGTTTTTCTTCTTTTTTAATTTAATTTTTTTTCAATTTCATCCTTCAACATTGATTATGAATTGACTTTAATAATTTATTTTGATTTTTTTTTATAGGGTTGTCATGGTCTCATAATCTGAATCATGAATTTAACATATTAATTCATAGCCATAATCTCAATATTTGAATAAAAATTATCATTCAATATATTAATATATCAACATTTAAAAAAGATATTGTCTAGTATATTTTAAATTTATAATTAATTTTTTTATTAAAAAAATGTTATCAATATTTATATTTTTTTTCGTGTTAAAAAGAAATTTATCTAGCCTAATTTAATGTAAACTAATAATCTAGTTATTATCTATTTCTAGTAGTAATGTTGATGATGATGATAATAAAAATAATAACTTTAACTTATTAAAGATAACAATATTAAATATCGCATGACAGGTATAAAGCGAGTAAAATCTCAAATCTTTTACTTTTGTACACTTAGATAAGCAGGGGCAAGTGCACCGAGCAGCCTCCTTTATTTGATGCTAAAAAGAAAATGAAAAGTTCAAGGAAATAAACGTGAACACGTAACGAATGACAAAAATGTCTAAAGATAACTGGAGTGAAAGACAAAATAATAATAGTAATAATAATAATATAAAATTAAATCCCTGTCAAAATGAGGCATCGACTTAAAGATTTAGGTGCCATCGAATAATCCCAATTTTATCTTAAACTAATAATAATTGTTTGGCCATCAAGGTGGTCAATATCGTCACAAATTTTTCAAAAAAAAGAGAGCGTCGAACGACAGGCTGCTGCTACGAACGAATCAAACAATATATATTTATATATAGTGGAAAACGAGTTTCAGTCGTCATAAAAGTCAGAAATAAGGGAGAGTCTGGCATCAGTGGACAGTGCGCCGTTGTTTGTTAATAAATCAGATTATTTATTTATTTCAGAGTAATATAAGATTACTTTTTATAAAATAAGATCCAATTTCTTAAAAATGCATGCATACAGCAAGCTGATAAATCAGGTGTGTAAAAGGTTTGATCATGGAAAACAAACTAGAAGGAAAGGAAAAGGAAAAGAAACCTCCACATTTCATACGATTTTTTGACTTTATGACCCTTTCATCTTCGAGAGAACAGATCAAAAGGAAAAAAAAATAAGAAAATAAGAAAAACGAAGACCAGAACAAAGTATTCCTACGGGTGTCTGCCAGAAAAAATGCAAGGTCAAAGGATAGGAATCGCCAACCCAAAAAATTAAATATATAATAAAATAGCAATCATAACTCCGTTACAATCACTCCATAAATACAGAAAAAAGGATCAGTTCTGGTCATTCCCACCCAAAACGGCAGAACTGATTAATTAGACGATCAATCAGTTCAACAATGGAAGAAATGATGCAGTACTCACTTCTGGGGGGTTTCTTTCTTCTTCTTGCTGTTATCCTGCTGCAAAAGGCAAGAAAGTACCGCATGAAGCTCCCTCCAAGCCCACCAGGTCGCCTAATTTTAGGCCATCTTCCTCTCCTCAAACAGCCCAAGGCCATCCACCGAACTCTCCACGACATCTCACAAAAATATGGCCCCATTGTCACCCTTAAGTTTGGGTTCCGAACTGTAATCATCGTATCATCACCAGCTGCCGTAGAAGAATGTTTCACCAAGAACGATATTACCTTGGCCAACCGCCCCCCCTTTCTAAATGGCAAGGTCCTGAATTACAACTTTACCACCCTCGCCGCAGCTCCATATGGTGATCATTGGCGCAACCTTCGCCGACTTACTGCTATTGAAGTCTTCTCAGCAAGCCGCCTCAACACGTTCGCAAGCATCCGAAGAGAAGAAGTAAAGAATTTACTTCGTAAAATTCATAAAATTTGTGGTGATGGTTCGGCCGTGATAGAGCTGAGGACAATGTTGTTGGACCTTAACTTTAATGTAATGATGAGAATGGTTGCAGGGAAGAAGTATTATGGCGAAGACGTTGATGGGCTTGAAGAGTCAAAGAGGTTTAAGGACATGATGCACGAGTTTTCTGAATGTACTAGGGTGACAAATCTGGGGGATTTGTTTCCCATTTTGCAGTGCATTGATTATGATGGATTTAAGAACAGGATGACTCAGCTAGGCAAGAGGATGGACGCTTTCTGGCAAGGACTTATTGATGAGCATAGAGTTGATAAGAGTAGGAATACCATGGTAAGCCATCTGCTCGCTTTGCAGGAATCGGAACCTGAATACTATACCGACGAAATCATCAAAGGCATTATTCTGGTTAGTCTCAAATCTCATTCTGCTGCCCTAAATTCCATTCTTTTTTATTTTATTTTATTTGGGATAAATACGTAATTAAATAGAATAAAAATACATATGTGAAGATGATATTCATGGTCTCCTTCCTTGACCCATGGTTCTTCAGAAATATGTATTCCTGTGGATTCAAATCTTCTGATGCATGGTTGGTTATCCACAATTTTCTGCAGATGATGTTGGTTGCAGGGACAAAAACCTCTGCTTTGTCTTTAGAATGGGCATTTTCCAACCTGCTGAATAATCCACGTGCATTAAAGAAAGCAGTAGACGAAGTGGACACCCAAGTTGGACATGGCCGTTTGGCAGATGAACCAGATTTCGCTAATCTACATTACATTCAATGTATCATCCATGAGAACCTGAGACTCTGCCCACCAGCTCCACTCTTGGTTCCACATGTGGCATCCGAGCGCTGCACCCTTGGAGGCTATGATATTCCATCAGGTGCCATGGTACTTGTAAATGCATGGTCCATTCACAGAAATCCAAACGTGTGGGATGATCCTTTAAGTTTTAAGCCTGAAAGATTTGAAAATGGGAAAGGTGAACCATACAGGCTACTGCCATTTGGGTTGGGAAGGAGAGGTTGTCCAGGAGAAGCTATGGCATTCAGAGTGATAAACTTGGTTATGAGCCAATTGCTTCAATGTTTTGAGTTCTCCACTGTTGATGGAGAGGAAGTCGATATGACAGAAACGGCTGCAACACTCATGTTGAAGATTACCCCATTGCATCTCGTGTGTAAAGCTCGCCCAAACACCCACAACCTCCTCGCTTAAGCTGTCCGCCCTTTGAGGTAGAAAGAATGCAAAACCCTTTTCATCGTCTTGTTTTAGTGATTCCATTGAGGAAATAAATAACAGTGCAAGGACAATAATTATTGTGTTATTAATTCGTGCTCCTTAATATATATGCTTTCTGTATTTTATAATTCCTAGAAAATTCCAATTTCAAATGATGTACTACTATATCCAATTCCAACCTTTGAGAGTTGGTGTAGAAAATCAAGAAAAACATCTTGACTGTATACAGTTATTGAAATTTAAGTGATTTTTTGAAAATTTATTCAGTTTGAAGAGAGATATGCTCAATGTGATTTTGAAATTTGAGTTTTTATAGAGTGATTATCTTGAAGTGAATTTCTTAAAATGTATTCATATAAAGGGATATTAGCTCAAAGTGAGTTTGAAAATTTGTTATTTTATAAAGCGATCAACTCAAAGTGTTTTCAGATCCAAAGTTTCTTAGGGCCTCCCCATACAAGGTAGCCTTGGATTCACTAGTTAACCTAGAAATATCTATCATGACTTAAAAAAACTCTTAAGTTATTGGAAAAATATTATTTAAATAGAGTTTTCTCACCAAATTTCAGAAAAACGCATCTAAAGTTCATTTGAATGTTAGCTCTAAAACTCAAAATCACACTGAAATTCCTCTGTAGAGAGTAGAAAAAAAACAAGATAATTTTTATGGTAATTTAATTGCTGGTTTATAGTCATAAAATGATGAACACTTGCCTAAAATGGTTAAGACTAAGATAAAAAAGGTGTAATTGTTTTGATTTTATGAAAGTGATAGAGTGAGAGAAGTTGCAAACATTATATATGTATGCTCTTCATTAATAGTGGCCTATAATCTATCGACATGTAACAACTTCTCATTTGTTAGTTTCAAAACTCAAAACTCAAAACTTATAAATCTTTTAGGATTTCCCTCATGTGATTGTCATAATTGTCTTGGGGAGATGAAATGATGCGACTTATGTCTACACTCGGGATCGACATTCATACAAGATAAAGTCTTCACAGAATAAGAAATCAAAAGAGTGATGTATGGAATTGAAAAACAAAAAACAAAAGAACAAAGTGTTTTAATTAAACGAATGAGGGTGAAAATAAAATAAAAAATTAATTAGAGGGAAAACAAAAAATTTCAATTAGAGGGTTAAATTGAATTGAAAAATAGCTTTAACAAAAAGAAAAACAAATCAAAAGAATATTGGTTCAAATTGAAAAAAATAAAATAACAAAAACTTTGATTGAATAATGAAACTAAAAGCCAAAAAAACTTTAACAAAAGGGCCAAGTAATAATAATAATAATAATAAAAAGAATAAGGACTAAAATAAAAATGAGAAATTTTAATTGAAGGACTAAATTGAAAAAAAAATTATAAAAGGAATAAAAATAAAATAAAAATAAAAAAATAAAAATGGGGACTGAAATTGAAAAACTAAAAATAAAAAGGATAATCATACACTTTATCTGGTAGGAGAGGAAAAAAAAAAGAAAAACAGAAATGACAACCAACGACGATTCGACCACCATCACGCACCACACCATGTTGAAGAGAATATGATGACACATTCAAATAGATGACAGAAGGTTAGATTTGGTCATTGGATAGTGTTGAACATGCTATCTAAGTTGTGTGAATACTATTCACTCGCTGGCTGGTACTTAGCACACATCAATAACTTTCTTGATAAAAAAACTAAAAGGTCAACATGAAAAATACTAAAGCGCTTGTAACAACCTTGATAATTATTCAAATAACTCGTGTGAAAGTACAAAACACCCTTGAATACAAACTCCTTTTTTTATTTTTGTATTTTATATAGGCCAAATAAATATTTTAACTATACATGAAGGGAAAAAAAAAAAAAAAACTTGTCTAACAACCCAATGTTTTTTTAATCCTTGAGTAAAGAAGTATTTTTATTATTTAAAAGTTTATGAAAAATAAAAAACCCTTTTAATCAACAACTCTAATTTTTGTTGATTTCAAGAGTAAAAATATATTTTTACTGTGTAAAAAACTAGAAAAGACTTAGATATCCTTGAATAATTTTTTAATGATCAATAAATTAGTGAAAAAAATCAAAGCACCCCTATAATCAACGCTTTTATTTTTTTATTTAAGTAAAAATTAGTTATTTTATTGTAATAATCCACAATAATTTAGGTATGCTATTACAACGAAATAGCTAGCCACACCTAATATATTTTGTTTAATATGATTTGAACTCTCGATCATACACATGATAACCTGGCCAGCTAAGGCTCATAAAGAGTTCAAAATCAGTTTCACTTCACCATCTATAGCCATGAATACGAATTACCATGCAAGAAAGTCTCTCTCAAGGGATTGTTATCCTTTAAGGTCCTCGGCTTTGGCCATCCCCTTTTGCCCTTCTTTTCTTAGTAAACCTAGTTTTCTAACCTTTTTTTAAAAACAATCCCAAATTGGCAAAGTTCAGGTAGCTTGGCAGATCAGACTCAGAGAGTGGTTAAATGTCACAGCAACCTTTTGTCCATGATCCCATTTAAGGACAATAAAAGATGTAAAATGCTTTTTCATCAAATCACAATCCATGTCACACAGCATATGCCCTTGGCCATGGCCATCTACACCATCGACTTATAGCATCTCCACTGGTTTGAGAGGTCCTTTTCAACTATTGTCTGTCCTGGGTTGTGTAGTAGAAGTTCATGCATGAGGTGCCTTTTGGTAGTTTTGCCAAGGTAGAAGGACTAGTTATTAGTATGCTATCTGCTTATAGACTAATAAATTCTCTCTCAACACTGTAAAAACAAACTCTCCATTTCAAAGGAAAAGAAAGAAAGAAAGGAAGGTAATAGAAAGTTTTCTTTCTTATATGAATATCATCATCTTGGCTAGTGATCATTATGCCAATTTATAGTTAATTATTTTAGGCTTCAGAAACATACTTCACATTTGTCATTTCTCTGTGTCTTCTAGCTATAAGTCCCTCATCTTTATTAGAAATTCACTTTCCATTATTTGTAACCTTAATTTTCATGCCTTTTTTTGGTTTTTAGAACTAATCACTGTGAGTTAATTCTTGCAAAATGAACCAGAAAATCAGGCTTGTGAGAAAAAAAGATGGTTACTGACTTGTTTACTTCTGTTCTTTCCCTAAGTAGAAGGCAAAAAAATTATGGGGCGTGGAAAGATAGCCATTAGGAGGATTGAGAACCAGACAACAAGGCAAGTCACCTTTTCAAAGCGTCGAGCTGGGCTTTTGAAGAAGACTCATGAACTTTCAGTTCTCTGTGATGCTCAAATTGGGCTCATCATCTTCTCTAGCACTGGAAAGTTGTGTCAATACTGCTCTGAGGGTTTGAGGTCTATATTAAATCACTATTCTCTAACATTCCAAAATTTATTTTTCTAGGCTTTTCATTTGTGTTTTAACACTAGTTTTTTCTGTTCTATTTGATTTTTCTTACAACGTTGGACCCCCTTTTGTTCCACACAGAAAGTACTTTTCTATGTGATGTTTTTCTATGAGAAAATCTTAAATTTTTTGGTACATGATCTTCATGATTTTCTAATTCTTGGCTGACTTGGATCTGTTCATAGAAGGTCCTTTTATGCGCTCAGCATTCTGATTCAACTGATGGATATATAAAGCCCCATCACCTTCGTTCATAATTAAATATTTGACCAACTTGAGTGACTTGACTCTATGCTCTTTTTTTTTTGACAAACTAGGGTTTTGCTAGGTCAAAATGTTTTCTTTTTTTCTTATTTTTTTCCCTTCATGGGAAGCTTAACTTTTATTTCAGTTTCTTCCTCTAAATTCTCGTTCAAGATCTCTGCCCCATGAAAGCTTTACTAGACCTAAATCATTCTATGGAATAATTGGGTCTATTTTTTGTAAATTTGTGTTTGCTGCTTAAATCCATGACCAAGCGCTTGCCTAAAAAAGTAGAAATTAAACCAATTATCTAGCTATCACAACATGTATAGTTCAAAATATATCAGCTTCTGATAGTTAAATTTCTTCTTTTCTATTGAATATAATTTAGCGAAAGAGTGGAATATAGTCCAGAATGGGCATAAAATGTGGTCTAGATTTTATCTCAGTCTTAGAATATCATTTTGTTGGCAATGATTGCAGTCCTTGATCAGGTCATTAATTATGTTCTTGATTAGAATACAAGGAGGAAAAAAAATAATTTGGGGTCTGCCTTGGACTGAGAGTCATTTCATTTCCCATTTTTGATAACTGTTTTTCAAACCCAATGCAATATTGTTGATTACACTATGGTATCTGACTGGAAATTGAGATTATTGAAGAGTTAATTTACAGTGATTAATACGGAAAATGATAAATGAAGTTATTATATAAAGGTAGTCTGAAGTTTCTTGGTCTTTATATTTTTGTCTTGAGAGTTTGCTTTAAAGAAATATATTTACTCACAGTCAGAAAGCAAGAATAGATTTAGCCCTTGTCCTTGTTCATGTTGGCGATGTTTTGCTATCATTTATCATGAAATCAGGCATACATTTGTCATATAAAAAGCATGTAATGTGTTACAGGATGGAGCAAATCATAGAAAGGTATCAGAAGATGACTGGAACCTGCATTCCTGACCATGATAGCCGGGTAAAAAGAAATCTCTACAGACATCATTAATTAGCCATGAAGTCCGAGAACGAATTCTATATCTGATGATCTTTTCCTTCTTATTTTGTAGGAACAACTATATGGAGAATTGGCTATGTTGAGAAAAGAGTCCCGGCGTCTTCATTCAAACATGCGCCGCTACACTGATGAAGACATGAGCTCTATTCCTTTTGAGGAGTTGGATGCAGTAGAGCAAGAACTAGAACGCGCGGCTAACAAGGTCCGACATAGGAAGGTAACTCAACAATCCAGCAATGGTGATAGAAAAAGCATGCCTGACATTTGTTTTAAGGCAACTCTAGTGATCTGAATGTATCCTTCTGAGGTCGTTTATATATGTTTCTTTCATTGTTCATGTACGTAGAATGAGCTCTTGCACCAGCAGCTGGAAAATCTGCGCAGGAAGGTGAATCTCTTAATTAGTCTCAAATACACAAATTCCACTTTCATGCACACATTCTACAGAAGGATCTGATTTTCCTTTTGTTGTAAATGCTAGGAGCGTATGTTGGAGGAGGAAAACAGCAATATGTACCGCTGGGCAAGGGTTTTCCCCCTTATATTTCTTTGGGAGACTTGATTTTTAGCTGCTGGAACCATATGAATTATAGAATTTAGACCATCTAATGTTCTTACTTCTGATCGTATAATCTTTTCCTTTGGTTGATGAAAGATATTTCAGATTCAGGAGCATCGTGCCGCGCTGGGATATCAACAGGCGGCGATAGAAGCAAAGCCGGTGGAGCATCAGCAAGTCTTGGATCAATTCCCATTCTGTGGAGAACCCAGTAGCGTGCTTCAGCTTTCAAACATCACTCATCAAATTGACCAATACCATCTCCAGCTTGCTCAACCCAGCCTTCAAGGCTCTAGCGTCTAGAACTCAGGTGAGCAAAGAATGAAAAGTGAGAGTAGCAATATCGGTCTCTGCTGCTGCTGCTTGCCTCTCTATAACTCAGTTATTTTGTGATGTGTGCAGCAGAATTATCAGATTTGGAGAAGGGCTTCTCACGTGGAAGTATTGGGCGTAGTGGCTATAATATTTTTATTTTTCCTTTTTTTTTTTTTAACACAGACTTGATTTCTGCTAAATATTGCCATGTATGTTTGCATGACTCTACGTATTAAGATATGCTTTTATGTTGAAGCTACGGTTTGATTTGTTTTTATAAAAACCAGGACCGTGTTTCTGTTTCTCATCTATCTCTTCTTTTATGGCCCTATAATGAGCAAGGGCTGAATGCATTCTATCTCAATTTGAAGCTTTGTTAAATTACTAATGCACTTAAATAAGATTCTAGAGATCAATTCTAAAAAAATACTACAAAGTACAAACTACAAGGTAGTGCTAAGAAAAGTTAAGAAAGTTCTAAAGAAATCAAACAAATACTAGGGATGTTCTAGAAAAGAAAGAATGCTTGTACACAATTCAAAGAACTCTAGAATTTTGAAGTGTATTGACTAAATTTTCAACAAGTTCTAAAAAGTCTGTCTAAATTGTTCCATTTAGGCTGGTTAAGATGGTTATAAATAACCATGCATGATGCAACCATCACTTGTAAGGCACACCAAACAAACCTATGCTAAAGCTTAAAACATTTGTCCTAAAACTCTCCTCCTTGTATTTTATCTCTTATTGACAAAGTTTTTGCTTTGCGTATCTCATATTCTTCAACCATTTCCATATTATAAACTAAGTCCTTCTTTTACAAAACTACTACAACTAAAAACCTTAATTATCAAACTATTTTTATTTCAATCCCTAATCACTAAAACCTCTAAACTATGATTAATAGTGGTATCATAGCCCAATTGATCATAAGAGGGCATTAGGGTCATTATGGCCACCACAAATTCATCACAATCGATCTCTATATTACTTCTTATTTTTTCATAGGAGCAACTATGATTTATGAAAAATAAAAATGGTGACACTTTTCAAGTCTCAAAAGTTTTGGGACATTGTTGTGGAGGGACTTATCATCCTAGAAAATATCTCTACTCTAGAAGAAGCACAACGTGAGGAGTTAAAGGTGAAGGAGCAAAAGGATGCTAGCGCCCTTTATTTGATTCAACAATCACTAGCTAATACAATTTTTTTCAAGGATTATTGGAGCTTTAACAAGAAAACATGCACGGGACATGTTATAGGAGGAGTTTTTCAGTTATTTGAAGGTACACCAATTAGACTCTAAAAACTATGGAAGAGAGTTGGAAAACATTAAAATGAAGATTCTAAGACTGTTATAGATTATAATGCAAGAATTAAAGTAGTGGTAAGTCAAATGAAATCTTTGTATAAAGATTTTGTAAAATTATGCAAAGAAGAAGGAATTGAGCAACAATTTACTATTGGATAGTCTCCAGAAAACTATACCCAGGAGTCTTCCTCACCCTCCACACTCCATGGATTCTCTCGTGACAGAGTCTGCCAGTGGCAGGCATAAACATTTGACAAGCCAATGTATCTAATCATATAATGTATCTAACATCATGATCTGGATCAACCTCAATAAGTTTCCTCCCAATCATTTCTGCAAGATCAAATCTTCGATGTTTCATGCATCCACTAAGTAGAGCACCGAGCCTTGAAGCTGTTGGTTCAACCGTCATTTGACAGGAAAACTGATATGCCGCTACTACTAAGTGACCAGCACGAGCCACAACATCCACCATGTAAGCATAATGCTCACTCTTCGGTGCCATGCCATTTTTATCATGACACTCAAAGAAGCACCAACCTTGCTTTATGAACCCACCATGAGCACAAGCACTCAACAAGCACAGATAAGTGATCTTTTCTGGTTTAATCCCAACAATCTTCATCTCTGAGAACAAATCTAAGTGATTTCTTTCCCATTGAAAAAGGCCTTTACCTTGATTTGCATATATCAAGGAAGGTGATTATACTAAGGTTTCGTTTAAATTCAGACCAGGATTTCCATGTAACATGATGGAATCAAGATTTACAAGGCAGTGAAGGCCTGAAATGTCAAGTTTGTAAGAACACTCTCGAAAGCTTGGAGGGAAAGAGAGTTTATGTTCCATACATGATAAGACTTAGGCCTTAACCTTGTACTCGCAGTCCAAGGCATCTTCGTCCAACCTGTTGGATACCTATTCGGACCTATCTATTCAGAAGAATCCGATCTCCGCCCGTGAGAGAGAGATTCATTGGGAGGACATTTTGATTTCTCCAACCAATACTCATCTCAAATTTACTAATTAAACTCCATAGTTTTTTTTAAAAAAAATAAATTATATAGATATTGTTAAATCATTATTATATTTTATTACACTAATTTATACTATACATAAAATATCTTTAAATCTTATACAAAAGTTTGAAGCTGAAAACATGAAAATAAGAGCGGAAGAAAATCCCAAAGAAATAGCATCTATCTATATAAATATATATAGTTGTTATTTAATTTGGTAGGGTGAGACCATATTCATTTGAAAGGAAGATTCTGAGAAAAATAAACAGAGTGCGGGCACCGTCCCGGAAAAGTATCGCTATAATGGCCACATATAGTGAAGTTACAAGAAACCAATTTCTAGTGCTGGTTTCTTATATATGGAATGCTAAGGAAGAATTAATACAAGCATGCACATTCGGGGCGTTTCCCCTATTGGGAAAAGCATTCAATACAGTCAGCGCAAAATAACAAGAGCTACACTTGTTCATCCAACTTATGCAAGGAGTGCATGCATCGGTCTTTTTTTCTTTTTAAATCAGGTGGTTTTGACTAGTAGAAGAGGAAGATCCGACAAATGCTAGCTGTGGGCAGAAGTGGAGACCTCGGTGTTGCAAACAGGACAGGCCTGCAATCATAACGAAAACATTAAGCAAGAGTTTCATATGATCCCCCAAGCCGTAATAAAAAAACATATGCTGTTGGTCTAACGTAACTGTGAATTGAAAGCAACAAGATCCCTTGAACATATGATTGGCACCCGCAGCACTTTAAAATGGACCCCCTTAACCAATTCGCTACAAGTGTGATTGAAAAGGAAAAGGTTCATTTGTTCTTTAACTGTAGCTAATAAATTATGCACCACTTAGTCAATAATGATAACATTGAAATTAGTAGTGACTAACAATGACCAGAACAACAGGGTGAAAGCAACAAAAACAGCTGAGCAATGCCAAGAAAACCGTGTTGTTAGGTTGGAGGGTAAGAATTTAAGTCACCAGAAAGAAGAAAAGTTTGAGGCAAAATGGGAAATGGACAAGGGCAACTAAACTAAGAGATTACACAAACAAAAATCAGTATACTGCAAATGGATTGTACCTTGTTTATTTTCAACCAATTGTTTATGCACTCTGAATGGTAAGAATGCTTGCAGGAAAGCAGAGTCAGAGTTTCGCCATCCTCGTAATCCAAACGACATATGACACAGCTGAAATACAAGCACACATTTCAATCATTATATAAGCACAGCTGAGATAAGGTTAGGCATTTATGCTTACGAATCATTGCTCCCATTCTGACTGCTTCCTGTCTTGTAGTTTATTGAAGGCAAAGAAGCAATTGTATCAGCTGAAAGGCCTCTGCTTTCAGTTCCAACAACTTCACCCAATGCAAGCAACTCCTGAGATAAATGAATCATACCATAAGGAATAAAGTTAAGTAGAAGCATCATGGGAACACTCAGTCCAAGCCAGCGCACCTCATATGAGAATTCATCAGGATCAACCTCCTCCCATGTATCCTGGATAATAAAGAGAAAATTAAGACGTATAGGAGACAACAGAATTAATTTGAAAAGAAAATATCTAGCACTCAAAACAAACATTTGCATTCACATACCACTCCACAAATAAAAACTGGAGGAAAAGATAAAACTAGTAACAAACCTAAAACAATAGCATCCTTCCAGGGGGAGCAAAACATTCACATTAAAGTTGTGAGCTACAGATCACCACTAAATAGACTGGAAATTTTTTTTGTACGTATATTAACTAGCTAGAAAAGAAATAGCTAATAAAACACCTCTAGATTGGCTAGACACTTGGATATTATAAAAGCATTTGTGGCCTGTGGCTAAAATGAAAACTAGAGTAAGGCAATAGCCAAAATTAAGCAAACTACTGAACCATATTATCTTCCAAGAGAGAAGGCAAAAAGACGTTTACAGAGCTCCATGATTATTTGCTTCAACAAAAAGGAATATGTCAGAACTAAAAGTCTTTTGGTAGCAGCAAGCAAGTCAAACCTTGGTTGGACTGTTGCACATTTCTTAGTTCATCAAGTAGCTCTGCGCCACAATGATATAGATACCCTTCTCCTCTTCTTATACCTAACCTTTTACTTCATTGACAACAACCCCCAAAAGAGCCAGTTGGAGCAGGCCCCAAGCCCCTAATCATAGCTTTTGATTACATTTCAATTATGTACAATATTTCAGACTTATTGGTTTGGGCTAGATGAATGTGGTTCTTCTGATGGTTACTTGAAAGGATTATTTACATGTGAACATAATGTATGGCAGCATGATGCAGCATATAGCAAAAGATAAAACAGGGTCTCTCAAGCCCAAAGGTTACAGAAATAACTGTAGAGAAATCTAGAGAAAATTCTTTGGTATTTTGATTAAATCTGAACAATAGCATGAAATCTCTAAAAAATAAACTAGACATCCCTATTTCTATTAGTCCTAAAATCCTTTATAGAAAATGATTCCTAATTAAAACTAAAATCTTTTATAGGAAAGGATTCCTAATTAATAAAATCCATGTAGCATTAAGATTCCTAAATAGTATAATACTGCTTAAATTAAAAGTCCTATGCTGAGTAGGAAACAAATAATTAAAATCTAAAATTAACTTGGAAAATAATTAAAACTGGAAACAATAACTTCAGGCTTCATATCAGATGCTTCCAGGTTTCTTTGCTGACTTCTTTTCAGGTTTGACCTTGTCAATATAGTATGTAAACTCCTAGAATAATTGTTCTACATCACAGCAGCAGGGGTTAGAACTGTTTTGCCAGCCAATGAGACCCATCAAAGAGGATAGCAGTTCACTTGAAATAATCACTGATAAGTGAAACTGACTTCTCAACATTCCAATACATGTATCACTAAACTAGGGGCACATTACTTGAGATGAAAATGCATAGACATAGGATTTTATATTATCCATCACTTGTATTAGCCAAAAAGAAATGCCACAAATCACTTGCACAAGATACAGATATGGAAATTTGTAATAGCTTGGCAGGTTGTAGAGCCAAATCGTTAAATCAAAATCCTCACAATGCCAAAAAGGAGGAAGAAAACAATATAACCAGTGACAGAGATTGATACCTGAGAATTATCCTCATCTTCTTCAGTATCCTCCTCAACTTCTCCTGTAACTACAAACTATTAGCAAAAGATCTTAAGGTTACATAACAAACAACACAGAAAGAAGCAGACTTGCATAATAAACAGTATCCATTCATTCAGGAAAAAGAAAGAAAGAAAAGGATGACTACCAATAAATGGACATACGAAAACAATAGTTCCATAGTAATTTTCAACACTTACTATCATTTAAGCCAGCAAGGGCCAGCAGTCTAGCAGCCACCTCCCTTTCTTCAGCTTCCTGCAAGGCTCGGGCATAAGCCTCGTCACTGGAATACACAGAAGGGTCAATTTCAACTTCGGTATTATCATGATCTCCAGCATCAGCATCAGCATGAGCATGCACATCAAATGCATCTGCGTCATCCACATCTGTGTCATCATCTCCATCAGTCTCGTCATCGGGATCACCAAAATCATCCTCATCATCATGTAAATAACTTCCAGCTTCCCAACTTCCATAATCACTCCCATCATTATTCATTCTTAGCATCATGTATGCCCTTTCCTACTCCATGATCAATCAAGCACACCAAATCTCTTGGTTAAAAGAAATAGATACACATGATACGAGAACAAGTTGACAGCACAAGCAAATCTCTTGGTTGGAGAAACCAAAGGTTAAGATTTGATAATAACAAATGCTCTATGGAGAAACAGAATCAACTGAGCCAATTAATCACATTAGAGAAAAACTTTACTAAATTCTCCGCCCATTGAAGCTTTGAGTGTATTTGCTTAACTAATAACATAACTAAGGCAAATAATTATATTTACGCCCAATTCGGATAATTTTTTACTCAATTTGGGTTCTCAATCATATTTTCCCCTCATTTATCAAACAAAAACCCATTAAAATTCAACTTCTGTTGATACTGAAACATACTATTCAAGAGATTATAACACCAATTATTGAGACCCAATAACCTAAAAAATGAAATTCATTTCCTCAACTGAGCCAAAAGCGATTATAGCACCAACTAAAACTCAATTGAAAATCCAAACTTTCACTCGATTCTTTACTTGAAACCAAAATTAACAAAAATCCACCAGTCACTCAAACCCAATAACCTAAAAAACTAATTCATTTCCTCAACTGAAACTAAATTCCACGCTTTAGCCAAAACTGACCGTGAGATCAAAAAACAACACGAGCCCACAAAATTATAGAGACCCAATAAGCAAAAAAAAAAAAAAACAATCCATTTCAATAAAAAGATAGAGATAGAGAAAAAGAAAGAGACCTGTTCTTGAAGGGTCCTGGCAAGAGCAAGGTCAGCATCAACTTGACTACGATTAGTGAATGGAGTTCTTCTCGAAGTCTGACGTTGAGGACCACGACCACCACCACCACCACCACCCTCTCTCTCTCCATCTCCTTCTTGTTGTTCTCCATTAGAGCTCAAATTTGGGTTCTCTTCTTGTTGTTCACTGTTGTTGTTTTTTGATTCTCCTGAACCTAATTTTGCGTTGCTGTTGCTGTTGCTGTTGTTGGCGTCCATTGTTGTTTTCGAGGTTTGATTTAAAAACCTTGTCGTTGTTGTTTTGGTTTAATCAGAAGTTTGAGATTTGAAGGGAAAGGTAGATTTGATGGAATCAAGAATTATTCAAGAATATCGTCTCTCAAATTTTGTTTTTGTTAGAGAGAGATAGAGGAAATTTGAGATGCTTTTTGATGTGGGATTTGTTCATGGCAACCTGAAATATACAAAATTAAAACGGCTAATTGAAAAATTAAAGTCCTCCAACTATGATTAAAATTTTGAATTAAATTTCTAGCTACCATTTTCTAGCAATTTTACCTTCATTAACTTGCCTCACATTTTTACACTTGTAGGGGTATTTTGTTTTTTTTGTCTTTCCTTTTTCTTTTACAAGATTAAATAAATTAAATTAAATTTCACTCTAAATTAATTTTAGATAGATCAACCATATCAAAGAAGAGTATTTATAGAAAGCTTTTAAAATCCATTCTTTTTTTAAAAAAAAAAAACCCTTTAAAATCAGGTTTAGATAAAACAAATCATATCAAAATTAATATATAATTTATTCATGTTGTAGAATTAGGTGAAAGAGGATTTTTAGGAAGTTATTTTTCTTAGTTATTATTATGTTATATTTATTTTAGAAAAATATTTTTTATTGTGTTTTTTTATTTAGTTTAGAAAATAAAACATTGAAATTGATATTTTTTTTAGTTTGAGAATTTCTAAAATATCTCTATAATTATTTATTGGGATTCTTTTTCTCTTCCAAGTAATATGACTAATATAAATAGAGTTATTTAACTTATATTTATATTAAAGTTATTTATTTAATAATAAAATTATAAATTAAAATTGTGTTTGATGATATCAGAATCTAATAATTCTGATGATTATGATATCGAGAATTATTTTTGAAGACAGAAATAGAAAAGATAACATCTTGATTAAGAAAAATCTTATAGATTTCGAGTTCAGGATAAAGCTTCTTAATTTTTTAAGAATTTTATAGGTAGAGTAGTGTATATATTGGTTGAATAAAGTAGAAATAATTTTTTTGTTAAAGGAAGTCCTTGAACATATGAAGATGAAACTAATCGTTATGAGATTAAAAGAGCAAATTTATGCATCGTGAAAGCAATTAAAAGAGGTCATGGAAAAGGCATGGCAAACTAAGAATCAACAATTGAGAAAAGGTTATTAAATTTTTTGTATATATGATTTCCAAAATTAAGCATTTTTAAACTTGATTTGATGTAGACATTCAATCATATGAATATTTGGAGGATAATATTGTGATTAAGAAGACAAATTTATATGACTTTTTAGGGTACCCAGCAAATTTTGAGATCATTTCAAATTATTTTTCAATCTTTCTATTTTATTAATATGTAATATTTAAGAAAAATTATAAAATATTTCTTGACCTTAAAAATTAAATTTATTTTTTATTAGCATATATGAAAATTGTTTACTCAAAATATCAAATTTTTATTTATTTTTTATCAATAATAACAATCAAATTAAATAGATGAACAATATTTATCTAAAATATGATAATTTAAAAATAAATTTGATCAAATTAATAATATATGACTTGATATGCCATTGTTAGGTGATGGGGAAAAAATGTCCATATAAAAAATGCCACTGTTGGTTGAATGATAGAAGAATGATAAAAACTATCGGTTTAAATGGTATTCGGTATATTTATTTTTAAAATATTTTTTATTTGAAAATATATTAAAGTAATATATTTTTTATATTAATATAAAGAATAATAAAAAATAAATTAAATTTTTTAAAAAATAATTGGAACAGCCTACTAGATTCTTTACGCGTATCATTATTGGTACTACATTCACGAAGTCAATTTAAAAAAAAAAACTGTTTATCAACGACAAAATGGAAAACTTTTTGAAAAAGAAAGAATATGTAAAGGAAGCGGAGGCCAATATATTTAAGCCATGTCAATTAAAAAAACAAATTGACGTACCGCTCAAGTAGAGCGTCGTCAAGTTGCTTGTGGACCGAATACAGCTCGCGAGGCACACGTTTTCTGTTCTGTCTTTTATGGTAAGGAGTATTTTAATTTAATAATTTAAATTATTAAAAAAAAAATTAAAATATAATTTATATTATTTTTTACCACATCTTCTTTTAAGTTGAGATTCAAACTCATAACTGTTTAACATCAAGATTTTAATACCATATTAAATAATCATCTTAATCTAATAGTTTAAATTATTAGTTAAAGTTCAATATATAATTTATATTATTTTCTAAGTATTTGTTTTTATAAAGCTAATAATTATTCATGTAATAATAATAATTAGTTTTTTATATATATAAAAGCAATTTTTCCACTAAAACATTAAGCTAGTAGGATTTTTAATTTTTTTACATAAAAATATCAATTGTAAATTAAAAAGTTTTTATATATATTTAACTAAATAAATTGAGAATCATTTATGTTAATAAATAAAAAATCTAGAAAAGTCAATAGATAAATGTATATTAAGATATTTAATCTTGTAATATGATTCATTTACTCGATTATATTTAATAACTTTATTTTTTAAAATTAATTTTTTTATTTAATTAAATAATAGTGGAAAAAGATATGCAGACACAAAATTGATTGAATAAAATGAAAGAGAAAAAAATATCTTGCAAAGTTGCATTTATTAGAAATACCATCTAATTTTTTATTTTTAAAAATAAAGTTCAATTATATAAAACATAAAAAAAATATAGATGAATTAGAATAATATTTTCAAAAACTAAATATAAAAAATAATTAAATAAATCACTATTTAAAAAAAGCTAATTATAAACAACAAAAATGAGAGAGAAAGAGTATTAATTTTAATATAAACTAAAAAATTATTTTAAAAAATACATATGTTTTTTTAAAGGTAAAATAACAAAACAATAAAGAGATCAGGTATCACTAGCCTAACCCATCTAGATAGGGCTTGAGTGTAGGCCCTAATTTTTTTTAATGTAATTGAGGCGATCATCTACCCTATTATTTGTTTTTATTTAAAAGGCTAGAAAACATGTTGTTAATTGAGATAAATGACAAGTTATCAGGTATTTCCCTAATTCCAGCCGCTAAAATGGTTAGAAAAATATGTTTTATATTCTTTTTATTATCCAAAATTTATTTCTCAATTTATTTTTTACCCAAAACACCTATAAAATAACATAAATTTTTTAAGAAACTCATCAACAACCTTAAAAAAAAACACAAAAAGCAAAACAACTTGAAATTAAAAATTTTCTCGAACTCATATATAGTTTTTAAGACAAATTCAAGGCATAAAAACATCTAAGTAAAACATTTTGACAGCAATAGAAATTAGGATATATTTTCTTCATTTCTCTTTCTGTATAATCAAGATGTACTCACAACCTTTTTGCTTCTATCTTTCATAGACAACTACTTGTGCTTCCGATGGTGACTCCTCCTTCATCAACCTCCTAGAGAAGGTTACTTAAAGGTGGAGGAAATGGGAGGACTATGGAGTATGCGGTGAGAGGTATTTGAAGAACTTTATCGTCGGCATGAGAGGTTCCTTGTATGGTCTTTAATTTGCATGGACTTCTACTAGAAAAAAAAAAAAAGAAAAAAAAAAAGAAGAAGAAGCCAAAAGTCTTGATCTAGTTCGATCGCTTGGGCTTGCCTGAGCGAGCAGGGAGTTTGCTCATCTGGGTCAGCCCAGGCATTTGGGCATGCTGTCAGGCGTCACTCGGCTACGGAAAAATTCGGATTTTTTGTTTGCATGTTTTATTTTATTTTGCATACTTTTATAAATATTCAAATTTTTTTTCTATTTTTCTACACACAATCCCATCCCATAGATTCTTTCATTTTTTTTCCCATATAATCTCACAAATTCTATGCCAACACCTTTACTCGGCAAATCAAATATTATTTTTTAACCATCTAAAAGGTGATTTAATTATAAAAATTTAGAACTAAAAAGTTTGTTATTTCTATGATCTCAGGTTCAAGTCCTATAATAACTCATATGATTATTATTAGAGGTTTATATGAATGTTAACTTCAGAGCTCGTGTAATTAGTCAAAATACATGCAAGCTGATCCGGACATCCATATTAATAAAAAAAATATATTATCTTTTAAACCAATAAAACTCATCTATTATTACTTTTTAAAAATATTTTCACATAGCGGGCTACAAATAGCTATCTCGCTCTACATTTAACCTCTCTTGTTGGAAAAAGTAAATGTAATATATGAAACGAGTTTTCTTTATAAAAACTCACGAAGTAGAGCAATATTGGAGAATTTGAAACTCATACCCACGAAAAAGACGTAATTCACCATCTTCATTTTGTTTTTTAACCTGCTTAACAACTTAACAAAAAAAAACTCAAATTGATTTAAGAATCGAAATTTTAGTTTTGCATGTAACCTTAATCATAAATATATAAGCTCCATCCACTACCAACGAGAAAAAAGCCCTTAGATTCATTGAAGTTTTTATCATCTTCATCGTTTACTAAATCAAATCAAAGATATAATGCTTACCAAAAATATCAAGATATACATAATATGTTCAAAAATATATATTAGTTTATTTTGTCACATTATTGTTCGGGTTGGACTAAAACATTTTAAAACATAAATATAATAATTTATACATCATAATAAATTTTTTAATATTATTATTAAACTTAGTACAACAACTCAAAATTAAAAATTCTCTTCAACTCAACTCTTTAGTTAGTTCAAGTTTTAAATTAAATCAAGTAGAAGTTTTCTCGACATGACCTTACTAACCGGGCAGGTCCAAAAAACAAAACAAAAAATAGATCAGGTTAATCTTAGTTAACCTACAAAACTTAAAATCCAAGTTATGAATTATATTGAGTCGAATTGATTTTTTTATTTTATTATTTGATAATAAATACAAAAATCAATTTATCATCAACCTTTTATTAAAGGATAAACTTAAATAAAAATTTTATATTAAATAATAAAATTAAAAAAAATAAGATAAAAAAACTAAGGCCAAAAGAGCTAGTAAAAAACCCAAAGGGTCTACAACAACAAAGCACATGCACATAGATCTAGGTCAGTATTTTTTTTTCATCTGCTCCAAAAAATAGACACATGAAAGAAAATATTGGTATTTTTGAGAATTAAACCCGTGATCTTTAACCATAAATACACACACTTCAACTAACTGAGTTACGACACAAAGTTATATTAATTTGGTTTATTATTGATATAAAGAATTAAACTGAATTTCAATTATTTTAGTAGAGTAATAGTAATAAAATCGTGACCACTTGATTTTTAATTTCTGTAATTTCAATATTCAGTTCGATATTGTATATATCTTCCTTCATTGTCAGTATGAAATTTGTTTCAAGAAATTATGTGGATGAAAGGGAAACAAAGTTGGACCTCTTTTTTGTATTGCCAGATTTTGACTTGCTTAGGGGAGGTCATATTGTGATATAAACAGCCTTGAAAAGTCACCCATAAATCGTAGAATAATGTGATGGCTTTTTGTTTTTTAAGTCGATACCCTAATTTGGATTACTTTTTTTCATATATTAAGACAGTACTCTATTTTGGGGTTTGTCTAAGAAAAACTAACATTCTAAAATTAAGGAATTCATAAAATTTTATTTCTTACAATTACACATTAATTTAAAGATATTTTTATGATTGAATAAAAAGTTTTAATTTCTATACACGGTTTTTAAATGTAAAGTTTAATAGCATGTTTGATAGTATGATTATGGTTATTTTTTAAAATGTTTTTTATTCAAAAATATATCAAAATAATTTTTTTTATTTTTAAAAAATTAATTATTTTTGACATCAGCTCATTAAAATAATCTAAAAACAAAAAAATAATTAAAAATTAAAAAATTAAAATATTTTAATTTTTTTAAAATATTTTTAAAATATAAAAATAAACTGTTGATATACTTAATAAAGAAGCAGCTGTGTCAGATGTTTTTATACGCGTCATTTTTCTGCTATATGCATAATGAGAGGAAAGAAACTGTGATCAGAGAGATTTTCTTGTCGCTTCTTTCTTTTTGCCTTTTCTAATCTCTGATCACATCACTACGATCATCAAATAGGGTTTTATAGTAACAGATTTGAACCCTTTCAAAATATAAATTCATAATTTAGATTAAAATAAGAAAATAATAACTAATAAGGCAAATTATAACCGTGTGAATTTTGAAATGTTAACTATATATAGAGTTTGGGACCTTTTTCCATATTGTTTTGATGATTTTGCATGCAGTTCTTCAAGAAGATAATATACTAACAATTGCAAGTTAATAAACATTAGTGACTGCATTTGAATTTTTTTCTTTATTTGTTGTTTTGTTCGAAGGATTGCACGTCAGATCACATGTATACAGTAAAGCATGCGTGCTGTATCTCTTTATGCAAATGTACATGCAGGACAATTGTTCTCTCGATGATCGTTTCACGCAGTATATGTTTGGTTTCCGATGACAGCATCGTCAGGGATATACTTGCCCCAGAACCAGTGTGCCTTCCACACTCTGTTCATTTCTTCGATTGGGACATTCTTCGTCTCGGGCAAGAAGAAGAAAACGCAGATGGTCATGAGAACAACAAAGCCAGCGAAGAACAAGAAGAGACCAAACTTCATGTGGCAAAGCATGCTTAGGAAGAACTGGCCAATGACGAAAGTGAAGAACATGTTGACTGAGACATTGATGGCTTGCCCTGCTGATCTGATCTCAAGAGGGCAGATTTCACTAGGCACCAGCCATCCCAGTGGACCCCAAGACCAGGCAAATGCTGCAACATAAGCACAGATGAAGAACAATACTAAGTTGGCCGATCCCTTTGACAATTCTCCTACACCTCGTGTTCCGAAGTTGATGGCTATCAAGATTCCAATAATTATCTGCAATCATGTGTACATATTCATAAAATCAGCAGCAATCTAACGTGCATCCCTATTAATTACAGGAGTCTTCGTGTACCGAGAAACTTGGTTAAGGTTGTAATTATGTACCTGGCTAATAATCATTTGAACCCCTCCTTCTAGGAACAAAATTCTTCTCCCGAACCTATCAGCTGAGTGGACGGAAACAAGTGTACATACGAGATTTACTACGCCTGTAATAACTGCAGACATAAGCGAAGCGTTATCGCCGAAACCCAAGGTCTTAAAGAGAACAGGTGCGTAAAACATGATGACATTGATTCCAGTGAGTTGCTGGAAGAATGGGATCATTGTGCAAATGACAAGTTGAGGCCTGTATTTTGGCTGCAAGATGTTTTTCCATGGGTGTTCCACTTTCTTTGCAGCCTCGGTCGCGTCCACAAGGTCTTGGAATTCTGCTTCAACGTTGTCGGTGCCACGAATCTTTTGCAACATTCTCTTTGCCTGCTCCGGGTGGCCTCTCTCAAGTATAGAATTGGGAGTGTCTGGGAGGAAGAACGATCCAATAGTGATCATCAAAGCAGGGACAGCCGCAAGACCCAAAGAAATTCTCCAGCCATATCCCTCCTTGATTTGGGCTGTTCCGTAGTTAATGAGATTTGCAGCCAGGATACCAATTGTAATGGCCATTTGGAAACCAATGTTAAGTGCTCCTCTGATTTGGGCTGGTGCCATTTCAGATAGATAAATTGGAACAGACTGTACAGAACCGAGAAAATGAAAATCAATGTCAAGCAGGATTTATCACCATATCAAAGAGACAAAGCCAATGTCGAGAGAGAAAGAGAGTGTAAATAATGCGAGTACCTGATTAGCAAAGCCAACACCAACACCAAGCAACAAACGACCAATGATAAGCATTGCTATATTGGTCGCAGCACCATTAAAAATGGCTCCAACAAAGAAAACCAGGCCTCCAAACAACATTGAGATCTTACGGCCGAATAATCTTGTCACTGTAGATGAAAAGAAGGAAGCTACCAGAGCCGCAAGGTAGAGGGAAGATGTGAACAATGTCAACAAATGGCTATCAAATTTGCAGTACATATTGTCATCATCACGAGTTTCATGCTCTTTGCGGTACACAGATGGGAAGAATCGTTTTAGAAACGAGTCCATAGAAGTAACACCACCTGCAACATCGCGCAAAATCATCCAATTATTAGCACCTTAAGAGATAATATACAGTATACAGCAATCTTTGTCACTCCAAAGAGATAGAAGGTCTTCCATTTATTACCTGAGATACCAATGTCATAACCGAAAATGAGACCACCCATGGCAGCCACCAAACAGGTGACGATAACAAAGCATGTGACCCCACCCTCATATTTCTTCCCAGAACCTTGCGCCACAAAAGCTCCCCCTGCCATCTCTCAGCAATCTGAGTCTGATGTATATGATCTTTTGCCCTTGGGTTTGACAAAAGAAATAATTTGTCTCAGATGCTTGAGATCCTAATGATGAATGAAGCTAGCTTTATAGCGCTTTAATTAAGGCCAGCAGAAAAGGTGGAGAAGACATCGGAGTAACGGTCATAGAAACAGGATAAATTCTAGTTGACCTCCATTTATTTTGGCTTTCCTTGAGCCATGTCATGTTGTTAAATGACAGGTTCAATTGTGGAGAAGAGTCTTTACCAGCACAAAATTATAGCCAATGGATGACAACTAACAACAATCTCTCATAAAATTAAATAAAAACAACGTCTAATTACAAAATTTAAAACAATTAATTGTTGTGGGCTATATTTGGCGCGCATGGTGCTTAATCTTTTACGGGATCGAGGTTGAGTGGTGATAAGAGAGACCGTTATTTTGAGACAAACTTACTTTTGTTAGTAACTCCAGCTCGGAACAGCCTTTTTGTTTACTTAAGGATTTCAAAGTGCAGGAATAATAATACCAACACTCAGTTTCATTACAATTTACATGGGAAATATTTGTGTCTTGTTCTACAGCTCATTAGCTTGGTTCTTCTTGACTTTGTCAAAGCTCTACAAGTATCAAATTTTCATTGACCCTCAAAGATTAAAGGCGTCGCCAAGCCATATAACTATATTTTATAAACCAATTCTTGAAGAACAGGAAAACACAAAAACGAAGAAAATCATAGAAATCATGTGAAAATGAAGAAAAGGTATCGCAATGTGTTGGAGGTGGTGTTTTGTTCTAGCAAGAGAAGGTTGAGGACAGAATCCTGGAAAGATCTTCAAGAAATACTCAAATCCAAGCTTGAGACTATTGAAGAAGATCCTGGTGAGACAGTATGGATGGAGAATCGAACAACAAAGAAAAGGGATCCAACAATGTCTAAGAGTTTTAAGAAGGTGGCCCGGATTAAAAGAAGAAGAAGCTTTTCCAACTTCACAGATTCTTATACGGAGTTCATGACTATGCTTGCCTCCAAACTCAAGTAGGCTTGATTGTAAATGTCATGCAATGCATGCCTATCATTCTAACTCGGGACTTGGCTCCTCATGTTCTTCAAGAACACACGCACGCACACACAATATATATATATATATATATATATATATATATATATATATATATATATAGTAGCATGAATTGCATTCAAACACCAGAGTTTGGGGTATTGAAGGTTCATGCTTGTTCAGTATTCTAAGTTTTTGACAATCTTCTGTAATCTTAATTAAACTTTCTTTCATGTAACAAAATCTATGGGCTGTGGGATTTTTACTGTATCACTAGAAATTAATGTAGATTGCTAAGTGAAATCACCCTTTTGATTCTTCACTGAAAATATTAAGTTTAGAATTTGGGGTGGAGTAGTATTTCCATAGAAATTTACTAGTCATTATTGATTTGATAGGGATAAAATAAATTTATTTATAAAAATTAGTAAAACAGTAAAATAATTATATTACCATAAAAAAATTAAAAAAAGTTACTAGTATATATATTTATATATATCAAATTTTATCCTTAATTTTTTTAATCTTGGCAAGTTTTTAAAATTGACTTTTTTTTTTTGATTTCATCCTTCAATCATAAATCGAGCTTGTTGATTGACCCTCCAGTTTAAGATTTAATACGTTGTGAATTTGAGAAATTAACTTAAATTTAGAAAAATCACTCAAGTTCATTTATTGTTTTTTTTTTTAAAATTCATGTTTTTCAATTTTATCATTTAACATTGATTTAATTGAATATTGGGCTCTGTAATTTTTTTTCTTCGTATAGGATTTTTCATTACTTTTAAAAATAACTTGAGTTATCTTGGGGTCTTTTATATTATTTTTTAGATTTAGATTTTTTTAATATTTTTTTAATTAAATTAAATTAATTTCGCAATATTTATTTTTAAAAATATATCATCCATTACGTCACCATCTCTATTCATTTTAACATTTTCTTAAGGTTGAAAAAAAATATATTTAACCCACAATTGTAGTGTAAGGTATTAAATCATTTGTTTTTTTTAAAAAAAAAAACTCATGTTTTTTTGTTTTTATTCTTTAGCATTTGATTTATTTGAAGATTGAGCTCTTTTTTTTTTCTATATGATTTTTCACTAATTTTAAAAATGACATGGGTTATCTCATGTTTTTTTATTTATTATTCATTGTTATTTTTTAATCATACTATTAAATTAACCTAACTTAATGGATCTAGTCAGCTTAATTACTCGAATCTTGAATTTTTCTTTCTTCTTTAAAAATACTGGTTCGAACTGTGTCATAGTACAAGACATTGTTCTAGTTTGCTCAAGTTATTTTGTTTTATTTTTTTTTATTGAATTTGTTTCATTTCATGCCTTTAGTATTTGGTTAATTTGAATGGTGGTTCCTAATTTGTTTTGATTTGGGTTTTATGATGTTGTCATGGGCTCATATCCTAGATTAAGAGTTTCGTAGGTTAAAAATAGTTGGTTCTGATTTATCCAATATGTTATTATTATTATTTTTTAATGTCATCCAAGATGTCATAATTTTAATATTTTAAAAACAATTTCATCTTCTATACATCGAACTTTTGAATTCCTATAATTTTTATAAGGTTATAAAAGAAATTATATAACCCACAACCTAGCATTAGTAAAAAAAGGTAGTATATGCTAGAAAGGTTTGGGTTTTCATTGCAGGCATGAACAGTAAAAATCAAAGCTTTTTTTATCATTTTGACCCTCACTTTTGTAAGGATTCTCTTTTTTTATTATTATTCTTTTTATTTCAAATTTAATTTTTATTTTTTTCAATTTTATCTTTTAAAACTGGATTTACTCGGTATTGAACGTTATAATTTGTTTTTATTTACTTTCTTTAGAGTTTCATAGCCTCATGACCCAAGTTTCAAGTTTTACGAGTTAGCTGTGTTAAATTAGGTCAATTTTTTTGGGTCAATTTTTAATTATTTTTTCTCAACTTCATCCTTTATTATTAAGTTGCTTAGGAATTGGACTTTATAATTATTTTTTGATTTGCTTTTCATGGGGTTGTCATAGTTTTATGACCTAACTCGTGAGTTTTGTGGGTTAACCATGTTAACTCGAGTATTCTTGTCTTTTTTTATTAAATATATATTTTTTAATTTTATCCTTTAATATTAGGTTGATTAAGAATTGAAATTTATATAAAAAAAATTAATTGCTTTCTATGGAGTTATTTTGGTCTCTTGACTCGAATTTGACAAATTAACCTGTGTTGACTCCGGTAATTTTTTTATCTTTTATATTTATTTATTTTAATTTAATCTTTCAATATTGGGTTGATTGAAAATTGAGTTTTATATATATAAAAAATTCATTTTCTTTTTATGGGGTTATCATTATCTATAACCCAGGTTGTGGATTAAGCTGGTTAACTTTAGTTTTTCTTCCCTTTTTTAGTTGAATTTTTTTTTGTTCAATCATCCTTTAATATTAGATTGATTAAGAATTATAGCTTCCTAATTTATTTCAAGTTATATTCTATGATGTTATCCTAATCTCATTATCTGGTTCACTATTTTGGTTGGTTGACTCAAATGGTTTTTTTTATTCTTTTTTTTATATATATATTTTAATTTTATTCTTCAACATTGAGTTGATTGAGAATTGAGCTTTATAATTTGTTTTCATTTACTTTATGTGGTGTTATCTCAGTCTCATAACCTATGTTTGACAGGTTAAACTAGGTTGATTTGACTCATTATTTTAGTTGAATTTTATTTTAATTATATCCTTTAATATTAAATTAATTGAGAATTGAGTTTAATAATTTTTTTTTTATTGGGTTATTGATGTCTCATAACCTGACTAGCAGATTTAGCAGGTTAACCCAAGTTGATCCGAGTCGATCTAATATGTTGTCGTTTTAATATTTAAAAAAGATATCATCTTATTTTTTTAAGTCAAACTATATTTTTATTGATTGTCCGGGGGTTATTTTTGAATTTATCAAGCCAACCAGGTCACATCAAATTAATTTTTATATAATTAATTTTTTTTCTCTAAAAAATACATTAATAACATCAGAAATTTTTTTTATATATTAAAAAACGTTGATTCAACTCGCAATAAAGTGAAAACAATAATCTAGTTTCAACTAGTAATGTTGTTTAAATTCAGATTCTCTCATATTCTACAACTTACTTTCAAATGATGAACTAGCTAGAGTACTAGACAACTAGTTTCGTTATAAATAATCTCAAAGCCATTCCCAATTCACTTTATCTTGAAACTAGTTTGACTTTTTGCGCTACTCCAGAGGATGAATTTTTTTTTCTCAATGTCAAAAAAGGGTGAACGGGTTGTTGATGTTTTTTTATTATTAAAAAAAGTTTAATTGCAAACTAAAAAATACATACATACATTTAATAAAATAAATCAAAAATTATATCTCCTAATAAATAATAACAAATTAAATTTATTGATTTCAACCAAAAATTGAGTTGGAAAGTTGAGATAAAGATAGTATTTTTTAGGGAAAAAAAGATTGAATATTTATTTTAGTTTAAAATTAAATCTCTAAATTTTTAATTTATTTGAATGGTTAAAATTGATATTATTTTGTCAAATTGAATATAAATTCAACATTAAAATCTATTTTTGAACATCAAGAGCCTTCGTAAGACAACAAAATAAAATATTAAACTCTATCTCAAATTAATTTAATCTAAAATGGTTAAATTTAGAATTAAAAAAAGGTCAAGTACCAAAAAATAAAAAGAAAAAAAACATTGTGAATAATTATTTCATAATGGATTATGTTTTTCTTTTATATTATATTTTTAATATTTTTTTAATATTTTTTTAATATTATTATTTTATATGTTGTTGATTCCAAACATCATTTTATAATTTATCGATGGTTAATTTTGTAAAATTGAACTGCAATTATTAAAGAGAATTCAAATAGCCCAATAAAAAAATTAAATGAAAAAAAAAACTATAAAAAAAGATGTAAATAAAAAAAATTATTTGAGGTGGCAAAATTTTCTCCAAGGATGCAATTAAAAATTAAATAAATGATTTACTGTTCATATAAACATTATTTTTATCCTAAATTTTTTAAGTATAGTAGAATAGAACAGAATTAAGTCGCACGCATTGTTTTGCAGCGTATAAAAGCATGGGTAAACTTCATTTGCCCCTGTATATTTACAAGTTTACATGTACACCCTTATAGTTTAAGATTCTCTAAAGCTACCCTTTTAATTTCGAAATGTTCAAATTTTGTAAATTTTAAAGTATATGGGTAGAAATAAAACAATGGTGAATCTTTAAGGTCCGAAATATAGGTTACCCTGAAAGCATCCTATATAGAGAAATTTGCCTCCTCTCAAGCTAGCCGTTGAAAATTGAAAAACCTTGAACGCTCGTGGCCTTATCAAAACTCACCATGAAACCCTTCCAAAACCTCTCCAAATCAATAAAAGCCAACAACCCATTTTCCATTTTCACTAAGAACCTGTCTGGCTTTCCCTTAGACTCCAGAAACATCACAAACGACCTCATTTCCATCTTCACAAAACAGCCCTTTTCCCCCAACAACCCTGAATTGGAGAGTCTTGCGCCTTTACTAAACACTAAAGTTGTTGAAACCGTTTTGAATGGTTTAAAGAACTGGAAAATAGCTCTACATTTCTTTACTTGGGCATCAAATCAAGGTCCATATAAGCACAATGTGTATGCTTATAATGCCATGGCTTCAATTCTATCACGTGCTCGACAAAAAGCCCCACTGAGAGCTTTATCTATGGATGTTGTGAATTCCAGGTGCTTGATGAGTCCTGGAGCCTTGGGGTTCTTGATTAGGTGTTTAGGTAATGCGGGGTTGGTTGTTGAAGCTAATTTGTTGTTTGATCAAGTTCAAAAGATGGGTCTTTGCGTGCCGAATAGCTATAGTTATACTTGTTTGTTGGAGGTCCTTTCTAAGTCCAGTTGTATTGATTTGCTTGAGATGAGATTGAAAGAAATGCACGATCACGGATGGGGTTTTGATAAGTATACTTTGACGCCGGTGCTGCAGGTGTATTGTAACATGGCCGAGTTTGATAAAGCTTTAGATGTTTTTAATGAGATTCACGATCGAGGTTGGGTTGATGAGTATGTGTTTTCCATCTTGGTGTTGGCTTTTAGCAAGTGGGGTAAGGTGGATAAGGCATGTGAGTTGATTGAAACAATGGAAGAAAAAAATGTAAGATTGAATAAGAAGACTTTTTGTTCTTTGATTTATGGATTTGTGAAGGAGTCTAGAGTGGATAAGGCCCTGCATTTATTTGATAAGATGAAGAAATCTGGTTTTACTCCTGATATTTCACTTTATGACGTGATAATTGGAGGGCTTTGTGTGAATAAAGATGTTAAGAAAGCTTTGTGTTTGTATTCTGAAATGAAGGGATTTAAAATCAAGCCTGATGTGAAAATTGTTACTAAACTCGTATCTTCTTTTTCTAAAGAAGAAGAATTAACGTGCTTTTTTGAGGAAATGCAAGAAGATATGGATCCAAAAGCTTCGACTTTGCTTTACAATTCTGTTCTGAATTCTCTTGTGGATAACGGTTCTGTACATAAAGCATACCATCTTCTTCAGGCAATTACGATAGGTAACTGCATTGGTGATGGTGAGATAGGTAAGCTGTTCAGGGGTAAAGAAATGGTCCCCCCTAACAGTACCACATTTTCTATTGTTATTAATGGCCTGATCAAGACTGGTGATTTGGACTTAGCTGTTAGTCTATTTCGAGATATGGCTCGAATTGGTTGTAAACCTGATTTGCTACTTTATAATAATTTAATTGATGGACTTTGCACTTCAAATAGATTGCAGGAAAGCTGTGGGCTTCTGCAGGAGATGGAGGAGTCAGGGATTGAACCAACCTCATTCACTAACAACTGTATATTTGGGTGCCTATGCAGAAGACATGACATTTCTGGAGCCCTTCATCTATTAAAGAAGATGCGTATTCATGGCCACGTGCCGTGGATAAAACATTCTACCTCCCTGGTAAAAGAATTGTGCAAGCATGGAAAGGAAGTAGAAGCTTGCAAATTTCTTGTGGATATGGCTGAAGAAGGTTTCCAACCTGATATAGTTGCTTATTCTGCATGCTTAGATGGATTGATCAAGATTCAAGAAGTTGATCAAGCTTTGAAGCTATTTCAGGACATATGTGCTCAGGGTTACTGTCCTGATGTGATTGCTTATAACATATTGATAAAGGGGCTTTGTAAGACCCAAAGAATTGCAGAAGCTCAAAATCTTTTGCATGAGATGGAGGAGAAGGGTCTTGTTCCCTCAGCTGTTACCTACAACACGCTTATAGATGGATTGTGCAAAACTGATCATCTTGAAGAAGCTATGCTTTTTCTCTCCATGATGATTGAAAAAGAAAGGGAGCCCAATGTCATTACGTACTCTACTCTAATAAATGGGTTATGCAATGCTGGAAGACCTGATGATGCTCTTTTGCTTTGGAATGAAATGGGGAGAAAAGGGTGCACTCCTAGTAGTATTGCTTACATGGCCTTCATCCATGGTCTTAGTAATTGTGGTAGGCCAAATGAGGCTCTGGTTTATCTCCGTGAGATGGAAGAGAGAGAGATGAAACCTGACACGTATGTTTATGTAGGATTATTAAGTGCTTTTCTTGTGGACTCAAACCAACCCTTGGCTTTTGAGATATTACAAGAGATGGTTGACGAGGGAAAATTCCCTGATCTGCATGATAAGAACCATATTAGTGTGAGAAATGCAATACTCAAATTATCAGAAGATGCCAGGACTTCTTTGAGCATTAAAAATCTCCTTGCAAAGAGCAGCATTCCATCAGCGAGCCTTTCAGTCACCGGAATTAAAGATGGAGTTGAGCCTGCTATTTAATTGGAACTGATCGATAACCTTTAATCAAATTGCTGTTTGTATAATGAAGTTTTGGGTTGAAGAACACGTCTTGCATGCGATATCATATTTGCCAGAATGAGGTTAGAATCCTGCCATTATTCATGCCATCAAACATCTGGTTTTATGCTGGTGTCCGCATCAATGAGATGTCTTGAGAGTTGAGACTTTTGAGCCATTCTTTATACTCGTATACGAACTTGATTAATCTGTCTGCAGCCTTGTACATAAAGAAGAATAGTTCACGTGTATTTCCATTGAATTGAATAGGACTGAACAAAGCAAATTCATGTAGCCAATAGCAGCTAGTTTGTTATCCATGTTTAATTGAATCGATTGGAGTAGCATTGTTCGTCAATACTTGTAATTGAACCATCAAATCTAGATTTCTTGTCTACTTCTAAAGAAATCAATTTGGTTTGGTTAGTGTTTTAGGATAGACAAGAAAAATATTGAAGAGATAGAAACTTGTTTAGTTGAAGAAACATAGATGAAAATGTAAAAAAAAATTTGTTATATCGTTTTTTAGTGAATTTTTGTATTTTCAAAACAATAAATAAATGAAAATATGTTTTTTTTATCTATGTTATTTTTATCTTTTTTTATTTCAAGACAATAACTAAATTCTACTTTAAATCTGAATTGTTGGTTGATTTATTTATTTTTTTGCTAGGTTTTTCATGTTTTTCCAAGAAAAAAAGAAGAGAAAATACATGATAACTTTCCAGCACACAGCAATACAAAATCCAACTCATCAACAACTAACAACAACCCATAACATACATTGCCAACAACAACCTAAAATTTGCAGCACACACATTTGAATACATGTTTTCACATTCATCAAATGTTAATAACTTAAAAACTTGCATCATCTTTAGATGGACTAAAATTCAAAATTAAAAAGTGCATGAAATATCAAAAAAAAAAAAAACCAGAAAAAAAAAAAAGATTAGCTGTGAAGATATAAAAAACAAACATAAATAAAAACAAGTTATTTTATATATGCAATAATAAGTAATGCGAGAATACATTTATTGATTGGTGCAAATTTATTAATGACATTAAATTAACTATTGAAAGGATTAAATTAACTATTGAAAGGAGAGAAGATGGTAATGATATTGATTGTATACTAGATGAAATGGAGAAAATCAAAGATGAATTATATCGAGTTTGGATCAAGAATCACAATATAAAAATTAACTTTGTAGTTGCAAGGTTGTTATCGGTAAATAATTCAGGATGTGTAATATTAATATTCCTAATTATTATTGGTAAATGATTAACATTAGTAAATTCAAAGTATGTTCAACATCTGTAATAAATGTTGTAAAAGAATATACTACGCAAAAAGTAAAATTCAAATTTTAAACCTGCCATGACACCAACAATGATCCACAATATATTATTTATAATAGCTTGAAACACTTAAAACAAAATTCATCAAATTCATACATTAGTTTTGTATATACTTTAATCAATGCAACTAGTCTAGGTTAAGTGTTGAGAAATAAAGTTTCAACACCAGTATGCAATTTCAAATTAAATTGATTATTAATAGAATAATCAGTAAACTAAATTAAACATCATGCATATTTAAGAAAAGTCTCATATATGTTTAAGCTTAGAGTTAAAAATTAACCGAGTTATTTGAAGTCTTTTTATTTATTATTTTTGTTAAATTTAAATTTTTTTAAAAAGAGATTTTATTTTTGAATTAAATTAAATTAATTGATTACATATAAGTATGAGATGCTTATTTTATGATACTTTATTTAGTTTGTTTCCCGGATCGTTGCTCTGATAGCGCATGCAATCTCTTTCAATGTTATCGTGCAACCTTTTATAGTGGGGTTAGAATCTTCTAAGTGAGTTATTTTTGGTGATCAAGCGATGTCCATAATGGAGTGACAATGAATTTATATAGTATTTTTTTTTTTTCTTCAGAGTATTATATTGGAAACTCATTTTTTATAGCTAATTATTGAGAAAAAAATTGCTTTGATTATTTTCAATCCCTTTTTTTAATCTTATTATTAAATTAACTAAGTTTATTGAACTCATTCAAGTCAATCAACTAGATTTCTCTCCTCTCTTTTTTTATATTTCTTTAAAAACATTGACGTTTTTTGAATATCTTTTTTTTGTTGTCAATTTTTTTAATTTATTTATTATTGTTGTATTATTTTTTATTCATGTTATTTAAATTAATCTAGTTTATCAAATATGTGCAAGTCAATAATTAAAATCTTAATTTTTTTAATTTTTAAAAACACTGGCATTACTTTAGTATTTTTTTACATTAAAAAAATATATCCATAACTTAGCACAAGCCACCCATCTAACGCCTTGTTTGTTTCATGAAAAATAGTTTTTTGAAAATTATGTTTTAAACTTTCTTATCTTTGTTTATTATTAAAAAGTTAGTCAATAAAAAACACTTTCTGAAAAAAAAAATTAACTTTATTATCAGAAAAGTGTTTTTACCTTCTATTTTATTAAATTTAGTCATTAAACTTTTGATTGTTATATTTTTTTTGTTTTGAATCATTTTAAATTTTTATTTTTAAATTTCTTTCTTTAGAATTTGATTTATTTTTATTTTGATTTTCTTTAATCTTCATCATTTTTATTGTTATTTATTTTTTTTCTTATCATTTTTTTAACTGAATTTTTTTATTGTTTTTTATTTTATTTAAAATAATTTATATTTTTTTTAATTTCATGCTTTTTCAATTTTTTTATCCTTCATTATTTTAATTACTATTTTTTTAAAAATAATTTCTGAAATATTTTTTTAATTTCATTTTCTTTCAACTTGTTTATTTATTAAATTTAATTCATATTTTTTTAATAAATTTTTTAAAAAATAACAAATTATGTTACTATTTATTTTTCATGACATAGTCAATTAATAGAAAGTATTTTTTTATTGAACATTAAAAAATAATTTTATTTTAAAGAATTTCTTTTCATAAAAACTATTTTTCCAAAAAAAAAAAAATTACTTTCCCAGCAAAAACAAATGGGCTAAGTAAATATCTAATCCTTATTTTGCTCGAACTATTATTACTGCTATCTTTTGTCTCTTCAGGAAAAAGAGGGAAAAAGGTGGGGGGAAAAAACTTTCCCTTTTATAGAAAAATCCCAATCATGTCCTTCACCGGAGCTCCGCCACCACCCGGCGTGACCGCTGCAACAACCACCACACCGAAACAATACTTTTGTTACCAATGCGACCGTGCAGTCTCGATAGATATCTCTCCCTCCGATGACCCGTTTTGCCCAATTTGCCACGATAGCTTCATAGAAGAACTCGAGTCCCAAAACTCTCAAAACCCGAATCCATTCTCCGAATCGGTTTTAAACGACCCTTTTGACCCCTTCTCTTCTCTTTTTCCTCCCCTCTTTCAAATCTCTGGCAATTTCTCTCATCCTGAATTTCAAATACGACCCGAATTATCTGACCCGAATGCGTTTAACCCATTCGATTTCCTCCGTTCTCACCTCCAAAACCTCCATTCTGGTGGTGCTCGGGTCCAGTTCGTGATTGAGAACAATGGGGGCGAACAGGGAGGACTTCGATTCCCAGGTGGTAATTTTGGTGATTATTTTATTGGGTCGGGTTTGGAGCAACTGATCCAACAGTTGGCTGAAAATGATCCGAATAGGTATGGGACACCACCCGCGTCGAAGACGGCGATTGAGGCGTTGCCCACGATGAAAGTTACCGAGGAGATGATGAAATCAGAGATGAATAATCAATGTGCTGTGTGTAAAGACGAGTTTGAGAGTGGAGAAGAAGTCAAGGGAATGCCTTGTAAACATGTGTTTCATGAGGATTGTATAATGCCTTGGTTGAAGATGCATAATTCATGTCCTGTTTGTCGATATGAGTTGCCTACTGATGATCCTGATTACGAGAATAGAGCCACTGGAGGGCAAGGGAGTGGTGGTGGTAGTGGTGGAGGTGTGGAGAGAAGGTTTACTATTTCGATTCCTTGGGCGTTTGGTGGAGGTGGACAAAGCAGTTCTTGAAAGATTGGATTTTGGATTGGAGACTTTTGGTGAGTGTTTTTTCTTGTTTTTGTTTTTTGGTGTAAATGTTTACTTTTATAAAATTTGGATCGATTGCTTAAGGTGATTCTGGTTTAGTGTTGTTCGAGGAGTAGTTTTGTGGAGTTAGAATGAATAGACCGGATATCAAGGAATTTGGCATGGTCTTTTGGTGAGTGGTATTGCTTTTGTTTGTATTTCTGTTTTAATAGGTGATTTTGTTGTAAAAGTGTACTGCTTTATGCTTATCTCGTGAGTTGTATCTTGTAAATATTTTTGCTTTGATTAAATTGATATTTCAGTAATTAAGATTTTTTAGAAGATTACATTAGGAATTAGATTTCATAAACTTGAGAATGAGCAGGTTTTTCTGTATATGTTTATTTATTTTGTTTATGATCATGTTTATTTTGTGATTTATGAGCTGTTTTTTGGATGTGTTGATTTCTTTGAATATTGATTAAGAGATTCAAGGACTATTTGTTTGCAATTGTTTGGAGTAGCACCATTCATAAGTTAGAATGCTTGTATTGGAGGAATTGGAGGTTTAGTTTGTGTTTATGTTTTGTACATTGTTTCTTTTGTAAATTGTTCCTTTGTTGAATTTAAATTGAGTAATTAAAGGGTTATGAGTTAGGGTTGTTATGAGGTTAAGAGTTTATAAATTGGAGAATGAGTTTTTTTTTTTTTTGCTTCTAAAAAGCGCAGAGGGTTTTAACATGGTTTATCATGTTTAGGTGTTGTGATGTAAATTTTGTTGATTTTTTTTAATGGAATTGAGCTTTGTGATTGCGAGGTGTCTTTTTGAGGATAGTTTAGGAAGAGTTAGTTACAAAAGGCATGTTTTGGGAAATTTTGATGGATTGATGAAATCAAGTAGGAGATGGTTATGATAAGCATTTTTGGTTTGTAGAATGTGGCTACTTTGATTTAGCTATATGGTGTTGGTTAACTAGGCAATTTGCTTAAGTTTGGCTAATTATGCTGTATGGTGGTCTAAGTTCCTGATTTATTTCAATGATATGTTGCCAAGGATCATACTTAGCTTATTATTATAGTGGAAGGCAATTTCAATGGAATTTGATCTTTGAAATTAGAGCAGTTGCTAGGTGAAGAGAGTGCTGAGGAATATTAGATGATTGTAGAATACTTATTGAGTTACATGGTATCTTTTACAATAGTTACATAATGTTGGTACTTGGTAGCATGTTATGATATGAAATGAGTTTTTGCAGGCTATATGGCTTTCTCATTTCCTGATTTCTTAAGTATGATATTTTATTTAAGTATGAGTTTTTGGGTTTTCTTGTTTTCATGACCTTTGTTGTTTCCCAATTTGCTATCTTGATGCCATTGAAGAGAATCTCCCTTTAGCTCTTTTAATTTTTCTTCTTGAAGATTTAGGTGTTTGTTTTGCGGTACATGCTCATTCCAATGACCTTAATTACAAATTGTTGTTTTGTTATTTTGATTTTGTGTCATACTTTGCTGCCTTTTCATGGAATTGGACCGAAGAGATTAAGGGTTTGTTAGTTTGTGTTTGTAAGGTGAAGTGTTTTAGGATTCTTTAGAGGCACTAGTGAGAAGAAGTGTGTGTTGTATGAGCTGCCTACTATGATGCTTATTATAAGAATAGAGTGCACAAGGCACATGGAAATTGAGGGAGTAAGGTGGAGAGTTGGTCAATGAAGTGTTGGTCAATGAAGTGAAGTTTTACTATATGATTCCCATGGTTACTCTTTGGATGGATTAATGGACTTTAATATTAGAATAGTGTTTAATGTTGTGTAATTTGTGAATTAGTTGTGCATTATGGAATGCTGATTGATTTCAGTTAAGGATACCATGTGTTGTCGAAAAACCATCTCAACCCATAAATTTAAGCAATTTGATTAGGCTCCAAGAATGGTTTTATATTACTCTCTAACACATTCTCCAAGAATGGTTTTTTTTTTCCCACTGTCTTTGCTGTCTCTCAATTGTGGGTCTTGGGAATATTGAAGAGCACTTTCCACTAATGTTTAACCCTTCTTCTGGAAGGTGCATTTGAGTGCTCAGTTTGCGTCATGTGCTCACAGAAGTAAGCATATTCCTATATGTTCATGTCAGTGACACCCATCATTTAACCTTTCTTTAAGTGGTGCATATTATATGCATAATCTGTAATGTTATTGTCCCATGTAAGTTTATTTTTCAGTCTCTGTGGGCAGTAGCTGAGAATCAAAATCCATATTTGTGCATTTGACCCCAAAACAAGTTGAATCTAGGAATCTTTGTTTAGGCTGGGTGATCACTTGAGAGTTCTTTTGTCCCCTGAACGTTGGTACTTGTTCCTCATAATTTAGTCCTTGCAGCTTGATATTGAGATTTCCAGGAGTAGCTTGCTCCTTGCAGTTCGTATCTTTGTAAGACCCTGTCTATAAATAAACTTTTGTGAGAACTTCTTGGTTTTAAGTGGTGGCATGAGCTTTTATTTGATTTTGTTTTTGCTAATCTCTGTTACTTCACTTCTCCCAAATCATTTCTGGCAAATGTAACTTGGGGATGTCAGATTACTAGACTATGGATTTCACTTTCTCCTTGCTAATTAAAATTTTGAAGTGACTTCTGATCATCTGGTGCTTGTTGTTGGAGACGGAGCCAAGATAGGGATTGTTTATGGGGTGTAAATGTTGTTCGATCCTTGTTTTGTGGAATCATTTAAAAGTGCGATAAGGTGCAAACATATCAAAATGCTGGTTCGTGATCGTATTTTGAGTCACATATCTTGCTTGAAACATAGCCTACTTCTCTATCATGTGAGTCCCATTGTTTGAAGTAATGGTTGTTTTCCTGCTTTAAAATTCCATCATATGAAATTCATTGGATGATAGTGTTAACTACAGTCATTGTTAAGCAGTCCTTTTTTTTTTTTTTCAATTGAGTTTTGATTTTTTACTAGTAATGATTTTTTTTCCGTGGTTATAATACCATTTTGGAATATTTTGCCTCCATCTTCTTGACAGACTCTTGTTAACCTGCTTTTGTAGGTGTGGAAAGAATTTCGTTCTGAAAAGGATTCTCTTTAGGTGAGTATGGAAGCTGGAAACTGGAAAGCAAGTTCCTGTGTGTAGAAATGATATTCGTATTTAAGATTTTCATATATTTACATTTTGCAGGTTACTAAACATGGTATATTCAAAATTGTTTTTCTATGTTGTATATTAACTTTTATAGGTTCTGCATCTGGAAATGCCCTTTTTTCCCTTGTTATGATTCTTTTCATTGTCCATTGAATGAAATTTAATATAATAGGGATGGACCAGCCAACCAGGCTCTGGCACCTCTGCAGGTTATCTCTTCCTTGTCATTGCAGATTGTAGTGGTGACTTTATTCAACAAGAAGGACCATTGATGCCTAGACAGAAAATAACACTAGGATTGAGTGATGGTGGATGAGTAAGGAGAGAATGATTAGTTTAGTGGAGTAAGGTGGTAAAAGGGGTTGATCATTGAAATCACAGATTGTGATTTAGGTCTTGAATATTTTAAATTTAGAAAGCAGCCTCTTGCTGCTGCTGAAGGATTTATTGCATGCACAGAAAGCATACAGGAGACTATTTGGATTTTGCAATGAATATTATTTATATTATTTTTATGTTTTTAGATTATTATAATATATTTTATTTTTAAAAGATAAAAAATATTATTTTAATATATTTTTAAATAAAAAATAATTATTTTATCGAATTTCTAAAGTACTCTAATTAATTATTTTGGATTAAGTATTTCGTGTTTCCGTCCATGTTTCCTCTGGGGGTAGAGTGTATCAGAATATTTCTTTTCTTTATTTCACAATTATTTTAATTAGGAATCATAATCATATATGCAAGAGACATGGGCGGTCCATTAAATAGGCAAGTTTCTATGGAGAGAGAGAGCTATTTAGTATTTATTGTTTCACAAAATATTTTTGGAATAATATCACTCTAGTAAAATGGCTAAGGTGGATTGATAGTAAAAAGGGAAAATTACATTGAATTTATATAATTTGATATTTTTTATTTTATTTTTATTATTTAAAAAATTATATTTATATTGTGAAATTTATGTATTTATAACACTTTAAATTCTCATACAGTTGTTATTAAAAAAATAATAAAAAATATCAAATTACTTACAGAATTGTTATTGTATTTTTTTAATAATTAAAAAGATCTCATGTAGAACATTATAATTTATTATAAATTTATGACATATTACATGCGAGATAATTTAATTTAATTTAATTTTTTTTAATAAATTAAATATGTAAAATGTAATTTTTTTTCAAATAATTAAGATAAAAAATAAGTAAACTATAGAAACTATAAGAGATTAATGTAATTTTCTCTAGTAATAATTAGTCAAAAACCAAAGGATAGTAGAAGTAAACCTTGGGTTCTGGTTTAGCATTACCGATCGGATACGGAAGACTCTACGTGGTAGTTACCGACAAACAAAGCGAATTGGATTAAAAGTCTCGATCCAATATCATGATCTACAAACCAATGACACAATTTTATTTTTCCCCATAATTTAATATTGTTTTCTATTTTTTATTCCATGAAATTGATTTTTCTTCCAGAAAATTATTTATAATAAATCTGGGTTGTCTACAAGTACTCACTTTAACTATCCATTTCTATGTTCACTGAACAAAGTTTTGAAGCGGTTTGGTGTATCTTTGTACGGCATAAGAATTAATTTTTATCATGTCAAAAGTTATTCTAGAAAAAAAAAATTGTTCCATAAAAGAAATAAGATAAACTTGTCCAATTATTTACACAATAGTTAATTAAAATTGATCTGGGTTAATATATGAATAAAAATAGCTATTATCATAATCTTAAAACACAACTTGAAGGTCGATCCGAGTCACGGATGAAGTTGACTATTGTTCCAAATCAATATAAAGATAAAAATAATTATTATCATAGTTTTAAAACACAACTCAGAGGTTGATCAAGAACAAGACCCGAGTCATAGATCAAGAGAGTCAACTCGAGCTGACTCAAATTAAAAAACAAAATCAAAGCAATCTCTTTTTGACCAAAAAAGATTAAAAAAAAATCAATAAATTTTTTGCTTGTGTTTTATCTTAGGTCGGCCTAGGTTTTTTACTATATCGGATTAGATCAATCATTCCTTTATTTTTTCTCTCTTAAACCTAAACTGGTCAAGGTCTCGAGTCGATTGCGTCTTGTCCAATGTTTACTAAACACAAAATAAAATAAATTACCCAGTCCAGTCCAATCCAATCCAAAGCACACAAAACACAAGACAAGAAAGTTATTTATCCACTTCACTCTAGTTTTGTCAAGTCTAGTCTAGTCCAATCAATATTATCCAGCATATCAAATACTAATAAATTTGGATGAAGATCAAACTAGGTCAAGAATTGTGAACCCAAAGACTATTATAACTGAACCAAAACCAAAAGCATCATTGTAATTAAAAACTCAGATCATAGGATAAACCATGTATTTAACCTGAATTTCATCTAACAATGTCTTGTTCTGGAATAATTTCATACTTTTTATTTTTGTTATTAACATTCTAAAATTGAGTTGTTTAAAAGTGTATTTAATAAAAATGACATAGTGATCCTTGTAAAAGTTATATAGAAAATGTGACTTGCATGATCCATGAAAACAATAGATGATATATGATGTTCTAGATTATATAAAGTTTTTCTTTTGTGAAAAGCTTAGATGAAGAGTTTTAAAATTTTTGTTTTTCATGTGAATCCACGTATTATTTATTATAAATGTTAAATGTGAGTATACTATTAGAAAATGTGACTTGCATGATCCATGAAAACAATAGATGGTATATGATGTTCTAGATAAACGAAGAGTTTTAAAATTTTTGTTTTTTATGTGAATCCACGTATTATTTATTATAAATGTTAAATGTGAGTATACTGTTAGAAGTCAATGAGGTATTTGAATAAACTATATTTAAAAATAAGACTTCAACGGTCATTAAGTTTATTAGCATGTTTTAGGTGCTAGTCACAAATCTAATTGTGTTTTATACAAGAATGGTTTATGGAGTTTTTGTATATATTAAATATTTTATTAGTGATTAGTAAATCTTTGTTTAAATTATGTTGTTAATTTTATTTTTATTTAAAAAATATCAAATAAATATAACATTTGTTAAATATAATAGTAAATGATTAAACTTTTAGTTCGAGTTTTACAAATAGCTTAGAGTGATGATAGATTTTTAATGTGATATTTATATAAGGCTATTCATTATGTAAAAGATAAATGATAAGAGATCTCAAAAGAGAAAGACTAGGATGCAGCTTTTTATTAACATTATAGACATCTTTATATAGCTAGATTTTGGTTAAATTCTCAGTTTTAATATGATACCAATGTAATGAATAAATATATGAATATCATATTTGCACTTCTAGTTGTCATTGAGAAATTTGCATATAAAAATCTAATTTTGTAAAGCTTGCTTATTGGTGATATGAAGTTATTCAATAGTGTAGAACATGATTTTGGTCGAGTATATGCAAAAAATGATTGCACCATTTGTCTTTAAGTACATTATTATTTTTATATTCAAAGTGATTTAAAATATTGTCTTTGAAATAGTCTTATTTATTATTTTTTGCATGTAGATGAATGGTATGAAACTTGTATTTCAAGTTTATAAAAATTAGCTATACGATTTTAAATCAAATTTATAGCATTCCAGGTTATAAGAGAAATTAAAATATTTTTTTAACATATCCATTCTAAGAAGCAAAATAGATTGGAGCATAGACGACTTAATAACATTTTTTACATCTATTATAATATTAAAACAAAAGTATTTTATTTTTTTTAATTTTTCAAATATTATTTTATCTTATTAAGTTGCATCATTGATATTTATGTTGTATTTTTCTTTATTTTGACTATTTAAGAATTATTTAAAAGGATGAAATTATGATCAAATCAATTTTGTGGTATTTTATGACACTGAAAATTAAGTTGTAGAAGATAATTCATCAATCTTAACAACTGAAGAAGTAGGTATCTTTCACCATGATTAATGACTATTAAAGATACTTCAAATGATGATAATGAATAATTAATGCTTTATTTATTGAATTGATGTTTTATTTATTGATTTGTTTTAAACAAAGTGTTATATAATATGTAATATTTATCTGTTAATTATGTTTTAATTTTAGTGTAATAATGAAACTCTAAAGGAGTATAATGATGTTTTAATAGACATTGATAAAGTTGGTTGAATCTCATCAACACTTGATTCAAGTTTTGCTCATTTAAACACAAAAGAGCATAATGTGTTCATTGTACTAAAGTGAAGGTATTGATAATGATGCATTTATGTGTGATGTATTGGTTTTTAATGTGTTTTTGCATTAAATTTGAACTATAATATTATGAAATCTTGAACTTTTTAGTAATGAGAATATTATTTGTGATGAATTATTTATCAAAATATAAAATATAAAATTATAATTAGTTAATTGTTTTGCTTCTTGGACTTGTAGCTTGCTTTACTTTTGTCATATTGTTTTTAAATGTTTTTGAATTAATTGCTTTTGTTAACAAGTTTTTTTTTTTATTTTATATATATATATATATATATATATAGACACACACTTTTTATCAAAGTAATTAGTGAAAGAGACTTGCATTATTTATCTTCTTTTTTTTCTCACTTAGATATGAGAGAATATTAAAGTGATTTATAGTAAAAAAAAAAAAATTAACTTTAATTAACTTAGATAACTCGTGACTTGATTTTTTAGTCGAGTTAATCCCGATTTAAATTTAATAATTATATTCGCAGCAGCAGAGCATGAGAATTAATAGTTATTAAAAAGAATTAAAAATTTAATGTGATTTTGAACTTTCAAAACTTCATTGATTAGAATAATTTTTTATTTATTTACAAAAAAAAATAGTTTTTAATTAAATAAAATATAATTAATATTTTAAATAAATAAATCTATTAGATTTTTTTTCAAAAAAAATTAACAAACTTAGATTTAGTTAGCCAAAGATGGACTTAAAACCGAAAAAAAATTCAAAGACTACTAGTACTGAATGATTAGTTCAATAACTATCTGCTAGTGCTTGTTAAAATTTTCTCCGTTAGCTGATTAGCTCTTCTCCTCTTTAGCTTTCGACATAAATAGTGTCAGCTTCACATTTCACAGCTTGAGTTTAGGATCCACTTCATTCGAACACGCGTGCACCGACTCAACTCAAAGCGCTTCGCCGACTCGGCCCGAGCTGAACACAACTTAGTTTCAAGTTTTAACACCATGGAAGGAGATAGCAAAGGAGACACCAACATGGGTTCCCCATCAAATTCACAGCAGACAAGTAAAGCATCTCTCTCTCTCTCTCTCCTTTCTAAATTATGTGAAATTGAAGGTTTAGTCTTTCTAATATTGAAAAGCTTTGTTTTTTGTGCATGTGTTTGTGTCTTTCAGTTTCTGATGATGATGAAATAGATTATTCTGTAAGGCCAGAATTTTATGATCCAGAACTTGATGATAAAGATGAATTATGGGTTCAAAAGAAAAGGAAAGGAAGTAATTCTGATGCTGTTCTTAGTTGTCCTGCTTGTTTTACCACTCTTTGCCTTGATTGTCAAAGGTATGCATGTATTTTAAGTCTTTGCTTGAATTGGGATTTTGTTTATTGAATGGTTTACTTGATTTAGATGGTAAGGAGTGATGTTTTGATTGATATTGTCACTAAATGAGGGCTTAAACTTGTTCGCTAGCTTGCCTGTGCTTCAGTTGATATGAATTAATTATACCCAGTGTAATTATCTATGTTTTTTTGTGTGTGGATTGTACCATTCAGGATAGATGATGATGCTTGGAATGTGGTGCTTGGTTGTAGTTGGCTATGTGAATCCTATACATGAGATGAAGTGGTCGGCCATTGGAGACAATATTTTGGGTTGCCTTCAAAGGCATTGAGAAGTGCAAGCAGTGTTAAAGCAGATGTTTCACAACACCCTGCCGCAAGTCTGGATGTTTGAAACATCTGCTTCAGTGCTGTTTCTGTGCCCTTTCAATGCCTTTGGTTTTTATAAGGCAACCAAGAATTTACTCCATGGATATGGTAGCTTATAGGTGTCGTATCTTTCTAATCTTAAAGGTTCTGAATATGAAGATGCACCTAACTTCTCTGCATTGAAATGGGGTTTCTTTATATTGCAAGGAACAAGGGGTTTGTTTTCTTTTGAAATAGACAAGTGGCGTTAGAGTGGACTTTTGTGGAAGTTATAGAAGCAAGTTCAGCCTAAAGTAGGAACATCACTATTTATCTTTTATCTTTCTTTTTTTATATATATGAATTTATCGTTGATCAATTAAAACAGAAATCAGCCTCTACAAACCAAGAATATATGCTACAAACAAAGTTGAACAGCAATCAAGAATAACTACAAAATACTATACCGTTACGTCAGCATTGATTTCCTACCAACTTTTGCATGTTCAGAATAGCCTTCCAAGTAAAGAGACTATGAAATAACTTGGAAATATGAAGGGGTCACCATAGTAACTTGAAGCAGTACACCATTTTGCTTTTCTTTTACCTGACAAAGTTCCAAGCACCATAGGAGATAAACCCATCTGGACTGAGTGTTCCCATGAAATAATATCATCTGTCATAGAATAAAGATAGATAGAATTACTGACTGAATTCTGAATTTCCATCTTGGAGTCTGATCTAAACTTGTGGTAGAACATGCTGGCAAGTGCGAGTACTTAAACATAATAGAAACCTGTTTTTCTCGACTGTTGAGAATAGCAGTAAGAGCATGTATCCTGTAAACTATGTGGATGAACCATGTCCGTGACAAGTAGTATTTGAGCACTAACATATTTACTTCTTTAAGATGAAAAAAAATAAAATAAGCATGCATCTAGTATTTGGTTCTGTGTTCATGCTGATTCAATTTGATGCATATTATGTCAATACCATGTTTGTGGTTCATGAATGTATGATTGGGACATGAAGATGGTCCAGCACTTAATGTTAAGTATTTGGAAGAGGATTGGGATTTGGGATGTAAGGACAGGAATTTTGCTCAAGTAAGATGATTACCAGGTTCTAAAGTGTGTTGTGAATTCTTTCTTGCATTTGATTACAAGTACAGAGCAGCATGTGATACTGCATTAATCACCACCACATGTCAATTGGCTTTTTCTGGTATTCTGAGTCTTGATAAAAGTTTGGTGAGTGTTCTGTGCCCCTTCCTTGTCTGCATAGTAGAGAACACTTCAGTTTAATTGTTTTTTACAAAGCTATACTTGCATCAATAGTAGGACACAGATATTTAATCTTTCCAGAGGAATAGTGTAGTCTTTTTTGCACTCTTTTAAACTGGTTCCCATAATACTAATTATGAAGCCGATGTGTGTTTTTTAATCCTTGGTTTTGCACTGATTGCATCACTCAGAAGTTTTTTTTTTTTTTTCAGTTGAGTTTTTGCATTTAGTTGAATACTTTTGATTGTGGTGTTGCAGGCATGAAAGATTTGTGACCCAGTACAGAGCAATCTTTGTTGTGAACTGTAAAGTTGACAGTAACAAAGTACAGCATAGCCGTCAAAAACCAAAGCGAAACAAAAGGAGTAGAGAAGCTGGCGAGAATGAGGCCGATCTTGCTGATGGTGAAACATTCAAGGCAGTATGCTGTTCGGTTTGCTCAACAGAAGTTGGTGTCATTGATGAAGATGATGTTTATCATTTCTTCAATGCTCTTCCTAGTGAATCTTGATTCTTGACACACTGGGTCTATCGTGTACTCTCTCTCACACACACATGAATTTTGCAGTTCCGTTTTATCTTGACGGATATGAGCCTGTTAACTCTACTGACATAGGGATTTTGTAACTTTTGACATGAAAGCTTTCTGACTTGGACATATGCCTTTTCATGGACAACACCCAGTGTTCTCAATTACGTTGGTCGTTGCCTACAAGGTCTACCATATGCCTATAGCATGCCTTCAATGGCTGATCGAAATAAACCATTTTAGCCATTATCGTATTTATGTGCCAAGATTTGAACTTGAGTCTAACCTTCCCTTCTTTGCAAGAAAACACTATGGAACACCTCGATAAGCATTCCATTCATCTTTTGCATATATATAAGCACTTTCAAGATAAAAAACGAAGTTTGCAGCCGTTGCTAGGATTTTTTAGTTCCTTTAGCATAAATTGTCTATTGCTTCTGTCTTGGTAGCCTTAGCTGTATCATGTTCTTTCTTGTCTTCTATAATAATGTTTTCTCCTTTGCTAGGTTTTTTGAGCTCCCTGAGCACATCTTGTTAGAGTTATTCTAGCAGTAACCAACAACTCCTATTTTCTAGTATACTTGGTGTCTACAGGTAGTTTAGGCCAAGCATGGTTTAAATTCAAATACAATAGTGGATAGGCAATACGTATGTTACCCATATACAAGTGTACTATAACAGAATTATACACAAGCAATACAGAAATTATCTCCGAAAATCATCTTTTCTTCTCATAATTCTTTGATAATTGTTCTCAACCAAGCTTCTCCTTCACTGTCAAACTAAACCAAAAAGATTGTGTTGTCTTGAAGACTCAGTTTGAGCCATTGCTTAACTGTGATAAATTGAAAGGATTCATTGATGGAACTAGCCCTGCGGCTCCTCCTCTTATTTCAAACTCCAGCACCTCAACCCTTGAGTCATATCGGGCTTATGATGACTGGTTCAGGAAGGATCAACATTTGCTCTCTTGGATTCTTTCTTCTATTTCTGAGGAAGTATTTACTTGTGTGGTTGGATTAAAGATTCTTTTGGAGTTTGGCAGTCCCTAGAAAAGGCCTTCGGTTTTGTTTCTGACAATAGACAACTCCAACTTCAGGAGCTCACAGCTGAAGACTAGACTGTTGCTCGATTTTTTAAGGAGGCCAAGTATGTTTATGATTAGCTAGCTGCTTCGGGTCATGCACTCTCTCCATCTGAATCTTGGCAGCGAATATCATGATATTAATGCTGCATTTGCAATGCAAGGTAGGCAAGTTTCATTCTATGATTTACATGTACGGCTTTTGGCTCACGAGATTTTGATCAACATCTCGAAGAACAGAAGTCCTGCTGATATTGTGCAGAAATCCAATATTACCGGTGATCCTTATCAGCAAGTCTCTTCCGGTGGTGACTATTCTCATCTCAACTCTTATGGCCATTTTTTTCCCGGTAATCAACACTCTGGTGGATACCAAGGACCATGACAGAATACTAACAGGAACAGCAGGTTCAGTAGGAAAAGGGGTCCTTGTCAGATCTGTAATTGGAACAATCACACAGCAGCAACTTGCAGAAAGAGGTAAGAACCGAGGTAAACCAGATCCTGCAACAATTCAGCACACATTTCAGCTCCTTTACTTCCAAATCCATCAGCTGCTCACTATTCTGATTTTCAAAGTCAGCCAAATGACAACGTGTCAATCTGTCCTTCAACTTGGCATTCTTATACGGCTGCTACAAATCATATTACATTATTACTACATATTTTGTCTGTGAACTCCATGAATCTTATTTATGAGATTTATGGACTTAAACAAGTTTTCACGAGCTTGGTTTTAGAGACTCCAATTTTCTTTGCACATTTGGCTTTCTGGGATCCAAAACTGACACTTAATTATTCATTAGAAACAGCAAGCTGTGAGAGTTTTATTCTTATCTATGTAGATAACATTATTGTGATCGGCAATAATAGAATAGTTGTCCCAACAACTATCAAAGTTGTTTGGAAAGAGATTGCAATCAGGATCTTGGTGGTTTGCATATATATTATTTTTTTAGTGCAGGTTCACAAGACTCCTAATGGCATGATACTCTTACATTATAGATATGCCTGGACTCTCACCAAAATGGGTTTTTTTTTGGTTGTCAAAGTAGCGATGTAAACGTGGGAAATTGGTGGAATAATATTGTTTAAAAGAATTGGATAAAATAATATATTTTTATCTTGCCGTGCTTCAGAATAGTGATATTTAACAAATATCATACTTCTAAAACGCGATAACATGAAAGTTTAATTATCTAGCTAAACTAGTTAGCTGGTTGGATCCAGTTCAATTTTATTAATTGATCGATCATTTCATATAAAAATTATAATTTTATAAAAAAAATTTCCAAACATGTTTTATAAATTAAAATATATTTTTTTATCTAATTTATAAATTCAAAAATAAACTTTAATTAAAATCTTAAAAAATTATTATTCATACAAAAAATTTTAAATGTTACTTTTCTTATAATAACAACTGTGTCGTCACTCTAACTATTAAATTTTTAGATATCAAAAACCTTGTTTTGACCTTGTGGCGTTTTAAAAATGCTACAAAGTAAGAGCATGCTATTTCACCTAATATTTTTGAAACGATGTTACTCACCTTATACGAACGATGTTATTCAGCCATTTTTTCTTACATTTACTGTGTTGATTGCCCAGTTTTTCCCACCAAAAAGTAAGCTTGTGGTCCAATACCAAAACCAAAGTAATCTCCTCCATCTTAGTCCTAGGGCATGGGTCCATGCTTCAGGATCCTCAAGAACATGGAAGATTAGTGGGGGCTCTGCAGTATCCTCAGGAATCTGCTGCTCTCTTTTTCCATCCAACACCAACACTTGCTGAAGAAGCATGGGTTACCACTCCCAGATTGTTGGGGCATGAGTTACCCACCAGGTATAGATCGAGGAAACGGTGAAAATAATCTAGCTAGAGGTGACGTGTCGCGTTGTTAAATGACGTTAGAAAAGAAGCAAATCTGCCGGCATTTGCATTGGAGAGGATGATAGATATCCATTGGAGTCCCTTTCATCAATAACTCCAGGAACAGGTGAGGTGGGCTCTGCCAGTTGACGATTTTATGGCTCTAAATAAGCCTCCAATTCCATCACAACTTATTATATTATCTACTGTGGTGTTTTCTTTCTTTTTTGGGGGGTCCTCATTGGATCCACTTGTCTGTGTCCCACACACACAATCATCTATAAGATATTATTCCTAGCCGTTTTTCATGTTATTGATTTAAATCAAAATTAAAAAAAAAAAAAAACAAATGTGCCAACAGACCATCGAGCTTCTAGACTCGTTATTCTGTAGATTCAGATAATATAATTATTATTTTGATTCTCTCAAACAAAATCAGCTGACTTGATATTAGAGATTATACAGTTTTTTTCATTTATTGGTCTTTTATTATATTAAATTAGTTTGAATAAATTTGTCTTTTCATGGTTTTTTTAGCTAAAATAATTTAATTATTTTTAAAACAAAAAATACTAAACTTGCTTGAATGAGTTTTTTTTAATTTATATTTTTTATTTGTTACATTTGATATTTATTTTTATTTTATTTGAAATAATTTTTAAAATTGAATTTTTTTTTTAAGATTTCATTCTCCTTTAAAAAAATTTCCTGTCAGATTTAATTTTTATTCGTTTGGTTTTTTTAACTTTGAAAAATTCTTTGAATTGATTTTTTTTTTCCGGTTTCATCTTTCAACATTAAATTAGTTAGGAATTAAATTTCTTGATTGAGTCTATGTCTAAGATTTCATTGGTTATGAATTTTGGAGATTAACCCAGGTTTAGAAAATTCACCCTGATTTTCTTGGTTTTTTTCCTTTTTTAAAAAAAATTTATTTTCAGTTTCATCATTCAATATTTATTTAATTAGATATTGGGATTTGTTATTTTTTAATTTGTATTCTATTATATTTTTGCATTGCTTTTTTAAAATGATCTGGGTTATCTCATCTTTTAATATTGTGTTGTTTGATAATTAAACTTCATAATTTTATTTAATTTGTTCTTGATGGGGTTACCCTAATATCACAATCAAGTCTCAGATTTTGCATGTTAACACAAGCAAGCTTGGGTTGGGTTTTTTTTTTTAATTTCATCCTTTAATAGTTTGTTTGCTAGAAATTGAGCTTCAAAACTTTTTCATTTTGCTTTCCATGGGTTATTGTGTTCATGTTTAATTTTATATTTATTATCAGATAAGATTCTTTTTAAGGAACACTTGCATCACTTTAACATTTTTCTTATGTTAGAAACAAATTGAGTCACTTCATGACATAGCACGGGCCACCTATCTAGTATTTTTTATATTTGATTATTTGTATTGAAGCAAACTAGTTTACATGTTCGTGCTACACTGAGAATTGGATCTAAAAATATTTAAATATGACAAAAAATATAGAGGACATAGAGAATTATTTAACATTGTTATTAAAATCGACTCAGCACGTCAACTTTGAAACCTCTAAACCAAATTCTTCATCTAAACCGAGTTTAAAATTAAATCATATGAAAGTTATCTCAATATGAACTAGATGAATCGGTCGGTCCATGGGCAAACTCAACCAACTAATAAAAAAAGTATGAGGACAAAATTTGAGAAAAAATGGATGACATTGAAGAAAAAAAATCTCTCAATCAAACTCCTTGTCTAACCCATATTTAAAATTAGAAGTTTTCTCAAGGTGATGTTGTCAACTTGATCGGTCCAAAAGCAACCTAATTAACCAGCAAAAAAAGCTTGAGGATAAAATTGAGAGAAGAAATGAGTGACATTGACAACAAAAAAAATCTTATGACCCAAATCTTTTCCTAGTTCAAGTTTAAAATCAAACCATATGGAAGTTGACCCAATATAATCTAATTGATTTGTTAAATTCAAAGATAACCTGGACGATTATTAAGAAAAAATAAGAGTAAAATTAAAAAGAAAAAAAAATGAAAGAGAAAAAGAAAGAGCGGGGGAAAGCAGAGAACACATGCTTTACTGTTCACATACTAAATGTTTTTTTAGTATGTTTAGGTAATTGCATGCATTCTCATCATGTTCTAAACCTTGATCTCAATTTCAAATTGATCCTTGAGTTTGATATCATCAACTTAATACCTTACTTTATACTTCAGCATCAAAATGCTAAAATATCCAATTGAATTTGGATTTGAAGTTGATACAACGTTTCCTTTTCTTTTTTATAAAACCAGGCAGATTCGTTGTATTGGTGATTAGACAGGTTAGATGGTGGAGATAAATTAATTAATTCAAGGTTTAATTTGTGATGATGATTAGATTTCTAATATCATAAATATTTACTTGCACCCTAATTAAGCTGTTACCATTTATATGCCTTTATGATTCAAATCCTTACCTCATAACAATAACACAGAGAGAGAGAGTTAAAAGGAAAAAAAATAATTATGTCTCTTGGCTCTCCTAGTAGTTGAAAAGGAATATTTAATATTTCCAACAAAATTAAGATCACAGGGTTCAAGGCAGTTGGTGTCTGGATTCCTTCTTCTTCTTTTTTATTATTATTCTTCTATTGCAGCTTCTACGTTGGTTTGAACAGTACTTATCATTTACTTTGCTGATTCTTGCTTAGCAAGCAATAGAAAGTGCATAAAAAATGCATTAAAGTATAGAGAAACAGCACCAAACGCAAAACATCAGACTGAACCATCGGGAATTAATGGCCATGACCTTGGTTTGGGGGTCCTTGTTGTTTCCTATGTATATAATTTTAATACAACTGCTTCCGTATATATTTAATAATAAGATGATGATCGATTATTATAATGAGCTCTCCAAAGAATGTTCCTTCATTTTTGTGTGAAGAATTGGTGTACATGGCCCCCCCAACTCTGAGGGGAAAATATATATATATATATATATATATATATATATATATATATATATATATATATATATATATATATATATATATATAAAAGCTTTCCGAGCAAATTAAGCTAGCTCCAATGCTGCATCATATGAGTTTGTGCAAATAAATATTGGTGAGTACATATATATGTGTGATTCTAAGATTTTAATTCTATGCAGCAATTTGTTCATATGTATTAGTTTAAATGGGATTATATTGAGTGGTGAATATATACTCGTGAAGATCGAGTGTTTTTGCTAAGCTTGCCTAGCTTTCACTGTGAACAACCGACACTTTTCTTCTTTTTTTTCTTAATAATTGTATAACTCAATGAACAAGGCAACAAAAATGATTTATTGTTACGTATAACACATTCTTTGAAGTTTGAAATTTGTAAATAATATGGAGGTCTAATACTACCTTGTCTTGTGATCTTTCATTTAATTAAAACAATAAAGTTGTTATTCTCCCGATAAAAAGAACATGCTTTTTAAGTTTAAGAAAATATTTAATTTATCTTGATAGCCTTCATTTTTCGTTTCAACTCTTTCCTAATTTATTGAATTTGCAGTAAGCAAGGCATGCGCGCAATGCACAAAACTTGTTTAAATTATTTTATTTTCTTATAAAATTATTTTTTAATAGTAAAAACAAATAGGACTTAAATAATTAAAGTGGACCACATAACCCGCAATGAAGATACGAAATGCATACCTTTAATAAATTACCCTATTCAAACCCTAAATTTTTATTATTATTTTGTAACAGAAACCGCGATGCAATGGGTCCATGTGGGCCAAATAATCAATGACCACCATTACAAGGTCAAAAAAAATCAATTAAAAAATAATGTTATTATATATATATATATAGTAGAAAAAAAGGTTATTGATGAATCACCAACACTAATTATTAATGAAGACGATTACGTTAATTTACTGGCGATAAGCACTGATCAGATGTGGTAATAGATTACATAATGAGTAAAATCTTGACTTAATCTTGACAGCCTTGGATATAGCTAGCTAGGTGGTCCATGTTGGTCCACGAAACTAAGACAAGGTAATGCAAGGGATTTCTTCTGCAAGAATGGTGTGCTAATGCGGCAATGGGGTCATTGATTTCGACTCGAAGATATAAGCTTAATTAGCTAATTAATTTGCAGACAACGTTGCACTTTCTTGCAACGTGCCATTGTGATTTGTATGACCTATGGTAGACCCCCACTCAAAAGGAAGATCTTTGGCTTCATAATCTTAGGGTTTAGGTCCTTGCATGAGACCATGACCCATGATCAGCTAGGACCATTCATGACATTTTTTTTATTATTCTGTACATCCCATGATGATTTGTTTGTCACAACTAAATAATATAGGACGACAGCCACACCCCCCTTGTGCACGTTTAAAAAATTGCTAGGGTTTAGAGATTTCCTTTTCCGATGAGCTGTGGCGGCGAGCAGATAAAGATCATTAATTCAGGGGTTGCATTTTCCGAGCCATTCCAGCTCCAGCATGCTACGAGATAAGGAAAGCACACGGCCTGCAGCTAGCCATGCAATGGAGGTGGCTGCGTCGGTGGTTTTAGTCGGTCAACGTCCGTCCAGGCATGTATGGGCTAGCTTCTTCTTCTTTCTTTCTGATTCGAGTACCTGCTCTTTTAGCCTTGCCAGTTTTTTAGTCAAATGTTTTTGAAGACTTCTCGCTCCTATTTGCCTGTCTGAGCAGCATATTCAAAGATGGTTCTCTGTGACGAACATTCCGGTATTTGTCTCCTTGTCCAAAGCAACGACTAAAATGGCAAAAACTTAAACAATCATTCGTGCACCTCTCTTTAATATGTTCTAGGTAGTACGCCTTCCCGACTAGCCTGTACTAGGCTGTCAAGACTCAAGGGTTCCTAACTTCCTATAAATAAATAAATAAATAAATATCGATCTTACTTTGATTGCTTTTTATTATTATTATTAGATTGAAGTACAGTTGAATTAAATTTGTTAAGTAAGAATACAATATAAAAAAAATTCAAAATAAAAAACATGTCACAAATAGGTTTCAAGTTCATATAAAAATTTTAATTTAATTCTTATACTTTAAAAATTATATGTGTTTAATATCTTAATATTTTTTTAATTAAATTTTAGTATAAAATTTAATATATTTTTTTAATCTCCAGTTGAAAGAGGAAAGAGAATAATTACTAGATTTTGATGATAAAAAAAGAAAACATTGCTTACACTGATTTAGAACATCAAAATAATCGATATTTGTATCAAATAGTTTCATTAGGTGTTTTTTTTTACTATCAAAAATCGTGAAAAAATATATTTGAGTTTGGAAAAAAAAATTATTTCATGTTGATTTCGATTTTTGAAATGGTTTTTTTAGGCTATAAATATGTTTATCATGTCTCTTGTGATGTTTTTGGTCAAAATTGGTTGAGAAAAGAGTTTTTTAGTAAAAAACCTTAAGCTTTGATTTTCCGGGCACTATAATGGTCGGAATATGAACAAAGTTAGGCGACGCATCGTGTAATTTTTTTTCCAAAAAAATGGGGTGAACGACATGATGCTACTAAAAAAATAAGGTTCTAAGCGTGCGGGTCCTAATAAAAACAAGTTAGGTGGGCTGGTCTGACTTGTCAAGCCCAACAGAGCTTGAACTTTTATTTTTATTTTTTTCTATTTTTCAAAGTTTTTTAGATTAATGTATTTTTTATATGTTTTTTTTAAATGATTTGTTTATTTATATTTATATTTAAATTAATACTACTTCTTTTTTATTTTTTTTGTAGTGCCTTTTTAAAATTAAAGTTTTTTGTTTATTTTTTCTTAGTATTTAATTTTTGATGAGATTTTTCTTATTCATTTATATTTTTTTATTATCTTTTATATAGATAAAATTTATTTTGTCAAATAATAATTTACTTTTAGATAATATTTCTAACATGTTCGGCCTTGCATGATATTTTTTTTCTTTTATTTTACTCAATTAATTTAATGTATGTATATATTTTTATTATCGTTTGATTGAATAAGAAATTTATTTTAATACAAAAAAAAATTAATAAACACAGCCGGATAAATATCCCGTCTTGCGAGATAAAATATATTGATCTACATTTATCTTTTGATTTTTCTAATTTTATTTTTAGCTATCAATTATGATCATTTTTTTATTTATTAACAAAAATAGTGGTTGAATTATTTAATTACATTTATGTATAATTTTTTTATTTTTCTATTATAACACTAAAAAAAAACCTATGTGTATAAATTTTTTTATAAAAAAAAATATATGGCCTCCTATGAAACACAAGTCGCTTAACTAGTAAGGGTTTGTTTAGAAATATAGTAAAAATTATTTTTTATTTAAAAATATTTTAAAATAATATTTTAAAAAAAATTTACAGGAGTGTATTCAAACATTTCAAAATATAAAAAAATAATAATTTAAAACTAAAAAAATTCATAATTTCTTAAAAAAACCGTTAGACCTAAATGGCAAAGGGCCTTAAAATATTATACCGGCCATTCTTAAAAACAGTAATAACAAATTTATAAAATAAAAGGGCAAAAAAAGAATCTAAATTTAAAAAATTGACTACGAAGACATTATTGTCTTGTTCACTGCACTTCCAATCATGCAATAGGTAGATGGTAGCCCGGAGACAAATACAAGCTACAGCATAGACCTCTATGGCTAACCTAAAACCACAAACCTCGTCCACATGATTAATAAATCCCACAATCCAAGGATCTATAATCACTTTCTTCAAAATCATAGGCTTGTTGGCAAAATAGCAAATAAGATGTATGTCAGGTGCCATTTCCAAAGACTTACTGACTCATTGGCTGACTTCATTGAAGCAAAAGACAGGCTAGTCTTACGCGTCTATTCTTAGAGCGTTTCTGACACGCTCCAACGCGCATCACGTTTTGCTGTTTTATTGCATTCTTTTGTTTTTTATAGTGACACGTTGTTGTTTGTTTTTGTGTATTATACTCTATGGATTTATTTATTTATTTATTCTAGATTAGGTTTACTTTATATAAAGCGTTTGGAAAGATAATTATGCTTGTGTTTTTTAAAAGAAAATTATTAAAAATTAATTTTTTATATATTTTAAATTATTTTAATGTGTTGATCTTAAAAATAATTTTAAAAACATATTATTTTGATATATTTTAATACAAAAAATACTTTAAAAAACAATATTAGACACACTTCTAAATAGACTATAAAATTTTTTTCCTTATGTGATTTAATGTTTATATTATTGTTTTTATATTATTGTTTTTGTCACATGGATATATTTTAGTTATTGGTTAATTGTTCACATTTTTTTATTTTTTAAATCTCAATGTTTAGTTAAATGAAAAGATTTTCGAATAAAAAGAAATTAAAGAATGTCAAAAACTTAGAGGGTAAAGAAGGCTACTATTTGATTTGAAAAACACCACAACATTGGCTGGTTTGATCCCAACAAAGGGAACTAAATCCTCTTAAAGCACAATGACATAAGCTATCAAAATGCAAAGGAGATCTATTAGGATTTTCCTATCCTATCTTCATATGTGGTCCATTATCTATTTTTTTTATTTAAAAAGAATTTGAACTTTTTTTATATTTTATTTTAAATTATATTTTATATTTTATATAAATTAATTTTAAAAATAAAATTTTAAAAATAAAAAACACATGACAATAATGAAAGTAACACTCCTCAAGTTGGCAATGCAAATAGTAGGAGTACAACTATAACGATACACCACCAAACAAGACCCCATTAAATCTTCGGTTTCAAATATTTTCCTGGTTTGCTGTTACGTGGCAAGCTATGATTGAATAATGAGAATTTAACAGCTCGTAGCTGGAACCTTCAATCCAAAATAATAAAAAGTACGGAAAAGAAAAATTAAAAAGAGTGGGTCCTACTCTGAAACACACCCCCACTTAAATTCCTCTGCTAGATTTGGAACCTCACTGTTTAACGCGTGGGCATTACCCTCTTCGGATGGATGCAGCTAGGGATTGTTTGGGTAGATTGAGCATGAGAGGAAACAGAGCAATGTAATTGCAAATAAAGGAAATTGAGGAAAATAAATTTAGGGCTGATTGTCTTCAAATATCTATTTTTGTTATGTTATCATAAAAAGCAAATGGTGGAGTTCATCATCTAAATCACGAATCTGGCTGCTCAAGTAGTGAAGCCCGATGAATCTAATATGTTAATATTTTAATATTTTTAAAAAATCATATTAATTTTTTTTAAGCCAAACCATGATTTTTATTGATTTTTTATGTTATTTTTAGATTTATCAAGTCAATTAGGTTAAGTCAAAGAAACTCTCAAACGATTTAATTTTAAACTTGAGTAGTTAAGCAGGTAGTCAAGCTGAGAGATTTTAAGATTGACCTGTTGACCTAATTTAATAACAATGCCGAACAATTTTCTATGACCTGAACAATTTTTTTACTTTCAATTTCTTTTTTATTTGAGCCGTGACCATATAAACTAGTCTCTTATTATATATTCTCATATATCTCCCTTCATTTCTTTTGTTCTTTTCTTCATTCCCAAAACTTGAAAATTACCATGTGTTTTATAGTAGGTTGAATAATTTTTTTAAAACATAAGAAAAATATGCAAATGTTACTAATGTATTTTCTATGTACAAGTAAGAATTTGGTTATGAACTTAACATTTAATGTATACAAAGTTTTTTTTTTCAAATATCAAGACAACGACATCTTTAATCGACCCGAGTCCATCCAAGTTAAAATATCAAATTCGTAGCTCGAGTCATAAACTAAACTGACTTTAATGACATAATCTTTCTAAATCAATATTTTATTTAATAACATGATAAAAATTAGACACTCTCAAAACCAAGAACCAACCCAAAACAGAGATGCTTTGTAAATCAAACACTGCTTTTTAAATAAAAATCCAACATGGTCTTAAAAAACATATTAAAATAAAGTCTTGGTATTTTATATATGATTGAATGTAGTTTTTTTATATATAAATATGATAAAATTATATAAAAAAATGCATTAAAAATCTTTAAAAATATATACATTTTATGTTAATTGACTATTCATGAGTTTTTTTTCATATTAGGCGCATAATAATTAGAAAAAAAAATCTTGACATTCCCATAAAAATATATAATATTATTTAAGAAACATGATAAAATTAAATGATAAGTGAAATATAATGTTAACTTTTTATTGTAGTGCATTTAAATCTACACAAAACAAGAAAAATAAAATAAAAAAAGGTCGAGGTAAGAACCTGACCCAATAGACTGGGGCCTAGAGGTAGACAGGTTTGCGAGGTCAGTACCATGTGGATGACCTTATGTTATTTTTTTAAAATGGTGGAATACATTTTTTTTTATGAAAAGAAAAGGCGAAGCAACCTGATGAACTCACCAAACTTGTGACCTTAGTTATAAAACTATAATAACTTTATAGAAATAAAATAAAATAAAATACAAAATCAAATTCTTAATCAACTTAATGTTGAAGGATAGAGTTTAAAAAAAAAGAAAAAAAATAAACTGGGTCGATCTAAGTTAACTTGCCAAACTCGGGTATTAAGACTAGAATAACTCTATAGAAAGAAAATTGAAATAAATTATGAAGTTCAATACCCATTAAATCTAATATTAAAAGATAAAATTGAAAAAAAAAACCTTGGTAACCAAATTGTAAAAGGCCAAAGCATTTTATTTTTCATTACTATAGTAAAATGTCAAGATCTTTTAGTACATGTTAATTAGATCCTTGGCTCTAGCTTCCTTGTTGGTCATATCAAATTTTTTTATTAACATAAAAAAAATGTTTAGGCTTTACTAATGTTTTTTAGTACAAATATTTTTTAAACTTGAAGGGATTGACTTGATATGACCATGTCAATTTAGCAAGTTTAAAAACAACTTAGGTAACCAGAAAAAATATAGCCCAACTCAAAATAAATATTTAAGATGAGAGTTTTTTATATAGATATCGAAACGACAACATATTAGATCTATTTGGATCAACCCGGGTTAACCTGTCAATTCATATGTTGGGTCACAAACCATGATCACTGCATAGAAAGTAATTTAAAATCAATTTTAAAAATCAATTTTCAATAAACCCAATGTTGAAAGATAAAGTTAAAAAATAAATTTAGAAAAATGACATAATTTAACCCAGATAAAAATATCAAACCCATGACCTAGGTATGGATAATCCAATAAAAAAAAATATAAAAATTACAATTCTCAATTCTTAATCAACATGGTGTTGAAAAGATGTAATTGAACAAAAACTTTCAATTAGAAAAAAAACATAAAAAAACTCGAGTCAATTTGATTTAACATGTCAAACATGTGATCTAAGTTATGAGATAAGAATTACCTCACAGAAAATAAATTAAAACAAATCACGAAACCTGATTTTCAACTAATCTAATGATGAAATTGAAGAAAAAAATCAATGAAAAAAAATTTAAATCAACTGAGTTAATTTGTCAAACTCATAGTCTAAGTAACGAGACAAAGTAACTTTATAATTTTTTTTTTTATGGAATTTAATCTCTAATAAATCAAATGATGAATAATATAATTAAAAATAAAAAATAATAAATTAAAAAGAAAGAAAGAAAGGGAAAAAAACATTATTCTACTAAATAATGTTACATTAGAAGGGGTATAGAAAAATCCCCTCCTCTTTATATATATCTTTTCCACTTTCAACAAATTTGATCTAATTTTTTGAGTATGATGTTTTTTAAAATATTTTTTCTTGAAAATATATTATAATATTTTTTTTAATTTATTTTTAATATTGACACATCAAAACAATCTAAAAATATATAAAAACTAATAATTTAAAGTAAATAAAAAAATTAAAAAAAATATATATTTTAAAATATTTTTAAAATCCAAAATAAAATCCACCAAACAAACACACCGCAAAGGAAATAAACCAAAGGGGTTAGAGGGTGTGTGTGAGCTGTGAAGGCTGTGTATGTGTATGCAAATGGACCCCACCACCCATGTGCCCTCCTTCCTGTCTCCACCAGCTCCTGCCGCTCAATGATTAGCTCTCTTTCCCTCCCCCAAAAACCCTCTCTCTCTCTCTCTAAACACCACAAAATCCCTCCTTTTTCTCTCCAAAAACCCACCATTTTTGCTTCCCACACTCTCTCACCATGTCAGACAACAGTGGTGCTGTCAATAACGGAGCTTTGATAGACCCACAAAGAAACCAGCCGCCGGGAGGTGGTGGAGGAGGAGGAGCTACTAATGGAGCTTTGGCTGTTAAAAAACCACCTTCTAAAGACCGTCATAGCAAGGTTGATGGTCGTGGAAGGAGGATTCGGATGCCGATCATTTGTGCTGCTAGAGTTTTTCAGTTGACTCGTGAATTGGGTCACAAGTCTGATGGACAAACTATCGAATGGCTTCTTCGTCAAGCTGAGCCTTCGATTATTGCTGCTACTGGGACCGGAACTACTCCTGCTAGTTTTTCTACTGTTTCTGTTTCGGTTCGTGCTGGTGGTAATTCTAATTCAATATCTTCGCTTTCCAGCAATAATGTTCATTCAGCTGCTTCTTTGGACCACAAGCCTTTGTTAGGCCCTGCGCCCTTTATACTTGGAAAAAGGATGCGGCCAGAGGAGGATGGAAATGGTGGGAAGGATGATGGTGGGGTTCCTGTGGGCCCCACTATCGGGTCTTTAATGGGGCCCACCGCAACAGCCGCAGCGGGGTCTGGCGGGTTCTGGGCTTTGCCTGCAAGGGCCGATTTTTGGGGGTTTGCTGCTGCTGCACCGCCGGAAATGGTTGTGCAGCCGACGGCGGTGCAGCAGTCGTCGCTGTTTATGCACCAGCAGCATGCTGCCGCCGCAGCTGCCATGGGAGAAGCGTCGGCGGCTAGATTGGGGAATTATCTTCCTGGTCATTTGAATTTGTTGGCTTCATTGTCGGGTGGGTCTGGGAGTTCAGGAAGGAGAGAGGAGGATCAGCGTTGAAGGTGGAAAAAATTGGATCTTGGTGGTGTTGTTGTATGGTATATATTATGAGTATGTTGTTATGTTAAATTGTGCCCTTTTTTTTTCGCTTGTGTGTGAAGAAGGATGGGAAGAATTTAGTGAAAATTAGGGTTAGGGTTTAGGAGTTGGGAGAATTTAAGTAATGGACGAATGATTTAATTAGGGGGTTCTTTTAGTAAGTTTGTTTGGAGATTAATTAGGGTTTTTAGGGCTCAAATTGTTTAGTTTTTGGGGGGGTTTGATGGAGCAGGAAGGGAGTGAAGAATTGTGGTTCAAATTCTGTGGCTGAATCTGCAAAGGTTTTTTTTTCTTAATGGATTTAGGGAGTCTGCTGCAAATCTACATCAGGCTTTGTGTTCTTATTTATGTTGAGAAAAACTTGTCAAAGTTTGGCTAATTTGAGAAGTTTGAGTGCTTTATGCAATTAGTAAGTTCTTCCTAATTTGGAAACCATGTAGGTTTCTTTTCTCTGGTGTGACACAATGCTTATAAATGTGGGTTGGAAGCATTGTTATGTTATGTTTCAGTAAATGGGTGCATATACCTTGAATTGATCACTGCAATGGAAAGTGGAGTTTTCCATGTATCATTCTGCTTGCTTTATATTTAATCTGACGATGCCTGTGTGAATTTGGACTTCGGTCTCCCCAAATTTGTTGAATTTCCCTTTGCTGCAATGGTTGATAAAGAGTTGATATTGATTGATGCAATTTGTGTTCCGGTTCCGGTGAGATGACAACAGTGATGGTTTTGGTCTGTAGATTGTGATTTGCCATGGTGGTTGCAAACTGTTTCTTGCTCCCTTCCAGTTTCAGGGTATGTGTTGGTGTACTGATCTCAAAGGAGACTGCTGTGCGTGGGAAAAACTCCTGTGCCTCTTTGTAAGGCCTCTGTTTTGAAACTTTTTTTATCAGTAATCTTAGCCATTTCTCAGATTAATTAGTGTGAGAATAATGTGTGTTCCATGTATGTAAGTGAATTGTTTTTCGGGGTGCCTGTTGTGTGAATAAGAAACCCAATTGTTTCTCTCAATTCAATTTGTCGCTCGCTTCCCCCCTTGTGTGCCATTGCCTTCTGCGCAATTTATATATCGACTTATTGTGCTATCAATAATTTTAATCTGCATTCCTTAATTTGACCTTCTCGGGTCGTTTTTTCTTCTTCGTATTTGATATGTCCTTCAATCCAACGATTCATGGAACCCTTCCAAAGGGAATCCAGCGATTCATGAAACTCGTTTGAAGCGATTATTGTGAGCAATTTTGAAAAGTTTGTGTGAAAGTTGTGAGGTACACCATACACCAATGAACGAGGAGCTGGACAGTTCATCCTAGCAAGTTTTGTTAGTGGACAGTTGTGATAGATTTGAGTTACAGGTCGAATCATATCATTTACATGTTCAACTAGTTTGTTTGCTGTGGGAGGCAGGTTTTCTTCAAGGATTTCATTTTTCTGTTCAAGTTGTCATCCATGTATCATCATCCCAAATTTTCTTGACTGTTTACTGCTCGGATCTATCTCTAGTATCGACTGTAAGATGCTACATCACATCCTTTTCATGTATCTTAATGAAAACCGGTAGTGGTTGACCAAATGCATTTCTGTTCGGAGCATCATATCAACATTATTAACGAAGAACAGTTGGGGAGTTGGGTGTCTGGGATTACGGGTGTGTTTTGGTGTGTGTGACATGCCTGGTTAATGGATCCCATGTTGCTCCATTTATTCGAGGTTTGCCTAAGTAAACCCATCTGCATTTTCCAGTCATGAATACACGCTTAAATGGCATCTCCTATTCGCAAACTCCCCATGGCCATGATTTCATTAGAAGCCATGTTGTCAAGGGGCAATGCTGTTGTCTCTCTGATGTAGTTTCAGCTTCCAAGGATTCCATGGCTTGGCTGGTTTTAAGGTAGTGGGTTCAGGTTGTGCGCAGAAACCAAATATTAAAGATGAGGGACAGCTGTTGATACAGTATCAGGCTCCGTGTTGTTGCATTTGAGGACAAAAAGAGGAGAATAAATCATGGGTTAGCAGATGCAACAAAATAATTAGCGGGAACAGTGAAGGCTTTAAAAAGGTGGGAAGAACAAGATCCATTTGTCATGTCAATATCTGTACTTAGTTGTTTTGGATTAGTGCAAACCAAAAAGGCTTAGAATGATAAGATATACTAATTATTGAGAGGGCCCTACATATTCAATGCTGGGAGAAAAATGGTATGATCCTGTCACATTGAAGCAGCTCCGAATATAATTTATTAGACCTGGTTTAGCCAAGACAATGAGTGTCCATGTGAGATGCATCAAGCAAGACTGTAATTGATAGGGCAAAGGCCATTGTTGATGGGCCTCAAGAGAAAACCAACGACCTTCAAAGATGGTTGGCTGATGATCATGAACCCATAGTAGCCACCAAACTAACACAATCCATTTGCAAATACGGACAACCTTCAAAGATCTGTTCTGTTCTCTCTTGGTTGATGCTTCTGCTGCAATTCTTCAAAATCGAGGATGTGCAGGTTTGAGTCCAGTGGCAGAGGGCTCATACAAAATTATCTTTGATCCCTGGTAAGCATGATCGTTGAGTAGAAAACAATCAGCAAGGTGACAGTTTCCTCCCATTTTCTTCTTTGTTGAGGTGGTTTTGCGATCCATGCTAGACATAGTGATAAGCTTATGGCATCAGTAGGAGGAGGTTGAAGACAACAATGACAGAGCTGGAATCCTCCATTTCAAGACTCATGGGTCAATAAACTATCCCAAATGAATATATTCAAAAGGAAGCAGTTGCCCGGAAAGGTGATGCTAAAAGGTTTCCTCTCATCAATTGAAAAATTGTACAGCTTGCAGACGGAGTTTAGTTTATATGAAATAATTAATTAGTCCATGCTGTATAAAAAAATAATTAATTTGTCCTTTTATCAGCATTGACCATCCACATTTCAGTAGATTTTTGCTCCAAAAATGCCTTGTTTCCTAATAAAAAAGATTTCCATCCACCTATTTCTCCTTTTCTTTCTCATATTTTTCAATGAAGAAAAAATTAATTGGAAAATGACATGGAATTGACAAGGGACTAAATTATGTATAAAAATAATTAAATAAGATTAATTATTAAAATGCAGATGTCTTTAAACCAATATCGTCTTTAATCTAATTATGAAAAATTAATAATGTATTCTGTATTTTTATCCATTTTTTAATAGAGGTATTTTGTTTTAATAACAAGTGATCATATGGAATCCTAACCTAAACCCAGTATATTCCACTACTTGGAAATCAGTAAAAAAATTTTTTAAAAAAAAAACGCCAACAAGAATTTTGATAAAAAATTCTCATCAATAATTTCAGACGAAAACAATAATGGAATAAAAAAAACCTCAATTAGTAATTATGTTGGCATTGTTGGCATGCCAAATTACTAATGAAATTACCAACATAAATTCCATTAATGATTTTAAGAGAAATTAAAACTCGAACACCCTCACCTCTTCCCATTTCATCATATTCTTCCAATTCACCATGACAACCCCCTCTCTTCCCATTTCAAATTTCATTAGCCTCCCTCCTTATAATCCAGCCACTAAACCCATTGGTATCGACGCAACATCTCTCCAAAAGCCTAACCCCCCCACCTTGGTTTTATTTTTTTTAAAGCGTCACTTCACCAAGTAAGAACACCCACTCATTCATGTTTTAACACATTAATGTTTTAAGTTAATTTATTGAAATTTGTTTGTAGTATTTGTAATTTGCTTGTATATTTAAGTATTTTACTTGTTTTATAATGATAATTTTGTTGTATTAATGTATGATTTTTATTTTAGGATTTGTTTTAGATTTGGAGGAAATAATGGGTAGATGGTTGGGTACCACTTTTTTTTGTTAATTTTATGGTTTAGTTGAAAATTTAAGAAAAATTGAATTTGTGTAAAATTGATAACAATTAGGGGTTAATTATGTTTCAACTTATGAAGTGTTTGATAATTATTGGATTATAATTTTTTTTTTCTACATTGGAGAAATTGAGTTAATTTAAAATTTTAAAAATGATAGGTTATTAAGTTATTAGTTGATTTGTATAGGTTAATTATTATTCATTGTTAATAATTGAATTTGTGTTTGATAGTTTCTTTTATTTTTTGAATTGTGTTCATTGTTTACTTTCAATTACCATGTATTAAAAAAAAAAACAAGTCCAAGTCAAACAAGAGAGCTCCTGCTTCATCAAGTAGTAGTGTTGGTGATCATGCTATGAATCTAGAGATGATTATTAAAAGGTATTTGATATAAAAGTTACCAACCAAGGCTCAACCATTAAAGACAACATATTAAATGTCTCTTATTTGATATATTCCACTTCAAACAAATAGATAACTGAATCAAAGGGCAATCTCTCAATGTAATTGTTTTGTCTCATGATGTTATTTATTCTTATGGAGTTATTTTAAGTTTTACAATTGTATGAAAATAGTTTCTAAAAAAGGTTTACTAATATTGAAGTTACTAATTTCATTACCTCTATGATGGAGTGATCATTTGAAGAGCCGTTCTTTTAATGGATTCAACTTCAAGACCATCCTGAATGGATGTATATGGTAGATGCTTGGTGGTGAAACTTTAAGGTTTGATAAATAACATCTAATTCGAGTGACTGGTTTTTAAAATTTTTAAAACTAATTAATGTATAAATCAATTAATAAAAGATTTTGGTGAAATAAGAGCAACGAGGTGCTTGTCAGGAGAGTGTGAAAAAACCATTGTGCAAGTAGGTAAATTTAAATCAATCCATGTTATATTATTATAAGCTTATATTCATTTATTTTCTTACATAATTTATGTATAATAAATATTTGTACGATGCTCACAAATAAATAATTAAAAATGATGAGTCAGATGACATGGAAAGGTGAAAAAGATATAAACCAAAGTATATCATAGACCATGATTGGGCAACGTATCTTGAATTTGTAGTTTTAGAAAATTTTACAAAATACTCAAGATCCGATGCACAAAATAAGAATAAAAAAACTCATGGTTTGATAAGCAAACACACCAGGGGAGACATTCTATTTACCCACCATGCAAAATGCCTAGTTAGAGCTCATTGTTATATATTTTATTACTTTTCTTGAAGTTTTAATTATATGTTTATTAGTGAGACTTTTAACAAACTATTTAATTTACAGGAAAATCAACTTGGATGAGAATTGACTCTAATATAGTTATATGAGGACTCGTATAAAGAATAGAAATAAGGAAAAAACAGAGAAAATGTTTGTCGATAAAAAATAAAATTATTCATTGTAAGTGTTTTGATAGTTATCATTGGTTTAAGATGTTAAGATTGTTTATTAACATCAATAATATAAAATGTAATTGAATTTTGAAATTGAATTTTTTTTGTTTTGTAGGAGAGATATAACATTAACATGGTTGATAAATATGGTGAAGAGACTTCACCTACCCTCCTTATGATCCTCAAGTATGGTTTGTAAGTGATGGACTTAATAGAAATTGAGTTTATAGTTTGCTTACAGTATCTATCTAAGAACATAGAATGAGCCATACGGTTTCAACTTTAAACATTCCAGATTCTAGTTGAAGTTATTTATCACATGAATTTGATGAGAGTGTAGAAAAGAGTTCAAGAATAAATGGTTGTTGAGATGGAGAAGACGAGTGAACAACTTTTAGAACAAAATAGGATGTGTTTGGCTTAACTAAGTGCAACTATAGGTGTAAATGGATTACGCAGATTTATGAATTTTTATAGTTGGAATATATATATATATATATATATATATATATATATATATATATATATATATATAACAATGAGAGATATGTATAATTCTATACTGAAGCAACTGCTGGTTTGGAGATCATAATAGAAAAAAAAAATCTCTAAAGGAAGATAATATTTTCCTCAAAATTCCCATTATAAATTTCTCACTTATTCTTGAACTTTTGATAAAATTTACAAAATATATATCAATTTACAAACAGAAAGAATTAGAATTTCTCTCCTTTTGTTATAACTAACATATACAAAAAGTCTTTTTTTTTCTTTTAATAAATTATTTTAGCATGTTAGAACTCCATGATTGCTCAACTTATATGTAAAAATGTAAGAGGATAAAAATCCTTAGGGAATAATGATGTTAGAAAATCTTGTTGTATTGGTGTGTGTGTGTGTTTGTATATCAATCTATCATGTTATTAGATAGACTCTTTAAAAGAAAACAATTTGTTTGTTCATGTAAAATAAAATTATGTTTGTATGCAATATGAATGTAGTAGATAGAATGTATATATGCACTTTCCTATTTGTATACACATTTTATTTATTTATTTATTATTAATTTGCAAGTGTTTTTTTATTAAAATGTATTTGATTGATTTTTAAATAAATTAAAAAAATTTCAGTTAAATACAAACTCTATTACAAAACCCGTTTATTCTTTTATACAATAAAAAAAACATAATTAAGTTTCCTATTTATACACAAACTCTATTTATTTAAATAAAAAGGCCACAATTAGTTAGATTGGAATTCATAGAAAAAATCTTTAAGTGAATACAAACTCTATTTAAAAACCTGTTTATTCTTTTTTAAGATAGAAAATAAATAATCAAGGGGAAATAATTGGATTCTCAATTTGTAATTCTTTATTATCAAGAAGGATTCAACTGATTTTAAATAATAAAAAAATAAAAAATTATTTTATTATGATCTTCATAATTATTACATACCTTAATTCTAATATAACGTTTGATTATTGTTCCGGGACAAAATAAAAATAAATACTATTAAAAAAAATATTTGATTGAAGAGATAAATATTTATTTTTATATTTATAATATAAAAATAAATTTGTCTCTAGAATAATTTTGGAGTGAATTTTTATACTTTCAAAACAACAAGTACAAAAAGAACATGTATTCAGAGACAATATTTATTATATTTTATCTCTAAAATATCCATGTAAAAAACTCTTAATTTTAGAATTGTTCAACTAAGACATACAATAATAAAAATAATTATGATTATAGTTTTAAAACTCAATTTGAAACAAGTCACGAGTCACGAATTAGGAATGCTAACTAAAAAAACATTTCTTTTAAAAATGATCAAAATAATGTTATTTTGATCAAAGATTATATTCTTGAAATAAAAATCAATGAGTTTTGACTAATTTTTATTCTAAATCAACCAAATCACAGGTCGACCTAATTTTTTTATCGAGTCAAGCCATGCCAAATTTTTCTCTATTTTTTTCTTAAACCTAAACAGATCCAAAACCCAAAGCAGTAGGGTCTCAGGTCGATCAATTAGGTCAATCTGGGTTTTATAATTAGAGTTATTATACCATTATTAATTTCAACACAATATAAACTAAAATAAAAAGAATCTTATTTTCTTAAAAAATATGTAAATTTGACAATAATATATAATAATAATAATAATAAAATATTTTTTTTATTGTCTTATCCACCATTAATCAATATACAAATACACTTATTATGTCTTATAAAACACCACCAAATACAATGTTATTATGTGTTGTCTTTTTTATTTTCATTGTCTTTATTTCTAGAAAATTTAGGAGCCGTTCGAAAATGCATTTAAAACTGTATTTTTTTAAATTATTATTTTAAAATATTTTGATGTGATAATATTAAAAATATATTTTTTTAAAAAAACAGTTTTTTAATACATTCTTAAGAAATAAACTTTTAAAAACAACAACAACAATACTCTTTTAAAATACTCAATGCCCCTATGCAGGATCGAACTACAGACCTTCAGTTTACAAGACTGACGCTCTACCACTGAGCTATAGGGGCCAAGGTTGTCAATTTCGTTCCGTTCCGTCCGAAACGGCCGAAACATTCCATACCAATTCAAAAAACGGAACAAAACGGAACAAATTTCATCTCATTTTAAATCTCGGTCCGTTCCGGATTTTTCGGCTAAATTCCGCCCGAAACGTTCCGGTTTCATTCCACATGTTCCGTTCCGCTCTTGAAAAGCCATTGAATCTTGCTCAATTTCATTAATTAAACCACCCGATTATAAAAAGCTCTTTTTTATTACTATTTTCAATAACAATGATATTAATAATAATATTGAAAATTATTATTACTATTTTCATTAACAATGATATTAATTTTTTAAAATTAGATTTATCACTAATATATATGGTTTATATTCATGTTTTTTTTTCATGTTTATACTTTGTAGGAATTTGAGCAAAAAAAATGATGCTTTAGATTCCATTAGCCACTTGATAACGTTGATCTAACTTTATATTTAAAATATTATTGTTAAAATATTTTACTTTTATAATATTTTGATATTTTGTTTAAGTTGAATTACTTTAAGTTAAAGATCTATTTAATCTTAACTATTTAGAAATATTTTAAAATTTAAAATTATATTTGTTTGGCATTTTATTTGTATTGCATAATTTATAATTAATTTATCTTGAATTTGAATTATTTTTGTTATATATATATATATATATATATATATATATATATATATATATAAAACACCAAAACAGCATATCAAAACATTTCAAAACTAAAACATTCTATTCTAATTAAAAAAATAAAATACCTACCAAATCAGAATTAACAATGGCGCCTAACTACTTTTTTCATTATATTAAATTGCGCCCCGTCAAAACTGGGCCTCAAGGGACAAGTGGCACCACCGCAACAAGGAGTGGAAGCAACAGGAGAAACATAGGAGGCATCAACCATCACCATGGCATCATCCAAAGGAGGAGCTACCAGTCCAGCGGTGTTGAGAGCATCTGAGATGGAGAAAATGAGTATAGAACAACTAAAAGCATTAAAAGAACAAACAGATCTTGAAGTCAATCTCTTACAAGACAGCCTTAACAACATCAAGACAGCCACGGGTCGTCTTGAAATCACCGCCACTTCACTTCATGACCTCTCTCTCCGTCCCCAAGGTAAACCCTTTATTTCCTTTTCACTTAAAGCTTCGAGCTCTATGGATCTTTGTTTGTTTTATAAGTCAAAGATTGAATCTTTATGATTTGTTTTTGTGGGTTTGGGTTGTGGGTTTTTTTTTTTTGAAATATTAGGAAAGAAGATGTTGGTGCCATTAACTGCTTCACTTTATGTACCTGGTACACTTGATGATGCTGATAAAGTTCTTGTTGATGTTGGAACTGGATATTTTGTTGAGGTTAGTTGGTTACAGCTTGCTGTTTTTTTTTTTTTAGTGGTTTAGCATTGGATTGGATTGTTTTAACTTCATTGATTGGTTGTGTGTTGGTTTTGTTAACAGAAAACAATGAATGAAGGGAAAGATTATTGCGAGCGCAAGATTAACTTGTTGAAGTCTAATTTTGATCAGCTTATTGAGGTATGTTTTCAATCAATCTTTGTGTTAAGGATGTTGCGGAATTGTTCACATTTGGAAATAGTAGCACTGGACACTTAGTTTGGTTTCTTTAAACCTGTTCTTTTGATGCTAATTGTGTTTGGGGAGTGCAGTCTTTTAGAAGGAACTGCGTTTTAGCAGTTTGATAGGGTGCTTTACTAATTGGTATGGTGCTAAACCTGCATGGCGCATCATAACTGTTGATTGAACCATGCAATGCTAATTGTCTGTCAGTCTTTTCCCAAAGTATTTGTCAGCTTAAATCCATTTTCACCATATTTAGTTGCACCTTTCTACTCCTGGTTTCTCCATGTTTCTTCATGTCTCTTCTATAATGTCAGTTCATGTCCCAACTTACAAGAATTGCAGCAATTTTGAAGGATTGTGCTGCGGCCATGTGATTTAAATTGGAATGAATTCGAACTCCATGTATACTGGTCTTCTGACACCGAACCATACCAGCACTTGGCCACTGTTGCATTTTGCATAAGATTGGAGAGCTGACAAGTTTTCTATTTAGGACCACACTTGCAGAAATTTTGATTGTCATTAATCCCGTGTCAAAAGAAGCATGCTGGGAAGAAAGTAGTCCATCAAGTTAAACATAATAATACTAAGGGTTTAAAATGCATTTTCTTTTCTTCTTTGAAATTGAGGCTTCAATCTTTTTCAATGGTTTGATATTACCATCGCTGCTTCTTGCTAGTCATTCAGTGATGGGATTGCTAAATTTGAAATGCTTAAATTACAGCTTGCAACTAAAAAGAAGACTGTAGCAGATGAAGCAGGGGCAATCTTACAGGCAAAACTGAGGCAGTTGGCTCCTGCAACTTAAGATTTTCAGAATCTCTGCACTCTTTTTGTTAGGTTGTTGAATTCCCAGCTTTGTGTAAAGGTACTGCTCTGTAAAACTGCATTAGAGGTGACGTAAGTGTTCACTGTTTTTTTTTTCTTTCTCAATGAGGAGTGAGTACAAGTTTTCTCAATTCAAATGAGACCAACCTTGGATTAACCAATTACGCTGAAAATACTGTGAAGTTAGTGATGATAATATCCAATCTTGTTAGTAGGGAGGTCATTGAGGTATCCTTGCAGTTCAATAATTTGAAGGCATGTTGATCTGTTTAATGAATCTTTTATTTCAGATGGTGTGTTGTGCGTTTTATGACTTTGCTTTGCCATTAATTTAATTTCCCTTATTGATCAGTTCTCCACAGATTTTCTCTGCCTGGCTAAAAATGAATGCTTCATACTGTATTGATTTCTTTCTTTTTTGATGTATTTGAAATTTACTAATGTGCTGAGCTTCTAACTAATCCTGCTTGCCTAATAGAAAGGTTGTGGTCCAAGAGCTTTTATTGGTTCTATTTATATTTTGGCTTGGTGGGGCCAAATTTCAACTCCACACAGTTGCAACTTAGAGCCGTGTTTGTTTGTGCTACTGGATGTGCTTTTCAAAAAATTTTAGTATTTTCTGTTAGCTTCAAATTACTCATTTTAAAAAAAATTGTTTTTGGATTGTTTTAATTTGTTGATATTAAAAATAATAATAAAATATTATTTTAATGTATTTCTAAATAAAAAATATTTTCAATCTCAAACACACTCAAAGAGTGTAATCTTGACTGTTCCACAAGACCACAAGAGAAGTATTGGAATAGCGAAATTAATTTTGCTTTATCAGACCTAATCAAGAACCTGATGCAACAATTTGTGTATAAATAATAATTATATGCTCAGTAGGAGCATCGTTTCTTGGTTGTGCAGTTATCTGGATTATGCCTCAGCTTCTTTTATTCTTTTTGTTTGTTTTTTTTCTTTCATTGTTAAACTAATTGATGTTGGATTGAAAGAGATTGTGACTCGGCTGTAATCACTTGATTACAGGGCTGGATATGAGCAGAACTTGGGATCATTCTATCATGTATCCTTAAATTTCTTATTAACTCGAGCTTGGTTCCCCAATCAATCCCGTACGAAGTCTAGGCGTGTTTAACATGAGAATCCATGTTCAAGTTTGGCTCCTTTAGTAAAGAAGTGAGTTCAGGTTCAACCTTATTTGCAACCCTAAAGTGAGACATGAATACACCCACCAATACCTCAACAGCGAAGGTCCTTAACAATGGATTGACCAATGGACCCCTTTTGTTTTGATTTTCCTTTTACATCCAGAGAAACTAAATTCCTCAAATAAATGAGGTTTAGGACTCTAATTTGCAAAGTTAAGACCTCGATTAAGAAAGGATTTAGTTTTAAAAGCTGACCCTAAACGGCATCCTCTTAACTGTTGAAATGAAAAGGAGAAGTTGATTGTACTGAAACAAAACAATCTCAAGACAGGCATTTTAAATTCAAAGGCATTGCATCTTAAAAAAGAGAAGTTTCTAGTTACAAATCAGGGGAAGAATCCATTTTTCTTTCCCCGTTAAATGGAGAAGTGAATAGATAAACAGACAGATTCGGGACAATCCCTGGTTGAATAAACTTCCAAAACAATTCCTGTCCTATAGTATAATAGTTAAAACCACCCCTCTTCATTGCTTCTTTTGTATGCGTGTCTGTAAATTATGTCTCTCTTGTCATGTGGACACAAGATCATTTGGTGGAGTTATTGTTGCTGTCTTGGAGGCAATTTCCACAAGTGACAGTAGACACCAGCGGTAGAGGAATGTGGATATGAACTGTACAGGGTCAGGTTTATTTGACATTTAGGAAGAAGGGTTGATGAAAAACATTATGATGACATTATTGCACACTGTCCTTGTGGTTCAAACCCAATCCCTAGAGACGTTGATTGATTTTGGTAGCCGTGTATGTAGGGTATGATGAACCTTCAATCTAACATGATATGCCTTTTGTTTTTGTACATTTTGTGCTTGGTAGATGACTAGAAAGGCTGGCCTTTGTCGTAAAAGATTGTGGTAACTGCTTGAGTTATGGTGAAGACGGTTATTGTTCTCGTTGCTAGTAGCGTTGGTAATCTAAACATGTTTCTGTTTTTTCCATATACATGTTTTTTTTTTTTTAAAAAAGAAAGTATTAAGGCTAGAGCATTAATTGTCATAGGCAAGGATTGGTGCTGAATCTATGACTGATTCCCATGCTGCGTGGAGTCTCTCGAGCTTCTGCTAGATGCAGGCGTGGATATAGAGACTTGTAGATATGTTGGGTGGGACCGGGTGCAATGCTCCATAAGAGGGTGTGGAGACCACTATTTTATTATACCCCCTCCCCTGTAGAAAGGTAGATGGAATGTACGTTTGTAACTTAAGAACAGGTAGGAACATTTTACTGCTTCATCATTGATTCATGTTGTGGACAAGGTAGGTGTTGTATATCTCTACATATAGTAGAACTGAGGGAATTTCAGAGGCAGCCCGTGCTATCATTATTTCTGTTTCTCTCCCATACTTTTCTGTGCTTTTGGATCTGAATATTGCTTGAAAGCGTGTGAGTTTTAGTATGGAAAGGTCGAAAGTGATGAAAACCATTACTGCAGGAGGCATAGCTCCGCAGCCCATTTTTGGCATCATTGAATCTACTCATCCTTGCATTTCTTATCCACAAAAATCAACTGCTAGAGAAGCATCCTTTTCTTCCTATCTCAGACCGATGCCAGAACAGATTACTCAAGTTGATGATTCTGAGATAAGCATTTTCGATGCACAGAAGTACTTCAATGAAAGTGGCAGTGACCCCAGATTGAGCAAGAGAGTCTCTCCAGTTAATGCTAAACTTGAACGCGTATCCGAGCGATATGATTTCCCTCCGGTTCCTAGATTATCGTCTGCCTCGTCTTCGGTTGATGGATATGGCAGGAATTATAGAGCTCGTTCTTTCCACGCAACACCAACCGCTTCATCTGAAGCTAGTTGGAATAGCCAGGCTGGTTTATTGTCTAATCCACCTGGTGCTATCGCTGTCTCCATGCGAAACCAGCCTCGAAATGATGACAAGAGAAGAGGGTCTGGTACAAAATGGCTTCTTAGGAGAAAATGTCCGTGTTCAGGTAAGAAATCTGTTCAAATCGAGGAAAAGCAATCAGAACCAAGAACCCCATCACGGAGAAGTCACACCAAGGGACTCTCTGTGGATCTCAAAAAGCAGATTCAGATTCCTACCCCTGTAGAAAATCCTATTGAAAAAAGTTCAGCTACACCGGACTGGCTCGAAAGACGTGAAGTAATCCCCAGTTCTCATAGAATGTCGACAGATGGCAAGCTCGAAAGGTGCGATGCGATTCCTAATACTCGTCGAATCTTGGCAGACAACAACCGATTTCCTTCAGGCTTAAGCCACCAACGTGTAGTGGCCCCGGCAAGACCATTTAGTGCAGATACTACTGCTGGGTTCAGTTTTCCTATACTGAGCCAAACCCCACCTCCCATGAAACTGGTGTTGCCATCAACTACATACAACCCTCCTCTTGAGGATCCACCCCGCGAGTCGTTGGAAGTTTTTCGGCCAGCTGAAGGTCCTATTCCAACAAAGTCAGTTTCTGATCTTCAGCGACGTCAAAGCTTCACAGTCGTGGACGACGATATGGCAAGTGATGCAAGTTCGGACTTGTTCGAGATTGAGAGTTTCTCAACTCAGACAACATCATATGCAATGTATCCTAATCATCGCGATTCCCTTGATGATGCTCCTAGCTTTAACACAAGGCGATTAACTGCAACAAATGGAGGGGATTTGTATTGTAGACGAAGTCTTGATGAACCTAGAACACCATCAATTGCACCAACAGAATGTTATGAGCCTAGCGAGGTTAGCATAGACTGGAGTGTGACAACAGCAGAAGGTTTTGACAGAGGAAGCGTTACTAACTTCTCAGTCAGTGCATCAGAAGTTGATGAAACGGCAATGATGCGTGGCCGCGAGGATGAAAAGAATAGCGGCGGTGGGAAGAACAGAGGAGGGAATGGAGGGTTGTTGATGAGCTGTCGGTGCGAGAAGGCGGTTAGTGTAGGGCCACATCCGGTGAAATGTGTGCCTGCAGAGGGACAAAGAGTAGCAAGCTCCACAGGGAGGCATGTGGGAAGTAGGCCAGCTATGATGAACAAGCCACCACTTGCTAGGTTTCACTCTGCTCGATTGTCTTTACCCTTTGCAACATAGGAAGCAAGCTGTGATGGTAAATTGCTTGCTTCCATGTTCATCAGTTCCCTAAGCAGATACTCTTTTCTTTCTCCTTCTCTCTTTTCTTTCTTTCTTTCTTTTTATGACCTTTTTTTGATTGATTGTTGAAGGGAGTTCATACTTTGTCCGAGTAAATAAACGAACAATTACAACGTTGCAGCTTAAACACCATCGATCATTAATGGGTGGCTTGGAATTTGACATATCCTTACTACTACTAGATAGTTTATTTACTGTTTTATAATAGAAAATATAAATATATGAAAGACAAAATGCATGAAGATAAAACATAATTTTTATTTATCTAAAAAAAGACAAAGAAGATAGACATAGAAACATAACCAAGTTTTTTTTTTTTTTTTTCAGAAATGTCCTCCTTAAACATTTCATAATTCATAATCTCAATCTATACTCAGACATGTGCCATTGATTTTAATTAACTTGATTTTCATAATTAAATATAAAAAGCTTGTAAACATCTATTTTTATAAATCTTTTTGCTAAATTTAAAAAATACATGGGTTTAATTATGAAAAATAATGCCAAACATTAATATTTTCATAGATGATTGATAAGTTGATCATGCTATTAAAATAATTAGATTTAAAAACTGATCATGCTATTAAAATAATTAGATTTAAAAACTGATCATGCTATTAAAATAATTAGATTTAATGATGAAGAGGTGGGGATTGAAAGATAACAAAAATATGCATTTGTGAAGAAATTATTATCTTTCATTTTCGATTATTTTATGTTTTAAATTTATGCTAGTATTTAATTTATATGATTAATTTTATTATTAAAAATATTTCAAGAAATAATTTAATGACTGAATAAATTATAATTTTATTTTTTTACAGTAAATTATCTTTTCTTTTTTTATGATTATACTTTTCTTAACATGATTTTGCTGAGTGAAGAAATTTTCTGAATAAATTAAAAGTTTTGGTGATAATACTAGATGCTATACCCGCGCGCTGCCGCAAGCTTGTGGCGTGCCTGGGCGTTGTCGTGGACTTATAAAAAAAACATATAAAAAAAATTATATGGAGAAAGATTGTTGAAATCTACAATGTATTCAAGAAAAAAACATTAAAAAACAAAAGGAAAAAAAAATCATGCATGGAAACACTGTAATAATTTATAGTGTTTCATGAGAAAATATACAGTTATAATTCTCAACCAGCTTAATATTAAAAAAATAAAATTGACAAAGATAATTTTGAAGAAAATCATAAAAAAAAAACATAAAAACCATGTGGGAAACACTGTAGGAATCCAAAATGTTTTAAAAAAAAAAAACTACAAAGCTAAATTTTTAACCATCACAATAATAAAAAAATTAAATTTAACAAAGATAATTTTAGAAAATAATGTGGAAAAATACCGTAATAAAAAAAAAACTATATGGAAAAACATTATAACAATCGACAATATTTCAAAGAAAAAACTGTAAAGCTAAATTTTCAACCAGTTTAATAGTAAAAAAATAAAATTTATAAATGTAATTTAAAAATATATATTTATATATATAAAATGAAAAAATACAATGATAATTTTGGATAAAAAAAGAAAAAAAAAGCATGTAAGGAATGGAAAAAAAACAAAAAAACACTAAAAAACATGTGAGGAATGGAAAAAGAAATGCAAAAACAAAAAAAAAAACATGTGAAAAATGTTACAGTACTTTCTTTACGTGTTTTACGGTATTGTTAATATATTAAAAATAAAAAAAATATTTTTTAATATTTTATCACATCTTGTATTTTATCAACTAAACAAAATATAAAGAAATTTATTCTAATTTATACACATAACCATACGCAACTTCATCTCCATCTTTTATTGGATCTCGTCTTCTATGTTAGATCACTTTTATCCTACATATAATATTAAACGCCTTTAAGAGATGACAAACCATCCTATTCAGGTCATCTCTGCTCTAGTTTTGCGATTAAAATAAGTTTAAGATAGTATTTTGGATTGTAATAGTAGTGGTCGGTTTTTAAAGTAAATTTTGTTTTAAAATATATAAAAATAAATATTTTTATTTTTTAAAATTTATTTTTAATAATAAAATAATTTAAAAATATTAAAAATTTTATTTTTTAAAAAAAAACACTACCACTACACTAAGCTAAACAAACAAACTCTAAAATACTTTCATCTGATTCGCTCACTTTCATGTTTGGTTATTTTCTTTAAATTTAAATCATCAAATTTAAGATAAAGAATGATAATAATTTGATTAATTACTTTCTTTCTATCTGAATATTTGAATTCATTGTGGTTGGTGACCAGTTAAGGCCTTTGGTGGCCATAAAACACTTGAAAATACCTTTCAAAAAACAAAAAAAAGCTAGCTTGCATGAAATTGTAATTAAGTTGTTTTTAAAGTGTTTTTTTGGTTGAAATATATTAAAATAATATATATTTTTTATTTTTTAAAAATTATTTTTAAAATCAATATATTAAAACAATTCAAAATATATAAAAAACAAAATAAATTTTAGTGTAACTAGATGCAAACTAAAAGCAGCAAAATTCGAAGGCACTAGTTGGGGCTACCAAACTGATCAGAAAGCTACCAGTGGAGATTCATAATAGTAAGATCAGCGATACGGGTGTAAAAAAATAAACAGGAATTTGTAATATTTGTATTATTTAATCCAACTCAACTCATTAAAATTTATTAATGTTTTTATTAATATAAATATTATAAATAATAATGGATCAAAAAACCAAATAAATAAATATTACAGGTAAATTATGAGTTGAAATTCTTTAAAACCTCTTGACTCGTTCAGTATAACTCATTTAGCTAATTAATACTCGGTATAAATAATTTTTTTATTCTTTTATCTTTATTTTTTTATATATCTTTTTTTTTATCTCATGTTTTAATATATATATTTTTTATGTTCAGTGCTAAATAAATGTTTGAGATTCTGTAAATTACATAATAATATTAATACTGATTAATGAAAAACAATTATTGGTTTTTAAAAGTATATTTTTCTCAAAATCATCTATGCATAAAAGAATTTATATACTCAATCCTGTGAATATTTGTAATATTTATAAAAAAAAATTTAGCTCAACCTTATATATTCAATTAATTTGGATCCAAATTTTTTTAAAATAAGTTAGATCAATAATTTATAAAATATAAAAAATTAAATTAGATATGATTATAGAAGCAATGATGCGTAACACAAAAACAGCAACTATCAGAGGACTAGAAGGCCCATGGTTTTGGACATGTTAGAAACTTCTTCTGTGGTTTACTGGAAACCGACCCATTATTCAAAGCCTTGAGTGGAGGATAAAAGCAAAACCATCCGCAGAAACCACACCCGGTTTTTATAAAATACGTGACAAACCAGAGACATGCCTGTTACGACTGGCCGAAACCAGGGGGCCACGTTGTTTCATCGTTGTATAAAATACGTGACAAACCCATGAAACCTTCATTCCCAGAATTCGTTTCCTTACCAAAAAGAAAATATCTTTGCCATTTGTTCCATGGCTTCTCTTGTGCTTTTGTTGTCACAACTTGTTCGTCCTCAAAACACAAACCTGGCTTTTGTGTCCACGTTAGCTTCTTCTTCCTTTACCACTTCTTGTGTTGCTGCTATGTCTTCCACTGCTAGTCAGAAACCATTGCCAAAGGATAGCAACAAGTATGAGTCAGGGATTGAAGATCAAGTGCAGGAGCCTAGGTTTTGTGTAGACCAGCTGGCTTGGCCTTAAGGACTTGTATGATAAAGGAGACCGGTCCTTCTCTTTTCTAACTTTGTTGTAACACTCTTTTACCTTTTGAATATGTTATTGGAGTAGCGAGCTTTCTTTTTCGAGTAAGCCTCTCTTTCTATGCAGAAACATGTAATAAAATACATTTTTTCATGAATTTGTTAATTTTGAAGTTGATTTCACTGCAGAATGCTTGGACTTGAAACTCAAGTTCAATATGATAGGGAATTTGTAACTCAAATTCTGAATTTTGAACTTGATGGCAGGGGTGAATTATGACTACATAATTTGTCTGGCATCCATTTCTCTATACGGTTTAGTTTTAGTTTATTTTGGAGACACTAAAAAAGCAAAACATGATTTTCGTCAAGAAATGCCCTCATCTGTATAATCTTTGATGATTTGCCAAGCATTCCGTTACTTCTCTTCTTAGTTGGATAAAGATAAAAGTGTAGGATTTGTAAGTCTAATAAGAGCTCGCAAAACAGTCCAATAGTTCACAGCAGCCATGTTTCTCCAGTTCTAGCAGCAACACAGAAATGGCAGAAGACCAGCAGTAACAAATTTGCAACACAACAACTTGGACGCAAGGCAAAAGCAGCAGCAGAAAACATTACAGCAACATTAAAATTTTTGGTCGTCCAATAGCCAAAATAGCAGTCACACTTGGCATTAGCTTTCTTTCTTTCCTTTTTTTTACAGCAGCATACATGGGAGATCTTTAGATTGTTGAAGGGATCGAAAAGCTTAACAATCAAAATCACAATACATGGTCAACACGCTAAGATCTATCCTACGCAAGTGAAAGATGAAAGCTAGTAAAACAATGTTTCCCTTGAACCTTGAAGACCACAATTGAAGAAGATATGCTGGAGCACATTCAGGATGCTACAACATCAAATTCAAAGAAGCATAACACACCCTTGCTAGCCTCTTATCAAGGAAGAATGATATCATATTGCAACTTCTCGAGAAATTTAAATGATAAAAATCACAATAAATTGGATCTTTGATCTCGAGTGTTCTAATCACATGATATATGATAAACAAAAGTTACAATATTTGACAGGGTACAAAGAAAGTCATGTGATGGTGAAAACTAATAACTCAAAACTATAAAAACTCATGTTGGTAAAAGGACAGTTACACCTCACTATAACTCTGATGAGGTACATCTTCAAGATATTTATCATGTCCCAGGTATGAAGAAAGATTTGTTGTTTGTAATATAATTAAAATCAACGGGCCATTATATCTTGTTTAGTCCATATCATGGTAAAATATATTAGGATTGTGCCTATGAACAAGATTGTGATCGTTATCTTGATCATGATAGGGAGCCAAGTCAATAAATAGAATTATCTTTTATTGACCTTTAGGAAGAGGAGGTTTCATTACAAGTTCAAAATTTCAAAATTCAAAAGTTGTTTTGCTTGATCAATACAAAAGAAAAAGTCCATGAATAAGATAAATAAAAACTTATTGATTTTGATGACTTACTGTGTAAGCTTGAGGAGTTGCCATATCTATCATGATTAAGGCCTTTTGTATGTAATGAAGTCGTCTCACAAAATTATATAGAATAAAGTAGCAATGAGTTTGATTCGAATGACGAAGATAATTCTGAATCTCCAGTGCCTATGAAGAATTGTTCAAAACATATACAAGAAAAAAAGTTGGATGCAAAGCAAAAACAATCATCTTCAAAGATAAATGTTGCTGTTTCAGTTGAAAATTTTGTTCAAAAGAGTAATCCTTTTGGAGAAGAGTTTTTGTTGTTGGGGACTTTCCCCTACCGTGTGGATCCAATGCTTCATCTCTTAAGAAGGAAGAAGATGCTATGCAAAAACGTGTTCAAGTTAAAGAGAAGTCTAAGGAAAATTTAATGGTTAATATTGTTAAAACTCTGCAATATTAACATCAATATCTATTAGAGAGTTTTAGTGTAGTTAAGAGATAGTTAATTGATTAGTTCTTTTTTAAAAATGTTTAAAAATATAGCAGTGATTATTTTTTAAAGTGTTTTTTACTCAAAAATACATAAAAATAATTTTATTTATTTATTACATCAATATATCAAAACGATCTGAAAATATATATAAAAAAATTAATTTAAAATAAATAAAATTAAAATAAAATTATTTTTTTAAAAAATATTTTTAAAACACAAACATAATCAAGCCCTTAATTAAATAAAGATGGATGTCTTAATTTAATAGGATTTGTAAGCTATATAAAATCACCTTAAACATTCACAATTATGCATAACAAAAATGATAAGAAAAAACAATAGCTATTGTGTTTTTCGTAGAGCAAAATCTACGCGAGTTTAGTTCTACATTATATGCCTAAGCAACGTTGTAGCTCAGCAGCAAGATGTCCCAGAAAGGTTTAACCTTATATAGTCAGTGAGGCAGATGAAGACCGATCAATAACCCACAGAACATGCAAAATGCAGAACCAAAACCCAACATTGTATCAATTTTAAACTTACAGCATAATTCTTCCTGCATTTAACGCATATACAGAGAACCAGAAAGCTTGCAAGAAATCCAATGACTCAAGGGTATTATGATGTTGCAGTTATGGAAAAACAGCTTAGTCATACCATAATGATTCATGGCCATAGCTATAAGAATCAATTGATTTACTCTCGGGATCAACCAGCTGACTCATAAACTTAGGATGTGAATTGCAGTATGGCTTGCTATCACGAAGTCTTTCGAAGTAGGATGTCATTAGCCCATTCTCCCTTGCAATATTGGAACGGACCCAGCCTGAATGGTTTCCCGGAGCACCAGTAACTATCACTGCTGTATTCTCACTAGCCAAATTAGCCAAAGCCACCATTGCTTCTGGCTCAGTAGCTGATGAAGCATTCACCAGAAAAATATGACTAAAATGGCCAGCAACTATCCCTTCATTATGCAGCCGAAAGCTACTAACAAAAGTAGACAAGATTACTCTAAATTTCTTGAGTTCCCGAATAGATGGACAAGTAAAACAATCCTTTTTGTACGCACACGATGTTAGGATGTCAGTAGGCACCCCATCTATCTCCCGGAAAGCAGCATTTGCTCGAAACATGTCCGACTCTGGAATATCAATTTTTAAGCTTTGCATCAGAACATCACATGTTCTGTTAATGGGTGCACATATAAGAATCCGATGCTTTGATGAACTTTGATAAATTTGGAGTACTGCTTCCTTGACCACCAATCCAGTCCTTGATAGTTGTTTTGAATACTCTTTCCAACAAAGTGGACCTTCAACAAGATAAGGTGGTGGTCCTCGAAAGCTCAAAATCTCGAGAACAGCAGATCTTTGACACGCATCAAGTTTATGATTGATAAAATGGAGAGGTGTAGAGGTTGGGATACTCTTTCTGTGGACAAAATCAGGGAAAAGGAAATTTTTAAATGAAGGATCTGAAGCAGCTTCTATCGCTTGGTGAGCCCTTTTCAAACAAACTCTGTTAAATGAGAAGCTAACATCATATTTACGGGTTGAATGATGCTGCAAATGAAAATCTTCGCCAAATTCAACCAGTACAATAGTGCTCCTCACCACGCGATAGATAACACCCTGGTGTGCATTTGAAAACATTAACAATGTTGTTAAGATGACAATACACTAGATGAAGTTGAAGCTGCACGAAGTCCACATCTGCTTCATCCACGTAGTAAAATGACATATTACGCAGCACATGATGCTTGAAAGTTGAGGAGGCTAACCTGATATGGCTCGGTTTTTTGACCTGAAGGTCGTGCAAAGGCAAAGTCTCTGGACAAAAGAAATGGCCGCCTCTCACGACACGAGTCAATCTCAAATTCTACAAAGGTTTTATTATCCTTTTCATGACTGTCTCTGAAGTATTCATTCCTGCCATGCTTCTTAATGATTGCTGCATCTTTCAACTTGAGAGTAATTTTCTTCAATTTAAATTTACTCCATTTCTGATTCAAACAAGGCATACATTTATCCAAATCTCAGTGCACAAACAAGAACATTATACTCTATATACAGAATGAAACAAGTAAGAACTTAAAAAATCTTCATACAGCACCTTAGGAAGACCTTCATTTTGCCTCTTTTAACCCTAATGTGACTCATTAAATTTAATCCGTCCAACCACTAATACGCTAGCTCTGGTAATTATAGCTATGAAAAAAAGTTTGGTCAGCCTTCCCTCGTATTTCAGTTTGTATATTACTTCAAACAAAATGTCACACTCAATGATCATCATTTGCAATGTAGTGGCAAAAAGTTTCCATAACAAGCTTTTTAAGTGTAGATCGTGCTCATATCCTTCTAATGTGTATATCAGAAGGGATGCATTTTTTCATTACCTCAATGTAGAAGTCCTCGGCATACAGAAGGGCAGCAAAATAATCCTTGTATGTTGAAGGAGACAACAGTTCATTAAGAACTTCAGGCACTATGTCTCTCTTGATCAAGCCCTCAATGTCCTTGGGAACCGCGTAAATAGGTGACATAACCTTTTGAACCAACGAGTAGCTTACTTTTATCTGCTCATTAATTAAATTTGGGGAAGCCAGAGATAGAGTTGGTTTGAAGGATGGAGGCTGCTTAGAGGATGATGAAGATGGTCCTGGTGAAGATGGGGATGCTTTAGGTGAAGATGGAGAGGGTTTAGAAGATGATGCTGGGGGTTTAAGAAATGATGGGAGTGGTTTAGGAGATGGAGATGGATGGAAAGCAGAATTAGGATCTTGATGGGATGATTTTGATGAAGAAGTTGAAGGTGGAGGTGGAAAAGGAGATGATTTGAATGACAATGTTGTAGCTTGAGGTGATGGTTTCGATGAAGTTGTTGAAGGTACTGATGGTAATGGAGAGGGTCTAGAAAGAACTGTTGCCGGTACACGTGAAGATTGAGATTGATTAGAAGATGAAGTTGGCGGTTTAAGAAATGATGGGAGTGGTTTAGGAGATGGAGATGGATGGAAAGCAGGAATAGAATCTTGATGGGATGATTTTGATGAAGAAGTTGAAGGTGGAGGTGGTAATGGAGATGATTTGAATGATAATTTTGTCGCTTGAGGTGATGGTTTCGATGCAGTTGTTGAAGGTACTGGTTGAAATGGAGAGGGTCTAGAAAGAACTGTTGCCGGTACACGTGAAGATTGAGATTGATTAGAAGATGATGCAGAGGAAGATGCAGGTAGATCATCGGAATATATGGGTGCATTTGAGCGATTATTGAAACTCTGAAATCTATCATTGATTCTTTCCACAGACCTATAGCAACTTGATCCAACATCTGATGAATTATCTCTTGACCTTGAACCTAATACAACATAGGGATCTTCTTCACGTTCTTCTACTATACAACAAAGTATAAACTTAAGGAATTCAAGGCACCCAGACATGTTGATTGACCTTCTGCAACAAAAACACACCCAAATGTAACAAATACGTCAACTTAATGTTCGGTTCCCAAGAAAATAACAACAAAAGTTTAGGTCAGGGATTACCTTCTCTATGACTTATGTTCCTGCAGTATTGTGGGAGTGATTCCACCAGATAATTGGAGAACTGGGATCTTTAATTAATAGATCACAAAATAAAAGATTGATCAAACACAAATTTATCTATTCTTGTAAAGATGATCACTACACTAGATTGAATATAGATGACAGGCAAATGAAAACGATCAAGAAAACTTTGCCAGCGAGCCAAAAATAATAAAAAGAAAAGCAATGAAAGAAGAAAGGAGTCGCTTACCTCAGGATCTTGAACTCAACACTGGAGCTGCTTGAGTGCCTTTTTTTTAATAGTGGTACTGGAGCTGCTTCTGATGTTTTAAGTAGAAAAAAGCAGGAAAACTTAACAATGCGGTAATGATTCATGTCCTGTTCTTCAACACCTCTTTCGGTATGGAAAATTTATTCTCTTCTCCTTTATCGTGTTTCTTTTTTAGCATATATTTTCAACATCCTTTTTCTGTATCTGTACAGTCAACATGTCAGCAAGATGGACGCACCTGGCGTGATCCCATTTGAAGTGGCAAAAGCTGAGGCTGGTTCTTGAGAGTGAGGGAAGAATATTTATTTAAAAGCAAAGCCCTGCTGGCCAAGACGAAGACTTTAGTGTTAAGAAATCTATCACCAAAGAAACCTAGGATTGGAGCAGGCAACTGGCAGAGTAGCTTTTTGTCTGATTATTAAAATTGGGTTAATGGTGCATTGATCCATCTATTCCTAACTTTGTCTCTATTTGGTCCTCTTTCTTTTATTTTCTTCAATTTCATCCTTCTATTTAATCTGTTTTTTATTTTATTAACATTTGGTCCTTCTTCAATGACAACGCAGAATCATGCCCTTAAGGGCAACATATGACATCAATTGACCTGCAAAATTCCAAGCATATAAGAGTTGAAGTTGTTACGATAGTAGCTTACTGTTGTAATGAAAGAGCAGCTTAGAATATAGGAGAATGGTGCAAAGCTGCAAGTATCATCGGATTTACAACAGATCTAAACTGCTGTGTGGCTTGCTCTCGTGAATTCTTTATTAAAAGTAGGATATCTCTTCAGTCCGTTCTTCCTCACAATATCAGACTGGCCCAGCCTGAATAGTATCTTGGTGCTCCGGCAACTATCACTACTGAGATATCGAGGTTCTTATGATATTTTGAGATATTTTTTAGATGAAAACAAGTTTAAAATAGAATTTTAGGGTCCATAAACTTGAACTCTGATTTTTTTTTTTTAATTATAAGAGTTTATTGTAAACTAGTCAATTAAGTGATAGAATAACTATTGCAACAGGAGACCTATCCCACGTTATAAAAGAATTGGAGAAAATAAAAAGTCAGACCCGCGAGCATCAGGTCCATCTAATTGAATATCTTAATTTGCGTTTGTTTTCATCTTCATAGCTTGGTTTTAACGTTAACAAATAAAAAAATAAACTAACATTTATTTGCATACATGATACTCCATCTATTTTATTTAAACTAACAAATCAAATTTTGAATTCATAATAATTATTTTAAATTTTATAAGAAGCTGCTTCGATTGCTTGGTGAGCCTTTCTAATACAAACTGTATTAAATGGGAAGCTGATATCATATGCACGGGTGGGATGACGCTACAGAAGAAAAGCTCCACCAAATTCAACCACTAAGCGAGTGCTCCACAGCGATGGAATACCCTGCTGTGAAAGTGTGTGTGTGTGTGTGTGTGTGTGTGTATCACAAAGAAGCTCACGAACCAGTACTTCGATTGTCTACCGCATTAGGGCTCGATGTTTCAGGAGGCTAAAACTCGATATGGCTCGGTTTTTGGAGCAGAAGAAATGGCCTCTTCTTACGAGATTAGTCAATGTCGACAGCTACAAAGGTTTTATCATCCTTCTTGCTCTTAACTCTCTTTGAAGCAAGGGTTCCTGCCTGACTTCTTATTTACTGCTGCATTTCCAGCTCCAGATTAATATTCTCTAATTTAAACTCACTCCATTTCTGATACAATCAAATTGTACGTTTGTTTCAACCTCGAGCAGGAAGGAAATTGCAACTTTTTATTCAATCACAACAGGGAGATGAAAAGAGACGTTAGAAACTCTTCATTCATTCAACATCTCAGAAAAAAAACCTTCATTTTGCCTCTTGTTTCTCCTCGCGTGTTGACATGTGAAGCAAAACACAAAGCAGACACAGAGTTAGTGCCGGAGCTTGAGGGGATGGTTTTGAAGAAGCTGATGAAGATGAAGAGGAAATGGAGATGGTTTAGATGATGATATTGTAGGTATAGATAGCAATTCCAGGCCTTGAAGGCACTGGAATTGAAAGCCTCCCAAATACCCTGTCCCAAGACCAAACATAACGTGTTCCAACATTTGATGAACTGCTTGCCCTGAACCTGGAAACAGCCCGTGTGAAGCTTCATCGTCATTACCATCTTCATGTTCATCACCACAGCAACAAAGTACCAGCCTCAATATTTCATGAAAAACAAATATATTTTGATCCACTTTTTCTAAAGATTTTTCATAAAAGAAAGAAAGAAAGAAAAGAACACAAAAACTTAGTGAGCAAAGTGGATGAAAGAAGAAGAAACAAGGACTGAAGTGTAAAAAGAAAAAGAAGAAGGAAGGCACGATGTTGTGGGTGAGTAGGAAGGCATTGGGAGTGGGATGAGTAGGATACCATGATACGACAAAGTTAAAAGGGAGAAACTCGAGCAGCCATGGTTGGCGGGGGGAGAAAGAAAAACGCAACAGACAACATTGCCCAACTTTTTACCTAAACTTCCTGATATACTTGAGATAACCTCAGAAAAATTTCACAAAAAACCTCCTTCATATGAACCTTGAAAAGACCTGAAGACACAGTAGCTGCTGCAATAAGCTTCTCCAGGACAGCATCTGTGCAACAGCTCTTCACTCCCATGAATCACGACTTTCCACTATTCTAAAAAATTCCAAGATTTTCCCAAGGTTTCTTCACATCTATTCCAACATCCCAAACAAATTCCATCCCAAAATTCCTTAACAACAGGCTTGAACAGATGTGAAAACAGAAGCTCCGGCAGCAGACGTCTCCAGGGAGACAGCAGCACACCTTCGGTTTTCCAATTCTGAAATTTGCCCAAACCTACTCTAAAGACTACCAGATTCTACAAGAATCTCTCAAACACATCCACAGTCATCTCAGTCAGATTTCAGCTAAAAATAAAATCATGAAACCCTTGAACTAGCATCAACACAGAAGCCTTGATTGTGAATGTTCCTGGTGACAGCATCAGTATCTCTTTTTTTGCCAACTCCAAAACCAGTCCAAACGATATCTAAATATCACCAAATTTGGACCAAAGGTACATCATCTCACACTCAATACATAGTAGCGAGCCTATTCCCATCTGGATGCAGGAAAGAAGCTCAAACAGGAGCTGACGCAACGCAACTGGTTCCTCGAAGTTCCAGCAACTTTCGGCCCTCTTTACAGCCCCCCTGGAAGGTTGATTTCAAACCCAAATAAATTTTTGAATATATTGATGAATCTTTGAGATATTGGGTTGATTATTAGTGTTGATTTTCAATTTTTTGTGCATAACTGTTATCATTTGCTTGTGCTTTTGAATGGTTAGATTGAGTTTTGATTTGTGATGAATGCTGTGTTTGTTTATAGGAAAACCAATTCCTGAAATCCATTTTCCTTAGTTTCCTATGTTTGATACCAACATGGAAAACAAGTCAACGGAAACTTAATTCCGGTCAAAATAGAAAACGAAGCCTTAGCAGAGAAAAGTGTTTTCCTTTTGATAAACAAGGAAAAACACTTTTCTTTCTTTCTCATTACACATATTTTTCTTAAAAAAATCTACAAGAAGCACGCGTGCTGATGAGAAGCAAGCATTCCTTAATTTCTAAAAAAAAAAACAGAAACAGAGAGGAGACAAATGACTGAGAGAAGAAGAAGCAGAGGGCAGGAAAGCAAAAGGTCGAAGCTGATGATGATGCCGATTCTCCCCGATGATTTTGGTTCTGGGTCCTTCTTTTTTTCTGCTATCTTTCTGTTTTCTTGCCTTCTTGTTGCTGCCTCCGGTTCTGGGTTTTTTTGGGTTCTGTGTGTGCTTTTTTTTCTATTGCTGGGGTCTTTCTCTGATTTTTTTTTGTTTCGTTTCTGGTGTTTTGCTCTGTTTCGTCCCCTGGTTCCGCTCTGTTCTACCTTTATTTCTGGGTTTATTTCTCTGTTGTGCTTGCGTCCTGTTTGGGTTTTTTCTGGTTTTTTGGGTTGATTTTCCTCCGTCTCTCCCCCCCTCCTTTTTTCTGGGTTTTCTTCTTCCTTTTATAGCCAAGCTAACCCTCTCCTCCGTCCTATCTTTGCAGGATTGTCTTTGGAATTCACGAACGAGTTTACCGGCAAAAGACTTGGTCCAAGATCAGATTTGTTGCAGTTTATCAGCTCCCCTGATGAATCGGAAGCTCTCCTGTTGAATCGGGAGGGAGAAGAACGCACGGCTGTTCCTTAGCAGCGGTGCCGTTTTGGCTGGAAAACGGGAGTTTCAATTTGACCCCTGAACTTTGAAAATTCTGCAATTGGACCCCTAAGCAAATAAAAATTTCTTTTAATTTTATCTTTTTTTGGATAAATTTCAATTAAGTCCCTGAATTTATTTAATTAATTAAATCAAAGTTTAATTAAGTCCACAAACTTATTAATTCTTCAATTTCTGATCAATTTATTCCCAAATCTGATAATTTTATTCCTGAACTTTGAATTTGTGTTATTTTAACTCCATTCTCAAATATATTTTTAATCATTGATTTTGTATTTTTTATTCAAAAATTGGGTTATGACACTGTTAATAAGAGGAATTAATAGAATCAAATATGAAAACGTTGATTGATTTTGCTGCCACAAAATAAAAAAAAACTATGGAGATTGCATGTAATAGTTATATTTTATAAAATAAGCTATATATGAATATAGCATATAATAATAATAATAATTCATTATTATACTTTTTAGATTTTATTTTTTTTATTGTAAGTGATTAAATATTTATATTAAATATTTTATATATATTAGATAAACCTGAAAAAAAAAAATTAATTTATTAATAAATTATTTTCCAGTTCATTTTCCATAACACAAACAAACACTGGAAAGTGTTTTCTAGTTCATTTTTCATAACACTACCAAACATCGAAAAATACTTTCCCAGAATTTACTTTCCATAAAATTCACTTTCTAAAAGGAAACAACTTTCCTGCAAACAAACGGAGCCGAAATATTTTTTGTGGTTTGTGTAGCAATGTTGTGAATTTGTTGGGTTGAAGTTGCTACTTGCCATCTTAAATAAATAAAAGATGTATGATAAAAACATTCAAAGCAAGTTTCTTCAAAAAAAAGATGGTATAAATTAAAATTTCCAAGTTAAGGAATTATAACTTCCAATTTAATCAAAAGTTAAAAAAAACAATTTAAAAAAATCATACCAAATGTAATTAATCTTCATATATATGCATATACAAGAAACTAAATGAAAATCTTTACCATAAAATCGATGCATAAATAACTCAACTCATCTTGAAATCTGGGAAGTGCATTGCGCCAGTTGGCGAAAGGCTAGCACATCTTAAAATTTATATTAGGAAAAAGTGTATTCTGTACGATGGCAAAACTCACAACCCTCTTTCCTGGAATTTCTATTTCCCTCCACATTTGTTCTTCTTGTACAGAAAACATCAGAAAAAGGGACCGGAGATTTTGCAGGGGAGAGCTGAGATAAAACAAAACTGTAGCGACCAGTTAATAGAGTAAAGATTGCTCAACAAACGAAATAAATATAGAGCTGAGATCTCCATATGTTATATGTTCGTTCTTTCCATTTGTTTCTGTTATGGTGTATTGCCTGCATGCTGCGACAGTCTTCTCTCTCATTGTTGAAAAACCTGGGATACACTACCTATAATCTGCACCAACTGCCTCCGAGATGGACTTGAAACCATCCCTTTCTAAGCACTCGGCCAGCTCAGCCTGCAAGAAGGCCCCCCGGTTATCATATTGCATTTGGAAACAATTTGTAAAAATTTCCTATGTTATAATTATTACTCTTGTATTTCTGATTCATTAATCGTAAATGCAACCATCTCCCAAAAGGATGCTTTGCTATGAACATAAGCTCTATGCAAAAGTCATTCAGAATCCAATAGAGAAAAAAAAAGGTACATTTTCCATAAAATAGAACACGTTTTTTTTTCTAAATGTTGCCTTGAGGCGCCAACAATGCAGAAACAGATTGCAACGTTACCTTTATTCGAGGAATTAGGGCAGGTCCACCGTAGGCAAATCCTGTATAAAGCTGAACTAGAGTTGCTCCAGCTCTTACTTTTTTGTATGCATCCTCACCACTGAGTTGACAGCAAGTAATTTAAGTTCAGATAATGAATTTGCGAAGCAGTCATCATGTTAATGACAGTAACGAATTTAAGATGCATTCTTTAGATTTTACCTGAAAACACCCCCGCAGCCTATCAAAGGAATCTTTCCCTGGAATGAGACAAGATATGCACGCTCAACAAATAACCCGTGACAATATGAACTAATAGCAAAAAAGAACTAATACATGATTCAAGCCAAACAGTGTAAGATAGCATGTTTTACAGAAAATATAACCATTTTATTCAATTATCAGGGAAAATAACTATAAAATGGTTATACATAAAATCCAATAATACACCGGACAGCAGAATAAAAAAGGGTTTTACTAGATACCATGAAACGAGGCGAGGAAAGCATTCATGGGAAAACAAGCATCTGACCACGGGGTAAATTAGGGTGTCTATAGAGGATTGTCTATTAAAAAGGAAGAAAATGAACCGGATTACATTGGAAATTATGATACAATACAAAGCATATGATAATTGGACCTTTTTCTTTGTTGGAACTACCATTTTGAACCTTGCAGCGGGGCAATTGAGAGCTATGGAGGACGCTGAGGATGTGTATGAATTTAATTTAAAATTATCATAAGAACAGCCAACATACCCTTGTCAAAATAAACATCTCCTTTAAGATATTGGTAGACAGATTGAGAAGAGGTTTCCCACTCAAGCCACCAGTTTCCTCGGCCACAGGGGATTTCTTTACAGAATCTGGTCTTGATATGGTTGTATTTGATATAATCTATCCCAAGAGAAGAAGCTAAAATCAGCATTGATTAGAGAGTAACATGACTGTGTGGACATAATGCCCTTATTCTGCAGCGAGTTGTGTGTGTGTGTAGGCATACATCATTATTGCAACTTCATCCAAAAAAATCATATTACTGCTATTATTGGACAACATAATTACCAAATTAAGACTGATTGAAGTTTCCACAGACAAATTCTGTAGAAATATATTTTAAATTTACTCCAATCATTAAACCAAGAATATGATTAAAAAAAAATAATAATAACTAGCAGACTATTATATTTTGTTCGTTTTTAGGCTGCATTTGCAACTATATGTAGACAGATAGTTTAGTTTTAGTTATGAGAACTTTTCAATATAGATATCGTAATGTGATGTGATCTAATTGCATGATATCAACTTCCGCAACTACAATTAATCCCTCCATTACCTTCAAGCCTAACCACAACAGGAATATAAAAGGAACATATCCAGGTGAAAAATCACATTCCACCGCATAGTAAATGGGTTGGAGCCAGAGGTATTGCTAATACCAAGGACACACACTACAGTCATGCATTACAGTAGAACATGTGATGTCCATAGGTATTTAATTAAATTAAAACAATTGGAACCACTAAATTACTGTTTCATGCAAGTAACCCAGGACTACACCATCCACCATACTTTTAACCAGGTCATAAATTAATTTTAAAAAATTAATCAGAAAAGCTTCATTCATCTGACAGGTAACCAAAGTTCTGAACACCAAAACATGAATGTCTTGCTAAAAGTGAAGCAGATGGAGTTCTTGACAGGAATAAAACATACCAGACCATCCAAGCGGAGTGCAAGAGCAACCTACACAAAATCACAAACAGGGAACTATAAGAGTGATGCATGTGGAAGTGGAGAACAGAGATGAAAAATAAGAGCAGTTACACACTGCTGCAATGTCTTCAAGGTCTTCCTTTGACAAGTCAGGTGCAATTTTCACAAGCAATGGAGGAGGACCCTCCTCACCCCATTGCATTTCATCACGAGCAGCTTGGACCTAAATGAAAAGCCAAAAAAAGAAAGAAAAAAGTTAACTCAGCATCACGCAATTTCAAGAGAAGTGCGAGTCAGGCATAAGCATCCACACCTTCTTAACAAGGTCCTTCAACTGCTTTCTTCCCTGAAGCATACGCAATCCAGGAGTATTGGGTGATGACACGTTAATTACCTACACAAGACAAAGGAACATCAAATCACATTAAACAGAATTCAATCCCTCTTAGCCTGTCATGTGTTTGACTAGATAAAAGAGTCATGCTATTGGCACTCCATCTTTCATTTCCACAGTATACATACAAGTGTGAGGAAAATAAAGCTAGATGGAGCGTCAATAGACCACCCTAGTAAATTGTGCCAATAACATATACAAGAAACAGAAGAAAAAAGAATGAAAAGAAAGAAAGTTCTACCAAGTAATCAGAATATTGGGATAATGAATGAACCCCTTGTACATAATCTGCAGCAGCATCTTCACTTGTTTTGTTCTTCCCCAGATTGACCCCGAGAATGCCAGGGCCAGCTTTGCCTCCGTGTTTGACATCATTGTTCGAGGTAGATGAAGCGCTTGAAGTTTCATCCAACTTCCGTTTCCCATGTTGTGCACCCAATCGCTTTGCAACAGCTACAATGCCTTCACTATTAAATCCACAACGATTGATAATTGCACTGGCACAAACACCAAGCAATCATATAAATCAGTGTTGAAGCACTTCTCAAGAAACCAATGTAAGATCATACAAAACACATTTTTGAAGTCCATAATATAAAAAAGGGGTCTGTTTCCCATTCCCAAGCATTAAAGACTCAAACTTTCACTAATACAAGCATCTTCCACTACAACTACTATAAGTGCAGGAAAGAATAACTGTATCTCACCCTTCCTGGCGCAATCTAAAAATTCGTGGCTTTGGATTACCCTCTTGTGGAACAGGGGTAACAGAGCCGACTTCTACAAAGCCAAAACCTAAACCGAGCAAGCCGTCAATAGCCTCAGCATTTTTATCAAAGCCAGCAGCTAGACCAATAGGGTTGGAGAATTTCCTTCCCCAAACTTCCAGTCCTAAAACTGATGGATCAGGCCTCTTCTCCCTCGGAACCCAACCACGAGCAGCAGCTGAGACAGCAAGCTTATGAGCAAACTCAGCATCTAGAAGAGCAAAAAATGGATTCACGAGTTTTGTTGCATTGAATAGCCAACCGCTGCAATAATATTCTATGCAGAATAAGTTGAAATCCTAGAATAAACACAAGTATACAAGGGTAAATTCAAAATTGAACTCGTACTATAAGTGATTCATGAGATTGTCTAATCATCTAAGTTTATCCAAATCTATAAAAGCATTAAAGAATTTAAACAAAGTGTAATTATCAGAATGTATCATGATATGCATCCAAATTCTTTCACCACATGAACCTGTCATTCTTGTTCATGGCACATTTATGTTTACATCAGTAATCTGGAATCAGTGTACCAATATGTATGTAACAAGTTCAAATGTGGATTAAGAAAATGTCTTGTCAGAGTTTCAAATGAAGTACCAGAAAGTTGCTTCATCCACTGTACTAACATAAGCTCCTCCAGCTATAACCAGTCCTATGGTTGCACCTGTTAACAACCTCCCCTATAGTGGAAAACAAAAGGAGATTTACACTTCAGAATCGGACAGAAATTTGTGCAATATGAACAACAAAAAACAGGCGCCAAAAGCCACACTAATATTCGTTACTGCATGCTAAAGCAGCATACTAAAGAGACTTGTAACATCAACAAAAATGGAAAATTGGCAAAAGGAATGGATTTACGCAAAAGGTTTGCAGGGGAAACAAACAGAACAACAAGCATTAATTCATTCAATAAACAGGAATTTATCAATATCACAAAAAATCGGTGGCACTTTATCCTCGAGTATCACAACATCAATCACTACAGCATATTGAAACGGTAATTTAACAACTAAAAAGCCTCCTGCTTTGAGTTTTGCAGAGCATAAAACCCATAACAGAATATTAAAAAATGAAACTATAATCTCAAAACAAAACCTCAACTTAGACCCTAAGAATATCTACATCCACACGTTCATCAATGATTAAAACCCAAAAAAACAATAAAACAAAAGCTCAACTGAACCAAACCAATTCTGAAAAACCTTAATACAACCAAAAACACTAAAACAATCCGAACAGAACCCATTTTTGCAATCAATCGAATCTCTCGTACTATAACCAGAAATGTTAAAAAAGATTAAAAAAAAAAAAAGTTACCTTCTTTGAGAAATGAGGAATTTTAGGAGCAGTTTCTGATGAAGAAGAAGACGAGAAATGTCTGACACTACTAACAGGAGTTGAAGTAACCCTTTTGAGCAAAAAATCTTTAAGTAACCTTCTTGAAGCCCTTGAAGCCATAAATCGAGAATCACTCACAACTTTGCAAAATTTCTAAAGAATCTTACTTTCTATGAACACCACCAAAAAAGGACAAAAGAGGTTGAATAAAAAATGAAAGAGAAGGCGAAAGGAGAGAAAAGAAGAGAAGGATTTTGTGGTGTTTTGGTTTTAGAGGTGGAGAAAGAGAGGTTGCGAGAGGTTTTAGCAGAGCGAGAGAGAGAGAGAGAGGCTGCGTTTTGGTTTGATGGGTGTGGTTTTAAGCATAAACCCTTTTTTACTCGCGCTTTTAATAGTGGGGGTGTCCTTCAATATAATAATTTTACTCTTCGTTTTAACCATGAAAATTAATTTTAAACGAAAAATAATGAAAAAATTGAAAGTCTAGTTTCCTTTGGTCATAGTATGGAAAAGTCGTCTGTGACAATTCAGCCAACTAAGCTTCATAATATATTCTTACATTTTGTTAATTTAAACTAATCTGTTTGAATTATAAGTAATAAACTCTCTACCTGTTTGATAAATTTGTCCCAAAATTGTGTACAATTTAATGGACCAATGTGGTAAATATAAGATAAATTTGGAAACTTTTTTTTCTCTCATAAGAATTGATTTATCAAATGGGCATAAACACAAAGCCGTTAAATTAAATTATTAAATTAAAATAAATTATAAAATTAAATTCTCAATCAATTTAATATAATATTAAATAATAAAATTTATAAAATATTAATTTATAAAAAATAACATAAAAAACCTTAAGTCAATTTGAATTAAGTTATTAAGCATAATTTTACTGAATTAATCTAATAAAAACCATACAAAATAAATTATTAAGTTTGGATTTACAAAGTAGGAAGTTTAATACCTCGGCTTTGCAGCTCATTAATCAAAGGTGACGTTAAATCTGAGCTCTTGGACGATTCTTTTAAGGTTTTAAAGATGCTTGATAGGCCAGACAAAGCAGCCTGGGGAGCCATGATGCCTGCATTCGTGCATGAAGGCTGTGATTGTGAAGCTTATCGTCGCTCAACATGCAGACAGAAGCTGGTGAGAAACATGATGAATTCATTCTGGGCAGCATCTTAAGCATCTGTGCTGGTACTGTGGCTTTTTGTCAAACCAAATCTGTTCATTCACTGATTCTCAGATTGAAGTTTGAAGGACTTGCAATCATATCTTTTTGATTTATAAAATTCCATCCTACACTAACAAACAAGTTCATTAGTACAGATTTCATGACACATTTGAAATGAAAAACTATAAAAGGTGCTGGGAGTATAGTAATGATTGTTTTTTTAAATGTTTTTTATTTTAAAATAAAATATTTTTATATTTTTTAAAAATTATTTTTAATATTAATACATCGAAATGGTATAAAAACATCAAAAATAAATTAATTTAAATTAAAAAAATTAAAAACACTTTCCAACTACAATATCAAACACCGTTTTATAACTATAAATCATAAATCCTAAATTTATAATTATCTCTATTAGCATAATCATCAAGTTTATTGAAAAATATAATGACATATAATATAGTTTGAGCTCGCCTATAAGATATTCAATTCAATTTATTTTTTTTAGATTATATTTGAGAGTGTAGTAGAATTTATTTTTTAAAATAATTTTTATTTAAAAATATATTAAAATAATATATATTTTTTAATTTTTAACTCTAATAGTTTGATAGAAAATATTAAAATAATATTGATTTAAAACTAAAATAATTTAATAAGAGCCGAATGTAAAACGCTGTCTCTTTCTCCAGAGTTAGAAAAAAGATAGGGAAATAAATAGGGCAATTTTGAAAATTGAGATCTTTTGACTTAAATGGGCCCTGGGCTACAAAGTCACCAAAACAATAAATGAGCCCAAAATAACCAAACCTAAAGCCATGAAATCTTTTACTCAAACCAGTTCAATCCAACACTTCCATCACTGTACCAAGTGAAAAATTGTTCAAAAACATCAGGGCAAGGAAGAGTGGATTGCACAACGAATATGGGTTGTTTTAGTTATAATCTTTTCTCTTCTTCTCCATCTTGTCAAGTTCCAGTGACAGGCAGCTTTGCTTGCCAATTCAAGACGACTCCTTACAAGCAACTCCCTACTTTGGTTTGTTGCTCTGTTCTTGTTTCTTTTCAACTAACTAATATGTTTTGCTTGCTCTGTGTTCAATTACTTCACTCATGAATGCCCTTTTGGATCTTTGTCTTTTCAGTTTAAGCAGAAAAAGAAACAGTTTAATGGGTGCCAAAGAGCTTCAAGAGTTGTCTCTTACTATGCCTTGAAGACCCCTCCTTATAAACTTGTCAGTGATCTTTTTTCTCCTTCAACTTGAAGAGTTTCAATTCAAAAGGAACGGTTTTTGCTTAGTTTATATGTTTTTTGGATAAATGGGGATTGAATTAGATAAATAAGAACTCTTTTTGGATGAGAAATGGATTGTGTGAATTCTTGTTTTTTTTTTTTTTTAACTTTTAGGATGCTTTAGAACCTTATATGAGTAAGAGGACAGTGGAGGTGCATTGGAAGGAACATCACAGTGCCTATGTGGAAGGATTGAATAAAGCATTAGCGAAAAGTGATATACTTTATGGATATACTCTGGATGACCTTGTCAAGGTGACATATAACAATGGCAACCCTTCGCCTGATTTCAACCATGCTGCCCAGGTAATGTACAAGGTTTTGTAGCGTGTTGTCATAAATCTTGAATGATTTATCATTGAAACTGAATTTATCTATACTAGCTTGTGGTTAGAAGAGTCTTCAAAGTATAGGCGGAACTTGTCATTTGAGGTTATTACCTCTAAGCCTTTGAGTTTAATTTCTTGGAAAATTCTGAATGTATTCTAATATTGATTTTCTTATACAAAAGCTTGTGCACAATGTGTTGTTCGTCTTTTTCACAAGAAATTACTGAAACAAGTTCTCCTTTTTCCCTTAATTAAGATTTTTTCCAATGTTCATAACATTTAGAATAAAGATTTAATTTTCAGCATCCAGCTTGACTTGTCTTTTGTTTTTTATGGATGACAAGTCTTGATCGTAAAATGGGTGCCTTGGTGATTCTTTTTCCACTGTAGCGCTCTGATATAAATTTGCTGCTTGTTTGTGTAGTCATATTTTGATTGGAAGCCTGAACTTGTCTTCTGGCTGATTCTATGCATATGTAGTTTCTTCGGTTCATTTTCAAGCACAATTCTTGTTACCAAAATAAAAGGCTTGCAAGACTCTAATTAAAAGCTAACATCTGATCCTCCAATTGCAGGTCTGGAATCATGATTTTTTTTGGGAATCTATGCAACCAGGAGGAGGAGACATGCCAGAACTTGGCATGCTTGAGCAGATTGAGAAGGATTTTGGTTCCTTTACAAATTTCAGAAACAAGTTTGCAGAAACAGCTCTTACACTATTTGGCTCTGGCTGGGTTTGGCTTGTCTGTATGTCCTTTCTCAAGTTAATTTGCTTTTAAACCTTGAATTGAAGCTTTTGGAGTTGTTGATTTAGAATTCACTCATTTTGAAACTGTCTTCAAGATAGAGTAGTTTCATAGTGGTAATAAGAAGGTATTTGGATTTTTATCAAATCAAAATATTTGTGATGTAAAATTCAACGTTTGAGAGATGTTCTGCGTTCATGTTTCAACTTGAAACCTTCTATTTCCTTGAAAGGCTACCTGACGAGGAATTCTGATGATACAAGGGGGTGAGAGGAATGCACCAAAATTGTTCTCTTCTTACTTTACTTCAACATAATTGAATTATTTGCATTTTAGCGTGCAGCAGAGTACTGAATAGTTATTAGTTTGTGAGCAATGTAGCATAAATTTCATTTTGGTTGTTGCCAGGTATTGTGCTTCTTTCAGTTCTGATTATTATTTAGCATATCACATTCCAAAGAAAACCACTTATTGTGTGCGCATGCTAATTAGTATTATTTAGCATATCACAGGAGCACAATTTCCAAAAGCAATATGGTAGGTCATAGAGATTGACATACATGCTTACATATATACATATAAACACATAAAAAAAATTGTTTTAGACGTTTGTGTTTGTTCCAGCGAAAGGAGCAGATAGAAAGCAAAACTTGTTCATTTTGCTTATCATTATGATCTTCTTCTTTTTTGTTTTTTGGCAATCTATTGTTTTACCAACCATTTCCTTTTTCCCCCCTCTTTGTTTAATTTGTTTGCAGTGAAGAGAGAAGAACCACGACTGGAAGTAGTTAAAACACTGAATGCAGTTACGCCAATTGTATGGGGTGACATTGTATGTCAATCACTATGACCTAACATACTTGATTTTCTTATCTTTAATTGCACTAGTCATCTTTCTTTTTTTCCTTTCGCAGCCTATCATCAACTTGGATATGTGGGAGGTAAGTTTATAATCTCTCTTTCTAACACACATACTGATGGTTCTAACATCTTAAGCTGTATATAACTCTTTTGTTTGCATGTCTTGCAGCATGCTTACTATCTTGACTATAAGGTATGCACCATCAATTGGCATCCTCTTTCCTCTACCATGAGTTTTTTTCTTGTATTGATCATGGGGCATTCTTTGAACAGAATGACAAAGAGAATTATGTCAACGCATTTATGGACCACCTTGTATCGTGGAACATGGCGATGGCACGCATGGCCCGTGCAGAGGCATTCGTGAATCTAGGCAAACCCAAAATTCCCATTGCTTAACATTTGACCCAGGAACTATGATACAGCAGTCTCTGGTGGCTTCCAAGTGACTGTGGGTCAGAGGTGATCCGTTCAAGACATTGAAGAGAGATAACTTCCAAGTGATTGCAGGTCAGAAGTGATTCATTTGAGACATTGAAGGTAGAAATGCAGTCATGTTGGAGTAAAGAGATTAGTTCTCACGTTACACTAGTTCAGTCCTTCATTTTTGTTTTGTTACACAAACAGATGCCCTGATGCTTTTTTGGGGATTCCCAGGAATCAGATTAGTTGCAGAAGATGAGGAAATGTAGTAGTAAACTAATTGGTTCTCCTTTGTCACTGGTAATTATATAAATGACCTTAATGTTGAGATTGAGGACATATTATAATGAATCTGTTCTGACTAATTAGTATGGTTAGCACCAGAAGCACCTTGGCAGCTAATTAGTATATTACATTATTGCTTTTGGAAATTGTACTCCTGTGATAAAAATGAAATGCCAACAAATTGCACTTATTTATCTTGAAGCATTTCCTCCTCTTTTCCGGTCAACGTGTAGCTTCTTCATCATCACGAAATTTATAATCTCAAGGGCTCTTCATTACAATTACAGCTTGGAATTTCATCAGCTTTGAAATCAATCTCAAAAAAAAATTATAGTGGTGGAAAATAATTAGTAGCATTTTATTAATTACTTCATGGAATCATCTTAAAAAAACACAGACATGAAGATAAAAGAGAATAAAAATCATGACCCGCCAAAAGTTATAAAAATATTTTTATCTAGAATTTCTTCTTTTTTTTATTTGTATATATTTCTTTTTAAATAAATAATTGTTAGGATACCATTAATTATTTCCTGAGCACCATAATATTTTTCACCAATCTCAAACTCCAATATTTTTTTTTCTAAGCAATTTAGGATCTTGTGTAGAAATTTTAATTTAAGTGATCTTATATTTTTGTCATGTTTCACAGTACCATCCACAAATGTTATTTATTTTTCAAATAATAAAAACATGTCACTTTTATAAAAATATGCCATCACAATTGACAATAATAATTGATAAAAAAAAAAACAGACAACAAAAATAATTGTGAAATTGAATAATGGATAGATGATAACACCAGAAAAATTAGAATTTTTGCCTTATATTTATTTTACAATCTAAATTCTTAAAATACATAAATTGTATTAACTGTCTCTGTATATTTAAAAAAAAAACTATTTATCATTATTCATTAATTTTTTTTATTTATATTATTAAATTATCTCGGTTTATTTAATCTAACGAGATCAATGACATAAATCACAAATTTTTATTTGAGAAAAACATTGACATCGCCTAAGTATTTTTTTTTTGTTAGAAACAATTTAGTAGGACTCATGAAATTGTATAAACCACCAATTTATATTTACTTGAGTTATTTTTTTAATTTTTTTAAATTAAATTTCCTTTTGTTTTTGACTTTCAATATTTTATTTATTATTATTGGATTTTCTAATTTATTTTGATTTAGATTTTATAGAATTATCAAGATTTTATGATTTAAATATAATTAGCCTATACCAATCTAATTTAACATTATCTTATTATTTAAAAAAAAACCATAAATTTTTTAATGTATCATTGTATCAAAAATTTTCCAGTATACATAAGATTCTTTACTTGCCAATATCTTCACTCTGTTTTAAAAAGAATATTTCGACCCGAGGGTAGCGGAACAAAAAATCTAGGAGTGCTAAGCAACAGCATCACAAATTCACCAAACGGAAGTAAATACACCCCCTTTTTCAGTAATAGAATATTTCTCTCTTTTTCCATAAAACTTGCTAAAATGGTTTCACTTTTATCAAGAGTTATCAAACATTAATCTCTCTCTTGCCCATCTCCTCTCTCTCTCAATCCAACTAGCAGAACTCGATATCAATTTCAAGAGGTGAGAACTCTCTCTTTAAACTCTTAAAGATTCAATCTTTGATGTTCTTTTTGTACATTTAAGGCTCTTACTAATATTTAAGTATTCTCTTGATAACCCTTTTGGCATGTGTGATTTCAAGCTGTTTTTAATGCTGGGTTTTCTTTTTCTTTATCAATTATGTTGTGTATATGGTTAAAGGAATCGACTTTTCCATCACTGTAACATGTTTAGTATAATATTTGATATACCTTAATTTATAATCTTTTCTGTTTCTGGGACTTTGATTGTACTATGTTGATAATAACCAGCAAATCTTGATAAATTTAGAAGCCCTTTATTGTTTTTCAGAGAAAGATGTTATTGTTGAAGCAAATTTTGGGTGATAGGAAGCCTGAGGTTTCAGGATTAATGATGTCTAGCTGCTGTCCTTTTTCAGGTTTGATGTTATATTTACAGTCACTGCCTTTAGCACATTAGTGTGGAGACAAGTTTGAGTGTCACAAGGGACTGAAATTGGCTCTCTTTGATCTAACAAAATGACAGAAATTTTTGGATATACGGCTTGCAGACAGTTATCCCAGATGTTTCTGGCTGTTTTCTTTTTTCATAGTTCTGAATACGTTTTAGCTGCTGCTATTCATGGGAGATCAAAAGTTAATCTTAGTTCCCTTTTGATGAGCAAAGCTTATGTGTTTGCGATGATGTTTTCATTGCTCGAATATGTCGTTGAGATTGCTTTATTTCCTGGGTTGAAGGAATATTGGTGGATAAGCAATTTAGGTCTCGTGATGGTTACGAATGGAGAGATTATTCGGAAACTAGCGATTATAACAGCTGGACAAGCATTCACGCATCTGATTAAGGTTTATCATGAGGAGCACCATAATTTGATCACTCATGGAGTCTATAGGTTTTTTCGCCATCCATCATATACTGGTTTTTTAATCTGGTCAGTTGGCACTCAGATAATGTTATGTAATCCCATATCGACAATTGGATTTGCAATTGTTGTCTGGCGCTTCTTTGCTCAACGGATACCGGTTGAAGAGTTTTTCTTGAGGCAGTTTTTTGGGTCGGAGTATGAGGAATATGCTTTGCGAACTCCTTCTGGGGTTCCTTTTGTGAAGTGAAGATCTTATGGTGTCTGCACAAACAGTTGAACCTATTTGTTGCACTCATCTTGCTTCATGAAGATAGCTTCAGAAAAGTTCCAGTGATGCTTTGTTGAAGAGAGATGGAACTTCTTTGAAGCTGAACTGATCATCCCAGTGAGCTTAAATTTACCATTACTACATTAGGTGGTAAAGCTGACGCTGATTTCTTGTTGTCAATCCATTTAAATTTTCCAAATTCACTGGAATGGGATAATTTTTGTTCATTGATCCTACACCAAGACTGTAAGTCTGTAATCTTGCGTGTGCTTTAAACAATGATATTTTTATTTATATGCTCATTTGAAAATCTTCACTTGCTGTCATTTATGTTATAGGATTTAATGCCAATGTTAAAGAACAAACCCATACATGGTCTGCTTGTTGGCAATAGAGTAAACACTGTTATTATTAAATGATCCACAATCTTGCCTGGTCTCTCCCTCGTTCCCTGTCTTAACCCATGTAATACCGAACCTGATCGTGGCTGTAATAAAGTGACTGTAAAATAGCACTTGATAGTTGGCCATTTAGCATGGTTTTGGTCCATGTTTGGGTCTATGTCAAATGACAGGCTGCAGCTATAAATTCTGGACATAAACTCCTAGCAGCGAGAGGCACTGGCCGAGTGGGCTTCCATGTCGAGGATAGATAACCCTTTGGATTGGAAAGTCAGATTATTTGCGAGAATGTCATTCGCGTGAAGAATGTTTCCCGCCACTTTTGAAGCCTCAGAGACAAGACCATCTGGTCCATCTCTTCTTCCCATTTGCACTTCAAACCTCAGGGGCTCTTAGCTGAGTCGTGCACGAATATCGAGTTAGGATTGTAGACAAACTTCAAACCTAAGGTAATTTTCTTAGCTCTTACCATTGTAACTGTCTCGCGTAACAATTGCCAAGACTGCACAAGTAACCACTCTTGGACAATGTGATTCAACAGCTTTCTTGGCTTAAAAAATAGCAAGTAAAAAACATTTCCAGATAAAGACAGGTTTATTTCTGCATCCCTTTCTAATTTTACAGTGTTGCTTGATCACTGATGCATCACAACCCTCCATGAAACAACCAAAGATGATGTTAACAGAAATCTTGAAATTTATCAAAGATTGAGAGTGGAAAGCTGAAAAGAAACTGAATAGATTATGAGCAGAAAATTGAAGGGGTCTAACCTCAACAAAGCAGCCTTGGGAGAAGATTCATAGAGCGCCAGCAGCAGACTCAGGAGCTTCTGAAAACTTGTAAGCAACTACATCAAAGATGTGACCATCCCCTGCATTGTATGTTGAGGCCAGGGCAAACCTGGGAAAGAAATTGAAGAACCAAAAACAAGGATTTAGCCATAGTGACTTGGAAGTTTTAAAAGACAAAATACTCTTCACATCAAAATGTTTATATACTTGCAGAAGGTTGGACACCGAAGACTAGTTTCCTTGTAAGAACTCAACTCGCCTCTCTTTTCCCCATTTCCTCTCATCATAATTCTACTTCCAATTTTGCGTCTTTCTTTCTTTTGGCTTCAAGCAATTTGATCTCTATGTCATGAGGGGTGGAAGAGTTCGGTCTTTTTTTGTCCCTTCTCTTTTTGGTGGTGGACTCATGACAAGGGTTTTGAGAAATGAAATGAAGTGTATTGTCTTTAACCAAAATGAGCATATCAATCTCAATCAAATTTGAGTTTCTAGTGATTTTTTAAATTATTTTTTATTTAAAAATATATTAGAATAATTTTTTTAAAAAAATAATTTTTGATATCAATACATTAAAATCATAAAAAAAAAATCAAATAAAAAAAAATTCAAATAATTTTGAAAGCATATTTTTTATCACAGAAACAAAAATATTCTTGTTAAGCAAAAAAAAAAAATTGTTGTTCACTAAATAACAAATGTTTAGAATATTGTTATTGCAAAAAAAAAAAAAAACATAAAAGTTTAGGGACACAAGAAATGGCATTGTCAAGAATTGCCTTATTTTGTCTCTTGAATGGAGGTGTCTTGTTCTTCGAGTTTTTAAAATGAAAATTATGTATAGGATAAATGAAAATCAAAACGCCCACCGTGGGGCTCGAACCCACGACCACAAGGTTAAGAGCCTTGCGCTCTACCAACTGAGCTAGACGGGCTTGTTGTTGAGCGTAACAATTTTTTTTTAATTATTTCTGTTCTTTGAAAACCAAGGCCAGCAAAAATTTGTTTTGTGTAACGAAAAGGGTTGGGGCTGTCCACATGAAGGCCGAGTCAGGCAACTTTTGTGCTGTAAATTTATATTGGGATGAGATACTGTCATCTATTATTTTTTTGTGTAACACATGGGTGAGGGCTTCAATTAATATGTCTTTTCCAAATATTTCTTGCCAAATGGATGCAGGAGATACCATCCAAATAGCCTGCCCGTCCAGCTATCATGGGACGAAACATTGTCTAGGAACTTGGAGATTGGGATTGCATTAAATTAGAAACATCTTACAACATTGAAGAATGTCATAATGTGAATTGACATATCCTATTTTACTTCCCAGAAGAAAGATAGAGGGGACTCTTGCAATTGATCATTGGAGGAGTCACAGTGTCTTCTAACCTCGCCATCACCCCCTGCCTTAACTCAAATTTGATACAACTTTATCATGATTGCAACAAAGGAACTCGAGTTAGTAGGTCCAAACCCAGCATTTGGTCAGTTGCCAGCCACCCAAGACCTTAAAAAAGGTTTTGTTGATATATAAGCATTGTAAGAGTTAAATGGGGTTGCTACATCACTAAGGGCAACCACAGTAGGATCAAGTCGATGTTTCTTAGGACGAGGACCACGAAGGGCCAGTGCATGTTCTTGGTTCATTGTTGGTCTATGTCGAATGTGCTGTTGTAGCCATAATTAAATTCTTTTCATGAATTCCTTGCACTGTGAGAAACCCTATGGTGTGTCCACCTGATAAGGCCATCATGTCTAGAATAGATACGCCCTTGGATTTGTAGAGTGAGATTAGTTGAGGGATGGTTTGTTCTCTTGAGGATCGATGGTTCCCATCCACCCTTGAAGCCTTGGAAATTAGCCCATCTCTTCTTCCTTTTTTCACCTCCCACCTAAAAAAACATGCATTGTAATACATAATCTTCTTTCAGATTTCAATTCTTGTGAATAACACAAATGTTAAATGAAAAATGTATCAAGAATTATTGGTAAATGGATATATTGGAAATATTTTTGCAAAAATACATGGATAATGAGGATAGTTTTACCAAGTTAATTAACCAAATCTCTAGAGGCAATGGCCATAACATTAGCACAAGACACAATGCCAGGGCATTGCAACTCCGAAGCTCTCTTGGCTCGAGAGAAGACATCATAGCCATCTCCTGTCATGACAGATTTATTTCTGCATCGCTCTCCGCTGAGGCCTAGTGCATTTGGTCCTCTAGCAGTGCAAGGAACCAGGATCAAAAAGAAAAAAAAAAATGGGTTGCAGAAAGAAGTGACAGTTAATTGAAATTTATCCATCGAGAAGTGATGTATAATGTGAAGGAAATCAATTATGATTCTCGTAACAAGTTCATCATATTATATAGTAGCTAGCTTGTCAAGTTGATTCTCTTGGATCTGATAGAGTACTCTTGTTTAATGCACCAATGATGTATGGCTGCTGTGGCAGCTGGTGCCATAGTAAAATCCAAATAGAGAAGGATAGTTGAGACAACAAGAAAAGCCAAGCTACCCCAGCTTTAGTTTTGTTTCTGTACCCTCGAGAAAACCAGTGATAAAAGAGTTGTTTGGCTTTTCTTCCTGGTTTTGGTGGAGCTTCTCTTTAAAATATGAATTCCAAGTCCATGTTATGTACAATGCATTTGGTACTACAACTCTTAACTACAATTTGATCTATACAATAAAGAGAAATCATTGAGTTGTTTGGCTTTACTTTCTATAGTTTCTACTACCATCAACTTCAATTTCTTCTTAAACCTCGAGGAGCTGGTCTCGTGGTATCTAGCTACAGGTTTGGAGGTTTGCTTCTTTTAAAATCTCAAGTTCAAGTCTTACTAGCACCAAATTTTTTTGGGGACACTAGATGGTCATGGGCTTAACCCTATATAAAAACTAGTTTTGAATTATAGGGACTTAAGAACATTTGTTTAAGAGATACATTGTTCTTGAAAAACACGAAATTTACGTTTTTTTTTTGAGTGCATCGCGTGCTGCACCTTACAGGCAAACACATTCTTAGGCTGGTGCGAGTCATTTTAGGAGGAATATCACAACGATCTGACCATTTACGTTGTTGCAAGCTTTGGTAAAAAATGCGAGAAATAGAATACTAAGGTTTTTAAATTAAATACTGAAGATTTGTATACCTATATTGAGTAATAAAAATTGATTTGCTTTCCTTAATAGTCACCTTCAAACTTAACAGGTGTGTATAGACTGATTGCTGATAATATATGATTTAATCCAGTCTAAAAAAGGTGGAGGTCTACAGTTCATCAGAACGACGGCTTGCTTTATCCTCACGTGAAGGCTTTTTTGGGATGTGGACAAGGCTTGACATGTGAACTGACAAAAGGACACATTATGGATTTTGCACCTATCGATCAAGCTGGCATTTCCATTTTCCAGAAAGAGATATATATGATCAAGGGAAAAACTCAGAAACGTGATAGCTTTCTTCCAAAAAATATCGTTCGTTTTGTACCATTTGATAAGAATATGCCTTGCTTAGCCCCACGCCTCTCTGGTTGTGGCCTGTTCCCAGTACCTCCTTATTTGATTTTTATAAAGTAATTATAGAAGAAGAAAGAAAAGCTATGGCATTATTGATAAAGCATGATCTAATCGGACTTTATCTGTTCCTGCTTGGAGCTTTGTTTCCATACTTCTACTGTCATCCTGATCTCCACTAAAGTTAGTCATCCACTACTCAGATCATCTTTGTTTCTTCGGGAGACGAATGAACTTTTTTTATCCAAAAAATAAATTTGTAGGTGTTGTTAATTTTCTTACACTAGAAAAAAGTGCAAGGGGAATTAAAAAGTTGATGATTATATATAAAAAATAACACGAGAATCATATATATTAATAAATATAAAAACAAGTTATTAATACAACATCGTGTGTGGAATTTTAATTTAATTTTTCACATGATAAAAAAATAAAATAATGTTACAAGTGGATTTCACCCTATGATATCATGATTTTTTAAATTAAGAAACATAAAGACTATATTTACACTAAAAACAATGAATACTAAAATGTATAAACCAACAAACTGAGAAAGAGATGCTATAGCCAGTCAAATAAAGTGCAATTGTTTTTTAATTTAATAAAATAAAGTTTATTTATATAAAAAAATTGAAGAAGAGAATTTATAGATAAATTATAATAATCTTTTCAAAACATTAAATACATGCAAACTAATTAAAAAACAAAAGAAAATCTAAAAATAAAAGAAAAGGATATTAATTTAAATATAAATTAAAAATATATAAAGCGCTACAAGGTCTAGCAAGCTAGGCCATGCGCCTACTTTCCCATAAATTTTATATATTCTTGCAGGCAATTGAAAAGATGAAGGATTAAAGTAAATTTTTTTCGTAAAGTTTGAGACTACCACCTGTTTTTCCTATTTTCTTCGCATTGGTTTTTTAATTTTTAATCATGTTCTTTATCAATAAATTAGAAGTAATTGGCCTTCAATCTAGACATAAAAGGATCGAATAGTCTAAGAAAAAAGGTTTAATAATCAAAATAAAAACAAAATATATAATGTAAATCCATAGGGCAACACATGTTTTTGTTAAAGTATTCGAGTAGCTCATTATTTTAATTAGATCCACCTATCCAAGCCCACAAGTTTTTTTTTTTTTCAAATTAATTCTCATGAGTAATTATTTTATAAATAGAAAAGTGTTATTTATAAAAGCTTCATGCCTTTTTAGGAATGCTTTTTAAAAGTATTTTTGAGAAATTTTAAATTTTTTTTTAATTAATATATTTTTTATGTTTTCAAATCATTTTAATGTATTAATTTTAAAAATAATTTTTAAAAAATAAAAAAATATTATTAATATATTTTTTTAAATAAAAAATATTTTAAAAAATAACAATAATCACATTTCCAAACACCTTTTCTTCCTACACTAAAAAGCATGGTTCTAACGTAAGGTGGAGCAGGCGGTCACTCGATCATGGCAGCAAACATGCAATGTGCTAGTGGGCCACGCGCTGTAACCCATTACAAGAAACCCTTAATCTAAACCTTACTTTTTAAGGTCAGAACTGTGGGCCCTGAGGCTAGCTTTTGCCTGTCCCCAACATGGCTAATTAAGATAGAAAAGCCCATGACCCATGCATAGTTTCTTCTTCTGGCTTCCCTGCTGAAAAGCTTTTAGAAACGAAGAGATTGCTCGAAGACCTAATGGAGGCCATTTTATGTTCTTAAAGTTTTTTTTGTTAAAAAGTCTTTATCAAACACTAAAAGGGCACTTCCTCTGATCCTCTCTGCTGCGTTAAGACCTCTTTAATTATTGAAGATGGTTTGGTCTTCTCACACATACACTTTCTTTTCGCGTCCACTGCAGTGCTGCCATGGGAGGGAGCTGCAAACACATGGGAGCATTATGGCTGCTCCTTCCTTTAGGCTTCTTGATATTACTCTCCCGGGTCCCTGGCTTTTGGATTAAGCTTGCCTCTAATGCGGTAGCGGTCCAATTAACTCTCAAAAGTTGCCACTGTTAACATCAAGTTATCATGCTTCCATTACAATCCAGATAGCTGCATTCAGACTCAATCTTTCTTGTCATCATAATCTTTCGGATACGGTCTGATTTTCTCTCAATGAATGCCTACTTAACATTAGATTTCTCATTGCATTGGTGAAAAAACTTGTTAGAGTAGCTGTTTCGAAAATAATGCCATCTTTTACGTGTCAACTCTCGAGATCCAGACACCTCTAATGTTGATATGTAGCCTAACACCATTTCCTTGAGAAAGCGAAAAAGTTGGACTGGCCATGGTGCTTAAGTTCCAATATAGCTAGGACGGTATTTTTTTATTATTTTTTTTTTATCTAAATCCTTTTATTTTAATATTTACTAGATCTTGACTAATCCAATCAAGGTACATCAACCTATTAAAAGATAAAACTCTCTCAACGATAACGTATTTTATTTACAAAACTCGAACTTAAGATCTTATTTAAAATATGTTTGAAATTATGATAGCGATTATGGTTTAAAGTGTTTTTCACTTATAAATACATTGAAATAATTTTTTTATTTTTAAAAAATTATATTTCACGTCAGGACATCAAAATAATCTAAAAACATAAAAAAACACATAAATTTTTTTTTAAAAAAATAAAATGCATTATATTACTAAACACACCTTTAAACAAAACAAGCATCAAATCACTTTAACCAACCACCGTAAACCAGGATGGTTATATGAGCTAGTACAAAAATCACTTTGAGGGATCTTTTATAAAAAGAAAAACCGGTGGTCGATCACACTTTTTGGTGAGTGCATGTAATGTGATATCACACCCACCTACAGAGATGATTAAAGCACATAAATTCTAGATGTCGAGGCACTTGGCAGTGTTGCTTAGCTTGATCATACAGATAAAATCTATCCAATCATTCCACGCTGATAAACTCTTTTATTTATTTGATTCATTTGGGTTGTCCTACTGTGATCAATACACTCCAAAATTAGGTCTCCACTCACCTCTCAGGTCTCCAAAATTAGGTCTACCTTTCAGGTTTCCATTTGAACAAGACTAAAAATCTATAGAATGCTGCAGTTCAAGAACAGAAAAAAAGATTTAGTTTCTGAACAGAAACCTTGATCAGAAAAGCACGCATGAATTTGAAGTTCTCGTTCTTCGTTGTGATCAGCAGACAGTGACATGAACCCCACAGTGATCTTTAAGGTCTAAAGTCAAAATGAACAAAATAAGGTAGAAAATATAATGTTACTTTGGACATAGGACGAGGACATTTCCATGTCAAAAGAGTTTTTGCTGAGAGGTACTGCACAGAAATTTTGAGAACAGATCTAACAAGTGCTTCACATGATTGATTCAATCAAATTTTGATTCAAAGATCTTCCATGCAAGGACATAGCATGTGCTTAGATTTGTGTTTCCATGTGGAGGGTACACTGTGTTTGATCATTAGCAAAAATAAAACATAAAAGAGAAATATTGTATTGCAAAAAAAAAAAACCTAAAATGCATGGAGAACTCACTATGCACCTAAACAAGATTAATATTCTTATTATTTTGCCCTTTCAGAAAAATTAATAATTTTGGTGTTGGGTTTGGGTTTGGAATGGTATTTTCATATGAATTTATTAATCATTATGAGATTGATTTGGGACAATTCGATCTTTTTACTTTTTATATACAAATTAAATTACACTAAAAAACAAAATATTTTAAAAGGTTGTATAGGGTCAATTTAGTATTTTTATGTTTTAAATGTACACTATAAAGACTGTATTACTCATACAAGTAAAATTTGTTGAACTTACATCAAGGGGCTTTTTTTGTTTTTTCATTTTGATTTTTTTTTTTTTTTTTGTAATAAACAAGTTGACAAGGAGGAAACTTGATCTTTTAAACTATATAAATATTATATATAAAAAAAAAGTTGATGGCTCGTATAGTGTCACCCCACCTCTAAACATCACCTTTTGAGATGCTGCCTCATCGTCCTCTTTCTATCAGCACTGTGCATGTACAAGGCGGCACGATAATTGGCGATTGACTTTTTTCTTCTACTCCTCTTTTCTTCTCTCTTCTCTTTTTCAAAATATAAAGGTATCATTTAATTTATTTTTATTTTTTGAATTTTATTCGTATTCTTTTGATTGATATTTGTTTTGATTTTCTATCTTATTTTATTTTTTTTTCCTTCAATTGTCCCACTCATCATATAGTTTCATTCAATTTTTATATTAGTTTTAGTTTTTATTATATTGATTATTGTTTGTTTATTTTTAATCAATTTTATAATTGAATTTTGTTTTTAATTCTATCTATTTATATTTGATTTCAAATTATTTTGATATCAAATTTAATTATCATTATTTTAATTGTTATTTATTTTGTTTTGTATCATTTTTATTTTTATTTTCAATTTCATCCCTTAGTATTTTGATGATTTGGAATTTTGCTTCGTTATTTTTAAAGATTTATCTTTTATAGAATTAGTCTTAGGTTCATAACTAAGATCATAAGTTTTGAAAGTTAAAAAGGGTTGACTTTGGACTTTTTTTAAAAAAATTCAATCTCATCTTTCAACATTTGATTTAATGGAGATTGGTTTCCATGATTCTTCTTTTTTAATATTTTTTATAGGGTTATTTCAATTCTTTATTCATGGTCGTTGAGTTAGTAGAGTAACCCGAGTTGACTTGTAACTTTTTTCATTTTCACCCTTCAATATCGGGTTGTTTGATAATTGAGCTTCATATTTTTATTTTATTTGCCTTTGAGAGGGTTACCTTGATTTCACTACCAAGTCACAAATTGAGCAAGTTAACCTGGATGGACTTTAGTCGAGGTTTATTTTTTGCCTTGTTAGGTTATTAAATTTTTTTGTCAGTTTATTTATTGTCATTATATTTTTTTGTTCATCGTATTTGAATTAGTCAAGCTTATTAAACTTAATCGATTCAATTACTTGTTTTTTTAGGAACACTTGTGTCGCTTTAACATCTCTTTTTATGTTAGAAAAAAGTTGGATCGATATATGGCATGTTGTGGTCTCTTATCTAATGTTTTACTATATCACTATTACTATGCTGTTTTGTTTTCATTAAACCTATTTTAATTTTATCCTTATATGTGTTGTTTATGGTGTTTATTTTAGGTTGCTTGTCTTTTATATTTATATATTCTTGACAATTAAAGGTTTTGATCAAATTTTTGAACTTTATTGGAGGCCAATTCAATGTGATTGTGTTTGAATTGGTATCATAAAGATACAATTAAAAGACAAAAAGACCGTATTGAAAGCCAAAACAAATTTATGGAATTCACGCAAAAAACTTTATTGTTGTTCATGTATTCTCTATTCACTTCTCTTATGCTCCCTTTAGTTTTAGCATTTTATATTTTGATATAAAACCTCATTTTCTTCATATTTTAGTCCTTGAATTTATGAGAAGAAAGAAACTCATTGAATATATATATATATATATATATATATATATATATATATATATAAAAAGAGTGGTTTGTTGGCCATATTCTAGCAATAAAAGAAGTTATTCTCAATGTTAATAAGTTTGAAATGAGTTATATTAAGGTGTTTTTTACCTTTATATTACCAAAAAAAATAGGTCGAGGTAAGAGATTTTTTTGAATTTGAGTGATTTTTTAGTTTTTAAGTTGATTAAAGGTTCATTGAAGATTAGATATGGGTTTATTGAGGTTTATGAGATATTTTTTATGTGTTTTTAGGTGAGACAATGGCTTAAAATGGGTCGGACTAACTTTAATTTTAGTTATAATAAATTATTTACTTTTTTATATTATTTTATTAAATACCATTCAATTTTTACTTTGTTTTTGAATAAAATTTCAAATCTCAACAAGTATTATTTTTGTATAACCCTTAATGATTCTTTTTATTGTTTTCTAAGATTTTTTTTCAATTACATGAGTTTTTTAAGTTTTTGAAACCTCTCATTTATGCTTTTCATCTAAATTCCTTATAAATGACTAATAATAAGAGAAACACATCATATAAAGTAGTGTTGTCTATGCATATTTTGAATGACATTTATTGAGAAATGTGGATGGAAAGACTCAATTGAAAATAGTAATTGTTTAAAAACTCAATCTGGAATCAATATACAATTACGAGGCTACTTTGAGGTTTATATGAAAAAAATCTAAAAAATCAAGAATAATCATCATTATAAAATAAAAAGGATATGGAAATCTTCATATCTCTAACTAAATCTCTATATATCTAAACAAGATCTTCATCTTTCTAATAAAATCATCATATCTCTAGATAAAATATTCATGTCTCAACTTATAACTTCTCCATCATCGAAGGAACAAACAAGCCAAACTTCTTAGCACGCCAGAACTCTTATCTCTCATGAAAGGTATGCTAACAAAAAGAATCAAGGTATGCTAATAGGAAAATAAAATTCATAGGAAGACAACATGACATGTATAAAACAATAAATGTTTCTTTCTCTCCAACTTCTACTAATTAAGTCTTTTAGACATAAATGTTGTTGAAAGACTAAGGGAACAAATGATAGTACAACAACAAAAAAAACATCCTTTATGTTTAGGCTAGCTCAAATGGCAGGGAAATGAGACATCCTTGCTATTTTGACTAGTCTAAACATTAGGATGTTTATCCATGTTCTAGCATAACCTTGTTTTTTAGGTTCTTAATAATAAATTGTGTTTTGGAACTTGTTGTAACCATTATAAGGTCAATTCCATACAAATTTCTAAGGAGTTTGGCGACTAGCACACAACATAATATAGAGTTTTTACATCTAAAAAAGTCATTATATCACCATATTTTTCTATACTTATGCATATGTCAGTATGCTCATCTTTTTGTTAATAACAATCTCTTACCAACTTGTATCCTGAAAAGACACAAACTTCTCTCATTAATCACATGTACATTTTCATCTTTTCCATCAATGGTTGTGGTGTCTAACCCTCATTTCAATTCGACATTTACAAGTATTATTAGTCATTACTCCACGCTCTCTAAGATCATATGACTGAGTTATATAAATATTTCATTATAAGAAGAGAAGATTATCAACCATAACCAACAATCACAACATATTATTGATATGCTTTTTGTTCATATTTTTTATATATATTATTTTTATTTTATAATTTACCAATTTAAATATTAAAAATTCATAATCAAATATAGAAATAAAGTTGACGTCCAAGCCCAAGAGCCATATATGTGAAAAAGCCTAAAATCAAGTGAAGTTTTTATGACTTTTCTAGCGAAAAATTACTAGGAAGTTGGTGTTTACTTCCGTTGCTCGACAAGAAGCATGCTATCTTAAATAAATATTGTTCAAGGAACTCCTCCTTACCTCTTTTTTTTTCCTTTTTTTTTTTAAAAAAAAACCACGGAACCATTGTTTTGCCTTAGAAAAGAGGCAACAAAGCCATTTTCGCTTCATTTGTAAATTATAATTATCTTTAGATTTTTCCTTTTTTTTATAACATTAAAACTACAAAAATTGAAAAGCCAACACGATGAAATAATATTAAAATACTGTTTATTTTTTTTATTTTAAAAATATTTAAAAAAAATTAATTTTTTTTATTTTAAATTAATATATTTTTTTTATTTTTATATGATTTTAATTATTAATATTAAAAATTATTTTTTAAAAAAATATTATTTTTATATATTTATAAATAAAATATACTTTAAAGATCAATTCAAACAACATTTACAAACATCCTATGAAACCAACAAAATTTTCAATTTCTTTCCATGCATACAGTAACACTGCAAAGTGTCAGACTGTTTTTATTATCGAAAAACGTAAAAGAAAAACAAAGGGTCGTTATTAGCCTGTCCAAGCTGTGTCAGGGTGGGGTCCAATCATCTGATTTTCGTTCCGAAAATCATATTAAAATGATAATCAAAAGGATCCAGTATCAGTGCACTAACGACCGTTTATTTTTATATTTTAAAATATTTTTTATTAAAAATTAATTTTTTTTATATTTTCATATTATTTTAATATATTAATATTAAAAAAATAAATTATTTTAATCCATTTCAAATAAAAAAAATTTCAAACAATTACCATAACAATGTTAAACGACTCTACACCTTGAATTCAAGCAGTTTAGAATTATAATTTTTTTAAAAAATAACTTTTTATATTTTTAGATAATTTTAATATAATAATATTAAAAAATATATAAATTATATAAAAAAATAATATTTTAATACAACACCTAACAAAAATCAACTTAAACAGCAACACCAATCACCCCAGTCAACATCTGCTGGCCTCTTGAGAAAAGGCCACGTGTCATAATCTTCTTCTCTCATAGGAAAAGACCGTCTGACTCCAATCTAACGGCCATATTCAAAACAACACATTAGTTTTTGCTCCCTCCAATATTTGCTGATTCGTGCACTCAAATCTATCTGCCCTCAATTTCCTCATTGCTAATTGACATAATCACCCTCGTATCCTCTTTTATGTCATCTTTAATGTATATAATATACAAAATCTATTTGATATTATAAAAGAATTGTTTTGTAAAATATTTTTTATTTAAAAATATATTAAAATAATATTTTTTTAAAATATATTTTAATATAAATATATTAAAATAATTTAAAAACACTAAAAAAAACTAATTTAAAATAAATAAAATAAAATTTTTCTAATAAAATTTTTAAAATTCAAAAATAAATACAGTCGTAATCTTTTAAAAATCTGTCATTTAATGTGGTCTTAGTTTTTTTTTTTTTTCGAGTGACTGGTATATCGGGATAAAAAATACAAGATAGTTTTTTTTTTTTTTTTTTTTAGAGTGGGGATTTTTTCTGCCATTTTACAGGCTCAAGTGGGGCAGGATGATATTTAAAATTATGGCGTATAGGTGTTGACTTACACATTCAATCATTTAGTTTCCACTAACTGGATATTCTTATGAAAAGACTTAAAATGTCATGTAAACAATAATTTTACGGTTACAACTAAATTTTTTTGAAAGATTTTAATTCATGTTCTTATTAACCAGCAATTTTGTGGAGGGAATTAATCATGTGATAAATAAATATTACAAAAAATATTTAAATTCAAATTAGTCTAGATAGGCTATACTAAATTACTAATTAAGAATTTTTTTTTATTAACACTGGTATTCGAGTCAACTTACGTATATCTCAATTAATTTTATTGGTTCTAAAATTAATGATTATGTAAATCTTTAATAACTATTATATTAATGATTATAAAATTTAAACTTAAAATGAGAGAAATAATAAATTTTTTTATTTAAAAACTTTTTCTATTATATATAGTTAAAGGTGGCAACAATTGCTATGTATGACTTGTTCCAAGCAAGTGGGAGGAACTGAGTATATTCTTGCCACAAGATGCAGCCGCATTAATAGAAAAATAGCAGAATTTTTTTTTTAAAAAAATTAAAAATTAAAAAATAGAAAAGTAATAGATCCTCGTTGAATGATTTGTTATTGTTTTTCTTTTCTAGTCGGTGATGGCCTTGTTTTTGTCCAACATGGCCGAGTGGTCAAATTGCTTTAGAAATTAATTAGCTAAAAACCAAAACCTAACCTGTAATCATTTAAAACATACCGAATAATTTGAAAAATTATTAAGAATTATTTTTTTTTAAAATAATTTTTTCTTATATATTTTATAAAAACTTATTTCAAGGCATTGTTTTGAAATTCATGTTGATAGGATTTCTATTTTAAATATTTAGTTGAATTAAGTTTATATAGATATTGTTTGTTTATGCTACTAAATTGTATTTTTTTATTCTAAATTAATTATATTTTTATTTATATATGTTGATGTTAAAAATATAAATGTATTATTTTAATATATTTATAATTAAAAAATATTTTAAAAAATAATTTTTATAAAAATACACTTATATTTATACTCGTCGTTAATAAGTGTGGTCAATAACATAAATTGTAAGTTTCTTTATTGCTAATGATAATATATTGTATTCTATTTTCTTAAACAAAAATCCTTTTAGTTATTCTTTTTTCAAAAAAAAAAAGCATTAATCAAATTTGAAGTAGTTGACATTACAATGTAGATTTTACTCCCTCCTAATTTTCTTAAATATTAATTTCAAATTTTAAATTTCAATCCAATTTTAAAAAAATAAGAATTCACTCTGAAATAGATAATTTATTTTAATTAAATTTTAAAAAATAAAATTAATTTTAAATTAAAGAGTAACTTGTATTAATTGATAAATTGAAGTATTTGTGAGTGTAATAACTTTTGTTTTTGAATTATTTTTTTAAATATTAATTAAATATTTTTTAATGTTTTTGAGGTGTTGATATAAAAAATAATTTTAATATATTTTTTAAAAAATACTCTGTATCATAATATTAAAAAATAAAATAAAATAAAAATAAATCATAATTCAAAAACCAAAAGAAAACGCCAGTGGCAGTAATAATGAAAAAGTGGAGGGTAAAATGATAATTTAATAACCGACCTGAGCCGTTAAAGATCTACCTCTTAAATTCGTCTGGTACGTAAAAAATTACAAAAATTCAAACATCAAATAAAACTTTTAAAAACAGAAAGAAAAATAAAGAGAGTCAAAGAGAGCCTTCTTTCCTCTCTTTATTGTTTTTATTTTATTTTATATGTGAAGCAGAGAAAAAACAGCTTCTTCTCCACAAGCTTGCCTGCTTCTGCCTACCATTCCAATTTTCCCTCACTTTTTCGCAATCCAAACGACACACCACCTCTCTCTAGCAATAGTTGCTGCCGCTGCCGCTGCCGCTTTTGAGCTGTTAAGTTGGTTGCCTTTTCTTTTTCTTTTTTACAGAAAAAGAGAGCTTCATTTTTCACTATTTCAACTTCACTTTTTTTTCTTGATTTAGTGAGGCTTTTTCTTGAGATCGACCTTCCAGCTCTGAATTAATTTGCTTTACTGAGAAGGGTTTTTGATTCTACGCAAAGCCCATTTTAGACTTAGTCAAGGTATGTGAAGAGAAGCTTTTTTTTTTTTTTCCTCTCTCTTTATTGTTAAGTTCGGAGTTGAATTTATTTTCTTGTTTCTTTTCTTAACTGTTAATGTTGATGAGTGTTGAAAATGCGAGTTTCATATTAGATCGGTTATGATTCAGCACATTTTTTTTTTTTGCTTTAAAGTGTTTAAACTTTATTTGGTTCTTGAGAAAGTAGAAGAAAATGAAGGAAAATGGAGAAAACCTGGGTTCTTGGATTTGGTTATTATTTTGTTTTTGATCTCTAGTGGAGAAAGATTCAAACTTCACTGTTCAAAGTCCTCATTTTTTAATTACTTTGATTATATTTTAAAATTTTGTTACCTTGCTTAAAAGCATAGACAAATCAAGTCTTGCAATTTTTTTTTTGTTTTTAGATATGATTTAACGTTTTACGTGAATTTTTTTTGTTAAGGAAGGTATAAAAGTTAGTTACTTTGCTTAATGTTTGCAGAAACTAGAAGAGTTTTCAAGTAATTGGAGTTTGAAGATTGGGGGTGAATTTGAAGATCAGTGAGAGATGAAAAATTAGCTATTTTTTAATTCGGGATTTGTGAGAAGTGTCTGATAGGGAAGGTTCATTTTGATTTTTCTTTCGAAGGACTTGAATAGATTCTTAAGGTGTTGAGCTTGTCAATGGTGGTGACTAAGTCTCGAGGGAGCACTAGGGTCGGTTTCTAAAACTACGGTCCCCTCCATGAAGCTGTAACCAAATAAGTTCAAAGTGGGGTCTCGTGATATGACTTTTTTTTTAGAGTGAAAAAAGCTAAAAAGTTACCTTTTAATTGTTCTTTTATCTCATTGCATCTGTGGGAGCTCAATCGTCAGGATCAGAGAAAATGTTGCAGAAAAAATCTCAGGTCCTGCCTTCTTTCCAGTCGATCAAATCGTTGCCAGTTGATTTTAGGATTGTTGGTTCGCCGACATCAGAACAATCAGAAAACGCAAATTTGGTAAATAGCAATACAGCCTGTTTGAGTGTTCCTGAAAAAAATGATCTGGGGAATGGTCTTGTCGAGGGAGCTGAGGATAGTGTTGGCAATGATGTCAATGAGGATTCACCTTACAGTCAAGCTGCCATCTTGGTTGAACAAAGACCTTCTGTGGGTGATGAAGATTTGGATACTGTGCCCACACCTTTGCCCTTGGTATCAACATTTCACAGGGAGCGCAGGTGGGCTGACACCAGTTCCTATGCTGCAAAAAAGGTATTGTGCATGAATGGGATTAGTTTTTGTTATGATTATGCCCAATCTTTTGCAGCTGAGGATGCATAGTAACATTGAGGTTGTTACTAAATTATGCTGAAGCCATTAGGATTTAAGTTGTTTAATTAGCTTTCAACTCATCAATCTTGTTACCTATGTTTAAGTTTACTGTTTCAGAAACTTCAATCTTGGTTTCAACTTTCAAATGGGGATTGGGAGCTGGGGAAGATTTTATCAACTTCAGGGACCGAGTCTGTCATTTCTCCCCCTGATGGAAAAGTAAGTAAAATTAATCTTTGAAGGTGTTTTGTGGTATAAATAGTTGGAGATATGTTTAAAATTGACTTGCGTTTCAAATTATAGGTTTTAAAGGTGAAAACTGAGAGTCTTGTTCCAGCAAATCCTGATATCCTTGATGGTGTAGATGATCTCATGCAACTTAGTTACTTAAATGAGCCATCAGTGCTGTACAATCTTCAGTATAGATACAACCGTGATATGATTTATGTAAGTGTTTGTATCAGTATTATATTTGGTTTGGAATCAACTTATAAAATACTGATTTCCTGTAATTCTTTGATTGCAATTTAGACAAAAGCAGGGCCAGTTTTGGTTGCCATCAATCCTTTCAAGGAAGTTCCTTTATATGGAAATAATTACATTGAAGCATATAAGAATAAATCTATGGAGAGCCCACATGTGTATGCCATTACAGACACGGCCATCCGGGAAATGATACGAGGTGGTTTACTTTTTCATATATTTTGAAAGATTTATAGTTTCAGTTTGTCTATGAACTTCCAAAATTTGTCATATTTCCGTGGAATTCTTATTCCTTTTTTCCCCTTTATCCAGATGAAGTAAATCAATCTATCATTATAAGGTTAGTAAAGTGCAAGAAATTAATCTCTCTCCCTAACTTTTTTTTTTTTTTTGCACTTCTTCAGCTTCAGTTACTTGCTCAACGCTTTCAATCTCAACTAAATTGTTCATCACATTGCATTCTTCTAGGAAGTTTGAATAGGAACTCACAACGTGGCGTGCATTCTTTTAGGAAGTTTGACTAGGAACTCACAATGTGGCGTTTTATAGATAGTTTATATGACGATTTGAAACCATGAATTGTTCAAACTCCTTCTATCCATTTGAAGTTTGCAAAACAGTGTCAATGTTCATGTCAAAAGTTTGGTGGATTTTCATCTGGAAATGTCATCTTGAGATATATTATCTCATTATTTATGTGGAAATGAGTATGAAGCTACTGGAGAACATAATGAACTTTAAATATGACAACTTCCTTGCATCTCAATGTGTTAGAAATAGTCATTCCACAAAAAAAATGGGTAGAAAGTTTAATAACCTAGCCTTATGGGTCTACTTATGGACTTAATTCTTCCTTTGTCTGCTTTGCAAATGCACAGTCCTCTCCCCTTTTTTGACCTTTTCTCTTGGTTATGTATATTTGAGCGGCTGACACTATCAGATGAAGTATATTCAAGTAAGAAATTTTCACTTTCCTCGAACTCCACTTGGTCATGTACTTCTCACTTTGATTTATCTTGTGTGTTTCAGATTTTGATGATTTAGATTGTTAGTTTTTGGATTGTTTTAGTGTTCCCCCTCATGGTTCTCTGATGTGCTAGTATGTGCCTCCCTTTTGTGTTCTTTTAACCAATTTATCACTTACTCAAAATGATAAAGTACCCATGCATGCCATCCAATAAATAGCACATAACATGATAGACCAAAGAAACACAAGTTAATAGCATTTTTATTACCATGCACACATCTGAGTTTGATTTCATTTATTGTCCAGTGGTGAAAGTGGAGCAGGAAAAACAGAGACAGCGAAGATAGCTATGCAATATCTGGCTGCACTTGGTGGTGGTAGTGGGATAGAATATGAAATATTGAAAACTAATCCTATTCTAGAAGCCTTTGGTAATGCAAAGACATTGAGGAATGACAACTCAAGTCGCTTTGTAAGCTCCGTGTTCTTTGTGTGAACATCTTAGTATTCTTTACTCTTTAGGTTAAACAACTGGTATTGTGAGATGATGGCACTACTATCATCCAGAATTAAGTTTTAATTATCAATATTCTGGCTGGACATGTTGCAGGGAAAGTTGATTGAAATCCACTTCAGTGAAACTGGAAAAATATCAGGAGCCAAAATTCAAACATGTAAGATTGCTTGAACTACCGATGTCCTTTAATGGCATTGAATATACTTTCTGGTTCACTTTTTGGAAATTTTGTTACTGACTTTGAGTTATGATTCTACATTTTGCTCCTGTTTGGTGAACAGTTTTACTTGAAAAGGTATTTTTCCATTCCACTGTTGGATATTGCCTGCTTCAGTTTTGCTATGAGTTGCCAATTTAATCTATTAAATAAACAGTCCAGAGTCGTCCAATGCATGGAGGGTGAGAGGTCATATCATATATTTTATCAGCTTTGTGCCGGGGCTTCACCTAAACTTAGAGGTATGTACTATCATGTATTTTCTCAATGTGTTAAAAACTTGATGCATATATTAAGATCACACCAAGTTTGTTTTCTTTTAAAAAATTATTCTGACATATCAATACATCCATATGTAACAATAGCAAATAAATCCTAATAATTATGATAATAGGGATGATGATTTCCAGCGAGCTTTGTTATCTATGGTATTTTTCCCAGTTTATTACTCATCATTTGTTATGCAATAATTTCTTTTCTTGTTCCTTGGCCTTTTCTGCTGTTTCTTTTATGAGCACAGAGAAAATAAGCTTGAAGATTGCAAGTGAATATAAATATTTGAGCCAGAGCAATTGCTACACAATTACTGGTGTCAATGACGCTGAACGCTTCCAAGTCGTTACGGTTCGTTTCTGGCTTCCCATTTTCCTGCGTAGTTGAGATTATATTTTTTGCATATAACTTGCTTATGGCTCTAACAACTTTCAGGAAGCTCTGGATATTGTTCATGTCAGCAAGGAAGACCAAGAGAGTGTATTTGCAATGCTTGCTGCAGTACTGTGGTTAGGGAATGTCTCGTTTTCTGTTGTTGATAATGAAAATCATGTGGAACCTTTGGCCGATGAAGGTAAGATTCTTGCTGAAGTTAATTTGAATTACATCCATTAGTGTTGGATGATTAACATATTAAATTCATCATATTCGTTGTTCTTGTCAATATTATTATCCTCTGTCATATATGTGGCGAGAGTTATAAGTTTTTGTAGAAGAAAAGAGAAAACTGAGATTACAATTATCCTCTTGCCTATTTCAAGATGTTAGGAAAGCTGGAACTGTTGGGAAAAAAAAACCCTTGAAGGAAAAAATAATAATCTTTAAAAAAAAAGTACTAATGTTCAGAAGTGAATCTAGAGAAGAGTTGCTTTGGTTGACTGGCTGCTCTGCATCAACATGGACCATTAAATATAAACGACAGCTGAATGTATTTTGTTAGTTATGGATGATTTGACAGATATCTAGTCATGAAGGATTAGATTTCAGAACAATAATGAAAGCAGGCTGACAATGCTAACTAAAATGCTGACCTCCCAAGTAACGAAACATGCAATAGTTACTGCAATAATGCTATTGCAGTTTGTTTCATTTTTCCAATTTATTTATTTGCGAGGAATAAATACAACTTCAGTTATGTTCTATTTTATGTAGTATTAGTTCCAACAGCATCTAATATTTGATTTCATTGATCCTTCTTAGAGTGATTGTGCTCATTTCTAGGGGCAAATGAAACTATGTTTTCTTTTAAAAAATTTATTGGTATGGTGCCATCAGCTTGTGATCAAATTGTTGCACTGAAGTTTGCATTTTTTCATGTTCAGGTCTAACCACTGTTGCAAAATTGATTGGCTGTAATGTTGGGGAGCTTAAGCTGGCTTTATCTACTCGCAAAATGAGAGTTGGAAATGATACAATTGTCCAAAAGCTATCCTTATCACAGGTTAGAAAATGTCAAAAATTTTCTTTTGTTATATATTTAAGGGGCAACTGAATGTTGGATTTGGCACACTTGCATGTATGGCAAGGCAACATTTACATGCCTCTCATAAGTAATGGTTCTAAACAAGTACATGTATCTTTTTCAAACTTTAACTTTTAAAACATCATTATTGGACCGCCCTTCAGTCTGTCTGATGGTGGTATCTTTTTGAAAATGGAATTTGAAAATATGTATAAATATGTATGGACACAATGAGCTGTCTGTACTTGAGCTCCTATTAATAGTAAATTTGATGGGATGTTTTTTTTCCACAAACTACATAAAAAATATTCAGCTATGAACAACTTTTGTCTTCTACTTTTCAGGCAGTAGATACAAGAGATGCTCTGGCCAAGTCAATTTATTCTTGCTTGTTTGATTGGCTTGTTGAACAAGTCAACAAATCACTTGCAGTTGGTAAAAGGAGAACTGGCAGATCCATCAGCATTCTTGACATTTATGGATTTGAATCATTTGAAGTAAGTTTTGTCATCATCCTACTGTGATGATCTCTTTGTTTGTGGGTTGAGTTTTCATTTATGACATTCTATTATTTACTTTGTCTGTAGAGGAATAGTTTTGAGCAATTCTGCATAAATTATGCAAATGAGAGATTGCAGCAACACTTCAATCGTCATTTATTCAAGTTGGAGCAGGAGGTAAGCCTCTTAAAATATCTTACAAGACTCCTGGTTTCATATTTGAACTCAAGGCAATAATGTGTGAGGGGTCGCATAAAATTTTACATCCAATAGTGAATGTGCATCTATGTTGATGTCAGTTAGAAAGCAGAACTTCTGGCTCCTTGGAAATAAAAAAAGGTTAAGAATTCTTAAATAGCATTATGCTGGATTACTAGGGGTCTCAACATCTTTATATGGCACACACAGCTCTAGACTCTCAAATTTCTGTAGCCTAAGCAATTAGGATGTATTACAAACAATTGCAGCGTGTTTTTACAAGACGTTCTTGTTGACCAGGAATACATACAAGATGGCATTGACTGGACCAAGGTTGATTTTGATGATAACCAGGACTGTCTCAATCTTTTTGAAAAGGTACAGAGTTGAATCACTAGAATGTTTCATTCACGCTCTTTATTATTATTATTTTTTATTGTAGTGTTGGAACTATAAATTTGTACTTCTATTGTAGTATAAGGTTTCTAGCCTGTTGAATATACCTGGATATGACATGCAATTGATGTTCTGGTTATCCTCACCACATAATGTTTTGAGGATTATATGCAGACCTGATAGTGATTTCTGTCAACCTATGCCCTTTTGCATATGTTAAGAAGGATAGGAATCCCATCAATGTTGAATTGCAAGTTTCTTACTATGTCTTCTTACAAGTCAACTGGGAGTATTGAGGTGCAAATGGGATAATTTCTGTTAACATGGTTAGGGAAAGAAAAATGGAACATGTTTTTTTAGAGCTCCAAGATACTGGCGAGAAAAGCTACCAAAGCTGACTCCCTTCTTGTTACCAGTGTATTGCTCATTTTATTTTTCTAGTTCGTGAAATAGAGGAATGGAAAACCTGTTGCAATGACTTTTTTGTTTAAAAAGTTAACAAATATGGATGATCATTCACAGAAAACATGGTTTCTTAATTATGTTTTCTGCATTAGTTCTAATGCTTAAGTTTCATAGTTGGAAGACTTGAACAATTCTCAAATTTCTTCTATTTTTGAAATTTGAGTTTATTCAGTGTGTTCCTTTTATCTTATATGCAGAAACCTCTGGGGTTATTATCTTTGCTGGATGAGGAGTCCACCTTTCCAAATGGCACAGATTTGACATTTGCCAACAAGCTTAAACAGCATTTAAACTCTAATTCTTGTTTCAGAGGAGAGCGAGGCAAAGCCTTCAGTGTCAGCCATTATGCGGGCGAGGTATTGGCCTTTTAGTCGATGGATAGTCCATTGTGCTTTCCTTCTGGCTTCTGCTGTGAAAAATGTTTATATTGGTCTGTTCATTTCCTTCTGATCAAAACTGACGGACAGATTTATGGGGTTATTTTAATGAATGCCATTGTTCATATCCCTTGTACTTAGTGTGACTCAGCTTTGAATGATTGTGCTTCTGATTCTTTTATTTTCCCAGAAGATTATGGTAATTTAACAATGTAGGTGCCATAACACTTTGGTATTCAGAAGACTAACTCATTTAATTCTGCAACTGTGTTGAATTTCAGGTGACTTATGATACAACTGGATTTCTGGAGAAGAATAGAGACTTACTACACTTGGACTCTATCCAGCTTCTCTCTTCATGTTCATGCCATCTCCCTCAGATATTTGCTTCGAATATGCTTACACAATCTGAGAAACCTGTAGTCGGTCCTTTATATAAAGCAGGTGGAGCAGATTCACAAAAGCTGAGTGTTGCAACAAAATTTAAGGTATATTGCTTTTTTGTTGTTTGTCCCCAAATCTAATATTTGAAATTGCGATGCCCTAAGGTTTATATTGGCCATGGATTAGTTTTCTCAGATTTCCTTTGAGTAATGATGTAAGGTTTCGTTACACTATTTTTGAAGCAAGATAAGGGTTTTGTTAGCCATTATTCATTGATGATCCAGTATCTGAATCATTGAATCCTAATGGTTAGAAAGTTTATTTCTTTTAATATTGTTCAGCACAGATGAGTGTTAATGCTAGATAAAAATCTAGCTTCTGCTTGTATTCTATTAATCTGGCATTTCGGTGTATAGGGCCAACTGTTCCAATTGATGCAACGTCTAGAGAACACAACACCACATTTCATACGTTGTATAAAGCCTAACAACTCGCAATCTCCTGGATCGTATGAGCAAGGACTTGTATTGCAGCAACTGAGATGTTGTGGAGTTCTTGAAGTAGTTCGTATATCAAGGTCTGGATTTCCTACCAGAATGTCACACCAGAAGTTTGCCAGAAGGTAAAGAAAATTACTATTTTAACTTGATGTGACAGCTTCCAAATTTGTCTTATTCTGTGGCGTTTTGTACCTCATTTTACTATTGGGATGCTGATTGCCTGACATGATTTTTCATCAGATATGGTTTTCTTCTGCTGGAAAGTGTTGCTTATTCTCAAGATCCACTGAGTATTTCGGTTGCAATTCTTCATCAGTTCGATATCTTGCCAGAGATGTATCAAGTTGGCTACACAAAATTATTTTTCCGAACAGGACAGGTGAAATGAAGAATCCGCATACGCACACAAAAACATGCCAAAACCTACATGCAAATATCTGTCAGATGTTTGTATACATAGCTTCTTTGATGACTTTTTCTTACTAGAATAAATTGTAGAAAAGCCATTTCAATCCAAAAACTCAAGTTGGGTGAGGCTCTCATAGTGGTTTTATATTACTCTCTAATACATGAAAGCCCCCTAGACTTGAAACATGCATAAGCCCGCTACCTTGTGCTTAAATTTATTAATTTAGTTAAATAGAATGGGGAGATGAAGTTCAAACTCTTGAATGCTTTGTTGTTAAGTTGTTGAGTGAGGCTCTAAGAATGATTTTATAGTACTCTTTAACGTAAATACCATGTAGAATATCAACCATTAATTACTATTAAATATAATTGTTGAACCATTATGCTCATCTTTTACATTCCATTCAGATCGGTGTGCTTGAGGATACAAGAAACCACACGCTACATGGTATTTTACGTGTTCAAAGCTGTTTCAGGGGGCACCAAGCTCGTGCTTACCTCAGGGAGCTCAAAAGAGGAATTTGTGTCCTACAGTCATGTATTACCCTTTCTTTTCAAGTTTTAACCTCTGTTTGCTTCCAAGCATCATCATGCATGCAAAGGTAAACATAAAATATTTGAAAGAGTGCTTGTGAAGATGACTTTTTCATTCCTTCATGCAGTTGTTCGTGGAGAGAAAATCAGAAAGGAATATGCAGTCTTACAACAAAGACATAGAGCAGCCGTTATTATACAAAGACATATCAAAAGCAGAGTCTGCGGGAAAAAATACAAAGACATGCATCAAGCATCAATCATAATACAATCAGGTAAACTTGAGCTCTGTTCCTGAATTGCGAGTCTAGTGCTGCAAAGTAAGATATTTTGCTCATCTGAATGCTTGAGTTCAGAGTTTGCAAAGTACAATCTCTGGGTGGGTTCCTGGACATTGTGTTTCAGTTGGTTTCAGTCAACTCTTGAGAGATTGTTTACATTTTCTGTATGAAAATGCTGAAACTGAGCCTGCTTTGCTGTCTCTGCTTCAAATAATAAGATTCTCTGTCAGTTATTCATGATGTCTGTGCTATGCTGCAGTTATTCGTGGATGGCTGGTGAGAAGATTTTCGGGTGATGTAGGATTATTGAAATCTGGTGCAACCAAGGTACCTATCCAATCTTCACTTTCCTTGATCTCCTTTATAACTACCATTCATATGCTAATTTGCTCTCGGTTCCATATTTGTTTCACTATTGAACATGGCTAGATGTATGTCTATGAGCTTCGGGAATATTATTCCATACCAATGCACTGGATTTGGTTCATTTAACCATTTTAGTTTTGATCATTTCTTGGCCCCCACCCCCCCACCCTGAACCACCTTGTGTGTGATTGTTTAGTCCTTCTTTCCTAAGAAGACAGTTCATATTGGAGTCCCCTGTCTTGAGATACAAAAACAATTTTAATTTCTCAACAGGGCAATGAGTCAGATGAGGTGCTTGTGAAGGCATCATTTCTTGCCGAATTACAGCGACGTGTTCTCAAAGCTGAAGCTGCTCTTAGAGAGAAAGAGGAGGAGAATGACGTCCTTCACCAACGGCTCCAACAGTATGAGAACCGTTGGTCAGAATATGAGTTGAAAATGAAGTCCATGGAAGAAGTGTGGCAGAAACAAATGAGATCCCTACAATCCAGTCTCTCCATTGCAAAGAAGAGCCTAGCCATTGATGATTCTGAGAGAAATTCTGATGCATCTGTCAATGCAAGTGATGAGAGAGAGTTTAGCTGGGATACAGGAAGTAACCATAGGGGTCAAGAAAGTAACAGTGCTCGACCGATGAGTGCAGGCTTGAGTGTTATAAGCCGTATGGCTGAAGAATTTGAGCAGAGGAGTCAAGTGTTTGGTGATGATGCCAAGTTCTTGGTAGAGGTAAAATCAGGTCAGGTTGAAGCAAGTTTGAACCCCGACCGAGAGCTCAGAAGGTTGAAGCAGATGTTTGAAGCTTGGAAGAAGGATTATGGATCGAGACTACGGGAAACAAAGGTGATTTTGAATAAGCTCGGAACTGAAGAAGGTGCCCTTGACAGGGTGAAAAGGAAGTGGTGGGGAAGGAGGAACAGCACGAGATATACTTAGATTACTTTGTTTGGTGGTTAGCTCCTGGCTATTTAACATCCGAAAATTATACAGCAGAGAGAAAAATTGTGATGACTTTTTTTTTTTTGTACAAGCGATGTGGTGATGGCAGAGCCTGCTGGTTCTTATCGAGAGGCCTAAATTAAAATGTACATCATTCTTTTTTATTATCACACAAGTTGAAGAAGCAATGTTTTCTTCCCATGGCGGTGTCTATTTCCTGGTTATTTTTTTTGGGGGATGATTATAGAAACCCTCACTTTCCTTCTATATTTTTTCAAGTTATATTTTATATCCTGAAAATACATTATTGTTGACCCTACTGCAAGGTCTCTCCCTCACGTTGCACCCACACGCACTTATAGTGCAGCAAGCCTCCTTCAATCCCTAACCTACAAGCTTTCAGTTTTTGCAGCAGCTATTCATCGTTATTGATGGGGATTGATGGTGTCTTCCGTGTTAGAGTATGTGCTATTGTTCAAAAAAAAAAATTCAGATTTTTTTTTTGATATTAGTATATTAAAACTATAAAAAAACATAAAAAAAACCTTTTAAAAACATTTAAAACCAGAAGCAACTTTACTCCCAGATGCATCAGTCAGTTCCTTCACAAGGTAAACCAATATATCATCTCTAACCTATTGCTCAATCATCATCTACCCAACCTAGACTTTAGGGATGATAATGTGAATTCATATGTGAGGTTTGATGATATTTATATCTTATTTATTACTTATTAATTAAGGTAATTATTCAAAAAATAAAGATTCATTCATTCAAATTGTTTCAGATCGATATTTGAAAGAAATTGCTATCCCCACTCGTTTAAAAAGTATGGTACAGCAAAATTGACTTGTGGTTTATATTAAATTTTATGGTGTTCAAGTTGTAACTACAATATATATATATATATATATATATATATATATATATATATATATATATATATACTATTTATACTACATTCATTACCTATTAAATAAGATAACTATTTAAAAAACCCTACTCATTCATGTCAGGTTCATATAATTTATTCATTATCTTCGGTTTTTCTTCTTCTTCTTCTGAATTTTGCTTGTGCCTAGATTACATAAATGGGTAGTCCTCTTTCAACCCTTGAATTTTATCTTAATTATTAGAATTGACTGCGAGCCTATAAAAGTTTTTGTAAAACTAGTTCCGTGTTGAAATAGAAAATTCTCAAATATTTAAGTTAAATGAGTGCAAAACAAGTATAGTGTATATAAAAAGAAATACAAGGAAAATATATGTATAAAAAGAAAAAATCTATGACCTAAGCATAAAATAACATGGTTGGCTTTGAATTTGATGACCAAAAATGACATTGTTGGTTTTATGATATAGAATAACATGGCTGACATTTGCTAGCTTTTATGGCCTACGCCTTGAATGACAACTTACTTCGGCCGACTTTCATGGTTGGGAATGTGAGTGTATACTGCCAAGTGCCAATCTAGTTTTTAGTAGCTAAGTGTACCTCTGACCAATGACTTCTTTTTTGCCTTGGAGTGTGTTTATATATTGAAGTCTTAAAATTTTTTATTTTTTATTTTTTTTCATAGAGGATGGCATGTTATTGATGAAGAAATTAGAATGTTACTATTAGCTAGTTATGATGGATGTTGATTATTATATCATGGCATGATTATTATGCCATGCATGTATTGATGGAAATATAGGTGATGAGTAGTATTGTTGATATAGAAAATAGTGTATTGATGCACATGTCGGTAATAAGTAGTATTATTAGCGTAGAAAATAGTATCTGTTCTGTATTAGCATAGAAAACTTAGCTTAAAGCTCAAGCTTTAGTTGATCTCGCATGCATGTGGGTTTTAAACTTAAAAAAAACTTTGTTTATGACCTTTTTCCTCTAAAAATTTAGATGTCTTTTGAGATTAATTTTAAATTCTCAAATTCTCATTATATAAACACCAAGAAAATTTTATTTATTTTTCATGTGAGATAAAATTCTTTTAAAGATTCTGAGTTTTAGTAAAATATACCAACCAAGAGTTCTTTAAAATCTATTTATTATTCATCCATACTTGTTTAAAACATGTTAATGTTACATGTTAAAAGATATATGTTGTTGATTAAATTTCACTAATGTTTCGATCTAAAAAGTGAATGGACTCCATTTATAACTTATCTGACCAATTTAAAAACATCTTCAAGCTTTTTTTTAGAGATAATGAAATTAATAAATCATTACATCAAGTTAGAAAGTTTTTAGCTTTGAATCATTTTTTAGTTAAATATAATTAGATTTACTAGGCCAAATAGTAAACATAATATCTTAAACTATTTGGTCTTATGTGTAAACCTTGACAATAATACTTGAATAGTTCTCTACATAAAAATTTCTTTTAGTTTTCACTATTGTATTTATTTTGACCCTGAATAATTTTAAATTCATAATACTTTAAAAAATTCAACCATTATTAATAAGAAACAACCATATTTTTCACTTATATAATTTTCACTCTTTTATTAAAAGTATTCTGATTCGAATGCAGAAAGATATATTTGCAAAGGAAGGGTTTTGTGGCATAGATATGCAAGGAAGTAATTTTATCAGCTGTATTCGACATCTGTATTGGATGAAAAAGAATCTGAGCTGTATAATGTGTGATAAGTGAGGAAAAAGAATTTGGGTTAAAATAATCGCCTCAGCAGTTTCATTTAAGAACACTTGCAACGAGTAAGCACATAGTCATCTAAGAACTGGCTGAGCTGGGTTGTATAGAGTTTGGGGTCATTTCTGAAATGATCGACATGAGGTGTGAAAACAAAGTTGCAGGCCCTGACCTCACGCCCCGCTCTTCGCTGCTCCTCTATGAATGATTCCACAGACCCTGCAGGAATGACTCTATCCGCAGAACTATAAATATATAACTGTGGACAGCTTGGTTGTCCTGATGATAATAAGCTTAGCACTTCCGAGAGCCTCCTGCAATGTTATAGGGAGAAAGGTGTATAAGCTTCCAGTCATGGAGAGCTTATCGATGGCATTAACGATAAGGATTGCATTATTAAGCAGTTATCAATGTATGGTTTCAGATTTTTCCTTCGTTGGTAAGAGAATATTTACCTGTTCACTGTAGGAAGGTTCAAGATCACATCGAAGAACTTTTCCAGAATTGCTAATAAAGCTGATTCAGTTATTGCAGGCTTGGGTTCCACATGCGTTTTGCTGCCAACTAGTGCCTCCATATCTGATTCTTTTGAGCTCATATGCACTCTTGTTGCAATACTATGATTTTTCAGGAAAGCTGCAGAGAAACCTGAAGCCCAGACCTAACCAAAAGGAAAAAACAGGACCATATGAACTCAGAGCCGGAAGACTGCAGGAGGAGAAAGCATCCCAACTTCTGATCATATATTCAATCACCAATAACATGATCTCACAAAAGCACAGAACCCGCTGATATATAATCAGACCAATAATAGTCAATTAACATTAACATATGTTGCTGATAAATTATATTCTGATAAATTAAGGAGGGATGTGGCAGCAGGGGCGGAATTGGGGGATGAGTGGGCGGGGACAGGGGGCCTGCAAGAAAAAAGCCCCCCCCCCCCTCAATAAATAAGATTTTTAGCCCTAAAAATAGAAAATTTTAAATTTTGACCCCCCCCTAAAATTTTCTCTAATTTAGCCTTCCCAGAGTAAAATTCCTAGCTCCACCCCTGAGTGGCATAGCATGTGCAAATATAAAACATGAAGCTAGAAGAACTTAAAGAAAAAAACCTAGAAATGAAAGAACATAGTCAATAATAGTCAACCAAAAGATATACTTATAATACATAAAGCAGCATATAAATTAAGCGTTTGTTTGAAAGTCCACCCGTCCAACAATATTTGCTGCCAACTTGGAGAAAAACATTTGATTCAATCATGCAACTGCATCTCTTAATAACATGATCGTACAACTAGCATTATGGCAAAATAATTTCATCTCCTCCACCATTCCCAACAATATGTTCTTTTTATTGTCAAAAGAAACAATGAAAACAGCAAGCAACATTTACCTGAGGATCTGGGGCAGCAACAGGAGCAGAGTCCACGATGCAGCCCTTAATCCTTCCCATTAAGGAAGGATCTTGTTTCTGAAACTTCTCAAGTATAACTCCATATCTGCAAAACAGTTTATCAAACCAAGCATGTCAGGCCAACTGGCCAAGAGGTTACATGAAGAACAAGGAAAACAAAATGGTCAACGTAGATGCCTGTGTGAGAGAGAGAGCTTACGTTAACCATCCGGTATTGCTAAAAGTATGGAAAACCAAGTTCTTCCTGTCCTCTTCCAACCAACCAGTCAGATGGTTCACAAGCAAGTCAATGTCCTGTTCCGCTTTCCCACCAACTTGGTAACAAAGAATCTCGGCCATTGGAAAAGTAAAAGTAATGACATGAAATCCCCTCGAAGTGTACCACTCAGCATATTTCTTAAGATGTTTCTGCTTTGATCCTAACCACCCTAACAAAACTACCACTGTCCTGGACTTTTCTGATAAACAATCAGAAGACCCAGAAACATCAATAGTACTAGGCTCGGGCAAATGCCATCTATACATAATATCAGGAGAGGATGTAGGAATATTGGTGGTTTTAAATGCACTTGGTTTTGGCCCTTTGGCCAACTCCGCAGACTGATACAGACTAACAAGAAGAGTAGAGGAAGCAGCAGAAAAACCTAACGTGCTGGGAACAAAATTTTGGCTCACATCCAGGACTGCGAAGTTTAATTTAGGAACAGGAATCTGAATCCTAGTTACGAACGACAAAGATGCAAGCTTAGAAACTGAACTGTGAGAAACCCATGAAAAGTTTGAATCTTGAACTGAATTAGACAATAAAGAACTTGACTGTTCCGAGGTAGAACAAGAATCAAATGATCTAAAAGATTGGAGTTTATCAGAAAAATCAACAGAAACAGAAGCTAAAGCTGCTGCAGCTGCTGCAATCACTGGTCTTTGAAGCATTCCAGACAAGGAACTCATATTGAATAAACAAGAAGAAAACCTCTCATAAGCACACAATCCGATATAACAACAATCTACACAACAAAAGGCCAAGAATCCAGTCAAGCAACCGAATTTCAACTTTGGTCACAACCCGAAAACCAGGTATTGTATGTTAAATAATCAATCACCTTCACAGTAATAAGAACAATTCCATGAAAACTATTTAAAACCAAACACGAGAATAAATGTCCATGCTCATTCAAAAATCATAGAAGTAGTCAGATGGAATATTCTATTGATGTTGTTTACCTTATTCTTTGTGAAGGGTCTTTGAAGCTGCATTCGGGCTGTCAAAAATAGTTCTCTTTTGACAGCCCGATTGATCAAACGTTAGACACCAAACAAGAAGCTTCTTTTACCAGTTCAAAACGCGTTCCTGCTAGCACAAAACGGACATGTTAATTGCTTTTAAATGTTTTTGTATTTGAAAATTCATTGAAATTATATATTTTTTATTTTTTAAAATTTATTTTTAACATAATCTTAAAAAAAAAAAACATTAAAAAAACTAATTTCAAGAAAAAAAATAAAGTAAGATTTTTCAAATACAAACACAGCCAAAACCTTAACCGAGGGAACACTAACAGGAGGGCAGAATGACAAGATGGGACCAAACTAAGTTTTCAAATATGAAGCAATCAGTAAGAGCTCGCCACGTGGTGCTACCTTGTGGTTTTTTACATAGATGGTGATTGATAGATATGTGGTGATAAAATCTCTCCGGCTAGTTAGGAGGCCAAAGTGGGTTTAGCTAAGAGACGGTCTTGTCCCTACGAGAAAAGGAGGAGAATTCGAGGGTGGGGGTAATAAGAGAGAGTTCCGAGGGCAGGATTGGAGAATTGAATTAACTGTACACCGGTGGACCTAAAAGCTACCAAGGAACACGAGGCTGCCATAAAAAATTGACAGGTCAGACTCAGGGGACAAAGAGACCAGAGCATAAAAACACCCTTTTGGCCATACCGGTTACCGACCTTAATTGAAAGCGAGCTAACTCGGCCATGACTCGGACGCAAAACTCGGAGTTCTTATTCAAAACAGTCTTTCTTTCTTTCAATGAATAAAAAACAAGAAAACCCAATTGAGAATATAGAGGTTTTGATTGTAAAGTCTTGGTCTTTCGTTTAAAAAACAACGCCTGGCCATTGAAAGTAATGCTTTTTTGAACAAAAAACATGAAAACAGATTGAAACGTGTCAAGATTTTGCTCGAAATTTAATGATAATCCGAACGTTGAAGGCAAAAAACCAAAATTCACAATAAGCAATAGAAAGGAAGGCGAGCGAGAAGGGAGGAAATAATACATCGAGAGAGAGAGAGAGAGAGAGAGAAACTGACCTGAGAAAGAGTCGGTGTGAATGGCAATTGAGTTTGCTTCTTGTTCTCTCAATTAAAGAGAGCGAAGACAGGAATGAGTGTCCTTGAATTTAGGAGGGGGAGGGGGAGAGGGAGAAAGATTTTTGATTTGCGGGGAGTATGGTGGTGGCGTTGTTGGGGTGGCTTTAAATATATTTTTCCTGGATACCGCAACTCCTCTTTATTTATTTATTTTTATTTGTTTAGTTTAGGGATTTTTATTTTTTTTTCATTTTTTTTTATATAAATAGGGGTCACTTTTTGATTTTGCCCCTTTTAACTGCCGTATATAATTAACGTGGCAGTAATTCCCGAGAGGCGATAAGAATCAGGGAATTAAAGAATAATTTATCAAATGAAGAGACATATTTTTATTATTTTTTAAAGAATTCAGATATAATTTCCCCTCTTAAAATATCATATAATTTCTTTCTTTTTATAAAAAAAACAAGAATGTGGTAGCCTTTGAGCCCAAAGAAATAGAGAAGCTTTGCCATGTAAATGCTATCTACCTAAGATAAGGAGAGATTTTCTAAAAGGAGAGGAAGCAGTGCGAGGAAGAAAAGGAAGGGGGTGGCTTGCAAGACGAGAATTGTTTCTAGAATATCCTAGCTGGATATTCCAACCAGAGATTCTGAATGGAAGGGTGAGAAGGAAGACAACAAGGGACAAGGTGTCTTGTTCTTAGCCTTCCATGGATGCCCATAAGAGGAGATTCTTTGGATTGTTGAAGATGAGTTTGATCACAACAAGAAATCTTTATTTATTCTGATTCCTTTTACCTCTCGCAGATTCGATCGACAGGACTTTGGAAAGGAGATGCTCCATCCACGGCTGGTTTTCGTAAGTTCTTTCTGATCTCCCACCGTCGATATGAGACGATGCCGATGAACAAGAAGTTCTGACACGTATTTCACATCTCCTTTAGCTAAAGCCTGACGAACACGGGTGGATGGGACTTGCCCTTTGTCCTTTAGATCACTAGAATTCATGCTTCTGTGATCTTGATTCTTGTCCATTACTGAACTGATAATGTAAGCCCGCATGCCTTGTTCTTCGCACAGCCTCGCCCAGCAGCCTTATATCCAAATCTGTAGTTTTCCCCTGCCAGAGTCAACCAGTAAGATTCAAAACTCCTATTATATGATTATAACATGCAGGTATTCACATTACAGAAGGGACAAAAAGAAAGGCAGCAAAGTAATTTTAGTTCACCTGCCACAGCTCCAAGCTCCTTGGAGAGCTTCTCAACAAATTGCTGTGGGGTGAGATGTCGAACACTTGAAAATTCAATTTGGACCTCTGCTGGAACCAGATTGCCACAGTATGGAGCCCATGAAAGAAGAACTCTACTCCGGTCACATTTGGCAACTACGGGCGTCATGTCCAGGAAGTATATAAAATCATCATCATAAGATCGTCACTGTAAATTGGCATCGTAAACAGTGTCTTCAATTGATCAATCACTATTGGAAATTTCTTCAGCAATGAAAGTGGAGAAGTTTATTCTCGAAAAGTGTGCAAAACAGAGAAAAAGAACTGTGATATGTCCATGGTTTGCAGGCCTCCAAAAACTATTCCAATTTCCACAAGGAGTTACCATCCATCGTTTGTTTGAATGATCCTCCAGCTTGCCAATTATGCCACTTCCCCCCTGAATCCACCACTACCAGTGCACCTCCTCATGCATGTTTCAGCATAGTTTATCAATACTCTCTCCTTCAAATTAGAAAACTGATTCCAAGCAAAATGTGGGGAAAAACCACTCTGGAACACCATGGTACATCGCGTGCATATTGGAAACTAATTTGAAAACTATTTGTGAGCTTAGCTATTTAGACTAGGTTTCCAACTCAAACTTGCTTCAAATTATCCTACAAATATTTAAAGATGGTGAGATTTAAGACACCATGCATATCATAAGAAGCTTGAAAAAGCACCGAGAGCAAGAATGAGGACAGAGCACATGCTTGCTCCACCAAAGGAGTCATTTTACAGTACAACCACGATGAAGATTGCAACCTTCAAAATGTCAATGAACTGTAATGCTATGGAAACATCATACAAGATTTCCAGTAAAAACAAAACAATCAACTATGATCCACGAGATACAAAAATAAAGAGCAAGCATCTCAAACTCAAACTCAACAGGTAACAGATGCAAAAATTAAAGGGATAGGAAAACTTTCGAAACAACCAAACACAAGAAAATATGTTAAGATTTATGGAGACGTAAGCTAAAGACAACAATAAACAAATTAAAACATATTGATTTTAATAAGCAAAAGAGATTGTATATATTAACCTCAAGCTCACATATTTTATTTTCTTTAGAATAACAATACTAAATATCCTCGTTTTAAAATATTTATAAAATCTTAAATAGATCAAAAACCTTACTTCAACTATGAAACAAAAAAAAAATTCAAAATTACAAAAAAAAATGTATGAAATTAAAAAATAACAAGAAAAAATACAAAAATTGTGAAAATTGAGATCCGAAAATGAGATTTTAAAAATCTAAATATCCGATAGTCGGATTGCACTTCAATGCTACTTCAACGAAAACAACATTCAAAAAATCATATAATAAAAGGAGCATCATCCAACACTCGGATAAAAAATTATGGTCTTTTTGAGCTATTATTTTAGTCCAAATCTTTTTTTAAACTTAAATCTGTTTCACTAATTTATAAATATATATGTTAGATTATCTATATAATCTGTTTGAAACAGATCTTAATCTAATTATGACAAATCTACACCTAATTATTCAGAATTACTCGTTATCAAAAAAATCTAACAACATGAATCTCTTAACCAATAACTTCTGCCATTCCTTCAAATGATAGAAGAAATGGGGCTCCAACCTTTACGCTTGAATTGCGAGTTCTTGATGACCACCGTGAAAAGCATCAAGTGCTACACATGGGGTTGTGGCCTAATGGTTGAAGGAACTTGTTCTCTTTTTTCACACTAGGGTTCAAACCCTACTTGTATACGCCTGTCATCCCCGCGGTGCCTTACATGCTCGTGAGGCTTGCAGGATATTCAGTGAGCCCGGAAATTAATTGTGATGCGCGCAAGCTGGCCTAGATACCCCGGGTTACCAAAAAAAAAAAAAAAAACTTTCCAAGTGCTACAATTCCTCCTGTAAGAATTGTGTCGTGAAATGCGACATTATCAAGGTTTTAAGTGGACAGAAACGGAGAGCAAGATTGTATGTGTGGTAGTTACTTCCTACCAACTACATGGGTTTTTAAAAAGAGGTTCTTTTTTTTAAAAATAAATTAAATGTAATTCTAAATTGATAAATGACACTATGTAGGGATAATATCAACCCAATAGGTGTAATTTCAATCTAATTAACACAATTTACATTTAATTAACAAAAATCAACAAATTCCTAATCTAATAAAAAAAACCTAACCCTAACAATTAGTGCGAATGTGAATGAGAATTTTATTGTCAGATGTTTTTTTTTATTATTATTTTTGAATTTTAGTCTTACCAGGTCTGTTTTTTTATTTGGCTTATTTTCAAAAAAAAATTTAAAAAATATTTGGTTGGCAAAAAGATTTATGATTCAAGTAAAAAAGAAACAACGCAATGAAAAGCTACAAATTTTTGAACTGAATTCAGGCTATCAATTGTTAGTGTTAGGAGTTAGAAGAAAGTTAAACTTCCACTTAAATTGTAGTTCATAATAATAACGAATCTCTTATATTTTCTCAATTTCTCATAAAAGAGAATATTTTCTTAGAAAATTCTCATAAAAAATAAAATTACTAGAAAAACAACGACCCGACCCGACCCAACAAGAAGACAACGACTCAACAAAGCATGTTATCTGTACTTTCAACTTCCACTCTGTAGAACATAACTCTTTCGACTCTCAGACCCTTTAAAAAAGAAAAAAGAAAAAAGAAAAAACCTCTTCTCCTTCATTCATTCGCATACGCGTCCTCGTCCCACTTTTACCACAACACAAGCATAGCAAAATCAAAGTATCTAACAAACATCAAGATTCTTCTTTTAATCTAAATCCCATAATCCCACCTCCAAAAAAACCCACCTTCAATGGCTTCTATTTGCATAAATGAGAAATTAACAGATGATGAACTAAGATCAATATTATCAAAGCTTGAGAATGATAAGGACAAGGAGATATTTGGGCTGGTTTGTAAGAGATGGTTAGGTTTGCAGAGTAATGAAAGGAAGAGACTTGCTGCTAGAGCTGGACCTCACATGCTTCAAAAGATGGCTGCTAGGTTTTCTAGATTGATTGACTTGGACTTGTCTCAGTCTGTTTCAAGGTCTTTCTATCCTGGTGTTACTGATTCTGATCTAGCTGTTATTGCTGATGGTTTTAGATGCTTAAAGGTCCTGAATTTGCAGAATTGTAAAGGTAAAATCACTTATCTTTTTTATGTTTTTGTCTCTTTAAATTTGGATGCAAAAAGGGGTTTGTTTATTTCGTTTCCATGGAGTTTGGAGGATTCATTTTGTGGAGAGACTTTGGTGCTTTAGTGGGTTTTTGTGTGCTAATGTGGCTATGATGAGAAGAGGTTTTTTTTTTTTTAATTGGATTTAGCTGCATGATTTTGAGGTAAAGGTAACTGTTTGGTGATCTTCATGGTATATTTAGAGGGTTTAGGAGTTTTTTTTATTATTATTTAATATTTGATGGAAAACATGATCATCGGAGAAACTTCGAAGTTATTCTTTTGTGTCTTTAACATGGTGATTTGATTGAAAATAGGTTAAGCTTCTTTGAAAACGATTAGATTCCTATAATAGGCTTACTGATAAAGACTCAATATTGCTGAATTTGAAACATGGTTGTCTTTTCTTTTTCTCTTGATGGCTCTGCATTTTCATGTATTTGTGATTGATGTAACGATTGGAGATTGATTTACAATATTGAGAAGCTGAAAAGCCAGTAAATTTTCTGTTTGCTGAGTCTTCCCTATTTTCTGTTTGTGAAATCATAAAAAACTAATGATTAATACTGTTAAAGAGGTATTTTTAGGTTTTGAACTCACTCATATGGTGTTATTTTGGTCCTTTGCTGAACCTTCACCATGATGCAATACTAATATTGCCATGGATTCCCTTGCAAATAAGCATGATTAGATGCTCTCTTTTCATTCCAACTCGCTGTGATTGAACAAGGATGAGAGTTTTTGTCCATAAACATCAGCATTGCATGGTGAAATATTTGGTGCATTTTTTAAATCGTCTTCATTTTTATACAATTTTTGTTTTGAACACGCTCACTCTGCATATTGGCTTAGCTGTTTTAGCAATGTGATACAGGTATCTCAGATAAGGGAATGTCATCAATTGGAGGTGGTCTTTCATCTCTACAGTCCTTGAATGTATCCTATTGCAGAAAGCTAACAGACAAGGGATTGTCAGCTGTTGCTGAGGGCAGTCAAGGTCTACGAAGCCTGCATCTTGATGGATGTAAATTTGTTACTGATGAAGTACTAAAAGCTCTTTCTAAGAACTGTCCAAATCTAGAAGAGTTGGGCCTGCAAGGTTGTACCAGCATAACTGACTGTGGACTTGCAGATCTTGTCAGTGGATGTCGGCAGATTCATTTCTTAGATATCAATAAATGCAGTAATGTGGGGGACAGTGGGGTTTCCACTGTTTCAGAGGCATGCTCATCTTTCTTGAGGACACTAAAGCTGATGGATTGTTTTAGAGTTGGGAACAAGTCTATTTTATCTCTGGCCAGGTTTTGCAAAAATCTGGAAACCCTCATCATTGGTGGCTGTAGAGACATCTCTGATGAGTCTATAAAATCCTTGGCCACTTCCTGTCAAAGCAGTTTGAAGAACTTGCGCATGGACTGGTGTTTAAACATCTCAAACTCTTCAATAAGCTTCATCCTCACTAAGTGCAGAAACCTGGAGGCTCTTGATATTGGGTGCTGTGGGGAGGTTACAGATGCTGTCTTTCATGGTTTAGGGGCTATGGAAACCGAAATGAGGCTGAAGGTTTTGAAAATCAGTAACTGCCCAAAGATCACAGTGACTGGGATAGGCATGCTTTTGGATAAATGCAACTCTTTGGAATACCTTGATGTAAGGTCCTGCCCGCACATGACCAAGTCAGGTTGTGATGAGGTTGGACTGCAGTTCCCTGACTGCTGTAAAGTGAATTTCAATGGAAGTTTAAATGAGCCAGACGTTCTACTGTGAGACCATTGATTTCAATAGTTTGGAACTCTGGGGATATTCGTTCTGCAATAACTCCTATGTAATGCTCTCCTGCACAGATCAGTTAGGATACCAGAATGAGGACATTTGTATGGTCATCGCCAGAATGGTTATGCATATTATGCATGCACACTGTTTCCTCTATTGTTTGTGCGTCTGTCTTTCATATCCTCTTGTATTCTCTTTCTTCATCTTCCGGCTGTGTAAGATGGCTGTTGAAACATGTTTCCTTCATCTTCAGAGTTATGGATTCTGATATGTTAGTATGCTTTGATCCCACAATTATCTCTTTCTGATGCTTCATATTGGAGATTTCTTTTCTTGACTGCAATTATGAAGTCTGACATGTGCTGTGTAGGAATTTTGGGGAATCTTGCTTTTCCTTTTTCTTTTTTAAGATGAACTGAAGGTTGAGATGTTGGAAGTTCGATTTTTGGTGTGTACTTGGTGGAAGTTATCGAAGGCATCACATGGATCACTTGGTATGTCTAGTTCATATTAGTTTTTGATAGCAAACATGATGCCTTGAAATATTTCTGCTACTGGTAGAATTATTATTAATCAACATATATTTAAATGCCTTGGTACAAAGCAACGCTAAGGGTTTTTTGTGTGAGGAATTAGATAGGACCTGTGTTATGTCATGGATTGAGTTAAATTATCTTGAATGTTAAAAAAGAGGCAACGACAATTTAAGCACATCCAGGATAATTTTACCAGATCCAAAATATAAAATTAAATAAACCATAAAAAGGAAAGTAAAAAAGAAATTGCAATGCACAAAATCTAATAGCTAAATACTAAAAGATGAAAAAATAAAACAATGAAGAAAACTTGAGTCAACTTAATCTACTTGACTAATTTATATCTTGTGATATGATATTGAAATAAAAAAAAATTAGAATTTTAAAACAAGGTCTAGTGGAAAAAGATCCAAGTTCAATAAAAAAGCATAAAAAAAACCGAGTTGATTCAGGTTAACTTTACTTGTTCACTCTCATAATAATCTAATAGAAAGAAAAGCAAAAAATGACAAAGGACAAGAGCCAATAATTTAATGTCAAATGATAAAATTGATAAAAAAAAAATCAATGTCATAAAAAAAAAAGTTGAGGGAAAAAAACTCAAGTCAACTCGTGCTAACTTGACTAACTCTTTATCCACGACATGAAATAGAAATAAAAAAAAAATAAACTTTCTAAAAAAAGACTTAGCAAAAAAATCAAATTTAAATAAAAAATATTGAAAAAAAAACTCGGGCTAACATGACTAACTCGTATTCAAGATAACCCAATAGATAGAAAACCGAAAAAAAATCACAAAGTTTAAGGGCTAATAATTTAATACCAAATGATGAAATTAAAAAAAAAATTAATCTTGTATAAAAATACAGGAAAGATATCTGAGTCAACCTAAGTTAATTCGACTAATTTATTACTCGAGATATAAGATCGATATACCTCAACAAATGAAAAGTGAAACAACAATAAATCTAATGGTCTAATAACCAAATGCCAAATGATGATTTTGAAAAAAATAATAATAAGTTTTTAATAAACAATCCCCAAACAAGCCCAAACTTAATCAGGCTTGGGTCATTAGGAAGACAATCATGAAAAAATAAAAAGGTAAAATTTCTAACCAAAAAATTAAAACTCAAATAATATGGATCAAATATGGTATAAAAACAAAATGAAAGAAAATAATTAGGAGCTAAATCAGAAAACAAAATAAATTAAGAAAAAGATCAAAAAAATATAATTAAAAGAATGAGGATTAAAATTAGATAAAAAAATAAAATAAAATAAAATATTGAGGGGAAAAAAAAGATAAATCAAGAAAATGATATGAAAATAAAAAATAAAAAATGAGGACCAAAATTGAATAAAAAAACAAATGCAATAAATGATAAGGGATAAAATTGAAAAAAAAAGTTAATCAAGAAAATTTTACAAAACATAGAAAAAAAAGCAATCAAAAGTAGGAGAAATAAATTGTATATAAAAATCAAATGGAGTAACATACATAGGGAAAAAATTGAAAAAAAACTAAACTTTAAAAACCGTCGAAAGTAAAATAAATAGTAATTAAAAAAGAAGTCAAAATCGATAAAATTATAAATTAGAGAACACAATTGTTTTTCGAAAGAGCTGACATGAATTTCAAGGATATGAAAGAGAATAGAGAAAAGAAATAAAAAACTCCACCTCAACATAATCGATGAGCACATGCCATATTGATGAAAAGAGGATGACTAGCAGCTCACATTATCTTCATAGATGAATGATTTTGGTAATCATATGACTTCACACACGCCATCTAAAAGCATTAGGGTTGTCACTAGTTGATACACAGATACTTTTTTTTAATAATATTTAATTATTTAAAATTACCAAACAACCCCTAACCAAATCCAAAAAATAAAAACTAGAATGAAAAGACTAAAATGTCATTGAAACCAGATCTTTTTTTTTTTTTTTTTACATTCAAGGATAATTTTATAATTTAGCTGATTAAAAAATGAAAAAGAGAAAGAAAGCCCTTTATGCATATTCATTTTTTTTGTGCTCCCATGGGTTTTACCATAACTTTATTGTACAATGTTTTTTGAAAAAAATAAAAGAGCTCAGGATCAAAAGCTTAATACTTTTTTTTTCCTTTTCTTTTCAGGGAAGAATAGTCATTTTACTATGAAGAAAGATGTCACGATCAATTTATCCCCAATTAATTTTACAATGACTAATATATCCCTGAAAAAGACGATTCTACCCCCAATTATTACTTTTTAATTTTTTTGTCCAAGGTTATAAGCATCATTTCATTGTTCCACTGAATAGTGAATTGTGTTTTTGGCGACAACGTTTTACTAAAGGCTTTTAGTTTTTTTTTTCTTCTTTTTAATTTTAAACTTAGGTTTTTTTTCATTCTTAACATTGATTTTACTAGGTATTGGACTTTATAATTTATTTTGATTTATTTTATATCAATTTATCTCAGTCTCATGATTCGTTTCATGAGTTTTGCAAGTTAGAAGTGTTGACTCGATTTTTTTAAAATTAAATTATTATTTTTTCAATTTCATCACTTGATATTGAGTTGATTAAGAATTGATTATCATAATTGTTTTTTGATTTATTTTCTATGGGGTTATCAAAGTCTTATGACTTGGATCACGGGTTTTGCGGGTTAACCAAGTTAACTCTTTTTTTTTATTTTGGTCCTTTTCTTAATTGAATTTTTTAAAAAATTTCATCATTCAACATTGGATTGATTGAGAATTAAATTTTATAATATTTTTCAATTTGATTTCTATGGAGTTATCCTAGTTTTTTTATCTAGGTTTGGCAGGTTAACCTAGATTGACTCGATGAATTTTTTATTTGATTTTATTCTCAAGTTAACCATTTAATATTGAGTTAATTGAGAATTGAGTTTTAATTTTTCTAGCACAGTTTTATGACACGGGTCGCGGTTAAGCTTGTCAAGCTAGTTTTTTTGTTCTTTTTTTAGTTGATTTTTTTAAAAAATTTTCATCCTTCAAGATTGAATTGATTAAAAATTAAGTTTTATAATTTGTTTTTATTTGCATTTTATGAGGTCATCTCTATCTCATAATTCGGATTACAGTTTTTATCGATTGATTATGGTGGGTTTTTGTGTCATTGTACCAGCGAATCGCTTACAATGATATAAGTCATATAACATGTTTGGACTGCGTTCTTAAAAATTTAAATTTTTTTTAAGTTAATTTTTTTATGTTTTCAGATCGTTTTGATGTGCTGATGTCAAAAATAATTTTTAAAAAATAAAAAAAATATTATTTTAATATATTTTCTAATAAAATACACTTAAAACAGTAACCATTACCACCCTCTCCATTACCCTCACCCGCGACTAAATTAGTTCGAGGCAATGATGTGTATCAGGGGTGTTACCTTGCTTCTTATGCAAGATTCCATCTGATTTATTTCGTGGAATAGAAGTCTGCTTCCACGTGCATGGATCTTTTAGGAGCTTTGGTTGTTTGCTGATTTATAGTAATTTACAGCCATGATGGAATGAGTGGGTCCTAATGTTGGAGTTTTGTTAGAGATATACAATGTCACCAGTGTTCTTACCTGCCATGTGAAGGAATGGAAAGGTGTCATGGTCTGCTCCTCATTGTGGAAACGGCCATCAGAAGTTGCAATCATTTTGTCAGTTGGCTCACGTGGTAGCTAGGCTGTGATTCGTAAAGCATTCTTTCAGCTCCACTAAACCTCAAGATTTAGGTTTACCAAGATTTAGGTTTACACCATTGCTTTTCATTGCATTACTGTACCCGACAGTCTCTTGGTGGATCTAGGACTAAATGAAGGCTTGAGAAAACCATCTTCATCAAGTAGCTTAGCGCTGCTGGAATGCCATCATGGAGGTCTTTGTAAAAGACCTTCCTTCCATGTAATTCTCTAGAAGTGAATCCACAAAAAGGGAAGAAAGGTTTGCACCAATCCAGTAATGTACAGAGTCGCAGAGTTAAACTGGTGGTGCTTATTAATGTGGACAGCAGACACATCATAGAGCAATAAGAGTGACTGTTACCACATGAGAACTAGCTTGTTATACATGCTGTCATTTGGCCAAGATCATTTAATGTTTTAATCCAGAAGGTTGAGAAATCAAGATCCATCGATTCCCATAGTTTAGAACAACTCTTTACATTTTCTTTGATCAACTGATCGTGTTGACCCCTCTCATGTCATTTAGTTACATTTGATGAAACAAAAGGGAGAAAAAACTTCTGTCTACATCAGAGTTGAATGGCTTGTATTCATCTGTTTTTGAGTTATTGCCAGCTGAAGAGACTTGAAAGCTTTCTGACAGCTGAAGAAACCCATAAACCAGAAATCAAAATCATCTACTGTTACTATTTCTATGTACTTCTCCGATGGCTTCTTCACATTCTCACTTTGGTTGGCTGTCTTTACCTTTCTTAATGGGATAACTACCTGCATAATTTGATATTGTTCCTGGATGTTAGAGATCAGAGATGCTAGAGAGGGAGACGAGACGAAGGAGGGACAGAAGTAACGTTATTTTTCTTGTTACCTTATAATGAATCCTGGTCAACTTTCCTTCTGGAGAAGACAATTTAATCGATCTCTCACTGCAGAAGGCAATCTTTTCAGTAGAGGTAAAGAGGAGGCCTGCAATAGGACCAGCTGTGGTTGACAAATAACATTGGCAAACCTTCAGCAATCTCTCTCCTTCACCAACACCAAATAGCTTCCTGAAAACTTTCTTCACCCCTCCTACTTGAATAATCCTAGCCCCCAAGCTCAGCTTCCCTTTAAGAGTTTCAGTGATCCTGGTCCCTAGTTTCACTGCAGTTACAAAATTGAGATGAATTTAGCATCTGCAAGGTGTTGAATGAGAGGAAACTTGATGATTCTTGATCGCGAATCACATTTCCAATAACTTACCATGCTCTCGGATTCCATGAGCAAATTTGTCAGCTTTTTTCCCTAGCTTGTTCATCCTCTTAAGCAATGAATCTGTTTTATCTGCGATAATATAAGACTAGCTGATTAGTAAACAAAAGCCTCCCTTCATTTTTAGGGGAGATCAGAAGAGGAAAATGGGGGAAAGAAATATACTTTGCTTGCATGTCAGAGATTTATTTGCAGGGGTTGGAATATAGCGCTGCTCAGCATTTTCAAGTAACAGTCTTGGCATCTTCTCAACAGAATATGCTGCTGGTCTGATTGGAATTCCAATAACTTGTTTCTGTGAAGTCTTCATATTTGATGGGCAGGGAAGATTTGATAACGCCTGGAATTAATGACTCGAACTGTTTTTCCGGTGCTGCCGTAAATGTCAACAGACCAGTGTATTTTGCTTTGAGAGATGTAGAGGCTGCTTAGGTTGATCAAACCCTGTATTCTGCAAGTCTATATAAAGAGGTACGAATGAATCTTTTAACTTTTTATGGTTGCATGACTCACCCATGGCTCATCGACGAGGACAAAGGCACACATAATGACTCATAAAGATATATCGCAAGGACAGATGTAGAAATGATGGCATGTTCTATTGCTTTAAGAAAAGATATTGTTGTGCCCTGGTGTTCTTATTTTTAATCTCTCTTGAATCACTATAAAAAAAACTCAGTCAAATTTTAAAATTTCATGAAAGTCATTTTTCAGGGATTGGCCATTGACTTCAAACATGGTAGCTGATAGGTCAAGGCATTTGCTCCAGAACTAAAAAAAAATAAATTGGGAATGGGATCATTCCGTTTTAGCATCATCAAGAATGACAGTAGTGCCGGCAGAGCATGTTAAATTGATGGCCAGAAGACTGTTCTTATGAGGTGAGAAATCTCATCCTGTTTTTTCAGTTTGCTTCCTTGGAATACTTTCCCTTGAAAAGTTTGGAAAATCTCTAACCTTTATCCAAATGGGGCCATGAAAATAAAGAAAATTTTTCTGATTAGTTGGGACAGTTCTTAGTCATCAATCCTAACAACCATCGCATGGCTTCTTTTCTTCAATTTGCTGACTGTGTCAGGGTGTGTTCATAAAGCTTTTTGAGCTGGCACTTTAGCTTTCTACGCCACCCCACTCCTTTTTTCTTCCATCTCTGTTGCATCAACCACATTTTAAGGTGGCCATTACAACCTTAAAAGTTGTTTGATAACGTGTCCTTTGTATTAAGTGTCGTCAAGCTTCCAAGAGGGGCTGCTGCTTTTTCTTAGATTGTGGAAGTTGTTGAATTGCAAGGATAAGACAGACCCGACAAAAACCAGAAGGAAAGGAAAAGTCATTCGCCCAAATGGATTAAAACTCCTCTTCAATGCTGAGGTGTTGGTGACTGGATTTCAAGCAGGTCAAGGACCATACTGGTAAGCATACTTCAACTCTCTCTTTCTTTCTTACAAATTAAATGATTATCTCAACATTAACCCGTGAATGTGAAGTAGTTGCTGTTAAGTATAGCTTTTTACGTTTGAGGGAAAGCAAACTGACATGTCATATCCACATCAGCTTCATTTCTCACATGTCAATCCAACCGCATCAAAAAAGGAAGAGAGAAGAAGGGTAGAAGATTGCTCTTCCTGGAAATCAAACAGTTGGGAAAGGACAAGATTATGATTTTCTAGTCCTACTACACATATAGATCCAAGGTGAATCATATGGATTATGCTAAAACAATTAATATAAATCGCTCCCCCCCCCCCCCAAGAAGAATGTTATAAAGTGATCAACCCTCCATTAGCAGGGAAGATTTATTCACTTCTGGCCTTACCATCTCCGGCTGCCTTTCTGTTCTGTGCCTGTACATGCCGGCAGATCATGCTCTGAGAGATGCAGAATCAGTTTAGGTTGATCGGACTTGGATTCTGAAAGCACATGAAGGGATAAAGGGACTACGAATTGGTGACCTTTAGCTTCTTGTTGCCTTAGTCACCTTTACCTCATCAACAAGAACAAAAACACATTGACCCACAACGATAATTGAAAGATAAAGATATGATGATAGCTTAGATTTGATTGCTTGAAATCATACCAATAGATGTTATAGGTCCAGCTCCGCCCAATTTTTAAATCCTCCAAATCACAATTTTTTTTTTCTTCAAATGTTCAGAAATTGATTATTCTAGGTGTATATGCAGTATATATTTTTCTTGTGAAGGTACTGTTATACATGATTGTATATAAGGATGAACGACTTGATTTCTTAAATTTTCGAGGATGGGAAATCTTTTGTACTTGCTGTGATCAGGAAAAATTGGATTCGGTGGAGGACTTTTTCCACTCAACTGTTAAAATAATTAAGATTAAATATAAAAAAAATTAAAATTTTCAATGATTTGTTTATTATAAATACTTAGTGCTAACTTAAATATAAAAAAAATATATATGAATTAAACTGAAAATATTATTACCATACAATAAAATAAAATAAAAATCGAGGAGCTCTTCTATTTATTTCTTATTTTTTTAATATGGTTTTTAATTAACATTAATAATTTGTTCCTTTTCTTCGTTGCATTTATTAGTATATATAATTTTTAATTTATTTTATTAAATATATAAATTAACGTTTTGATTCAAGATTTGTTTTCCGGAAAATAGAAATTAAATTGTCGTATTTTGTGTCCGCATTCTAATTCTTGCAACTCCATCCTTCTTTTACGCTAGTAACGTAAGTGCTTTTCCTCAATGTAACTGTTACTCTGAAAGGGAGATCAATTTACCAGTTGTGAGCTGATTGATTCCTCCCATTGCCGCCACTGCCGAAAATGCCCGACAACAAACCTAAATTCTGATACAGCGCAAGAAAAGGAGTTAGAAAGCATCCCTCTGTAAGATGTTGTTGTTGTTCTTATTATCACTACTCACTAGGAAAGGATTAGGCGCTTACCACACAGTCCTTGGTCCTTGACGGGGGTCACGGCTCCTTTCTTTCTCCAGTCCATGGTAGCTGGCACTGCAGAAACGTTTTCATATCTGAAAGGACCTGCTTGTGGAGAGCAGATATGGCCCTTGAATCTATTACGTGAAGCTTTGAATTCTTCATTTGAAAGATCTGCAAATTGATTGACACCGAGGTTGTAAGATTTGCCGGTTTGGCTGTTAAATGCATCCATGCGTGCAACATGTTCCTTGAAGATGTTGTAACGCGTCTCCTTCTCAGCGTCATCCTTGTATACACCGTACACGTCCATACTGAGCCATCCATTGCTCGTGCCTCTCATACATGGACACATCCTGGAGGGTACGAGCGACAGATTCAGAGGGCCAAGCTCCCAACACGAAGAGCAAGGCCAGACAAATGAATTGGGATTGTCTTGTGAACCTCATGATAGACTTGGCAGTGGCAAACTAATGCATGAGTTTTGTCCAGTATTTTGGCTTCAAATGCTCTCACCGTGCCGATTGATTCACCAAATGAAATGTTTATTTTAGACTATTAATAAGAATAATAACTTCTATAATCTTGAATCAAGAAAGGAGAATGGACCTTCCTCTACATTTTCTTAATAATTTCCCAGTGCTTTCGCATTGCAACCAAGAAATTACTGAAAGAAATGGCACCGTTCTCCGTATAATCGCACCCAGAATCTCTTTGTTGCTAGAAAGGAGACAACAGAAATAACTTTTTTTGTCAGTTCGGTTTTTAGTTTGGATTCAATAAGCAAAATATAATTTTCATGCATTAAAGGTCCATGGGCTTCTTAAATTAATCATGTAAGAAAGAATGCCCGAAGAAAACAGAGAACAAAATGGACCCCGATAGAATGACCCAACACTAGACATCAACTTTCGATTGTAGCTGCTGTAACAAGGCGATAATTTAGGTTAACTACTATCATAAATTTCGTGTTTTTTAGGAAAAGAAAAGGAGAGAACATTATACTAAAAATAAAATTATTTTTATGAGATGTCAAGCTTATAATTTAGGTTAACCCAATCATCGTCTGCTGATGATGCAGAAATGCTGGCAACAAAAGTTTTGAAGAGGTTAAATTGTAATGATGTTTTTCTGATTATGGTTTGTCATGGAAGGAAAATGGAGAAAGCGGTCAATGTGAATAAGGCAATGCATAGACCACTCTAGAAATCATCAAGAGAATGGCATCGGAACTCTCTTCAGATTTCTCCAACTGTTTTTCGGGGCACAAGAATGAGGCACCTTTCGAAAAAACTCCGTCATCTTAAATGCAATGGATCTTCAGAAGGAAAATTCTATGCAAGCTACACTGTTACAAAAGTACGATCGGATGGTATTCAGGCCTGGAAGAATGGTTCTAGCAGTCCAAGGATCATTGTATAAAAAATTCTCGTTTTCAACTGCTAGTGATTCTTTTGCAGAGAACTTGAGACCTCTCAACTCCAGTTCAGGATGCAGAGCCGACATTCTGTCCACAGTTTTGTTTTGTCGACTTTCCTCAAAGCTTGCAAACCATGCATGCCGCCGCCTGGTCAACAACATGAAATCTAGAAACTTGAATTCTTCAACTCCTGCTTCTTCTTGCGTGGGGGGGAGGAAGCTGATGTGGGTTTGATGTGGCAATTATCTTTCTGAGTAGAGCATTAAAGTACAAGTCATCATGTTCTTTCTCAACACAAGTTGCTGATGCCGGCCTTTGCATTCTACCATTTGTATTCCTTTTCTTTTCCACTAAGGCAAAGGACCAGACCTTTACTGTTCATGACTCGACGATGAGATGGGCATCTGGGAAAAAAAGGATGAGATAACAGATTATGGTTATGTAAGATAAGGCCATAAAGGTTGCATTATTTTTTCCAGATAAAGAAATCCATGCACTTCTCTGTCATTGTTGTGTTGTGATAAGCTTGTTCTTTTTTCATTTTTTTCTATGACTAGGTAATTAACCAGCAATAGACCTCTGCACTGCTCTTTTATCCAAGGCATTCTCTTTTCCACACAGCCAAATCAGATTCTCTGCAGAAACTTCTGGAGTTCCGAATTCTGATGTCAGAAAAACACCATTTACCATGTTGCCAACATTGCACTTGTTCAGCAAAAGCCCTTTTAAGTCCCCCTTTTTCTTATCTTGATGTCAAAAGAAGGATGACATCAGAAAGCTAAAATGCCAACTCAGAAGGCATCAATGCCACACTGTCAAGAGTCGGTGTGAGAGCCAAAAGACACACCACAATGCTTTGTTTGGATTTTGCATGATTTAAAAGCTGTCCCCACATAATTGGAGTACTGTTAATCTTCTTGGGCCCCTTCTCATGATGGAAATAACTTGATTTCCCCAAAGATTGCCTTCCTCGAATCAGGGCAAAGGACGAATTTACGGGGTGGCCTGTTCCTCCCAAAGCTTGACAATTCTTAAAAATCTCCCCTACACTTCTAAAATTCTCAAGGAATTGTTATGAAAGTCCCCCAAAATAAAAATTATGCATTCTGGCCCTCCAATTTTTCGTCTAGTTTCGTCCCTGAATCATGGCAGTCTTAACACACAAATAAACCCTCCTTAAACCATTGAGTCTTTTTCTTTGCTGTTGTTGTTTCTTGGAATAGCAGTAGGGAACAAAAAACAATGGCTCAATTTTCTTGAGCAAGTGACGACATTAATTCTACCCTGCCCCATTTTTTTCTTTTTTATTCCCCTAGAGTCTAGACTTGTTCATTCTCTATGAAAAGAATTCTTGCATAGCGAGAGCCAAGTTGTTAAATAGAATTTCATAAAAGAAGATTTGGGCCTTTGCATAACTCCTTTTTCTGTAAGCAATCAATCTTACCGAGTCTTCCTTTATTTTTATTGACGAGCCATGGATGATTCATGCTGTGACCCACCAGCAACAACCTATCCCTTTAAATACCTTTGCATAATACAAGAGTTCTTCAACCATAGGAATCAAATCATCTCTTCTTATAGATATCTGTTCTTGCTAATAACAAAAGAGACAAGAGGCTAGAGTAAATTTCCAGCTTTTCCATCAGAAATGAAGAACACATTTCAGGATCAAGCTTTAGGAATTCCAATCAACTCAGCAGCATACACTGCTAGGAGATCGCCTCTGAGATACTTGCCAGGACCTGATGGCCAATACCCTCAGGCATATTTTAAACAATGCAAAGCAGAGTACTCGATGCTTAAGATGATGAACAAGCTAGGAAAGAAAGCAGACAATTTTGCAAATGGTGTTCGAGAGCATGGTAACTACTTTTCTCCTGGAATCATCCAGTCTTCAAATTTCATGAGAGTTTTTACTTTATCCTAACAATGGTCTTCCTATTCTTGGTAATTTTGAAACTGCAGTGAGACTAGGGCCAAAGATTAGTGAAACAGTCAAAGGAAAGCTGAGCCTGGGGGCTAAGATTCTTCAAGTAGGAGGGGTGGAAAAAATCTTTAAGCAGTTATTTGTTGTTAGCGAAGATGAAAAGCTGTTGAAGGCCTCCCAGTGCTATTTGTCAACAACAGCAGGTCCTATTGCAGGCCTTCTATTCATCTCCACTGAAAAAGTCGCCTTTTGTAGTGAGAGATCAATCAAAATCTCTTCTCCGAGAGGAAAATCAGTTAGAGTCCATTACAAGGTAACTTCAACAACACGTATTTGAATAATTTCTCACAGCTTTTCTTCCTCGCACAATGTTTTTAACATTTTACATGAATATTTTGCAGGTATTGGTTCCTCTCAAGAAGATAAAAATGCTTAACCAGAGTGAGAATGTAAAGAAGCCATCGCAAAAGTATCTGGAACTAGTTACAGTGGATGATTTTGAGTTCTGGTTTATGGGATTCATAAATTATCAAAAAACTTTCAAATATCTTCAGCAGGCAGTGTCTCAAATCTCAGATGAGATTAATGTCGCTTTCTAGCTAGGGACTTAAATCTTCTACCTTGTCAGAAATTCAGAATATTAAGTTCATGGAGAGAGCAAAACTAGACGGAACTACAGTACTGTATCAAATTTTGTTAGTGAATGTATAAATTCTTAAGAAATTACTGTAATTAAATTCTTGTGAATATTCTATGATTTTCAACAAGTTTCTGGCCTGGAAAACAAAATTTCATCCAGAGACAAGTTCTGAAATGTATGTCAGCATTTATAATGTCACTAAATGTTTTCCTCATTAAGTGTTGAAAGGTGCAAATATAAATTGGGGAATCGAATCCTAGCTACAGAATGATTATTCATGAGTTGATCAACCAGCATATATATATATATATATATATATAACAATCCCATCCGAAAAATAAATATATTTTTTCCATCTTTCTCAAAAGGAATACTAACCTTTTAAGCATCGAATACTTTCCTTGAAATGTGAAGATCTACCACCCCATTACTAAACACCTTTCTTTGATGCACTTGCTGGTAGATAGAGGATAGAAGTTCATTTTGTTTCAACTTGGAAAATTGCATTGGATTAGGTAAGTAACTTTCCGGCGTTTAATTTGTTAAATTAATTCAAATTAATATGAATTAAAAACGAACAAAAAAAAAAAGACTAGAATTCTTATTAATATATTTATTCTGAAGTGCTTAAATTAACCTAAATACAAAGAGATTATATATATATATTAAACTAAAAATATTATTCTATCCTTAATAAATAAAACAAAAATAAATATATTATTTAACACAGTTGTGAGTGAGACTAATTTCATAATTGGAATTCTATTAACTAGATTGTGAAAGAGGATCTTCATTTTCAATGGAAGGCAAGGATTCCTTCTCTCTTTCTTTATATTCAAGGAAGAGGTAGTTGCCATGATGAACCGCCATGTATGCTGCGTACGTATTTCTTAGCACAAAAGGCATGGTAGGTAAATCTTACCATTTTATGCATGAGCAATCAAAGGCACAGCAACAACAATAAAGGCATATCCACTGACTCACAATAGACATTACTTAAAATATGTTTTGGTGGTGGTAAAGAGGTCCAAGTCTTGTCTGTTGAAATTGAACGAAGTATCAGAAGAGTACACTTGGTGTTTCTTGTGCTTGACTCTATCTTTAGGCATATAGAGCTAATGGAAATAAAAGGATCCAGACACTAAAATATCAGGAAAATGTTGTGTTTTTCGCCAAGAAAAAGAAAACAAGATCATGACTGTAGTGTCTGATACAATGTTTCTCTATAAGATCATACATAAATCAAGAGACGGTTAACCAAAGGGATTGTTCAGTTAATTTACTTTATGGTTATACTTCTCAATGTAGTCTTGTAAATCATACAAAACTTGATTGATTCGTAAAATATCCCTAACTAGTTGGGATAACTTTTAGCCTTTGCTTCTTTTCTTTTTTCGGTCCAGACATGCAATCTTACAAGCATTTGTCTGTGCCACTCATTTGCTCGTACTCTCCGAGCCTGTGGTGGTATGGAATTTATTATTTCAAGTTGGAATTCTAGCTTTCTTTCCGATGTCAATTCTCTTATTAAAATAAAAGATAAGAAAAAGGAATGGGAAAAGGATGGTGCAGAATAGAGAGATTACTTAAACTAGGTTACATACAAAGCTCACAATCGGTGATGTTGTTTGGGTTAGTCTTTTACCTTAGATTTCTTCAGATTATCAAACAAAAATCTCCTATTTTTCCCTCATTAGCCATAAATCCATAAAATGGCTCGTGGCAGTTCCTGAAAATTATAATCAGGGAACCATTTCTACGAGAGAAGATCAGTGAAGGACTTGGACTTTCAGTTAATTCATGACAAAAATGTTCAAGGATTGGACTGTCTCCAAATCCTCCTTTCTAATTAAATTCTATTTTTTAGCAGGACATGCGATTTGGTATTTGAACCTTCATTTCTTGGAAATGATCACTGGCGTGCACAGTTCCAAGGAACTGAGACTCAAAGTTTGGATGTTCTACGTACAGATATCACACCACCATATTTCATGAGAAATTTGGCCATTTCTTTGCAAACAAGGTGCTAGCTTCGGTTATTTATTAATGACTTTGAAATTACAATAGAGCATTTCTGTAATATCTGAATCTAGGATAGCTAACACAACTTTCTATGAAGAATCTTCTTATTATATCAGAAGATAACTTTAATTGGTTAAGGGGCAACATGCTCGATTGGTCAAAGAAAAGAGTATGAATAAATTAAGGGCCACAAGAAAACAAGACAAGTTTCTTTATGATTATCTGGAATGCAATCTTCTTAGCTTCCTTTTATCATTCTTTAATAAAGTTGATTTATTTAAACTAGGTTTCACAGAATGGACAGGAGGCCATACAGATACAGATGTCTATTTCAGAATTAATCAGATCTTGGATACAGACCAACAGAAAATTATTGTATCTCCACACTTATTGACATTGTTCGCTTGAACAGTGTAATGGTTCTTTCCACCTCTTCATCTAACAGATTTAACACTAGTTGCTAAGGGCAAGATGTATTTGTTATTACAAAATTCACCGGAAATAAATAAGTTTTCTCCCATATCAATTACCCAATGAAATGACCAAAATATATTTGAAAGTAAAAAAAAAAAAAAAAAAAACTAGCTTCAAGGGGCATTTTAGTATTTTTTTACAATGTTTTTTTTTTGTTATTATAATGTCATTTGAGACACAATTTGATATTTGATTAAATATAAAAAAATAATATGCAATTAAAATGAACAGTGAAACAACAAAAATTAATACCTTTAAAAGTAAAAATTTTAAACCTAACTTTAAAAGGCTTTTTTGTCTTTTCACAATGTTTTTTTCTTTTGTAATTATAACATTAGCTTAGTGGCACTTTGATATTTGAATAAAAAGAATATGCGTGTGGCTTACCCAGAGATGCTCGAAAGGCACCCACACCTTTCGTGTGGCGTCTCCTGGCATCCAAAAATGTTTACCGTCGTGTTGTTAAAAGCGTTGCAAATCCTTTTCCTGTTAGTGTGGCGTGTATCTCCGATGGTGGTCCAATTTATCATTGATAAGCCTTTTTTTTTCCTTCATTTCTCTCTTCTCCCTAAAAGGAATTACAGTTTAACCCTCTTGGTTTTTTATTTTTTAACTTTAATCCTTATTCCTTAGATTTTTAAGTTTTGTTCTTGGCTTTTTTGTAAAAGTTTAATTTGTTTTCAATTTAATCAATTTATCAAATATTATATTATCCAATTTGGTCCTTATTCTTTGGATTTTTAAATTTTTACCTCAGCTCTTTTGTAGAAGTTTTAATGGTTTTCAATTTAATTATTCAATTCAAATTGATGGTATAATGTTTTTCAATTTGGTCCTCATTATTTTGATTTCTATTTATTTTTCTTAACCTTTAATTTTTGTAAAAGTTATTATTCTTTTCAATTTCACCATTTAATCAAAACATTATTTTTATTTTTATTTTTATTTTCTATGTTAATTTTGACCCTTATTCTTTTGATTTTTTCATCCTTTTACTAATTTTTTTTTTCATTTTACCCTTCAATCAAATATAAAATTTATTCTATATTTTAATTTTAATCCTTGTTCTTTTAATTGCTATTTTTTAAATTATTTTTTTTATAATTGAAATTTTTTTTTCAGTTTCATCCTTCAATATTTAATTGGTTGGAAATTGAACTTCATGATTTATCCATATTAGATACTTCGGATCTAATGGTTTGGGTCATATGTGTGAAAAGTTAACATGGGTTTTTTTAAAAAAAAAAATCTTTATAATTATTATTTTTTTATTGGTGTATTCTAATCTGATTATCAGGGTCACAGGTTTGGTAAGATATCTTAGGATGGTTTGGTCCTGATTACTATAGTTACAGATTTGTCATGACTAGTTTTTGTCTTTTTTTACCCCATTTTATCATCTAAATATTGCTTTTTTCAAAAAAAAAAAAAAACAATAAGGCCCGTGGTGAAACATGGACACCAAATCTAGCATGTGTATATATGTGTGGTTTGATTCACAAGGCATAAAAAAGAAAATAATTTTAAGATTCACCTCTCCTTTGGCATTTTTTTTTTATGATCCACTTGACACATATTGGCTTCTTTTCACTTGGTCTAGGAATCAATTTTCTTGTCATTCTTTCCGGATACAATCTTCGCATCCATAATAATTTCCATGTTTCATCATTTATTGCTTCTTCAAACACTATAAAATCACATGTAGCGATGTGACAATAATATAATGTTATATCATCATCAATAGGATTAGTTATCTTAAATAAGTTACCAAGGCTTCTCATCTTTCTTGGTGGATTTGATGAAGTGCAACTACTTGAGTTTTCATAAGAAGAAGAAAGAGGAGAAGTTAAGCTCATTGGTGTTTGTGGAGATGTAATTATAGGTTCTTGACAATCTTTATATATTTCCTCCTTTTCATCAAGAATCAGTAGGACATCATATTTCTCATCATCATCTACCTTCTAATCTCATGCTTCTTTTTCATTGAACTCAACATCTCTATTAATTACTATCTTTCCTTCATTAGGGTTATAAAACTTGTATTCTTTGGATTTTTTATCATAACACACAAAAATTATCTTTTTGCTTTTTTCTCATTTAGTTTGTTCCTTATTTGATCATCTACATGCATATAATCAATGTTTCCAAAAACTTTTAAGTGAAAAACACTTGGATTTCTTCTACTCCATGCTTTTTGTGGAGTCATGTCATTCAAACCAAAAACAGTAAAACAAAATCAAGAAACTCAAGAAAAAGAAAAAGATCGAGAGGAATGTATATTTTTATTAAATATTTATCTTTAAATTCTCTTAGTTATTCTCTCTCTCTTGTACTATTAAATAATGTTGAATTACAAGTTTTTTATAGACATAAAGTTCTAAATAATCAAGAAATTAAACTAATACAAGAAATTCTTAATTTGAATAGGAATTTTGTTTTATCGTCTGAACCAGTTGATTGCTTCAGCTTATTTCACTCGGTTATTCAGTCTCAACCAGTTGACTTGTTCTCAACTGGTCGGCCAGTTCAACTAATTTTTAAAAATCAGTTTACTTTCAAGAAAAGAAATTAGGAGGCATCTTGCTTGATTTGCCATAAATTCCAAGACTAGGCTCTAGATTACATTTTCATATCGCTTTCTTGGTAATCTGTTCAGAATAATCACAGGAAATAAGTACAGTAATTTCTCACGAATTAAAATTTTCATTAACAAAATTTTGTACAATGTACTTCCGTTGAGTTTAATTTCCTATCTAAATGTATACAATATTCTGGTAAAGCACAAGATTTAAGTTACTGGAGTGACTTGCAGCTCATCTGAGATTTGAGAGATTGCCAGCTGAAGATATTTGAAAGTTTTTTGATGGTTGAAGAAACCCATAAACCAGAAGTCAAAATCATCTACTGTAACTATTTGCATATACTTTTGTGATGGCTTCTTCACGTTCTCGCTCTGATTAACCCTTTTTATCTTCCTGAGAGGAATCACTACCTGCAAATATTGATGTAAAATGTTAAAACAGCTTGTGTGAGGAAGAGACAGAGAGAAATGAAGCTAATATGTTCTTGTTAGTTACTTTGTAATGGACTCTAACTGATTTTCCATTCGGAGAAGAGAATTTGATGGATCTCTCACTACAAAAGGCGAGTTTTTGGTTGGAGATGAACAGAAGGCCTGCGAGAGGACCTGCTGTTGTTGACAAATAGGATTGGGAAACCTTCAGCAACTTCTCGTCTTCGCTAACGACAAACAACTGCTTGAAAGTTTTTTCTACCCCACCCTCTTGAAGAATTTTAGCCCCCAGACTCAACTTTCCTTTCACTGTTTCTGTAATCTTTGACCCTAGTCTCACTGCAGTTTCAAAATGATCAAGAATTAGAAGACCAATATAAGGAAGAAGGGATGAAATTTGAAGACTGCATGATTCCTAGTTTGGCAAGGAGAAATATAATTACCATGCTCCCGGACACCATTTGCAAAACTGTCTGCTTTCCTCCCTAGCTTGTTCATCCTTTCTAGAATTGAGTCTTTCTTAGTTTTTTTCAATGCAGGAGGATATTGGCCATCAGGTCCAGGCAAGTATCTCACTTGGGATCTCCTAACTGTGAATTTTCCTGAGTTGATTGGAATTCCAATAACTTGATCCTGAAATGTGTTGTTCATTTCAGATGAATAGCTGGAATTTGCTCTTTGCTCTTGTCTATCTTGTTGCTTGGAAAACCAGATATCAAGAGGGAGAGTCGCTTCCTATGGTTGATGAAACCTTGCACATGCAAAGGTATTTAAAGGGATAGGTTGCAGCCGGTGGGTCATAGCTTTTTCCTTGCATGATTCACCCATGGCTCATCAATAAGAATAAAGGCAGAGACGGTAAGTTTGGTTGCTTGCATGATAAAAAGTTAATGTAAAAAGGTCCAAATCTTCTTAATTTTATGATATTCTATTTAACAACTTGCATGGTTCTTGCAGTGCAAGGTTTCTCCTCATAAGGGAAATGAACAGGTCCTGAGGAATAAAAAAAAAATGGAGGCACGTTCGAGTGCCGTCACCCTGCTCAGGAAAATTGATTCATTTTAATATCAACTGTTTTATTTCCTCGTTTTATACTAAGAAACAGAAAACAAAGAGGGGAGTTGACTTTTTCTTCGGAGCATAGAGCTTATTCACATTTTTCCCTTGTCAAAATTCAATATTGATTCAAGGAAGGCAATCTTTGGGGAAATTAGTCGAGCTTATCCCATTTTGAGAAGAGCCCCGACAAGATTATAAAAAATCAAATCTGGACGGTGCCTTTTGAGTTGGCAGTTAACTTTCCGACGCTATCCCTCTTACAGTTTTAATATAAAAAAAGAAGAAGAAGAAGACGAAGAAAAGGGGAGCTTAAAAGGCAACAAGATATATGTCATCCATTAAACCACAAGAGCATACAAATTACGTCACCAACTATTAGTAGAATATTGGAAACACGTGCATGACTTGCAGCAATGGCTCATGCAGATAGAGGTAAAACAAGTTCCTGTCCTTTTGTATATTATCCTGCAAAAGTGGCTAGCAGAAACCTAGTCTTCAGCTCACCATTTTCTTTCTTTATACATAGATCAGGTTCAACCAGTGCCTTATTTGCATTTAAGTGCCTGGCGTTTCTCTGACATCAGAATTTATTACAAGTCTGCAAATTTCTAAAGAGAATTTGATTAATCTGAGCTAAAAGAGAGTGCCCGATGAAAAAGAGCAACCAGTTCAGTTGTTGATTAATTACTGGTCAAAAGAGAAAGCTTTAAAAATAAATTAAAATAAAACTCCATGACTAAAAGTGCACAAATCTTATCAGGAAAAAAAAAATCCAATCCTTGTGGCTTCTCTCCTTTTCTTTTCCAGTACAGTCATAAACTTTAAGCTCGTCGACATCTCTGTGATTTCGTAATGCCAATATCAGCACTACGTACGTCATGATAGGGAACACTTTGCCTTAATGGGAAAGGAAAGAGATGCAAATGGAGGAATTCGAAGGGCGGCATCACCTTGTGCTGACGAAAGCATGATGACCTGTACTTTAATGCCAACAGGAAAGAGATTTGAATAATCAAAGCCACGCCACGCCAGTCCCTTTTCCCGCCAGCTAAGCAAGAGCCGAATGTGCTACTTTAAGCCAACAGGAAAGATATTTGCCACGTCAGCCCCTTCTCCCACCTGCCACGTAAGAGCTGAATGTGCTATATGACACGCGCTAGCCAACTCTACCGCGCTTTGCTGCTTGTTGGATGAAAAACAAATAATAATAATAATATATGACGTTAATAATGTGTTTTCTGTCATTATGGAAAACTTTTAATTATAAACCCACAAGTTCACGTATATATCTAATCAAATAAATAAAAGATTATATGAGATGATAAAAACCGAAAGCAATTAGAATAAAATAGATAGGCGGCTCAATTAAGAAGCTTAATTTCTCCATCAATTTAATATTGAAAAAGAAATAAAAAAATTAATTTAAAAATACTTTTAAATTAAAAAAATAACAATTAAAAGAACGAGGATCGAATTTGATAAAAAAATAAAATTAAAGGATGAGATTGTAAGAAAAAATCAATTTTAGAAAATATCTCAAATAAAAAAATAACAATAAAAAAAATAAAGACTAAATCTAATAGATAAAGAAATTAAATGATGATAAAATTAAAAATAAATTTTAAAAATCATTTCAAATAAAACAAATAATAAAAAAAATAATCAAGTTTGAAGGAAAGATAATTGAATAATTACATTAAAATTCGGAGACTCAAGCGTGGAAATTAAGGAGAAAAGAAAAATAAATGAAAAGTAGAAGGTTGTTGGCGTCACACTAGAAATCTGTTAGCCACACATCATTTACGGATGATTCAACCAGATACAGTTAATTCCAGGCATAAGCTGTTAAATTTCAAACCATAGCATAAATGGATATCCAACACCAACCACTATACGAAAAACTTAGTAGAAAATGTCACAGGTGGAAATAGAATGACAAAATTGATAATATTACTTTTGAATTAAAAACTTGTTGCGAGATCGACTTGTCTTCATCCGAAGAACATTCGAAGTAAACCTCCACCGCGCGTGTCTGTAGGTTGGGCAACTTTTTCCCGCAAAGTTTGAATTATTAAAATGATGAGCATTATTAAAAGGCTTCTATTCATCTTCTCATCGTCTAAACGAACCCCCTTGGGGCTTGCACAGATGTGTTGTTAAAATGATGAGCAGAGTGTGTCCAAAGGACATCAAGCACAGCAGATCCTGTCGATGCCCAAATTAACAGCAAGTAAACTATGTAGGAAAGTATTTCCGGCTGATCATCTAAAATATTTCCTAACTTATTTATGCATGGTAATTTTCCTATTAAGCAATGCACGCATTAAATTGTCCTAGGAAAGTCATAAATAATATTTCCTAATTGAAAAAATTGTCCCCTAGACGGTATAAATTTATGCATAAATATAAATTCCATTCTTTGGTTTCAATCGTCGTCTGAATTGAAGCTCTTTCTCTACGTTTATTCAGGTTAGTGATTACTGTTACAAACTCACAATATTGCAATCAGTTTCAGAAATCATGCATGTTAATTAGTCTGTACTGTGTAATCTCTTTTCTTTGTCTTATAATCGAGAAACCATCTAGACTTCAATCACCTTAATTTGATGGTCTGTCTTGAACTATAAATCTTAGGATGTGTGGCCATCACACTCCATAGTCTGAAAAATCAATATTGTTTCTTGTGTATTTCCAAAGTTAGGAACATCGTTATGGAGGCTCCAAAGGTTGCTGTCAGAGAAGTTGCCCAGATCCCCAAGAAAAAGAGCAATTATTTCTAACTTGTATTGGGTGGTGTTGTTTTTCTCATCATCTTAGGAATAGCAATCACGTTTTATTTGGGCATTCTGCCACTTCCTCGTAAGCCTCAGTTTATCCTCGACGAAGCTACCATCGGTGGCTTGAAATTTTCAGATCCAAACTTGCTAACTTGTAACATGCAGGTCACTTTATCTGCAAAAAACCCTAACATCAATTATGGGATCTTCATTGAAAAGCTTGAGGCACGTGCATTCTATCAAAACCAACAGATAACGGTAGCAGCTGAGCTGCCTGCGAATTACGTAAGTCCCAAAACGGTCAACGTGTGGCCTCCGTTCTTGTATGGCAATGATGTACTGATTCCTCCACATGAAGCTGCTAATTTGATGGTAGACTTGAATGCTGGCAACTTGCCACTCGAAATCAAGGTTGATGGGAGTCTGGAATGGAAGATTAGCTCGTTCACGTTTGGAAAATATAGATTGATGGTGAATTGTCTGGCCGATATTCCTCTTGGCAGCAAGGTTAATGGCACCAACTTTGAGTCAGGAGTCAAGTATGAGTTAGACCAACCTTGTAAGCTGCGATTTGAGAACTGATTTTTTAGGCAACAATATTAATATAAAGGGAGTTGTTTGTGAAATGTTTTGCTTCATTAATTAGAGTTTGATAATTACAAGTACTTGAAATCTATATATGCTACATTTTTCTGTTCAGTTGTACATGAGCTTTACTAAATATTTTTTTTTTTTTAAGTAAGTTCAGCTTTGATTTGTTAATTATTGATATGGTTTTAGATGATGAGGAAGTTAAACGAAGATTTATAACTTTAGATAGCAGCACAAGATTTAGGAGCAACTAGATTGAAGTATGCATTACACTGTGGATCTTAGTTATTTTTCAGTAAAATATTTAAGCGTTGCTAATGTATTTTAAAAAGAAGAGAAATATAATAATTCGGGTTATAATTCCAACCAATTAAATAAGTCTATTTTATTTAAATCATATGAGAAAAGGCTTAAAAAAAAAAAAGAGCAAGGCAACAATAGTAAATGGAAAAACATATATATATAAAGATGAATGATGACCAATAAAAAACAAATACACTATAAACTTAGATTGAAGAATAAAATTAAAAACAATAATTTTTTTATAAAAGATCAAACTGAAAACATAAATGAAAATATCAAGAAACCAGTATAAATCAAGATATTTAATATTGTAACACAAGTCATTAATCAGGTTGTGTTTAATGAATTTCTTTATGAAAATCAATTTGTATTAGGGATTGACAATCATATAAAATTTATTGAAAAAAATAAAAGTAAAAATATTATGTAAGGTTTGAACATCTTAAAAGCATTATAAAAAATAAATATTTAATCTATACAAAATATACAAAATTATATGTGAATCATACTAACCTATGCAAAAAAAAACATGCACAATACAATTAAAAAAATAATTGTTATTCAACAAAGGCTAAACCCCCCCCCCAAAAAAAATCATAGAGAAGTGATATTAATTAAAATATAAATTTAAAAATTATTTTAAAAAAATAACACATTATTACTAAAAAAAAAAAAAAATAGTGAGGTCAAGCGCTACTAGACCTTATAAGTCAGGCCTAGTGCCTGGCCAAATCAAGAAAGGCCTGTGTGCTGGCTTGCAAGGCCAGACCCACTTGCACGGGCTTTTAATTTTTTTAAAATGTTTTATGGGGCGAAGACACGTTATCTTGAAATCCCAAAATCCAACTACTAGTGTAGCTAGAAAAATGAGGTTTTTTAATCCAAAAACTCATTTTTAAATTATTATTTTTACCCAAAATACCATAGGAACTTTATTTATTCATGACCTCTAAAACATAAAAAATCAACCTAAAACCCAAAATCAAAAATCTTTATAGGCTCAAATCTGTTTATTTATGTGTTTTCAAGGGACAAAACACATAATTTTAACCCCTCTCTCATTATATGAAACCTTTTAAAACATAAACTGATTGTTTTAGTGGTCAAAATATTCCCCAACGAGAACTTTTTCTCTCTAACTTGGAATTCAGCGACCTCTTCTCTCTCCTCCGTCCAAAAAAAAACTAAAAAGAGAAAAACAAAGTTTGGTATCAAGATGTATTTCTTTGAAATTGATCACCTAATACTAAAAAAAATGAGAGATGAAATTGAATTTTTGAAACAAATTTTGTATCTTCCATATTTATTACCTGTGCTTTTCATTTCAGTCCTCTTGCTTTCAATTCAACCCTTTTTCCTAAAAAAAAAACATGCAATTAGATGCTGATTTGGAATCAAAATGGCTCAATTATAAAAAGAAAAAAGTTTAAAGATCAAAATAAAAGTTTTCTAAAAAATACACTATTATAATCGATAGTAAATTGTGAAAAGGTAAACATTAAAAATATTTACAGTTTTTAGTTTTTGTTAATGAATATATAATTAGGGCTTTAATGTGGTTTTTGTCTATTCGATCATGAACTTTAGAATGGAATCCTGATTATTTAACATGCAAAGTCTCTTATGTTTTTTTTTTATTTTCTCTCTAATTTCCCATGAAGAACAAGGGGTGAGAATTGATATATAGGACTGATATGGATTCAGATATTTGATGTTTGGTTAGATCAGAGAGTAAGATATGATCATAATGGTAATACTTTATTATTAGCTAATTGATTGTTATCGATAATCATTCTTATTCCATTGTGGTTGTCTAAATACACCATAATGTTTAGAAATATTAGTTTCATTAATCATATATATTGCTTAGAGCATGAGAGGATTATAATGTAAATTTTAATATGACTGGAATATTGGTTTAAATTTCACAAAAATAAAAGCCTGATTTTTTATAATAATTAAGAAAAAAATATCAATAAGATTTAGTAAGTGTCGTTGTTAAAAAAATAATGAAAAATAAACAAGAGGCGTAGAAAGAGTTCTTCACGAGCAAAAACGACAAAAGAAGTGAAAAGGGAAAAAAAAAATTATGTATACAATTTGTTTTCCGTAGTCTAAAAGTACACCTAGCATACACCGCCACTTACAAACCCTAATTAAGCTTAACCACGCATCAATGTTTCCTAATTACTTCAAATATTTCTATATAGGATTTTGCATTTATTGTCTTCAAAATTTCTTAACTTATTTGTTGTGATTTTCCTGTTCAGCAAAGCAAGCATCAAATTACCTTAGCTAGCATCTAGCATTAAGAAAAAATTAAACCTAATGAGCAGTCATTAAAGAAAATCTCGCAAGTAAAATCAAGATCTGTCGCCACATATATATTCCATGCTTTGGGTTCCTTCAGCAAATTAAGTTAGCAATATTCTCCAAAAACAAAACCTAGCTCGTTCATTATCTTCTTCTTCAATTCAAGGCTTTCTCTGCGTCTGTTGAGGTTAGTGCCTGCTGTTATAAATTATTTCTCAGATTCGAAATCATACACATGCATACTAGTAACCTAAACCTTAGGATTTATGGCTGCATAAAATCCATACGTATCTAAAAGCATACCTTCAGCATTGTGATGACTACAAATTAAAGAGAACTAGAGAGTTGTGGATCTGGTTTTTAATTATAGATATAATCAGGTCCTGAGTCATTGCTTTTCTTCTTCTTCTTCTTCTTCTTCTTCTTCTTCTTTTTCATTACATAGGAGAGAGAGGCTGAAACTCTTTGGGGAGGACGACACTAATAGCGATTGATCTCCAAGTTTTGATACTTATTACAAACATATAATATGACATATGATCATGCTCGCATTCACAAAGAGAAATATGTGTTCTCCCTTCTGGGGTTAAACCTTTTTTATAAATTAATTGTATCATAATCTCTTCAAAGTTCAAGCCCTGTACAATAACTCGGTCTCATAATCAATACTTATTATTGCTGTTTCTTGTGTATATCGTCTTCACAGTTATGGATTCCACAAAAAATGATGCTCCCGACGGAAAAACGAAGGGGCGCTTCTGTTTGTTAGCATCTGGTGCGCTCATTTTCGTTGGCATCGCAATCTTGCTTTATCTCACCCAATTTCAGCCTCATAAGCCACAGTTTATCATTCAGGACGCTACTGTCTACGGCTTGAATTTTTCAAACCCAAACTTGCTAACTTGTAGCATGCAGGTCACTTTATCTACAAGAAACCCTAATGCCCATATTGGGATATACTATGAAAAGCTTGATGTACATGCTATCTATCAACACCAGCAGATAACCCTAGCAACTGCGCTGCCTAGGACTTACCTAGATCACGAAGAGGTCTCTGTGTGGTCTCCGGTTTTGTACGGTAAAGATGTAGCGATTTCTCCACTTGTGGCTGCTGGATTGATGGAAGACTTGCAATCTGGCTGGCTGTCACTCGATATCAAGGTTTATGGGAGGCTGAAATGGAAGCTTGGCTCGTCGATGATTGGCAAATATCAATTGATCGCGAATTGCCCAGCTTATATTCCTCTTGGAAACCCAAGTAAAATGGAGTCAGCAGTCAAGTATGAATTTGTGCACCTTTGTAAAGTGAAAGTTGAGTAACTGAGCAAGGCCAGTATTTAACTAAATTCAGCTGATGCTACCTTGCTAGGGTTTTTTGGGGCACAAATATTAATAGCTAGGAAGTTTATTTTGTCTGATTTTGAGTTAAGTGCATTAAAAAAATTATGTTCGATTAATATATACATTTTTTTATATATTTTGGGGTAATTTGAGCTTAAATTTGTTATTAATGATTTTATATGAGATAGTTTAGTGAAGATTTTACCTTTAAATCTATAACAGAATCTGATTCTATATGATTATGTTTTAAAAATTATGTTCGATTAATGTACGCATTTCATCATATATGAGATCAGAGATTAGACTGCTATAGTACTGCATGGTTTTTGTCCCTTTTTCTTTTATCCTTGAAAAATTATACATTTATGGTCATTAGAATATTTTTTTTCTTTTTACTTTCATCCTCCTATATTATATTGATATAATTTTAAATTTTATAATTTATTTTAATTTACATACTCTTGCATATTCACAATGACAAGAAACATCTCGCCATTAAATTAAAGTTTAATTTTATAGAATAAAATTTAAGTTTATAATTAAACAAATATTGAAACAACAAGAACCAAAGTTAACACTAAAAAATATCTAGACCTTTTGGTTTTATTGCTTGTGGGGCACATAAAGCTACAATTTGGTAATTGAAGTTTTTAGTTTTTATATTTGATATCTAAGACTTAGGATTTTTCATTTCAATCCTAAACTTTATTTATTTTTCTTTTCATTCTCTCGATGTTAACAGAGAGGAGCGAGAATCATTGGAAAAATGAAGAGAGGAGAGAAAGTATTTGGTTAGTTATATATATTCCAACAACAAAAAAAGTTGCTACTTCCAGATGTCTAAAAGTTTGTCTTTGAAGAGACGAGTTTATGCAGGCAACAAAATCACTCTCTGGGGATGGATAGTATGTAATGTTTTGAAATTAATAAGATAGGATATTACAATAAAGCCCTTGGAGGCTTAAAAGTTGGAATAAATGAATAAGGAGTATTATGGTAATTGAACAAAAAATTGATAAATATAAATAGGAAGTAAAAAAAAAAAAAAAGGAAAGTGTGATCTGAAATTTGAGAGCAGAACCGTGAGAGAGAAGGGAGCAAGAAGAAGAAGAAGAGAAAAGAGGGTAATTGGAAAGGAAATAGAAAGAAGTTGGAGGAAATAAGTGAAAAAGGTAAGATTTAGGTTGTTTAATGTGTATAATATGTTAATTAAGCTTTAATTTCAGTTTTGATGAATGTTAGGGTTTTGAGAATTTGTGTTTTGGGTTTAATTGATGAATTAAATTGAAGGTTAGGGGTTGATTGTGTTGGGTAATTGATTATTAAGTTGACTATGGAAGATTATGATGATTTTGAGTTATGGTTTTGTTTGAATGATGAAGTTGTGTTAGAAATCAGGGGATAACAGTAGATGATCTGTTGAAATTCTGGGTTTGAGGTTGAAGATGATGAAAATTCAATTTGGTCCCTCAATTTGTGGAAATTACAGTTTAGTCCCCGAACTTTGGAAAATTGCAAATTGGTCCCTGGAGCATATTCCGAGATTCTGAACAGAATAACATATGAATTATGGACAGAATTACTGTATAGATAAGAGAATTTAATACTTTCAATTTAGTCCTCCAATTTGACAAAAAGTACGATTTGACCCTAAAATTTTGGTAAAATTCCAAAATGATCCCTGGAGCATAATGATACATCCTGGACAGAATTGAGGATTAATTAAGGTCAGAATTTCAGTGTATTCATGGATTTATGACAAATTTCAGTTTGGTCCTCCATTAGATGAAAATTACAATTTGGCCCTAAAAATATAATAAATTCCAGATTAGTCCCTAGCTGCAATATTAGCTTTTGCAGATTAGTTTGATAAATAATTAAGGGTTATTTAGTGAATTATTATCAATTTTATTAGTTGTTTTTATTATGGATTAGATTTCGGGAAAAGCGTTAGATTTTGGGTTTTTGAGAAAATTGACTAGTTAGTTTAAAAACATTTAGGGTTACGGAATGCACCCTTAGTTAAGTGTATTAAATAGGTTAAATGTTCTTTCGAGTTGTTTTTGAATATGTCTCCTTTGTATTCAGATAATCCTGATATTCTACCGGCAGGACGTCAGTAGGATTTCCTTCGGTTTCAGCTTGTGAGTGTTGTTTGCTTTTGAGTCAGGTGAGTGGATAATTTTCCATATGCATGAGAAATACTATAAATATTTGATTTGTTAATATGAATTGGATCATGCTTCTTGATAATATATATTGATTATTATCCTTGTTATGATAAAGCATGATCAATTATTGAATCTGAATTCTTGATATGAACCAGTATATATTTTGAATTGAATTCTGAATTGATAGCTTCTCATTTGATTGATGTCATGAGTTGAGCTTTGAGATATGAATATGTTTGTTTGATTATGATTATGAACCTATGGTATGTCAGTCAGAATACCCATGCTAACAGGGTAGTGTTAGTCTTTGTGCACATCGTATCTGAACCCTAGTTGGTCGGGGGAGTCACCAACCTGTGTGGACTGATCATCCCACAGTACGGAGCCTCATGCTCATTGCATTTTGATTTTCTGACGAGTTCTACCATATGATATTCTTGTTATGACCTATTTGATAAACCTTAGTATAAGAACGAAAGCCATAATTGTATATATATTTCTCATTGCTATATTACCTCGTGTGTGTATATTGAACATTATCTACTCACTGAGTTGTTGAACTCACCCTCTCATTATTATTCTTTTCAGGCTTATAGCTTGATAGCAGGTTACTTTTGTTGAACCTTCCGAACCTGCCTTTTGGTTGTAATTTGTACCTTCCTTTTGTGTCAAGTTAGTGCTCCAAAACTATGAAATTATTAACTCTTGTATTAAGACAATCAAATTATATTATGAAGTTGTTTGTTGTTAATTATGCGTTTAAACTCTGATTGAGTTGTTTAAAGGATTGTATGTAAGTTTGGGTTCGCATAGGTTTGGAACCTTGGAGGGGAACCTTGCCTATGTGCCGGTCATGGATCCGGGATTCGGGTCGTGACAAACTTGGTATCAGAGCTTTAGGTTAAAGAAACAATAACATAAGTAATTTCATAATAAGTGGAGCATTAGGATTCGTATCGTCTTGTTTGTTGTTTTTGAAATTTTGAATTCTCATCAAGCATGTCTTCTTCCTTGTGATAGATATGCTTTCCTATAATTATGTGATAATCATCATGCTATTGTTCTAGCATGACTTAAGTGCTCTTACTTTTATTTTAGGAAATGCCGAGGAATAGACAAACAGCTGATACTCTTAGGGTAGATGATGATCAGGATGATGTCCCTATTATGCAGTTGATAACTGCAAGGCAGAGAAGGAGGCGTGGTGCACCCGTGCCTCAACATGTTGATGAGGTACCTCCACCAGTGGAGGAAGAGCCTCAGGAGATAGAAGAGGAAGATATGGTTGATGAAACAGGTGTGGGGGTAGTTGACCCTGAGCCTGTTACAGAGGTTCAGCGACTTAGCCAGGTTGTGCAGACTTGGATAGAGTTTACTATGGAGAGAGACAGAATGAGGGATAGAGATGTACCCTCGACATCCCACACTGTTCAGGGAGTTAATGTGCCATTGGATGACTTTATGAAGTTGGCACCTCCTATTTTTACTGGGATAGACAGTTCAGAGGATCCTCAGAGGTTCCTAGATGACATTTGGCGACGATGTAAAGCTTTGGGATGTACAGACCACCGAGCTGTGAGTTTGGCATCGTTCAGGTTGGAAGGAGATGTGGCAATCTCTTGGTTTGAGTCTAGGGAAAGAGCAAGACCAGTAAAGACCCAGTGGACATGGAAGGAGTTTAGCTCCATGTTCTTAGACAGGTTTCTCCCTCAGAGCATCAGGGATGCTCGACTTTATGAGTTTGAGAGGCTATCTCAAGGGAGCATGACAGTGGAGGAGTATGATCTGAAGTTCACTCAGCTGTCTAGGTATGCAGAACATCTTCTACCTACTGAGGAGTGGAGGGTGAAGATATTTATTAGAGGACTCAAATCCTCTATGTATATGGTATTGGCACCACAAGTGTTTCCATCCTACTCCTCAGCTGTTGATAGCGCCAGATTGCTAGAGGCGCGTGAAATAGAGGACATGACTGTTGGCCAGTCTAAGAGGCCTAGAGAAGAGGGTCAGTCTTTTAGGCAACATGGATTAAGTGCAGGTCCGTTTAGGGGACGAAGTGGCCGTCAGGGCTCATGGGTTCAGAGGAGGTTTAGACAAAGACCGTCGGGTAGTGGCTCAGGCAGTCAGAGTGGCAGTAATGGTACCCAGAGTTTAGTTCAGACCGCACCTCGTAGTTCATTTGTTTCATCTGGGGATAGTTCTTTGTGCCAGCACTGTGGAGGAGGTCATACTAGTGCAGAGTGCTACAGAAGGATTGGGGCTTGTTTTAGTTGTGGCCAGATAGGTCATAAGATTAGAGAGTGCCCGAGGAGACAGTTGTCCACTTCGGGGTTATCTGCTTCAGTCCAGCAGCCTATTCAGGCACCATCGACGAGCCAATCTGTGGCTCATGGGGGTAGAGGTTTTGGTGGCCGTGGTCAAAGAGGTCGGGGTGCAGGTGATAGAGGTCAGATACAGCAGGGTCAGGGGCATGCCAGAGTTTTTGCCTTGACTCAGCAGGATGCTCAGGCATCCAACACAGTTGTTTCAGGTATTCTTCCTGTTTGCTCTTTTGAAGCAAAAGTTTTGTTTGATACGGGTGCAACTCATTCGTTTGTGTCCCCATATTTTGCCATGAGGTTAGATAAACAACCAACCTTGTTAAAATCCCCCATTTCAGTCTCCACTCCCTTAGATGAGTTAATATTAGTAAAGTATGTGTATCTGGATTGTGAAATAGAGATTGGAGATAAGATCTTTATGGGAGACTTAAATGTCTTAGATATGGTTGATTTTGATGTGATTTTAGGAATGGATTGGTTGGCTAAGCATAGGGCTTCGGTAAATTGTTGGGGTAAGAAAATAATGTTTGATCTAGATCAAGAAGTTGGGTTGGTATTTCAAGGAGATACGATTGGGTCTCCATCAATTATGTTGTCGGCTATCTCGAGAAAAATGGCCCGAAAAGGGGTACAGTGCTACCTAGCATATATAGTGGATGTAGAGAAAGAAGTTCTCCAGTTAGAGGAAGTCCCTACAGTAAGAGAGTTTATCGATGTATTTCCCGATGACTTACCTGGATTGCCTCCGTATAGGGAGATTGAGTTTTGTATTGATTTGGTTCCGGGCACTGAACCAATATCAATGGCACCATATAGAATGGCTCCAGCAGAATTGAGGGAGTTAAAGGAGCAGCTGCAAGATTTATTGGATAAAAAGTTCATCCGACCAAGTGTGTCCCCTTGGGGAGCCCCGGTGTTGTTTGTGAAAAAGAAAGATGGATCATTGAGGTTGTGTATAGATTATAGGCAACTGAATCGGGTGACAGTTCGAAATAGATACCCACTTCCTCGTATAGATGATTTGTTTGATCAATTACAGGAAGCTCAATTCTTTTCTAAGATCGATCTTCGATCTGGGTATCATCAGTTGAGGATTAGGGAGGAGGACATTCCAAAGACAGCTTTTAGAACTCGGTATGGTCATTATGAGTTTTTAGTGATGTCTTTTGGGTTGACGAATGCACCAGCAGCTTTTATGGACTTGATGAATAGAGTGTTTGGACAGTTTATTGATCGATTTGTGATAGTTTTTATTGATGATATTTTGGTGTATTCGAGGTCTAGAGAGGAGCATGAACATCATTTGAGAATGGTGCTTCAAACTCTACGAGATCATCAGTTGTATGGCAAGTTCTCAAAGAGCGAGTTTTGGTTGGAAAGTGTAGCATTTCTTGGGCATGTAGTGTCAAGGAATGGGATTGAGGTTGATCCTCAAAAGATTGAAGCAGTTAAGCAGTGGCTTAGGCCTACTTCGGCGACAGAGATTAGAAGTTTCTTAGGTTTGGCCGGCTACTATCGGAGGTTTGTGGAGAACTTTTCTCGAATTTCTGCACCATTGACTAAGTTAACGCAGAAAAATGTTAAGTTTCAGTGGTCTGAAGCTTGTGAGAAAAGTTTCTTAGAGTTGAAGGAGAGATTGACTACAGCGCCTATTCTAGCAGTACCATCAGGTTTTGGTAGTTACACAGTGTATTGTGATGCTTCGAGAGTGGGGTTAGGATGTGTTCTAATGCAGCATGGCAAGGTTATTGCCTATGCTTCACGGCAGCTGAAGAAGCATGAACAGAACTATCCTACACATGATTTAGAGATGGCGGCTGTAATTTTTGCTTTGAAGATTTGGAGGCACTACTTGTATGGTGAAACTTGTGAGATCTTTACAGATCACAAGAGTTTGAAATACATCTTTCAGCAGAGGGATCTAAACCTGAGGCAGAGGAGATGGATGGAACTGCTGAAGGATTATGATTGTACCATACAGTACCAACCGGGTAAGGCAAATGTAGTTGCCGATGCTTTGAGTAGAAAATCATCAGGGAGCTTAGCTCATATTCAGGAGGTACGAAGACCTCTGATTAGGGAGCTGCATGAGTTAGTGGATGAAGGAGTTAGATTTGATCTTAGTGAAGCTGGAGCAATGGTTGCTCATTTTCAGGTTAAGTCAGATTTGTTTGATAAGATAAAAGCAGCTCAGAAGAAAGATGATTCACTACTCAGGATTAGAAATGAGGTTGAGCAGGGTAAGGCTGTAGGTTTTGTGATTGGTGAGGATGATGTGCTGAGATATAGGGATAGACTTTGTGTACCTGATGTTGATGATTTGAGGAGAGAATTGATGATAGAGGCACATCAGACAATTTACACAATGCATCCAGGTTCCACCAAGATGTATAAAGACCTTAAGGTATGTTATTGGTGGAATAAGATGAAGGCTGATGTAGCAGATTTTGTTTCTAGGTGTTTGACCTGTCAGAGGGTAAAGGGTGAACACCAGAAACCTCCTGGATTGTTACAACCATTGTTGATTCCAAAATGGAAGTGGGAAAGGATCACAATGGACTTTGTGACAGGATTGCCTAGGAGTCAAGAGGGTTATGATTCGATATGAGTGATTGTTGACAGGTTGACAAAATCAACCCATTTTTTGCCAGTTAAGATTACTTATGGATATGCAAAGTTGGCGGAATTGTTTATTAGTGAGATTGTACGGTTGCATGGAGTGCCAATCTCGATAGTGTCTGATAGAGGTCCACAGTTTACATCACGGTTTTGGGTGAAATTTCAAGAGGCTATGGGTACTAAAGTGCAGTTGAGTACAACTTTTCACCCTCAGACAGATGGTCAGTCTGAGAGGACTATTCAGATCTTGGAGGATATGTTAAGGGCTTGTGTTATGGATTTTGGAGTTGGTTGGAGTAAGTTCCTACCATTAGTTGAATTTGCTTACAACAACAGTTATCAGGCTAGCATAGAGATGGCACCTTATGAGGCTTTGTATGGTCGGAAGTGTAGATCACCGGTTTGTTGGTTTGAGGTTGATAAGAAGAGGCTAATGGGACCGGAGTTGATTCAGATTACCTCAGAGAAGATTGAGGTAATTAGAAAGAAGCTTCAAATAGCTCAGAGTAGACAGAAAAGTTATGCGGATAGAAGAAGGTGTGACTTAGAGTTTTCAGTGGGTGATTGTGTGTTCTTAAAAGTATCACCTACAAAAGGAGTATTCAGGTTTGGGAAGAAAGGCAAGTTGAGTCCTCGATTCATTGGACCATATGAGATTCTGGAGAGAGTTGGGGTAGTTGCTTATAGGTTAGCATTACCACCAAACTTGTCTGCTATTCATCCGGTATTTCATGTTTCTATGTTAAGGAAATATATGTCAGATCCATCACATGTACTAGAGGTTTATCCTATTGACTTGAGAGATGATATGGTTTATGAGGTGCAACCGGAAGCTATAGTCGACCGACAAGTGAGGAAGCTTAGGTCGAAGGATATAGCTTCAGTGAAGGTGAAATGGAAAGGTCATTCACGTGAGGAAGCGACATGGGAGCTCGAGGATAAGATGCGTGAGGAGTATCCTCATCTTTTCAATAATCTCGGTAAGTATTCAATCTTTTCCATTAAGTTTCGAGGACGAAACTTTTATAAGGTGGGAAGATTGTAATGTTTTGAAATTAATAAGATAGGATATTACAATAAAGCCCTTGGAGGCTTAAAAGTTGGAATAAATGAATAAAGAGTATTATGGTAATTGAACAAAAAATTGATAAATATAAATAGGAAGTAAAAAAAAAAAAAAGGAAAGTGTGATCTGAAATTTGAGAGCAGAACCGTGAGAGAGAAGGGAGCAAGAAGAAGAAGAAGAGAAAAAAGGGTAATTGGAAAGGAAATAGAAAGAAGTTGGAGGAAATAAGTGAAAAAGGTAAGATTTAGGTTGTTTAATGTGTATAATATGTTAATTAAGCTTTAATTTCAGTTTTGATGAATGTTAGGGTTTTGAGAATTTGTGTTTTGGGTTTAATTGATGAATTAAATTGAAGGTTAGGGGTTGATTGTGTTGGGTAATTGATTATTAAGTTGACTATGGAAGATTATGATGATTTTGAGTTATGGTTTTGTTTGAATGATGAAGTTGTGTTAGAAATCAGGGGATAACAGTAGATGATCTGTTGAAATTCTGGGTTTGAGGTTGAAGATGATGAAAATTCAATTTGGTCCCTCAATTTGTGGAAATTACAGTTTAGTCCCCGAACTTTGGAAAATTGCAAATTGGTCCCTGGAGCATATTCCGAGATTCTGAACAGAATAACATATGAATTATGGACAGAATTACTGTATAGATAAGAGAATTTAATACTTTCAATTTAGTCCTCCAATTTGACAAAAAGTACGATTTGACCCTAAAATTTTGGTAAAATTCCAAAATGATCCCTGGAGCATAATGATACATCCTGGACAGAATTGAGGATTAATTAAGGTCAGAATTTCAATGTATTCATGGATTTATGACAAATTTCAGTTTGGTCCTCCATTAGATGAAAATTACAATTTGGCCCTAAAAATATAATAAATTCCAGATTAGTCCCTAGCTGCAATATTAGCTTTTGCAGATTAGTTTGATAAATAATTAAGGGTTATTTAGTGAATTATTATCAATTTTATTAGTTGTTTTTATTATGGATTAGATTTCGGGAAAAGCGTTAGATTTTGGGTTTTTGAGAAAATTGACTAGTTAGTTTAAAAACATTTAGGGTTACGGAATGCACCCTTAGTTAAGTGTATTAAATAGGTTAAATGTTCTTTCGAGTTGTTTTTGAATATGTCTCCTTTGTATTCAGATAATCCTGATATTCTACCGGCAGGACGTCAGTAGGATTTCCTTCGGTTTCAGCTTGTGAGTGTTGTTTGCTTTTGAGTCAGGTGAGTGGATAATTTTCCATATGCATGAGAAATACTATAAATATTTGATTTGTTAATATGAATTGGATCATGCTTCTTGATAATATATATTGATTATTATCCTTGTTATGATAAAGCATGATCAATTATTGAATCTGAATTCTTGATATGAACCAGTATATATTTTGAATTGAATTCTGAATTGATAGCTTCTCATTTGATTGATGTCATGAGTTGAGCTTTGAGATATGAATATGTTTGTTTGATTATGATTATGAACCTATGGTATGTCAGTCAGAATACCCATGCTAACAGGGTAGTGTTAGTCTTTGTGCACATCGTATCTGAACCCTAGTTGGTCGGGGGAGTCACCAACCTGTGTGGACTGATCATCCCACAGTACGGAGCCTCATGCTCATTGCATTTTGATTTTCTGACGAGTTCTACCATATGATATTCTTGTTATGACCTATTTGATAAACCTTAGTATAAGAACGAAAGCCATAATTGTATATATATTTCTCATTGCTATATTACCTCGTGTGTGTATATTGAACATTATCTACTCACTGAGTTGTTGAACTCACCCTCTCATTATTATTCTTTTCAGGCTTATAGCTTGATAGCAGGTTACTTTTGTTGAACCTTCCGAACCTGCCTTTTGGTTGTAATTTGTACCTTCCTTTTGTGTCAAGTTAGTGCTCCAAAACTATGAAATTATTAACTCTTGTATTAAGACAATCAAATTATATTATGAAGTTGTTTGTTGTTAATTATGCGTTTAAACTCTGATTGAGTTGTTTAAAGGATTGTATGTAAGTTTGGGTTCGCATAGGTTTGGAACCTTGGAGGGGAACCTTGCCTATGTGCCGGTCATGGATCCGGGATTTGGGTCGTGACATAGTATGTGCTACGAACAAGGTGAAATCACGACAGAGGAAACTGATTTATTAGCTAGATCAAATAAGAAAATCAAGACGGATAGAGGAAAACGCCCTATGGAAGAGGAGCCGGTGATCGAGGGTTTGGAAGGCAAAATGAACAAGGGATGCTTCAGCTGAAGGAGGTAGAGTCCCACGGCTTATTGTCTTCTATGGGATGATGAGACGCTAACTCACACCATGTTTTTTGCTTTTATAATGAATATATGTTTCTGGAATTGTAGAGGGGCTGGAAGCAAAAGATTTGTGTCAATTGTTCATGACTTTAAGAGAGCTTATGGTATTGATTTGCTTGCACTGGCAGAACCACACGTTAGTGGTGATACAGCAGAGAATGTTATACAGCAGTTACAGTTTGATTCGAGTTTTAGGGTGGAGTCACAGGGTCGGTCAGGGGGCATATGGCTACTTTGGAACAAGTCAAGAGTTGGGGTTCAGATCTTATCTTCAACGCAACATTTTATTCACGCTTTGGTGGAGGATGACGGGAGACCACCATGGCTATGTACAGTGGTGTATATAAATCCTAATGCTCAACTTAAACGACGCGGGTTTGAGGAAATAAGAAACTTAGCAGGTACAATTACTCTACCGTGGCTGATTGTAGGGGATTTCAATGAGATACTCGCAGGGTCAGAAAAAATAGGGGAAAGACCAGTGGATATGAGAAGGTGCAACAGGTTCAGTAACTGGATACAAAATTGTGGATTAATTGACTTCGGCAGTGTTGGACCAAAATTTACCTGGCGGGGTCCGGAGATCAGGGGATATGGCAGAGTATTTGAAAGGTTGGATAGGGGTCTTGGAAATCATCTCTTTAGAGTTAAATTCCCTGAATTAATAATTAAGGTGCTTCCTAGAATTAAGTCGGATCATCACCCGATTTTAGTCCAGACTCACAATAGAGGTTTACTTTATAGAGGTGCAGAGAAGCCATTTAGATTTGAAGCAGCTTGGATGTCCCATGGTCAATTTGCTGATATCGTCCAGCAGAGCTGGGTGAAAGGAGCTGAAGTGGTCAGTTCCATACATGAATTGACAAGTAGTTTAAAGACTTGGAACAAGGAAGTTTTTGGGAATGTCTTTTACAGGAAAAAAAGAGTGTTGGCCCGATTACAAGGCATTCAAAAACATCTGAATGGGAGCAATCAGCCTTTCTTACGCAGGTTGGAAAAGGAATTAGACAGTGAATACAACCAGATTCTCAAGCAAGAAGAGATCTATTGGTATCAAAAATTAAGGTGCCAATGGCTCTCTTTTGGTGATAGAAACACAGCTTATTTTCATACCAAGGCTATAATCAGAAGACAGAAGAACAGAATTCAATGCTTGAAAGATAATGACCACCAGTGGATTTGGGAGGATATGAAATTAAAGGCGATGGCTACTGAGTTTTACAAGAATTTGTTTTCCAAAGAAGGGGATACCCACCATAGAGAACACTTCTTTTCGAAATTTCCGACCATTGATGAAGGGATGAAAAACCAATTGCTCAGGACCGTGACAGATGAGGAGGTGAAACGAGCTTTGTTTGACATGAAACCTTTCAAGGCACCTGGACCAGATGGATTTCAGCCTATGTTTTTTCAATCTCAGTGGCAGCTGGTTGGTGATGATGTGTGCAATTTTATCAGAAAGGCTTTTGAGGGTAGGCAGAATCTATCGGAAGTAAATTACTCACTGATAGTGCTTATTCCTAAAGTCCCGAGGCCGGAGTTTATCCATCAGTTCAGACCTATCGGGTTATGTAATGTAGTCTTCAAGATTCTGACCAAAGTGATAGTTAACAGAATCAAACCATTAATGACTTTCCTGGTTACAAAGAATCAATGCAGCTTTGTACCGGGAAGGCATATAGTGGACAATATAATTGTGGCCCAGGAAGTTATCCACTCGATGCGCAATCTGAAGAGGGGAAGGAAAGGTTTCATGGTAATAAAAGTTGACTTGGAAAAGGCTTATGATAGATTGAATTGGGACTTTATTAGAGAAATATTGGTGCTAGCAGGAATTCCACGTGATATGGTTGCTCTTATTATGGGATGCATCGAAACAACTTCTAAGTGTATTGTGGAATGGTACTGTTGCTGACAAATTCCTTCCTTCGAGGGGCATTAGACAAGGAGACCCTCTCTCTCCGTATATTTTTGTGCTGTGTCTTGAAAGGTTATCACATCTTATCCATCAACAGGTTGAGATAGGGGCGTGGAAAGCTTTCAGATTTGGACGAAGGGGACCTTCCATTTCACACCTACTTTTTGCAGATGATATGCTTCTATTTGCAGAGGCCAACGAGAATCAGTTATCTAAAGTGTTGGGGTGCTTGAATTTATTCTGTGCGGCGTCCGGTGAGAAAGTTAGTCACTGTAAAACAAAGATGTATTTCTCTAAAAATGTCTCTCATTCTTTAGCTAGCTGCCTCAGTCGGTCGAGCACAGGGGACTTAGGAAAATATTTGTTCCAATGCTACACCAGCGGATAACAACACAAACTTATAGCTATATTATAGAAAATATGCATAAAAAATTGGCCACATGGAAAGCCAAGAATTTGTCTCTAGCGGGCAGAATTACACTTTGCAGATCTGCTCTTGCAACAGTACCTTTATATCCAATGCAATCAACAATGCTCCCGAAGTCTATTTGCTTGGAGATTGAAAAGACCTGTCGAAATTTTATTTGGGCTGATAGTGAACATGATAAAAGACCTCATCTTGTTCAGTGGAAAAAATGTTGCCAACCAAGAATGGAAGGAGGGTTGGGTTTACGCAATATGCACTGCCTAAACAAGGCTTTTATGATGAAACTAGGATGGGGTATTTTGAATGATAATACCTCCTTATGGGCAGAAGTTATACGTGCCAAGTATGTACGCAATCAGACTATTAGCTCTCAGATGAAGGCAAAAGGATGTGACTCTCCGTTATGGAAAGCCATTTGCAAAGTGCTACCTCAGGTCGATGCAGGAATTGGGTGGACTATAGGCAATGGAAGTATGGTTAGATTCTGGAAAGATGAGTGGCTTGATGGTTTTGGTCCTTTGATTCAGTATGCCCTACAAGAAATGCCACATGAGGGGAGTAACTCTCGGGTGGCAGATATGGTGAGGAGAAATAACACATGGAATTGGGAAGACTTTGCCCATCTTCTCCCCCATAAGAGTTCTAATGGTTATTGCTAGTCATCCTCTGCCAAGTACTATGATGGGGACAGACAATATGTATTGGAAAGCATCTTCTAGTGGCCAATTCACAATTAAAACGGCTTATAAGCACCAAGCTAACAGCGAGCTCCATGGTACATTAGGGGATCCAACTTGGAGGATGGTATGGAAATGGGAAGGACCTGAAAGGATTAGAAGTTTTCTATGGCTAGTGGCTCATAATTCATTATTGACAAATGAACGACGGGTTGCAAGAAATTGGTCTGACAACCCCTACTGTCATTTGTGTCAATCAAAAGTAGAAGACATCACTCATATCCTTCGAGATTGTCCACCAGCTATCAACATATGGAGACAGTTACTCCAACAACACAACATGGATGATTTTTTTAGTGCAAGCTTAAAACCATGGCTTCTCAACAACTTATCTAGTAAAGTTATCACGACGGATGGATGGAAATGGTCCGTAATATTCGGGGTAGCAGTGGAGCATTTGAGAAGAGCGAAATAATTCGATTTTCAGGCATCAAAGACAACCCACGGGCAGTATAATTGCAACTATTAAAGGGATGCTAACAGATATTGAGCATGCGAAGTTGGCTCATACGGATCAGGGTAGTAACAAGAAACGAGTGCAGTATGTAGGGTGGCAATATCCTCCCATGGACTGGATAAAATTAAATGTGGATTGTTGTAGCAAAGGCAACCCAGGAACCGCTGGAGTAGGAGGGATTCTAAGAGACAACTTGGGTACATGGTGTTAGGGTTTTGCTATTAATACAGGTATTTGTTCATCAGTTAAGGCAAAATTGTGGGCTGTTATCATTGGTTTGGAACTAGCCTGGTCTCGGGGCCAACTGTTAAGGTAGATGCAAATTATATTCTAGTTATGAAAGCACGAGAGCTTTTAGCCAAAAACTGGGAGGTCTAAATTCAGTACATATTCAGAGAGTTAACACAGCAGTAGACTGGTTAGCAAATCATGGTCTTACTAGAAGCCTAATTAATAGAGATAATTGGATTATACAGGATCCACCAGCATGGTTGTTTTTGACATTGTATTATGATCTTATAGGATCCACTCTTCCTTGTTTAATATAGTTTTTTTTCTCTGGGCTTTAAGCCCCGATTTTCAATAACAACAAAAATTGATGTTAGTGTTAATAAATTTATTTTGAAAAAAAAGTTGAATGAAGGTGGAGTTTCTCATTGAATATATTGAAAAAACTAAATCAGGACTTGTGAAGTTATTTTAAGTCTGTTGAATTTTTGGGTTTTAAGAGTAATTATAAGATTTTTTAAAGATTGAAAATGGATTTATTGATGTTCTTAGGGTTATTTTTTTTTTTTTGTGTTTTAAAGTGAAAAAAAAAACTAAAAATTATGGTTTTAGGTAAGCAACCCATCTTATAACGTATTAAAAAAGTTAGGTTGATGAAACATTATTTGCTTGTTCAATCCACATGCACATGGATTTAGGTCTAGTCTTTTTGTTAGATATCGCTTTAATTTTGTTTTTATTTTTTGTAAAGTTTTTAATAAAATTCCATTCAAATCATTTTATTAAAATAATATTTAAGGGATTATCTTGTAGTATCATTGTTTTAAAGAAGATTAGAGCTTTTTATGATGGTATTAACAATTGCTTTATGAATAATTATGTATTCATCTAACATGCAGAATTTCTAAATTAATTTTCTCATTAATATTGAGTAAAATTAAATATCTATTTTTTATTTATTTTTTTGTAAATTTCTTACATGTTTTTTCAAATTTATTGGTCTTACATTTTTTTCATACAAGTGTATAAAAATTATAGCAAATATTCTTCGTAATTTTAGTCGTCGGGGAGATGACAATATCACTAAGTATATACCATTAATTATAAATAATTTCTATATAACTATCGTATATTTTCAATACTTTCGTGATCCCTCTATTACTAAAAAGAATCCTAATTTTTTGAGACTTATTCTATTAACACTTAACCTCCATTGTTTAACTCCAAATTAAACACCATCTAAGGTTTTGGATTGGTTCTAATGCACTTGATTAATTTAAACTCTATTAGGCACATTATAAATATATGAAGACATTTTTTTAATTACTTGGAAAACGTCGCTCTTTGTAAAAATCATTTTGGATGAAAACAGTTCCGCTAATGGCTATTCCATGCGAGACTGGTCGAGACCGAGTATAGCAAATTACAAGCTCTTCTCAGCTTCCAACCGCTCGCTCTCTTTCTCGAAGAGTTCCATTTCTTGAACGAGTTTACTTAGTTTTTCAGTATCCTTGTCCTGAATCTCAAGAGGTACTTTTTCCTTGTAGCCTGCTGCATTAATCTTCTTCTCCAATTTCTCCTGTTGTCTGGTGAAAATATTTAATGCAAGTAAATGAAAATATGTTTTACATTTATATGGTGCGTTGTGTTTAAAAGTTTTAGACTTACTTTTGTATCTCATCCATTTTGTTTCTAATCTTCACGAGCTCTACTTCTGCATTAACTTTTTCTCCAGCCTTGAGATAGACTGCAAGATTCTCGTTAACATTCTCAAATGCACATCCAGCTGGGGGGGCATCTTCCCCGCTCAACAGAACCTTCAGAATGATTTTATCTCAAAAATTATTATTTGAGCAAAGGATTAACATAAGAGGAAAAAATGCAGCATTCTCAAATGTGGTAGCTCTGAAAAAATTGAATGAATTACAAACAACTCGGCAGGGTGTAAACAATGATGTTAAAAACCTGAAGGTCGTATAAACCTGTTTTGGAGGGTGTCATATAGTATTATTGATCAGAATTAGGGTTATTTATTTATCCAAGTTAACTCAAGTAACGAGAGATTATATTATCTTGAACTGGAATACTTTGTGCCTTAATTAACTTACTCCGATTTCTTCATTTCTTCTCACCTAAATAATCTGAATATGACACCTTTGCATATAAAGATAAGAGGAAGGAAAAGGGAAGGGGGGGCAGGTGTAGGTTTTAAGGGAGGGGAGTGGAGGAGCTGCCACTCTTGAAATGATCAGCACCGTCCTGTGTACTTTGCATTCAATTCTAAACTCTGCTAAAACCAAAGGCAATAGTAGATACTTGATACTTGAATAATTTCCATCAGCAACACTAAATGTTAACACCAGCAAAATCCTTCAGAAAGGAAATTTTGGCACACGTAACTGTTGTGTGCCAAGGGCTCACTGGTAATTTAAAGACTTGCAAGCTATCTGTTAAAGTTGATAAGATGATGACATGCATGTTAGGTCTACTCCAATGTTAAACCAACAGTGGCAGGAACTAAAGAAGAAATCAAAACAACATATACAAACAAGGAAAAAGGAAGCAAAGCCCATCTATAGCAAATGTGATAGAATACCTGAATAGATGACAAATTTTTTGCAAGGGTTAAGATCTCGAAGTTGTGGCTTGTGAGGATGTCTGCAACAGCTCTCATTTTGCAAAATGCAAAAGCTGGTAGCCTGGGAAAAGAAATGGATTGTTACGGAACATACTAATCATTTTTAAATACAGTAAAAAAAGCTTCTTAAGACACTGTCATACACAAGTTCCCTTGAAAAAAATACTTCATCCCACACTACAACCGTCTTTTTTCCCATTTTGTTCATTCAACTCTACTACTACATCCCACTACCAGTCTTAACATCTGGGGGGAGTGTAGAATCTAATTCAAAAGCATCATGTTTTATAGATTCCTAGACATTTGTGACAAGGTTAAACATGACTAATCTTGGATGTAAGCATGAAGCAACACTGAATCATGCAAAACAATTATGTAATTGTGCTTGCGATAATGGTGATTCTGGGCAACTAGGTATGGGCCTACCATAACTAAATGATGATCTGCTCTAGACAGATTACATGAATGGCTTAACAGATATATTTATGGATCAGTGGGGCAGGTCTAGACCCAAGAGGAGGTCTAGTCACACCAAATCAGAATAACAGCTCAAAAAAATCACAACTTTTTATTCGACCGTTGGATCGTGCTAAAATTTTTACAGGAGTTTATGGATATCATTTTTCATGGAACAGCATGATGGAATCGCTACTTCAACTGTAGGATCTTTAGATTTTGAAAACTTGTATTGAATGAACTGATAAATGGAAACACAATCACAAAACTTGTATTGAACAGTATACCTTTCATTTTTTCGGTCTTCAAACACCTCAGCCCTCAACGACCTTAGACATTTAACAGTAGATTCAATGAGGTCCATTTCATATTCCACCTCTTCATTTGTCCAGGCCTGTAAAGTGAAAATGAGGATTGATCATCACAGATAACTGAATAAACCTTGAGCTAAACGATGTTGTTAGTCGCAAATTTATCATCATCATTACCAACAGCTAGTATGCTCTTTGAACTTACATCTGCAGCTGATGGGTACTCAGATGTCACAATCGACTCTTTCATTGTATGGCCCCTGACAGGAGGAAGGCGTTGCCACAATTCTTCAGTAACAAATGGCATAAATGGATGAAGCAATCTCAGTCCATTATCCAAACATACCCAAAGAGTATCGTGTGCAGAACTCCTCTCAAAGGCAAATGCTGGATCATCCCCAGCAAAGTAGGGTTTAATTGCTTCAATGAAAACATCACAGAACTGATATTGCCACCATGAATACACTGTACTGGCAGCATATGAGAGCTCATATGAATCCAAAGCTGACACGGCTTTGGAAATAGCTTTGTTGAGTACAGAGAGTATCCATTTGCAGCTAAAAGGCATGGTTTCCATATTGAAATTTATTGTAGTATAACCAGCGTCAAATTTGCTCATTGCAAACCGAACAGCATTCCATAGTTTGTTACACCACTGGCGATATCCAACAACTCGTTGGATGTCCAAATTTATTTTGTCAGACTACAAATAGAAAATGACAAAATGATGTCAGTAAAGAAATTGAGTGCAAATAAAATTACTCAAGTGATCATAGCTAATTCATAAACACATTGACAAGCAGAAGTATGAACCTGAGCTGTATAAGAGACAAGAGCAAATCGAAGAGCATCTGTACCGCATTCAGCTATACCATTAGGAAAGTCTTGCTTCTGTCCAGCTTTTGCTACAACCAGCTCTTTCTGATCCAAGTTACCTTCCTCAAGCCTCTTGTGAAGACCTTCAAGGCTTATCCCATCTATTACTTCAAGTGGGTCAATAACATTTCCCAAAGATTTCGACATCTTACGGCCATGTGCATCACGAACCATAGGGTGCAGGAAAACCTGCATGGGAAACAATACATCAATATATCAATGGGAAATAAGGGGTTTGGCAGCTGAAGGCTCGAAAATAGAATTTTAGGAGATGTATTCACAGACCTTCCTGAAAGGTACATCGCCTCCCAGTTGAATTCCTAGCATCACCATCCGAGCAACCCAGAAAAATAGAATGTCATGCCCAGTTTCAAGAACTGAAGTTGGATAGAATGTTCTTAAATCATCAGTATCATCTGGCCATCCCAACACAGATAATGGAAATAAACCAGAAGAAAACCAGGTATCCAACACGTCTGGATCCTGGCTAATATCAAATTTCTTGCCAGAAAATTTCTGGCTAGCCTCTGCTAAAGCCTCCTCCTCATTCCTACCCACTACCCAGTGGTCATTGTAGACTCCAAAATCCTTCTCTGCATCATCTTCAAGTGTAACATACCATGCAGGAATGCGGTGACCCCACCAAAGCTGCCTTGATATGCACCAGTCTTGTATGTTTCCCAGCCATCTATGGAGTTTCACAGCCATACAGAAACAGAGATATATTCAGGCAATGGACAAGCTAAGAAGATAAAACGTAAATGGAAAAATAAAAAAGAATAGCGAGAAGAATTTGCTTTATCCATGTCCAAAAGCTATTGAAGAGACTGAAGCAATTACCACATGAAAAATCATATGATAACATTGTCAAAGAAGCACATTGGACAGTACTAGTCCTAAGCATGCAGAAACTTTAAACAACAAAAGTAAAAGTACATGATCCTGTGGTCATATCATGCTTACTATTCATTTTTATTTCTGTTTTTCAGTTTCTTTGTTATCTATCCAATATTTATATTATGTTTCTCAATTAACTGATGAGAAACAAATGCAAAGACATGAGACAACCTTTTCCATTCAGCCAAAAATTGCTTCGGAATGAATTCAAGCTTTGGATTTTCTCCATCTGTAGCTGCTTGAAGAGCTTGCTTTGCCAAACTATCACAGTTAACAAACCACTGGGGCTTTAGCATTGGCTCCACAACATCATTGCTTCTTGAACAAAGGCCAAGATGCATCTCATTGTTTTCAGCACCTCTATACAATCCCTACAAGAAATATAAAGAAAGATGTCATGGTACTAAAGACATGTGAAACAAGGAATAAATAATGCTAGAGTAGACATGGTTACATGTAATTACATAGAAAATGAATGCAAGATGCATTCTTAATTAAGCATTAATGGACAGTAAACAGGGAGAAATAAACACACTGCCAGGTGTGCAAGTGTGAGTGTTTGAAAAGAGAAAGTACATTTTTTCATTTAGCAATCCATCAAGTATTATCACTTAAAACTGTAAAATTCAGAAAAAGTTTAATTTAATAGAGAATATTATAAGATGGAAGGATCATACCTTTTTCTTCAGCGCTTCCTTCACTGCCTCGCGTGCCTCAAAACGTGGCATCCCTGAGAACTCTGCACCGCCATTATCATTTATCTTTCCATCATCAGTAAAAATTACAATAAATTCAAGACTGTGACGCTTCCCAGCCTTAAAATCATCTTGATCATGGGCAGGAGTGATCTGCAAAACATCAGAGAATACTAACATTCCATAAAGAGAGAATTTTTAAAAAAATTTGTATGTAAATATATATCAATTTTGACATTCTAAGTTCCAGAATCCAGTCTTACCTTGACAGCACCTGTCCCGAAACTGGGATCAACAAGAATGGCATCACAAATTATTGGAAGTTTTCTTCCATTGAATGGATGATTAGCAAATTTTCCATGCAGATGGCTGTACCTCTCGTCACCTGGATGTACAGCAATAGCTGTATCACCAAGCATTGTTTCCACCCTAGTGGTGGAAACAACAATTTCGCCTAGCCCTCCCTCAATAGGGTAGGCAAATGAGGTCAAAACACCAAACTCCACTTGTTTGTCATAACCAGGAATATTTAGAAATTTCCTCTCTTTGATGTCAATTTTATCTACCTGTAAACCAGAAGAGACTTTTAAATAAGTAGAACATGATCCAAAAGAAAGTACTACCAGTTCAAGAAACCAACTTCATCATCAGATATAGCTGTTCGTAAGGTGCAGTCCCAATGTACTAGCCGGAGATCCCTGTGAAAGATGTCATTATAAACCCCCTAAGACATATTCCCATCAAAAAGAAGAAAAAATAACCAAACAAAAATTTCAATATATATAATATGCAGTAATTTAAATTATTTGTATTAGCTAAATAAGTGAAATATCCGCTAAATCAAGACAGCCACGTTTTTCTGACTCATATATGTGTTATGATCAAAAGAATTTATTTGAGAAATTAAAACTCGAGCAAATTACACTATGAAATCCATAACATTCACTTTGAAGGTTGCAAACCTTACCGATCACCATGCACATCCAAGACTCGTCATAGAAAGTTGGAAAAGGTACATATAGTTGTATAACGCACAAGGAAAGGTTCAACCTCTAGCCAAGACCACATCACGGAAAATTTAAGGTGTGCTAACACTACAACCAAATTTATTGTTGGTCACACAACACAATCAAGAGGACGCACCATGCATTCAGGTAGATTAGATTCACATTTTTTTGTCAGGTATGAATGTCACAATCAAAGTTTCTTACTGTAAAAATAAATACCTATATATGAGACGTTCCTTAAATAGCCGAACAAATTCCTCTATCACAGCCTTTGATCTTTTTTCATCCATTGTAAAACACTATAAAAGAATATGAGGGGAGAGAACAAGTTAACAATGGTGAAGAAAACATCTATCAAAGGTCTAATTCAGTTAAAAGAATAAATAAAGTAAATAAATTCATGGAATAAAATCAAAGAGTGAAATTTATAAATTTTACCTCGCGGGACCAGTCAAGGGACGCACCCAACCTACGAAGCTGTTTTAATATGTTACCCCCATGCTCGTGCTTCCATTTCCAAACCTTTACATTAGAATTAAAAGAAGATAATGGTCATGACAAGAGGTAAATTTGATAACAGACAAGAAAGTAACCATTAATGTCAAAGTAATTTTCTACTTATAAAAACTCAAAACTCACTTCAGATACAAACTTTTCACGACCTAAATCATGCCTTGTCGAGCGGCGATCACGCATCAACTTCTTTTCTACTACGACCTGCCAATTGACATTCAAACATCCTTTTAAGCTCATATAATTTGAAAATTCAGATGTTTGCGTGGAAAAATCATGTGTGAGAGATTATATGATTATTCGAGTGCAAAACAGCAAGTTCACACCAAAAATTTAAGCAAATACTAAACATATCGGGTGTAACATATGAATATTTCATGTATAATATGAACAGCTAGTAGTCCAGATGCCAAGAAGATGGATGCACAGGTAAGGATATCTAGAGAAGCAAACTGAAAATTTAAAAACTAAAAGATGATGTAACCTGTGTCGCAATCCCAGCATGGTCAAGACCGGGCACCCATAAGGCATTAAATCCAGACATTCTCTTCCAGCGGATCATTGTATCCTACTCAAGAAGAAACATGGTTTATCAAGAAGATGAGTAATTGATAAATTAACCATGGTTTATCAAGGGGGGGAAAAAGAGGGAGGGAGGGGGGATGAGAGAAAAAAATGTCACCCCACCTGAATAGCAGCTGTGAGCGCATGCCCTAAATGTAGGTTCCCAGTCACATTTGGTGGGGGAAGCAACTGCAGACCAGATGGTGAAGAAAAAATCAATCAAAAAACACAGAAAAATGAAGTCAGCTACAAGAAGATTAACCCTTCATTTATTAGTCATTGAATCAGTAGCTTTGACGTGTAGAAAGTATGTGAATTATCTAGAGATGGAATAATTACTATAACAAAAGGGGGTTTAGAACTGTTGGCATCGGCCACAAAAAACCCTGAAGCCTCCCACCACTCATACCAACTGAAAAATTCATGATACAAAAAATGATAAAGGAAAAAAATGATAAATTAAATTTGAACACGGCACCATAATCAAATTTTTTTTATAAGGTCAGCTGACACTTACCATTTCTCTACATTGGAGGGATTGTAGTTTTTTGGCATAATAGCAGAAAGTCTTTTCTTTTGTCCAGAAGGAGTGAGGGGGTCTCTATAATCCTCTTCCTCCTCCACCACCTTCTCCTCCTCTTCTCGCCTAGATTTTTTCTTAGATTGGAGTTGTACCTGTGATAAAAAAATAAAAAAGTAATACACGCAAAAACACACGACTTTAACATTTTAAATTCAAGTCAATTCTTTTTATTAAGTCAATCAAATACCTTAAATTTAGCTTCTTTTTGAGCAGCTTTAAGTTTTTTCAGTTCTTTTTCTCGAGCCTGAAATAAATAAAAATAAATGAGAATTAAGAATGCAAAGTAATAAATAAAAAAATAAAAATATCAGAATTTTAATTTCAAAGAGAAAGAACCTTCTCTTCCTTCTTTTTCTTGCGCTCTAGTTGCTCGGGTGTTGCTTCCATTGCTATTGATTTTTTCAATTGTCAAAGACAAGCATACAAACAAGTTATGATCCGTGTTGTCCTTTGTAAAACACGGGTGAAAATAATAAATAACTGGCTTCGTCTGACTAATTCATGGGTGAAAATGACAGACAAAACAGAACAATCCTTGGTAGGCTAAAAAAAAGCAACCAAAGGAAGCAGCAAAATTTTAAAAAATCACAGCTTTCACATCCATGGTACATCAGTGGAAACTTATCCATAGTTCTAACAATCTATCATCAGAAAAAAAGATACAAGCAGAAGCAGCAAGATGGAGATCACAGGGGAAAGAACAGAAACCTTTTTAAGGACCAATTTATTAGCTCTTTAAGTCTTGATTGATCAGTTTCTGTTAATGTAGAAAATAAAATAAAATAACCAGAGACCAAATAGTTTCTTATTAAATCAAAAGCACAAAGTCTTGTTTTTTACTCTAGACACAAGCAAGATGACGATGTGCACATAGAAATTGCTCTCCACACGAAGGGAGTAATATGCCTTTGGTTTTTCATACACACTGACCTGTTAGTTTTTGTTGGACAAAAACTGCTCTCAACGCAGTCACAAAAGTTGTTTTTCTTTCACCCACAAAACAAAAATAAATAAAAGGGGCAGCCTTAATATTTATAGGTCCCAATAGGGATGAGCAAATTCAGTTCGGTTCAGTTTTTATCAAAAAAACTAACCATAATCAAAATTTGAAAAACTCAAAAATTCAAACCGGAACCGAACCGGAACCTGTTCAAACCAACCGGTTGCGGTTCGGTTCGGTTTTTTTAACAGAAAAACCAGAAAACCTGTATTATCGTTTTTTGGGCTTTTTGGGGCTTTTCTAGGCTTTTTGGGCTTTCTAATGGGTTTTCTGATGGGCTTTCTAATTAATGTAAATATTATCTAATTTGTTACAAAATTCTATAATATATTTAATATTTTGTCACTAAATATTCATTTATATGAAATTATTAGTGCTAATATTGTGTTTAATATGTTGCAAGTCTTTCTAATATTTGTGTTTTGGGCTCCTCTCCTACATCAAAGTTTAAATAACACACACCAAATTAAAATTAAACATGAGCTATAATTGGAGGTTCCTGGGGTGCTTGTGAAGCAACATGACAGAAACTCACAAATTTCCCATAGCTAACAATAACAGCAATAGATGTCAGCAAAACTATCCATCTAGCATTGTACAAATAGTTGTATCAGTAACAAGTACAGTATCTGTTGATGTAAATTCAAACCTTGTTTCCATCTTGATTAGTAAGGTTTAAACTTCTTCCCACCCACCCTATAACACCTGAACTAAAGCACATGCACTATCAAGTTTTGTGACAGCATTTCTACTTCTCTCTAAATGCCAAGAGCAAACATCTAAATCCCAAGAACTTCACTACAATTCCAGGAGTAGGAGAAAAGGAAGTGATTCAAACAACAAGAGATTGCAATAACACAAATAAACAGTCATGAAAATCACAAATACAATGAAACAACAAGACACAGTCAACATATATCCTCAAGTTTGAAGAGTACATATTTTCAAATCAATAAGAAAAGAAAAACATAATTTCTAATTTCTAAACATCCATAGGCACCAAAACTAGCTTCTCCAGGACAGGTGACCAGGCTGCACAAGTTTCCTGTTTAAAATGGAGTATCAATTAGATAATATTTAGTCATACACGAGACCAATCAAACCGGCAACTCTAATTGTTCATCAATACTCAAAAAAATAAACATTCCACCTCAGACTAACACCAAGCTTTCAAAGATTTAATTCTTGTTTTTGTGTTTTCCCAGTGTTAACAGTGAGGATTGCCCATGTAGCAGCTACTTACACCAGGCATTTGATATGGAACAAAAGTTTTAGAAATTAGACTGCCAACACCATTTTTAGTCATTAATTTTAGAAGTTTTAGAAACAATCACATCACACGTAATTAGTGACAAAATTAATGAAATTAATGACTAAATATAGGACACACAATCACATTACACAGAAATGAATGAATGGCAATGCGGGGCTTTACCCAGAATACATATTACACACTACACAGAACACACAGAAACAGAATCATACAGAATACACAGAATGCACAAATAAAAATCATCCCTACGCTAATCACAGAATACACACTACACAGAACAACAGATTTATTAATGCAGAAAAAAATCAACCAAAATACACAGAATGCTCAAACTCTGGTGTTAAAAAAAAAATCAACCAACAAATACACAGAATCACAAAGCATATGTTAAAAAAAAATAAAACAGAAATTGACAGAAAAAAGAAATCATACCTGGTGTGAGTTGGGACACGATTCAAGGTCGGGTATGAAAGAGGGAGGGACTGGTTTGCTAGATTTGGACTCTGGAGGTTCGGTGTGCCGGTGTGGTGTGTGTCATGCGACTCGTGGCTGACTGGCTAGGTTGTTAGTTTTGAAGATGAAAATGGTGTGGGAGAGCCAGAGAGGGATATGGATGAAGAATCGAAGATGGATTATCTTGGTTTTGTTGCAGGGTGAGTGAAAGTGTGAGTTGTGTGAGGCAGCTGCGAGGATGAGGGAGCAGCTGCAAGGAGTCGCTGGAGTGAGAGTGTCTAGGTCTAGGGTGAGGTTTTTTTTCTTCGTATTTATAGTACTCCTTAAACCGAACCGGTTCGGTTCAGTTGGGGTTTTTTCAGTTTCAGATGTTGAAAACTAAAACCGAACCAAACCAAAAAAATTTATAAAAAAATAATTAGTTTTTTTCTAATTTAAATTTTTTAATTATTTTTTTCTTGATTTTCTCAGTTATTCAATTTCTTAGTTTTTTTACAGAAAACTGATACAAAACCTTTTGACCGACCGCTACCCACTATCCGTCAATCAATTAAATAGCTTCAATTGTCATCACTTGGCGTTATCAATATCACATTGCTTCCTTCTATTTTATCTTTTTAAGAGTTGAAGCCTAGTAACTTGGGGGTGATGGAGAAAGACACTCTTTTTTTTTCTTGGGATCTCAAACTGTTTCTAACTAAACACAAGTGAATTGGAGTGAGTTTAAAGTTCACAGTTTTCTTAGCAGCCAAGCATTCAGCAATTGAACAGATCGTAAGAATAAATAAAGAAGTAAAACCCAACCTAAAAACACTGCTAGAAAATTTATGAAAACCCAAATAGATCCAACAATTTCCTCTTCATAAAGCAAGCAACTTTATAAGACAAAATTCAAAACAATTTTCTGGGTCACTCACAAAATACAAAAATAACAACATAAAGGCTCTGCTTGTGGTTTTCTTCCATTTTCTCGGAAACCAAACACTACGTAAGTGAAAGGGGAAGAGGATAGGAGAAGTTACCTGTCAGACAACAACTTGTTGGCGAAAAATAAAAAACTTCTGTAAACACGGCTACCAGTTACAAAAGGAGGAAACTGTGGAGAGGAGATTAGGGTTCTGAAAGCAGACGGCGGTGGTAACTGGGGTGCCAAAAGGGACCAATCACCAATTGCGTATAGACTCCCGAAGAGGAAGGGAGACCTGATAGGAGTCAGAAAATCGTGGGTGAATGTGATATGGTTTTCTTTTTTATGGCGGGAACTCTTGCTTTTTTTCCTTGTGATCTGTCACACTCTGACCCACTTATATTTCTAATTCAGGAAATTGGCTCCTTTTTTTTTTTCCTTGTTCTCTTTGGACAAAGAAAATAAAATAACTAAGACAAAAATACTTAAGTTGCAAAAAATCGCGGGTGAATGTAATATTTGTTTTATTAAAACAGAAACATTAGGGCACTCGACTCAGAAAAAAATATTTGTATAGTATAATTATATAATAAAAAAACAGATAACAAAAAAAAATATACAACTTAAATTCTCATAAAATGAAACGTGGAAAAAAAAAATTAAGGTTATATTTGACTGACTCTATAACTATTAGCTATTTGCTATTCATTCAAATAAATAAATAAATAAGAGAGGATTTAAATATTTTCTATTCATTAATTTAAATATATTTTTATTTTAATTATATAATATTCGATTTATTAAGGATTGATTTTTATTTTTATATTTTTTAACTTATTTTTATGAGGTTACCATAATTTTTTGATCTGGAATGCGAGTTTCACCGATTGACTCAAATTTTTTTTAATTTTTTTAATTGAATTTGTTTTTAATTACATCATTTAATATTAGATTGATTAAAAATTAAACTCTGTGATTTTTTTTGATTTATTATTTATAAGATTATATCCATCATAATTTATTTTCAATTTATTTTATATCAAGTATTTTGATCTCGTGACCTAGATTGCAAGTTTGGTAGTTTACCAAGGTTGACTCAAATAAATTTTTTATTTTTTTTAATTGATTTTTTTTTAATTTCATCCTTTAACATCGAATTTATTGAAAATTAAGCTTCATTATTTATTTGTATTTTTTTTCATAGGATTATCATAGTTTTATAATTTAACATATTGATCAGTAGATTAACTCTGGTTAACCTGAACCAATCTAATATATTATTTTTTTAATATTTATAAAACAAATGTCATTTTAAATATTTATTTTGAGCCATATTAGGTTTTTACTAGTCTTCTAAGTAGTTTTTTAACTTGTCAAATAAACCGAATTATATCGGATCAATCCTTATATTATTTTTTTTTAAAAAAAAATCCACTCTAAAAAACACTATCAACACCTAACTATTTTTTTATTAAAAAATTAATCCTACCAGCAGCACCAGGAAATAATACAATGTCAACACATAAGATAAACCCATCAGCTTTTTTTTTTTTTTAGTTAGTTTGAAACCCTTCAAAGAAACCCCAAAATCCAAAAATTATTATGTGAGAAGGTACAAGCGTGAGTGTAAAGTGTAAACGGTGAGAAGAAATAAGAGGCTTTGCAAGGCCCTACCCATTGTAATAATCGGGCCTCATCTCTAGAGTTCAAGTAGGCCCATAATCAGCCCACCATCCTCCATAAAACCACGCTGTTTGATGTCGTTGTTTTTTTTCTCATACGGAGTTCTCCATTGGCAAACATTATTCCTGAAGGGCGCAGGGTTAAAAAAAACAAAAAGATTTTTTGCGTATTTATTACCGGTGCTTACGTGCTGTACTGTTTGAATATTGACCAGTCCATTAGGAAAAAATAATGTTGCTGTCACGCAATTTGCGAGTAGGAAATCGTTGAATTTTTTTTGCTGCATGTACAAGGCTGTCTAAATTATTTTCTGGTTCATATATGACTTGCCTTCCAGATAGGATCTTTGAAAAAAGAAAATAAAGCACCAAAGATTATCTACAAGGTGTGGAAAACAGAACCATTCTTGACTTTCAGATAAATTCGTGCTTGCCTGGTTACGCATTCAAACAGAATACATGCCCCTGCCTATGTTCCATAAAACTTCCGAGGGTTCGTCCCAGGCAAAGATCTGAGAACAATGATCCTTCAACTCTTCGAGAAATTAGTAGAGCAAGGTGCAGCAAAATATGTGATCGACTACATATGCAACTGTGAAGAGTTGAAATATAAACGGGTTCTTTACAGCTTATGGTCATGAAAGAAGAAAAAATACATTAATTGTCTACTTCTACATGTCTAAGAAAGTAATGTAAAACTATGAAGGATAAATTAAACGTTGTCCTGCCCCATAAATGCTGCCATATTTTCCCAAAGCTGCTGCCTATACAGATGTCTATAGTTCTTCTCTCCCCGTGGCTTATTTGAGACTTGAGAGTGGCACCCGAGTAAACAAAATGACATGAGACACCTTTTGCTTGCCGATAAGCAGAAGCGCGGGACCTTAATCAGGCTAAAATGGAGAACCATGTAACCCAAAATGAGCACAAGCAAAAAGTCTTCTGTCTTTTGTATGCTTGTAGCCAACCACATATGTTTTTACCTATGAGTGGTTGTGTGCGGCATTGGATATGTCATAGGAACCATGTTCATCGGTGCACCAGGAACCACTGCTCCTGGTACTGGGGCTCTAACACCATAAGCCATGTGTGTTGGTGCTGGAAGATTCACCGGGGTGCCAACTGCCGAGACTAGGGGACCTCCTATAGGCTGGCCTATAGTTGGAGGACCATATATACCAACTCCTGGGGGACCAACTGGCTGTGCAGGTGGTTGTTTTGCTGCCTTTCCAGAGGAACCTCCTGCAGCAGAACCATTTGTTTGACCAGTTATTGGTCCTTGAGGTGCTGCAACGTCTCCATTGCCAACACTGGTGATGTCATGAATGCTGGATCGCCTCCTATCTTTGTTCATTGAGTTGAGACGAATAAAATACTTTTGAGCATGGCTTGCTACTTGTGTAGGTGTTCTTGTCACGACAAAGTTTCTCGATATACTTCGCCAATCACCCTTCCCATATTTGTCCAAACCAAGAAGAAATAACCTGTTTATCAGAAGGATACAGGAATCAGCACCACCAACAAAATTCTAAAATAACATGCTTATAGATTCTTACTAAGTGTGTTCACTGGAAGAAAACATCCACATTGCCATGAAAGAGAACTGAGGAAAATACAGCACTTATCCTTCAATAGGACATTAAAGGTTTTCCAATTCAAAAACCATGCAATTACAGCTCCTCAACAAAAACTTATGACACAAGCTCATGTCTTCCTCTGATTATTTGTGTAAAATAGTGCAGGAAAATAGAGCACGACAGAGATTTAGAAGGGGAGATTTGAACTTTATTAATTAAAGAACCAGAAGCTTAGCATAGGCTACTCCAGACCAGACACGCCAGAGAGAACAGTGACTTGCTGAGAGTGCAACCCCAACAGCCCAAGTAACAAAAACCCATGGTCACATGCAAAGTGGTGATTACAAAGTTTTTTGAGACCTTTAAGAAATAGTTTGAAATAATTACACTTCACTCTTATCATGTAAACCTTTAAGAAATGCTAGCAGCCTCCACACCAAAGTCAGTCCATATCACCTGTTCTGTTCATATGGAAACTTAATTTTTGCAAGCTTCAATGGATGACCCTAAACTAACTAATTTCGATATTGCAAGCTATGGACCCAATATTATCACAATCATATTAAAGGAATCTCCACAGGTGTGTGACCAAAAGGATATTGCTATTGCAAAACCACACGATGAAAACAGATTCAATAGACCACAAGAAGCAACACAAAGCTTTACATATTCAAGGCAGTCCTGAGCTCATAATTGCTTTTTTAAGTTTTGGTTCCAAACCTCCAATAACAGTCACAAAGAGGCCATGATCACAAGCAAAATCTGCAATTGAAGTTAGATTCACTTCAAAGACCAAGGGAAATGAAGGGAGGAAAAAGAAAGTAAGAAAAAAAGAAAGCAATGATCCCACTAAGGTCTTCTAGGAATCTCCCCTAGAAGAACCTTACTGAATTTTGACTGCTAAATGTTTGCAAATTTATGCCCCGTTATTCTTCAACCAATTTCTCCAGTTGTTGCTGCAAGACTCCCTTAACAAAGCCAACATAATCTAGGCTTTGTGGTCTCCTTATTCAAGGAGGAAAGTGTTTTACTAAGAAACTGTTGCACAATTCATAGATCTAGGTTTTTCGTTGGCAACTTTAAAAGGATCCTTATCCCTGCACCCCCAGCACACACCCATTGTGACCTTCTAATCAATCCACCACCAGAACACTTCAGAATGAAGCCACACTATCAGCTAGAGCCAAAAACTCGTGCATAAATAGCTCCATTAGTGTGATCTTTCTGAGAGATAGAAGAAAAGGAGTGGAATGAATGGCAACAAAGCTTCATAGATTTGTAAAAACAAGTCCCTAATCCTATGTACAGAATTTTTGTGATTTTCTCTATAAGAATAACATGACAAATTTATCCAAATGCATCCACTACCATGTAGATGCCAATGTAGAAACATAGACATAAACCACACTAGTTTTTATAAATCTTTAGGATTTCCAACCTCGTTATTGAAACCTAAATGCCATAGGGTTCATACAAATAAAACATCCAAAAAGCATTAAGGAGTATAATAAGTGTTAATGAATGAACACGAGAAGGAAGGTAGTGCTTCACCACAACTTTACATGTTTTAAGTCTTTTTAAAATGTTGAACATGATCATATATCATTTGATTAATCTCCACCCTGATCAAAAGTCTCGAGAATTTATCCAACTCCAAAGCCGAGAAAAATCAGAGGGAGCCTAAACAAATGAGATACAAACACGTTCAATTCTTATCCAATGCTAAGGTTTTGAACTATAAATAAAGTACAAACTTGAGAATAATGTAATCTTCTGTTTTAGATAGATTAAAAGTTTGTTTCAAGAAAAATAGCTGTCTTAAGGCTAGGGCATGCAAGAGAGGGAACATACTAGATCTCCAGTTTTATAGTGATTCTTCCATTGTCTCTGTCAATGGAGCAGCTCAATCAACCAAACAATGTAAATCCTTCTTCTTTTTTTCCTCACTCTTCTTTAATATTACCATTATTGCAAAGTGAATACAGAGAAACAAACTAGATTCCAACACCTACTAATAATGCACCAAGGAAAGATTCTACTTCATGCATCACTTTCAAGCTTCCATTTACATGCTTGACACATATAGGTGCTCCTCTATTGGAACAACTTTTCAGACAATCAATCACATCATCTTAGTTATTCTCTGACAACTGAATCTAGATAACAAGGTTTCAAGCAATGCAAGTCAATTAGGTTTAATGATTTAGCTTTAGATTAAGACTAGTCATTTCATCCCCCTACAAAACCGAGGATCTTTCACTTCCCAGTCCCTAGACCAGCATCCTCAATTGTCGCAGGTACAACTATGTACTAAATGTTTTAAAACAAATAATCCAATGCAAAATATGAGGCTGAACACAATTCATTCAGGAACACATTACCATAAAAGAGAGTAAAAGGTGTGCTCCATCCTAAAAGTCTCAGAAAGTGAAACACATTTGTCTCATGGTTTTGAAATCAACTATCATTCACTTGCTTCCTATCATCTCAAGATTTCCTAAACCTATGGATTTGATCACAGATTAGCTGGTATTAAGGTGTGTTTGGCAGAAAAAACATAGCAATAATAATTTAAGTCAGAGAAAATCAAAGATTGCAACAACTCAATAAACGATAACCATCAGAGCACTTGATTTGATGATGAATAAAATGATAATTTATTAATTTACCTGTGCTCATCCTCAGTCCAAGCAATTCCCTTACGGCGTTCCTGATCTGACCTTGAAGCTTTATTTCCATTATTGGAATCACTATTATGATGCCCTAAGTGGCCACCCTTCTTTCCAGTTCCTTCATCAATGGCATGGCTCGTTGAACCTTCTGAAGAAGAGCTATAATTAGGCAATGGTACACAGCCAGCTTCAATCTGGCTAATATCCTCAACCAGAAGCTCATAATGATGTTTAATCTCTTCTACAGTTTTCCCAGGTACATCGGCTGTTATTTTCTCCCACCAATCTGAAGTATCTTCAGGATAAGTAGCAAGGGCATTCTCAAATGCCTTATCTTGTTCTTTAGTCCACAGAGAACCACTGCCCCCTTCATCCACAGACATCTAGCCTTCTCTGAGTTACCTACAGCTAATAGCAATCACAAGATGAGGAAAAGATATCTACCAAAGTGCTCCAGAATCTAGGCCAGCCTAAAAGCCACTCGCCAAAACCACAGATTTTCTTGGAAGTAGGATCTGAATTATTTCTAAATTTGGAATCACTAACAACCGGATTGACAACAGACTTTAATTATGGGAAACCAGGCTATGTCAGGCCATAGAGGTAAGCAAGAAGAGAAAACAAAAAGACCCCAGAAAAGGCCAAGAAAGCTGAACCAGAGTTCACCTCCAATAAAAATCACAGCCCCAGTGGAGTATGTGAAGAGTTCAATGGTGATTTGCTCCACAATTCAAAAACTTGGACTCTTGTGAATTGCTGACCTATTGTTAAATGAAAAGGCATCAAAGTTCAGTCAGACCATGAGAAATATCTGAAAATCACTAATTCGAAGATGCAATAAATAACAGCAAATAACAATATACAGAAATTAATGCTACGGTGAATTTAACGGTAAATGGTAATGAGGTTTAGGGATTGTGAGAGATGAAAGGGACAATGGAGAAACCAAACAAAGAAGAATAACCTAGAAGCCTGCAGTGAATAATAGGAGCGTTCACAAGGCCATTTCTAATTCCAACAAAAACAAGTCCTGTGTCCCCTACTTGACAACAACAGTTTTAACAGCACAGGCCCACAAAGAATTTATCATGTCATAATCTCCTTTCATCCACAAGTTTTACAGTACATATAGGCTACAACCTCTTTAACTCTTTTGTTTTTTCCCCAATCTAACTAAACAGTAGAATTAATCACAAATAAACAGCAAGATTGCGTTCCAAAATAGAAACTTTTAGAACAAAGAAGAGAGAGGTAAAGTAATGCTGTAGAAACATTTGAAATAGCAAATAATCCCATGCATCCCATTTGGGACTCAGCAGTGAGGAAAAACTAAGATCAAACTACAAAACACTGAACAAAGAAAGAAGCCTTTGATTTTTTGTCAAATTCAAAACCCTCAGCAAAATCTCTCCTCTTAGACTTTCTATGAGTCATATTTGTTTCCATCAATAAAGCACAAATAACAGTAAAAACCTTTAAGCAATACCTCAGGTATCAACCACAGATTTAAATACCCACTTGGAAAAAACTAGCTCCAGATTCCTTCCTTTCTCACTGTATAACCCCAGTAACTGTACAAAACACCATACAATGAAAGGCAGCCTACAACTCAATATCACAGTACTAGCACTGTAAAGACTTTGACATTGTAACTAGCACTAAAAACTTTACTTTCAAAACATGTACTACTTAAGTGAGAGAAGTTGCACAAAAAACAAACTGTTCAAAAAAAAAATCTGATCTTCACAGTGCACAACCTTACTTCTCCCCCACCTCCTTCTCTATATCACTGTAAATGTTAGAACTTTACTTGGAAACTAATAAAAGTTGATGACTTTGCAACTTCTACAATGCTTCTATTGATAAAACCCACAAGTTCAATAAAACAGAATTAAGCGGCTGATTGAACAAAAATTGGGAGAATCCAGAAATCAGATAAACCAAAAGAAAAAACCCATGAAAGCAAACAAAAAAAATGGGTCAAAAATTCGCCTAAAAAGGGAAAGAAATTTACAAAGGGCAGCCGTAGAAATTATGAATGATGTTGATGGGTTATCCTGAGAAAAAAAAATCATGTCAGGTTGGGTCAATTAGTCCTATCTTTTCAACAACAACTAATGCTACTTGCTTACACATAAAAAGACAGCTTGGACTGAAAAAGGCTCACCCCAAGTTGCCACACTGGAATCCTCAATACCCCATTAAAATCTGAGAAAAGATAGCAAAAAAAGAAGACCCTTTTTGAGAGAAAGTGGAAGAATTCGTTTTCTCTTCTTATGTTCCTTTTTTTTTTCCTCTTTTTCTTCTCTTTCTATCCAAAATGGACAGAGCCCCAGATTGATTCAGTAATTGAAGATAACCATGCCCAGTTTGCAGAGCAAAAAAAAAATATATACCATATTTATAATTATAGAGGCATGTCACATGTGAATGATTGATTACCTTTGGTGTTTTCTTCTTCACAGCCGCAGATATGAGTTAAAAAACTTGTAAAGTTTCAAACTTTGATTAATTGGTGCTGCCTTTATTTACAGTTTCTGGGGAATGATGATGCCGCTGGCTGCTGCTGTTAAACACGTAAACAGTCAGGAGTCACTGTTTATATATATATATATACTATACAGGTGTTTTTAAAACAGTAAGAAAAGGTTGTCAATAATTTTTTTTGGATAATTTTTATATGGATGTAATGAACTTTCTTTTTTTTAATAATGGAATTTCCTATTTCATTACCTAAGGGATTAGGTATACGATTTCTTGATTTTCTTTTCCTTATAATTGTAAGATTCTTCCCCCCAAATTTATCCATCAAATGACTGAATTTTATTTTTAGACACTCGAATTAATAAGAAGTATTTGAAATGATTTTTATTTTTGTTTTTAGATGTTTTTAAAAAATATTTTGATTTTAAAAAATATTAAATTAATAACTTTGATTTATTAAGCTATTTAAAAAAGTATCTAACATCAACGATAAACACGTTTTAATAGTTAATTTTTAAAAAAATAAAAAAGAACTAGAATGAAATTAGTATTATTATATTTGTATCACAATAATTAAATTGTTTTTTATAATAAAAATATGTCAATGTAATGCGGTTAGAAGATGATGCAATACTGCAAGAACATGTGCACGGCAAATCTTGCAAACATAAATGTCAAATAGAAACGACGAGTTAAAGGAAGAAACTACAGAAAAGTTTGGCATCATTTTGAATAAATAGTCTTTACACTTCACAGTGTCTGCAATCTCCTAAATCTCTAATTACACTGCAGTCATAGATTATATCATCTTAGGGATTTGCATTTCTTATTTAATCCAATATCGTCATAGACAGCATCGTTTGATGTGATGGATTTCATCTGAAATCTGGGCCAAATGGCTCCCTGCATAGATCTTCAAAGTGCTCTGATAATGCAAGATTCCTGCTTTAGGCACGTAAGAATTTGCTGGATAATATTGCTGGATAATATATATATATATATATATATGGAAACAAAACAAATTTTACTGCTGCTGCTGCTAGTATCGCGAAGATGCTGTAAAAATGACACCCCAGTTCTTACGGACAGGGAGATTGTTTCTAGTTTTTGTCTTCTCTACAAAGGTTTCTTGGCTTTGCTGCTGAGCTCAGCAATGAACAGGTTGCTATAGAGCAATCATAACTCGCGGAACAAACTGATACGTAGCATACATTGTATTTCTTTTCTGAGTAAATAATAATAAATAAATAAAAAGAGGTCCAGATGCAATGAGCGAGTTGTCGTGTCTTGATGTGCACCTTCAATTATCTGCCACATGAAGAAAAGATCAAGTGACTCAAGCTCTCCGGAACACATGTTCGGTGGGCTGCTGCGGCAAGTGAATTTGCTACATTTTCTATTGAATCGATGATGATTTCTTTTTCCCAGGTGAGGAAACTGCTTTGTTTCTTCCTTATGCCCGTCTTCTAATATATATATATATATATATATATATATATATATATATATATATATATATATATATATATTGTTCTTCGAGTATCTTGGTCCCGATAACAAGGGACGGCAAATTTTTTTTATGGGATTGTCAATTTGACCGAACCGAATGAAAACCTTTCATCACATGTATGTAGCTCACCGGGGCAAAAATTTAAAAAAGAAGAAGAAGAAGAAAGGTATTAATTGGGAATCTTTCGAGAAAAAATAAGTGTTGATTTTCAAGCTCGGAATTAGGACGGGGAACAACGCATGCTTAGATTGAACTAGACGTTGACATGCGATATATAGTGTGGATCCATGTTTTTTTTATAAAAAATAATATACAGATATTATTACAAGTGTGTTTCAAATAAATAAATCAATCAATCAATTACTAGTTTATATCAGATTTTATTTTAAGTAGAATATTAAAAAAAATAAAAATTAAAAGAATCAAAGTGAAAGGAAAAATAAAAAAACAAATTAAATGGCAAGTAGAAATTTTTTATTATAAGATTAAATTGAAAAGAAAAATAAATTTAATAAAATCAAAAAAATCAAACGAATAAAAACCAAAATAAAACTCATAAACTTGGATTGAATGATAAAATTAAAAACCAATAAAACTTTTATAAAAATAACAAGAAAAAATATCAAAAAAATAAGAATCAAATTAAAATATATATATGACAATTTGAACTTGAATAACTAAATAACAAACAAATAAAAAAATTTAAAAATGCCAAGAACAATAACAAAAATTAAAAATCAAAAGAATAAAAACCAAAGTTGAAATATCAATAACAATAGGACTAGCATGTAATTATCGGGGGAGTAGAGAAAAAAAAAGGAGGGAAGATTGACCGGCGAGAAACAGTCTTATCATTGTTAACACACGTCATACTATGAGTAAGAGGATACGATAAAAAGGTATTTTATGTTACTAGGAGCCGCCGCATACTCTGACCTGTGCATTGCACGCCCCAGTTACTTTTTAAATTTAATTAATATTTAAACTTTATTAAAAGACCACAATGTCTTTGATGAGTCTAAACAATCATAAAAGCCAAAGTGAAAAGATCAAAAAAACCCTATACACGTGGCTTAATTTTTTTTATTATAAGGGTGTACATGTTGTTTTATTGTATTTTTTAAAAATAAAAAGATAGAAACACCTTTCTTTGCTAATTTTAAAATTTTTGACTTGTAGGGTAATTTGATAATTCCACCGTACTAAAAAAATTAAAAAGATATATACCTTCGATCAATTCTTTTATAAAAAGATCAAAATAAGCCTGACAACAAAACCATTATTTTTTTAAGAAGGGCAATGATGTAAATAAACTATTATAATAAATAGTAAATTGTATGTGCATTGGCTTAGTAAGATGATCTAGAGGTTTCTTCTTGGTGAGTACTCAACTTTATCCTTACATGTTTTATTTATATGATTCTGTAATTAAATTAAATTATATAAATATATTTTTTTTATCATTAATGGGATCTTGGTTCCTTTGCTAGTATAATAATGACTATTATTATTACAGTACAGGCCTACTAGATTAACAATGCTAAAAATCACTCTTCATTCAGTGATGATTTTCTTAACCTAAACAACTTTTTTGGTTGGGTGATGGCTGTAAAGGTATAGCTGGGTGCTTTTTTTATTCAAGAGCTTTCTCAAACGTTGAGGTATATTCAACTTTAGTTGTAGAATCTGTTCTAGTGTTTTGTCTAAAATTCTTTCAGCTCGTAGCACCATTTTTCAGAGTCAAATATAGGTAGACTAATTTTTTTATTTTTAATATCTAATTGAAAACTAATATCTAAATAATTATAAATTACCAACCCATCTTTTTCGTGAGCTATAAAAACATTCTTAGTTCTTCTCAAGTACATAAGAATATTTTTGATGATCTTCCAACGACTCTCACCTTGATTAAATTAGTATTTACCCGTCATACTCGAAGTATAAGATGCATATGATCTTGTACATAGCATTTTCAAAGTTTGCTGAATCATTTACATCATATCTCTCTCAATTTATATTTTAAAACACGTATTTTTATAGAAACATATCCTATGCAAAATAGATAAGTATTATCTTTTAGGTTCTTCCATACTAAACCATTTTAGTATCTTGTCCGTATATGTGAACCGAGATAACCCAAACAATCATGTAGATTTATCTCTATATATCTTTATTCTTGATATATAGGTTGTTTTTCTCATATTTTTTATGAAGAAATTCTTAGACAACTATATATTTACTGACCAAAGTAAAGTAATCACGTGTTCTATAAATAATATGTCGTCTACATATAATATTAGAAAAATGACTCCATTTCAACTAATTTTTTTCGTTTTGTACACATGATATTCATCCATATCTTTAATGAAATCAAATTGTTTGATTATTTCATCAAGATAAATATTTCAACTTCTTGAAAGTTACTTAAATTCATAAATAATTTTTCATAACTTATACACTTTATAGATAAACTATTATAGTAAATTGTGTGTGCAATGGCTTGGTAAGATGATCTACAGGGTTCTTTTTAGTGAGTACTCAACTTTATCTTTACATGTTTTATTTATATGATTTTCTAATTAAATGAAATTATGTAAGTATATATTTTTTTTATCAGTGATAAGATCTTGATTCCTTTGCTAATGTAATAATGACTACATTGTTATCACAGTACATGGCTACTAGATTAACAATGCTAAAAATCACACTTCATTCAGTGATGATTTTCTTATTCCAAACAACTTTTTTTTTTCTCAAACGTTGAGGTGTATTCAACTTTAGTTGTAAAATTTATTATAGTATCTTGTTTAGGATTCTTTTAACTCGTAGCACCATTATTCAGAGTCAAGTATAGCTAGACTAATTTTTTTTTTTCAATATCTGATTGAAAACTAATATCTAAATAACCATGAACTACCAGCCCATCTTCTTCACGAGCTAAAAAAACATTCTTAGTTATTCTTAAGTACTTAAGAATATTTTTGATGATTTTCTAGTGACTCTTACCTGGATTAAATTAGTATTTACTCGTCATACTCGAAATATAAGATGCATATAATCTTGTACATAGCATTTTCAAAATATGTTGAATCATTTACATCATATATCTCTCAATTTATATTTTAAAACACATATTTTTATAAAGACATATCCTATGCAAAATAGATAAGTATTATCTTTTAGATCTTTCCATGCTAAACCATTTTAGTATCTTGTCCATGTATGTGAATTGGGACAACCAAAACAACCATGTAGATTTATCTTTATAAATCTTTATTCTCGGTATATAGGTTGTTTTTCTCGTATCTTTTATAAAAAAATGCTTTGACAACTATATATTTACTGACCAAAATAAAGTAATCATATATTCTATAAATAATATGTCATCTACATATAATATTAGAAAAACAACTCCATTTCAACTAATTTTTTTTTGTTTTGTACACATATTCATCCATATTTTTAATGAAATTAAATTGTTAGATTATTTTATCAAAATAAATATTTCAACTCCTTGAAAGTTACTTAAATTCATAAATAGATTTTCATAACTTAGACACTTTATAGATAAATTCCTTGGATTCAAACATATCCCATGACTGGAATAAAACAACTTCGCATCATATGTCAAAAAGTAGAAAGCTTAAACCTACCTCATAACCATAATTCTTTTGTGAACTTGAAATCATAAAGGTTGAGCGCAGAAAGTGTGTAAATGTCAAACTTTATCAATGGTCACAAAAAAAAGTGGTCCGTAGTTTTGGATAATCTCTTCCTGTTTTTCTCTCCGGCCCCACAGATTTTATAATTTTTTTTGTCAATCTTGCATGAACTTTGTAGCAAAAGTCATATTCTGATTGGAAGTCAAATATTCTAGTTCTTATCAACTGTCCAGGATTTATTTATTTTCTTTTTAGCTGTGCTTTTAAGAATTACTTTAACATAAGCATGAGTGAAAAGATATTTAGCACGAGGCGTCTTAGCAAGAGCATAATTGTTATTATTTTTTAAAGTATTTTTTATATTGAAATATATTAAAATAATATTTTTATATTTTTTTAAAATTATTTTTAAAATCAGTACATTAAAACAATTTAAAATATTAAAAAAATAATTTTTAATAAAAAAATTAATTTTTTTTAGACATAGATACAATCACGTTCCAAACTCTTTGTAACTCTTAAAATGTGTTTATGCCTAATCCATATCGTTAACCTCGGCTTTGGAATGGAGAATCCAGCAAGGTTTAAGATAATCCAAGCTTCGGAGGACCAGAGCCATGGAAGCTTCAGCCTTTTTTGGGTTTGGTCTTCTCAACTTTCCTGGGCTAAAATCACCATATTACTGGGCTGGTCATTGATTTGTTGGGCCGCCAATTTTACAATCACCAGGCCTTTAACTCTCTTTAACTTAAATTTATTTTTTTAAAATAATTTTTAAAAAATAAAAAAATTTATTTTAATATATTTTAAAATAAAAAATATTTTAAAAAATAATAGTTATTACAACATTTCCAAGCATTCATTCATTGCACCATTTATTTTCCTTTCCTTTGGTAACGGCTCTGAATTAAATCCAGGCTTACTTTTCTTGATCGAGGTAAAGTTAGGCAAGCAATACATGATAGGATATGAGGACTTAGCTACGTTATCAATATACCAAATTGCTTAGTGTAGTTATATGTGTACACGTGGGTAAATATTAATCTAGTATTCTTCATACTTTTAAAGCTTATGCTCAGCGACACTACAACATTAATAATATTTTTTAACAAATCAAATAATATTTTTTTTATTTTTTATTTATTTGTTTATGGATAGAATTCTATTTACTAATGAATTTTAAAAAATAAATAAATAAATTACGAATGTTTAATAGGTTATGAAGTGTTATTAATAAAATTAACTGATATTATAGCCGATCAGAGTATTAATTTTGTGAAATATTAACCGCAATCCCATCTAGACTCCCCCAAATCCTCTTCTTCCAGCTCTGAAAACCCAAACCCTAACCCACCAAACCAAAACTCCACCTGGTCCTTTGGCTTTCTCATCCAAACCTTAGCAATCAAATCTGAATCCATCATCGAAATCTACAAGAAAGACCCAGGCAAGCCATCGGTGGTATTGGATCCTCCATGTGGAAAATAATTGTCCTATATGGCTAGAAAACAGAAACTATTTCAATCTTTCAGTGTAATTGATCAAATATGTGCCAAGTTTCCAGATACTTGAGATGAAGATGACTTTGAGCCTTTAAATATCCATCGCCAATCTTGCAAACGGCAAACAGTAAAAGCAAAAGGAGAATGATACACAAAGGGCATTTGATCTCTTTTATGGCTGCCCCACTACTTTTTGTATGTATACAGTTGCTTATCCATGTCAAGAAGCAGGGAAAGGAAGATTAAGAATTAATAAAAAGGGGAAAGAGGCGGCTTTTTGTGAGAGGCAGGAAGGTGATGATAATTGTTAGGATTAGCTACCTATTTATACCAAAATTTTCTATTTATTGTTTAATGGGTCTGGATAGGTTTGGGTCGGTTTCTAACTCAAAACCGAAACCAAACCGGACCTGTTAAAATTTATGGTTTTGAAAATTGATTTAATCGGTTTTTAATTTCGGTTCGGTTTTTTCAATTAATTTTTTTTCAGTTTTATCGGTTTTCTCGATTAATCAATTATTTTGAACACCCCTACATAATATATTAACAACTTGGATAATAATCCAAGTCCCCACTTAACAAGTCCCCACTTAACAAAAAGCCACAAGAATATATAAGGTATATTTATCTCAGATACAAAATAAAAAACTCACAAGGACTCACTTGTTAAACATGCATAAAAATATATATATATATATATATATATATATATTTCTTAAATATTATAAAAATTCTTATTTATAAGTTCCTATTCATCTTCGCTAACCACATTAGGTTTATTGAAACTACACATCTAGCATGGGTCTTACAATTTTATTTTATTTTAATATTAAGGTCTCTCGAATAAAAGAGAAAAACAGTAAAAGAAAATGCTTGATTTATGGGGTGGATTTCTCATGGTAGGGAAGGTTATGGGCTGAACTGAATATTACTAGGCTCGTCATGTTAGCTAGTTGGGTCCTATCATCAAGGACTTGTTTGTTTCAGTTTTACACTGTAGCCCATGCTCTAATTACCAGGCCTGGCCTTTTAGTTAATGCTAGCACGAGTTCTCATTGGTTAACTCGTCTTTTTTCGCTTGGCTACCATCATTAATTAGTTCCACCTTTAGGTTTTCTTCCTTCCTTCCCGAGGGGGTACAGCTTTTCTTCAAAACAAAGAACAAGAAATAAAATAAAATAAGTAACAGGCACAATAAGTCGAGAGAAAATCATACCTATCCCATTAAAAGATGTAAGAATTCTCTTTCATGTTAAAAAATTATTTTTTTTAGTTTCTCTCTTATTTTTATTCCTTTATCCATGTTACAAGTATTAATTAAATCCATAACATTTCTCAATTTCTCAAGGGAAATCTAATCTATCATAACTACATTAAAATCAAAACTTAAGATGTCTTAAATAATTATTTTGAAGAAAGTTATCCCTAAATCACAAACTTTGATATGTCACGATTTCAAATCAAATGTATCATATTTGGATTATTTGTATTTCATGTTACTATCACATAACAAGGTCAACATTTGTGAGCTAAATTGTTTTTTAATGAAGTCATAAAAAAAAAAACTCATGAAGTTGGTTGATGTGCTTTATCAATCTTGAAAAAAAAAAAAACATTGAAGAGTAACGAATTTTCTATACTCAAATTAGCATGTGTATATATATAAAATACATAAGAAGAGAGAGAGAAAAAGTGAGCATTAAAAAATAAATATCTTGTCCAAAAATTAGATGGACTAATCTGATTTGGCCTAGTTTCATGGTCTTCGGCCAACTTTTCTTACTATAAATTGTTTTTGTATTTGATCTTTATACTTGTAACTAGATATATTTATCACTTGAATTTTAGAGTTTTTTATGTACAAAAAACTATATTATTAACAGAAAAAATGATGCCAATATTCATTTGGTTGGTTATGATGATTCTTGGTCGAAGTGTCATGCTATGATTGTAATGGATGCATGCTTAATGAAAAATGTTGGTGATGGTAGTGTATATATATTACACATGCTCAAAAACAAAAAAAAACACCAACATCATATATATATATATATATATATATATATATATATTAAAAAATTAATATATGAAAAGTTGATGATGATGATCATTGAAATCCATAAAAATACATAAAAAAATAAGCTCAACTGAATTGATCAGATTAAATTAACATTAATTATAAGATTTTTTAATAGCTAAAAAATTCAATAGTTTGAAAAAGGTTAAACAGTTACAATATTTTTTTTCTTCACAAAAATTTCCACTTACTTTTTTGGGGTACCATTAATTTTTATTTGATTTACAAAGATTTCTAGTAAATGTGATCAATTTATGCATATCAAAGCTAAGAAAATAAAAATGTTCTACGAGGATATATCTTAACTGGTCAAATCCTGAATTTATTCTTTATAAATTATTAATTTAAATTCCACAAATCTCAGAGTCACTGGAAGCTTACATGATTGTTAATTTCAAAACTCGTAAAATTGATCAAAATACATGTAAATTGTTCAAACATCCACTTTAATTTAAAAAAAAATATCTACTCTAAATAAAACTCAACGTGTTTAAGTTTAGCAATACTTATAGACCGTTTAATTAAGTATTTTTCAAATTATATTATACACCAATGTTTTGTTTTGGATGGATTTGATATATAAACCGTAAGGAATGTGGATCAATACAAAAATAAAAGAAGAACCATCGATTTAATACATTAACGAAACATAAAAAAGATCTTGTAATTATCTATGTAATTGTCGAGAAAAGGTTTATCATCCATACGAAAACTGAAAACTAGAAAAAAATATGAACAAGAACATCATCCTCTTGTAGCCTTCTACCTAAGATGAATTTTCTTAACAACATGATTACTGTCCCAACAGCTGTTAAGGTATAATTAACATCAGGTGAATAATAATTCTCCACAAAGCAGAGAGAGAGAGAGTCGGTTGATCTCAGCTTCGAAGTACACACAACGTGATAGACTCTACTAGTGTTTCTTTTTCCCCTTCAAGTTTCAACTGTCCGACTCCAAATCGTCAAACCCCACCTCTCACCCTCTAGAAACCTGTCCGTTCTCTCTCTAAAACCTGCCCCTTCTCTCTCTAAAACCTGCCCCTTCTCTCTCTAAAACCCTCTGTAATTTAGATCTCACTTACAATGAGCAAGACCTCAATAATCATATACATAACTATAGCTCTACTTTTTCTTTTACTAGTGACTCAAACTCCGAATAAACCATCAAACCACCGCAACCGCCGCATCAAGATCCGCTCTAAATTCGACTTCGAACCCCGCCACCACAACCACCACCATGAACCCGTGCCTTTTGACCCCCTTGTTGCTGACATTGAACGCAAACGTGAAGACAAGGAATGGGAGAAACAGTACTTTGAACATTCACATCCTGAATTTGTTCATGACTCAGCTGCTGCTGGTCACGAGTCACAGCCCGAGTGGGAGGATTTTATTGATGCTGAAGACTATGTGAATGATGAAGAGAAATTTAATGTCACTAACAGGTAAGTAAAGATGGGTTTTTTGTGTTTTTGTGTCGAGGATTGGATTTTTGTAGTTGTTTTTTGTGATGAACTTAGGATTTTATTGGTGCTTATGCTGTCATTAGTAGGTAATAAAGAAAGGGTATCTTTCATTTTGCTTTTATGTGTTGAAGATTGGACTTTTGTTGGTCTTTATGTTATAGAGAATGGATTTTTATGTTGTATGTGGTATATACTGAATTTTTTAAAGTGTATGTATAGGTTGTTGGTGTTATTTCCAAAGATTGATGTGGAACCAGATGATGGTTATGTGAGTGAACATGAATTGACTGAGTGGAATTTGAAACAATCTGAGAAGGAAGTTATGCATAGGACTAAAAGGGAGATGGATGTTCATGATAAAAATCATGATGGGTTTGTTTCATTTGCGGAGTATGAGCCGCCCAGTTGGGTACGGAATTCAGGTAAATGTCCTTACTCCTCTCTTGTAATGCATTTTTATATGTATAGATGTTTGTGTGGTCCTTACTCCTCTCTTGTAATGCATTTTTATATGTATAGATGTTTGTGTGAACATTCTCATGTTTTTGAGTTATATATTTGAAGTTTATTCCCATTCTGTTTTAATAAAAGTATCGTGTAAAATCATCTTCTCGACAATAAAGTTGACAAGCTATCCATTTTGCTGAACTCTGAGACGTGTTACCTCGTGCATAGGTTGTGGTTCTACCCTCTAGGTCAGTGATGTAAATCAGTGATGTGAATCAGTAAACAACAATATGGGTTAAATATCTAGCAAATTGCTAACCTTGTGGTGTTAGTTGATTCGGGGACTTTTTTAGAAGCTGCTCAAAAAACAGATGTTATTCTTGATACTGTGTCTGTAATGATTTTCTCAGACACCTAAGATTACATTTGAATCACGCTTTTATAAGTACACTTTACCATTACCAACGAAGTTCTTTTTTTTCCTCAATTCTTTATTCGAGGATCCATGTCAACATCCTATTGTTTTTTTTTTGTGTGCGCGCGCAACTGTAAGTAGCTGATTGCAGAATCATAAGCCATCTTGACCTTGTTTTATGTGATTTTCAGACAACAATTCTTTTGGTTATGATATGGGTTGGTGGAAAGAAGAACATTTCAATGCATCAGATGCAGACGGAGATGGCTTTCTGAATATAACTGAGTTCAATGAGTGAGTTTCTACTTTGTTTACCAAGTTCAATTTATGAAAAGAGAACTCATTTACTTTTTTCTGATTGATGTGTGCCATTCCTGATTTTCTATATTTCAGCTTTCAACATCCTGCTGACAGCAAAAACCCAAAGCTACTTCAATGGTTGTGCAAGGAGGAAGTAAGGTGACAGAGATTACATCAATTTGCCACTCTTAGAGATTTGTACTTTGCTTCTTCTAATCTGCGTATTCTTTGATTTGCCATTTGGCTTTGGCTTCTGTGGTAGAGATTTAGGGGAGTGAGGTCAAGCCTGGGGTTTGAATCTTACAATCAAAAGGAAAGAAAAGCTGAAACATACTACTGTTGACTCCAGTTTCCACTTTCTTCATTTTTCCTCATGGCAGTATGCTAGCCTAACTTGAATAGCTAGTGCTTTTTTTAGTGAGCTTATTCTAGATAAACTAAATCAGATTATTGATTGAATGAATCAACATGAAGACCTAACTTTGTGTTCCCTCTAAGTTCAGACAAAAAACAACAGTTTTACATGATTTCATATAATCCAAGGAGCTGTGTTCTAGAAACATTTCATGGACTTTTCTCTGACATCCCTATGGCTCCATGGGGGACTATTTGTCAGAGTCATTTTATGTTAAAAATTGTGGAAAGTTTTAGCAGGAAAATCTGGAGAAATATTTTTATCTAGTTTGAAATTGATAATAATGTAAGTTCATAAAAGGTCATTTAGATGGTCTATCTAGCATGAAGAGTTTGGGTTTAGAACTCGTTGCCCTTGTGGATAAAAATAGGTATCAAAATATTATAATTTAAGTTTGTAGAATGCAGTACTTTCTTCTTGGTTTCTAGGTTTCTGCTTTAATGAATTAAATGCATTGCAAATAAAAAATTCACTTATCAGTATTGTACTTTAACATTTAGTTACTCTGTCTCTTTGTTCCTTCTTTATTAATTATTCCTTCTCTCAGGGAAAGAGATTCTGACAAAGATGGCAAGGTTAACTTTCAAGAGTTTTTCCACGGGCTATTCGATTTGGTGAGAAATTATGATGAAGAAGGTCATAATTCTTCACATCTGTCAGACAATTTAATGGAGGCCCCTGCTAAGAAGCTGTTCAATGAGCTAGACAAAGATGGTGACGGGTATTCATCTAGTGTTCTCTCTGCTTTTCTTTTCTTTTTTTCTTGCTCTTTAGTGTTCTTTGACTAGTAATCTTATTTCCACAAATGGTTTGGAAGTTCCATTAATACCTTGACTTGGCTGTGTGCCCTTCATAGATTTTTGTCAGACATAGAATTGCTACCTATAATTGGGAAACTTCATCCATCAGAGCGTTATTATGCAAAACAACAAGCTGATTACATCTTGTCACAGGTAATATCTTGACTGCAAATTGCTTTTATGTCTGATTACTCTGTGCTTGCTAGCCTTGTTACCTTTGTATTTGTAATGGCAAAATGATGATTTAGAAGATATTTTGAGTGTAGAAGGTCCATTTTGAATATTATATGAAATATATTGCAGGCTGATACGGATAAAGATGGGCGTCTATCCTTGACAGAGATGATTGAGAACCCATATGTATTTTACAGTGCTATTTTCAGTGATGAAGACGATGACTATGACATTCACGATGAGTTCCGTTAATTTCTGCTAGGCAGGTGGTACTGCTACTCTACCTTCCCTTTTTTCTTAAAAAAAAAGAAGAAGTCATTTTAACTACGTTTTGCACTTAAATTTATTTATTTTGCATCCTTAATTACAGGATATTTCTCAAAAAAAGAAAGCAGCAGTAGAACTCATTCTTTTGTGGTTTATACATTGGTAATGATAAAGTAGGATTGCGCATCACAACTTTCTTTTTGGGTGAGTGCTTGTGCTGTCATATAATTCCACTGTTTTTTGTGTTCTTTTCTTTTCTTTTTCTGAATGATTTAAGGTGCAAAAAATAAAGGTTTTTATTCTCATTCTTGCAGATTGCTATGGAGCTCAACTCATTCTGTAGTGAAATTTACCACTGGATCATATGGTTGGCCTATCGACTTTCTGGCAAAAATTTGTTGAATTACGCTTGTTTTTTAGATTTTTGGTTTTCAATTTGTGATATTTCTATCTAGTCAACATGCAAGTATGTATTATATAAGACTTAACATCATTAATTGTTTAGAGCGAGGTAATTTGAAGCAATCGGCAGTAGCTTTTGTACACTGTCAAAGATGAGTTTCTAAGAGTTTCAGCCAAGACTTTGCATTCGACTAGTGCAAAATTAGCATTTTTCGTTATTCTTATTTTCGCTACAGTCATAATTTTTCAAGTTAAAAGGCCTGATCTATCAATGGAGCAAGCAAGCTTGATTTAAAGGCCAGATTTATTTTACATGGTGCAGTTTGACTTGAAATGCTGGTTTTCTATATCTAAATGAATCTCAGGTTCGTTAATTGATTCTGTAGATTACGTTTATGTGGGTAATCAATCATTCCCACTGATGGAGTCCTGGGAAAAACTTGCTAAAAAACACAAATATTCATGTAACAGGTTCTCTAATTACAAGGTTGACTAGGGCAACTTTGAATTTGCTGTGAGGTCTTCAAGAGTTTGCTAGAACATTTGCTCCTTTGAAAGTAATGGACATCCAAGAACTCGACGTCCGTGTTTTTTATTTACGGGACATGTTCTGAAAGTGCTTTTGGAACCACTCTTAGAGCGACCCTTTAATAAATCTGTCATCACGCAATCTCCTATAGGGAACCGGCTCTGCTCTCCTGTTGATGTTGCTTTGTTGCTGATCACACTTAAATTTCATTTCATAATCATTCCAAAAATTTCAGAGCATTCCCCCCTTATTATCGAGATAAACAAGTCGTTTTATAAAAAAAAAATTGCCCAGAGTAAGAACAATGGCAGCTGAGTTTCTCAAGTTTGCCTAGGAGGGGACATTGGAAGGGTGGGCTCCTTTGCTGCTGAAGGGATCATAGTTGCGTGGGGATTGAAAGGACAGCTGCAAAGTGTAAACGAGTCGAAAGCTGTTCTCCAAGATGCTGGGAAAAGGAAAGTGAAAGGCGAGCCAGTGAAAGGACAGGTGCAAAATGTAAACAAGTCAATGACATTAATAAAAGCTTTCTCTGAGATGCTGAGAAAAGGAAAGTGAAAGACTAGTGAAATCAAGAAACTTTCAGTAAGTTGGCTGTGGGCTTGGGATTACATCTGTAAATAGAACTCATGAAGTTAGCTGGGATCCTGACCCAGAGACAGATTCCTTCTTTGACAGCTCGCAAATTGTCATAGAAATGGAGGAAGATGTGTCTAAAGTTATGGAATTGCTTATTAAATCAACAAGTTATTCCGGTCGTCTCGACTGTGGGGATGGCGGGTCTCGGAAAGAATAGTGTAGCAGAAAAAAAGCTTGTGTGTGAAGCAATGAAGGAGAGAACTTTTTGATGTAACAGTATGGGTTTGTGTTTCTAAAGATTTTAATGAAGGCTGGATTTCAGGAGAAATGCTGAAACGGGTGGTGTAATTCTTTTGTTTATGTGTTTTAAATTTTTTTAAAAAAAATTATTTATTTTTATTTCAAATAAATATTTTTTTAATGTATTCATATTATTTTAATGTATTAATAATAAAAATAATTTTTAAAAAATAATAGATATTATTTTGATGTATTTTTAAATTAAAATCATTTTAAAAAACAACCCCAAACATATTTTGAAACATGCTATCATCTAAACACGATTACAAAAAAAAACCTTGAGAAAAGCAAAATGTTGTGCTTCAAAAAAAATTTTATTTTTTTAATTTAAAAAATATTCTCCAACATAAATATTATAATATGCAATATATAAATATTTAAAATTATTTATAGATAAATGCAAAATTTATCTCAAAAAAACTTTTACTGATGTTAGTAAAAAATCGAAATTTTATCATAAAACTTTGTTCCACGTCGGATTAAAATTCTTCTTTCTTTTCCAAGTCCTGTTGAACGTAGATTTTATCCCATATAAAAAAAAAGGGGGATTATTCTTCTCTTACAAGGCATACCAACACATATAAAACAAGGTACTGTCCTTAAAATGTAAAGTATTGAACTAAAATCAGTGTAAATATTAAGACGAAACCTAGCTAGTCAGCTAAAAACAATGTGCAATCCACTGTTCATCTATACTGGATTCAAACAATGTTTTTTTTTTTTTTTTTTCTGTCCTTTGACATTAGATTCAAACAATGTTCTTTATTCTTTTCTGTCCTTCGAAGATTCTTGTATCTTGATTGTCGGAATTTATTTTTTAATTTTATTATTTTATGTTGTGTTGATTTAAAATTAAATTTAATAAATTATTTTAATTTATTTTTTATTGTGTTGTTGCTACTGGATTTTGCAAAAAAAAAAAAAAGAGGTTTTGTTGCTTTCAATAAATTAAACATTGGGGATCAGCAACAAGGTAAGTTATTTTTTAACTATCAATTAAGCATTTTTTACAAACTTTGGCTTGTAAAGTTTTTTCATTTTTATTTTGACCCTTTTACTTTAAAATTTTACGTTTTGATATAAAATTTTATTTTATTTACATTTTAATTATCAAGTTTGAAAAAAAATCACAATAAAATAATAAATAAAAGAGAAAACGATCGGTTAGTCAAATATTATAAATAAAAAATCCAAAATTAGTATTAATATATTTTTTAAAAAAGATATTGTTAAGGTGTTTTAAAACTTTTATATTATTAAAAAACATGGATAATGATGGAAAAAGATTTTTTTTTGTTTAATTTTATGTGTTTAATTGATCCATGGGAGTTTTGAGTTGACAATTTAACTTATCAAGATTCTAAGTGTTTTATTATATTTTTTAAAATGAAAATAAAATAAATAAATGGTATTTTAGTCCAAAAAATCCTACTTGATTTTCCTGCCCCCTTTTCAGTGGGTAAAATTTAAACAAGCAAATAACATGTTTATTATCGTGTAAAAAATGCAAGGCACGCGGCATAGCCTTGATGGCCCACGTGCGCTGAAAATTCTTTCCTTGGTCAAACATGAGAGCCCCCATTTCTTTGTGTGTCCTTTTTATGTTTTCTTTTTTCAATATTTTTTTATTTTGATTAAAATGTATTATAAAAATTTCTTAACAATATATTTACATTGTTATAAAATTTTATCATGATTTTTAAATAATATAATATATTTACATTGTTATAAAATTTTATCTTGATTTTTAAATAATATTATATTTTTTTATAGGAATGGTAATAAGTGGTAAGTAAAGATGGGTTTTTACTTATTATTCAAGCATTCTCATTATTTTTATATATATTTGAAAAACAAAACCTCTTAAAATAAATAATTATAGTTATATTTTTTATTTTTATTTTTTATCAATATAAGTATTCGGACCAGTATGTTTATCTCGACTAATTTCATGAATCCTAAAATTAATAACCATTTAAATTTATAATAATTATCATGTTAATAATTAAAAGTTTCGAACTAAATTATAGGATAATCAAGCTATTTAACTCTAAACTCTTATCATCTATTATATAGTTTTTTTTTAGTGATATTTTTAAGAATCAGCTGATCATACCATTCTCATAAAATAAAAGAAATCAAAAGAATAGAAATAAAAAATAAATTACATCGCGACCGACACTTGCCTGGTAAATTTTTGCTCTCCCCTCTTTACTTTTTCTGTGGTTGGAGATTCTGTGGTTCACAGTTCATTTTCCACCAAAGCAATCGCAGTCGCCAGCTGTCTTTACGACCCCAGAACAAAAATCAATCGTACTCGGCTGGCTGCAGGCCAACTTAGACCCAGCCCCTCATTTGTCTGTAAGTGGACCCTACCATCACATGCATTACCGCGTGGCATGTTTTCAATTTGAGGAACCAGGGGTGGCCGTGGTCCTGTATTATTCCCTGGTATAAATCATTCTAACAATCAAATTACCAAATGTCAGAAGTTTTTAACAACATTTTGGCACGTTTGTTTTGTAGTCGTGGAAAGCTTTTACCGCTTCTTTTATTTTCCAAATTTTCAAATTATTTTAAAATATTAATATTAAAAATAAATTTTAAAAATTTTAATATATTATTTTAATATATTTTAAAATAAAAAAATACCTAAAAAAACAATATCTAACACAATGTTGAATGGGCTCTAATAGGGTTTTTGAAATAATGGTATAAATTGTTTTTCATATTACCTTTAGTCTGGAAATTCATTCAAATAATATATATTTTTTTATTTTTTAAAATTTTATCTTCAACATTTAACTTGAAAAAAAATAAATTTAAAAATATAAAAAAATAATTTGAAGCGAATACATTTTTCAATAAATGACAAAGAAATGGTTCAACCATTACGCTAGATGGTCCCTAACCTACACTCTCTTCACCACGGGTCATGGTTTTTTTTTTATAAAAAAAACAAGTATTCAAGCTATCTTGTTATATTTTTTTTTACGTAAATAAATTCAAATTATAAATTGAAAATTTTATCCGGATATTTCATCAAATAAATCGATAATTATCCATGTAAGTAAACAAAAAAAATTGTTAACAATGATTAAAAGAGAAACTGTAAAAATTGAAAGAAATGTATAGATCATGATATTTGATATGAAAAAATAAGATATTTATCTGTTTGTTTTTACTTGATTTGTTTATTGAAATCAATAAAAGATAATGGATTATAGAAACACATATGAAATTTGGTGAAAAAAAAAATATTATGCAAGGTTGATCGAAAAAATCAAAAAAATTATTTTTAAATAACTATTTTTTATATAGAATAAAGATTCCATGTATAATTTTTTTTAAAAAAAAATTCTTCAAAAATAAAATGCAAAACAAATCTTTAAAAAACCTCTATAAAAAAAAGGCCTGCAGAACTTGTGATCTAAATTATGAGATTGTGACAAACCAATAAAAAAGAAATTGAATATAATCACAAAACTATTTTTTATATAAAAAAATATTATATAATGATAAAAAATCATAAAAGAAAATGAGAAAAAAAAATATAATCGTGTTAACTCTTAAAACTCATGACCCATGTTATTTGATCGGAAGTGCGACAAATAGGAAAGCCAAGAAGCCCAATCTTTAATAGATCAGACGTAGAAGGATGAAACTAAAAAAAAAAATAGAGAGCATCAAAAAAATTAAATTGGAAAATAAATTAACAAGAAAATTAAAAAATATATATCAAATTTGATTAAAATATGAAAATAAAAACCAACATAACTTTAACAAAAAAGCTAGGAAAAAAAATCATAAATCAAAATAACAATGAGTGAATTGAAATAAATAATATATGAAAAATTATAAATCAATAACTAAATTGAAAACATAAAAATGTTTTTAAAATGGCCAGGGATGAAAATAAACAATAAAAAAATATATAAATTAAAAAAAAAGGGACACGAATGTACTTTCTTTAAAATAGAGAGAATAAAAGGAAGAAAAAAATAGATCATCGATGACAAACCATCCATCATCCGCTGTCACACGCTGTATTATGAGGAAGAGAGTGTAGTGGCGCTACCAAGGACAAGACGAAAAGCCAAGTTTGATCAACTGGTGGTGTCACACACGCCATCCAAATAATACAAACTCTACTAACATGCCGACGCATAATATGTATGTGTCAATAATTTTTTAAAATAAAAAATTTATAAAAACATCAAAATACCCCTCGTAACCTAAAAAATTACAAATAAACGTGTGAAAAGGGTAAAAAAGACCATTAAATGCATTCCTTGATTTTTTTTAAGGGTGAAAATGTATTTTAACTTTAACTGGAGAAGGGAAGAACAAAAAAAACCCCTGGTCAATATCTAATTTTCTTTTCCTTTACTTTTAGGATAATTAAATATTTTTACTGTTTTTAAAGTCCATGAGAAGATAAGAAAAATTATTAATCAATAATTCTAAATTTTATTGATTTTGATGGTAAAAATATAATTTTACTATATAAAAAATATAGAAATAATTTAGATCTCCCGGATAATTTTTTAATAATCAACGAACCATTAAAAAAATATTAAAATACCCTCACAACCAAGCCTTCCATTGTTTCCACTCAATAATAAAATAATAATTTTATCATAGCAGTTTATATTAAATGTAAAATCTCTACACGTTCAATATCAAAGCTGAGACGTCATAGACTAATAAAAACATGGTTTCAGAGTTCAAAATGTGTCCACCAAATAAACATTATATCGAGGTCCCACTTCTCTGGTTATGTATGTGTATATAAACATGTTGTATGGTATTATAGTGGATTCTTCTCGAAATAAGTTACCAAGTGACATGTTTTTTTATTTTTAAAAAAATAAGTATTTGATGACACACATTTCAACTAATCCTATAAATTCTAAAATTAATAACTATATAAATCTTAAATAACTATCTTATTAATAATTACATGATTTAAACTTAAAATAACAAAAAAAAAAAAAAAAAACCTTTTTATTTGAAGCTCTGACAATTAATATGTTTGCTACGTGCAGGAAAAGTTCCGTTCACCCACAATAACACACGCTAGATGGGAGGGTTACTCGGCAATTTGGTTCCTTTGAATACACATACCACAGATGAAGGGCCTTTAAAGTAGGTGATTAAAAAAATTAAGTGCTATACTTGTATAAAATTTAATTCTAATGAAGTAATATCAATTTTTGTATTTTTATTTGAGTGTTTATACCTCTCTATTTTTACAATTAAGTGTTGATACTTTTATTTTTTGTATTTGAGTCCACTGATCTTTATTTTCTTCAATTAAGTTTTTATACTTTTTTCTCTCTAACATGTTGCTATATTAGTATTAAAAAAAAAAATATCTTGAATTTTTCTGGTCAAATTATATTTTTACGAGTTATATAAATTGTTTTTAGATCTATATATTCAATCGTATTATATCAAATCAACTTTTATATAATTTAGATTTTTTTACCGGGAAAAAACATCAATAATATCTAAACATTTCTCTTATACTCAATACAAATTTAATTCGACTCATAATGTAATGTAAGTTAATAATCCAGTGTATGATAAATAAACACTTGTTATTTTTACAGTGGGACTTAATATTTACAATTATTTTTAAAAAGTAAAAACAATAAATAAAAAAAAATGTAAAGAATACAGAGAAAATATATGTTTTTATAATCAAAACACAACAACCCAAAAAAAAAAAAAACATGGAAAGGAGAAAAAATAAGAAGAAGAAGACACATCATGTTTCAACGGGGAAGTTTATCCGTTTATTCTTCTTGAATGGCTGTTCAATTAGTAATGGGTTATCCAAGGGACACAGCATTGATTATTGACACATATTATAGTCATAAAGTCCGAAGACATTTGATTAAAAAAACAAGTCACCCTTAAATACATATATAAATAAATAACATTTATTTCCGAAATGAACCTTCAGGAAGCCTGTAGCGTAAAAAGACTTGATCAGCCGAGCAAATCATATATGGTCAAGTCTTTTTTTATTTATTTATATTAAATATTTAGTTAACTTGAACACACTTTAATTGATCTTAAAAATTTTAAAATTAAATTAAATTTTGTTAAAAATAACCTTCAGAAAAAAACTTGATTATCCGAGCAAATCATACATAATCAAGTCTTTTATTTTTTTAATTTATTTATATAAAATATCAGATCAATTTACACGTACCCTAATTTAATCCCGTTAGAAATAACCTTAAGGGAGCCAGTAGCGTAAAAAAACTTGTTGAGCCGAGCAAATCATATATTTCTGGATAATTATTGTTGACATGCACTTAATCTCCACCTGGCAGTACAAATATATGTTTAATTTACGGTGGGAGCTTTCGTGAAAAAAGATGTAAGCAAAATTACGTAAGGTAGCTTTTTTTTCATGATGCAATGATTAAAGTCATCAAATCAATATCAAAATCATGTTATGTGAAAGACAAGTCTTCTCTAAAGTCTTGCCATAATTATCAAAAGTATGATTGTGTATTTCTGCGTATCAGTAAGTTCTACCCACACCCATGCACAGGTGGCATAAAAGGACAAGCCACCTGATACATTATAATATAGTAAAAGAGTGGATATCAAAAGTTGCCATACACCTTTTTTTTTTCTTTTTAACTTTTTTTTTAAATTACTCTTCTAATATTTTATATTTTAAAAATTTTATTTTAATATATTTTTATTAAAAAAATATTTATAAAAACAATTTCTATCTAAATTTTTATTTGAAAATATAATTATGATTGCTTTTTAAAATATTTTTTATATTAAAATATATCAAAATAATATTTTTTTATTTTTTTAAAATTATTTTTAAAATTAATATATCAAAATATATAAAAAAATTCCGTATTAAAGCTGATGTTGTCCAGGGCTTTTGTTTATTTGGAGTTGACTAAGAATAACTGTATTTTCTGAGGTGTCCAACACTAAAAACTCCAGCGTGGCGTGGCATCATGGTCAATTAACTGGCAAAGGGAGAACCTGTCCGAGTTTAGGTGAGAGACCATAAGTGTTCGGCTTCATAAATGTTCCACGGCTATAATAACTATCGTAATGACAGTTTTTTACGGTGACAGATTTTCTGTTCCTCTTTAATAATAATTTAAAAAAAAACGGAAAAGGCAAGCATTTGTTTTCGGCATATTATTCTTAACATTAACAGAAATTCTAAAACGTGTGGGAGAATTACCATGCACATTTGCACGGCTAACGCTCTCGCATTTCAGTATAAACTAACTGTTCAGAATGTTTTTACTTTTTTAATTTAGTCCCCAAACTCTTTGTTTTGGGTGATTGCATTCTTTTAGGGTGGAATTAAAGAGCATTTTATTCAAATTTGTTCACTGGAGACAGGATTTAAAGAAGAAGGATTAAAGAACATTTTATTCAAAGGTTCTCACAAAAATTCACTTTAGCCCCCACCTTTATAAATCATTCTCAATTCAGTCCCCGAATTATTGTGTATTTCAATTTTGATATAAAAATTTATTTTTTTAAAATATAAATTTTGACGGGTTCAGCCAAAACATGTAGGCTATTGTTTTTAGTTTTCTAATGCATTTTTTGTTGTTTAGTTTTACAAAATACAGTCTCCTTTAAATTAGAAAGCAAATAAATTGAGGGATCAAAGTGTAAGACATTACAGGGACTAGAAAAAGAAAAAACATTGTTCGAGTAAAAACTGCTTCCCCTGACAATCTACTTGAAAGACAAAAGGGTATTAATTTTTTTGTTTTGTTTTTATATTTTATTATAATATAATTAATAATTGATAATTGATAATGCAGAAGAGAAGCATGAATTTATATTAAAGGAAATAAAAAAAGTATACCAAATAAAAAAGGAAAGCAAGCTCGCTATGAATCAGGATCTGTTCAGGCGGCGTAGATCATGTCATTACTCGTACCCTCTTCTCCTCTGTACTGCTCTGTATACTGTGAGCGCTACGCGTTTTTCTTTTCCTTCCCCCCCCCCCCTCCAAAATAAGATAAAGAGGCTGCATGTACAGTGATACAAAGTGATTTTTTTTTAAAGGTTGTTTTTTATTTATAAATATTTTTTTTTAATATTTAGAAAAATTCATCTTCTTCTTCTTTTTTTTTACAAAAAAACCCATGTACTTAAAAATGAAAAAAAAAAAAAAAAACTAATCTGCATCCTCGATTTCGTTTTCTGCTAGTTTGTCGTCTCCTCTGTCCATCATCAACAGGAACGAAATAAATTAGTTGATAACCACTTGTAGTTTGATAAATTGACAGAGGAAGAGAGAAAGCAAGTAGGGTGGGGCACATGGCAGTGCCAACCTCCATTCTGGCCCCACTGTTTTATTTAATTAATTTTTTTTCTTTATTAAATTATTATTAGTGAAGAAGAATCAAGTCAGTCATCGCTGCTAGTAGTACCACTATCACTTTTTACTTGTAAATCCGTCCTCTCTTATCTTGATTTGCAACAGATTGAAACCAGCTAAGATACAGAGAGGAGAGTGACTTGTCTTCTCAAGCAATCATTTTAATATATATATATATATATATATATATATATATATATATATATATATATATATATAAATTATAACAAAACCCTAAAAAAACAAACAGCCAGCCCTTCCTCTTCTTTCTTGTACCCCTCCTCCTCCTCCTCTTTCTTTTGTATCTTTTAGGAGAGGGAAAAAGGAACAAAAACTACATTGGGTGGGTAAAGTTGCGTGGGATGCACGAGTTGACTCAGTTTTGAGTTTGGGTTTTGATCTTATTTATACAACAAGATGAATACCGGGGGCCGACTCATTGCCGGTTCTCACAACAGGAACGAGTTTGTCCTCATAAATGCGGATGAGAATGCAAGAGTAAGAGAACCCATTTTCTCATTTTCCCGATTCCTGATCTGGGCTGCCTCCTTTTTTTTTTTTTTCCCGTACTCATGTTCACTGATTTCACTCTCTGGGCTGTGGTTTTTTTTTTTAAAGCCTGAACAAGTCGATGCATTTCAATTTTTAGTTTCATTTCTTACAAAAGGACGCTAATTTGGTAAACGGAGATTTAGATTATGATTTCTTTATGTTAATGTTGGAGTCAATCTCCGATTGGCAAGGAAATGAAAGTTGCAGTGCAGATTTGCAGAGGATTAACTTATGTCCAGTCTTTGGGTCTTCCAGATCCATATAGATTATGTTGATCTGAGGTTCATGACACGAGGAAAAAACAAGCACTACTTGGTTGATGCAGTGTAGGAGCAATAACGTTTACTTTTTTGTTTGTACTTTATTATTTGGACAGCTTTCTAGGATTTTCTTCTTCTTCTTCTTCTTCTTATTGAAAGTTAATGTCTTACTAGGATTTTTATATCCTATGTAGTTTGGATCATTACTAGGTTTCTTGGAGTTTACGTGAACACCATATTGTTCAACCTTACACGTTATATCCCACAGAAGAGAGTTAAATTTCTAATTCTTGGTGTTTTGCTTGGTCAAAACTGATGAAACTCGGGCAAGCAAGAAAGGAGATGGTACATTAGCTTATAAATGGATTGTGATGATATATCAAGAGGAGCTATTGGATTTGAGATAACTTAAATCATAATTTCCATGCATTTATTTATGTATTTTTGTTGGAGGTGTCATTCATGATCAAGTGCTGAGATAACTCATTTTGCGGTAACTGGGTATGTACAGATTAAGTCAGTGAAAGAATTGAGTGGGCAAGTGTGTCAGATATGTGGGGATGAGATTGAAATCACAGTGGATGGAGAGCCATTTGTTGCGTGCAATGAATGTGCTTTCCCTGTGTGTCGCCCCTGCTATGAATACGAGAGAAGAGAGGGAAATCAAGCTTGCCCTCAATGCAAGACCAGATACAAGCGCCTCAAAGGTTAGGGTTTCCTGAACTATATTTGTGTGTGTCTGTGTGTTTATTGAGATTCCATTCATCATTTGGAGTATAGTAACGATCAACCATGTTGCAGGTAGTCCAAGGGTTGAGGGTGACGAGGAAGAAGATGATACAGATGATTTGGAACATGAGTTTGATTATGGAAACCTTGATGGTTTAAGCCCAGAACAAGTTGCAGAGGCAATGCTCTCTTCACGCATAAACACTGGCCGTGCTTCTCACTCTAATACATATGGAATTCCCACACAAGGGGAACTTGATTCATCTCCCCTCAGCTCTAAAATTCCTCTTTTAACGTATGGCGAGGAGGTAATTCAGTATGTCATTGATATGTGCACATTAAATGAAAACCAGCAAAAGTGGATTAAGCAATGCTTTTTATTTGTTTTCCTCTTCCTTTGTTTTAGGATGCCGAGATTTCTTCTGACCGACATGCACTTATTGTACCACCACACATGAGTCATGGAAATAGAGTTCATCCAACTTCATTTTCTGATCCATCTATACCTTGTAAGTCTGGGCCTCTACTTGCATATCCTTCTGTTGATTGTTCAATTGATCCTGTTATCAGCTAACTGAATGCTTCCAATGTTGTAGCTCAACCAAGACCAATGGTTCCAAAGAAAGACATTGCAGTGTACGGGTATGGGAGTGTGGCATGGAAGGACAGAATGGAGGATTGGAAGAAAAGACAGAATGACAAACTTCAGGTTGTTAAGCATGAAGGAGGATATGATGGTGGAAACTTTGAAGGGGATGAACTGGATGATCCTGATTTGCCCATGTGAGTGACTCCTGCAAACTTTTCTTTATACCATTCTTGCTTTACATATACTTGAATCTGTGATGGCAGGTGTTTGGTGTGACAAAATGCGAAGACAAAGTTCTCCTGCAAACTTTTCCTTATACCATTCTTGCATTACATATACTTGAATCTGTAACGGCAGATGTTTGGTGTGACAACATGAAAAGACAAAGTTTTAGAAATCTTAAATGTTTGTAAGGGTTTCTGGAAAGAAATCACTTAATATCTGAAATGCCTTGTTGGTTATTGTTGCCTTTTGGAAAACTCACAATAACCACTGCTTTGCATAAGCCTTGAGACAATGGTGGATCACATAATTGTTTGTGACCGTCTATCCACTTGGGGTTGGGGTGACACTGAGGCAGGAAAGAAAACATTTTGGTTTCATGTTAGGGTCAGCTTTAATCTGCACTCTTGAATGCTGACATTTACTACTTAAACAACCTTATATTTTCTTTTGTTGTGAACCTAACCTTTCAGAGATGGATTTATCTTTTGAATGTTACATTTTCCTATGTAATACTCTTGTTGGAATCAGTAATATGTTGATCAATAAGGTTGTAAAATCTTAGACAAAATTATTAGAATTTTATTCAAAATTGTTTAGTGTATTGGTTGTTTTCTCTGTTTATTTTTGTTGGTTTATCCATTCATTTATTTGGGTTACTTACAAGCTTTCTTGATGTACTTTTTCAGGATGGATGAGGGCAGGCAGCCACTTTCAAGGAAGTTACCAATTCCCTCAAGCAAGATAAACCCATACAGAATGATAATCATCCTACGTCTTGTGATTATTGGCATCTTTTTTCACTATAGAATTCTCCACCCAGTCAATGACGCATATGGTTTGTGGCTGACATCAGTAATATGTGAAATATGGTTTGCAGTATCATGGATTCTAGACCAGTTTCCAAAATGGTACCCTATAGAACGGGAAACATACCTTGATAGGCTATCACTGAGGTATGTGGAGCCGATCCATTTAGTTCCATGTGTAACATGTTCTTTGCTACCTGAAATTATCAGGCTTCATTTCATTTTTTCTCCTCTTCATTTACTTCTTTTTTGTTGTGTGCATGAATTACAATAGCTTATTGCTGTGCTCAATTATCAGGTATGAAAAAGAAGGGAAACCATCTGAGTTAGCAAGTGTAGACGTTTTTGTAAGTACAGTTGATCCTATGAAAGAACCTCCGCTGATCACTGCGAACACTGTTCTCTCTATTCTCGCGGTTGATTATCCTGTGGATAAAGTTGCATGCTATGTGTCAGACGATGGTGCCGCCATGCTTACATTTGAAGCTCTCTCCGAGACGTCTGAATTTGCTAGGAAGTGGGTTCCATTTTGCAAGAAATTTAACATCGAGCCCCGTGCCCCTGAGTGGTATTTTTCTCAGAAGATTGACTATTTGAAAAATAAAGTTCATCCAGCATTTGTCAGGGAAAGGCGTGCCATGAAGGTTAGCGATTTCTCTTCATTCAGATCCATGTTGATCTAAGTTTTACTGGATTAGAATTCCAAATTGATATACATTCTCAAAACTTACATAAAATTTAGTTCAGTGACATGATGCTTATTTCTCAATATTAGCTCATGATTATTTTTGGTTCTATTTTTGGTTCAGAGAGAATATGAAGAATTCAAAGTGAGGATAAATGGGTTGGTTTCCACAGCACAAAAGGTTCCGGAAGATGGTTGGACAATGCAAGATGGAACTCCATGGCCTGGAAACAATGTACGAGACCATCCTGGCATGATTCAGGTAAGATTACGATTCTTTCTAGAAGTATTGATTCTGATTTCTTGATTTGTCGATTGCAAAATAATGTATGTTCAGGTAAAAATTAGTCATTTTTCCTTGATAAACGCACCATGTTTTTTTATCCTGACACTGATGCTTATGCTTTGTTGTTCCTTTTGTATGTTTTTGGTAAGCATGATGTTACTTTTGTCTTTACTATTTTGTTGTTTGCTGGGTTTGTTACTTGTATCGAGGCGCTACTCTTACGAGCTAACTGTCATGCTTCCTGAAATTCTGTCATCCAATTGCTTTTGACATGCTGATTGTACCAATTCTACAGTTCTTGCTCCACATACTGTTGTCAAGTGACTAGTCAGTCTAAATGTTACTAGATTCCCTCACTAATTATGGGGTTTACGCCACTCAAGTAGAGGATTAGGTTCTGTAAATTGTAGGGATGCACTCATGCGCCATGTAAAGAAACCATGTAAAGAAAATGCTCTTTTCTTTGCAGGTTTTCCTTGGTCAAAGTGGAGTTCGTGACGTGGAAGGATGCGAGTTACCTCGTCTGGTTTATGTTTCTCGTGAGAAGAGACCAGGGTTCGAACACCATAAGAAGGCTGGGGCCATGAATTCACTGGTAAGCGATGGATGTTGGATGACTTGTATATTCTTAACATCTATGGATGGCCTTTTTTTGTTCTGCTACATTTTTATCTAACGTTTAACATGTGGCCAAGAACTAATAAGCTTTGTCTATTCTTGTATGATTGTAATAGATGCGGGTCTCTGCAGTTCTGTCAAACGCCCCTTATCTTCTGAATGTTGATTGTGACCATTATATTAACAATAGCAGAGCACTTAGAGAAGCCATGTGTTTCATGATGGATCCAACATCAGGGAAAAAAGTTTGTTATGTGCAGTTTCCTCAACGATTTGATGGCATTGATCGTCATGATAGATACTCGAATCGAAACGTTGTATTCTTTGATGTATGTGTATTTCGCTTTCCTGCATCTCCTTTTCTCTTATGATGTTATTGACTACGATGGAAAAGCTGATCTCCTAATTGAAAACAGATAAATATGAAAGGATTAGATGGTTTACAAGGACCAATATATGTTGGAACTGGGTGTGTTTTTCGGAGGCAAGCACTTTATGGTTATGATGCACCTGTCAAGAAGAAGCCCCCTGGCAAGACTTGCAACTGTTTGCCAAAATGGTGCTGTCTATGGTGTGGGTCCAGAAAAAACAAGAAATCGAAGCCAAAAAAGGAGAAGAAGAAGTCAAAGAACAGGGAAGCATCAAAGCAGATACATGCCCTTGAAAATATTGAAGGAATCGAAGGTTTTACTAAGCTACTGCTACTGCTACTGCACCCATTGTGTTTTATTCATCTGTGTTTAAATTTTAGATCTCTTAGAGTTGGCTGATATTGCAGAATCAACTTCGGAAAAATCTTCTGAAACATCCCAAATGAAGCTGGAAAAGAAGTTTGGGCAATCTCCAGTGTTTGTAGTTTCCACTCTTCTGGAGAATGGTGGAGTTCCTCGGGATGCATCTCCTGCATCACTGCTGAGAGAAGCCATCCAAGTTATCAGCTGTGGTTATGAAGATAAAACAGAATGGGGAAAGGAAGTAAGTGAAAACAAAGAGACTTGAACTGTTCAAAACCCACCATAAGAAAGTTGTGCTTTTATCTCCCACATATCATCTAAAATTTTTGTACTGAACCAGGTTGGCTGGATATATGGCTCTGTTACAGAGGATATCTTGACAGGATTCAAGATGCACTGCCATGGATGGCGGTCTGTTTACTGCATACCTAAGCGGCCTGCATTCAAGGGGTCAGCTCCAATTAACCTGTCAGATCGTCTGCACCAGGTTCTTCGGTGGGCCCTCGGTTCTGTTGAGATTTTCTTCAGTAGACACTGTCCTATTTGGTATGGTTATGGGGGTGGATTGAAGTGGTTGGAACGATTTTCCTACATAAACTCAGTTGTGTATCCCTGGACATCCATTCCCTTGCTTATTTACTGTACACTACCAGCTATATGCCTTCTCACTGGGAAATTCATTGTTCCTGAGGTAACACCCCGCTTTGTGTTATTACATTCAGTTGGAAAATTGAAACATAGTTATTCTTGGTAAAAGTTGGTTGTTCTTCCTAAAATCTTCGAAGTTTTTGTTATGATCTGTTGCGTCTCTATTATGTTTATCAATCATCCCTTCTTTCTACGAGACATGTTCTGTTAAGTAGCTTGATCGCTTATTGTTAATCAGCTCATGGTTGCATGGGATTTGAAAGAATTATTGTTCTTTGAAAAGCATGTTTTTCATGTAGTTGTTGTATAGCATGGAAATGATGCTTTTTTATGTGGTTCTAGCTGCCACTAATCATCTACTCTTCAATCTAAACCGGGTCTTTTATGTTGTACAGATTAGTAATTATGCCAGTATCGTGTTCATAGCCCTCTTCATATCTATAGCTGCAACTGGTATCCTCGAGATGCAGTGGGGTGGTGTCGGGATAGATGACTGGTGGAGAAATGAACAATTTTGGGTGATTGGAGGTGTTTCATCACACCTGTTTGCTCTCTTCCAGGGTTTGCTCAAGGTTTTGGCTGGTGTTAGTACAAACTTCACTGTTACATCAAAAGGAGCAGATGATGGAGAATTCTCAGAGCTTTACATATTCAAGTGGACATCACTGCTGATCCCTCCTACAACGTTGTTGATCATGAACATAGTTGGCGTTGTGGTTGGGGTCTCAGACGCCATCAACAATGGGTATGATTCATGGGGTCCATTGTTTGGGAGGCTATTTTTTGCCCTATGGGTCATCCTCCACCTCTACCCCTTCCTCAAAGGGCTTCTTGGGAAACAAGATCGCATGCCCACCATCATTTTGGTATGGTCAATTCTACTGTCTTCAATCCTAACTCTCCTGTGGGTTCGTATAAACCCATTTGTGTCAAGAGATGGTCCTGTCTTGGAACTGTGTGGATTGAACTGTGATTAGGCCACATCAAGATCATTATGGATTCAAGGGGCCTGGAGGCAGTCCACAGACTGGACGCGACATGCCTTGCCAATGGCCGAAAAGAAGGAAATATTTTTGAGAAGAAAGCTGTAATTTGGGGGTGTAGATACTTTTGGGTTTGGGAATATGACACTTTTTTTTCTTTACAGGGTTTTCATTAATTCTTTTATTAAATTGTTGTGGGTTCTAGAGGGTTATGTTCTTCACACGAGTTTCTGTGTCTCAAGGGCATCGAATCATAAATTATCCCCGTCAATGTGGGGATCCATACAAGTGTCTTAAACCACTCGACTATATAATTGTTTTATTGTCTCGCCGCCGTCTGGACTTGATGTAGCCTTGTGTTGTGAGTGCAACTATTATGGCATTATGTGGTCTTACCTCTACCTTTCCCGGAAAACATTGAAGATCCTTTCACCATTTCTGCTCTTCTGTCACTATCCGTCTCCAACAACAAAATTTACTCATCTTGATGTAGCTTTGTTGCCGAGCTAGGAATACATGTCCATGGATCTCTCCATGGATCTCCTGAAAGGATGAGAGATCCTTTCAGGAGATCCATCTACTAAATTTAATTAGTGAAGCCGATTATTATTATGATTGTAAGAGGATCGATAACAATCCTTCTTTTTTATTTTTCCTTGCAAATTTAATTATTTCTACTCCCTCCATTTTAACTCGGTATTTCATTATAAGATGAGTAAATTTTAAATCTACAAATCATATGACATCAAGTTTCTCATAGAGCTCTATCGATCAAATAACTCGGTGTTAGTTTCTCATTATTTGATAAGAAATCATAAATAATATATTAAAATATCGAATTAAAGCTCTCTCTCTCATTGAATATTTAAGTCGCAAGATTGATAGGTTATTTAAATTGGGGCGTGTTGGACCAAAAAGAAAGATATTTGGGTGTTGACAACTACAGGTTATTTAAAGCTCTCTCTCATTGAATAGTCTACACGAGGAATAAAGAAATTGTCTGTCGGACAAAGACTTGTTGTGATCATGGTAATTAATCCATACATAATAATTATAGAACATTTGTCACTAAAATTCTATTTTATATATAGCAGTATCAATTTCTTTTTACATATTTCATATTACAAAAGGCAGAAAATAATGTAAAATACTATGTTGCATAATCCTGGCATCGATTTCAGCTAGACTCTGAAGAAAACTCTTGGCTACCTTGCAAATAGCCACTGGGCTCCTTGCAAATTGTTCGAGGGTTGTTGGCAGACACCATTGCCAAAAAGTAGTTCGGTGCTGTGTTGACCATTGAGATGAAAAGAGGAAATTCGTTGAAGGTTCGGATCATCGTCGCCATGACTCCACCACTAAGAAGCGCAAAGATTGGCCGGCCGCTTTTTGTAAGTTTCATTGCAGATCACCTCACAGATACCTCTCGTACGTTCTTCAAGACCTCAAATGACTTCTCTGAATATATATTTCGAAAGAACTCATGAGGTATTAACAAGGAAATTTCCAAAATTGAGAGTATGACAAAGGATGAAGTCTCACACTGCCCAAAACTTCAAAAAAGTAGATGAATAATAATATTATGTAGTGCATGATACTGTGCAATTAATCATTTTTCTAGTATAATAACCTGACATGCGTTTACTTGCATGGTCGTTGTCAAATAAAATAGTAATTATTGCCAGTCTTGTCACACTACCATCAAATTATAAAATAGCAACAGAGTTACTTACGAAATATGTTTTACCAATAATGCCCAGTTATAACAGCGATCAGATATTTTTGTTGGTTATTTTCCACATAATTACTGATATAAAAAATCCTATTCGTAATTATTGAGAGTATCACCAATATAATAAAATAATTAAAAAATAAAAATATTTATTTAGTGAATTTATTGTTAATATGATATGTAGTATTTTTCAATGGATTTACCGACTTTAACTTTCATTGTAATAACTCATTAAAAATTTCTTCAGTAGCAATATTGTTTGTAATTTGAAAAAAAAAAATATTTTTAATTTGAAGAAATTGATTTTGATTTTAAATTTGACTTTGTAATTATATGTGTTATAATGAAAGAAATGATGAGTTATTTAATGAGCAACAATTATATTTTATCAATTTTATTGTTATGTTAGAAGTTTCAGGAAAATTAATTTTTTTTGTGGAATTAATAACGATTAAATGGTATTAATTTAGATTAAATAAGTTTGAATTGAATAAATAATAGATAATTAGTTGGGTACCGATTAAATATTGTTAATTGGACTTATTTAGCTAATATTTTGATGCATCGATCATTACTTTTTATACATTTTTTTTGTTATTAGATTGTGAATTTATTTTGAATTATCAAAGTTCAATTTTGAATGGATTGTTATATTATTAAGAAATGTTGTTATCATTATTTTATATAGGTTTTCTAATTAATTAATGAACAATCCTTCTTAAATATATCGAGATTCATTCTAGGGGTTATATAGGGAAGATTATTGTAAATGACTTGAAGGTTTTATTAATCTTAAACTTTTTAATTCAAAGAATATTAATGGAGGCGGAATTTGATGTCCATGTATAAAATGTAAAAATAAAAAATTTCACCAATCAGATGTTGTGATGATGTATCTTTTAGAAAAAGGTTTGTTGAAAAATATATATGTTGGTCTGCAAACATAAAACTTATGAGTTGTTTCCAAGTTGTTCATGATAATAATAATTAAATAATTTCAGGGGGGGATGTGTTTCAACTAAATGAGTTAATTGATACATATCAACTTACTCTATCTACCGAGTTAGAAGTAGATTCAAATTTTTATGTCATAGAGAATACTTGTGTTTATGTTGATTTTAACAAGTTAAATGATATATTGAGTATCAATAGAAATATAGAAGATGATGAAGATGAAGGGATTAATCAACTTCGATTCAATAAAGAAGATGATGAACATGAAGATGAAGATGATGAGGATTCAGATTAAATACTGGATCTAAAATGATTTTAGATGTAAAACATTATTATGCAATTAACATATTTATTGTCATTGTATATTGCATTTCAACTTTATACATTTATCAAGTGTTTATTATTATGATTGCGGTTTTAATATGTTATGAATGCACTTGTTGCTACTGTGTAATTAGGTTCAATAGGAATTATATCCGATAAAAAAAAATAAATCATTATAAATTTACCGACAAAATCCCCAACATAATATAAAATCATTGGAGGATTACAAAGAGTTTAGGGAACCATTTATGAATCTAAATCGATAGATGAATTCTTCAACAATCTATTTTCTGTCAATGATATTAAATACCAATAGAATCATCAAAAAACAAAAATATCATATGAGAATTATAGAGAAGAACTAAGGAATTTTTATTCTTTAATAATTTTACTGACATAACATAAAATCATCAGAGAATTATAAAGACTTTGAGGAAGGATTCAAGAATGTAAACTAGCATATAGATTTTTCGATGGACTATTTTCCATTAATGATATTAAATACCGACATAGTCATCAACATAACATAATATCATTGGAGAATTACAAAGAAGAATTAAGGAATTTTCATTCTTCGATGGTTTTATTTACAAAATATAAAATCATCAAATAATTACAAAGAGTATGAAGAATAATTCAAGGGATTGGATTCACCTATAGATATATTGATAGATGAAAAGTCATCAGTGAATTTAAGGGTTTTTTAAAGAGTCTTAAAATTTTTAAATGATCAATGAATTTACTTATGGAATCATTGATGGTATAAAAAAAAATTATTGATAGAGTTTTTGGTGATGTGCTGACGTGGTTTAGTGCTAATAGATGAACCAATCAAAATTTTTTTTGGTGATGTTAAACTCAAATATATCAAGGCAATTCTTAACTTTTCCCCATTTATTCTCTTCTTTCTAAATCCCCCCCTTTCTCTCTCACTTCAACAATAATAGTCATCAGCTATCTCTTCTTCAATCAATGATTTCTCCCTTCTCTAGATGATTGTTTCTCTTGTTTTCATTTGAAAAATATTTTTGAAAATCATCATGCACTATAATACTAAACACAAATTTAAACACCATAACTTCTTTCTTATCATTTTGTTATTTTACAAGTATTATAAATTAAAATACCTTAAAATAAGAATAAAAAATAGATTTCTTTTTTACTTTTACTTCAATTTATAATTTGCATAGAAGGAAAATGATCTAAGATATAGTTTGGTTATTAGTTTTAAAACAAGTACTATATGTGTCACGGGTAGGATTCCAAGTTAATTTTTCACATAATAGAAGAATATATCATTGTTATGGATGCATTTTATTTTATCAATATTTTTTTTAATTGAGAAATTCAAAGATGCTATTTATGTTTAGTAAAATAAATTTAAAAATTATTGAATCGGTCAACTATGGAAGAGTTGTTAATGCTATTTAGATGAGTATAAAAATATTTAACACCCACTTTTTTTTTGAATTTATGTGATTTTTTTATGTTGAGTTTTGCTATTTTGGTTATCAGAATCATGACAATCGTCAACTTTATATTTTTTGTTATTTTTTTATCAAGTTTCTCTCTTATTTTTTAAATTCTAGGATTGAAAAATAAACAAAATAAAAATAAAAAATATTATGAATTTAAAATTGACCATGCTTTTTTTCTTCATGTTTTACATGTCGTCCTTTATCTTTTATTTTGGTATGTTAACCATAATTTCAAATTTGATTTCAACTAATTATCCTATGAGAAAAAAAGAAAAAGAAACAGTGAAGCTCCTGGAAAAAAAAATTCCAGGTATTTTACTTTGTTTTATCATAAAATCCAAACAAAATCAATGGATGCGCGAAGTAGAAAAAGAAGAAAGCACTATAAAATAATGTTCAAATCATTCAATAACGACAAGACAGTGACTCTCGAAAGGGCATATAAATTATAATCCCCGGGGACCTGATTTGAAATACTAATTTGGAATTGATGACGTGGGTCAATCTGGACCCCAGACAAGAAGTTAAAGAAAGTCATGGCGTGGGTTTTCTTAAAATAATCCTTTATTTGCGTATCCCTCACATCACAAGCTACCCATCTTCCTGCCATCTTCATAGAACCTACCTTGCAGTTTCTTTCAGACTACACACGAACGTGCCCTCCGACGCGCTCTCTGCCAATTTTGTCAATTCTATAAACCGAAGATAAAACCGTCTAAGATCAATAATGAGGAAAGAGATAACTGAGAAAGCAAGCTAATCTCCCACACACTCTCTCTCTCGTGTTGATTTCTTGAATCTTGATGATCATGGCCATGGAAATGGCAGAACTGGAAGCTTTACTTAGAATCCATCCCAAGACCTTAACAGACATCGACGTGGCTGCAGCGCTACAACTCGTCCGGCTAAGCGGCGAAGACTACAGCAACAACAATAACAATCAGAAGAGGAGGAGGAGGAGGAGAAAGAATAAGAATGAGGGTGATTTTGAAGATGATGAGGAGGAGTTCGATCGAAGCAGCCAAAATGAGATCACTTCAAAGACGATTGAAGAGATTTTCGGGAAAGAAGAGGAGGTTGCTCGACCTAGAAAGAAAAGATACAGGTCTCTTGTTAGTGTTTACCAGGCGCCATGAATACTGTTAATTGGTATGGAAACAAGGTGAGCATTGATGAAAACCCTAATAGAGTCTTAGCAACGTTAGTGGAAGCTAATCGACATAGCAAAACACCCTCAATTAAGTAATGTTTCTCTTCCCTCTACTTAAATTACTGAGGATTTTGCACTCTATGGATAAGAATTAAAAGTTAAATTCTTCTTCTTGATGATTATGTGTTGCGTTGGTGTGGACAGGATGGTGATGAAACTTCCATTTTTGCGTTTTTAAAGTGGGATCACTGGTTAGCTAGGGCCTAAGGGGATGTTTTCTGTAATTTTGTCCGTCTCCTTGTCTTCCTCGATCCTTCGTTTCACTGTTGAAGTTGTTGTGCGCAGGCTTGCTAAGCGAGCCTTGTCCCTGATGAGAATATTGTTGAGAGGATGGTGCACAATTAGCCATATACCCGGTTCATATACTACTGTAGTTGTAAATTCCAGCAACAAGAAGATGCAAGAAATATACTATAGAACATATGAGAAAAATGAACACAAATCCTTAATATCCCATGGAAGTAGAAGTTCTAATAGGCATCTAATATGTCAGGAAGTCGAATCTTGCATGAAAACCTATAAATTTTATACTTAAAACTTGTAATTAACTTCTTAAATTTACGAGCATACAATTTTTTTGAAAACACAAGAAAGTTGAAAAAAAGAGAAAAAAATGAAGGGAATTGATCAGTATATCAACTTTACATCTTTTTTCAATATGAGTACGTACATTAGTTTTATTTTATTTTTGTTTGAGTACATCGACATTTTCAAAAATTTCAATCAAGCACCTTCATCCACATTCTATTTTTTTTTTTATTTGATAATGTGTTGCTCTTTCTTAAATCATTATTGGTACTTTAGTTTTTATTTTATGTCAATCAAGTAAATGAATTTTAATATTTTTAATTTTTATTGTGATTAAGTAATTTTTTGAATTGATTAGCTAGGTTCCTTTACTCAAGCGATTTTCTTAATGCATTTACTCCGTTTTGATTTCATGAAATTTCAATTTATATTGAAACCACATGATATTCATTTATCTGATTAAAATAATAAGTATTTTAATTGTATAAATAATTTATTTTTTAGTTTTAATTAATTATAATATATTTTTTAATATTTATGTAGATGACTTACTATTGTTCGAAAGAGTTTACATCTAAAGAGTATTTAGTTAAATTCCATTACAAGCATGTAATTTAACTTAAAATATATATTTCAATTTATTAAAAATAATATTATTTTAGAGGTAACTTCAACAAAAAAAAAAATATTGGAAAGTGAAGAAATTGACTAAATTACTTGATTGGAACAATAAAAAATGTAGGTGTATCAAAATAAAATAAAAGGATTAAAATTCATGCACTTGATTGTTGTAAATAAATCAAAGTTAAAGTAAATGAAAAAATGACACGTCTTCAAATAATAAAATAATAGCCAGACGGTAAATGCAAGTACTTGATTATTGAAGTTTTTTTGAAAAAGTCATGGCACTCAATAAAAAAATACATGTACTCGATTGAGAATATATATAAAATTGGTGTACTAATAGTGTAATTATCTCAATATAAAGCCGTGTCATGGCTGCCAACACTTCTGTATCAAACGTGGGATTCAAATCCTCAACGCAGTTCTATCAAGCTAAGCGAGGTTGTAACTCATGATTTGTTCATTTTTAACTCGTTTTGAAAATCTCACATTCATGAAAAGTTTCATATTTCTCTTTAAAATTAATTGATTAGAGATGAAGATTAAATTTCTGATTAGAACTTAAATTTTAGAGAATCAATTTTCTCATTAAATAAATAGATTTTAAGTGAATAATTTGGCATCATTTATGATAATCAATTGATAACAAATTGATTATCATGGGCTAGAATTAGCTCATGGATTTAAGGTTGCAAACACAAAATCAAACAAGGCTATCATGGAATCTCAAGATCGAAAAATATTATATTGTTGTCAAAATCAACAAGGATATGCAATATTCTTGCAAGGCTTTAGAACAGGAGTAACAGAATCAAGACAATCACCATCAAAGTTATTGATCGAGGAAAGAAATTCTACAGTATTCAATGCTATAGATCAGGGATCATAGAATCAATGGCAGATAACAATCTTTATTTTGTATCTCCTTGCTTTATGTTCTCCTATAACATATATAGCTTCCTATATCCTCTGTATATATACATATAACCTCCGTAGCAATGTGCAGGAATATAACCACCAGTACCAAATCTCTTTATTGCGTACACAGTATCACAGCTCTTAGCCTAACTGCAAAAAGCTTAAAATTCTAGTTAAAGAAACATCCCAGAGCATCAATGGTGCTCCAACTCTTCGACAATCAAGTTCTAGTAGCAATCTTGTATCCATTAATGATGCTGTTTCTGAGCCATGGTTACGACCTTATGGTTTATGCAGATGGCAATAAGCCTCGTCCACCTCAGACCACCGTGGAAGGAGGAGCTGTTATTTCCGATCCAAACTAGAGTCAATTATTACTGCATGCTATATATAGTAACATCAACATCAGGAATTGTTATGTCTTTTATAGCCTCTGCCACTACTTCAAGGGATGCTCGAGACAAACTTGTTCATCTCCATAAAATTGATCTCGCTAACATGAGCGTGAATGGCTTTTAGAGATGATTTATCCAATTTATTTCAGGGAACTAGATCAATCTCGGAGTATATTCAACCAATCGAAATGATAGTGGATGAACCTGCGTTGTTATCTCTCCCTCATACAAGGTCGATCTTGTTATCAACACGTTGAATGGGCTAGGTCTTGATTAATCTGATCAGCCGCTATAAGAGCAAGGGAGAATCCGATAACATTTGAAGAACTCGAGAAAAAGCTTGTTGATTATAAGAATTTTTGAAGAATGAAGAGGATGTAAACAATGCATATTCCCAAAAGATAATCCAACAAGAACCGCGCGTCATAAAAAAATCTATCCATCTTGCAATAATGAAAAGAAATTAGTCTTGAAATTAATTACGATAAAAATTCAAAATTTAAAGATAGGACTAACGTATAAAATATATAGAATATATATGGCCAACCACACATTAGCAACAATTTTCTTTTTGATCAAAAAAATATTTTTTATATTTTTATATTTTTGAGTCTCTAAATTATAGAGAAAAGAGAAAAAATTGAGCTAAAAATGATAAGTAAAGAGAAAATAGGTGATTGAGCCACTTTTAGGCAAAGAAACTCACATGTTTTTTATGTCTATAAATTTTATTCAATAATAAAAGTTTGTTGGTGATTTTGTTTTAATGATTTTTTTTCTTTAAATATCCTTAAGACACGCTTGGTTTAAAGACTTTTTTATTTGTTTGATTGTTGTTTTTCTAGGTATTTTAAGGTTATTAGGTGATTTAGAGAAGGTTTTGTAGTGTTTTAAAGATCTTTTAAGTAAAAATAAAGGGAAAAATGATATTTTCAACCCTAAATACCTCTCTTCTAATTTTTCAAGTCAACACAACGGTGGCAGGTATATGAATTGTTATCCAATAAATGATGTATTATTTGCGATAACAGGTGATGCGATGTCCGTTACTCTTTTTTTTTATAAAACAAAATACCTTCTCTGCTAAAACATGAAAACACAGATTGGGCAAGGTGCACGTGATTGTCCTTAGTTACAAACGTTTTGACTCTATTTCTCACAGACGTTTCATGATATCCCGGGATGTGACTTTTGAAGAGTCCATAGTTCTTTTGCATTCTTATGATAATAGTAAATTTGCATGCCTGGAAGTAAACCTTGCATACATATACATATCTTGCGAAGTCCATAATCTCCGAATCCTTCGTTCATAACTTTTAGTTAATGAAATAATACTTACCTTTTGTATTCAACTATTATTTCCACTCTTAACTATCTAAGCAACGTACAATTTATTCCAAAACCTATTTCCTCAGCATAGATTCATGTTCATGAGTTCTCTTCAAAAAAATATGATAATTGTACATTTATATATATATATATGTGTGTGTGTGTGTGTTTTCGATTCTTTAAAGATATTCTATTCTCAGCTTTACTAATCCTCGATAGGATATATAAATTCTTCATATTCAAGAAATTTAGTTTTAAATATTTTATGTTTTATTATTTTTATTGAATGTTGTTTTTAATGGTATGATTGTGCTAATTATAAGTTCGACTGCTATTTTATATATTACAAGCAAGTTTGATTGTTTTAATATATTAAACATGAATTAATTTATGATTTTATATAATTATTTCATATAAATCTTGGACAAATGTCTTGTAGGTCGTAAATCAGAGGTTGAAGTTTGTTGACATTGAGAGAGAACCATGTTTTGAAACTCTAAGATTACTATTAATGGTGTATGATCACATTTGATCGTACAAAAAGAGTTTCTAATGTACATTTAATTTAATTTTTGATGTTTGCAGAGGAAGATAAAATTCTTTATAATATATCCTTCGATAAAGGATTTTTATTCTCTAATTTATTTGTAAATAGCTCTAACCAACCAGTTAATTAGGAGCTATTAATCTTGATTTATTAATTAGGATCCGTTTATATTTGCCCACGGGAGAAACACAATAATTTGAGTAATTTGAGTAATTTGTCAGTAATTATTAGTAAAGAGAAATGTATAATTTACAATCACGGAGGAGGAGGAACACCTCAACCGTACTCCCAGCCCTGAATAGCCATCTCACATCTTCCACCCTCCACTGTAGCAGTAGCTATTGCCAAGGCGCAACTCTTTCTCAGTCCTCACTCGCTGCCTGTTTCAGTTGGGCTCTTTTGTTACATATAATTGGCTTTTTAAATGCCTCTATATATAGTTGAAAATGGGGGCATGAAGTTTTCTATTTTCAACCAAGATTTCTGTCAATAATGGTAGCATTCCAGCTATGGTTTTCACCCATTTTAACTCCTCCATTTCAGCACTTATTTTTCTTTTTAATATGAAACAGGATTTTATATATCTAATTTATTATCTAGTTAATTAACAATATTTCATTTTGAATCCTGAAATATGTAACCCAACTTGTTAGGTTTTCAGTTTACTCCCTAGAACTCACTAGTTCGAGTACTATAAATCTCAGAACAACTGAAAATATTAATAATTATTAATTTTATAGCCCATGAAATTAGTTAAGATATTCATAAACTAATCCGAACATATATGTTACTCTAAAAAAATAATATCTATCTTTGAGACAATGGCACAACAAATGTCTTCTATTCTCAAATATCTGCCGAATAACTTCAATTCTCATTTGCATGGCTAACTCCCACTTCATAGGAGTGTTCTGACTCGTCTTTACTCACTGCAAATCGATCCATAAGCTTTATATAGGCTACATCTTCATTAGCAGTCCATGAGTCTGATCATATAGTTCTTATCCTGAGTGCAGCAATAGTCACCATTGGAGTATTATTTTGCAGTCAAAAGCTCACAACATGTTCATCAAGGAGTTTATGCATGTTTTTTGCTCCACCCTATAAGTCATGTCTTATTAGCTCATGAATTTCTCACTTTTATCAACTTAGAGGGAGTTTCACACTATGATTGAAAAATATTTTTTAAATTTTTTTTTTCATTTAAATTAATATATTTTTGATATTTTTAAATAATTTTAATGTGCTGATTTTAAAATTAATTTTAAAAAAATAAAAAAAATATTATTGATATATTTTTCTAAGTAAAAAGTAATTTGAAAAACAACAACAATCACACTTTCAAATACATCCCTAATAAACTACCCTTATTTCACTAAGAATTTATCAAGTTAGTTGATAATAAGTCTAAACCATTCCAATCGCATTTTAAACGGATCTGATTTGACTTCTATAATTTTAGCTTGATGGATGAAACAATTAAACAACAAATCTAGTTGATTGTAGGTTTAGCCAGCCACACTAAACCAAGACCATTCGCTTGGCTTAGCTTCAATACATGACTCCGCTCACCTTAACTTGGCTCGGCTCGGGCTTCGACTCAATTGCTAGCATGGTAAGCAGGCAGGACCTATTGATGTTATGTCATGACACGTATACTTGATATGGATATTCTATGCAATACTAACATCATCGATGATGTCACCTTTTGGTGTTCAGGCCATCCATGGAGGTCGGGGGACAAACTTTTCCATTTTCAACCAAGATTTATGCCAACAAAATTGGCAATATTCCAACCATGATTTTCAACATATTTCATCTCCTCCATTTCAGCCATGAAACATGATTTTTGTTTTCTTAACAAGCTTAATCGGCTATAATTTTCAACATTTAGCTAAACCCTTTTCTTTTCTTTTTTCAATGAGATGAAAAAAGGCTAGATATTTTTATGGTTAATGATGATATTTCTTTTTATTATGTTCTTTTTTATTTAATTTAATTTTTGTATTGTAAAATGACTATGGGATAATATTGATTAAAAATTAAATTTTTATCTTATTTATTTTATTGATATAATTATTTTCTTTAATAAATGTTTTAACTTTGATTTGTTTACTATCTAGATATTTCATACATATGTAACTAAGGCTAAATCTTAAAAAAAAAAACAATATATAATTTGTTATCGTATTTTTATTTTAATAGTTTTTAATATTTATTTTTATCATATTATCAAAATATTAGTTTAGATTGTTCATATTTTAAAACTTTATTATAAATTTTAATTTAGTAAACATTTGGGTTTATTCATCCATAAATAATTCAAAACAACCTATTAAATTAGATAACAACTAGTCTAATTACTTACGGTATGCCTTGAATTTTTATTTTAGTCTATGAATACATTCAAGGGGTAAAAAAAATAATTTTTTTCTTACTTTTAAATTTTAAACTTGAAAGATTGGTTTACTATATAATCTGTATATAGAAAAATTGATAGTTTTTTTAAATTTTATTTTTTTTTACAAAAAATGAAAATCTGATGTAAGTGCATAATCTGTTTCACTTCATTCATGTAAAATATTGCTTTCTGAAAAACAATTGTTGTGACAGCATTGATTGGGACAAAAAAAATACTTTCTTATGAATTTTTGCCCAAAATTTTATCTTGTTAAAATCCTCTTTCCTTGTTTTTTTATAGACTTTTTCCCAGATTTTTGTTGCCAAGTGTTTTTGCTTGAGACACCAAAACATGATTTTTTTGAATAAGAACATATAATAGTTTGAAAGCAAGTTTTAATTAAAAAAAAACAATTATTTCTTGGTAATTTTTATGCAATTGTATACCAAAATAAAGGAAAATTCATTTAGATAAAATTATATAAAAATTCACAATTAAACAAGAATAAATATTTTATTATCATTGATTATTCTTGATGATTTTTTTTTAAATTATGCATATTAGGATCATATATCTATATAATTTTTTATAGAGTAATTGCTAAATTTATCATAAAAACTATGATTTTAATTAAAAAGTATAGTATCATCATGAAATTTCTAAAACATCATTATAATTGTTTTAATTAAAGAGAATTTATTTTATAATGTTAAAAAATAAAGCTATAAATAAAATAGAGGAAGGGCTAAAAAACTCAAGCTCAACCACGCATGGACTTGAAAGGATGAGCCATACACGTTTAAGCTTTGAAGTCGAGCCAATGTGCCTTGACGAAAATAAAAAGGCACAGCGAACGATTCGTTGTCCGCCTAGGAAATGGCATCTCACGCCTTTCATAATTTTCCAGTCATTTTAGTGATTAAAAAATTAGAATCAAAGTATTTTTTATTCCAAAAACCTAAAATTTAATTTGTTTTCACTTAAAAACATGAAAAATGACTTCGTAAGAACCTTCATAGGTCTATTTCCAACCCTAACAAATAATCTAATATCTCAAAATCAAATTGAAACATAGTTTTTAGATTCCAATTTACATTTCCTAGCTTGATTTAATACCCAACTCATATTTATTGATTTTTTTTTTAAACGAATCTAATAACATCAAAATCAACCCTTGTTGATATTGTAATATGGGTACCCAAAAACCTTTTTATTTTTGGGTATCTTTTTTTTTCTTTTCTCAACTACAAAAACTAAAATATAATATTAATAATATTCCATGATTGAAATTTAAAATTTATAAATACTAAATTATAAAAATATGCACCTCCTAGTACAATGAATAATGTTTATAATTATAAGAGGGTATAGGTTAACTAACCAGGCTCTAAGTTTACTTCTTATAAATTACTAGTTCAAGTCCTATAAATTTCAGGGTCATTAGAAACTTACATGATTGTTAATTTCAGGGCCCATCAAATTAGTTGAAATATATACAAGTTGATTCAGATATTTATATTAATAGTAATGAAAACAATGTGTATAAACTTATGCATAACTTTAAGTGTTTAGTAAAACCCCAAATTTTTTTTTTAATAATTGTAATAGCAATAACACAATCAATAAAACTACAGTAAAGAAAAGGGTTCTTATGAGTAATATCCTAAAAATCAGTAACAATAAATGTGATAAGCAAAAAAATTTTTGTTTGATATTGTTGTGATAATAATTATTTTTAAAAATATTTTTTTATTTAAAAATATATAAAAATAATATATTTTTTAAAAAATTATCTTTAATTCTAACATAAAAAAATAACATGAAAACATAAAAAAAATATTAATTTAAAATAAATAAAAAATAAAAATTTTTATTTTTTTTAAATATTAAAAAATAAACATGCTGAAAGCATTAAATGGTACAGCAGTCCCCAGCTAAAAAGAGATTAAAATAGAAACAAAAAAGAGGAATCATTCACACGAGTCATTGTCAACTCCACCGCACCCCGCGCTCACTCCAAAACCCCGCCAACGCACAAGCAGGCTCCAACCCCCTTCCCTTTCCCGTCCTCTCTCAAGTCCAACTCATCACCCCTTCTCCCATCGATTTCTTTTTTTTTTTTTTCCTTCAACACATTAATATTTTCCTATCATTTCTTTTTCTCTTGGATTAAGTTTATCTAATCAAAGATAAAATATTCATATGATTCAAATATTTTATTTTTCACAATTTCAAAAAATATATCCTTAATAAAAAAAAGAAAAAACATTTTATTCTGTAGGCTACCGAAGCCAAAGATTAGGATTGGAATGGTAAAGGACAAATAATTGCGCGGGCCCCACAACACCACCCAACCTTGCCAGCTCCAAAAATATTACCCGCCATAGCCACCCTCTGAATCTGGAACCTATAATTTGGCGCCAAGATTCAAATCCCAAAATAAAACCTAAATTAGTCCTAGAGCGGCGGAGGGAAGAAAACCCAAGATTTTTTCTATTTTTTTTTTTTAAAAAACCCACCCACCCTCGTCGTCTCTCCTCCATCTCCCTATATAAGAAGGCGTTCATTCTCCTATTTCTTTCTGTGCCCAAAACCTGTCTGATTAAAGTCTTGAAAGAAGCAAAAATGTATGTGGTGAAGAGAGATGGGAGGCAAGAGACTGTCCACTTCGACAAGATCACTGCTAGACTGAAGAAGCTTAGCTATGGCCTTAGCATTGACCACTGTGACCCAGTCTTGGTGTCTCAGAAGGTCTGTGCTGGTGTCTACAAAGGTGTCACCACTAGCCAACTTGATGAATTGGCTGCTGAGACTGCCGCTGCTATGACCGCCAATCATCCTGATTATGCCTCCGTGAGTTTTTTCTTTTCATGAATTGGTCCCTTTTATTTTCTCTTGATTTCTGGGCACACTCTAGGTCTTACAGCTGGTGCATATCTATGTGGATTTACTAATTGTTCGGTGGGGATCTGGAGAATATTCTTCCAGACTTAAAAACACACACACACACACACACACACACACACTAATTCTTGGGCCTGGCACTATTTTTGTATTGTTAAAACATTATTACTTTATAGTCTGTTCCTTAGGCTAACAAAATTGAGGACTGAAGGGTAAATGGCCTGTTTCCTGATTTAACCATTAAATATTATTTTGCTGATGCAGTTGGCTGCCAGGATTGTTGTTTCAAACCTGCATAAGAACACTCAGAAATCATTTTCTGAGACGTAAGTTTCATACTATATCATGCTGCTTCTATTCTATTTAACCAATAGGATTCATTGTTTGGAAATTGTTGTTTGATCTGGGTTGGTGGTTGCTGCAGGATCAAAATCATGTATAACCATTTTAATGATAAATCTGGACTGAAGGCTGCTTTGATCGCTGATGATATTTATGAAATAATCATGAAGGTATTTTCTCCAGTCTATTATTCGATGGCTTGTTGAATTTAATTGTTTCTTTTTATTGAAATCAAAAGGAGAAAAAAAGGAAAATGTTCTTATTAACATTGCTGTAGAGTGGTCATGTTACCAAAAATGTGGGTTAAACACATCTAGCTGGTTCCTGTCAACTTGACTGAAATAACATTTTAAATTTAATGGTTTGTTCTATTTGTTGTAGAGATAGATATATCCACTACCTGACGCTTCACCTAGTTTTATGATCCATGGATTGTCAATAACATTTTCCTTTTGCTTCAGAATTCTGCTCGCTTGGACTCTGAGATCATCTATGATCGGGATTTTGACTATGATTACTTTGGCTTCAAGACACTTGAAAGATCCTACCTCCTGAAGGTCCAAGGAAAGGTTGTGGAAAGGCCTCAGCACATGCTGATGAGGGTTGCTGTTGGAATTCACAAAGATGATATTGATTCAGCTATCAAAACGTACCATTTGATGTCTCAGCGATGGTTCACTCATGCTTCTCCCACCCTTTTCAATGCTGGAACACCAAGACCTCAAGTATGTATTATGTTGTGTGCATATCTGTTCATGGAAGTCTTCTGCAAATTTTTAATTTAGTTTACAAATATTGTGTTTGGTTCAAGAGGTTTTTATTTTTGCTGAAGATTAACCCAGATATTTGATGTCTTTTGGCAGTTGAGCAGCTGCTTCTTGGTGTGCATGAAAGATGATAGTATTGAAGGAATATATGATACATTGAAGGAGTGTGCTGTTATCAGTAAATCAGCAGGAGGAATCGGTGTATCTGCCCACAACATCCGTGCCACTGGAAGTTATATTCGTGGGACAAATGGGACATCTAATGGCATTGTTCCAATGTTGAGGGTGTTCAATGATACCGCCCGCTATGTTGATCAAGGAGGAGGCAAGAGGAAAGGTATGCTCATTTTATTGCTCTTGTATTGCCATTTTAAATTTAATGCCTGATGGTTCTCTATTGAAACATTGCTTATCATGTTCAAAGGTGCTTTTGCTGTGTATTTGGAGCCATGGCATGCTGATGTATTTGAGTTTCTGGATCTTAGGAAAAACCATGGAAAGGTATGACTCATAAGGAGCAAACTTCTCCACTTCCACTTTGTCTTGTTCTAGTTTATGTGATAGCATCACTTCTTCACTGTACCAACGTAACTTGCTGTTTAACTTTGAGCTGTGACTTTTTCATTTTTATAGGAAGAAAACCGTGCTCGGGATTTATTCTATGCTCTGTGGGTTCCTGATCTCTTTATGGAGAGAGTTCAAAGCAACGGGCAATGGTCATTGTTTTGCCCTAATGAGGCTCCAGGTTTGGCAGATTGTTGGGGCAAAGAGTTTGAGGAACTATACACCCGATATGAAAGAAATGTAATTTCCTTTGTTTAACCTAAAGTTTGTATTTTCTGAATGCTGCTTTTTACCGGACTCTGATTGTTATTAACTCTCATGCATATATGTAGGGCAAAGCCAAGAAGGTTGTCCAGGCACAAAACCTCTGGTTTGAGATCTTGAAATCCCAGATAGAGACTGGGACCCCCTATATGCTTTTCAAGGTGATTTGTGTGAATCTGTTGGACTTTAATCTTTTTGTATCATGGCTTTGTAGTATTTTGTTTTCTTATTTCTCTTCTGTTTTTTCCAGGATACTTGCAATAGGAAAAGCAACCAACAAAACCTGGGTACCATAAAATCTTCAAATTTGTGCACTGAGATAATTGAATACACAAGCCCAACGGAAACTGCTGTCTGCAATCTGGCTTCAATTGCTCTACCACGATTTGTGAGAGAGATGGTGGGGAATGCTTGCGAGCTTATTTGAAAATTTTGTTTTTTTTTATTGGGGTGTTTGTTTTGTGACCTTATGTCATGCACTTTGTTGCAGGGAGTTCCTGTGGAGTCTCATCCATCTAAACTTGTTGGGAGTAGAGGTTTCAAGAGTAGATATTTTGACTTTGAGAAACTAGCTGAGGTTTGTGTTTCACATAGGTGCATCAGGACATTTCCTAGTATATGCACTCACCTGCCTCTTCTGCTTTGTGAAGCCTCATATTTTGTTTCATAAGTTCAGCCAGTAATTTCTGTTTTCCTCCTGATTTTGGGACAGGTTACAGGAGTGGTTACATCCAATCTTAACAAAATAATTGATGTGAATTACTACCCAGTTGAAACTGCCAGGAGGTCAAATTTCCGACATAGACCCATTGGCATTGGAGTTCAAGGTCTTGCAGATACCTTCATCCTGCTCGGAATGTCATTTGACTCACCAGAGGTAAAGTTTACTCCCAACAGCTGTTCTTTTTTAACATAAACTTTTGATAGTTGGTTGGTCTGATTATTTAGTGGCCATCAATTTCAGGCTCAAAAGCTGAATAAGGACATATTTGAAACCATTTATTACCATGCCCTGAAAGCATCTTCTGAGATTGCTGCAAGAGAAGGTCCCTATGAAACATATGAAGGAAGTCCTGTGAGCAAGGTATGCTGGGTTTCTTCAAATGCAAGCACCTCAAGTGCAGTTGTATGAATATGTTGTTTTCTGGGACACCATTTCCCATTTCAACTTATAAAAAGTCACAATTGTGTTGCTGTTATCTTTTTATTGCTTCTAGATACTTTTGTTATGCACAGCCATACATTGTTGACAAATAACATTTCCACTTTGATTTGCCTGAATTGAGTTTCATTTGTGTCTTCCGTGAGAAAATTTTCGTTGCTGGTGAACATCAGTTATTGGTTGGTTTACTCTGTAGACTTTCAGCTTCCATTTGAAAGAATTTCCAAGACCTGCTGGTCCAATAACTAGCAGAACATGTAATTTTCACTAGCTTCTGATTAGTAAGGGATCCATTTAATTGTGCAGGGAATTCTGCAGCCGGACATGTGGGGTGTAACGCCTTCAAATCTGTTGTGGGACTGGGATGCCTTAAGGGAAATGATATCTAAGAATGGGGTTAGGAATTCACTTCTTTTGGCACCAATGCCAACAGCTTCAACCAGCCAGATTCTTGGAAACAACGAGTGCTTTGAGCCATATACTTCAAACATTTATAGTCGAAGAGTTCTAAGGTTTGCTATGCGAACCTATCCTATTCAGTTTATTTTAATATCAGTTGCCTTGTGCTTGCTCTCTAATCCTCTTTCTCTCCAGTGGTGAATTTGTTGTGGTCAACAAACATCTTCTTCATGACTTGACTGAGATGGGCCTCTGGTCTCCTGCTCTGAAGAACAAAATAATCTATGAAGATGGCTCTGTCCACAATATTCCAGAAATCCCAGATGATCTGAAGTTTATATACAAGTATGGATAAGTGAATTTCTTCATAGCCAGTGCTTCTCCCTGTGTTTTTAACCGTGGAGATAATTTAACTATTTTGGCAAACAGGACTGTTTGGGAGATCAAGCAAAAGACATTGGTTGATATGGCTGTTGATCGAGGATGCTACATAGATCAGAGCCAAAGTCTTAATATACACATGGACCAACCCAATTTTGGAAAACTAACTTCCCTACACTTTTATGCATGGTCAAAGGTATGCACATCGAAACGATACCCCCAAAAAAAAAACGAGTGACAAATATAACATGTTATATCTACAACGGTACTATATGCAGTCTGCAATTTTATTTGTTTGCTTTGGACAAGTGATTTTATAGCTATTGTCGGAAGTTTACATTGCCAAGTCAATTTTGATGAAACCCTGCTCTCTTTGCAAATAGTAGTAATGGGGTGCAATAATTTAAGTGTCTTATTGTTTCTTTTTCCTGTTTGAAGGGTCTAAAGACAGGGATGTATTATCTACGATCACGTGCTGCAGCTGATGCCATCAAGTTCACCGTTGATACTTCTGCTCTTCAAGTAATGATCCGTGATAATCACTACTTTTTCTACCATTTTTTATTTGTGCATTTCACCGAAAGAGATTCTCATTAATGGGCAATTCAGGATAAGAAGCTGAAAGCGGATGGTGCTGCTGCTGCTGATGATGATACCAAAATGGCTCAAATGGTTTGCTCCCTTGCAAACCGTGATGACTGCTTGGCCTGTGGAAGTTGAGAAAAGATTTGATTTCGGTTCAGGTTCTTCTTGATGCTGGAGGACTTGAAAGGATTCTGATACGGTGGCTGGGCAACCGCAGTTAGGTGTTGCTTTTAGAGGGCTTTTATTTATGGGTTAAATGCAATCCAGTACAATTATATAGGTATATATACATATACATGTTACTTTCAATGTCTGTATAGGTTAAACCCATGTATTCGGAGGCTGAAACTGCACTTCAAATTGCAATCGCGAATGGAAATGCCATATTTCCAGATTCCAATAAAAAATAATATCTATATGAGTTACTAAAACAATCGGGCTCTGAGGAATTGGTGGGCTGCAAATGGATTAAGCCTGAAGTTAAGACTGGGCCCATCTTAACTTGCTCATAACATTGTCTGCTGACCTTCTTGTAGTCGACGCTTTCCATCTCAGGTCAGCTCCACAAATCAATTACTATGCTTTCAAATTCTACCAACTCACAATAACTCGAGGCCTCTCAATTTGTCAAGACCCATCGCCGGTCCAACAAGGAGACAAAGCAATTTGCAGAGTTGCTTTTCTCTAGTGGCCTCCGATAGTTACAGGGCATCGAAGTAGTTGAGCATCCCCACTCTATGATCCTATTGTCAACCAATATTGGTCGTGTGAGGCTCAACCTGCTCAAACGCCCCATCGAATTTATGTTGGACCATCGGCATGCTTTTGACCGATTCTTGTCAACGAACTTGAATCTGCGGAGAAGACAGGGAATATGCGGTGCAAAACCATGTTCAAGAGCACAAGCTTGAAAGATGGGTGGTCGATAAAGGAACATGAAACTGGTTTCTTTGTGTATTCAACTATATAAAAAATGTTAACCGTAACATGTTTAAGCATTCCGTCTTCTAGAGAAAAAAATATATTAAAATAAAGGAATTGAAGGTTGTTTTAGCTCGAGGAAAGTGAAATCACTACCGAATTTATATATATGTGAGCTTGCTTTAACTTGAGGGACAGTACAATCACTCCATTCTAACTTGTTCGGTAAAGAACAGAATGATATGTTACATTATAGCGCTGAATCTTGTGATGATAATCAACAAATTGTGTAATGTGTAAGTGATTCTCAACATAATATGTAAGAACATGTGAGTATAAAATTTAAAATGTTTTTTATTTATCATAAGTGTATGTTTTATCATTAAATTTTATAAATTTAAAATAATTTGTAAAATTAGAGTGTTCTTTTGATTTCATATTCCTTTGATTTTTTTCACCGAAAGTTGTGTTTCTAGCTTAGATAAAATAAGAGTATTTTTATCTATTTTAATCAAAATTTAAAGCTGACATCCCATCTTCTTAGATCTTGGAACATCGTGTCTAGTGTTGTAGCTAGTGTCCAAAGATCAGTGTCTCTTATACCACTTGGTGCAAGTTGAGTATGGATGGTTGCAACCTGGAGGCTCTCCAAGTGATCTTGAGCAAGGAGAGGATGCTAGCCAACTCCAGAGGTAGAAGAGGAGAGTTTCTTGGAGAGAGACAGAGAACATAAATCATTAAATTCATTCTTCAATCATTTTTTTTGCTTGTCCACTGCCATTCTGTGACAGCATTCTTGTAAGAAGAATGGCATTTCCTTCATCCTCTTTAATGAAGAAAATCCACTGAATAAAACGCTGTCGCGTTGAACATATTTAAATATAACAGCTACTAACGGTTACGTTATTTTTGGATAGGTATTATCATAAAAATCACCTCTCAAGCCACCTTAGCTTGTTGAGCCCTCGTCTTCTTCATCGATCGTGTTGCTGGTGTGCCATTTTGAGAAGGTTAACGAGGTAGAATAACATCTTTCCTTTCCATCTTCTAAGAATTTTACAGAAGATATATTATTTAAATCATTTTTAGTACGCCACGTAGACGGAAATCTCGTTTTCTTGAAAGAGATTCAAGCCTTTTACGGTTGTAAATTAAATATTAACTCGTCCCTTTCAATATTAAAAAGAAAAAAAGAAAAAGAGTTGGATTAAAATGACACGTACTATATGACGGAATTAATGATTTCCGTGTCTATCCATTACATGTAAGAAGGACGGAGTCAGCGGTCAACACATTCTAAATTGTACTACAAGGAAGTCAAAGGAAAAATTCACTTTGTCCCTTATTTCTCTCCCTTAACTAGCTTCTTGTTTTTAAAACTATAATCATATTCACCTTATCGAATTCATAGTCAACCCTCAATCGTTTCTACTTTCTATATAGCAGTTTGACCACATCCATTAGGAAAGTCGAATTAAAAACCAAAAAAAGAAAAAGAAAAAGAAATTACTTAGTTTAAAATTAAAAAGAAGAAAAAACTAAACCCAGAGGAGAATTTACAGCTGGTGAAGACTCCTTTTCCTATTTATTGTACTAGTGTATTTACTTATTTGCCCATGAAAAAAAAAGCATTGACTTTAGCTTTAGAAGTGAGATTGTCTTCTCAACATGAAACAATTATCTTCAATATATTGCATAGGTTATGGATGTCATTTTATTTTTTTAATGCTCAATAAAATTAAAGCTTTAGCCTAGGAATAAATAATTCTAATGCTTGACTGACCGGTTCTTTTATCATTTGTTTTCCCAGAATAATGCAATTATTTTGGTGCTTTTGGAGACAGAACAATACAACTCTTTTATAAGTTTTTTTTTTGTCATTTTATATTAGTTTTGTTCAAAATTTAGAGGTTTCTTAGGGGCAATAATGTAATAGTTATATATTTGATATTATTCTTTAAAACAAAAACATGGTGGCATGTGCGTTACCCACCAGCATGTGGACATCTTTTGTGTCGTTCAAGCACTAATGTGGAGTCATCCAGTCACTAGAGACCACCCTTTAAGGTAATATTTGGAAGATCTTAAAGCTTTTAACAGAATGATGTGGTGCATGTATCATAATGGCATCTATTTTGACACCAACAACAATTTCTTTATTTTTTTTACCTTCTTCTTTTCTCTTTCCTTCTTAAATTTTGCACTAGCCTTTGCAAAATTTTAGAATAACTTCTTCAATGTTTTTTCCTTCACATTTTGTCCATATGCTTTTCATTACTATTTTTTTTTATTTTAGAATAAGCTATAAAATTATAAACGACTTTCAATCTAACCCCTTATTATTTTTTAATATATAAATAATATTTTAAATTATAAATGTTTTTCGATTTCACCCCTTACCATTTTTTAATATATAAATAGTCTTTCAAATTTAAAAATATTTTTCAATTTCACCCCCTATGATTTTTTTTAATCTTTCAAATTTGGTTCTTATTCTTTTAATAGCTACTTAACTTGTTTGACATCATTTTTAAAATTGGTTTTTTCCTCTCTCAAATTTCATCCTCCTTGGTTTTTTTTCTATCAAATTTTATCATCATTTTTTTTGTTATGAATTTTTTTTTTTTTGCTTTCGCTAGTTTCTTTTATTTGTACCTTTTCATCAATTTCATTCTTCAAAATAAATTTGGATGATGATCAAGCTTGTTGGGTGAATCCGGATCCAATATTTCACGGGTTGTGAGTTTTAGATGCTAGATCAGGTTCATGAGATTTGTTCGGGTTTTTTTTTTTTAAGGTGATGTATATTTTTATTTTTCATCCTTTTTTTCTATTATTTTTTTTAGTTTGCTTACTATTTATTTTTTCACTTTCACTCCCTATATATAAATTTAAATTAAATGGTAATCTTGAAAAACCGAAATAAAAAATCTTAATATGATCATATATGTTTTTCTTGGCAATTTCAAGGTAAAAAATCCCTAATGTGAGCTCTTTAAAGTAAACAATTTAACGCCAATTTCAAATGTTCGGTGGCCAAAATAAATGCCAACAAAAAGTTTCTCTTTCTAGAGCTGGATTCTAGACACAAGGGGCCAAAAGACAAGGAAAATAAAGTTTGAGATCAAAATTGATTTTTTTCTTTTAATTTTGAAAACTAAAGGGATCCAATATCTATAATTTGTAAAGTATAGAACTTGTCGAAACTTTTTAAAGTCACTTATTTCCTATATGTTTTTTACTTTGGTTCCATACCTTTTAATTTCACCATCCTCCAACAAATTGGTTTATAATATGGTCTAACAAGGGCCAACCTATAAAAAAGAAAGAGAAAGAGATGAAAAAAAATGTCACTCCATCCATAGTGTCATTTGAGAGGATCCAGAGTATATTTTGCACAATAAATCCCTCACATAATTTTGATTTTAGTTAATATTATCACGAGGCTATATAAATATTGTAAATTTTCAAAGTTGGTACTAAATTGACATCATCAATTTAAAAGAAAAATTTTCAATTCAATTCTCCAAACTACCGGTGTTTGTATTGACCAGGAGTTATACACACCTAATATTTGATGGGTTAATCAACTACATCCAATTTAGAAGAAAATATTATCAAGAGATTGTAAAAATATAAACTTCAATATTTGTACTAAACACCTCTCAAAGAAAACCCCCCTATTTATAATCGTTAATATTCTCTCTCAAGTGCATATTTGTTCGTTAATATTCTCTCTCAAATGCATATTTGTATAGCTAGCAAGACACATTTTTTAAAGAGAAAAATAACATCATCTATTAAAAAGTCTTGATAATTTTTGAAACACTGTATTTTTTTATGAATCCAAATGATATTATATTATACTTTAAAAGGTATGAGAAAAATATTATGTATATATAATGAACATAGACATATTGCACTATAGATCACACTATAGACATAAAGTGTTTGTACTATGGACGACATTGTAGCACCATGAAGGGCATTGCCTTTGCTATTTTTTAGTAAAAAAATATTGATGGGTGCATTGTCTTTTCTGTGCCTAAACCTATTGGGTCCGGCTTGACAACCAGACCTAACGTTATTGGATGTGGCTTGACAACTATACTTAAATCACTTCTAAAAAATGTTGGGTTTAGTTGGACAGCGAGATCTAACGCTATTGGATCTAGTTTGGAAGTTAGACTCGATCAAATCACTTCCAAAAGTGCTAGGTCTTGCTTGGGGTATGGCTTCCTAGCTAGACCCACCAATCCTGGGTCTAGCTGAGCCGACATATATTTTTAATTTTATTTTTTATTTTTATTTTTTTAGATTTTTATTTTTATTTTTTTTTGTATATGGTAAAGAGAAAATAAATCGATGAGACTTTTTTTATATTGTATAAAAGTTGAGTGATGATAATTTGTTTTTATTTGAGGTTAAGTTGAATTTTCTTATTAAAGCATGTTTGTATTTGCATTTCAAAAATGATTTGAATAAAAAAATTCAATTTTTTTTTTTACTTTTTCTTTAATTCAAATTAAGATTTTTTGATGTTTTTGTATTATTTTTGTGTGATGATATAGAAAATAAAATTTTTTAAAATAATATTATAAAAAATAACCGTTACATAATAATATAATAACTAGCATATTGGCCCGTGCTCTGCAGCGGGTCAATAATTTTTTTTTCAGATGTAAAAATATATTCACACCACATCATTTTCAAATAAAATATTTTCTATAGTAGCTCAATGAATAACACATAGCAGAGCAACACCCAATACACACCATGAATAAAGCATAGTAGAGCAACATCCAATACATCGACAACTAATTTATTTCTCTTTAATTTTTTTATTTTAAGATATTTTTTATTTTATTTTTTTTCTCTTATTTTTTTTCATACTATAATTGATGAGATTTTTTTATATATTGAATAAAAGTTGGGTGAAGATAATTGTTTTTTATTTGAGGTTGGGTTGAATTTCCGTATTAAATCATGTTTGTTTTTGCTATTAAAAAATGCTTTAAAAAATAATTTTTTTTCTTTACTTCTATTAAATATTTTTTGATGTTTTTAATTATTTAGCTCGGTATCCAAACCCAATACTTTTAAATGTGGCTATACTTTAAAACCCAATAACAGTAAAATCCAAAAATATTAATTCGACTCTCTGTAATCTTTATATTTATTTTACATTAAAAAAAAAGTATTATGAATCCACTGCAAAGCACGAACCAGTTACTAAATATGAAAACAAGGTCTGTGATGCAAAAGCAGATGACGGCATTCATCCATATTCCCTCAACCTAAGGTTTGTTCACACTGGATTTGATGAGCCCATAAATATTGTCCTTTTCCCATGTCAAAGCTCTGCCACTCGTGGGCTATAAAATTAACAGCTCTGTTAGTTGCAATTAGCAGTGTGGATTAACTGAGTAAAATACTGAGAAATGACACCGTTTTGGGATAAGATTTTCTTATTTTTAATTATCCAACACATTAAGAAAATCTTTGTTGGCCTTGCACTCGATAAAGTAAAGACTACTTACAATAGATTAGCACATCATCACTCCCTATAATAACGCGTATGGTTGACCACCGTCAACGTTGATTGTCACAGAAGCCTTTTGAGCGAAAGGAACAGGCCTTTGGTTGCGTGCACACAACTCGCGAGAGATACATCTGCATCGGCAACGACAAGACAGCGTCCGATCTCAGAGATAAAGATGTGTTTGGGGACTTCTAGGTTTTCTGGACTAATGTGGATAAGAGCAGGATGTACCTTCTCATGTTGACATCAGCTCTGGATAACGTGGACTTGATTTGCTGGCATTGGACATTTCTACCCTCCTTAACCATTGTTGGAGCGCACGAGGGTCATGGCTGTTGCAATGATCTCTTGAGGTATACAATTCCTAAAGTGAAAAGGAAGTTTAGTTAACTTCTATTGATATACAAAATAAAAAAAAATAAAAATATTATGCAACCTTTCACCTCAAGTCTCCTCGAGTAGGTTGGGTAATTCCACGAATAAAAAAATAATAATAAAAAAATATATTTAATTATAAAACAATGATAAAAATATAAATATAAATTTATCTCTAGAACAATATTAAAGTAAATTCTTATATTTTCAAAACATGAGGTATATAAGGAACATATATCCAGAAACTATATTTATTATTTTTATCCTTAAGATATCATAATAATAAAAAAGTTTCAATTTTAAAATTATCAAACTATGTTATAAAAATAAAAATAGTTATTATTATAATTTTAAAACTCAATTAGAGGATCAATTTGAGATAAAGCCCGAGTCACTTGTCAAGAATCGGGTTATAGGTCAAGTTAAACCTAGTGGACTAGAGCTAGTATAAGAATAAAAGTGATTATTATTATAGTTTTAAAAGTAGATTCCGGATTTGACACGGGACAAGGCCTGAGTTAAGAAGGTTAACATAAGAATAAAAATAATTTTTATTGTAGTTTTAAAACTTAATTCAAAGGCTAACCCGGAGTAACACCCAAATCACATGGGCTAGGATCGGGAGGGTCAACCCTAGTTAATTCAGGTCAATGTAAGAATAAAAGTTGTTGTCATCTTAGTATCAAAACAACCTTGTTTTGTCCAAAATAAATTAACAAGTTTTTGATCCATATTTTATCCCAGGTTTTTGAATAAGTTAGGTTAGGTCAATCATTTCTCTATTTTTTCTTGAACTCATACTAGTCAAGGCCCCGGATCAACCTGATTCAGGGTCAACCCACCAAGCTAGTTTTGGTTTTATAATTATATTTATTATAATATTATTAATTTTAACACTTAATATAAACTAATGTGCAATATCTATTTTTTTTAAAAAAATTTGATAGTAATACATATTAAGAGTAAAATAATTTTTTTATATTTTTATTATGCCATGTCTATCATAACCAAACAGAATACATAGATAAACATTTTATCTCATACACTATTATCAAATAGAATTTTATCTCTATTTTATTTTTTATCTTATCACATCTATTTTTTTTACCCATGTTTTTTTTTTATTTCAAAACAGTAACCAAACATCATTGTTGGTTGAATTTGATAGTGGTACTCGATCCACTTACCATCAATTTTTCAAAGTGTTTTATTTAAAAGGAAGAATGATTTAAAGACTTTATTTAATTAAATGTATGAAGAAATGTCAAAGATGTTTTCAAATGTGCATGTGTGAAAAACATTGATGGAGAGATAAATGATTAAAGACATAATTTTATTTTTTTCAAACAGATATGTGGGTAAGGAGTAGACTATTTGTACAGTGAAGAAAAACTATTGGGCCGACTGGGCAACCTCAAGGTGAGAGCGGGCCGACATCCACTTGTCGGCTGTCAGAGTCTTCATCTCAGCACCGGCTTGAAATAATTTGTGGGTGTTATTTTTCAAGGTTCACACCACAGATTTTGACCGTCTTTTGTCTTTTATCCATCCGTGATATGTTTTAGCCACTAGCTGCAACTAAGAAACAAAATTTGATTTTTTGACAATAAATATACTAATCTTACACCGAATCAACTCCTTCACCGTCAAGAAGAAGTATCTCCTCAATACCGACTTGAATTCCAATGTGTCCATGTCAATTGTGGCGGTTATATCTTTTGACAGACGACTTTTTTTGGGTTCCTATAAGACATTCTTAAAGGGTCTTAGTTCTGGAGAGTTGAAACTTGTAGAATATTAATTAGTTTTCATTATTTCCTTCCCTTTTTTGTTTTGCGATTCATCAGGTTAGGTAGCTACAGTTTTTCAAAGTCGCTGCATGTGCAAAGGTAAAAGTGGCGAACAAAGGAGATAAAATTGTTAAAAAAGAAGCGGGTAGTGTTGAAGAATGGCCACTGCCAGTAATGCTTTCTGGGTTGAATAGGGAGAGAGAGATGTCAGTTATGGTGGCTGCTTTGACACATGTAGTGGCTGGAAATGTGCCTGCAGATGATTCTGATTGTATAAGTGAAGCATTTCCAAGTAATCAAGATAACTGTGCTCATGGTGATTTGTCAGCGAAGAGAGAAAGGGAAGAAGGGGGTGGTGGCAGTGAAGAGTATAGAAGGCACGGTAGAGCATTTGGCGATGACTTCTTGCATGGGGGCTCATCTTCTGCTGGAAGAGGTAAGCTAACTAGTTTTTCCTTCTTCTTTTTTCTGGTTTTACGGTGAGAGTTATTCCGGAGCTGGTTAAATGAAAGCATAATATTGCATGTACCTTAATATAATAGTCTGCCCTGTCTTCGCAAATCTCTATTAACTTTAGATGCGTGATTTCTGCCATCTCTTATGGTTGCATGAGCTTGATTTATGCCTGTCTCATTCGTACCAAAATGCTGACAAATGATGCACTCGTCCCCCCAATATCTACAGCCTCAGGAAAATCCATCATCACCATGGCACCTGCAGCCACACGGATGGCATTCGCCCCCGTATATGAATATAATGAAACCTGCAGAGACGAGCCAAGGAGAAAATATAGGGGAGTGAGGCAAAGGCCATGGGGCAAGTGGGCTGCAGAAATAAGGGATCCATTCAAGGCATGTAGGGTTTGGCTAGGCACTTTCGACACAGCTGAGGCGGCAGCAAGAGCCTATGATGAAGCCGCTCTCAGATTTAGAGGCAACAGGGCCAAACTAAACTTCCCAGAAAACGTCAAGCTTCGACCGACTCCCCCAAATCCAGTAGCGAACCGGTTGACCGTCTCTGATTCTCCGAGTAGCACCGGCCTTCTGTCCGTTCCTACATCCACCGAGCCCATAGTTCATTCCCAAGCTCTTCACCATACGCAGAACCGTGAGATTTCAAGAGAGCAGGTGAACCAACCTCAATTGATCTTAGGTGTTGGTGGCTATCAAAGGCAACCCATGAGTCTATACGACCAAATGTTTCTGTCACCTCCACTTGTTTCGTCTTATCCTTCGATGTCTTCTTCAACAGAGTATTCCGATCCTATGTTTTTACCAGCTCAGCAACCAGGCGAGATTATGCCTGCCACTAGTAGCCAAAGTGGTTGGGAGGAATTTCAGTTGCCAGATTGGTCAGATTATAGCCATTATACTTCGTCTTCTGGATAGCAGCCCATACATCTCAGCTTTTATTTTTCTTCTACACAACTTTTTCCACCTGCTTTGGTAGGATACCCGTGTTTCTATGTTACCATCGATTTTTTCCTGTTGGCAGGTTTAATTCGCTATTAAAAGAAAATAAAAGATCATTTATCAAAACATAAATCTCGGCAGCAGCATTTTTGTTCTTGCAATAACGGTGAATTCACAGGACTCTTCTGTGCCCCACTATGGTGGGAAACTGGAATCAAGATTGGTATTTCAATTAAGAATTCCTCCTCCCAACTTTCATTCCATTTCCGGTGGGGAAAAGTAAGAAAAAAACATAGCGTCCGCACAGATCAAAACAAAACTTCAACATATGCACACTTTGTACTAGTGCCCAACACCACCACTCTTTTAGGAGGAGGATTGATATCAACAGCAATGCAAAAATGCAAAATAAATATTTTATAATTATTTTTGACATAAAAAAAAACACTAAAAAGACACATTAATTTAACATTTTTTAAAACAGACACATTTTTAAAACAGTTAAAAACACCCGTCATACTCAACTGTCACGTGGGATAGATATTGACAGTCAAAGTCGAATGGGCAAACGACACCCCTAAATCCGGGTTTCAACAATAATAAATCAAATTTGCTGGTTTAAATCTCCAGAATGGAATGATATCCAGCTATCTCATACAAACATGAACATGGGGAACAACATTAATTCCAGTTGATTTTACGTTTTAAACTCTTAAAATATCAAAAATTTTTATTTATTTCAAAATAATATTTTTAAAAATAATTTTAAAATACTAATATCAAAAATAATTTTAAAAAAATAAAAAAAATTATTTTAATATATTTCTAAATAAAAAACATTTGAAAAGTAAAACACATTTGCCTACCAACAGTAAAAAGACATCAAGAAACACAATAAAAGCCCCCAGTTCTGATCACGAGTGATAAAGAGAAACCATGCTAAACAAAAGAATCTTAAACAAAACTCGAGAAATTTCCATCCACCGCTATAAACAAAGCCCCTTTGGGTTCCTGCCGTTAGTCAGCGGTACAGTCTCTGCCAGAAGTATACACAACAATAATCTTACTCTCAGTTATAGGAAGCATACATGATTTAACAGCCTAACCAACAAAAGAAACATCTTTGGGACATGATGAATGTCCGATCAAACCCAGTCAGCAGATATTTGAATGGGTTCTCAGATAACTTCCATCCGCACACTGCCATTAAAATACAGACCTCCATGCATTCAGCGAAATCAGACCTTTCAAACTTTTAGAGCAGCTTTGTGGACCATAGTTTCTTTGTGTATTTGGTGGCAACTCTTCTCAACAAGATCAAGCAGCTTCTCCAAGTTCATTGCCCACGAGTTGAGAATGTCATTGCTATCCTTTGCTACTTGGAAACACACTATTCCCAATGGCCTGTCAATCTTTGCCACCAGAGCTTTGGAAACAACCATATCAGATAGATGCTTCTCAGCTTCCTAAATTGGAGAAAAGGGTGGATTAAATGCAAAAGAACTGGAACAATATACATACTTAACATTTCATTAAACATGGTTGATGACCTTTTTTGCTCAGGTACTAGTTTGACTTTTATTTCTTATGATTTCACAATAAGAAACGAAAAACTAGCTATCATTGTTGGTCTATACGAGCTACCAGTTTCAAAGGGGCATCTATAAGACTCTTTAGATGGTTCAAGAGAATGCAATGCCCTGATTTACTTCTTTTTCAAGCCCGCGTCACCAAAGAAGATAGATGGCTGTCTGCCAAATTTTGCAAGTCACCAAGAACCTAGATTTCACAAAATGGGTGTGGACAGATCTTATTCCCCTCAAAGCCAACCTGGCCCTTAGCCTAGTTGTCTTTAACTGACAATAAAAATAAAATATGAAAAGCATACAGAAAGGGAAAGAAAGTGTAATACAAAGTAAAAGAATATTTATGGATAGGCAGGGAGGTTGCATGGGAATGTTAACTGCAGAGCAGGGCTCATGATTGCTAACAAGCTTACACCCAGATATGTTTGAAACAAGATTCAAGGAGAATGCCTATCAAGAGGATTACAAAAGTCATTCTTGAATGCCAAGATCCAGTGCCATTATCAAACTTCCACTCGATTCAGAAGTTCAAGTTATTATGTGAGCACAAAGATCATTTATACTATTAACCATCCAGATCATTAAAAACTTAATTGGGCTTCCAACATGGATTAAACACAAATGCATTAGCCACTGCAATGTCATCAAATTAAGTTACAAATAATGGGATTTCTAAGATTCCAACTCCTTAACATTAGGTCAAAGTGGCTCTAATGCTATTAACTGACCACTCTACTCAAAAACTTAAGTTATCAGGTAACAGTCACATATAGACTTTTTATACCTTCAACAACCATATTACCAATTAATCTAAAAACTGACCACTTTAGATCTGAACACCAGACCTTTAATAATTACCTGTGACTCTGTTCAACAATTGAACACAACATCTAAATTCAGATAAAAACACCAGAAGTTACAATTAGGATGGAACAGTATAGTTTGAGTATTATGTTGACAAAACAATTTCTGAAGCAAATTGCTTATATTTTAACCACCATTATAGAATACTAGAATAAATAGTTAAACAGAAGCATTAGGCAACCATGAAGCCTCTATTAATTTAACCAAGGCCTGATAAAATTCAAATCTTTGAAAGAAACACATTCACACAAATCTGCTCAAGTTCACATAATGAAGAACAAAGATTGGCATAATTACACCATAGACACAAATGCAAAAACAAAGATTAATGTGGGCAAACAAAGCATGTGTACAACACAGCCACAGAGAGAGAAAGAACCTGGATGCTGAGACACAATAACTCTGCTACTCTCTTCACAGTAATCTTTGAGTAATACTTTGAAACAACAATGATATTCTGAAAAGAAAACACGTTGCAAATGAATGAACAACCAAACTCAATGGTAGATTGAAAGAAGAACGCATAACTGTTATGCAAATATGACAATTGAAAGTAGATTACATGTTCAATTATTCTTTGCCTCAAATCCTCTGCTGCTTTGTCACCCAAAGATCCCCCAAGTAAGTTCTTCTCACTTTCAAACTCATCCATGAATGCATTCCAAAGAGATGTCCACTGGATGACTTCCATTGTCACCAACTGCTTCAACAACAACCTATGGAATAGCATCCAATGAAAAGACACACCAAATGACAAGATTGATAAATTAAATGACCAGCAACATGCAGGAACTGACTAAAGCAACACGTACTTGAATTTTGGAATTTCAGAAAGATTCTTATCCTCCAAGGTGGAATTCAGAAGGCTTGACTGCATCGGATCGTGAGGTGAAAGTACCAAGTACCAACAGATTTTCCTCAAGACCTACGTGTTGTAAAATATCAAGGCCGTCCAATAGAATCCATAGAAGTCTCAACAGACCAAAAACTAGAAAAAAAAAAAAGTTCTAACCGGAATCCATTGGGCAGGGTTTTCCTTTACAGAAGGAATCTCATATATTGCCTTGTAGCAACGGCAAATTTCCAGATAATCATTGTCGTGTGAGTAGTACCTAGAAACATGAGTGGAAAGCACAAAGACAAAAGTCATTGCATAGAGTTCTTACTCAAAATCTACTTAGCAAACAAAAAATCAAGTTATGGAGTTTGAATAATAATTGGTAGGGACAGGTTGGATGCTTTGGATTTCTTACTAACTTTTAAATCAAAGGAATTTCAAACAAAAAGATCTTTTCAGTGAAAATTTATCACCAAGTAAACTTGGCCTTGTAGATGAAGTATGAAAGGCAATCACGTCACAGAGATATTCAGAAAAGATACTGCAAAGAAAGACCCTTTTTGCAGGGGGGGTTTTACTGTATTTTAAGGAAATTCCAGGTTGTTGTTCAAAAGAAAAGGAGACCATTCTTACAGTAGAATGTACAAACATGAAATCTCAACAGATATTTATCAGACTATAGAAATCCACAATTGCATGGTCATATCAGTTTGCCATAAAAAATCACAAAATATAAAATAGTATCAGCAATGTATTTGGAGTTCGAGTTTGCCTGCTTTCGATGTTAGGAACTTTGATTTTCCTTCAACATGTTATTTTAAATTGAAAGAAAAGAGTTTGAAGAAAAGGAAACTTTCCAGCATAAGACAGCAGAGCATTCTGAGCAAGCATATTCAAACCTTTTATTAGAAATCATATTTGACAACTTATTACTTGGTTAAATCAAGCATATTAATTTGCTAGAGTTTGGAACTGAATGTGATTGTGAAACAACAAATGACAACCAGGCTTAAATCCATCGCCAATCCAGATTGCTAACTATGAGCGGAAAAATATAATGCAAGATCACAGCGCTATTCAATAGTTCTCACTGCATGACTTAAAATCTTGGAAAGCAATAAAGGGGCTTGCCAACTCAAATGCATGGTTGAAAATAAATCAACTCCCAAGATATATAGAATTGGGTGTGGACTTGTATGCATATTAAGTTAGGCTAACATAATCATCTGCATTACCGCGCCAGATTAAAGAATAAAAAAAATCTCAAAAGAGGAAGGCCTTTTCCTTTAGCTCCAAAAAAGAAGCCATTGTACATCCACATGAAAAACATGTAATCTTGTATATTGCCCTACCAACAGGGTCACTTGAACACATTGTATGTAAAAGCAACTCCAATTTACTTCTAATAAAGCTAACAATTACAATCCAAAGACCAAATCAAAGGTCTTGTACAGACCAAATACAGACTTCAGAACAAGTAAAAACATCTGTTTCCAGCATCCCATGGGGCATGCAAGTACATAAATAGAATTTATAAAGATCCTGAGGACCGTTTCTGTAATTTCTTTGCATTAGAAGTAAATTTTGCTAAACCAAGAAGAAACACAGCCAAATAAGCTCAGCAAAATTCAAAGATGCACTTTAAAAAGATACAAAGGTTGTGCAACCAAGGAGCACATGAAACTATAGAACATCACATAAAACAAAGAAACTAAAGAAACTCAGTGAAATTATTCAAAAGAAAATTAAAGCAAGAACATGAAATAAACAATATATGGAAATTACATACCGTATCATCAATTCATAGTAGATCCGCTTTAACTCCAACAGTGATGGTATATCAGCAGGAGCCTCTTCAACAACATTATCACCTTCCTTTGGTTTCTTCTTCGACTTAGAAGTATCAGCATCAAAAACCCTTGGACTAATCTTCCTTGAGAGAATTTGTGCACGAACATAATCCTGGCGGTCAAGGCATAGACGAACCTGCCCCAACAAAATTGTTGCGCATTCAAATTAAAACCCTAAAAACAACCCAAAAAGGGGCCCTGAACTTAACAAACCAGAAGCTAAGAAGACCACTACCCGTCCATGATCTACAGCAGTAGGACCCCCAGTTAAGGCGCCTTAGATACAATCATATCCTTCACCATTAATGGCATATAATTGCAATTCTAGCCTCTTAGCTATCCAATTTCTTTGTTTGATCTCAAAGACATTAATTAACATAAAAGAACAAGTACCAAATAGAAAAAAAACGCAAACAAAAGAAAGAGATATGTACTTGCTCAAGAATAAACGCAATTTTCTCAGTTTTTGCCATAGCACCAAAAGTTTCCACCTGCAACTCAAAAAAATTAAAATGCATCAATCTTCTTACAGGAAAACAAACAGCTCTATAAATTAAGAATACAAGCACCAAAATCTTACCGCAACTTCTTGCATCAGATCTGCAGCTTCAGCAGTAAGCCCTTGTTCTTCCTTGATCTTACCTAGTTTTCTAATCAACCTTGCTCTCTCAATTTCAACATATATCTACACACCATATAAACAAACAAGCTTACAAAAACAGCACCCACAAAATTCACAGAAACAAGCATGTTTACACCCACATTACAAAATCAAATCCAAATAGATATATACATAAAAGGAGCGTGAAAATCAATCAAACCTTGCCGGCAGACACACTGTTGAGTGTTTTAATAAGTTCTACACGGGTGTCAAGATCAGGCGTCTCGTCAATGTACTGCATTGCTTGCTGGACCATTGCAGTTACAGCCTACACCAAAAAAAAAAAAAATCAAAATTCACCAAACAAATCATAGCATACAAACCACATAATTTAGTTGAGTTTATTTACAAATTAATTAAAAATAGTGTTACCTGTTTGAGCTGACCACGTTTTTTAGAGAGGAGGACAATTTGGTCATTTAGAGATTTCCAATCTTTAGCTTCGAAGCAGAGTTGGAGAATTTCGGTAACGGCTTTCTTAGTGCCGGCGACGTCTCCGGCAAGCCTCATCTGCTTTTCGACATTCTGCAGTTGTTCTATCGCCGCTTCCAAATTCGCTTTTCCCTCCTGATTGATTTTTTGTTAATAAATTAAAACAAAAACACAAAATCGAAGCGAAATCGAAAGAAAAAATTATTGAAATAAGTTAATTTAAGATCTGATAGAGATTCTTACCATCTTGAGTCGGAGAAAGTTCTTCTCAGCTCAGTACCTTACTAACCCTAGTGGAGGAGGTGTTTTGGTTGGGAGAGAAAGTGAAGGCTGAAAAATGCTTTGTTATTTTATGCCATTTCTTTAGTCCCTGTTGTTTTAGCAATATAAATATCTAATCCTTTCGGTTTGAGAAACCAATGTGAAATCCCTATACTCGTATATCCATTTATAACTGAGTCCCGTGTCAGCTCCCTTTTATAAATTTTTTAATTTTTTTATATAAAATTCCCTTATTATTCAATCAAATTTTCTAACCTTATCTGAGTCCTATGCTTCGGTATTCAGCTGCAACTTGTTCATTATATATCAGTAGATACAACATTGATGCATGAATTATTATAAATCATTATCAATGACTATATCGTAAACTTTTTTATTCTCCTTACAACGGGTGAAAAAGATATGGCATCGAACCCAATCTTCACAAACTCTTGGCAGAGGTGGAATCTTGTGGAAGTGGGTTGGCTAAAATGAGAGAGAGAGAGAGAGAGAGAGAGAGAGAGAGACCGTGAGGGAGGAGGAGAGGATGGGCTGGTGGTAATTTTAGTGATGGCAGGAGAGGCTGGGAACCGGAAAAATTTCTAGTTTTTGAGTTGCATTTCAATGATGAAACTGAAAAGAGTGATCGTGCAAATCCTACTTTGAATAATATCTGAAAAGATTTCCAGAACTGGATAGTCGCTTTCTAGAACCAGAAAGATTTCCAGTTTCTACTCATGTGATAGATTTCGATGACGACTAATATCTTTATCATGTCCTCAACGAGTATATATTTCTTTTTAATTCTAAATAATAACATCTTGAATATGATCAACTTAAAGCTATCCATCCCCTTCTTATTTATTACTTATTTAGAGATAATATTCATTATCCTTCCATCGTCCACCAAGATCATGGTATGTTATATGGTCACAAAGAATGGTGATCACTAATGCTTCCTCGTAAGAAAAAATTGATAAAAATCTAAAATGATTAAAATATTTTCATTTAAAATTTATTTATTTTACTCCTATCTATTTCTTTCATTAAAATAGACTGCAACGAATAACTATTATTAGGATGTTACTTGTAAGCACACGTATGTTTAATTATTGTATTTTTTGCCCTATAAAGAATAATCTAACAAAGTTGTATGGGTGTTTTTCTTTGTAATTTTAAAAACTTAATTGAAAATATAATTATTTTTCAAGTGTTTTTCGTGTTGAAATATATTAAAATAATTTTTATATATTTTTTAAAAATTATTTTTAAAATCAATGTATTAAAACAACCCAAAATATACAAAAAAATTAATTTTTAATAAAAATAAATTTTAAAAAATATGATTTACACCATATTTTCAAATGGTGTATAAGTACGCTTTCTTGATGACTTCTATTAAAACCTAACGAAGTAAGCCTCCGTTATTAACAGTAATCATGCAGATTTTTTTGTATCGAAGAAATTAGTTTTTTGCTAACTTGTTAACTTAGTCTTTTCCGTTTTTTATTCAAGGGATCTCTCTCATTTACTTTTTTCCTTAATTTCTTGAAATAGTAAATACTTGATAATTATTTATCATTTAACCAATCTCAACCGCTTTTTTACATTTTTTTTTTATAGCTTGAAGAAGCATATTGTTGGCACTTCTTCTTTATTATGTCTCTTTAATCTTTTTTAAAAAACTTCTCGTTTAAATAACTTTCTCGGGTGTACACAGTTCATACAATCAGATATATTAATTAAAAGGTGCAGTTCAGGAATAAGTGAGTTTCATCAACTTAGGAATTATGATGCAAAGAGAACTCAGCATCTGCTGCCTTCAGCTTCAACTGTTACGAGCCTGTACTTTTGTTCGACCGTCTCCCTCTTCATCATCTATTTTTACTTCTTGGGCTATACGCATGGGCTTCTCTTCCTGTATATAAGCCCGGAAATTATATCTTGAAGACTTTGTCTTGGTGCAGAATACTTCACGAAAATTCCTGAAGCACCCTCGGTCATAGACATTTTGCTTGTTGCCTTGTTTATAGTTTTCATGTGTAGTCTGAAGAAAATGTTAAAAGAGTTAGAAACCGGGCCATTGAAATGTTGGAAATAAAACACAAAAGTATTTGGATGAACCTTTCATGCTTTATTGATTAATTTACCCGCACATCAACACGCTTATTATTCTCAATGTATTGGCTCTTATATTTTCAGGGAGATTACACCTCTAACTATCTAATTAAATAAGGATTCTAATAAACTAGTTTAACACAAATTCTTTTCGACAAAGGATTCCTACTTAGACTGAGATTTTTATCTAACATGAAAGGCATATAGAGAGGAAAACACTACGCAGAACCAATATTGCCGGAAAAAAAATGTTTCTCGTTATCTAAGGAAAAATATTTGACTTTAACAAAAATTAGTACCCAAGCATAAGAAGAGAATGGTTTCCAAAAAAAAATTAACCTGGTTTCTGCCAATAAGATACAGATGGAAGCAGGTGAGACCTCCAACAAGCCAGAAGAAAATGAAGGAATAAACCATTAATATCACAGAGGCAAGTGATTCCTTTATCGCCTTCCAGAGAGTTCCATGATCATTCATAACAAATTTTATGTTCAAAGCTGACATTGCAAATATGAAGATGCAGAGAAGAGCTGATGAAGAAACAAGCAGAAAGAAGTAACGGTAGTTGCGCTGCAAAACCATAAAAATACTTGGCTTAATTATGACAGAATCCAATTTTTCACCAACACATGCAAAAGTTGAAAACACTTTGTCCTTGTATCAAAGAACCAATTCAACCCCTCAAGTGAAAACGAAATATGATTTATATTATTCTCTATCACACCCCCTTAAGTGAAAGCTTTTTGGGCTTGAAACTTGCACAAGTCTACATTATCTTGTGCTTAATTTTTTATCAAATAACTAGGGATGGTAAGATTCGAACTCATGACCGCTTGGTCATCAAGGCTCTGATATCATATCAAATAATCAATTTAACTTAATAGCTTAAACTGTTAGGTGAGGTTTTAGAATATGATTTATATTATTCTCTAATAGCTTGATTGCAAGAAATCTTTGAGGAATTGAAATTACTCCATATAGTCAAATGATTTTTTCTAAGTTCATGTTCATTTCATTATCCTCACTGTTTGCCAATGCACTAAGCTGGCAGTGGAATGTTGGATGTATAACCACATTGGCCAAATCCATTCAATCAATTTATCTAAAACTTCTCAAACTACAACTAAGAATGATGACATCTCTCAATGAGCAACTCTTAAAATGAACCCTTATCCTTGTTGAACTAATGCTAGTGAACTCTTGATACTAGAGTTGCAATTTTGGTTTGAACGATAAATATCTCAGAACATGAATTTGTTAGCAGATCCAGGCTAAAGGAAATCAAGGAAAAACTCGCATCACCCAGTAGATAATTCTGAAAAAAATTATAGAATAGAAAATTTTCTGAAATGCATATTTTTAAATGTTTTAGATGGATTCTCAATTTGAACCATGCACTCAATTCAACAAAATTTTGAGCAACCTGGACTTACATACCAGTCCAATGCATTGGCCCACCCAAGGACAATGATGATCGAATCGCTCCACGCAATTATCACATTTACGGCAATGTGAGCAACGTGGTGGACGATATATCTTGCATGTATCGCAATACTTCACTTTTATAACAAAATCATTGACAACCACATCTTTTTGTAACTTTGGAGAGTCAATCTCTTCCTCTGGTGGATGTGAATTGCGAGGAACAATGCCTGGGTCACAGGCTGAAGTGAGAAACAGGAGCACCAATACCTACCACGAGTTCATAACTACCCACGGTTATAATTGAATGGTTGCCAGATATAAACTGAGGGAAAACAAAACATTGACCATGATAAAGGCCAAATATGAGAGACACGTGCTAGGTAAAAACATCATGGGCACAAGAAAAGCATAATTAATAACAAAATGAAAGATTTATTTAAAGAATATTAGGATGGTGAGACAATTAGGCAAGCAAATGGAAACATTCTAACGTTATTATAAACAAATATCCATCATATTTCCCATATCGCTGTCTTCACTATGTAAATCAAACATCAAGGCTGTAACAACAGTTAACAGAGCAGAGAAAGAATCAGCAAGACTCACATAGATGGTAAACAGAATTGTTACGACTAGAATGACATAACCAGCATTGTATGTTGGAAATTCATGGAGGAGGTTCCTTGCGACAGTTGTGCAGAAAATAACAATGGGAACCACGATGAGCAGTAAGGTAATGACCAGTAACCTGGCATCTGGACCAAACATAAGCCTCCATTTGATAAAGAAAATCTGCATGATGAACTCAATAATTAAAAGAAGAAAAATTCAGAAAAGCTTGGAGAAAGAACTTATCAATTCATATACTTAAATCAATAACATCAACGTGCATGTGTGTGCGTGTTTTCTTTTTTGCTTATAGCAGAACCGCTAGCATCTTAGCTTAAAATCCATTCAGAATATTAGGCCGTGACATCCCATTTCTTTCCCATATCAAGATTGTTTATAACTCTCCAATACCATATCCTGTAGTGAAGATTTTGCTCTCACTACTCAGAGGTAACAACATCCGGTCATTAATAATGTCCATATACCATATCGATTAGGTCTTAGGTTCCACACTTTCAAACTCCCTCTTGTTATCGAACAAGGCCGGAGGCCTAATTCCCCTATGTGTGGAGTGGAGGGCCACATACCTCGAGATTTAAGGTTCAGGATATGTCCACTTCTACCGTAGGTGGCCGAGGTTCAGATTGATTACTCAACTATAAGAGATAATATCTAAAAATAAGAACCAGCAATAGTTGAAGAAAACTGGAAATGGAATTCTATAAAACGATGCTCAGTACAATACAATACAAAAAACAACGAATTTATTAATTCATTGAAAAAAGCGCAAAAACTTCAATCCAGCAAAACCCCGTGAGTCTAAATCATACAAAAAGAAGCCATATAAACAAAAACCCAGATCATAATTTCAACTCTACAGACATGAATTAAGGCAGTAGCAGGGAACAGGAAGTTATGAAGATTACATTGCGTCCCTCCCAGACTCGGTAAACACGGATAGCCATTTAGGAGGTAGCTAGCTAGATACTTTTAGTAAGAAGGGGCAGAGCAGAAAGAAATAGAGAAGAAGAAGAAGAATATTTGAAACTTGTTGCGGGAAAAGTGTGCGTTTGCTTTTCAGACATGCTAAACATAAACTGTACGTTTAGAATCATATTTCCAAACATAGCTTAAAATAGTTTATTATTATGGTGCACTGCAGTAACAAACAAATTATGTTTTTGCGGCGGTTAATCGCAATAAATAACCCAGCACAAACATATATATATCTTTTTCACTATAATAGCTTTTGCCGGTTGCGGAAGCCACGGAGGCAGGATAAAGCACTTTTTCTGCAGATATTCCGTGAGCAATTTTGCTTGCAGATATTCATTGATATTTAATAATAACTAAAGATATAATTTGAAAAATTAAAAGATAAATACAAATTAAAATATTTAATTTTGTAATATAGGCTATTTATCTAGTGATGTTCAAAAACTCTATTTAATAAAATAAATTTTTTTATTTAATTTAATGATAGTAGAAATAAACACACATGTGATATTAATTGAATAAAATAAAAGGAAAAAAATATCATACAAGGTTACATTTATTATTCATATTATCCAAAAATAAATATATTTTATTTGTAAAACTTAAAGTAAGAGTTAGGGAATGAAAAAAAAAAAAAGAACTAGAATTTTGATATATAATATCTATTTATGAAGATAATTTAATTATTTTATTATATTTAAAATATTTTGTTGACAGGGGATATAAAATGTAATTTTTTTAACTACAGCTCACAAACAAATCTTAGAAGATTTTTTGTAATTATCTCTGAAATAAATAAAAAATAGATTGTAATTTTTTCTACTAAACCCAATTGGATATAAGGTTTGGATTGAAAGTTTGTCAGATTAGCTTAAATTAATTCATAATAACATAGTTTAAGATATCTTTGGTATTGCAGTTGCTATTGTGGTTTGAAAAAAATTGTTTTATAAAAAATACTTTTAGTTGAGGTTGATTTGAAAAAATAGATGTTTGGTTAAAATTATGGTTGACATTGAAGTTGACCAAAAAATAGTTTAATATGTTAGGTTAAGAATGCTTTTGAAATTGAAATTATAAAATAATTTTAAAAAATACATATTAATATTTATGGTTTTTAATTTAAATATTGTAGATTTAACTTATTGCTATTATATCATGAAATAAATCATACTTTATATAAATTATTTTTTATTGTTTCATTAAATTATTTACAATTTCATCACGTATGAAATACATCCGACAAGGACTACAGTTTTTTTTTGTTTCTTAAGCATGCAACAACATCAGGTAAAATATAATCAGGAACAAAATTAGAATTACGATCAAATTCTGCAAATGCTAAGTCATCAAGCGATCACTGTCTAATTTATGTAATGCCATTAAATAATGTTAAACACTAGTTTTTTTGAATAAAACACTATTAAAAAATAAAAAAATAATTTTTATTTTTTATTTTACTGGGTCGGACCTGTTTCAATGCATTTTAAACTTTGAACCGGAACCAGTTCGACCGAAACAATGGAGCTGACTATACTGTTCACGTGAATAGTGCAGCTCTGCACTGTTCAATTAGCATGAAGTGCGCACGAAGCAGCATTCGTCTGCTTTTCTTTCCCCTATGTTTTGGACTCAAAAATACCATGGGACCCATAAATAGTAAATTGCTTTTTTTCTTTACCAAATGGGTTGCATCTGTGTTTTGTTTAAAAGGCAGACGCAACCTTACTACCAAACGCCCTCTATATATATATATATATATATATATATAAATTGAAATTCTTAATTTATTTTATTAAATATACACATTAAATTTAAATTTTACAATAAAAAATACTCCCATATAATTAAATAAATCAATAAGAGCTCCGATCAGATATCTTAATATATTTTCTTTCCCCGCTTCTCAATTTAATTTTTATATGGGTCAGAGAAGAGGGTTGGGGTTTTCAGGGTTTATGCGTGATAATCATGGACGGCTCTGATTTGTGTACTGGAACAATCCAGACGCTGCTGGCTGGAGGTCAATTACTTGGGCTGGGTGCCCATTTCGGCTTGAATATTATGGGCTCATTTTATTTTAATTTGTAGAAGCCCATATCTATAGGTGTTCAGTTGTTAATATTAAGAACTTGTTTATTTATGTAAAGTATTTTTTTAAAAGTAATTTTTATGAAATAAACGGGCCTTAAAATAAGAGATTAATTTTGACCTCATGAGGTTATTCTCTTAGTAGTTTTAATTAAAAAACAAAAACTTGTAATAGTTATAAAAAATATATAATTATTAAATTCAATTTGATATTTGACTCAATGAGGGACAAGTCAACTCACTTTTTTAATGAATAATAAAAATATATTTTTTAATATATATGATAAATAAAAGATTTGGTCAGATTTATTTCTTAATTAATTTAATATTAAAATTAATTAGGCTATGTTTAGAATAATCAAGTTTTAATATCAACGCACAAAGTTAATAACTATATAAAAATTACCCATGGTCTTAATTCCCATTTAATTTTTCTTAGTGTAAAAATAGAAATTTAATTAAACCAAGCTACACGCCACAAAAAGAAGAAGAAGATAATTATAGATCAGTTCCTGTAGTTTGACGAAACTAATTTATCAGTCCCTCTTATTTTAGAAATTAGTAATTACTCCTTGTATTGATTGTTAGTACTCTAACAAATGCATTAGTTTTGTGCTGAGTTCCTAGTGGCCATTTAAAGTCTCCTTATGTTTACTTGTGAATTGTTTCCCAGTTATCTGATTTTTTTAAAGAAACGCAAAACTAAAGAGAATACATTTATTAATTGAAAATAAAAACTTATTTTACTGGATATGTATTTTTTTCTAAATATTCTTTTATTCTCTAAGAAAATTAAAAACATAAAAGAGATTGTTTTTTCAAAATCCTCTACTATAAAAATAAAGATCTCTTTTAATTCACCTAATATCTTACGACCATTCCTTTTATTATTTTCAACATGGACCAAATTAATACGGATTTTGTTTTCTATTCTAGAATATTTATATTTTATAAATATGTTTCTTTATTTTATTTTTCTCATGGAGAAAAGCTTTTATTTTGAATTAATGCATTACTTTTATTTTTTCATCAAATTAAAAATTACTTTAAATTTTTGAGGGACTTGTAGAGAATGAATATGGCTTTTTGTTTTTTCTTCTTTTTAATATATGGTTCTTGGTGGCATAATCATTTCTGCTCTTATATTTACTTATTTGAGTGTTGGAAGATTTCTTTAATAATAAAAAATTTAATTCCGAGAAATTTAACTCAATTGGTTAAACTTTAAATTTGCTCTTTAGAGATCATCAGCTCGAGTCCCATAAATCTCAGGGTCATTGAAGGCTTACATGATCGTTAACTTCAGTATCCCTAAAATTAGTTGAGATACACGCAAGTTAGTTCAAACATCCATATTAATTTTAAAAAATAAACTTATTTTTTAAAAAAACACGAAACAACCAAGAACAATCATCCATCGACCATAAATTCTGGCTAAATTCGGTCAATCCATCAACCTATCAAGCAATTGTTGAAAGACCCAAATTAAATATAAATTTTTTATAACATCTTGATACTTAAATCATTTTTTTTATGTAGAATTGTGGGTGCACAACTAGATTATTCTATTTATTTATTTTTTTTAATTATCTCTCAAATTCAATTTTATAACACTCATGGATAAATACATGAACCTTAATAATGCTTAACAATTACTCCTCATTAAACCAAAATTCAGTGAACAAAGAATTCAAAGGAAAGGACGTAGACGATTTCAAATTGAAGAAAATAGGGTAAACATGGATCATACATGGCAATCTACTTGTAATCCTCGGTGGCTTCACCAAGAGTTTCTAATTCCATCGATTTTAATGCTTTTAATTCTAGACAGTGACTTGATTTAGAACTTGGTTTCAATCTAGCAATGCATTGAAGATTCATCCTTTCAAGGCCCCAGATCGGGAAGTCACTACATGCCCTCAGCAAGTGCATGTGCATCCATATATCCAGCCTAGGAAAAAAGAAAAAGAAAAAGAAAAAAAAAATATATATACATATATATAGAATGCATCCATGCCTCACCTTCTAGTTTATAATTACCATTGTCGATCAGAAACTAAACAAACAGATGAGTTGAAATAACATACACAGCCATGGCAGCTTCATAGTTCACGGCTTCTGATCTCTCACTAAATGTCTGTATTACATTGTGAAAAGTCTTCAACAGTCTCTCTGATCATATGACATCTTAATTCTTTTGCCTCTCATCAAATATTTCTGTACGTTATATGGTTCTGCTTTCTTACTTAATATTATCATCCATTTTGTTACAAAGAAAATCGGAAAACGTCAGGAATTTATATGGGATCGAGTACGTAGTTCATCAAACCAATGAATTAAGAGTCCTCCAGAGGTACAAAAAAGAAGAAGAAGAAGAAAATTGCACTTGGATTTCATAACCAAGGTATTACAAGCATAACAGATACATCTGTATATCATGCTACAAGTCAGCTAACTTTAAGCCTTGATATAACCTAATCAACAGAAGATCAGTTTCCATACACAGAACCCCCCCTGGTGTAACATGTATTGCAAGTTACACTCTAAATAACCACAGAGTAATTAATATAGTGCAGTATTTGCCCCACCTATATATTAAAATGTATCTGCTAGGCACTAGCTACAAAGCTATATTAATTATTAAGCTCAAAATCATATATAGAAATATTGGTACAAGAATAGGCTAAACTCTTATAGTAGCTCAACCAAAATTTTCCATTTTAGTTATGGATTGGAGGCTTCTTACTTGCTGGGGTGTAGTCCATCCCAGCTAGTTCATCCACATCATGTAACCCATTTTCTTTTGATGGAAACAGATTATTATGGTCCTTCTTCTCTACTTCATGATTGTTAACCTCTCGCAAAGTCCTTGCTGCTGGAAATACAAGAGAAAAGGAAACCAATTAAGGAATAATTTACAATATCAGAACTTCACAACTTTTAAAGATCATCAGAGACATAGAAATATACCTCTAGCACAGGTGGAAACAAAGCAAAGCAGGAAAAAAGCTACGAGAACAAGATGATTGCGTGAAATCTTTGCCATCTTAGGACTTCTTTCTGGTTTAGGTGTCAATCTGTGTAGCCTCTTCAAACTGATGATCTCTTATATAGAGGTAGACTAGTACTTTGATGCCAACATGCTTGGACAATGTTGCAACCGACGGTGACCTAAATTTTTGTAGTACTTCTACGTGAGCAAATGCGGTCTTGTAAGTGTCAAAATCGATGTCTCACTGCTGTTTCATGCTAGCATAGACAAGAGACTTCTGTTGAAGGCTAGAAATGCATCAGTTCAGGCCTGAGGGGCTCACTTTTAAGTATAATCGGTATTAGGTAGGTGCATTTCATCTTTTCACTTCGTGTTTGTTTTACTCTGTACTAACCCACTTAACGTCGCTTTAAATTAATTTTTTTAATTTAAAACTTTGTTTGATTTTCCGCCACTAAGTGACTTCATGTAAATCAATATCCAGATGCTGGTGTCCCTTTCTCACAAGAGGTCGAATTTTTCATCCAATTGTTGGTAAAATCTATTTGATAAGGCTACTTTTTCGACCATATATAGTCTTGATATAAGAGACCTAGCTTCAAATACTTTTTGTTCGTAATTAATATAGATAAATAAATGAATAAAAGGATATTGGTTTGCTGGAGAAAAGGGGTGATTCCGAGCAACTATACTTGTTCTAGCTATGGAGGCCTAGGGCCCCAAGACTCTGCTAGTGCCCTAGACTTTCTTTTATTTATTTATTCAAGATACTAAGAAATTTCGCAAACTGGTGCCCAAGGCTGCTAGTGATTCCTTGATGTAGCTGAAAAGCATGATTAGATAGCCAACCCCATATAATTTAATTGTCTAATTATCCAAGCTTCATGCTATCAAATTCATTTTAATAAGAGGAGTACAGGAACTTTGTGCTCACTTTTCGTGGATTATTAATAGTGCAAATCATCCAAACCTCATGACAATAATCGCACTTTTCTTATTTCTCTTCTTGTATTATTCATTTGTTGTCAAGCTTATAATAGAGAGGCAGCAAATCAGAGCGCAGTGGTGGATTGAATTTATTACGCTCAAGGGATAAGGGAACAGCTTCAAGCATGTCAGATTTCTGGGCCCTCGTTTCTGCTATACCTAAAAGCAAACTCTCTGACCTTGCATCACCAATCACAAGGACAGTTCCCCTCAGGCGGCAAATGAAATCTCTGTGCATACAAGTTAGCTAACATGACAAAAGCTAAAAAATACCTAGAGAACATGGATGTCTTGTGCTTACTACCTTAATTTACTTTTGTTCACATGATTAACTCACTGGAGATTTCTTCTTGAACTAATTAATCATGCAGGAAACAAAGCATTGATTAATGGAGGGAGAAAAACCGACATTGATGGAGGCTCCGATGGTTTTCGGATGAGCTGATATGCAATGTTTGTACAAAAAAATCACGTGGACAATCTGCTTAATGGACCCTCCTTGCCCTCACTATGAGCATACACTAAACATGACTAATCTTGCAAATTAGGAGCACTTAAGACGTTGACGTTAACACACGTTAATTATAAGAAAATAATACGGCTAAATTACAAGGAGTCGTATCAAAACATAGAACTCAGTTTTTGTTGATGCATAAGCTGTTTACCATGAAAAAAGGTGCGAATTTCGTTCTTGCCGACAAATTCTTGTCACATGCAGAATATTGTAGAATTCATCTTGGCATTTTTGCCTGTGATTTAAATTGTGTTAATTTATTCCATGGTCTTCTTCTTCGAGTCGAGTGAGTATAAGATTTTCCGATATGTTTGAGTTTAGAATCGAAAACCTGTAACTTTCTTTTTCAGAAAATTTGGACAGCCAACACTGAGATGGCAGCTTTTGAATGAAGACCTGATGTGCTTTCATCGAACAAACGATAAATGGAGAGGATCTTTACTTTTCTAAAAATCCAAAGTTTTATTTGGCTAGCTATTCAGAATAATCTCATCATTAAGAGTTTCTTGCTTCATCATTGTTTAGTGCTGGAGGCTCTAAGCAACTTGCAATTTTTGTGGTATAGATTTATTGTGATTTTACTTGGAATATATGAGAATTCTATTTTGGTAGGGATTTAATGGATGTTTTATTAGGCACTTAAATGATATGTTATATCAATGATTTGCACTAATTATTGAAATCTTTTTTCAAGAAAGTTCAGAAGTTTTATTCTTACTGCGCAACCTAGACTAGAGTATATAATGGCTAGCTTGAAATAATATTGTTTTTCAGAAAAGTATTATAGATCTTGGTTTTTATTTTAACTTGATTCTTCACTATATTTTTTATTTGTTAAAATTATATAATCACTGGTTTGTATATTGCGATATCTAATCTTATTTTTTTTAAATTTTGTATGTCAATATAAGTTTTATTTATTTATTTTATAGCTACTGTGTAAATATAATATTCATGTAAAAAGAAAAAAAAAAAACTTCATTTACCAAGATATCCGAAGAGTAGCATGTCAAGAGAGGGGGGGCAGTGGATGGAGGGAAAACTCCTTTGAGAGAGTAAATTTGAGAATGGCCCCGGTGGCAGACTTACACCTGTCGACCATACGGGTGCGGGGGTCCGCAAGGTAACAGCGTCGTTAAGGTAATTCTCCACCAAATGTCACGGAGCTTTGCCACCCATTTCACTGCTTGTAGCAGGGAATTTGCGGGCCCTTGAATACTTAGTTCTAATGATCTAAAATTTGTATTTCACTGACAGTTGGGGGCCCACAAGTGATTTTGGCCCACTAAAAAGATGAGAACTGCAGACGTTGGGCTTTTTCATCACTCTATACGATACGCTTGTCACTTCATCAACAAAGAAAGCAAGCAAGAGTGCCTTTAGAAAATTAGCTCCGTAATAATACTGCCACTTGCTAAAGCTGAGAGAGATGGCGTTTGCTTTGAGATTTTAGATTGTTATTTAAAATATTTTTTATTTATAAATATATTAAAATATATATTTTTATTTTTTAATATTTTAAAAAATTTCAGAAAACCTCTAAAAATACAGTTGGGCCGAGCAATGGCCAACACCACCTTCAAGTATTACCTCTAGCCCTTCTCATTTGATTTTTACATGGATTTCTGTTGTTGGATGATTAATTCACATTAAACTGTGTGAATTTAGAAGCGGTAATTGAATCATTGTGATCGTGAATGTTGGAATAATCTTTGTTAGAATCAAAATTATTGAGAAACGATATCGGAGTTTAATGGAATTGAACTTTCAATAAAACATGAATTGAAAGTAAATAATGTTCCTACACTTATAACATGGTTGTTTGTATCTAGATTTTCCTTCAATTTGTTGACTTAGTGACCATTAATGACAACAATTTCTGTTCACAAATCATGCTTCAATCAAGATGCTGGTCTGTCATCGAGACAATATAATTGACAATGGGGGCTGCATGTAACCCAAAACCATGACCAACCTCAAGATATGGAGACTAGGTGGGAAGCTTGTGACCACTCCCCCGTAGCTGTTGAGGGCCATGCCCCATTCTCCCGATTGAACTCCCGCGTCGTCGAGTCGTAGGAAAGACGACCCTAACCAGACTGGCCGGCATGATTAGACGCTAATCACCCCTAATCAACCTTGAAAGTGAGCCTATGAGAGGGCGACTGGTACTAATATGTCATGGTCTCGCACAAGTCGGGGTGTTGGAGCCCATGGTCCATCACGTGCCATTCACGATGAGCTGGGAAAGAGCAGTGGTGATTAACACGAGATAGGGATATCAGGTGTCGATTGCTCTGCTTTTTGGACTCATTTGGGCCCTTCGTGGTTTTTGGACTTAAGGAAAGGGTGCAAGAAACAGTCACAATAATGGTGGCTCCTGCTGGGTTGTAGTTTTAGGTCCATGTCAAGATTTCTGGCATTTTACTAGTTATTATTTTCTGGCGCTGCTGGGACAATTTGAGAGGTACAAGAAGGGTGCAAGATCACATGCCTGTGTTGCTCATTTACACTCCATTGATGTGGACGAAGTTAGGATGGCCTAGCAAACCATGGCCAGGGACTTTCTTTTGTTTTCTTTCTCACTTACATTGAAATCTTCTCGTGTCAAAGTTGGTGATTAGTCTCCATTGAGAAGACGGAGTTAATTGGAAGTTGTCCTTGGTTTTGCGCCAAAATATTGTTTGTCAAGCTTATAATAGAGAGGCAGCAAATCATAGCGCAGTGGTGGATTGAATTTATTACGCTCAAGGGATAAGGGAACAGCTTCAAGCATGTCAGATTTCTGGGCCCTCGTTTCTGCTATACCTAAAAACTTGTCTGATTAAACACTTGAAAGAAGCAAAAATGTATGTGGTGAAGAGAGATGGGAGGCAAGAGACTGTCCACTTCGACAAGATCACTGCTATACTGAAGAAGCTTAGCTATGGCCTTAGCATTGACCACTGTGACCCAGTCTTGGTGTCTCAGAAGGTCTGTGCTGGTGTCTACAAAGGTGTCACCACTAGCCAACTTGATGAATTGGCTGCTGAGACTGCCGCTGCTATGACTGCCAATCATCCTGATTATGCCTCCGTGAGTTTTTTCTTTTCATGAATTGGTCCCTTTTATTTTCTCTTGATTTCTGGGCACACTCTAGGTCTTACAGCTGGTGCATATCTATGTGGATTTACTAATTGTTCGGTGGGGATCTGGAGAATATTCTTCCAGACTTAAGCACACGTACACTAATTCTTGGGCCTGGCACTATTTTTGTGTTGTAAAAACATTATTACTTTATAGTCTGCTCCTTAGGTTAACAAAATTGAGAACTGAAGGGTAAATGGCATGTTTCCTGATTTAACCATTAAATATTATTTTGCTGATGCAGTGGGCTGCCAGGATTGTTGTTTCAAACCTGCACAAGAACACTCAGAAATCATTTTCTGAGACGTGAGTTTCATACTATATCATGCTGCTTCTGTTCTATTTAACCAATAGGCCTCATTGTTTGGAAATTGTTGTTTGATCTGGGTTGGTGGTTGCTGCAGGATCAAAATTATGTAGAACCATTTTAATGATAAATCTGGACTGAAGGCTGCTTTGATTGCTGATGATGTTTATGAAATAATCATGAAGGTATTTTCTCCAGTCTATTATTCTATGGCTTGTTGGATTTAATTGTTTCTTTTTACTGAAATCAAAAGGAGAAAAAAAAGGAAAATGTTCTTCTTAACATTGTTGTAGAGTGGTCATGTTACCAAAAATGTAGGCTAAACACATCTAGCTGGTTCCTGTCAACTTGACTGAAATAACATTTTAAATTTAATGGTTTGTTCTATTTGTTGTAGAGATAGATGTATCCACTACCTGACGCTTCACCTAATTTTATGAGCCATGGATTGTCAATAACATTTTCTTTTTGCTTCAGAATTCTGCTCGCTTGGACTCTGAGATCATCTATGATCGGGACTTTGACTATGATTACTTTGGCTTCAAGACCCTTGAAAGATCCTACCTCCTGAAGGTCCAAGGAAAGGTTGTGGAAAGGCCTCAGCACATGCTGATGAGGGTTGCTGTTGGAATTCACAAAGATGATATTGATTCAGCTATCAAAACGTACCATTTGATGTCTCAGCGATGGTTCACTCATGCTTCTCCCACCCTTTTCAATGCTGGAACACCAAGACCTCAAATATGTATTATGTTGGGTGCATATCTGTTCACGGAAGTCTTCTGCAAATTTTTAATTTAGTTTACAAATATGGTGTTTGGTTCAAGAGGTTTTTATTTTTGCTGAAGATTAACCCAGATATTTGATGTCTTTTGGCAGTTGAGCAGCTGCTTCTTGGTGTGCATGAAAGATGATAGTATTGAAGGAATATATGATACATTGAAGGAGTGTGCTGTTATCAGTAAATCAGCAGGAGGAATTGGTGTATCTGCCCACAACATCCGTGCCACTGGAAGTTATATTCCAATGTTGAGGGTGCTCAATGATACTGCCCGCTATGTTGATCAAGGAGGAGGCAAGAAGAAAGGTATGCTCATTTTATTGCTCTTGTATTGTCGTTTTAAATTTAATGCCCGATGCTCGTGTCCCTTTCTCACAAGAGGTCGAATTTTTCATCCAATTGTTGGAAAAATCTATTTGACAAGGCTACCTTTTCAAATAGGACTTCTGCTTACCAAGCTTGCTGATAAGGGCCTTGTATATTGCATAAATAAAATCCAGTTGAAAGCTCTGTCCTGTGGAATTGCATAAATCAATCCCCTCCTATCTTCCAGAGGGAATTGCAGTCATCATCATTTACCTTCCAATCCATCTAATTGTTCCACTTGAGACAGAACACTGCTCTTTTGGCTGCAACTGACATCTAAAACCTTGACATTTCAACTCTTCAGTTTTTTTCCTTAAAGAATTGCAGCCGGATGAAATGAAATTCAGACCATCATCCTGGCCAAGGTATAATTTTCTAAGCAAGAACCTTGAATTGGTTGCCCTTGGCCTTTAACTGATCCTTGTAACTTGAACAGATTTGGCCGAGCCCTCTGAGTATCTTTACTGAGTCGTAAACTAGAGAGAGAGAGCCACATCTTGAACCCCACTTCGAAGCTGCTGGTAAACACAAGAATCTGCAATCCCTTATCCTTGTAATCAGTAACCCAAGCGCTCCTGACTAGAGTCTGGATGACTTATGGAACCCACCCTCAAAAAACTAATCTCCAGGTTGTCATCTCTGTTTCTCAACTCAGCATATACTTTGGATGAGACCGCTCAAGTAGTTAAGGCTGTTTTCTGTACCTTAATGTCCTCGCCAAGCTAAAGCCTTTTTGATTGTAGAATGTGAGTGCACAACATGAATACATTGTCTTGGACGCCCTTTTCTGGGGACTATGGGTTTGCTGAGATCCTTGCTACTGAAACCATGTGACTTTCCAGGCGTGATATTTTCAGGTTTCTGTGTTGTGTTACCAGATAACAAAGAGGTTGCAGAGTTGTTTAACAGCATCATAGATGAAAACTAAATCAATGCTGGCTTCAGGCAACGGTAATCTGTTCCAGACCTAGAGTGACGCCCTGCTGCCAGAAATGAGACAGTCCGTCCAAGGAATCATTTGAGCTAATCACCCTATTCATATACATCAAATACAGTTGCTTCTATCTCGGATAACCTTTTTAATGCCGGCTTCATCCAAAAAGAATGTTGTTTTATTGTGTAGCAGTTTCCATCTCTCTAGCGTTCTCGTTTACTTGATAAATACACTGCTGTGTCCGGTGTTGCTGTGTCAAAACAGAAATTTGTGATTGTAAGGAAGCTTGAACTATCTAGTTCAGGGTTTTCTGCTATTCCTTCGTGTTTATTATTTGATAACGTTGTAGGATTGTATTGCATTCTGACTTCGATGTTGACATTGTATTAGGGGAAAGGAGCAGTCCAAGCAGAAGGAAAATGATGATGCTTGGTTGGAGATTTCCATCTGTTGAAGAGGTCAAAAAAAAAAAAACTTGAAGTGCATACTAGTCTAATAACTTGGTTGTGCAACACATGAAGCTGAACTCGCTGATCATTTCAGTGGTTGAAGATCACACACACACACACACACACAAATATACAAATACAGAAGGCAGGATACTTGTTGCCATCATTAGAAGATCAGCCTAAACTTTGAGATTATAATCACAATCAGTTAACCTAATATTTATCCTAACTAATAGCTATTTTCGAATAGGAAATACACCGCACTGACTGCATGGGCTATGTTCGGCCTTGTGTGTGATGGATAAATAGATTAGTTTCCTAATTAATCGTTGATTACGCTCCTTGTCTGCCGGAACCTGATCTTCATGCTGTCGGTGTTTATGGTTCATCTTTATAGGTGTCTCTGCAGGTTTGCAAGACAGCATTTCAGTCTTGGTTAACAAGTCTGTTACATATTTTCGTTGTGATAGGGAAATTCCACCCTAGGATCTAGAGACCTCGATTTTTAAAAAGTAATTAAGTTGGTCGAGATCTTTCATTTTCAAATCTTGATGCCAAATACTTTTGTAATGCTCCTCTCTCCTTGTCAAGACCATACCATACCATCCACATACACAATATTTCTACAAGGTAGCTAAAAATAGAGAAGAAGAAGAAATAAAACTTGTTGCTGGACAAGTGTGCTAAAAATACAAAATCCGATATCTAGGAGGTAGCTAGATATTTTTATGTTGCTAAGATACAAAATCTGATATGAAAATCCTCGATTTTTGTTAAAATTTTCAAAATATAAAAAGAATTTGAAATATATATATATATATATATATATATATATATATATATATAAAATGAAGTGTCTCAAAGCTAAAAATTTATATTATGTTTTTCATACACCAAAAAATAATGTTTTAGCATGTATTTAGACTTTAATAACCAGTTTATTAAAGTCAAAAGAATAGTGGTTAAAATTTTAAAAACAAAAAAACTTTTATTTTGTTTATCTTTTAGTATTCGGGGTACGACATTACATGTAATACGTATTCCGGATATTAAATTTTTTTTTTGAATATTAGAACGGTTAGGTTTTACCCCATTAAAATAAGAGTATCCTTATTGAGAATGGCTTTGCTTGAATCTTAAACAGACAAGACCAACAATTAGAAAACGCAATCAAAACCTTAGATTTTATCAGACAACAAAACAATGTAACTTACCTTAAATAGGATGTAGTTGGAGTGCTAATATTTTTTTTTATGAACCAATTTTCATACTTGATCTTTAATATTAGTTAGGGTTTCTAGTGACTAAAATAATAAATGATGATTTTCATTTTATATTTTACTGAGAAAAGATAAGAATTTTCTTGTCTCTTAATATTTACCAGATATACTTATATTTTTCTGAGTGATAAAAAATTACTGTGACGTCACATACAATAAATATACATAACTATTTATAATGAATTTTGATCTTTTATTAATGCTATTATCACTCTTCGGTAATTAATGCTGTAATGTTTTGAAATTAATAAGATAGGATTTTACAACAAAGCCCTTGGAGGCTTAAAAGTTGGAATAAATGAATAAGGGGTATTATGGTAATTGAACAAAAATTGATAAATATAAATAGGAAGTAAAAAAAAAAAAAAAAAAGAAGGAAAGTGATCTGAAATTAGAGAGCAGAACCGTGAGAGAGAAGAGAGAAAGAAGAAGAAGAGAAAAGAAGGGAAAATAAGGGAAAAAGGAAGAGATTTGGAGGAAATAAGTGAAAAAGGTAAGATTTAGGTTGTTTAATGTGTATAATATGTTAATTAAGCTTTAATTTCAGTTTTTATAAATGTTAGGGTTTTGAGAATTTGTGTTTGATTTAAATTGATGAATTAATTTGAAGGTTATAAGGTTAATTGTTGTGGTTAATTGATGATTTAGTTGATTATGGAAGATTATGATGATTTTGAGTTATAGAATTGTGTAAATGGTGAAATTTGAGTTAGAAATCAGGGGAGAACAGTGGGGTTTCTGTTAAAATCTGGACTGGAGGTTGAAGATGACGAAAATTCAATTTGGTCCCTCAATTTCCGAAAATTACAGTTTAGTCCCCGAACTTTGGAAAATTACAAATTAGTCCCTGGAGCATATTCCGAGATTCTGAACAGAATAACATATGAATTATGGATAGAATTACTGTATAGATAAGATAATTTAACACTTTCAATTTAGTCCTCCAATTTGACAAAAAGTACGATTTGACCCTAAAAATTTAGTAAAATTCCAGAATGATCCCTGAAGCATAATGATACATCCTGGACAGAATTGAGGATTAATTAAGGTCAGAATTTCAGTATATTCATGGATGTATGACAAATTTCAGTTTGGTCCTTCATTTGATAAAAGTTACAATTTGGCCCTAAAAATATGGAAAAATTCTAGATTAGTCCCTAGTTGTAATATTAGCTTTTGCAGATTAGTTTGATAAATAATTAAGGGTTATTTAGTGAATTATTATCAATTTTATTAGTTGTTTTTATTATGGATTAGATTTCGGGAAAACCGTTAGATTTTGGGTTTTTGAGAAAATTGACTAGTTAGTTCAAAAACATATAGGGTTACAGAATACACCCTTAGTTAAGTGTATTAAATAGGTTAAATGTTCTTTCGAGTTGTTTTTGAATATGTCTCATTTGTATTCAGATAATCCTGATATTCTACCGGCAGGACGTCAGTAGAATTTCCTTCGGTTTCAGCTTGTGAGTGTTGTTTGCTTTTGAGTCAGGTGAGTGGATAATTTTCCATATGCATGAGAAATACTATAAATATTTGATTTGTTAATATGAATTGGATCATGCTTCTTGATAATATATATTAATTATTATTCTTGTTATGATAAAGCATGATCAATTATTGAATCTGAATTCTTGATATGAACCAGTATATATTTTGAATTGAATTCTGAATTGATAGCTCCTCATTTGATTGATGTCATGAGTTGAGCTTTGAGATATGAATATGTTTGTTTGATTATGATTATGAACCTATGGTATGTCAGTCAGAATACCCATGCTAACAGGGTAGTGTTAGTCTTTGTGCACATCGTATCTGAACCCTAGTTGGTCGGGGGAGTCACCAACCTGTGTGGACTGATCATCCCACAGTACGGAGCCTCATGCTCATTGCATTTTGATTTTCTGACGAGTTCTACCATATGATATTCTTGTTATGGCCTATTTGATAAACCTTGGTATAAGAACGAAAGCCATAATTGTATATATATTTCTCATTGCTATATTACCTCGTGTGTGTATATTGAACATTATCTACTCACTGAGTTGTTGAACTCACCCTCTCATTATTTATCCTTTTCAGGCTTATAGCTTGATAGCGGGTTACTTTTGTTGAACCTTCCGAACCTGCTTTTGGTTGTAATTTGTACCTTCCTTTTGTGTCAAGTTAGTGCTCCAAAACTATGAAATTATTAACTCTTGTATTAAGACAATCAAATTATATTATGAAGTTGTTTGTTGTTAATTATGCGTTTAAACTCTGATTGAGTTGTTTAAAGGATTGTATGTAAGTTTGGGTTCGCATAGGCTTGGAACCTTGGAGGGGAACCTTGCCTATGTGCCGGTCATGGATCCGGGATTCGGGTCGTGACAAACTTGGTATCAGAGCTTTAGGTTAAAGAAACAATAATAGAATTAATTTCATAACAAGTGGAGCATTAGGATCCGTATCGTCTTATTTGTTGTTTTTGAAATTTTAAATTCTCATCAAGTATGTCTTCTTCCTTGTGATAGATATGCTTTCCTAGAATTCTGAGATAATTATCATGCTATTGTTCTAGCATGACTTAAGTGATCTCTCTTTTATTTTAGGAAATGCCGAGGAATAGACGAAGAACTGATACTCTTAGGGTAGATGATGATCAGGATGATGTCCCTATTATGCAGTTGATAACTGCAAGGCAGAGAAGGAGGCGTGGTGCACCCGTGCCTCAACATGTTGATGAGGTACCTCCACCAGTGGAGGAAGAGCCTCAGGAAATAGAAGAGGAAGATATGGTAGATGAAACAGGTGTGGGGGTAGCTGACCCTGAGCCTGTTACAGAGGTTCAGCGACTTAGCCAGGTTGTGCAGACTTGGATAGAGTTTACTATGGAGAGAGACAGAATGAGGGATAGAGATGTACCCTCGACATCCCATACTGTTCAGGGAGTTAATGTGCCATTGAATGACTTTATGAAGTTGGCACCTCCTATTTTTACTGGGATAGACAGTTCAGAGGATCCTCAGAAGTTCCTAGATGACATTTGGCGACGATGTAAAGCTTTGGGATGTACAGACCACCGAGCTGTGAGTTTGGCATCGTTCAGGTTGGAAGGAGATGTGGCAATCTCTTGGTTTGAGTCTAGGGAAAGAGCAAGACCAGTAGAGGCTCAGTGGACATGGAAGGAGTTTAGCTCCGTGTTCTTAGACAGGTTTCTCCCTCAGAGCATCAGGGATGCTCGACTTTATGAGTTTGAGAGGCTATCTCAAGGGAGCATGACAGTGGAGGAGTATGATCTGAAGTTCACTCAACTGTCTAGGTATGCAGAATATCTTCTACCCACTGAGGAATGGAGGGTGAAGAGATTCATTAGAGGACTCAAATCCTCTCTGTATATGGTATTGGCGCCACAAGTGTTTCCATCCTACTCCTCAGCTGTTGATAGCGCCAGATTGCTAGAGGCGCGTGAAATAGAGGACATGACTGTTGGCCAGTCTAAGAGGCCTAGAGAAGAGGGTCAGTCTTTTAGGCAACATGGATTAAGTGCAGGTCCGTTTAGGGGACGAAGTGGCCGTCAGGGCTCATGGGTTCAGAGGAGGTTTAGACAAAGACCGTCGGGTAGTGGCTCAGGCAGTCAGAGTGGCAGTAGTGGTACCCAGAGTTTAGTTCAGACCGCACCTCGTAGTTCATTTGTTTCATCTGGGGATAGTTCTTTGTGCCAACACTGTGGAGGAGGTCATACTAGTGCAGAGTGCTACAGAAGGATTGGGGCTTGTTTTAGTTGTGGCCAGATAGGTCATAAGATTAGAGAGTGCCCGAGGAGACAGTTGTCCACTTCGGGGTTATCTGCTTCAGTCCAGCAGCCTATTCAGGCACCATCGACGAGCCAGTCTGTGGCTCATGGGGGTAGAGGTTTTGGTGGCCGTGGTCAAAGAGGTCGGGGTGCAGGTGATAGAGGTCAGATACAGCAGGGTCAGGGGCATGCCAGAGTTTTTGCCTTGACTCAGCAGGATGCTCAGGCATCCAACACAGTTGTTTCAGGTATTCTTCCTGTTTGCTCTTTTGAAGCAAAAGTTTTGTTTGATACGGGTGCAACTCATTCGTTTGTGTCCCCATATTTTGCCATGAGGTTAGATAAACAACCAACCTTGTTAAAATCCCCCATTTCAGTCTCCACTCCCTTAGATGAGTTAATATTAGTAAAGTATGTGTATCTGGATTGTGAAATAGAGATTGGAGATAAGATCTTTATGGGAGACTTAAATGTCTTAGATATGGTTGATTTTGATGTGATTTTGGGAATGGATTGGTTGGCTAAACATAGGGCTTCGGTAAATTGTTGGGGTAAGAAAATAATGTTTGATCTAGATGAAGAAGTTGGGTTGGTATTTCAAGGAGATAAGATTGGGTCTCCATCAATTATGTTGTCGGCTATCTCGAGGAAAATGGCCCGAAAAGGGGTACAGTGCTACCTAGCATATATAGTGGATGTAGAGAAAGAAGTTCCCCAGTTAGAGGAAGTCCCTACAGTAAGAGAGTTTATCGATGTATTTCCCGATGACTTACCTGGATTGCCTCCGTATAGAGAGATTGAGTTTTGTATTGATTTGGTTTCGGGCACTGAACCAATATCAATGGCACCATATAGAATGGCGCCAGCAGAATTGAGGGAGTTAAAGGAGCAGCTGCAAGACTTATTGGATAAAAAGTTCATCCGACCAAGTGTGTCCCCTTGGGGAGCCCCGGTGTTGTTTGTGAAGAAGAAAGATGGGTCATTGAGGTTGTGTATAGATTATAGGCAACTGAATCGGGTGACAGTTCGAAATAGATACCCACTCCCTCGTATAGATGATTTGTTTGATCAGTTGCAGGGAGCTCAATTCTTTTCTAAGATCGATCTTCGATCTGGGTATCATCAGTTGAGGATTAGGGAGGCAGACATTCCAAAGACAGCTTTTAGAACTCGGTATGGTCATTATGAGTTTTTAGTGATGTCTTTTGGGTTGACGAATGCACCAGCAGCTTTTATGGACTTGATGAATAGAGTGTTTGGACAGTTTATTGATCGATTTGTGATAGTTTTTATTGATGATATTTTGGTGTATTCGAGGTCTAGAGAGGAGCATGAGCAGCATTTGAGAATGGTGCTTCAAACTCTGCGAGATCATCAGTTGTATGGCAAGTTCTCAAAGAGTGAGTTTTGGTTGGAGAGTGTAGCATTTCTTGGGCATGTAGTGTCAAGGAATGGGATTGAGGTTGATCCTCAAAAGATTGAAGCAGTTAAGCAGTGGCTTAGGCCTACTTCGGCGACAGAGATTAGAAGTTTCTTAGGTTTGGCCGGCTACTATCGAAGGTTTGTGGAGAACTTTTCTCGAATTTCTGCACCATTGACTAAGTTAACGCAGAAAAATGTTAAGTTTCAGTGGTCTGAAGCTTGTGAGAAAAGTTTCTTAGAGTTGAAGGAGAGATTGACTACAACGCCTATTCTAGCAGTACCATCAGGTTCTGGTGGTTACACAGTGTATTGTGATGCTTCGAGAGTGGGGTTAGGATGTGTTCTAATGCAGCATGGCAAGGTTATTGCCTATGCTTCACGGCAGCTGAAGAAGCATGAACAGAACTATCCTACACATGATTTAGAGATGGCGGCTGTAATTTTTGCTTTGAAGATTTGGAGGCACTACTTATATGGTGAACCTTGTGAGATCTATACAGATCACAAGAGTTTGAAATACATCTTTCAGCAGAGAGATCTAAACCTGAGGCAGAGGAGATGGATGGAACTGCTGAAGGATTATGATTGTACCATACAGTACCACCCGGGTAAAGCAAATGTAGTTGCCGATGCTTTGAGTAGAAAATCATCAGGGAGCTTAGCTCATATTCAGGAGGTACGAAGACCTCTGATTAAGGAGCTGCATGAGTTAGTGGATGAAGGAGTCAGATTTGATCTTAGTGAAGCTGGAGCAATGATTGCTCATTTTCAGGTTAAGTCAGATTTGTTTGATAAGATAAAAGCAGCTCAAAAGAAAGATGATTCACTACTCAGGATTAGAAATGAGGTTGAGCAGGGTAAGGCTGCAAGTTTTGTGATTGGTGATGATGATGTGCTGAGATATAGGGATAGGCTTTGTGTACCTAATGTTGATGATCTGAGGAGAGAATTGATGATAGAGGCACATCAGACAGTTTACACAATGCATCCAGGTTCCACCAAGATGTATAAAGACCTTAAGGTGTGTTATTGGTGGAATAGGATGAAGGCTGATGTAGCAGATTTTGTTTCTAGGTGTTTGACCTGTCAGAGGGTAAAGGGTGAACACCAGAAACCTCCTGGATTGTTACAACCATTGTTGATTCCAGAATGGAAGTGGGAAAGGATCACAATGGATTTTGTGACAGGATTGCCTAGGAGTCAGGAGGGTTATGATTCGATATGGGTGATTGTTGACAGGTTGACCAAATCAGCCCATTTTCTGCCAGTTAAGATTACTTATGGATATGCAAAGTTGGCGGAATTGTTTATTAGTGAGATTGTACGGTTGCATGGAGTGCCAATCTCGATAGTGTCTGATAGAGGTCCACAGTTTACATCGCGGTTTTGGGTGAAATTTCAAGAAGCTATGGGTACTAAGGTGCAGTTGAGTACAGCTTTTCACCCTCAGACAGATGGTCAGTCTGAGAGGACTATTCAGACCTTGGAGGATATGTTAAGGGCTTGTGTTATGGATTTTGGAGTTGGTTGGAGTACGTTCCTACCATTAGTGGAATTTGCTTACAACAACAGTTATCAGGCTAGCATAGAGATGGCACCTTATGAGGCTTTATATGGTCGGAAGTGTAGATCACCGGTTTGTTGGTTTGAGGTTGGTGAGAAGAGGCTAATGGGACCAGAGTTGATTCAGATTACCTCAGAGAAGATTGAGGTAATTAGAAAGAAGCTTCAAACAGCTCAAAGTAGACAGAAAAGTTATGCGGATAGAAGAAGGCGTGACTTAGAGTTTTCAGTGGGTGATTGTGTGTTCTTAAAAGTATCACCTACAAAAGGAGTATTCAGGTTTGGGAAGAAAGGCAAGTTGAGTCCTCGATTCATTGGACCGTATGAGATTCTGGAGAGAGTTGGGGCAGTTGCTTATCGATTAGCATTACCACCAAACTTGTCTGCTATTCATCCGGTATTTCATGTTTCCATGTTAAGGAAATATATGTCAGATCCATCACATGTATTAGAGGTTCATCCTATTGACTTGAGGGATGATATGGTTTATGAGGTGCAACCGGAAGCTATAGTCGACCGACAAGTGAGGAAGCTTAGGTCGAAGGATATAGCTTCAGTGAAAGTGAAATGGAAAGGCCATTCACATGAGGAAGCGACATGGGAGCTCGAGGATAAGATGCGTGAGGAGTATCCTCATCTTTTCGATAATCTCGGTAAGTGTTCAATCTTTTCTATTAAGTTTCGAGGACGAAACTTTTATAAGGTGGGGAGATTGTAATGTTTTGAAATTAATAAGATAGGATTTTACAACAAAGCCCTTGGAGGCTTAAAAGTTGGAATAAATGAATAAGGGGTATTATGGTAATTGAACAAAAATTGATAAATATAAATAGGAAGTAAAAAAAAAAAAAAGAAGAAGGAAAGTGATCTGAAATTAGAGAGCAGAACCGTGAGAGAGAAGAGAGAAAGAAGAAGAAGAGAAAAGAAGGGAAAATAAGGGAAAAAGGAAGAGATTTGGAGGAAATAAGTGAAAAAGGTAAGATTTAGGTTGTTTAATGTGTATAATATGTTAATTAAGCTTTAATTTCAGTTTTTATGAATGTTAGGGTTTTGAGAATTTGTGTTTGATTTAAATTGATGAATTAATTTGAAGGTTATAAGGTTAATTGTTGTGGTTAATTGATGATTTAGTTGATTATGGAAGATTATGATGATTTTGAGTTATAGAATTGTGTAAATGGTGAAATTTGAGTTAGAAATCAGGGGAGAACAGTGGGGTTTCTGTTAAAATCTGGACTGGAGGTTGAAGATGACGAAAATTCAATTTGGTCCCTCAATTTCCGAAAATTACAGTTTAGTCCCCGAACTTTGGAAAATTACAAATTAGTCCCTGGAGCATATTCCGAGATTCTGAACAGAATAACATATGAATTATGGATAGAATTACTGTATAGATAAGATAATTTAACACTTTCAATTTAGTCCTCCAATTTGACAAAAAGTACGATTTGACCCTAAAAATTTAGTAAAATTCCAGAATGATCCCTGAAGCATAATGATACATCCTGGACAGAATTGAGGATTAATTAAGGTCAGAATTTCAGTATATTCATGGATGTATGACAAATTTCAGTTTGGTCCTTCATTTGATAAAAGTTACAATTTGGCCCTAAAAATATGGAAAAATTCTAGATTAGTCCCTAGTTGTAATATTAGCTTTTGCAGATTAGTTTGATAAATAATTAAGGGTTATTTAGTGAATTATTATCAATTTTATTAGTTGTTTTTATTATGGATTAGATTTCGGGAAAACCGTTAGATTTTGGGTTTTTGAGAAAATTGACTAGTTAGTTCAAAAACATATAGGGTTACAGAATACACCCTTAGTTAAGTGTATTAAATAGGTTAAATGTTCTTTCGAGTTGTTTTTGAATATGTCTCATTTGTATTCAGATAATCCTGATATTCTACCGGCAGGACGTCAGTAGAATTTCCTTCGGTTTCAGCTTGTGAGTGTTGTTTGCTTTTGAGTCAGGTGAGTGGATAATTTTCCATATGCATGAGAAATACTATAAATATTTGATTTGTTAATATGAATTGGATCATGCTTCTTGATAATATATATTAATTATTATTCTTGTTATGATAAAGCATGATCAATTATTGAATCTGAATTCTTGATATGAACCAGTATATATTTTGAATTGAATTCTGAATTGATAGCTCCTCATTTGATTGATGTCATGAGTTGAGCTTTGAGATATGAATATGTTTGTTTGATTATGATTATGAACCTATGGTATGTCAGTCAGAATACCCATGCTAACAGGGTAGTGTTAGTCTTTGTGCACATCGTATCTGAACCCTAGTTGGTCGGGGGAGTCACCAACCTGTGTGGACTGATCATCCCACAGTACGGAGCCTCATGCTCATTGCATTTTGATTTTCTGACGAGTTCTACCATATGATATTCTTGTTATGGCCTATTTGATAAACCTTGGTATAAGAACGAAAGCCATAATTGTATATATATTTCTCATTGCTATATTACCTCGTGTGTGTATATTGAACATTATCTACTCACTGAGTTGTTGAACTCACCCTCTCATTATTTATCCTTTTCAGGCTTATAGCTTGATAGCGGGTTACTTTTGTTGAACCTTCCGAACCTGCTTTTGGTTGTAATTTGTACCTTCCTTTTGTGTCAAGTTAGTGCTCCAAAACTATGAAATTATTAACTCTTGTATTAAGACAATCAAATTATATTATGAAGTTGTTTGTTGTTAATTATGCGTTTAAACTCTGATTGAGTTGTTTAAAGGATTGTATGTAAGTTTGGGTTCGCATAGGCTTGGAACCTTGGAGGGGAACCTTGCCTATGTGCCGGTCATGGATCCGGGATTCGGGTCGTGACAAATGCAAGCAAAAGTTGAGATCTCTAAGAAATATGAATGCATTGTCCATTACATCACAACAAAAGCTAGAGCTGAAGATGCAACATCACATCGATAAATAAGTTGCAAATCATAACTAGAGAAATTTTGCTTGGCCTCATCTTTATCCAGTCCAAAGAGTTTCGATATCTTTTCTGGATCAAGAGTACGAAAATCCAAAGTAGAAACAGACCGGCGATAACGAGCTAACATTGCATTGCCTCCATTATGGTTAATGATGTCTGTTATAGAAGCCTGTAAAGGGGTGAAGCACTGGATATTCTTGGTGGCATTGGGATGAGCCTCAGTTCTTAGCAATCTGTTCTGATTAGAAAGATCAAGAACTGGCGAAAAGGATGGGCGGTGGAGGCTTTGTTCTTGTATCAGTATTGGCTTTAGTACAGAGGATGTGCTACCACTACTTGCACTGTTTCCTGTCTCAAGGCTATTATTCGTGCTTGGCTCTGAGATTTTCTCCACCTAAAACAAAGGAGATCGGAATAGATTATTTACAAGATCATCCTAACTTTTTCATTGAATAATATATATACATGTATGTTGAGAAGATTAAAACAAGAATACACCTCTTTGGAAGATTCTGTTCCTTCTTTGGCATGTTGAGAAATTGATTTCTTTCTTCCATGACCTTCTCGACTGCCCTGGATGATTGCTTTCTTGACCTGCGCCTAAGAGATGGAAGGAAGGACAAGCAAGTATACTTTCATCGATTTCTTGTGTAACGAATTAAATTAATATATTGAGGAGCATTTTTGGGGACGTACCTTTTCCTATCACTGATTTGAGCTGGCTCGTACTCCTCTTTGTAAATTACTGGTAGATCTGGAAGTTGGCATGGCAGTGGACTTGAAGAAAAGAACTGCAGGGGGGTAAGAACTGATAAGAACACACAGTGAAATGAGCTAAAATAGTTTACATAATCAGCTGGAGAAATGAGAACAGATATACCAAAAGGTATATAATATTAATCACATAGGAAGGAATCGCCATTAGTTCTCACGTACGTGACTTTGGAGAGCAGAAGCAGCAGTGCCACGACATGCTGGGTTCAGAGCGAGAAGCGTGGTCAAGAGACCAAATGAAGACTCGGGAAAATCCTTGAAGGCTTCTTGGAAACTAGGTTTGTAGTGTTGTGGTGGTCTGAAGCTTGTTGGTAGCCTCATTATCTTCCAATAGTCCTCTGTTGGTGAACCACAAAGCTTGAAGATCCTATGAAGTTGCTCGACCTGAAAGCAATAAAACTCATCTAACACACTGCGTTCAGGAAAATGGAAACGAATACAATATGCTCCTCTAGAATTCGATTGTGCGAATTTCTTGATGGGTCATAGAATGTCTTAAATTGTAATGTTTTGAAATTTATAAGATAGGATATTACAACAAAGCCCTTGGAGGCTTAAAAGTTGGAATAAATGAATAAGGGGTATTATGGTAATTGAACAAAAATTGATAAATATAAATAGGAAGAATAAAAAAAAAAAAAAAACAAGAAGAGACCTGCAAAATTAGAGAGCAAAACCGTGAGAGAGAAGAGGGAGGAAGAAAAAGAGAAAAGAAGGAAAAATAAGGGGAAAAGGAAGAGATTTGGAGGAAATAAGTAAAAAGGTAAGATTTAGGTTGTTTAATGTGTATAATATGTTAATTAAGCTTTAATTTCAGTTTTGATGAATGTTAGGGTTTTGAGAATTTGTGTTTTGGGTTTAAATTGATGAATTAAATTGAAGGTTAGGGGTTGATTGTTGTGGGTAATTGATTATTAAGTTGATTATGGAAGATTGTGATGATTTTGAGTTATAGATTTGTTTGAATGATGAATTTGTGTTAGAAATCAGGGGACAACAGTAGGTGATCTGTTGAAATTCTGAGTTTAAGGTTGAAGATGACGAAAATTCAATTTGGTCCCTCAATTTCCGAAAATTACAGTTTAGTCCCCGAACTTTGGAAAATTACAAATTGGTCCCTGGAGCATATTCCGAGATTCTGAACAGAATAACATATGAATTATGGACATAATTACTGTATAGATAAGAGAATTTAACACTTTCAATTTAGTCCTCCAATTTGACAAAAAGAACGATTTGACCCTAAAAATTTAGTAAAATTCCAGAATGATCCCTGAAGCATAATGATACATCCTGGACAGAATTGAGGATTAATTAAGGTCAGAATTTCAGTGTATTCATGGATTTATGACAAATTTCAGTTTGGTCCTCCATTAGATGAAAATTACAATTTGGCCCTAAAAATATAATAAATTCCAGATTAGTCCCTAGCTGCAATATTAGATTTTGCAGATTAGTTTGATAAATAATTAAGGGTTATTTAGTGAATTATTATCAATTTTATTAGTTGTTTTTATTATGGATTAGATTTCGGGAAAACCGTTAGATTTTGGGTTTTTGAGAAAATTGACTAGTTAGTTTAAAAAATTTAGGGTTACAGAATACACCCTTAGTTAAGTGTATTAAATAGATTAAATGTTATTTTGAGTCGTTTTTGAATATGTCTCCTTTGTATTCAGATAATCCTGATATTCTACCGGCAGGACGTCAGTAGAATTTCCTTCGGTTTCAGCTTGTGAGTGTTGTTTGCTTTTGAGTCAGGTGAGTGGATAATTTTCCATATGCATGAGAAATACTATAAATATTTGATTTGTTAATATGAATTGGATCATGCTTCTTGATAATATATATTAATTATTATTCTTGTTATGATAAAGCATGATCAATTATTGAATCTGAATTCTTGATATGAACCAGTATATATTTTGAATTGAATTCTGAATTGATAGCTCCTCATTTGATTGATGTCATGAGTTGAGCTTTGAGATATGAATATGTTTGTTTGATTATGATTATGAACCTATGGTATGTCAGTCAGAATACCCATGCTAACAGGGTAGTGTTAGTCTTTGTGCACATCGTATCTGAACCCTAGTTGGTCGGGGGAGTCACCAACCTGTGTGGACTGATCATCCCACAGTACGGAGCCTCATGCTCATTGCATTTTGATTTTCTGACGAGTTTTACCATATGATATTCTTGTTATGGCCTATTTGATAAACCTTCGTATAAGAACTAAAGCCATACTTGTATATATATTTCTCATTGTTATATTACCTCGTATGTGTATATTGAATGTTATCTACTCACTGAGTTGTTGAACTCACCCTCTCATTATTTATCCTTTTCAGGCTTATAGCTTGATAGCAGGTTACTTTTGTTGAACCTTCCGAACCTGCCTTTTGGTTGTAATTTGTACCTTCCTTTTGTGTCAAGTTAGTGCTCCAAAACTATGAAATTATTAACTCTTGTATTAAGACAATCAAATTATATTATGAAGTTGTTTGTTGTTAATTATGCGTTTAAACTCTGATTGAGTTGTTTAAAGGATTGTATGTAAGTTTGGGTTCGCATAGGCTTGGAACCTTGGAGGGGAACCTTGCCTATGTGCCGGTCATGGATCCGGGATTCGGGTCGTGACAAACTTGGTATCAGAGCTTTAGGTTAAAGAAACAATAATATAATTAATTTCATAATAAGTGGAGCATTAGGATCCGTATCGTCTTGTTTGTTGTTTTTGAAATTTTAAATTCTCATCAAGTATGTCTTCTTCCTTGTGATAGATATGCTTTCCTATAATTCTGTGATAATTATCATGCTATTGTTCTAGCATGACTTAAGTGCTCTCTCTTTTATTTTAGGAAATGCCGAGGAATAGACGAACAACTGATACTATTAGGGTAGATGATGATCAGGATGATGTCCTTATTGTGATGTTTAGAAATGTAAGGTATAGGAGGTAGGGCAGTACATCTGCACCTTAATATATTCTTATGGTTTGCTCTTTTGAAGCAAAAGTTTTGTTTGATATGGGTGCAACTCATTCGTTTGTGTCCCCATATTTTGCCATGAGGTTAGATAAACAACCAACCTTGTTAAAATCCCCAATTTCAGTCTCCACTCCTGTAGATGAGTTAATATTAGTGAAGTATGTGTATCTGGATTGTGAAATAGAGATTGGAGATAAGATCTTTATGGGAGACTTAAATGTCTTAGATATAGTTGATTTTGATGTGATTTTGGGAATGGATTGGTTGGCTAAGCATAGGGCTTCGGTAAATTGTTGGGGTAAGAAAATAATGTTTGATCTAGATCAAGAAGTTGGGTTGGTATTTCAAGGAGATAAGATTGGGTCTCCATCAATTATGTTATCGGCTATCTCGAGGAAAATGGCCCGAAAAGGGGTACAGTGCTACCTAGCATATATAGTGGATGTAGAGAAAGAAGTTCCCCAGTTAGAGGAAGTCCCTACAGTAAGAGAGTTTATCGATGTATTTCCCGATGACTTACCTGGATTGCCTCCGTATAGAGAGATTGAGTTTTGTATTGATTTGGTTTCGGGCACTGAACCAATATCAATGGCACCATATAGAATGGCGCCAGCAGAATTGAGGGAGTTAAAGGAGCAGCTGCAAGACTTATTGGATAAAAAGTTCATCCGACCAAGTGTGTCCCCTTGGGGAGCCCCGGTGTTGTTTGTGAAGAAGAAAGATGGGTCATTGAGGTTGTGTATAGATTATAGGCAACTGAATCGGGTGACAGTTCGAAATAGATACCCACTCCCTCGTATAGATGATTTGTTTGATCAGTTGCAGGGAGCTCAATTCTTTTCTAAGATCGATCTTCGATCTGGGTATCATCAGTTGAGGATTAGGGAGGCAGACATTCCAAAGACAGCTTTTAGAACTCAGTATGGTCATTATGAGTTTTTAGTGATGTCTTTTGGGTTGACGAATGCACCAGCAGCTTTTATGGACTTGATGAATAGAGTGTTTGGACAGTTTATTGATCGATTTGTGATAGTTTTTATTGATGATATTTTGGTGTATTCGAGGTCTAGAGAGGAGCATGAACATCATTTGAGAATGGTGCTTCAAACTCTACGAGATCATCAGTTGTATGGCAAGTTCTCAAAGAGCGAGTTTTGGTTGGAAAGTGTAGCATTTCTTGGGCATGTAGTGTCAAGGAATGGGATTGAGGTTGATCCTCAAAAGATTGAAGCAGTTAAGCAGTGGCTTAGGCCTACTTCGGCGACAGAGATTAGAAGTTTCTTAGGTTTGGCCGGCTACTATCGAAGGTTTGTGGAGAACTTTTCTCGAATTTCTGCACCATTGACTAAGTTAACGCAGAAAAATGTTAAGTTTCAGTGGTCTGAAGCTTGTGAGAAAAGTTTCTTAGAGTTGAAGGAGAGATTGACTACAGCGCCTATTCTAGCAGTACCATCAGGTTCTGGTGGTTACACAGTGTATTGTGATGCTTCGAGAGTGGGGTTAGGATGTGTTCTAATGCAGCATGGCAAGGTTATTGCCTATGCTTCACGGCAGCTGAAGAAGCATGAACAGAACTATCCTACACATGATTTAGAGATGGCGGCTGTAATTTTTGCTTTGAAGATTTGGAGGCACTACTTATATGGTGAACCTTGTGAGATCTATACAGATCACAAGAGTTTGAAATACATCTTTCAGCAGAGAGATCTAAACCTGAGGCAGAGGAGATGGATGGAACTGCTGAAGGATTATGATTGTACCATACAGTACCACCCGGGTAAGGCAAATGTAGTTGCCGATGCTTTGAGTAGAAAATCATCAGGGAGCTTAGCTCATATTCAGGAGGTACGAAGACCTCTGATTAAGAAACTGCATGAGTTAGTGGATGAAGGAGTCAGATTTGATCTTAGTGAAGCTGGAGCAATGATTGCTCATTTTCAGGTTAAGTCAGATTTGTTTGATAAGATAAAAGCAGCTCAAAAGAAAGATGATTCACTACTCAGGATTAGAAATGAGGTTGAGCAGGGTAAGGCTGCAAGTTTTGTGATTGGTGATGATGATGTGCTGAGATATAGGGATAGGCTTTGTGTACCTGATGTTGATGATCTGAGGAGAGAATTGATGATAGAGGCACATCAGACAGTTTACACAATGCATCCAGGTTCCACCAAGATGTATAAAGACCTTAAGGTGTGTTATTGGTGGAATAGGATGAAGGCTAATGTAGCAGATTTTGTTTCTAGGTGTTTGACCTGTCAGAGGGTAAAGGGTGAACACCAGAAACCTCCTGGATTGTTACAACCATTGTTGATTCCAGAATGGAAGTGGGAAAGGATCACAATGGACTTTGTGACAGGATTGCCTAGGAGTCAGGAGGGTTATGATTCAATATGGGTGATTGTTGACAGGTTGACAAAATCAGCCCATTTTCTACCAGTTAAGATTACTTATGGATATGCAAAGTTGGCGGAATTGTTTATTAGTGAGATTGTACGGTTGCATGGAGTGCCAATCTCGATAGTGTCTGATAGAGGTTCACAGTTTACATCGCGGTTTTGGGTGAAATTTCAAGAGGCTATGGGTACTAAAGTGCAGTTGAGTACAGCTTTTCACCCTCAGACAGATGGTCAGTCTGAGAGGACTATTCAGATCTTGGAGGATATGTTAAGGGCTTGTGTTATGGATTTTGGAGTTGGTTGGAGTAAGTTCCTACCATTAGTGGAATTTGCTTACAACAACAGTTATCAGGCTAGCATAGAGATGGCACCTTATGAGGCTTTGTATAGTCGGAAGTGTAGATCACCGGTTTGTTGGTTTGAGGTTGGTGAGAAGAGGCTAATGGGGCCGGAGTTGATTCAGATTACCTCAGAGAAGATAGAGGTAATTAGAAAGAAGCTTCAAACAGCTCAGAGTAGACATAAAAGTTATGCGGATAGAAGAAGGCGTGACTTAGAGTTTTCAGTGGGTGATTGTGTGTTCTTAAAAGTATCACCGACAAAAGGAGTATTCAGGTTTGGGAAGAAAGGTAAGTTGAGTCCTCGATTCATTGGACCATATGAGATTCTGGAGAGAGTTAGGGTAGTTGCTTATAGGTTAGCATTACCACCAAACTTGTCTGTTATTCATCCGGTATTTCATGTTTCCATGTTAAGGAAATATATGTCAGATCCATCACATGTATTAGAGGTTCATCCTATTGACTTGAGGGATGATATGGTTTATGAGGTGCAACCGGAAGCTATAGTCGACCGACAAGTGAGGAAGCTTAGGTCGAAGGATATAGCTTCAGTGAAAGTGAAATGGAAAGGCCATTCACATGAGGAAGCGATATGGGAGCTCGAGGATAAGATGCGTGAGGAGTATCCTCATCTTTTTGATAATCTCGGTAAGTATTCAATCTTTTCTATTAAGTTTCGAGGACGAAACTTTTATAAGGTGGGGAGATTGTAATGTTTTGAAATTTATAAGATAGGATATTACAACAAAGCCCTTGGAGGCTTAAAAGTTGGAATAAATGAATAAGGGGTATTATGGTAATTGAACAAAAATTGATAAATATAAATAGGAAGAATAAAAAAAAAAAAAAAACAAGAAGAGACCTGCAAAATTAGAGAGCAAAACCGTGAGAGAGAAGAGGGAGGAAGAAAAAGAGAAAAGAAGGAAAAATAAGGGGAAAAGGAAGAGATTTGGAGGAAATAAGTAAAAAGGTAAGATTTAGGTTGTTTAATGTGTATAATATGTTAATTAAGCTTTAATTTCAGTTTTGATGAATGTTAGGGTTTTGAGAATTTGTGTTTTGGGTTTAAATTGATGAATTAAATTGAAGGTTAGGGGTTGATTGTTGTGGGTAATTGATTATTAAGTTGATTATGGAAGATTGTGATGATTTTGAGTTATAGATTTGTTTGAATGATGAATTTGTGTTAGAAATCAGGGGACAACAGTAGGTGATCTGTTGAAATTCTGAGTTTGAGGTTGAAGATGACGAAAATTCAATTTGGTCCCTCAATTTCCAAAAATTACAGTTTAGTCCCCGAACTTTGGAAAATTACAAATTGGTCCCTGGAGCATATTCCGAGATTCTGAACAGAATAACATATGAATTATGGACATAATTACTGTATAGATAAGAGAATTTAACACTTTCAATTTAGTCCTCCAATTTGACAAAAAGAACGATTTGACCCTAAAAATTTAGTAAAATTCCAGAATGATCCCTGAAGCATAATGATACATCCTGGACAGAATTGAGGATTAATTAAGGTCAGAATTTCAGTGTATTCATGGATTTATGACAAATTTCAGTTTGGTCCTCCATTAGATGAAAATTACAATTTGGCCCTAAAAATATAATAAATTCCAGATTAGTCCCTAGCTGCAATATTAGATTTTGCAGATTAGTTTGATAAATAATTAAGGGTTATTTAGTGAATTATTATCAATTTTATTAGTTGTTTTTATTATGGATTAGATTTCGGGAAAACCGTTAGATTTTGGGTTTTTGAGAAAATTGACTAGTTAGTTTAAAAAATTTAGGGTTACAGAATACACCCTTAGTTAAGTGTATTAAATAGATTAAATGTTATTTTGAGTCGTTTTTGAATATGTCTCCTTTGTATTCAGATAATCCTGATATTCTACCGGCAGGACGTCAGTAGAATTTCCTTCGGTTTCAGCTTGTGAGTGTTGTTTGCTTTTGAGTCAGGTGAGTGGATAATTTTCCATATGCATGAGAAATACTATAAATATTTGATTTGTTAATATGAATTGGATCATGCTTCTTGATAATATATATTAATTATTATTCTTGTTATGATAAAGCATGATCAATTATTGAATCTGAATTCTTGATATGAACCAGTATATATTTTGAATTGAATTCTGAATTGATAGCTCCTCATTTGATTGATGTCATGAGTTGAGCTTTGAGATATGAATATGTTTGTTTGATTATGATTATGAACCTATGGTATGTCAGTCAGAATACCCATGCTAACAGGGTAGTGTTAGTCTTTGTGCACATCGTATCTGAACCCTAGTTGGTCGGGGGAGTCACCAACCTGTGTGGACTGATCATCCCACAGTACGGAGCCTCATGCTCATTGCATTTTGATTTTCTGACGAGTTTTACCATATGATATTCTTGTTATGGCCTATTTGATAAACCTTCGTATAAGAACTAAAGCCATACTTGTATATATATTTCTCATTGTTATATTACCTCGTATGTGTATATTGAATGTTATCTACTCACTGAGTTGTTGAACTCACCCTCTCATTATTTATCCTTTTCAGGCTTATAGCTTGATAGCAGGTTACTTTTGTTGAACCTTCCGAACCTGCCTTTTGGTTGTAATTTGTACCTTCCTTTTGTGTCAAGTTAGTGCTCCAAAACTATGAAATTATTAACTCTTGTATTAAGACAATCAAATTATATTATGAAGTTGTTTGTTGTTAATTATGCGTTTAAACTCTGATTGAGTTGTTTAAAGGATTGTATGTAAGTTTGGGTTCGCATAGGCTTGGAACCTTGGAGGGGAACCTTGCCTATGTGCCGGTCATGGATCCGAGATTCGGGTCGTGACAAACTTGGTATCAGAGCTTTAGGTTAAAGAAACAATAATATAATTAATTTCATAATAAGTGGAGCATTAGGATCCGTATCGTCTTGTTTGTTGTTTTTGAAATTTTAAATTCTCATCAAGTATGTCTTCTTCCTTGTGATAGATATGCTTTCCTATAATTCTGTGATAATTATCATGCTATTGTTCTAGCATGACTTAAGTGCTCTCTCTTTTATTTTAGGAAATGCCGAGGAATAGACGAACAACTGATACTATTAGGGTAGATGATGATCAGGATGATGTCCTTATTGTGATGTTTAGAAATGTAAGGTATAGGAGGTAGGGCAGTACATCTGCACCTTAATATATTCTTATGGTTTGCTCTTTTGAAGCAAAAGTTTTGTTTGATATGGGTGCAACTCATTCGTTTGTGTCCCCATATTTTGCCATGAGGTTAGATAAACAACCAACCTTGTTAAAATCCCCAATTTCAGTCTCCACTCCTGTAGATGAGTTAATATTAGTGAAGTATGTGTATCTGGATTGTGAAATAGAGATTGGAGATAAGATCTTTATGGGAGACTTAAATGTCTTAGATATAGTTGATTTTGATGTGATTTTGGGAATGGATTGGTTGGCTAAGCATAGGGCTTCGGTAAATTGTTGGGGTAAGAAAATAATGTTTGATCTAGATCAAGAAGTTGGGTTGGTATTTCAAGGAGATAAGATTGGGTCTCCATCAATTATGTTATCGGCTATCTCGAGGAAAATGGCCCGAAAAGGGGTACAGTGCTACCTAGCATATATAGTGGATGTAGAGAAAGAAGTTCCCCAGTTAGAGGAAGTCCCTACAGTAAGAGAGTTTATCGATGTATTTCCCGATGACTTACCTGGATTGCCTCCGTATAGAGAGATTGAGTTTTGTATTGATTTGGTTTCGGGCACTGAACCAATATCAATGGCACCATATAGAATGGCGCCAGCAGAATTGAGGGAGTTAAAGGAGCAGCTGCAAGACTTATTGGATAAAAAGTTCATCCGACCAAGTGTGTCCCCTTGGGGAGCCCCGGTGTTGTTTGTGAAGAAGAAAGATGGGTCATTGAGGTTGTGTATAGATTATAGGCAACTGAATCGGGTGACAGTTCGAAATAGATACCCACTCCCTCGTATAGATGATTTGTTTGATCAGTTGCAGGGAGCTCAATTCTTTTCTAAGATCGATCTTCGATCTGGGTATCATCAGTTGAGGATTAGGGAGGCAGACATTCCAAAGACAGCTTTTAGAACTCGGTATGGTCATTATGAGTTTTTAGTGATGTCTTTTGGGTTGACGAATGCACCAGCAGCTTTTATGGACTTGATGAATAGAGTGTTTGGACAGTTTATTGATCGATTTGTGATAGTTTTTATTGATGATATTTTGGTGTATTCGAGGTCTAGAGAGGAGCATGAACATCATTTGAGAATGGTGCTTCAAACTCTACGAGATCATCAGTTGTATGGCAAGTTCTCAAAGAGCGAGTTTTGGTTGGAAAGTGTAGCATTTCTTGGGCATGTAGTGTCAAGGAATGGGATTGAGGTTGATCCTCAAAAGATTGAAGCAGTTAAGCAGTGGCTTAGGCCTACTTCGGCGACAGAGATTAGAAGTTTCTTAGGTTTGGCCGGCTACTATCGAAGGTTTGTGGAGAACTTTTCTCGAATTTCTGCACCATTGACTAAGTTAACGCAGAAAAATGTTAAGTTTCAGTGGTCTGAAGCTTGTGAGAAAAGTTTCTTAGAGTTGAAGGAGAGATTGACTACAGCGCCTATTCTAGCAGTACCATCAGGTTCTGGTGGTTACACAGTGTATTGTGATGCTTCGAGAGTGGGGTTAGGATGTGTTCTAATGCAGCATGGCAAGGTTATTGCCTATGCTTCACGGCAGCTGAAGAAGCATGAACAGAACTATCCTACACATGATTTAGAGATGGCGGCTGTAATTTTTGCTTTGAAGATTTGGAGGCACTACTTATATGGTGAACCTTGTGAGATCTATACAGATCACAAGAGTTTGAAATACATCTTTCAGCAGAGAGATCTAAACCTGAGGCAGAGGAGATGGATGGAACTGCTGAAGGATTATGATTGTACCATACAGTACCACCCGGGTAAGGCAAATGTAGTTGCCGATGCTTTGAGTAGAAAATCATCAGGGAGCTTAGCTCATATTCAGGAGGTACGAAGACCTCTGATTAAGGAACTGCATGAGTTAGTGGATGAAGGAGTCAGATTTGATCTTAGTGAAGCTGGAGCAATGATTGCTCATTTTCAGGTTAAGTCAGATTTGTTTGATAAGATAAAAGCAGCTCAAAAGAAAGATGATTCACTACTCAGGATTAGAAATGAGGTTGAGCAGGGTAAGGCTGCAAGTTTTGTGATTGGTGATGATGATGTGCTGAGATATAGGGATAGGCTTTGTGTACCTGATGTTGATGATCTGAGGAGAGAATTGATGATAGAGGCACATCAGACAGTTTACACAATGCATCCAGGTTCCACCAAGATGTATAAAGACCTTAAGGTGTGTTATTGGTGGAATAGGATGAAGGCTAATGTAGCAGATTTTGTTTCTAGGTGTTTGACCTGTCAGAGGGTAAAGGGTGAACACCAGAAACCTCCTGGATTGTTACAACCATTGTTGATTCCAGAATGGAAGTGGGAAAGGATCACAATGGACTTTGTGACAGGATTGCCTAGGAGTCAGGAGGGTTATGATTCAATATGGGTGATTGTTGACAGGTTGACAAAATCAGCCCATTTTCTACCAGTTAAGATTACTTATGGATATGCAAAGTTGGCGGAATTGTTTATTAGTGAGATTGTACGGTTGCATGGAGTGCCAATCTCGATAGTGTCTGATAGAGGTTCACAGTTTACATCGCGGTTTTGGGTGAAATTTCAAGAGGCTATGGGTACTAAAGTGCAGTTGAGTACAGCTTTTCACCCTCAGACAGATGGTCAGTCTGAGAGGACTATTCAGATCTTGGAGGATATGTTAAGGGCTTGTGTTATGGATTTTGGAGTTGGTTGGAGTAAGTTCCTACCATTAGTGGAATTTGCTTACAACAACAGTTATCAGGCTAGCATAGAGATGGCACCTTATGAGGCTTTGTATAGTCGGAAGTGTAGATCACCGGTTTGTTGGTTTGAGGTTGGTGAGAAGAGGCTAATGGGGCCGGAGTTGATTCAGATTACCTCAGAGAAGATAGAGGTAATTAGAAAGAAGCTTCAAACAGCTCAGAGTAGACATAAAAGTTATGCGGATAGAAGAAGGCGTGACTTAGAGTTTTCAGTGGGTGATTGTGTGTTCTTAAAAGTATCACCGACAAAAGGAGTATTCAGGTTTGGGAAGAAAGGTAAGTTGAGTCCTCGATTCATTGGACCATATGAGATTCTGGAGAGAGTTAGGGTAGTTGCTTATAGGTTAGCATTACCACCAAACTTGTCTGTTATTCATCCGGTATTTCATGTTTCCATGTTAAGGAAATATATGTCAGATCCATCACATGTATTAGAGGTTCATCCTATTGACTTGAGGGATGATATGGTTTATGAGGTGCAACCGGAAGCTATAGTCGACCGACAAGTGAGGAAGCTTAGGTCGAAGGATATAGCTTCAGTGAAAGTGAAATGGAAAGGCCATTCACATGAGGAAGCGATATGGGAGCTCGAGGATAAGATGCGTGAGGAGTATCCTCATCTTTTTGATAATCTCGGTAAGTATTCAATCTTTTCTATTAAGTTTCGAGGACGAAACTTTTATAAGGTGGGGAGATTGTAATGTTTTGAAATTTATAAGATAGGATATTACAACAAAGCCCTTGGAGGCTTAAAAGTTGGAATAAATGAATAAGGGGTATTATGGTAATTGAACAAAAATTGATAAATATAAATAGGAAGAATAAAAAAAAAAAAAAAACAAGAAGAGACCTGCAAAATTAGAGAGCAAAACCGTGAGAGAGAAGAGGGAGGAAGAAAAAGAGAAAAGAAGGAAAAATAAGGGGAAAAGGAAGAGATTTGGAGGAAATAAGTAAAAAGGTAAGATTTAGGTTGTTTAATGTGTATAATATGTTAATTAAGCTTTAATTTCAGTTTTGATGAATGTTAGGGTTTTGAGAATTTGTGTTTTGGGTTTAAATTGATGAATTAAATTGAAGGTTAGGGGTTGATTGTTGTGGGTAATTGATTATTAAGTTGATTATGGAAGATTGTGATGATTTTGAGTTATAGATTTGTTTGAATGATGAATTTGTGTTAGAAATCAGGGGACAACAGTAGGTGATCTGTTGAAATTCTGAGTTTGAGGTTGAAGATGACGAAAATTCAATTTGGTCCCTCAATTTCCAAAAATTACAGTTTAGTCCCCGAACTTTGGAAAATTACAAATTGGTCCCTGGAGCATATTCCGAGATTCTGAACAGAATAACATATGAATTATGGACATAATTACTGTATAGATAAGAGAATTTAACACTTTCAATTTAGTCCTCCAATTTGACAAAAAGAACGATTTGACCCTAAAAATTTAGTAAAATTCCAGAATGATCCCTGAAGCATAATGATACATCCTGGACAGAATTGAGGATTAATTAAGGTCAGAATTTCAGTGTATTCATGGATTTATGACAAATTTCAGTTTGGTCCTCCATTAGATGAAAATTACAATTTGGCCCTAAAAATATAATAAATTCCAGATTAGTCCCTAGCTGCAATATTAGATTTTGCAGATTAGTTTGATAAATAATTAAGGGTTATTTAGTGAATTATTATCAATTTTATTAGTTGTTTTTATTATGGATTAGATTTCGGGAAAACCGTTAGATTTTGGGTTTTTGAGAAAATTGACTAGTTAGTTTAAAAAATTTAGGGTTACAGAATACACCCTTAGTTAAGTGTATTAAATAGATTAAATGTTATTTTGAGTCGTTTTTGAATATGTCTCCTTTGTATTCAGATAATCCTGATATTCTACCGGCAGGACGTCAGTAGAATTTCCTTCGGTTTCAGCTTGTGAGTGTTGTTTGCTTTTGAGTCAGGTGAGTGGATAATTTTCCATATGCATGAGAAATACTATAAATATTTGATTTGTTAATATGAATTGGATCATGCTTCTTGATAATATATATTAATTATTATTCTTGTTATGATAAAGCATGATCAATTATTGAATCTGAATTCTTGATATGAACCAGTATATATTTTGAATTGAATTCTGAATTGATAGCTCCTCATTTGATTGATGTCATGAGTTGAGCTTTGAGATATGAATATGTTTGTTTGATTATGATTATGAACCTATGGTATGTCAGTCAGAATACCCATGCTAACAGGGTAGTGTTAGTCTTTGTGCACATCGTATCTGAACCCTAGTTGGTCGGGGGAGTCACCAACCTGTGTGGACTGATCATCCCACAGTACGGAGCCTCATGCTCATTGCATTTTGATTTTCTGACGAGTTTTACCATATGATATTCTTGTTATGGCCTATTTGATAAACCTTCGTATAAGAACTAAAGCCATACTTGTATATATATTTCTCATTGTTATATTACCTCGTATGTGTATATTGAATGTTATCTACTCACTGAGTTGTTGAACTCACCCTCTCATTATTTATCCTTTTCAGGCTTATAGCTTGATAGCAGGTTACTTTTGTTGAACCTTCCGAACCTGCCTTTTGGTTGTAATTTGTACCTTCCTTTTGTGTCAAGTTAGTGCTCCAAAACTATGAAATTATTAACTCTTGTATTAAGACAATCAAATTATATTATGAAGTTGTTTGTTGTTAATTATGCGTTTAAACTCTGATTGAGTTGTTTAAAGGATTGTATGTAAGTTTGGGTTCGCATAGGCTTGGAACCTTGGAGGGGAACCTTGCCTATGTGCCGGTCATGGATCCGGGATTCGGGTCGTGACATAAATAAGAGTAGGAATTGATTCAACGAACTTCTTGATCCAACGAGCTTCTTGATGGTCGCAGAATCTCTAATTGATTCATTTAAGAAGAGATGATGTGGTTATGGAAAAACATTGGAAGTAGATGAAAAAGACCAAAAGCAAAAGAGCAGCTTGTGATAGAACAGGAAGATTGTATCACTTCAAATTACAAGTACAGATTCCTTTTCCATTGATTACTTTACGGTATCATGTCTTCACACTGTTGCACAAAGATCTGGTATTGAAAACATTGGAGAAGAATCCAGTTGTTGATTGTATCTGATGGAATGTCAAAGAACTACAACTACAACAAGCAATTTCATTCAATTCGTTACCTAAAACGAGACTTGAGGCATCAATGATGGTAAAAGAAGTTTTACCTCTGCCCTTCCAGGCATGATTGGCCTTCTAATGAACATCTCATCCAAAAAACACCCAACACTCCAAAGATCAATACCTACTCCATGATCTGTGGAACCCAGTGATAGCTCTGGAGCTCTATACCAAAGGGTTACTACTCTGCTGGTAAGTGGCTGTTTTGGTTGAGGTATGAAGAAATTTGCGAGCCCGAAATCGGGGATTCTCAGCACCCCTTTTTTGGTCTATTAACAAGTTGGTAGCTTTAAGGTGTCTGTGTAAAATACCCCTCTCGTGGCAGTGCTGGAAACCTGAAAGCAGTTGCAGCATGTAGCACTTGACCTGTATCGAATTAAAGGCACCGAATCACCATATTTAGAGTTTCCAATTATAGAATTAGAGACCATAGGGAATTGCATTAAATATACATGCGTATCTTTGCGTATACAAAACTTCAGTATTGATGGAACACTAGTTTATAGAATTTCCATTTTTCCCAGTTTAATGTAATATTTGAAACTTTCTCCATTCCTGTTCTTCATGCTTTCCAGGAGTTAATAGATTGCACATATCTTTGGGCTGCAAACCACTCATGAATGTTCAATTCATCATTATGGCCCCAACAGACAGCTACAGACAATTGTATCTCAAAGAAGGAGGAGGAAGTTCAAACCTGTTGTTCAGCGAGCCTCTCGCCTGGACGGGAGACGATCCTGGTTAGGTCCGACTGCACAAAATAAAAAACGAGGTAAAGACTATATTGCATCCTTGACGTGGCTACTCCTTCAAGCTTGATTACATTTGGATGATCTAACTTCTGCAGCATCATTATTTCTCTTGCCATAAACTTGACACTTTCAGGCTCTGATGTGTCAAATCTAACCTTCTTTAGAGCAACTATCTTCCCAGTGTCCCTATCTCGAGCTTTGTAAACATTGCTTTAAGTTCCCTGGCCTACCTGTAAATGAAAAACATGATCCCAATTAGATGATTTATAGCATATCATTTAAGAACTTAATCAAATGAAATGACAGTAAACATAGCACATTAACCTTAGCTAGCTTATTATAAGAATCAGCACTCTTTGGAACCAAACCAGCCAAAACCTCACTAGGAAAGTTATCGACAAGCCATTTTGGCCACCCATCCACAAGTTCATCTCCCACTGCCTTCTTCAAAGAAAGTCTTTGCGACACATTTCCAACATCATTCTTTAACCCTTCTCCCTCAACCAACTTCTCTCGTCCATTCTTTTCCAATTCTTGTCTGGACAACTTACCACCTTCTCTCTGACCAATAGGTCTCCCTCTATTCTCTCCCTTAACATACCTATTTTCTTGTTTCAACTTCTCTAGTGACTGAGGTGGCGAGTACATTGTACTCTTGCTCTGAACACACCCCATTTTCAGAATCCTCAACTTGTTGCGGGGAATCAAAATCACGATGATTTCTAGGTGACATAGTAATGGTAACGAGAATTACGTATGATATGATCGTGGGTGGCATAGAGCAATATCCATTTTTGATCAATCAAGAAATGCGCAAATCTGTCGTCCTTTGACCAGCATATTGTTTGGATTTTTGCTAAATGGAATACCCTGCATCTTTGTTTGCCCCTGCTTTCTCCGCCATAAAGAGTGAGGATGTCTATAGAGACACGATTCTTTTGTCGCCTCCATTACCAATGAGTTGGTCTGTGTTATCTAGGGATAGTTTTAGCTTCTTTTTTTCTTTTTTTACGGATTAGTGAAATTCAAGGATGTCTCTCCAGTCACAGCCAAGAGACTGCACATCAATTCAGATTTACGATAAAAAATAATTTAGCCTTCGGCAATTTTTGAAATGAACAAGCATTTTCCACTGCAAGTCTAGCCCCATACCTAAAGATTCTGGATTCTGGGGGAAGATATGGAAAGTTTAACCTTCGAAGAGACTGTAGCACGGAGAAAACAAGGAGCTACCTGGAAAACAGAAAAGCTCTCTCCCTCCCTAGTTATCAGCATAAGCTAAACTTGAAGAATACATTCCAAGCACATTGAAGAAGAGACAAGATGGAACAGTAAATTAATAATCATGCTGTACACACTGCTATTTTGAACAGAAATTTAAGTACCCTTATAGACCTTCAAATTTCATAGTTAATTGATGATGATTTAGAATGCAATATACTTGGTGCTAAGGTCTTTTTTAGTGTTTAGATAATGAGTAATGAAATGTTCGTAGTATTCTCTTCTTTAGAATCGGTGGAGCATATAGTTGATGGTAAAAGTCTTTGTTCCTGTAAAACATTCTTTTTGTGAAGCTTAGAGATTTTTAAATGATTAAGTCAATGATTTTTTTAAGTAAAAAATCATAATAAATAAGAAAATGAACATTAAATTATTTAAGCCAGAATGTTTGTTTTTAATTTTTATATGACAAATGTTCTAGGAAAGTTTGATAAGAGAATAAAAAATGTAAATCTTTTATTTATAGTTCAAATAATATTTATAACCCCCCCACTTTATTATTTTGTTGAGAGGGTGGAAAGTCGTTTTCTTTTAAAAATTTTGATTAAAAAAAATACCTTACACAATATTAATATTAATAAAAATAATATTTACATCAATATTAATGTTAATTAAAATATTACAGTCTCTTTAAAGATTTTTATATACTTAAAAGTGTAGAGAAATAACTAATATAAATTCTTAGAATCATAAAAATAACCTTATGACAATCATTTCTATATTTATTTGGTTTTGAAATTATTCTAAACCCAATGATGATGGGTCTGGATATCTTGTAAGATTCATATGCACTTGAGCTCAGAGCATAATAGAACCTAAAAATATTAGGACTGATATCTCATTAAATTCATGTATATTTGAACTTAGCGCATTGTTGAACCCAGAAATGTTGAATCCAACATCTTTCAAGACTCACATTTAATAGGCTCAATGCATAACTGAAATAGAAAAAAATATGTTTAGCATTTTTCCAGTTCCACATACACTCAAGCTCAACACTTAGCTAAATTCAAGAATATTAAGTCCAACATCTTATCAATCTACCTACACTTGACATATAACTAAACTTAAGAATATTCAGTCTAACATTTTACCAAATCTACTTGTGATTAAATTCAACACATAGCTAAATTTATTAATGTTGGGTCTGATATCTTGTTTAACCCACTTGTGATTGAGCTTGACATTTTATTCAACTCCCATGTAATTGAGTTTAGCATATATTAATTCATAAATATTAGGTTTAGCTGCAAGTAAAGCTTATGCTTAGCATTGTACCAGGCCAAGTATAAGTTAGCAGTTAGCACCTTGCCTTTAGCCCTTTCAATTATGAACTTCTTAAGCAAACACATCGTGCATAATACGGCAATCCATGACTAGTCATCACTAAAACATATTTCAAACATTTTGAAAATGATATTCTACAGGTTTTTATTCAACCATCAGGCTAATAGCTTTGCTTATTTCAATTTCACGAGTGCAGAAAGTTCCAGCTTAAAATATTAAAACAAATCAATCAGAAGCTATAATTCTGCCGATGCTTAAACTGTCACCATTGATAATCTTTCTAGAAGACGACAGGCCGAGGTCAAAGGGTCCCAAAGAATCAGTCTGCGTCAAGAAAATTAATCAGATATTTGTAAGGTTCTATGCGAGGAAAATAAAAATATTTCAATTGTGGATTCAAGTACCCATTTGATTCCTGAAAGCCCAAGGCTGTTTTCATGATTATACATTCGAGAACCAAGTGAGAGCTCTGTTTCGGATTCTTTGCACCCAAGGTCCTGTCGAAAGCCAGATTGGTTATTGACCACAAAACAAGGCGAAAAAAATCAAGGGCTCACTTTAGATTCTTTGAAATCGTGAAACATGTGGTCTCAACTACTTCAACTTTTTATGAGATTTAAATGCCCACAAAAGTTCCTAACCAAAATATGTATCGTACCAAATTATCAAGTATCAATTAGCAGAGCTCTGATGCACTTCAAATTACTTGAAACCATCAAACATTTATCTAAATCAATTTAACAGGTACACAGCATCGACAGGGGTCTAACAATGTAACTAAACTATAACTAGTATCCTCATTCATATTTCTGTATGTAAATTACAGTATGGGAGAACTTAACAAACCTCAGTGGTAGTTGGATGCATAGATGACTTCGAATCAGTATCTTGACTGCAGGTCTGAGAATATGCACTTCCACTCAGAGTTCGACAATCTTTGCCTGAGGCAGATAATTTTTTAACGGCAAAGGCGTGGCATGTGTCCTCAGCATCCAAAATAGATGAGCTAGAACTGTGAGGAGGAAGCCTTGGTCCTTGGAAACAATTTACTTGTGCAGTAATAAAGGCATCAAATGAATCAGAGATTATCTGAGATGGCTGCAAGCCTGGGTTACTCCCATTTGATCTTGGATCACAGGAATTCAACAGTCCTTGCCATGACGCTTCAGATAGCAGACCCCCAATGCTTATGTCAGTTAGACCATCATTCCACAGCGTTGATGGCTGCCTAATGCCAACATCCATCTTTGTTTCATTGCCCTGGTTAGACACAAATAACCAAATTTCAGAAAGATACAACATTGAAAGGCATATTCCAACCAAACCTCCATACTAAGGTATAGAATAGTTAGTTCAAAGATCATATTAATCAAATAATTTTGGGGAATAGATCTTACAGTTTCTCCAATAACTTCAAAAAATAATTAATAATTGAAATCCTATGATCATTGTGATGATTTGGCAATTATATAAATGTTTTCTTAAGTTACTGAATGCTGAAATTTAGACGCACTCACAAGTCATAACTGAGCCAGGAAAGGATTGCTGAATACTCAAATGAAGCAAATTACTCGATAACACAATAACAACAATCAATACAGAAAATGCCAAAAAAAAAAATACAGTACCTTAGGTCCAATTGATCCATCGGGAGATATCTTATCAGCCAAAACCGCATTCATTGCTCCAGTTGAAGTGTTTGGTTTGAACTCTTCACTTGTTTCCTCCATCCGTTTCACTTCACCACAAGTACTCTCTGTATTAATGCTGCTAACTTTCTGCACGAACTGAGGTTGTAAACAGGCCTCGTCGGCAGTTGACGCTGAAGGTACTCCAACGGGTTCAATTTCAGATTTAGAGAACCAACCATACCTTAAAAAACAAAACAAAACAAAAAACTAAACCTAACTATCAAACAACCAAATGCAACAAGAAAGTGATCGGACACAAAACCTTAGACGGAAAACAGAAGGTTTCCCAATAGCGGCATAGACCTCTCCTGCAGTGATATCAATGTCACTCAACGTCCACTTCCTCCTAGCTAAACCTTCAGCTACGTTATACGGATATAGAACCGGCTCCCCACTAGCAATTTTGGAAGAACCCCACTTGCCATTTAAATGCTTAAGCACCGAAGATACTTTTTTACGAGCGCTTAGAGTGAGTTCCAAGTAGGGATGATACCCATCCTGCAGATATCAAATAAATTCAACATTTAAAAATAATTTTAGAATTTCTAGAGTCTAAAATCTCTTTCTTCTTCTTCTTTTTTTTTTTGGGGGGGGGGGGGGGGGGGGTCAACATTCCATTGATTTTCACCTTTTCCAAGCCCACGAGAGTTGCTTCATCAATTGGGAAAAGCTGCAGCTTTATCTTCTCAGGCATTTGCTGTAATTCCTTCGCTTCTTCCGCCGATCCCCACGATACCGAAACCGAATTCGAATTTCCACTTTTTTCCTGATTGATTAAAAAAAGGCAAACTTGATAATTTAGATCGGATTGGTTGTTTGGTTCTTAGCGGATTTCATGAGAAGGGCTTTGGATTAGTTTAATCGAATTAATAAGTGATTTAGTTAGGGTTTTTGTGCTAATAATTAATCAGAATTTTATTTTGATACAATAATTATTAAGAGAGAGAGAGAGAGAGAGAGATTTGAAGGAAATCAAGAGATTGAGATGGAGAAAAATAGCATACCTGGATTGGATACTGAAAGCTGACGCCGAGAGAGATTTGAAAAGTGTAGGAAGAGGGTGGGGGAGATTTGGAGGCGTCAAAATTGTTCTTCTTTGGCGGGAATGAGTTTTTTCATTTTACATGGGTGAGCTTGGGAGTCGAACCAGGCAACTGAGGAGACTTTTATCTCCCTACCCGCTGGGCTGGGACCTCCTACTTAAAAAAAATAACATAGTATTTTTTATTTTTTTTTTCTTACCAAAAAAAAGAGTTTTTTCTTTTTCCGTGACAAATCATTCATGAAATATAGGGAAAAAGGTCGGGCTTTGCTGACACGTGTGGGGGAGTGGGGCCTACCTTGTTAAATGGGCCTTTGATAAAATTAATGTGGTGGTTGTTTTATTTACGTCAGAAAAAAATTTGTTGCATTTTAATGTCGTTTTTTTTTTTTTTTTTGGAATTGTGGGAAGATAAATTTTCAATATTTTCTTATATATATAACCATTATATATTTCTACTTAAAATAACAGTTAATTTCCTCTATTAATTATTTTAATAAGTTACATATATAGAAAAATTCTAGTGTTCTATATAACTCAAATAAAAAAAACAACTTTTGATAGTAATTATATTGAAAATTATTATCAAAATAATTAGCCTAACAAGATATATTCATATATGCTCACAAGTAAGACATTGTGAATTATTTAATATAAATTTTCAATTTAATTTTGTTTTGTTTGTAGATTTTACCGAATTATTTATAATGAAAGGTGAGTTGACTTCTAAAAAATAATAATGTAATTTTACTGTTTAAATGTTGATAAGAATACCTTCTCAGCATAAAAAGCATCCCCCCCTCCATCATGACCAATACCATGGAAAGTATCATGTATAGACTCTGCGTTGGACTAGAAATCATTATTCAAACTCATGGCTGCGATTAATTTGATTTCGGTGACGATAGAATATACTGCGATGTTATCGAATAAAAAATAGGATTTGTTTGATTAGGGTTTGAGAAAGAAAAGGCGGAGGAAGAGAGAAGTTTGATTTATTTTATTTCTCTTCTGTTTTATTTTCAAGAAGTCATGGATTTAAAAAGAAGAAAAAAAAAGTTGTAAATAGTACTTGGTTATTGTGCTGACATTTAAAAAAACGGAAACAGTGAAAACAAAGGAAAGAAGACATACGAGAAAATGAAGATAAAATTATGTTTAGTAATCATATATAAAACAGAGTAACTTGAATTTATCATGTTAGGCTATTAGATACTACAGTCGAACTTTTATATATTTAAAAAATAATTACACATTATTTTTTTCATTGCAGTTTATATTGAATATTAAAACTAATAATATTATAATAAACCAAGTTATAAAATTTAGAATAACTCAATGGGTCTTGTCATAACTCAATTCTGGGTTATTCTTCAAAAATCAATTTTTTTTTTCAAAATAAAAATCAAAAAATAAAATAAAGGTTGGCAACGTGGAGAGAGCAGACCGAGCAATCAAGGTGCAATTTTTGAAGGAATTTCAAGGCCTAATTGTACCCCATTATGCCCAAGAATAGAAAAAAAATACAAATTTGAAGGTCAAATTAAATGATTATTGGACGAATTTGCATAAAAATTAAGTCCAATGACATAATTAAATTTTTAATGGGCCAATTTGATTTAATCATGGGCCAAATTAAATTTTAATTATGTTTAAGAATTAATTTAGGTCCAATTGAAGGATTTAATTAAGTGCAAGGACTTAATTATACTTTAAGTGGGTCAAATTAATTTTATTTGGGGCTTAATTGGTGAAAAATTAAGTTTGGGAGCCTAATTTTGGCTTAATTAAGAAGATTGGAATTTTAAGAGACCAAATTTAATTTTTACCAAGTGAATTGATTGAAATCAGGGGCCAAATTGCAAGAAAATTGAAGTTTAATGGTCAATTAGAGAATTATATTGAAATAAATTGAAAGATGGAGGACTAAATTGAAAATCAGCAAAAATCCCGAATTTTAACCCAAAACGACGCTGTTTTTGCGTTAAAAAAAAAAAAACGGGTTACTGTTCATCTTCTTCCTTGCAAAGCTGCCCGAGTGGCTGCTTTCCAGGCGCTGTTTCTCACTCGTGTGGCCCCCAAATCCGACAAAGCATGCATCAACATGTCCACCTGAAACCCCTTTATCTTGTAGAGTGGTCCAGTCGGGTCAACAAACTTGGAAACAGCTCCGTTTATTGGCCCAAAGTGGCATCCTCAGGCAGTCTGCAGCCTTGGATTGCCAAATTTTGCAGTTCGAGGTGCACACTTTGAGCCAACGGTTGAGATGCTTCCCCACTGAATCAAGGGCTGAAATTTTTCCCCAACATAGACAAGATTTCCCTCTTCCACTTCCTATAAATAGAGTCGGAATTGATGGCCTGAGGGAGGAGAAAATCGGGTCCAAAGTAAGCCAAAAAACCAGCCTTCCTCCCTTTTCCTGCTGCAGATTTTCTTCTTTTCTTCCTCTTCCAGCTGCAGCCGCTCCAGCCAACTCCACCGTGGTTTCCACCACCAGCTTCAGGTCCTCCTCCTCCAGCCAGCCATCGCCGCCACGCCAGGTGGTCCACTCCCCTTTCCCTTCTTTTTCGCCGTCTCTGCTGAGTGAACAGTGGACTGTTCACGCATGAACAGTAGACGTGAATTATAATTCATGTCTACTGTTCATGCAGTATATGATATCCCTTTTTCTTTTTTGTTTTGTTTTTTTTAAAAAAAAATCATTTCAAAAATATTCAAAAAAATCATATAAAAAATTATGGTTTTCTTAAATATTTTTCCACCAAGTTTGCTTAATATTGGGTTGTATACTTACATTGTAAGATACAAGTCCGGTATTAAAATACCTGGTTTTTTCAAAATATTTCAAAAAAAATTTCAAAAAGAAAAAAAATATTTTATCGCATACGGCCAAGTCCTAAAAAATTTCCAAGCATGGTTTTTTCAAAAAAATTGCATCTTTCTCACGTTTTGAAAATCCAAAAAGAAATGGATATCATAACTAGTTTATGATTATCCATTAGGGTTTGGCCAAAATATCAAAAACCTTTTTCCAATATTTTTTTTCTAGGATCCAGATGTAGACTTTAATATTTGAAAGGTGTAAAATTACATGATAAAGTACACCCTCAAGTATTAAAGATACAAGGTGTAAATAAATGTCATTCAGACTTTAGAACGGTTAGGATTTAACCCAATAAGGTAGAGACTCTCTCATGTAGAGAGATCTGCCTTGAATCTTAGAAAAGACCAACCTGACTTAGAAAAAAACAATTAAACAACAATGCAGCTTACCTTAGGTAGGGTGCACTGGGGGGTGATACGTCTTCCCTTTGCACAACCAGTCCCTTACTCAGACTCTCACAGACCATAGGTTCCTAGTGACAATAATACTAGGTGGCGACTCCAACAAACCAAGCAAAACAAAAACACATAATAAAAAGATCGCCAGCGGACGCCGCGTGGATTTTGACGTGCGACAGAATGGCGACTCCACTTGGGAAAGCCATGTCTGGTCGGACTGAGCATTGATTGTTTGATTGTTTTTCTTTTATTGGTCTTTAATTTTAGCTCGCATTTTTACTGCTTTAGCATGCATTTTAATTTTGCGAATAAACCCTATTCTAGGTTAGGTGGGGAGTAGCGGTCTGCCTCATGACTTTCAGTCGGGGTTCAGATTCGTGAAACATCCAACTATGAGCTGAGTGTTTACTTGGTAATGACGGTCACATTGTGCCCCAACCATTCCTTGTAAACCCCTACACTGCCTTCACGTGAGGTGGTCACTAGGCAGTTCATAGACCTTTTTGAGACCAGGTAGAAAACCTACCCATGTTCACACAATGAATAGAACCTGTTCTTAGGTTGTATGTGCTATCATTTATTTGCATCGAGGCAAACCCTTCTTGAAGCATCTTGAACTCAAGATTTTTGGGTGACACAATGGTAGTCACTCAGAAAATTTTCATTGTAGAGTTTGGGCAAAAATCACGATTCTTGTTCCATCATACAAGAGTTACAACCATGTTGTCACCCCTCGAAGGGCGAGTTCATCATATAGACTTCATGTTCATACATTTGTCATGCATGCACCAGAATGAAAAATATGTCCCCTATGAGGCTACAACACCCAATTTTTGAGTGGAAAAACATTGGAGATAAAAGGCGTGCTCATCGTGACGCCAATTTCCAAGAAGAGTTAGAGTCTCTGAAAGCAAGCGTGGCTCGCCTCACTAGCTTACTCGAGCATATACTGAGAAATGCCTTTAGTGAAGGTCCTTCCAATTGACCTATCATTTTTGTTCAAAGCCCCCAACAAAGACTCAGCCCGTAGAAATTGGGGGCCCACATGATCAAGAGCCTCAACACAATTTGAAGGGGAATTGCATCACCATTGCAAAATGGAGCCTGTTCTTGTTCTGCCAAAAATAACTACCTCTGTTGCCTGCAAAAACTCGATTGTTTGTTTCAACCTATCCCAGTTTTTGTTGGCAATTTGGCTCAAAATTCCACAAGACTTTCCCTATCTACTGAGCCTTACTTGTTAATAGGATCACGTGTTTTCCTGTGTTCATCACATGCTTTCATTTTTGTTGTTGTTTCATGCAAATAACACATTGAGCATAACCTTTAAGCATGAAATAATCGCGCCCAAAATCTTGTGGTGCGTTTCCCTTTTGTTCCCAAAACAATGCATGATCATACATGTTTTTTTGGAATTCAAATTTTAGTACAAAAACATAAATCATGTTGATGTTTGTCCGAAACAAACGAGTTCTGGAAATTCAGGTGATTCCTTAGAGAGGTAACCATACACCTAGAAAAAAAAAAAACACCATGAAGTGACTCTAAAGCTGAGTTTTGATTGCATGAATAATGAGAAATCACTTCGCATACTCGCATGAAAGCAAGGCTTACCGATCCTAAACGCATGCATTTGAGATGAAGAAAGGCCATCTTTGATAATCCTTTCACAAGGTTGAAATATATCATTTGCAGTCCCCTTTTGAGCCTAATAATTTTTTCTTGAAAAATAACCTTGGCTAGGATCACACTCTACACTGGGGGCAAGTGCAAAAAAAAAAATCCATAATGATTGAAAGTGCCCAAATAACTCTTGGGGCATGAAAAATTCTTCAACGATGAAAGTGCCCAAACAATATTGGGGGGCATAAAACAAAATTCTCAATCATCAAAGGTGCCCATATAAAGCTAGGGGGCATGAAGAAAAATCCAAAGGATCCAAAAATTCTGAGCATAAAAAAAAGCTAATTCAATTATGCTCAAAATCAAATGAAGAAAAACAAAAACAAAGAGAAAGAGCCCAAACCCAACACTGGGGGGCACCGTGGACCATTTTACAAATCCATTTCAAGGTCCAGAAATGTATGAACAAAAGAGTTTGGGATATAAGCACTAGTGATCCTTAGTCTTAAAATCCCTTAAACACCTTTTGAGCCTACAAATATCATTTTCTTCATAGCCAATAGCTCAAGCCTACATTACGTGCCTAATCAAGGCCTTTGTTCAAAGGCAAGCAATCTGGATCGGTAGGCAGTGCTTTCTCATGCGAAATAAAATCATTCTTCATGCAAAAAAAAATGAATGCTTTGAAAACGGTTCTCAATAACCCTCAAATTGAAATTTAAACCTTTTGTGACCAACCAGATGTCACTTCATGTTCTTCACACTTTCACCAACGGTTCTCAATAACCCTCAAATTAAAATTTCAACCTTTTATCACCAACCAAATGTCACTTCATATTTTTTCACCAAAATCAAAACAAAAAGTTTTTATCACTTTTGATAACCTCTCAATAGGAATCACTTGAATTTCTTCAGAATGAGTTCGCTTTGAATCGATGTCAAAATGATTTCTGTGTCTGGAATGGCTTTGAAATTTCAAAAATTCTACATGAAAACAACTCCTTGTCAAACCTTCCTTCACATAGCCTCATCCCCAAACCCGAGTTGAATACTTAGGGGCATGATCAAGCTAGGGGGCAATCAAAAACATCTGGTAGAGTTGGCTCCATGATTCCCTTTCGAAGAAACTATTGGGCAAAATTGGCAACCCTTGAGATAAAAGGGGCAGAGAACAAAGAAGTATAATGACATCAAGTCTTTCCTAGAGGTCAAGATCACAAGATATGACTCAAGTAAGCAAGAGCGAAAAGAGCCATCAAAGCTTACTATCAGAGACTCAAACTTTTGAGAAAGGAGAACTCCATGAAGAAAAGGGGACCTATACTTCTCAGGTAAGTATACATGCATATTGATCATGATGCATTACTTTCATCCTTGACAGATCGGTGTCTCACCATCACCTCTTTTTGAGCGGGTTGCTGAGTCCTCATCATTTAGATAGTGTGCTTGCTAGCCCTATCTACCTCTTTTTGAGTACGCTTTAAAGCCCTCAACCCTCTTAGGTAGTGTGTTTTCCGACCCTACCTCTTTTTTTTTAGTGTGCTTTTGAGCCTTCACCACTTTTAGGTAGTGCGTTTTCCAACCTTACCTCCTTTTAAGTGCGCCTTAGGGCCATCAACCACCTTAGGTAGTGCGTTTTCTAACCATGCCTCCTTTTGAGTGCGCCTTAGAGCCTTCAACCACTTTAGGTAGTGTGTTTTCTAACCCTACCTCCTTTTGAGAGCTCATTCGAGCACTCACCCCTTGGGTAATGTGTTTTCTAACACCCTACCTCTTTTTTAGTGTGCTTTAGAGCCATCAACCACTTTAGGTAGTGCGTTTTCCAACCCTATCTCTTTTTAAGTACGCCTTAGAGCTATCAACCACTTTAGGTAGTGCGTTTTCCAACCCTATTTCCTTTTAAGTGCGCCTTAGAGCCATCAACCCCTTAAGTAGTGCGTTTTCTAACCATACCTCCTTTTGAGTGCGCTTTAGAGCCTTCGACCACTTTAGGTAGTGGGTTTTCTAACCCTACCTCCTTTTAAATGCTCCTTTGAGCCCTCACCACTTTAGGTAGTGCGTTTTCCAACCTTACCTCCTTTCGAGTGCACCTTTGAGCCTCATCACTTTAGGTAGTGCGTTTTCAAACCTTACCTCCTTTCGAGTGCATCTGCGAGACCTCACCTCTTAGGTAGTGCGTTTTCCAACCTTACCTCTTCTTGAGAGCTCTTTCGAGACCTCACCTCTCGAGTAGTGTGTTTTCCAACCCTACCTCCTTTTGAGTGCGCTTTAGAGCCTTTGACCACTTTAGGTAGTGGGTTTTCTAACCCTACCTCCTTTTGATTGCTCCTTTGAGCCCTTACCTCTTAGGTAGTGCGTTTTCCAACCATGTCTCCTTTTGAGAGCTCCTTCGAGCCCTAACCTCTCGGGTAGTGTGTTTTCCAACCCTGCCTCCTTTAGAGCGCGCCTTGGAGCACTCACCTCTTAGGTAGTGTGTTTTTCTAACCCTACCTCCTTTCGAGTGCGCTCTTCAGCCGTCGTTCCCCATTGGGTCCTATCATGTCGTCCCTTTCAGATATTTTGCCTTTTCGCCCGGGTAAGTCACCCATTATAATCAGACCTCTTTCAAAATTCTTTTCATCTTCCATTTAGGACGGTTGCCCTTTGGGCCGGTTGCCCATAACAATGAAACTATTTTGAGAAATCCTTGCATTTCTCCCCACCTTCAAACCACTTTTTTCCATTTGGGCCGGTTGCCCATAACAATGAAACCATTTTGAGAAACCATTTTGAGAAATCCTTGCATTTCTCCCCACCTTCAAACTTTTTTCATTTGGGCCGGTTGCCCATAACAATGAAACCATTTTGAGAAACCATTTTGAGAAATCCATGCATTTCTCCCCACCTTCAAACTTTTTCCATTTGGGCCGGTTGCCCTTAACAATGAAACCATTTTGAGAAACCATTTTGAGAAATCCATGCATTTCTCCCCACCTTCAAAGTTTTTCCATTTGGGCCATTTGCCCATAACAATGAAACCATTTTGAGAAATCTTTGCATTTCTCACCACCTCCAAAATTTTCACTTGGGCAGGTCACCCGTTATAACAAGACCATTCTGAAAAATCTCTGTATTTTTCACCACTTTGAAAAATCTTCGCATTTTTCACCACTTTGGAAAATCTCTGTATTTTTCACAACTTGAAAAAATCTTCGTGTTTTTCACCTGGGTAGGTCACCCATGACAATTCGACCATTTCAAAATCTCTAAGTTTTCAAAAGAAAAATCTTCCAGTTTTTGCTTTGAGTGCGCTTTCTAGCCCTCAAAAGGACTCATCATTTCTCAATATGATGAGTCAACCATCTCATCCTTTTTTCTTCTTTACAACGCTTACTATCTAAAGTCTCTTAAGAGACCTTCTACCGTAAGCATTGTAAAGAGGGGGGCAACTGTCATAACCCAATTCTGGGTTATTCCCCAAAAATTAATTTCTTTTTTCAAAATAAAAATCAAAAAATAAAATAAAGGTTGGCAACGTGGAGAGAGCAGACCGAGCAATCAAGCTGCAATTTTTGGAGGAATTTCAAGGCCTAATTGTACCCCATTATGCCCAAGAATAGAAAAAAAAATGCAAATTCGAAGGTCAAATTAAATGATTATTGGACGAATTTGCATAAAAATTAAGTCCAATGACATAATTAAATTTTTAATGGGCCAATTTGATTTAATCATGGGCCAAATTAAATTTTAATTATGTTTAAGAATTAATTTAGGTCCAATTGAAGGATTTAATTAAGTGCAAGGACTTAATTATACTTTAAGTGGGTCAAATTAATTTTATTTGGGGCTTAATTGGTGAAAAATTAAGTTTGGGAGCCTAATTTAGGCTTAATTAAGAAGATTGGAATTTTAAGAGACCAAATTTAATTTTTACCAAGTGAATTGATTGAAATCAGGGGCCAAATTGCAAGAAAATTGAAGTTTAATGGTCAATTAGAGAATTATATTGAAATAAATTGAAAGATGGAGGACTAAATTGAAAATCAGCAAAAATCCCGAATTTTAACCCAAAACGACGTTGTTTTTGCGTTAAAAAAAAAAAAAAACGGGTTACTGTTCATCTTCTTCCTTGCAAAGCTGCCCGAGTGGCTGCTTTCCAGGCGCTGTTTCTCACTCGTGTGGCCCCCAAATCCGACAAAGCATGCATCAACATGTCCACCTGAAACCCCTTTATCTTGTAGAGTGGTCCAGTCGGGTCAACAAACTTGGAAACAGCTCCGTTTATTGGCCCAAAGTGGCATCCTCGGGCAGTCTGCAGCCTTGGATTGCCAAATTTTGCAGTTCGAGGTGCACACTTTGAGCCAACGGTTGAGATGCTTCCCCACTGAATCAAGGGCTGAAATTTTTCCCCAACATAGACAAGATTTCCCTCTTCCACTTCCTATAAATAGAGTCGGAATTGATGGCCTGAGGGAGGAGAAAATCGGGTCCAAAGCAAGCCAAAAAACCAGCCTTCCTCCCTTTTCCTGCTGCAGATTTTCTTCTTTTCTTCCTCTTCCAGCTGCAGCCGCTCCAGCCAACTCCACCGTGGTTTCCACCACCAGCTTCAGGTCCTCCTCCTCCAGCCAGCCATCGCCGCCACGCCAGGTGGTCCACTCCCCTTTCCCTTCTTTTTCGCCGTCTCTGCTGAGTGAACAGTGGACTGTTCACGCATGAACAGTAGACGTGAATTATAATTCATGTCTACTGTTCACGCATGAACAGTAGACGTGAATTATAATTCATGTCTACTGTTCATGCAGTATATGATATCCCTTTTTCTTTTTTGTTTTGTTTTTTTTTAAAAAAAATCATTTCAAAAATATTCAAAAAAATCATATAAAAAAATTGTGGTTTTCTTAAATATTTTTCCACCAAGTTTGCTTAATATTGGGTTGTATACTTACATTGTAAGATACAAGTCTGGTATTAAAATACCTGGTTTTTTCAAAATATTTCAAAAAAAATTTCAAAAAGAAAAAAAATATTTTATCGCATACAGCCAAGTCCTAAAAAATTTCCAAGCATGGTTTTTTCAAAAAAATTGCATCTTTCTCACGTTTTGAAAATCCAAAAAGAAATGGATATCATAACTAGTTTATGATTATCCATTAGGGTTTGACCAAAATATCAAAAACCTTTTTCCAATATTTTTTTTCTAGGATCCAGATGTAGACTTTAATATTTGAAAGGTGTAAAATTACATGATAAAGTACTCCCTCAAGTATTAAAGATACAAGGTGTAAATAAATGTCATTCAGACTTTAGAACGGTTAGGATTTAACCCAATAAGGTAGAGACTCTCTCATGTAGAGATCTGCCTTGAATCTTAGAAAAGACCAACCTGACTTAGAAAAAAACAATTAAACAACAATGCAGCTTACCTTAGGTAGGGTGCACTGGGGGGTGATACGTCTTCCCTTTGCACAACCAGTCCCTTACTCAGACTCTCGCATACCATAGGTTCCTAGTGACCATAATACTAGGTGGCGACTCCAACGAACCAAGCAAAACAAAAACACATAATAAAAAGATCGCCAGCGGACGCCGCGTGGATTTTGACGTGCGACAGGTCTGTCCAAGATCTAGAACCTAAATCAATCCGAATTAAAGAAAATATAGAGAAAGAATTAATTCAACTTGACTAGGTTAAAAATCCAGGTCGACTCACAACTCGATTAACCTAGGACCCAGAATCTAGATTAGTTCGGGTTTAAAAAAATAGATGAATGACTAACCCGACCTGTCCAGGTCAATTCACCACCCTATTGGCTCGGGACCTAGGGACTAGATCGGTCTGAGTTAAAAAAAAAAATGAAGGATTAACCCGACCCAACTATGTTAAAAACTGGGGTTGACTCGTGCTCTAATCGAACCAAGGTAAAACCCAAGTAAAAAGAAACCATTGACTTAAAAATAAAAAAAAAAACAAAAAAAAAACACCGATGTTATTTTGATCATTTTTATTAAAAAAACAATAAAAACTGGTTTAAGTTGGCCCTCTTAACCTATGACCAGGATCTTATCCCAAGTTAATTTTCTGGTTGAGTTTTTTAAAATTATGATAATAAATATTTTTTATCTTTGCATGTTTTAGTTGAATAATTTTGGAATTAAGAGTTTTTTTATAGAGATATTATAAGGATAAAAATTATTGTTTTTTAAAACATGATATATATTTAAAAAAAATACAAAAATTTACTTTAAAATTATTTTAAAAACATATTTTTCTTTGTATCTTTGTCCTTATTTCTTCAACTAAACTGGTTTTTTCCACATTCTCTCTGTTTTTTTTTTTGGTCATGGTAACCAAATGCTATCATATCAATAAGTAACATGGATCATGACGGCTTGAAGTACTTTGTCACAACAAATTATATTATAGGAATTATAAAAATAACAAAAAGAAATTGGATAGATCACTGTAGCTAAAACTCAATGCATTGTGGATTAAACTATGTAATTTGTTTTTTTTTTAATTTTGGTCATCAATCCTTTAAGTTTTGCAATTTCACCCTCTTAAGTTGCATTAACATAGTTTTTTTATTACATTTTTTTATTTTGAATTATCTTGCATGTGTTAAGCTTTGAGAAACATTTAAGGATAAATTAATTTTTGATTTTTCAGAATCAGAATTTAATTGAGTTGAAAAGATTAAAAAAAAAAAACAAGAACTATCTTTAATAAAAACAAAAAACAAATGCTCCATTTATATTTTCGAGCAAAAATGTTTAGCTTGATCCCTAAAGTTTTAGTTTTCCTATCATCCAATCCCTATTGTTTCGGAAATTCATGTTCAAATACCAAACATCATTTCCTTCACATTTTGTTTCCTCAATGTCCCCTGAGAAAAAAGAAAGTTATGGAAAAGTTTTAATGAGAAAAAACATGTTCCGATTACTATTTTTCTACCACAAAAAAATATTTTATGTTGATGAATTTATTTTTTTAAAAGTAGTTTCATGAATGTCTTTTTTGTAACAATAGTGAAAAAAAGTAGATTAGGGTCCATTAATATTTATTATTTTTTAAAGTGATTAGATGATGTTATCTAGTTGTAAATGATTTAGTGAGGTTTCTATGAGATTTTAAAATATTTTCACATGAGTCTGAAAATAAGTTTTTGGGTTTTTGATTATTAAAAGTGACCAAAAAATTATAGACTACATGACACATGGGTTATAACAAAAACAATTGGTTAAAAAAACCTGCCATGTAAGCGGATCAGGATTCTAGACTCAAATGTTTATGGGTTTTTTAGACAATAAAAAGTAGGTGAATCCATGTTTTTAAAAAATTTAAAACTATTTTTTTTGTTAAAAATTAATTTTTAATTTTAATTTTTGGATTGTTTTGATGCAATGATCTGAAAAATAATTTTTAAAAAAATTTAAAAAATATATTTTGATGTATTTTAGCATAAAAAACACCTTAAAAATAACCGCAACCACATAGTTGGTCAAGCTCTTAGCATGTCTTTATGTTTCTTTTTATTTTTTAAAAATATTATTTAATACCTCCTCTCTTATTTCTTTTAAAACTGGTAAGTTAATTTTTAAAAAAAATACGAATTGATCTTTTAAAATGTTTCTTAATTTTATAATGCTTCAAAAAAAATATTATAATTTTTTTATAATTTTTTTCTTTATAGATTAACTAGTATTTTATCAAAAATAATTTATTATTAGTAATAAGAATTAATCTCTAACATAAAATAAATGAAAACGTGTAAAATAAAATGAATGGCAGGTCTTCATCTTTTACCAGAAAAATTAGCTTGTTAATTTTTTATTTATTTGTCATTTTATTTTGTTATTAAGCATAAACAGTATTTTTTTTGTTTTCCAACTAAAGAAATCATGATATTTGAAAAGGCATCCAGTTTCCTCATCCTGTATTAGAAATTAAGTTGAAATCCGCGTAGAGGGCTAGTAAGATTAAAAATAAATTTCTCTGAGAAGTAAGATTTAAAAGATAATTTTCCGAACTAAAAACACTGTGTCTTTGACTTTTGTTCTCCACTCTCTTCTCTTGTCATCGTATCTAAATATTAAATCTAGATCTAATTGTAGCTTATTTGTGTTACATATCTAGATTTAAAGTCCAGATCCATATGTTTGTTTGTCGTCCCCATCCATTGAATTTTTTGTCATTTAAAATGTTTATGGATGGATGATAATTATTAAGATTATTCAGAAATTTACATGTACATGATTCACCTGAAAAAGCTAGTCGCGGTTAGAAAGGTTAATTTTATCATTGTTTTTTTTTAGTCTATTTGAAAACATGGGTAAATTCCTGTTTCTAAAAAAATTAATATTTTTTTTATATATTTTAGATCATTTTAATATTCTGATCTTAAAAATAATTTTTAAAAAATAAAAAATAATTTTAATATATTTCATTATTAAAAATACTTTAAAAAATAATATTAACCATAATATTAAACAAGTGATATGATTTTTTATTTTTTTAAGTTTATATCTTAAGACTAGCACCTGGAAATTTTTATTAAATTTCTTTGATTACACAAAATTTGATATAAGAGATGTGTCGTTAAAATCACCCGAAGAGAAAACTTGATCTCATTTGACGTGTAAACTAATTCGAAAATATCTCTTCCAATCGAGGGGGGAAAAAGCATTAATTTATTTGTGTTTTGTTTGGTATCAGTAAAATTATTATTTTTCATTGAAAAATATATAAAAATTGGATTTGGTGCTTAGTTAAATGAAGCGTTGTTATGGAGACTTGTACGCATTACCATAAAGGACTCATTAACTAGTTGAAACTTGCATGATGTCTAGTTCCGAACCTTGACATGTCTTCTCACGCTATAGGGTTCACTAGATTCTTTGCCCGTGTCATATTACAGGATTAATTATTATTTATTATTATTATTATTGATATGGATATCCGGGTCAGCTTAAATATATTTTAATAACGTATTTCAACTAATCCCACGGGTTCTAAAGTTAAAAATCATGTAAACTTTCAGTGGTTCTAAGATTTATAAAACTCAAACTAGTGACTTTTAAGGAGCAAACCTAGAGTCTGACCAATTAAGCTATACCTCTCAGGGTTTGAATTAATTTTTTTTAATATTAAAACAAATATAAAGATACTATAAAGTTAAAAATTCGATTCACAACGGACAAAATATTTTTAAAATATTGAGATGATAATATATTAGACGATATATTTTTTTAAAAAAAAATGTTAAGACGGTGATATATTGAATAACATGTTAAAAAAATATATAGAGACAATAATATATTGCATTGACCTGGCCTGACTATGATTAACCTACAAAATTTATGATTTGAGGCATGAGAGAACGATAACATTGTGGAACACAAATTGAAACAAGTTAGGAATCTCAATTCTAATCAAACAAATGTTGAACGCTTAAAATTAAAACAATATTCAATTTAAAAAATACCTTAAAAATAATTCAAGTAAACCTAGATTGGTGAATTGTGCCTCGTCATGGGTTAAACCAAATTTTTATAAAATAAAAAAGGGTGTTTACACTATGATAGTGAGAAAATTATGAGACTCGGGTCATTGACTTGATTGAATTTAATAAGCTCAATTAATTTAATATTATGATTAAAAAAAAGCAACAACAATAGATAAATTAAACAAAGAAATTTTTGCCAAGTCCATATAACATGGGTTTATCATACTTGCTAGACCCAAGATGTTGAACTTAAGTAGCTTGGATTTGGCATGGTTCCTAGACCTATGGTGCTTAGGTCTGGCATGGGCGCTTGGGTCTGATGTGGTTGCCAAACCCAAGGTGTTTGGGCCTGAAATGATTGTCAGACCCAAGGTACATGGTTTTGGCATTTAGGATTTGCATAATTTTCGTGAGCCAGACAAAGGTAATGGTTTTGTTGAGGACCAAAATACTTATGCAAATGTGTTGAATGGTCTCAAGATATCTAACTAATAATTTATTGTGAACTTTTGATGTATTATTAGGAAAAAAAACAGCAAATACTTCCACCAAACACTGTTGAATTTCAATAAATAGATGTAGAATTTAAGCTAAAAGTTGCTATGTTGATACCAATTGTTCTTTACAAATTCAACATTAGTCTTGCAAAATATCACAAAAAGAGGGTAATGATTTATCTATAATGAGCTAATGAACGCCAACAAAAGAGTTTCTAAATCATAGTAAAAACAAAGTAGTGTTGAGTAGGGGTGTTCACGGTTCGGTTCGGTTCGGTTTAGACTAAAAAAACCAACCGAACCGAATTACAGTATTGTTGCAAAAAATAAACCGAACCGGACCGAAAACCGGTTCAAACCGAACCAGTCCGGTTCGGTTAAATTCGGTTTTTTAAGGAAAAAACCGGAAAACCTAATCCCATGGGTTTTTTTGATTTTTGATTTAAAATTGACTTACGGTTTGGGAAGATTTAGCATGACCTTATAGGCATCAATGGCATGGAAATACCCTCCCCGTTTCCATAGACTCGTCGGCGAGGGGGAAGAAGCTAGAGGGAGTTGTTTTGTTCATTAATTAAGCACCTTGGCATGTATTCTCCTGTGCTGCCGATCGTGGGAAAGCTCCGCTGGCACAAGCACACGGAAGAGCTGGCATGGGCAATCCGGTGGACCAATCCTATTATGGTAGAACTAGCTAAAGAAGCCCGAAGAAAGAGCCTTTTGGATGGGGCTAGGGCATTTGCTTCAGAAGGCAAGCATCAACTCCATGGCTCACTGATCGAGAGTTTGCTTTTGCTTTTGGTGAAGTCTTTGGTGAAGTCTTTTGGTGAAGTCACTCAAGAGACACATGCAATAGCAAGAGGCAGGGAAGATGAAAATTGAAGGGGAAAGGAAGAAGACTGGTTTGGTGTGGGCGGCGGCTGCAAAAGTGAAATGTAATATCATTTAGTTAGTATTTATACTAGGTCGTTCTGCCTTTCTGCTTTATTTTTATGGGTAGTCGGTTCGGTTCACCGGTTTTGGTAGTGAAACCGGAACCGAACCGAACCAGAAAGATTTTTTGTTTTAGTAATCGGTTTTTCATCTCGGTTCGGTTTTCTCGGTTAATTTTTCATCGGTTTTCTCGGTTTTTTCGGTTATTCAGTTTTTTTGAACACCCCTAGTGTTGAGACAAATAACAAATTAAAAATTCCTTTTTAAAAGTAAGGGTCAATCCATTTCGAGTTAGTTGCCTTGTATGAATCGGGTAAGCCGAGCTAGTACGTCGAATCTGTGAATTGAGTTATAGCCTCTCTATAATTTATTTATTTTTTTAATTTATTTTTTCGTTAACTATATGATAACAAAAATAGATTATTGCAAAATCAAATACGAACTCAATATCAAGATTTTTTTTTATATAACGATAACCTTATAAAAGGCAAAACAAAACCAATTATAAAAGTGAATTCCCAATTAATCTAGTATTTAAGGATGAATATAACATCGAATGATAAATTATCACCATTGTTATTATAACAATTACTATTCTTACGTTATTATTATCATTACTAATATTATCACTATTATTACAACTACCACCATTATTATTATCATCAATAAGTAATATCATAATTGTTATTAGTATTATTATCGTGATCACTATCATTATCATTATTATCGTAGTTATTATTATTGTTATAATTATTATCACCGCCACTATAACTAATATTTTTATTATTTTTATTCTTATTACTATCATTATTATTGTTGTTGTTGTTGTTGTTACTATACTACTACTATTATTGCTCGAGCTTCGCTGCAATATTTTTTTTGTCATTGCAATGAATTTGGTTTATGTTTGTGCTAAATATATAAGATAACATAAACTTTAACAACTAATAATGTAAAGATAAATTAACACAAACCATAAGCAGTAACACAGATAGAAAGATTTTAAGATGTAAAGAAGTTAATACACAACCAAGATAATGAAAGTGAAATCCAAATAAAAATCAAAGCTTGTCCATTGTAATTTTTTCAAGTCCACATAACATAGGTCTAGCATGTTTGTCAAATCCAAAATGCTGGACACAAGTAGCTTGGGTCTGACGTGGTTTTCATACCCAAGCACATTGGGTCTGACGCCTAGAATTTACATAATTTTTACGAGCCAAACAAAGGTGATGGTTTTGTTGAGAACTAAAGTACTCATGCAAACGTGTTGAATGGTTTCAAAACATTTAATTAATAATTTCTTGTGAATTTTTAATGTATTGTTAAGAAAAAACAACAAATATCTTTGTCAAACACAACTGAATTTCAATAAATAGATGCAGAATTTAAGCCAAACTTTATTATGTTGATACCAATTGTTAGATACATGTCCATGCTCTTATAATTTTAAAAAACTCTGATCAAGAACAGAGAAGAATTATTCTTGCAAGCTTATCTTTTTAACAACGTAAAGATATACTTATTGTTCTCTAATAAAATGTTGATTCAACTTACTCAAAGTTCTCATGTTTTACTCATTAATTTGTTGTCCAAACTTTCTATTACCCATCTTTAATACCCCTAACATTATTAAAAAAAAAAAAACAACAAACATGTTAGATCTTTGAAAAAAATCCAACCTTTGATGTTAGAACCTATAAAATCCACTACTTTTCCTTAAAAATTTATGAGGTTGATAGAGAGATCAAGAATGTTTCCATTAGATACATCTATTTTATTAATGAAAGAATAATTAATCACATCAAAACTCTTAAGAATAGACAAAAACAAACCACATAATTTTCTCACCATTAATCATACCATAAAATTAAACACTCTCTTTGTTGTCTTCTTCTCTCCATCACTACTCTATCATCTTCTCTGTCAACTTGACGCCCTTTTCTTTTCCATTTCCTTTGTTGATTTGGTTGAGAAAAAGGAGAAGGACTGAACACAGGAAGCACCATCTTCATTCTTTTTTTTGCAGTTTCTTCTTAACCAATTCACTTTTTTTTTTTTTTTTATCTGAGTTGTAAAAAGTTTTTAAAAAAAAGTAAAGAGAAAAGAAGCAATGAATGAATAAAAAAAAGCCAAAGAAATATTTTATTTACTCGTAAGAAGATAATTTTTTTTTTAAATAACTATTATAATTCATAATAAAAATTCTCAAAACTTTTGTTATAATTGTTTGTGCCATCAACCTCACGATGAGTAGACAAGCACACACTTACTATTCAAAGACCGCCGAGGAGTGAATCGGTGCCATTTGCCAAAAGGTGCATGAGTGATGCTTGCATCATGAAAGGGAAAGGAAGACACCACTAGTCACTAAAGGCATCCCACCAAATTGATTAGGTTTACGATGAAAATGACAACGGTACGATTAAAGTGGTTTGGCTTGGATGAGATGTTGATTGTCTACCCTTTGTGATGACGTTGGCATTGATAAATCTTAAAATCAAATAAATTCATTAATCCCATATGATAAGTCTGCCGGCCTCCTACTTAATTCAAAATAAAAACCTAATTTTATGATAGTAATTAATTTTTAAAATATTTTTTTTTAGAAATATATTAAAATAATATATTTTTTATTTTTTTAAAAAATTATTTTTAATATTAACATATTAAAATAATTTAAAAATATAAAAAATATATTATTTTAAAGTAAAAAAATTTAAATTTTTTCAAAATATTTTTTAAATATAAAAATAAATAGACCCTTAATAGACAAAACGCTATTACAATGCAATGAGAAAAATATACCCGCACTATTATCACATTAATTTTATACCTTGTTTTTATTTTTTGATTAATGTGGGTGTCCAAGTCAGATTGTACGCACCTTGACTAATTTCACGGGCTCTGAAATTAACGACTATATAAGCCTCCAGTGACCCTGAGGTTTGTGGAACTTGAACTGATAATCTTTAAGAAGCAAACACAACCCTTTTTTTAATTCGTGTATATGAATTTTAATATTTTTTTCATTTATTATTTTTTTGTTGGAGTGCATTAATTTTTTTAAAAGATTTCAATCGAATACTTATGGTGCCTCATCACCCAACATTTCCAATTCTAAACTATATCGGTTCCATGACCAATTATTGTTATCTTTCACTTTCTTTCTTTTTTACTTCAACACTTGTATTTTATCAACCACTTAAAACAACACACAATATCTTCCGATGCATGGACTATTTCACATGACTTTAATTACTATGTAATTTTTATCGATCATTTATTCTCTGAATATTCTAGTTTTTTCCTCTCAAGTAAAAAATCAGAAGTTAAAATTGTTTTCATTAGATTCAAAGATATGGCTTTGGGTGAGAAGCAGCCATCACTAATACATGATTTGAAAACGCGGTTAAATCAATATTTTTTAAAATTTAAATTTAAATATTTTGATTAAAAATTAATTATATTTTTTTATATTTTAGATCATTTTGATATGTTAATCTTAAAAATAATTTTAAAAAAATAATAAAAAAATTATTTTAATACATTTTAAAATAAAAAATATTTTAAAAAGCAATCACAATTACACTCCTAAATAAAATTTAAAAAATTCCATGAGTATTTTTTTTACAGATTCAACTGAAAGGCTGTTACGTTCACTAATCCATGAACACGCACACATACATAATTAGAGCTTGACGTTAATTTGCTTAGAGTTAAGAAAACAACAAAATTAGTAAATAAAATATCAAAGTTCTATTTTAGATTCAAAACGTAAAATAAAAACACTGTTTTTCTTGGGAATTCTTTTCTTAAGAAAACTCTTATTGGTAAGATTTAACTTAAATTTTATTCATAAAAAAAGACATTAATGCATGCATCTTGCACGGATGAATTAATGGTGTAACTTGGACCGACATTTAATCGCAAGTTTCTTATGCCTTAATAAACGGTAACAATCAACGTGGTTTCTTGTGATGAGGCAAGGCAGAGCCTTCTTATGCCTAAATTAAAGGGGGTTAAAGAAGGTCAAACTTCTCGATTAAGAAAAGGGTCAACAAATCCTTGCAAGACACTCATATTCCTGCAGTCAAGGTTATTAAATTATTTTGTTCCCCACTTTATACCATGTGTCAACCAATTTTATAGGAAAATGCCATCCCATAATTCTACCACAATAAAAAAAAGAAACGTAAAATTAGAAAATAAATCCATTCTCTCCCCATAAAAAAATAAAATCTTTCTTTTTTTTATAATCCTACATGAAATGTCAATATATCACATTATTTTATCTTAACAGTTATTTTTTAAAGTATTTTTTATTTAAAAATATATCAAATAATATTTTATTATTTTTTTTAATATCAGTACATTAAAACTATCTAAAAATATAAAAAAATAATTTATATTTGAACCACATTTCCAAATAAAAACTAAGGAATTTTTATGTATGTAAAATTAGGCTTGCTTAATAATTTATTTTCTTTTATATGCACATCTACAGTTTTTATGGACCAGAAATAAGAAGAATATTTTATATCAATATTCACACAATCTTTTTTATTTCGGACATGAATAAATATTTATTAAATCCAGATGAATTTACCCAAAGAATGCAATAAAATTAAGATTACAATATTAAAATACTACCGGGTTAATGGACAGCCATGTGCAAATGTTCCCTTCAGGTTTCAAGATCCATATCCCCTCCACGGCAAAAACTCCAGTATTTCCGCCGATAATTTAAATGCCATAAAAGCCTATAATTTTATTTAAAATCTGATAACGAAAGAAAACGACACGTATCGCATATAAAACCTGTCCTTTTCAATTGAGTTTTCAAATAAGATACTCGTCAACTTACTGCCTGTGTGATAGTGTGGTGGTGTTTACGTTGTTTTTCTAAATTTTTTGTTTTTTTTTAATGTATTAAAGTAGTATCATTTGTTTTGTTTTAAAATATATTAAAGTAATATTTTTAAAAATTTTATTTTTAATATCAACATATTAAAATAATTTAAAAATAAAAATTTTAATTTTTTTTTTTATAAAAATATAGGTGGACTATAATATCAAATATCACCTTAACATTTCTTTAAAACTATTAATTTTGTTATGGTTGTGAGGTTTAAGTATTAAACAAAGCTTTAACATTTTATATAAATTGTGCTTGTTTAGAATTGAGGTAGAATATGTTTTTTTAAAAAAAGTTTAAATTTTTTTTATTTTAAATTAATTTTTATATATATTTTTATTTTTTTAATATATACATATTAAAAATAAATTTTAAAAAATAAAATAACAACATAACACCTAAAATCAAAATCTAGGAGCTAGGTAGCACCATTTCTAATCGATCCAGCCTTGACTAGCGACTGATGTGGCAATTATTACTGGAGTCGGAAAAAAAAGAGAAGAATATCCCCTTCCTTTCATCATGGCAAGTAAAAAAAAATCTCCATCTCAATATTTTCTTTCTTGAACAATGTTCAATTTTTACCTCAACTGACCATATAATATATATCACAAAAATATTTGGCTGCACAAATTAAATCGATAGAACAAAATGAAAAATATTAACTGGTAATATTCAAATTAATCTCTAATAATTCCCAAAAAATACTCATTAATAATTACAAAAAAAGAAGAAGCAAAACTCAAAGATTCAAGATTTCTAATTCTATGAGATACGTGTGAATCATGAATACTGACTCGATTTTGATTAACATGGCAATTTCATTTAATACACGATATTTTCGTATGGAATACTGTATCTAAGGTACGTATTTCATGACCTTGAACAGAAATGAAAACGAAAGGACTGCTTCTATTTTATTTTTTTGTTAATTAATTAAAAATTAGGAGTTGTTTTTTTGGTTTGGAGGTTTTGTCTCTGAAAACGAAAGAAATTAAACTGATGATTTTTAATTCCCTTTATGAAAACAGTCTCTTTCTCTCTCGGTAGAATTTCTTTAAATATTGATGATTTCCCTCAAGGCCAAAAGCCCATTTTCATTGCGCACACACTACCCCCCCTCTCTAAACTCTGAAACTAAATTTGTCGGTTTTTCCGTTTGTTTCCCGGGAGAAGTCTCAATTCCTTCCCGGAAAGCCTCTTTCTTTTCCAGGTACAAACCAATTACTTCATTCTGGTCCTTGTAATGACCGGCATGATTGGATTTGTTTGACCTGAATTGCTTTCCTTTTTAGTAATTTTTAGCTTGACTTTCTGATCTGTGATTGAATTTGGTTGGATCTGCTTCAATTTTGTGACTTTTTTTTGCTTCAATTTGGGGTCTTATTCACTGAAATTGAAAATGGGATTATTTAAGTGTCTGGGCTGTTATTGTTTTTGATCTGTTTTTGTTTTGATATTTAAAAATCGATGACCTTGTCGGGTTCTCTTCAGTAATCTGCTTGATTTAACAGTAAATTTGACGGATATTGGTCTCTTCAGTACTCTGCTTGATTAAGGCACCTTAGTTCACATGAAATCTAAAATGGTATATATAGTTTTGAGGTAGATCATGATGAAATTTGATATAATGCAATACTACAGTAGATTTGAGTCGATGCGTGATTTCTTCTTCCATTACATTATGTTGCGTAACGTTTTATTGGACGTATATCGACGGCTTGAAATGGCAACATTAGTGTGCTGGATCAGCTGTTAGAATGAGCATCACGTTGTAGTCGTGGGCTTAGTTATGCACACCTTAGTGGTTCCTTTGAATTAACTTGAGGAAAAAAAAATTGTAAAGCGACCACCTTATTCATTGAGTGTTTGGATTGGAAACTCCAAATGGGGTCTCAATCCAAAAACCTATAGTTCATGGATTAATATAGGGGTGTCCATGAAAATGTTTTCGATAGCTCAGGGAGCTCTGTACATTTTAGCTGTAATTGAATGACTAATTTGATTCACATCATTTCTTTGGATAGTTGTGGGGTTCTCACACATTCGTTTTGCATTTTTTTGTCATCTACAATATGTGTTTTCAGTTCAAACTACCAGTTTCCGTTCTTATGCTATTATGTGGCGTAACTAATTAATTTTGCTTATTTTTTCCTTGAGCACAGATACTGCACATAGCTTTTAACCTTCCAATTATAGTATTTTCTCTCATGAAGAGCGGCCAGTGAAGATTCTGCTGATAATTGGAAGTCATAGAAGAAAATGTCTTCAACCAAGGCTGATAGGAAGGCGGCTGATGATGCAGCCTCATGGCTGTTCAATGTTGTCACATCTGTTGGAATCATCCTGGTCAATAAGGCCCTGATGGCTACATATGGTTTTAGTTTTGGTATGATCATTTTGACAATCTACCCAAAATATTTTGTCATTGTCTGACTTTTGCTTTACCAAACTGATTGCATATTTTGTAGTTTAAGCCAAGTGCTTAGGACAAGGCTTTCTGGTCTTGGTCTTGGCCATGCTTTCTTTAGAATGCATAACATTTTATTCTTATTAGTCTCAAAGAAGGTAGAATGAACGCATGCATGTATCAATTGTGCAGGGATAGGAAGCCAGGCATCACTATACCATTTCTGCTGGCTCCTATTAAATAACTGTATTAGAATTTATACTGGATTCCTGTGCTTTATTACCTACTTTAAGTGAGTTTTCTTGTAAAATGTAATACCATCACGTGGACCTAATCTGGGATAAATGTTAAATCGCACTTTTTTAAATACTTTGTTCATAATTAATAATTTCCTGAACATAAGAATGGAGTCCAGTCAAGCAATCAAGTTGGTCAAGCAATCAAGTTGCTCACATTGTGCATTTGTGCCGCAATTCCACCTATTAGTAAATGTACACATAGAATTGAACATATTTTTACCAGTTTCTAGTATTGTGCATAATACAGCTTAAGACTTCTAAAAAAAATAATTAAGTTATTTATAAAAAAAAATTTTTTAAAAATGATTAAGTTAATAACAGCATAATTCATTGTTAACTTCAATTTTTGCGTCAAGCCTGATTTTTTAATTTAATGATTTCTTGCAGCTACAACATTAACTGGTCTGCATTTTGCCACAACAACATTGTTAACTGTTGTTCTTAGGTGGCTGGGTTATATCCAGCCTTCCCATCTACCACTGCCTGATCTTCTGAAGTTCGTTTTGTTTGCAAACTGTTCTATTGTTGGAATGAATGTGAGTTTGATGTGGAACTCAGTTGGATTTTATCAGGTCAGCTTAAAAGTATTTCTACCTGTTTGTTTGTTCTCTACTGTGTCAATTTTAGAAGTTACAATTTTACATTATTTTTTTATAATTTATTGTCAGATCGCGAAGCTGAGTATGATCCCAGTATCTTGTTTTCTGGAAGTTGTCTTGGACAATGTGCGGTATTCAAGGGACACAAAGCTTAGCATATTAGTAGTTCTCCTTGGTGTGGCAGTGTGTACTGTTACGGACGTGAGCGTTAATGCCAAAGGATTTATAGCTGCTGTAATAGCAGTTTGGAGCACTTCCCTGCAGCAGTATGTAAGTAACTCTGTTTTGAATGACGATATTGCATATGATTGGCATTGAAAGCTGAAATTGGCTTAGAGTGCTAAATTCAAAATTGATTCTATAACAGGACAAGTACAGGTTCCTCTAAGATGTACCTTTCCTTTCATATTTATGAGGATATATTTAACTGCATCCATTAGATAAATTAGTCAATTTAGAACAAGTTTTTAACCTGCACCATCTTATGCTAATATGGGTGCAGTTGGGGCATGTTAATTGTCATGGTAACTTCCAGTACAGAGCGTTTTATGTGTTGTTGATTCTTCCAAATCTTAGTTTCTGTCCGTTTCTAATCCTTTGTTTGCATACTATATTTTGTTAAACATTGTTGGGATTTCACATTCTGCAGTATGTACACTTTCTTCAACGGAGGTATTCTCTAGGATCTTTCAACTTATTGGGGCACACTGCTCCTGCACAAGCTGCATCTTTGCTGTTAGTAGGGCCCTTTTTGGACTATTGGTTGACAAACAATAGAGTTGATTCCTATGCCTACAGTATCACATCCATTGTAAGTTGTCTTTATGCATTCTGGTTTTGAAATGGTATTTGAGTTGTGCTTTAATTTCATAAATTTTCTCTGAAATTGAGAACTTTAAGCTAGCATATCAGAGGACCCACGGAGGGTTCGAGCCAATGCTTGATTACGATAAGACCATGAAAAGAGCAACTCATGTATGCCTTTAAACAGTGGCCGAGTATATGCTTATAACATTGTTTCCCCAAAAGGAAAGTGTAAGCATCTAGCTTATACCCAGATAAGTACTATGTGGAATGACAATGGGTTATGACGGGTCAAGTTGAGGATGGTTTAAACTGACATCGGGACTCAATTTAATAACTGAGCCCGAAGGAAAAATATTGGTGTTTGGACTGAATACATAACAATCTTAATGATACAATGATAATTTTGTTGCGTGTAAGCAATATGGTGAAATGCCTTTTAAGGAAAGAAAATGAACTTCTTGTAATCCCTGACAATAATTGGTCAGAGATTAGAAACAGCATGGAGGAATGTTCTATGTCTTGGAGGAATGTTTTTTGTCTTCACACTTGAACTGTACAAGTTGATACTTCTAGTTATGACATTCCTGTTATTTCTAGAAAACATGAGAAAGGCACTCACCTTTTAGTTGTTGAATGTTATTTTTGATGCAATGTGGTATGATATATCTAATGTGGTGTAGTAACATCTATCCATGCCCTATACATTTAGGGTGTGGATTTGGCGTGACTGTGTTTTGGATATTAAAAATGATTGCATAGATACTTGTTTTGTGGATGCTAAAGTATACCTCGCTGAATGCGTGCTATTTAACTATTGTGGTTATGTTCAAAAGCCCAGTAGTCTGACTAGCTTTTCAAGATGAATGGGTGCTTGTGGCCAGTTGTTTTTACTTAAAAATGATTTGACTTGCTCTTTGTTTTCTACAGCTGTTCATACTCCTGTCGTGCAGCATCGCAGTGGGGACAAACCTCAGCCAATTCATTTGCATTGGCAGGTTCAGTGCTGTGTCATTCCAAGTGCTTGGACATATGAAGACAATTCTTGTCCTGATCTTGGGATTTATTTTATTTGGGAAAGAGGGTCTCAATCTTCATGTAGTTATAGGTATGATCATTGCAGTAATAGGAATGATCTGGTATGGCAATGCCTCATCTAAGCCCGGAGGGAAGGAGCGTCGTAGCCTATCAATGAATGGCATCAAACCACAAAAACATGATGGGTTACCAGAATCCACCGAGGTGGATGAGAAGGTTTAGGTTTTCAGTCAAAGGTTGGAAAAGAAAAGGGGAAACGGACAAGTGTGCACTCAGCATTTTATATCAGCTGATTTCAGGAACTCTTTACAAATGGAGATCATAGTCCTTGACTAAATTTTTTCATCATAGATTGTATTCTTGTTCTTGAATTAATTACAGGTAAAGGATGCTGTCGAGTGGGATGCTAACTCCCCAAAGTTACGTTGTCCACAATCATCTGCTATAGTAATTTATTTCCTTGACATAATCAAAGCTTGCACCCTCTTTTTGGTGTCTCTTTTGTGCATCTATGCTTTAAATCTGTGGTTGCTGGTTAATACTAAAAATAAGAGATATTGAGGATAGCTGGTGCACATGTGCATGTGCTTGAACGATACTGTGTTGGGTTTTGTTAGGATTGGGAGAGATCCCTTCTTGTGTTTAAACTGTTTGCATTTCAAGCTTTTGGTTATGGATGCTTGGCAAAGTGATGAACAGGAGCGCAAATTCTGGCACGGATTTGTAGGCAGACCTTGATTTGACATGAAGTCTCCTATTATAGAATAATGGAATTGTTAATGATTGGATTGGGTGCATCTTTCAATAGTAGTAGTGACAGGACACTCCTGCTGTTAATTCTCTGGCCCCCGCTAATCATCTTTTTATTGCTTTCATGTTTGGCATCATAAAAAAAAATAAAAATTATATATATGTAAGTTCTCAGCCTAAACACTACGAATTAAGAGTTAATTTAATCTGAATTATAAAAGTGAAGTGGTGATTTTGCCCTTCCTTTCAAAATTATTAAGCCTTGTATAGGGAGTGAAATAATCTTATTTTAATTGTCCAAAAATTATTGACAAATTAGACGGTAGTAAGGTCTCTCCATCTTTATTGCAAAATTACTTAATCATGATACATTTGCCTTTAAAAGTCAAACTTTATAGGTTTGGTCTAGGAATCTTTTCATATTGGGTTTTTTTTTTTTTTTTTTTTTAATAATATGGTTTTTGGAGGGGTTGTTCGGTAATTGATTTGGTACAAATATTATTAAAAAGAATTGTCCTACGTGCTCGCACTAGAGTGTGAAATGTCTTTGTGCCCTTTGTGCATCACATGGGACACCATGCGGTGATCATACGGTGGCTTCCATGGCAGTTTTAGATTAGTCTCAGCTTTCTCTATCCATGTTCAGCACGTATTCCAAATGGATGTCCGGTTTGGTACATGCGACCTTTTCTCTTTTTCCCCCTCTCTTCTCCTTGATTTCCGCCTTGCAAAAAATAAAAGCAACCCTTCATTTTTGTTATTTATTCACATTTAATCTGTTAGAATTTGAGTTTCTTAATTGAGCTCGAGTTTAAGATTTTAATGAATGTAAATGTGAAAGATTAATTCAGATCTATGAAATTCGCATAAGTTTGCTTGTTTTTTTTTTTTAAGCTTATATTTGTTTAGTTTTATACTTTTAACATTTATTTAATTGAATATTGGACCCCATTATTTTTTTTAATTTGTTTTCTATAGGATTTTTCATTAATTTTGATAATGGCTTGAGTTATATCGGGTCTTTCTATTTATCATTTTCTGTTCAATTTAGCTTTTTTAGAAATTTTGTTTTGAAATTAAATTAAATTATAAAATATAAGCATGAGATATTGTTCATCTCATGATATTTTGATTAGTTTGCCTTTTGTTTTGTTGCTCTAAACGATGTGTGCGGCTTCTCTTGATGTCAACATGGAGCTTTTCACAATGATATTTGAATTGTCTTTGTAAGCTATTTACGATGTATTTTTTAAATCATATTATTAAATTAATAAAGTTTGTTGAACCCGGTTAATTAAATAATATGGATCTCATATTTTTCTTTCTTATTTAAAAATATTAGCATCAACTTAATATATTTTTTTGTTAAAAATTTTTTTTACCTAGCTTGCAGCGTAACGCACTCCAACTATTCAATCACTTCTGTAAAAACAGCATAAAAAAATAATATATTTTTAAAAAATATTCTGCGTCCCTAGATAATACAAGGAGAAGTTCCTATGACCTAAACTCAAATTGTTAAGAGATATAAATTGTCAATCAAATAATTAAAGGTATTAAATATAGTGTTTTTTTACTTATTTGATTTTTTTTTAATTACAAAGCTTCATTTAATCATGATAATTAACTTTTTGACTGAATAGTTAATGATATCCAAAATCCCAGCACAACTGCCTGTCATGTCTTGTCAAAAACCTTTTCTTTCCATACTGTGCTAGTAATTATCCTGGATTTTCATCTTCAAGCTTTCCTCGAAAAATTAGAAGATGACAGAGTCGACGAATTGGTGAGCTTTTCTATGCTAACTTCCTCGCATTATTTTGTTAGCACCAGAATAAACAAGCATAGTTTTGAAATATGGTTTAGCTTAATAGGTTCATTTGAAATTAAAACTGAATCGGGTTAAAAAAACAAATTAAAAAAATTTAGTATGACCTGACTGACTCGGTAAGTTAATCCTATAAAACCTGATCAAGATTCGACTACAAACTCGTTAATTTTTTTTTATTTATTAAAACAATATTATTTTGATTTAAAAAAATAATCTAATTAATCCAATTAAAATTTAAAATTCAAGTCTTAAACCATACTGGCTATCATACTGCCGCGTCTTAAAACTATTCTTCTAGCTCTAGGTCAAGATTTAGAAGGCTGAGGAAATCTGAGTAAAATGGGTCTTCTGTCCATTCCCTTTACGCTTGAGGAAACTCTCTCTCTCTCTCGCATTCATACTAGAAGAATTCTGGTAGGGTCTCTCTGTTTCAAAGTCATCTTCTCTCCCGTGCGGCATTGGTTTCTTTTCTTTCTTTTTTTTACAATCTCATATTTCTTTTGTACTTCTCATATCTGAAGCAAAGAAAGACCAAGAAGATTGTTGTACTTATACGAGAAGGTATTGCATTCATACCAAAATAAAAATTGTTTTATTAAAAAAAAAAATTCTAATTCAGTAAATACTAAGATAATCTTGATATCTACAAGTGTTTGTTACTCAAAGCTCTTTATGATCAAATAGATTGAATTTACTAACATTTAGGTCCATGGTCTCCGTTAAATTTATTAAGTTTTGGCCCAAATTAAATCAAAAACTTTGCCCAAATACATTTAATAGTTTTTACTTTATATTCTTCTAACTAAGGGTGTTTTAAGTGATTTTTAAATCAATTTTCTAAAATATCATTTAAATAAAGAATATTTGAGATAAATTACATATGTCTTGTCTATAACTACACAACATAACCAATAAATCAAACACGACATACATACAAGCATAGAAGATAAAAAAGAGAAGAAATAAGCAAAGACTAAAAACCAGACACAACTACTTAGAAAATTCTTTTAAAGAAATTCAAATCAAATCAAGAAAGTTAAGGATCAAAATCATTTTTTTCATTCAAATCAAACCAATGAAACAAATTATTAAAGTCATTCATCAAATTAAATCAAGTTAAGATCTCACACGGTTAAAATTTTTGAATTCGTGTGAATACTTTTTATCTTCATCAAATCAAATTAAAATCTCACACGATTAAAATTTATAGACTTGTGTGAATATCTTTCCATCCAAAACAAGATCGAACTCTAATTGTTAATAAGAGAATTCGTGCATGTGAAGAGCACCTCAAGAGAGTTTCTACTTTTTCTTATAACCAAATTCTTTAATGTAATTTTGACATTATTTTTAGTATATTTTTAATAATTAAAATTTTGTGTGTATACATTATTTTTCAAATTCTCTATTATGAAAATAAGGGTCTTTTTAATATTCATCTAGTTTATTTTTAATATTTTCAATTTAAGTTAAGTTAGATCCTTATTTCCAGTTTTTTAAAATCTTATATTTTAGTAAAAACATTTCTTTAATTTTCTATGAAAGTAAGATTTGAATTTCATTTTCCCTACATGCTCTTATAAATTATGTTTTACATGTTTTTATGTTCAATAACAGTTTACATACTCCACAAAGCATGTTATTTGAATTTTTTGTTTGATTAAGGCTATAAAATGTAATTTATAAAAAAACAGAGAAAAAGTAAATTTCAAATCAAACTATAAAAGGGTTTTTGTAATTATACCTTTAGATTTTTTTATAGAAAAAATAATGACTAAACGATTAGTCATTTGGTATTTTACTTTTAAAAATTTGAATAAAAGGAGAGCCAACATCAATTAAAAAAAATATTTCTTCTATATTTATTCAAATTGTTAAAAGAGCAACACTCCTTTTTAAATTATTTTTATTTCTAAAAAAAATGAATTGCTTCAAAACAATTTGTTTATAATTTTTAGACTAATAGTTAAATTAAGTTAGACAACATGCTTTAATTTATCCAAAAAAATAATAATTTAAAGATACAGTAGAACAAATTGGCAGTTGAGGTCTTATTTTACCATAATCCTAATAGTTTAGAGGTAAAATATACTATTAAACCAAAACCAATATCTTTATTGAAGAGATAAATGCACTATTAGTACACTAACTTTACACTATTTTTCAATTGAATACATGAAATTTATTTTTTCTTTGTTTTTGCACATCATTTTTTCAAATATTCAATCAAGTACTCCTGCACACCTCACATTATATATTATTTTTTATTTGATATGCTTCATTGCCCTTGACATGTAAATCAAGTATATGAACTTTAATCCTTTTCATTTGGATATGTCAGTGTTTTTTTTTTTTATTCCAACCAAGTACTTTAGTTAAAAAAAATTTATCATCTTATATGGACTTTGTTTAGTAAAATTACCCTCTAAAATAACATTATTCTCAATAAATAAAAATAGTTTAAATCAAAAGAAACTATTCTAACAAATTAAAAATAAATCCTCTTAAATTGTAAAATCTTTTCATCAATGGTGAGTCATTTACATACCAACTAAAAAGTGTTTTATAATTAATTAAACCTAACATTGATAATATTTAATTGTATCAATGGTAGGTTTAATTAATTATAAAATATTTTTTTAGTTATTTTGATGATATATTCATCACCATTGATGAAAAGAATAACCTTATTTTAAAAGCCACATTAAAAAATAAAAGATCGACTAAAGAACTTGATTAACATACTAAAAAAGCTGGTTTATTAAAATAAAAAAATATTAAGAGTTTATATACTTAATTGAAATAAAATAATTGGAGTTCCAATAGCGAGAAAATGACTGGTCATCAAATAAAAAAAATTAACATAAGGTGGATAGAAATAATTCATTGATTTTTTTTTAAAATCATAGGATCTTATTTATTGAAAAGAAAAAAAAAAGACAGGAGGGGGGAAGCACCGGGAAAATAGAAAAAGAAAAAGGAAAAGATAAGCGGGAATAGTAGAACTCGTGATCTAAATTATGTACACGGTTAGAGGAACTCAACAGTGACAGGTAGGCCAAGCTGTCGATGACCAAAATGGTCAAAATGATTGATGGTGCGTATCACACACGCTCTCTTCTCCTCTCTACGACAGTCATCGGTACACGTCAGCACTAACTGGACACTAGCACGTGTTGATTGCAGCTCTGTGGGTCCAACGTCCCGCAGCATCATAATCCTCATCAAGGAAACCCATCTTTTAATTTTCAGTGCCCATTCAAGTTTTTCATTTTATTATTTTATTTTTTTGGGAATAGTAGGACCCACTTCGAGGATATGATAGTATTTGATGGGCCCCATTTACCTAGAGAGAGATGGTGACAGCCAGAATTTCTTTCTTTCTTCCAAGTAACTGTTATATTATTGTGTCCTTCTTTATCCTCTTTCCGTACTTTCTGGTCCCTTAAAACATGTACACTCGCTCTGAATGTTCTACACGTGGCAAGAATCTTGTCTGGATCTGAATAATGTGCATGGACACTGAATCATTTGCAGTAAAATTCACGTGTCACGATTATGACGCGAGTAGTCCGATTTATACAATCGAAGGACTTTTGTAAGACAAGTAAAAAAAAGTAAGAGATACACGTCGTTAACAAGATCCACTTTTGGATGAAAGATCCAAATAACTGTAAAAACTGATTTCCAGTTCTTACTTGGGGAATTACTTTTTCACATATGCTTTTTGCTTCTTCCACGCTTTACTTTCACTTCAAATATTCAGCTTCACAGAAGTGCCTTTATGCTCAAGAAAAATTTGTGTATTTTCCAACAATAGCTATCTTTTTATTCTTCTTCAGAATGACAGATTAATGCTATACATTATAAGGTGTAGCTATTTCCAGGGGTTGAAAGTGAATAAACTTCAATTTTCTATGATAAATTAAAGGTTTTTAAACCAGAAAAAATTATATATGTCTCCTTTTCTATTAAGAAAGGGAAAACATTCCATGACGAGGATTAAAAAAATAGGATATTATTAATGAAAAATCCATTAAAAAAAAAGGGAAGATAAAAATCATCATTGTGAAGCTTGATTAGAAGATTTACTTAAAAAATAACTGGATTATTAGATTACTAGGTATTAAATTAATTATGATTAGCTATTTTTATTAAAATAATATATTTTTTATTGATACTGACTTGATAAGATTTTAATTGAGTTTAATAAAGTTAAATTAGTTAATATTTGTTTTAATTCAATTCAAAACTTAATCTAAATTAAAATTTGAATTTGTGAGTTTTTTCAAATTAATTTATAAAGTTATACGAAGTTTAACACTTAATGGATAAAAAAATTACCCATTTACTTATGTTATGGATAGAGAGTACTAGTGAGAAAATAAAATAGCAAGGAAATAAGAAATTTTCTGATTCTAAGTAACAAGAAATTATTATCCTATTTAATGTAAAGACTTTTTTTTTAAAAAAAAAAACGATTCGAATGATGTTAAGGAAGATCAGTGTTCCTTTGAGACATACTACACATTTATTTTACTCACGTCTCTGAAGGAAAGCACCTGAGATTTTCTTTATTACGGAAACACCCTAAGAGATTAGCACAAGCCTTGGAAACAACCAGGGGTATTTTAGACAACTTCAATCAACAAAGTGCTAGATTTACTGCGAGGCAGACTAGATACTGACGCAGACAGCAACAACTGATAATTCGTTTGTCCCTCCAAGTACAATACGTCACTCATTTTTTCACCAGTGGAATCTATACCGTTGAAAAACGAACTGACGGTCGTGATGAAGGGAGACTTGTGGGTTCCTTTACTCCAATACTGACCTTAGCCCCACGACAAAGCTGCAGAGCGTGTAGTACACTGAGATATTACTATATAGTCAGGGGGGAGGACGGACTTGACGAGGCCAAAATGAGGACACTGCATTTGGTACTGGAATTCCAAGCATTATTATGTCTTCAGGTCTCGGGTGAGGATAGCAAGAAAATAAATTAACACAACATCAGATATGATTTATAAATTTCCCATCACGTGAAAGAATTTTAGTCTTTTATTACTTTACAGTTCATTTAACAATGTGATAATTTTTTATAAAGGTTGGCGGTGCATGCTATTTTTTTAAAAAATAAAAATCACCTTCACTTCAATAATGTTTAGGCTAAACCCAAAAAACCGAGGTAACCGTCACAAGTTCTTTTGAGCTCAACCCAAGCAACATGGCATGCTATTTGGACTAGGCTCACATAACACGGTCCTTGTGTTATCTTTTTTTTTTTTGTATTGTAATTCAACCGTGAAAATACTTGAACCAACACTATAAAAAATTCTAGGCTACTAGCACACACCTTGTCTAATACACATAAACTTGTATATTTTTTGAGATATAAGGAGTCAAAATATGTTATTTACGTGCATGAATTTTTTTATAATTTTATTAAAAAGTTTTTCATAAGCATTGATTTGTATGTAAGGTTAACATTATATTTTCTAGCTAATAATCAACGGTGCAAACACTCATCAATTTCAATGCAATTAAACACTATCTTTCTCGATCAATGATTATTTTTTATCAATGTATTATTGATAATCACTGATTTCTCTGCAATGACAGACAATATAACCAATCATGGACACCCATGTTTCCACTAATCAACCAATGTGTAATTTTTTAAGTCATGAGGTGAGCTAATATGATCAAAATCTATAAATATCTTAGATCATCGTGTAAATAGAGAGGTTCTGATATTGAATATTTTCAAACTCATTGTATATTTTATCTTAATTATATCACACATTATTTTTCTTATTTATCTATTAACTTAAGCATTAAAAATTATAAAGTCTATAACAAAGCTCAATTCAAGTCCATACATCTTGATCCAGGTAAGATGCATTAGGTTACATTATTATAATTGTTATACTATTTAATTTATAAATATTTCAAAAGATATTGATTTCTTAATATTCTGCCCATGATTATTTTATAAAGCCTACAATGAGTCCACTAATTCATGATTTAAAACCATGAAATAAGTTTTCATATTCAAACCATATCAATAATTTTTTCAAGAAGAGATGACAATATATCTATATCAAATTAGTTTTATTTGTAAAATTATTTAAAATCTAAACTTCAACATGAATACTGTTGAATCTTTTCATATATATGGCTATAAAATACACAATATTTTCAACATATACTGTAAATGCATTCCATGAAAAAACAAATAGGGAGATTTTGGCACAAAAGAAAAGAAAATAAAAGAAAAGGCATGTATCGAGCGGTCACGCGCCGGAAAAGGAGAGGACAATAAAAGTAACCTGGGTTTGGCGTAGTTTTTTTTTTAGTGACACGAGGGGCAATAGCAGTCAGTCTCCGAGGCCCGTCCTTACCACTATGACGGGATAATAATAATAATAAATAAAAAAAAAAAAAAACCCCTCCAGCTGGATAGCATTTCGATGTCAGTCCTACTTGTTACAATTTTTACAAGGAAAAATCAATATTAATGAAAATTGAAAACAACGGCTCTTGCATAAGAAGAAAAATGGTGTGCAGTGTCTCAACGTCACAAGGTTGTTTATTTAAAAGTTTCATTTTCAATCAATTTAGCCAATTTAAATCTTTTAATGATTTTTTTATCATTTTATTTATTTAATTTTGTTTATTAAATAAAATTAGAAAGAATTATATATATATATATATATATATATATATATATTAAAAAAGAAGAATTAAAACATATAATTGGGGATAAAATTAGATAGATAATTGCGTTTGACAAACCCATGACTAAGTAAAAGAAAGGAAAAAAATTAAAAATAAATTTATAATTTTAAAATAAAAAAAGATGCTAGCATACACCAACACATGGTAAATACCACAAATTTTTTGTTGTGTGGGCAACGTCTCCCAGTTATGAAAAATAAACCTCTGCCATCTCATTTGGTTCTTTTTCATGTCATCTTCCTTTATTGGTGGCACATGACATCTAAAGATGATCGGTTTGTCTCTCATGACCCTTTTTTTTTTCTCTTCATTTCTCTCTCTTACCTAGAAAATCAACTTTGATCCTTATTGATGTTGGTGTTTCAAATTCAGTCGTTTTAGTTTTTATTTTGTCTTTGTTCCTTTTTCTTTTATTAAAGTTTTATTTGTTTTTAATATAATTTTTTTAATTCTAATTTGTACGTGTAATTTTTTCTATCCGGTTCTTTTTTCTATCCGGTACTTCTACTTTTGATTCTTTATTTTTTTCCTTTACTCTTTTGTCAAAAATTTTATGATTTTTAATTTTATTGATTTTTTTCAATAAGAATAATACTAATTTCAATTTGGTTCCTTTTCTTTTGATTTTTTTATTTTATTTTTTTCCTCTGTCCTTTTGTTAAACTTTTTATGGTATTTAATTTTATCCTTCGAATCAAGTTTATGTTTTTTGTTATTTCAATAATAATATAATAGTAGTAGTAAATAATTCCAAATTATCATTCTAAATTCTAATTTAGAATGATGAATTCTGAGAAATTATAAATTACATTTTAATAAATTCAAAATGAATAAATTTGAATTCTATTCAAATAAAATGGAATAGAAAATCAAATATATATATATATATATATATATATATATATTATAAATGAAATTTATTATATAAATCTAAATGGATTAAGTCATTAGGTATATTAGGAATATATTAGATAGGTAATAGGAATATAATAAGTATGGTTTTGAAAATAATGTTTTGCGTCGCTATTTACAAATATAATCCAAGTAATGCATGTTAATGTCATGAGAGAGAGAAAAATAAGAATATAGCCTTCAAATTAAGTTTATATATATTTTTTATTTCAACAACAACAACATTGCTAATAATAATAACAATAACAACAATAATGATGGTGGTGATTGTTATAATGATGATGATACCATAACTTATAGTAGTAGTAGTGATAATAATAATAATAATAATAATAGTAATAATAATAATAATTGTGGTGATAATGATGATGATGATGATGATGATTGTAACAGTAACAGTAATAGTAATAATATTGATAATAATAATAAAAAAAAACAACTAAAAAAAAGAGGTTTTTCCTGAAGCCATAAAGACAATCCACCATTCACTACAATAGTTAAATGATGTCTATGGCTTTCCAAAAAAAAAAAAAAAAGACTTGCCTTGGAGCCAAGGGTATTTTTATATTTTCACACAGCTTCTTATTATATATTTGGTTGGGGGTATTTTTATCTATTCAATATTTTTAAACAATAAAATAGAAAAAATACCCTTAATGATAAAAAAATCAAAATAATGAGGGCAAAGATATTTTGATTTTTTATAAACGATCAAAATACACATGCGACCTTGAATCCAAAAAATGTAAGTAATTGAAGTTAGGGGTACTAAGGTCTTTTAGCATTTTTTTTTTATTAATTGCAGGTTTGATTGGGGGTGATAACATAATTTAATATTTAGATAATATTTTTAAATTTAAAAAAACTATTGGTGTGTTAGGGTCGCCATGTATTAGCTCCTGGTGGTCAAAAATAGGCTTCCGCCCTATAATTTTATTCCTCACTATTTCATCTTGCATTATGAGTAACCTTTGTTGTCAAAAAATAAGTAATGTTATCGTAACTTTAATTAGTTTTGTTATGACTATTTTTTTATATTATTATTTTAATAATATCTAAATATTAGTTTTTGTATAAAAAATAATTCATGAAGCATAAACACTGAGTCCAATATAGTACAAAATAGAAAAGAGAAAACATACCTCACCTCCTGAACCATTAGTCAAGGTGTCATTGGTCCTTAAATTAAAAAAAAAATTGCTCAATTAATCCCGGAACAAATTATTTAATTTGATTTAGTCCATTTGTTAATTAAAATTAGTAATGACAAATTGTTAAGTAACATGTGACACATGACTCCACTTTAAAAAATTCCATACGCCAAATCATGGTATATATCGCGTGATATCTGTAATTACTAAATATTGATATTCTTAAATAATAAAATCTAGAATAATCATACAATATTAAAACTTCTAAATAAATAAAAATCAATTCTAATTATTATTCTTCATTCTTTGTCAATAAAGTTTCATTTTATTAAATCTAGCTTAAGATTTGTTGAGTTCTCCTCTCTAAATTCTCTAAAATTTTATTTATCCTTCACTGTTTTTATTTTCCATTTCTTTATTTCTCATAAAATCTCCCTAATTGACCTTAACTTTTAGATTTCACAATAAATCTTTCTTAGTCAAATCTCAATTGTAGGTTTCTTAATTTTAGATTTCACAATAAATCTTTCACAACTATTTTTATCCAATAATTTAAGTTGTTAGGTAAGGTTTCAAAATATAATTTATATTATTCTCTAACATCCCCTCAAGTGAAAACCCTTTGGACTTGAAACTTACACAGACCCACATTACCTTGTACTTAATTTTTATTACATAAACGAGGATGGTGAAATTCAAACTTGTGACTGCTTGGTCATCAAGACTCTGGTACCATGTCAAAGAACAAACTTAACCCAAAAGCTTAAGTTATTAGGTAAGATTACAATATACAATTTATATTATTGTATAACCCTCATTTCACTGTAATTGTGTGTTAAGTCTCAATTCTAGCTTTCTCATTAAAACTCTCCCAGCAATTTCTTAATTTAAGAATTGATAACACATAATTGTTTTTTTAAAAAATATTTTTCCAACTCAGAGTGTTTACCTGGTCAGTCCAATTCTACCCAACATGTCTTTTGATACATCTTTACAGGTTCCATAAGCAAACACTATTTTCCATGTCAAGACATTCTTTATCACCAAGGTTTCTATCAATACCACACATGACATAATAACCAACCACCATGGTTAATTTATGGTAACACACCAATTTCTACACTAATGATATGCTCTTTTCTATGAAGAAACTCCAAGATCTAAGGTGTAAATACACTTAGCCACCAAGTAAAAAAAAAATAATTCTTAATAATAAAAGTTCAATATACAACCACTAGGGCCAGGGCCAGGGCCAGGGCCACTCAAACCATGTCATTCTAGGATATAAAAGCCATCATCAATACATTGAAAGCCAACTAGAGCTACATCATTGAAAGTCAGGCTGAAACTAGGTCAGACCATAAAATTTATAGGCCAACACACAAAAATATGCACTCTTTAACTTTCATCTTGTTTTTTCTTTTCTTGTATATTTTTTTCCCTCTTCATATATCTACTAACTTAGATATTAGAATGTTTCATGTTCCCACATGAGATTGGTGTTTTAGGAACATATCGGAAACAAAGGTTCAAGCACATCAATCGACCAACCTAGCTATGTTTAATTTTTGTATGAAGTTTTTTCAAGTTTTTATAAAATATATGTCAATTTTTAGGTGATAATATGATATTTTACTCATTGAAATTAACTAGTCTTATAATTATTGATAATAAATTTAATCTTATGAAATTATAATTATTAAGTCACCAACTAGATATTAACAATTGTCAAAAGTTAGCCATAGCAATACCACAATGGCTTCTCAATTATCGATTAATGCTAAAAGTTATCTCTTTGTTAATTGTTATCTGAACGAATCTTGGATCTCTATCATATATATATATATATATATATATATATATATATTGAAATACAAGAAAAATAAGAATTTTAATTAACTTACATATACAATTTATGATTTAAGATTCGATAAAAAAAGTGAAAATAGATTAGATTTGACCATCTTGTCAATCTTCACACCTTTTCTGATGTTATCCATTATTATTCACATTTCCTTCTTAAATGGTTTCGTAACTTATTAATACCTAGCAAAATATGTATCAATTAAATTTTATGAAATTATAATTATTAAGTAAAATACTATAGCTATAAAAAACTATATAACATACATAATGTATCAATTATTTTATACTAAATTAAAGTGATTTGTGATAATATATTTAATTTTAAATTTGTTATTTTCAAGGAAACAACATCTCAATGATAGTAACTTTGATGGAGTGATACTTAGTGTTGTGATAATGTATGAAATAATGGAATGATGTTATGAATTAATTATTATTTGTAAAATATTGTACTTTAACTTGATGAAATGAGAATATTTTTTTAATAAATACACCAGATTTATAAATCATCTATAAAATATTTAATGCTTATAAATTTTTTTTATAAATTATTGTATACAAAACAATCGCCCTTTAACGTTTAAATTTAGCCTATGTGACCTTGTAATGTTATCTTTACGGTGACAGGACCTCAATAATGTCTTTGATAACATAAAGTTATTAAAAGAAAAAAAAAAAAAAACTTTTCTCAAGAAAAGGTAGTTCTTTTCACAATTTTTCTCGAAATTCTATAATCAAGTTATCACTAATTTGGTAACTTCAAGTAGTCTCCCAGAAGGCGTTACTACGTACGAATTTTCTAAGCTACACCAATAAGTCATGCTCTTGGGATAGGAAAAACGAGACATATATATATATCGCAGCAAGTGGCAACTGCAAACTTTTCCATGGAGCTAAAGCTGCAAACCACAACTCTGAATATAGAAAGCTTGATCAATGGCAGTTCAAAATCAATACTAAAAATACTATCAAATCCAGGAACAGGTTCTTCATCAAAAGGTCCAGCCATTTATGGTGTGTGTCACTATTGTGTCAAGCTCGCAAGAATACTGACATTTAAGGCTCTAACCCTAAAAAAAACATTACATGCATGGGCGTATATGTATAAATGCCTACGCACTCCATGATTTCATTTAGGTCATTGAAGTGATTTTCCCTTAGCTTTTTTTTTTTTTGTAGGGAAAAGCAGGAAATTTTATAACCACACGTGTAATGAGATGTAGATGCATTCAAAGTAATATTATTGTGGTAGGACCCGAACCCTAAAGATAGAGAGTGCTCATAATAAAGCATGATGATAATAATTTTGCCATCAAGCTTTTATATCCTAATTAATGCAGAAATAACAAGGAACCTCAGCGCATGCACAAATTAAGAGGCGAGGGAGTAGCTAGCTTGGAGACATCGGGGCTCGCACCTCGCATGGTGGCTCCCTCCCTCGCTCCTTCCTTTACTATATACTACTATTCAACTTTTACCCTTTAACTTTCTCAACGTAACAAGAGGAGAGTGTTCTTGCTCAACAGGAGACTGAGCTCTCCATATAAATGCCAAAATCACTTCCACCTCTGAATCCTCGTGAGCAGAGAGTGCTTGTAATAATAAAATAAGGAGATGGAATCTTCCCGCCATTGATGGTTCCATCGTTGATCACACGTTCACTGGAAAAATATAATAAAATAAAAAGCTAGAGAGACAAAGAGACGGTGCTGGAGAGAAGCAGTTTTTTTCTCGCAGAACTTCGAGTTGCTGTCCATTTTCATCATTCTGTTTTTTAAAATATATTTAATTTAAATTAATGTATTTTAAAATATGATTTTGATAGATTAATTCTAAGAATTAAAAAAATTATACGAGAAATACTCTGCACCATGTTAAGAAAGTTACATATGAAAAATTAACACAATATACCTTTATAAAGAAGTAAATTCCTTAAAATAAAATATTTTTTGTACGAATGTATTGATTTGAATAAAAAAAATATTTAATTTCTATATTAATAAAATTTAGTCTTTATCGACCAAAAGAAAAAAAAAAATATATATATAGCCACCTCGTCTTTTCTCCCTCCCTCTCTCTTTTTTTATTCTATATAAAAAATCTTGGGCGCATTAAACAATTATTCATGAAACCAAAAAGTTACACGGCCATTAGAGAGACAGAGATTATTTAAGTAGATGGATAGATGGGGTTTGGTTAGAGACACAAAACAAGGTTAAGGAAATGGGGTTCAAGAGAGAGAGAGAGAGAGAGAGTAGGCAGTGAGGCACATGGCATGTGAGCAACAGCTGTGTCCACTCCCCACTTGATAAATACCCTTCTTACAGTCTTTTGAGTCTCCCCCCCACCCCCCTAAGCTTCCTTCAGATAAATCCAAACTCTCTCTAAAAAAGAAACTAGAAAACCAGAGCTTGAAGCTCTCTACCTCTCTAATGGCCGCTCTCCAACGCTAAAGACTCCACCTCTCTGTCTCTCTCTTTCAAATCCTATCAAGAACAATGGAAGTCCACTTCTTTGTCTCAATTCTCTCTCTTATTCTCCTCTCACTACCACCTTTTTTTACCTCAGCAAACAAAGACACCCAAAACCTTATCAACTTCAAGACAACTCTCTCCAACCCATCTCTCCTACAAAACTGGCTTCCAAACCAAAACCCATGTATCTTCACTGGAGTTAAATGCCAAGACACCACTAACAGAGTCTCATCTATAGACCTCACTAACATTTCTTTAACTTGTGATTTTCATCCTGTGGCCGCATTCCTTTTGACTCTTGAAAACTTAGAGAGCCTTTCTTTGAAATCAGCAAACGTTTCTGGCACTATTTCTTTCCCTTTTGGATCTAAGTGCAGCTCAGTTTTGAGCAACTTAGATCTATCTCAGAATAGTCTCTCCGGTTCTGTCTCTGATATAGCCGCTTTACGCTCTTGTCCAGCCTTGAAATCCTTGGACCTTTCTGGCAACTCCATTGAGTTTTCAGTGCCTAAAGAGAAATCAAGTGGGCTAGGAGGGCTCAGCTTTACGTTTATTGATCTTTCTTTCAATAAGATTGTAGGCTCAAACGTGGTGCCTTTCATTTTATCTGGAGGCTGCAATGACTTGAAGTACTTGGCTTTGAAGGGAAATAAAGTTAGTGGAGATGTTGATTTTTCAAGTTGCAAGAATCTGCAGTATCTTGATGTCTCTTCAAACAATTTCTCTGTGACTGTTCCTTCATTTGGCGACTGCTTAGCTTTGGTGCACCTTGATATCTCTTCCAATAAGTTTTATGGTGATCTTGGTCGTGCAATTGGTGGTTGTGTTAAGCTCAACTTCTTGAATGTTTCAAGCAACAAGTTTTCAGGTCCAATTCCAGTGTTTCCAACTGGGAATTTGCAGTCTCTTTCACTTGGCGGCAACCATTTTGAGGGGGAGATTCCTCTGCATCTCATGGATGCTTGCCCAGGTCTTGTTATGCTTGATCTTTCTTCAAATAATCTCTCTGGTTCTGTCCCTAATAGTTTTGGTTCCTGCACTTCATTGGAAAGTTTTGATATTTCTACCAACAACTTCACTGGTGAATTGCCTATCGATACTTTCTTGAAAATGACTAGTCTGAAGAGGCTTGATTTGGCATATAATGCTTTTATGGGTGGCTTGCCTGATTCTTTCTCACAGCATGCTAGTTTGGAGTCTTTAGATCTGAGTTCTAATAGTTTATCTGGGCCAATCCCTGCTGGCTTGTGTCAAGGTCCAAGTAACAACTTCAAAGAGTTGTATCTTCAAAACAATAGGTTTACCGGGTCTATTCCTGCCACCCTCAGCAATTGCTCTCAACTTACAGCACTCCATTTGAGCTATAACTACCTCACTGGAACTATCCCTTCGAGCTTGGGAACGCTGAATAAGCTTCGCGATTTGAACCTTTGGTTCAACCAGCTCCATGGAGAAATCCCACTTGAGTTAATGAACATAAAAGCACTGGAGACTCTGATTCTAGACTTCAATGAGTTGACAGGAGTGATACCTTCAAGTATAAGCAACTGCACCAACCTTAACTGGATCTCATTGTCTAACAATCGATTAAGTGGTGAGATTCCAGCATCAATTGGCCAGCTTTGGAGCCTTGCAATTCTCAAACTGAGCAACAATTCGTTCCATGGCAGAATCCCGCCAGAGCTTGGAGACAGTCGTAGCTTGATTTGGTTGGATCTTAATACCAATTTTTTGAACGGAACAATCCCACCTGAGCTGTTCAAACAGTCTGGCAGTATTGCTGTGAATTTTATCAGAGGAAAGAGGTATGTGTATCTGAAGAATGAAAAAAGTGAACAGTGTCACGGGGAGGGAGATTTGCTTGAATTTGCCGGAATAAGACCGGAACAACTGACTAGAATCTCCAGCAGGCACCCCTGCAACTTTACCAGAGTATATGGAGATTACACCCAACCCACATTCAATGATAATGGGTCAATGATCTTCCTTGATCTTTCTTACAATATGTTATCTGGCAGTATTCCAGCAGCGATTGGGAGTATGTCATACCTCTATATCTTGAACCTGGGCCATAATAATCTCTCCGGAAACATTCCACAAGAGATTGGAAAGTTGACTGGTCTTGACATTCTCGACCTCTCCAACAATAGGCTCGAAGGGATGATTCCCCAGTCAATGACTGTCCTTTCATTGCTTTCAGAGATTGATATGTCCAACAATCACCTCACTGGAATTATTCCTGAAGGGGGCCAGTTTCAAACATTTTCAAATCACAGTTTCCTCAACAATTCAGGCCTCTGTGGGATACCTCTTCCTCCATGTGGGTCGGGCGCAGCATCAAGCTCGAGTTCTGGGCATCACAAGTCTCATAGGAGACAGGCATCCCTGGCAGAGAGTGTGGCAATGGGATTGTTGTTCTCACTTTTCTGCTTCTTTGGTTTGATTATTGTTGCTCTGGAAATGAAGAAGCGGAAGAAAAAGAAAGAGGCAGCCCTTGATATCTATATAGACAGCCGCTCACACTCTGGCACCACAAATACTGCCTGGAAGCTGACGGCTCGTGAAGCATTAAGCATCAGTCTCGCCACATTTGATTCGAAGCCCCTGCGGAAGCTCACTTATGCAGATCTTCTTGAAGCAACGAATGGCTTCCACAATGACAGCCTCATAGGTTCTGGAGGTTTTGGTGACGTATACAAGGCAGAACTGAAAGATGGAAGCGTTGTAGCCATCAAGAAACTGATACATATCAGTGGACAAGGTGATAGAGAATTCACTGCTGAAATGGAGACCATTGGCAAAATCAAGCACGATAACCTTGTTCCACTCCTTGGTTACTGCAAGGTCAGAGAAGAGCGACTCTTGGTGTACGAGTACATGAAATATGGCAGTTTAGAAGACGTTCTACACAACCAAAAGAAAACAGGGATCAAACTGAACTGGGCTGCAAGAAGGAAGATTGCCATTGGTGCCGCCAAAGGATTAACTTTTCTTCACCATAATTGCATCCCACTGATCATTCACAGGGACATGAAATCTAGCAATGTCTTGCTTGATGCGAACTTGGAGGCCAGAGTCTCCGATTTCGGAATGGCAAGGCTTATGAGTACAATGGATACTCATTTGAGTGTTAGCACGCTAGCAGGCACGCCTGGTTATGTTCCTCCCGAATACTACCAGAGCTTTAGGTGTTCCATCAAAGGGGATGTTTACAGTTATGGTGTAGTCTTGCTTGAGTTGCTGACAGGAAAAAGGCCAACAGATTCATCTGATTTTGGTGACAATAATCTTGTTGGGTGGGTGAAGCAGCATGCCAAATTGAGAATAAGCGATGTCTTCGATCCGGTGCTTTTAAAAGAGGATCCGAGCCTTGAGATGGAGCTCCTAGAACATTTAAAGGTAGCTTGTGCTTGTTTAGATGATCGATCAGGTAAAAGACCCACAATGATTCAAGTAATGACGATGTTTAAAGAAATCCAAGCAGGGTCAGGCCTTCACTCACAATCCACAATCGCCACTGAAGATGGGGGTTTTGGTGCAGATGAAATGGTAGAGATGAGCATCAGAGAAGACCCGTAGCTAAGCAAGCAGTAGGTAAACAAGTCCTGTCGATTTTCCAGTGAATTCAAAACACAGGAAAGCAGAAAGAAGGTGGTGGTGATCACTGAAACGATTCATTCAGTTCCAACGAAATTTTCCTTCTTCTTCAACACTTGAAATGGCATAAAACTGCCTGCCTGCTTGATCGGCTTCTACAATTTGATGTATGTATCATGTCTTGTATCCCTCCCAGCAAACTCTTCGTTATTTTATACATAAAAAAGGTTGTTTAACTTGTGAAAAATATGTAAATATACAGTCTCGTCTGCTGTTACGCTGCTTTGGTTTTTTGTTAAATCTTCTGTTACAAATTAGTAATTTTGAATGCTGCATTTTGAAAAAAATATATATAAAAATAAAAAAACAGACTATTTCTACTGACACTTTCTCTTACAATTTGAAAAATCTCCCATTATTGTTGTGATTCACATCATCAAGGCTGGACGAGGACCGTTCAAATCCATGATCAAGATGTCGATCCCATGATTGTAAACCGTACACTCATGATAAAGCTTGGCATCAATGATGCCATAAGTGTAAAGGTTGATTGGTACTAGTAAATTCACGATTTGGCCCTCCTTGGAAAATAATGTAATCAATTACATTTGTCTCTTTTTCATGGATAATGTGCATGGCACGTGCTCTGTACCAGGCAATTATCATTTCCTTTATATCTTGGAAAGTGTGTACTTCTTTTTGGAGCATGTATGTATGTATATAAATAATAAAAAGACTACTCTTGCAGTCTGTGTTTGTTGCCCGTGATGGGTATTTTCCAAGTTCAACGCTCGCATTTTGACAGGCAGCAAGTTATCATATTACATGTGATATATATAGTAAGTATTAACCTTTTTCTCCGCGCTACAATTTCCATTAAAAAAACATTAGCCTTGTTATTTTTATCTGTATACGATGATGAAATATTTGACATGAAAAATAAAAACTATGTTTAGTATATAAAACTAAATTAATTGATTATCATATGTGTTAATAAATAAATTAATATAATTTGTTTAATCTATTAGATCAAGAGGAATATGGTCACCTAGTTCAAATGATCTTGTTAAAAAAAATTCACACAATTGTCGTTCTAACTCTGCTTAATTTTAGTTTAAATATAAAATAAAAAATTATCAAATAATTAAATTAAGAAAAAATTAAGAAAATGAAATAAAAAAATAACAATATACTATATTAATTTAGTTAACCTATAAAATTTATAATTATGATAAAATAACAAAATAACCACATATGCTAAAAAAAAAGGGAGGAGGAGACATCACATGCTTTGCCCGAAGTACACAAATAAATAACCAACATTAAAAGAGATAAATATCTCTTAATTAAAAAGCTTTGATTGTTTTGACTTTTAGTAATCTACCAGTAACCTAAAAGAGAAAAAATCAACAATCTAGCCTGTATTTTTTTTTCTCACTATTTATATAAAACAAAAGGACTCTAATAGCCTTCTAAGCAAGGCCATTTATTATTCGAATGAGGGACAAATTAATAATTTCATAGATGGAGTCCGATATAAAATGTCTCTAGATCTGCATCTGCAGTAAAATCATATACACAAGTCAACCTGCTCATTAATTTCTTAAGCTCGGATCCCAAGATAGAGAATCGAATTTTGATGCTATTTTTCATTTTTTTTTCTTTTTTATCTAGCCATCTAATGAGTTGATTTTGCATGAACTTTACGTGCACTAAGAACTAAGAGAATCCAGCTAGCTACAAGCTGTTAAGATATTAATTATATTAACCGATTGAGTATAGGAATCGTTCTCTCCTTGTCTTGTTCCGTTAGTACACAAGCCATGAACACTTCAACTTGTAATATACTAAATAATTAATCCTGTCATTAGATCAAAATATATTAATTAGCTATTAATTAGTGGATGTTGCCCCGAAAGGACGTGCGGTACATCACCCTAAGATTCTTATTCCTTTCTCATTCAAACATAACTAGTTTCTATGTATGCACTTAATGTAAAAATAAATTATCCAGGTAATAGATTCCATATCATTTTATTAAGTATGAAAATACAGCTGTTTCGAGTCAAGAATTTTTTTTTCTTGGCATATCTTTTGTTTATCTTAACAAACGAACGAGAAGTTTATATTTTATTATTGTTATTGTTGTTTCTCTTACAATAAAAAATTTTATAATTTTTATATAAAATTAATAAAAAATATCAAAATAGTATGTCCAAAATTTATAAGTGATTGAAAGTTAGAAAACCATAAATGTGATAAAACAATGTTCAAAATCTATTTAAAGAATTTAAGAGTAAAAAATGATTTGAATTAAATTTTCATAAACAATTTATTATTAGTATTATTATTATTTTTATATCAGATATATAATAATTGAAAAAAATTATTAAAATTCAAATAAAAATTATAATAGTATTTAAGAACTATGTTAAAACTAAAAAGTAAATGGATCTGATAAAAACATTTTCTGAAGGGCAACAAAAAAACCAAAGAAAAAAAATAAAGAATAAAGAATAAAAATACAACAAAGGGCCAAGCCCAACACATACTTCCAGTATAATTGAATAATAGAGAATCGATTTCAAATAATTTGAACAATATTAAGCTGCTATCCGCCCGGTTTCAGATCCTTTGGAAGTTACAAAGCTCATGGGGATTACAGGAATTTTCCCTTCTAAAATTGCTATAAATTAGATTCCCATGAAATGAGATGTTGGGTTTATAAAGGGCTTAATTATAAGAGTTGGGTTTTTTTTTGGGCTTTGATAAGCCCATTGAATTAATTTTAATTGGGCTATAGTAGGTTAACTGTTTAACTCCGCCTTTATGGGTTATTATATAGTTAACACACATTTATGGCCATCATATAGTTTTTAACTAGTGTGCTAGTTGGATTAATACATAAAGAGCATGCCGGTCTAATTTTTTATTTTTATTTAAATAAAGGGGATTAATTATAAAAATGTTAGATCAGCGCCATTTGAGAAGTATTTTTTATGATAATTTCTGCATTTTCCTTCACTTATCCCAAAAATCAACCTTTTATAAATAAGTCCTCCTTTTGATGTAATTAAACTATTACTTGTTTTTTAAGGTACTGTTTCGAAAAAAATAGTAGTTGAATAAGATCTATTTGTTTTTATGTTTTTTTAGGTCAACTTAAATTAACTTAAATTAATATAGAAAATTTTAATTAAACTTGGAGTTTGCCTAGAAGCGAAGATTGTAATGCAAAAGTAAGCCCGTATGTGTTTCAGTCCACAGCAGACAGAGTAAACTATTATACAAAAACACCATTAATTTGGGACTGTTCGGATGTGAAGTTCGCCCTTTTCTCAACTAGCCGTCGTCAGGTTCGATGGCGGAGTGGTGAACGAAGTGATCTTTGTTGCCGATGACGTTTTTATTAGAGATTGATTGGCATGTTTTGACTGTACTGGATTTGCAGGCAAGAGAACGAGGAGAGAAGAGGTTGTGGCTAGGGTTGGAGAGAAAATGCTCTTCTTTTTTTCTTTTTTAAAGATTTACAACGTAGCGCTCGCCAGAAAACTGGCAATGTTACTTAAAAAGGTAGTAAAAATTCAGCCACGCACTTATCCTTTTTTCAAAACATCGGATGTGCAACTTAATTAAGAATATGAGATTAATATTTTAAAATAATATTAAGATTTTTCTGTAGTTTATAAATTTAATATTCGTTTTTTTAATTGTATATTATGTTTAAGAGCTCATATCTACTTGATATATTTCCTCAATTATCTATCGGAAGAAATTCATTTCAAGCACACGGGGATTCAAATTTCAGCTCAAGAATATTGCAGGACAATCCAAGACAAAGAGATAAGCTAGCTCAAGTGCAAAATACTTAAGCCCAAGCCCATATCTTGAATTAAGTGAGGATCATTGCCTACCTTCACATATGTGTATTTAAGTAACACTTAAAAGTCTTGTTTTTTTCTCCGTATCTTATTTACGATGCGTGGTTAGTCGGCCTTTGGGCCGAGAAGGACTCAGTTTTACTATATTCAGCCTTCTTTTGTGCACTGAAATTAAATCTCTCTTTAGTCGAGATTTAGTAAAATACTATGTTATCGGTCCTTATGCATTAGATAAAAATTTTTTTTGATGAAAAGTAAAATAAATTAAAGGAAAATAAAAACTCAAATATTGAAAAAACCAATCCAATCTGAAAATAACTTGGAAGATTGATAATATTTCTGATAAATTTGTAATTAAGATTATATGATTGTGATTATCCTATAAAAAAAATTGAAACAAATTAATAATAAAAATCAAAACATATCATTAAGATGAATTAAATATTTTTAAAAAATAATAATTCAAGATGGTATGTTGTTTATAAAAAATATTGAGACAACATATTATACGAACTTTGACTTCGTAGTTCAATCTATCAAACTTATAATTTATTTCATAAATTTTATTGAGTTTAATAATTTTATTTTTTTAAAATACATTTTACTTAATTATATAATAATATTAATTAAATAAAGGCTAAAGAATAAAATTGGAATGAAAAAAATTGAAGAAGAAAAAAAAATTGGACAGCAAAAAAAGCCCAGGGATGCCTAGGTGGCCCTGCATGTCTGGGCATTTAAAAATAAACGGACTCCCTAGCCTAGACCTGCACGCAGTGACCTTGTTCACCTATTTTCATTGAAAGAAATAAAAGTTTGGAGTGAGCCTTATATTTTCTTTATGTTTTACTTTTTAGTCCTTATGTATTGTATCTATAATTTCAAGTCTAATGCCATTGAAATAGGCTATACAAGGGTTAAATTGAAAGGGAAAAAAAGTTCAAAAAAAAATAATCAGGCGGTTCACTGTTCATTTAAACAGTAAAACTTACCTAATCTCTTTTAGTTCTTTGTTAATATATCCTCATCCATTTTTCTACTTTCATAATTGTTTTTTAGTGTGTTTTTTTCCTGAAATTTAAACCTAACCTCTTACTGACCAGCTAGGCCTTCAGGTAAACTTTAAGAAGAACAGGAACTTAAAGAAGTGGTTTTACAATGATCCTTTTATGTTTTGGTCTTGTTTAAAATTACTACTGGTCTGGAGAGACCAGAAGCAACTCTGGCCTTACAGGCCGAATGCCGAGGTGAAAAATAGATAGTGGGCCCAGATAAAAGGGAATGGAACGCAAAAACGCAACTTCGTTATACCAAAAGCCAATGAAATCATGCATGCCAAGAGGCAAACAGGATTTTCTCTCATCATCAATGTAGAAAAGGAGGAATCCAAACGCATATAAACGTTTCAAACCGGCGATTAAGAAAGCAGTGGTTAGTTTCAATTGCAATTTGCGCATGATAATGAGTGTTAGCAAAGCACTCAAATTCTTACTAAAGAAAGCAGAAAAGGTAACTAATAATTATAGGTAATTGGGGCAGCCCAATCATATCAATCTCAACTCTCCTGTATACACCTGCTTCGCCCCCTTTGTGTATTTATGCAGCCCCAATCATTCATCAATGGATGGTACAGGACAGCCCTACATGTTTATTGTATACAATCATCATCTTTTTCCTTGGAAGTCGGACATCATGTCCGAGGAGATGCAAAGGTGGCCAGACGATGCTTGGTTAAAATGGTGTTAGCTTATGTTGGCTAAGAAAATTAACCAAGCAATTCATGGAGAATTACATTATTTATGTACCCAAAATCCAAATCAATACAAAAGAAGCTGAAAGCTCTACAATTTTAATTCAGATTTACAGAGAAAAAACAACTATTAAGTTCTTATTCATTAATTAGATAAAGGGTGCAGGGGGCCTAAGAAACTCGGCCAGCACCCGCATCTCTCTCTTATTTCTCCATGTCATTGACACCATCAAAGAAGAGCTCATGCAAAAACATTTGCAGAGGCTAAATTGAGATGACTTGTTAACATACTAAAAGAAGAAGTTATTAAACTGAGATGGGGTTTGTGACTCTTCAAGATCACGGGACGGGGAATGAGCATGTCTGCCTTCATAGGTTGTGATGACCATCCTTGGATCCTCAGCTAATCTCTCCACACGTTTCTTTACGCGACAATTGTCTTGCGTACAACGATAGTAGCTCCTGGGTTCAAAAAACCGAAGAAATTTCTCACCGGTTTGAATGCAATTAGCAGTAAATTTAACTGTGCAAGTCAACCCAGAATGCTTTAACACTAGCAACACTTATGGTATCATGTAGGCATGATTTTCCAAGCATATAATATCAACACTTTCTACACATCCCGACTAAGAAAGAAAGTGGGATTGATGTGACTAGTTACTGCCTGTGCTTGGTTTGAATTTGAAAGACATGCTCCAAAAGATAATTATAGCACTTGCATGTGACACTTTCTTCCAAATTGGGAGTATCCCTTGAGGTATATAATGTTCGGAGATGATACAACAATACACCTCCTTTATCAGGAAAAGGTGCAGAAAATTGCTTGAAAATGGAAGAATCTAAGGGCATGCATGTACACATTACCAGCAGCTCTATACGCACACGCACCAAGATCATAATGATCAAGATAACTTTAGAGCATGGAAAGTTGGTGAAAATTCAATGATGGCACATGGCGGCCCAAAACTTAAAGATTAGGGAGGAGAGTTCAAGATATATAAGCAGGATATATTAAGCATGTTATAGAGGGGGGGGAAGTCGTCAGCTTCTAGAAGTAGGAATGCGACACTGTACCAACAGAAAGAACACTAGCTAGATGCATAAACAATCTAAAAATCAAGCAATATTTCCACCAGAACTCTTATGTTGAAGCAGTGCATTTAGGAAAGCAAGGTTTTGGGCATGCCAAAATGTTTGTTTATGCTCTAGATCGTAACATGCTCTTGAATTGATTGTTCTTGAGAGGATGAGATCAAACTAAGCCATTATTGAAGGCTCTGGTCAGCATAAAGGATTTGAACATCCAAAATATAGTGAAAAGAGAGAATTAAGGCTGTTAATAGAGTGAACATGATTTTAACCCTAATCTAATGATCTTAAATTTTCAAATTTAAAATCTTGGTTGCTACTTTTTTCAGGCAAGCCTTCTACTTTGCAAAAGGAAAAGAGTTCCATATATTTTTGTTTTCCTCGTATATTCTATATTTGGATCTATTCTAACCAAATAAACAAAATCAATCATGTAATCATAAGATTTTTCCTTTTTTTAACTTCATTTGTAAATGGGTTTATTTTCCATATAAACATATTTATTTTAATTCAAGAATATTTTTTTATTAAATGCAACGTCTAATAGGAATTATTCCTGTATAAAAAAGCCTCAAACCTAAAGTTAGTAGTCAAAGTCGTATGCACATCATCAAAAATTGAACTTTTGACATTAGTGTAATTGATGAGCACAATCTAACACTTTTGTAAAATGAAATGAGAAAATTTAAAATTCATATACTCAATTGATAAATAGGCAATTATTCCATCTATAATGTATAAAGATGTGAGAATAAAAGGTGTTTAGAGCAAGACAAAAACTAAAGCAGCATGAATTCCTACTGGCCAAGCACAGGGTAATCTCCCGTGTTGGATCACATTTATTATTTCACAAGTACATACAAAATCAGAATCACTCATATACAATAAAAAGATAAATTTCTTCTTAAGCAAAAGATCATGACAAACAAAACATTTAATTAAAGGTTGGTTTTACAATGAATTTCACCTCATTCAAAGCATGAAAAAGATTTTTTTTTGGGGTGCACCCTAAAAATATATTTACATTAAGTGATTATTTGATATTAAGATAATAATTATTTTTAAAAATATTTTATTTATACATTAAAATAATTTTTTCATTTTTAAAAATTTATTTTTAATATCAACACTAAAACTTTAATTAAAACTTAACCCAAGTTAGTGATGCCCAGGATATTCACTGTTATGGAGCAAAAACTTCTTTGGAAATGAGAACTGCCTTTTGACTTCATCGGCATAAATTCATTCCGATGTGATCTCAAGAAAAGAAATCACATCCATTGCACAAAACAAACGAGAAAAATGCTCGTGCATGATTATGCAGGATTCAAAAATTCAAAACTGAAATCATTGCCGTAGAATTTTCTTCTGCGTTGTAAGAAATTTTGATAAGTGGTCACTAGAGAAAAGCAAGATTCAACTGCTTAAAAGCACTAAATATGCACGGCTAAACGTGCTCTTCTAGAAGTGTTGGTGTGAAATTGTCTTCAGTACTCTCTCTCACCTCCCCGTTGCAGTGTTTCCCCTGTCATAAAGCAGTTCCGACGAGGGGACAAAGAGATTGCAATAAACTAGAGTTTTTTAAACCTAAAGAAGCCTGACTATCTGCATGTGGGCTGTGAACTGAATGCGCATATGCCAACATGCGTCTGTGTGAATTAATGCATGAACTCAACTAAACAAATGTCCTAGTTCGAACAAAAAATATTACTGACAGAAACCAGTGATAATTAAGGAAACATATGAACACACACACAATATATGAAACAAATGTCTTCACTTGCATCACTATCTTTCTCATTTGAAACTCTGAATTCAGATCCATACATTTTCATATGGTAACTGATGACGGATTTCTTCATACCTTTTCTATATTCCTTTACAGTATTTAGCATGAAACAATAACACAACGTGATCGGAATGTTCAGTGCAAGATTCGTCTATTATGGTATATCCTCTAACTTTAAGAATTTCTGTTTCTGCTGATCAAGTTAGTTAGATCTTCTACTTTCCTTAGCATATATACACCATTATAATTTATCAGTTGTTGCACATTTTTTAATACTTCATTTTAGATTTCTGTCCTGAAAAGGTAATAATTACTTCTTTTTGGCCCCTTTCATCAATTGTTTTTATGGTCAATTAATGATGCATCAATATGATTGATATTCTCACACAATATTTATCCATAAACATCTCCTGCCAAGCCTGTAAAGCCTATTCACAATGATGATGAGAGAGAGGGAGGGGGGGGGGGACATAACACATGTGTATGTGGGATACAACTAAAGCAATAGGTAAAATACAAAGTGATATCAACTTTATTAGATGATAGCAATTGATCTCTAAATTGAATATCAAACCTGGGATGCTGTGTGTTCTTTACCACTTTCTGGCCGTACTTCCTCCATTTGTAACCATCATCCAGCACATCCACATCACTCAAGGTCTTGAAACAAAACCTAGGCTCCCTCACCTTCCTCCTTGCTTTTATCTTCTTCATCTTTATTGTTGATACCCCTAGATGATCTCCTCCAGAACCACTTCTTTTGCTGTTCAAGCACTCATTTACCTCTCCCCAAGCCCTGGAAACCATTTAAAACACAGACCCTAGTTCATTAGGGAAAGAGTACTGCCTGAATGAGTATATATACCTACTTTGGTTGGGTGAAATTAACAAAGTTCTATAGATTAAAGGACTACCTCATTACTATGCATGGCTTAAACAAAATCCCTTCTTCTTGTCATTTTAACAATATTTAACTTTGCGATCTATGTACAAGTACTAAACAAGGATGTTAAATGATAATCCTAACCTCGATTATACTCATACAATTTATTTGCTTCTTTAACAGTTAAAGGAGAGGGAAGCCAAAAAACAAAACAAATCCACTCAAAAGGAGATTTGCATGATTTTTCTTCTTAAAAGTGTGACCTTCTTACCAGAGATTTGCACTAGATCTTTGCAAGGAAAGAAGATGAGGTCCTCCGAAATCAGAAGCAATAGTGTCCTCTCTTTGCTTGTTAGTGGCAGATGAGAGTAGTAGGGTTTCAGTAAGATTGGTGGTAGAAGGTGCATCAGCCGCAAGTGAAGGAGGTATTATGAAGCCTCTGAGAGACTGGTGGCAACTAGCCGATTGAGGATAGGTCAAGTGTGGAGGAAAAGAAAAGAAGCCCATTTGTGTAGGCATCTCTTGATCTTCAAACAAGGGCTGCTGGTTTAGTGTAGCCTGGGAGGTAGCTGCCATCTCTCTCTCTCTCTCTCTCTCTCTCTATCGAAGATAGAACACCTGTAACTAATATTTGTACCTTTGGTTTTATATGAGAAAAACCTGGCAAGGAAGATCTCTAAATGATCACAAGCAAGCAGCCTATATTAAAACAAGCGAAAACGAGAGGGCTTCTCTCTCGAATCCCAGAAACAATATAAGAGAGAATTATAAAGATAAGAACCTGAGTACCTATAAATATATATGACCAGCCACTTTCCCTTTGAGCTCCCTTTTGCCTCTCTATCTCTCTGTATGTGCAAAAGAGCCTTTTAAATCTTTTAGCTCCTCTCGTTTGAACTTTTTATATAGTTGAGGAATGGGATACAGGAAGAAAATATAAAAGGGGAAGAAGCCTGTGACTGCGATAAACATTTTAACAATAAAAAGTGCATAGACTTTTTACAAACTGAAGTTGGTTTTCACTTTTTAAGTGATTTTGTGCAACACAATTACTGTTTGCCCTCAAAAGCATTAGAAATTTTGTGTCCCTAACGAGTTAATGGAATTTCCCTGTTATCTCTTCAAGATGGAGGTCAACAATAGACGACAAAGGGGTTAAATACTGCGTGCAAGAGGTGAATTACATGTGAATCCAGAGGAATTTCAGAAAGTGAAAAGTGGAGATGATACATGAATGATATATAGTATTACTGTCTAGCTAGGGTTTCTTTGGTTAAATTGTTTTTACTAGGGTTTCTTTCTTTTGGGTACCCCAAAAAGAAATATCAGGAGCAATGATGATGAATCTTGGGTGCAAATCTCTCACTCTGAATATCGACGGTGAAGATATCATTATGATTGATGAGAGAGGCCCTATTTGACTTTATGCAGAGAGAAAAAACCTCCCAGCTTTCTCCTTTCTCACTACTTTTTGCTAGATCACCTTTTACATATGTATGTATACTTCCTGCAACCCCACATCTACCCACCATTCTCAAATTCCAAACCAAACTATTATGCTGTCATGATCCCTTCGATTAAACACAACAATCCTTGGTTACTTTCTGATGTCTTTCCTCGTTAAAAACTCCTGTGGGTCGCAATTCTCTTGCTATCATAATATTTCTCTCCCTTTCTGTTTCTCAAAGCATGCAGGCCATCAGATTATATTTTCTTCAACTTACAAACTAATTATGCTCTCACTGTACTTGGGCCAATGTGGTTTCCTTGGATAAAATGATTAACTAACTTCATTTAGTAGAAAATAATGAGTCAATAAGGAGATCTAAGACTCTATATGTTGGTTAAAATTCGTAGGCAATTAACTGGAAATAACTAACATAAACTGATCTAGGCATAGGGACTTACAACAACGAACTTATTATATATGAACCATGCAGATTCAAGCAAGAGATTTGGTGATAATTCAACTGAAATGAAACTTATGCTCACATGAACAAGAGATTTGTTATCGTTTGAATCTAGAATGGAAGATTAAAGTTTAGGAAAAAAGAAAAAAGAAAAAGACGAGGGGTGGCATATATATATTATCCATGTTTTAATTAAAAATATATAGTTAAAGCTTAGACTAGAGAACGTCCACCAAAATTACAAGAAAATAGTGTAAGAAATCATTTTTCATAGCTGAATTTGCAATAAATATGCTGTTTAAGAGAAATAAATACTTGAAAAATATATTATTTTTATAACTCATTGGTAGCTTGCAAAACAAAAGGGGTTAAATGTTGATTCATAACTACCTTTGTAATCCTTTGCTAATCTAAAAAAAATAATTTTATTATAGGAAAAGGACCATCTTATTCTTCGTTAAATCATTGCTAAATCTAGCGTAGGTCCTTTTGTTGGAATATACAATCTCAAGTAATAAAAATTAGGATGCGATTGGGGAACGAAACTTTTAAGCATGATAAAAGGTAACAAATGGACTTTTAAGATAATCTACCCTCATTTTCAAAAAAAAAAAAAATACTATGAATGGTAATATTAAGTTTTAGTGTCAAATGCAAGTAATGTACACATGCTCGTCTTGTGATTATCAAACGTATAAAATGGCACATATTATGATATTAATTTGCCCTGTGTTCTTAGCATATATATCAATAAATAAATAAAAGCAATTTGGTATTAAAAAAATAATCTTATCAATACTTTAGATGATACTTGCAACAAAGGGAATTATTAAAAAAATTTGATCCTAAATTAAAGAATTAATGAATTCAAAAAAACTTGTAAAGGATATTAGAAACACCCTTTTAAACATAATTGGGAATGAATACCTCAAAATAAATATGAATTTTGTAGTTATTTCATCATGCATCAATTTTATAATTCTTAATATGACCAAAATCAACACATGATTTGTATATTGATATATCTTTTTCTATTAATGAAAATGAGATAATTTATTATAGATTCTAATAAATTAAACAAAAGTGTATATATGGTCTTCTTTTCAAATATTGTGAATGTATTGATTCAGTTATTGATGAGTTCTAAGAGTCTAGAGAATTAGTAATTGGTAATAAATAATGTATGATAAATTAAGTAACTGGTAGTTATAGTACTAATAGGTGATGGCTACTAAGTTAGGTGACCAATAACTCTTATAATAGCAAGTGGTGCCCGGTAAGTTAGATGATTTATAGTTGCTATCTGCAAAAGGTTCTCTTTAATGGATGTTGAACTTTTTAATTGTAAAATCGGTAACTTTATAAAGAGAGAAAGTAAAATAATATTCTAAAGATAGATACTCTAAAAATATATATGCAACAGAGAATGAAGAGATTGTAAACCTTTGAGAAAAGGGGTTGGAGTGTAATTTTATCTTTGTGATATTTTGAGTTTTATTCTACTAAAAACAATACGTAATGAATCAATATAAAATATTGAGTAACCAATATGGGGTCCTTGAAAAATCTCTAGCAAGTGTTGAACTCGAGCCCGTTAGAGATGAAAAATTAATGGATCCAAGCACGCTGCCTAGATCCAAGCATGTTGGGCTCGGGATGTGCTCTCAAACCCGAGTATGCTGAGATCAAGTGTGGAAACACCAGCCCATAAGGGTGTTGGGGTGCACACCTAGCACTAAGGGTGCTGGACATGTCACGTCCATGTTGGGTGTGCGCCCTGTATGAGCTTGGGCTTCTTGACTGGTTCCATGCCCTATAGAGAGTTAAGCCCGGACTATCACGCCCGAGCCCATTCTCATCGACCCTGTTGTACTTTGGGTTTGGGATATCAAACCCAAGCTTAGTATGTGTTCTTGTTGGTTCTATTTTGGAGAATTTTTTGGGTTTATTTTGGAAATTTTTTAGATTTATTTTATTTGTATTTATCAAATGACATGTTTAACATTAAATAAAAGAGTAATTTTTTAATTTTAACGTGGAAAACTAATGAAAAGAGTACTCTAACGTTTGAGCCTGAAAAAAATACTGTAGGAGAAAGATAAAATTTTTGTAGTCGAACCTTGGTCACGGTGAAAACCATAAAAAAGTGAAAAATAAGAAAACTACAGGAGCTTATTCTTGCGTGGACATGATGTGGTCATGATATCACAATGCGACGTCCCATTGATAAATAAGAAATTGAATCATCTACAGAGATTGTTAAAATAATACTTTATATCTTTCTCACTTTCACTTTTGGGCCCTGATTAAGTGAGGGATAGGGCATGGGGTGGCAAACTACATCATTTCTTTTTGTCTCTGTTTATAGGTGGCCATCATGCCACTCCGATCCCTTCCCTGTTTCTTTCTTTTTCGAAGAAAAAAAATCATTGTTGAACTAGTGAATGATTGTTTTTATGATATAATCTGTTTTTAAAATACTTTATATTTTAAAAAGTAAATTAAATTAATGTTTTCAATACTTTCATGTTAAAAATAAATAAAAAATTAAGAATTATGTTGTATAGTAGTAACTCACCGGCCACAATACCATAGCATAGTGACAAAGCAAATTCACTTCATTCGGTTCCCATTATGTGTTCTACCAAGCATGCCCTTCACTTGGTTTGATCGCATTCGGTTCCATTATGATATTTAAAAAGAGGCTGAAACCTAGTTTTTCAAGAACTTGAATTTTTTTTTTATTCTCTCATATATATATATATATATTATTTTAATATACTTTTAAAAAATTAAAAAAATATTAGTTTGATATATTTTCAAGCAAAAAACATTTTAAACCACAACAGCTACCGTACTCTCATGTACTTTCTAAATAACTTACTCAAAGGACATGATATGAATTCATCTCTAGTGGAATTTTTTTTTTAATTTTAAATTTTTATAATATAAACTTTTAAGTAGTGTAAGTACAAACAATATAAAATTGTAGGAAAATAAAAACTCACTAAAAATCTTTTGTTAAAAATGTTCCAATCTCATTAAAGATTTATGGTAATGTCACCTTTTGCTTTGTAATGTGGCAATTAACACTCATTCCACGTTGTGGTTTTTCTAATAAACTAGTTGAGGCCCGTTGGGGGGAGGGGGCGGTCCACTGTAATTTACAGTTTATTTTTAAATTAAATCTTGACAATTAGTCGTACTATTAATTTTTTAATTTTTCCATTCAATTAAGAGTCATTGTAAGATGGAATTGCATGCTTATGTGTTTTCCTTATCTTTGTATTATCTAGCAATGCTCCACAAAGTATAGGGTAGTCCTACGTACATTAATAAGATAATTCTGTTAATTAAAACATTGTATTAATTGATATAATTAACTTTATTTGTATAAATATTGTCTTATTTAAATGAAAATGATGTTGAATTCAATGCTTAATTAAGAGATTAAGATATTTAACTCAAAGGTTATTGACTGAAATAATTATACAAGAAGCAGAACGAATTAATTTTAAAATATGTTTTTTCTTCTTTTTGTAAACTAAGTGTATCTAACATTCTTTATGCATATTCAATTTATATTCTTCATCGCTATTATTTTAAAGAAATATTGAAAAATATTATATAATTCCATAATTTTAATAATAAGTGTCATATAATTTAATATCATGATTTTTTTAATAATTTAAAAGACCTTCAATAAGAGCTGATTTAGAACTAGAATTTTGTTATGACGTTACAGTTTTAACAAACACAATTGTAATATAAAATTAAAATAAAAAATTAGGCAATGAACTTTTAATTAGTTTAATTAAAAAATAAAAAAAAATGTAAAAAATATTTTCATTTAAATTATTTTTTTATTAATCTCTGAGAATTCTACTTTTTTTATTCACACACATGGCATAAAGGGATTTATTTACTATTATTAATGTTTGATATGTGGCAGGTTAGTAGTGGTTAGTACTTAAATTTTGTACATGGCTAGTCTGTGTGTACAAATCATAAAAAATATATACATTTTACTAGTATATTTAAATAGATTATACTAGTCCGCAATAAGAGTATCTCCAATAGAGAAGCTAAATAAAAAATTAAAAATAAAAAAACTAATATTTTAGCTTTTCTTTGCTTGTTTTGCACACTCCAAGGGGGAAGTCAAACAAAATGCTAAAATGTCTTTTCTCTCCCACAAATGCTATTCCTATATATCTCTTCAAAGAGCCAAAACCAACAAAGTGGGGTCACTAAAAAAATAAATCAATTAAATATAGCCATGTGGAAAAGAAAATAACATCAAACTTATTAAAAAATAATAAAACACTTGTTTCTTCCATTCCAATATAAATGGCTCTTCAAATGGATTTTTTCCATTGGAATAAATATGATAAAAAGAGCTATATTTATACTATTCAAAATGCTCTTTTATGAATTTAGCTTTTCAAAATAGCATTTTGCATTGTAGATGCTCTAAGATGCAATTAAAATTCTAGGTTAATTTTTGACGCAAGAGAAGAAAGCACTAACATTATGGATATGTTTTCCGATATCATAAAAATTTTAATTAATAAAAAAAATTATATATGTATTTAATAAAATAAATTAATATATATATATATATATGAACTAAAAAATTGTTAATGTGTTAATTAAATTTTAAAATGAGAAGTTAATTTTCCTTGTAAGAAGCAAAAGATAAATACACATGCAAATATTCAAAATTATGGTGCAAGACACTTTTTAAATATTTTTATTTAATTATATGGCAATTAAAATGAATTTTCATAAGACAATGATTTAAATTCTGAAGAAAAAATATATTATTTTAGTCTAAAATCTCTTTTTTATTCATGTTTTTATTTTATTTTTTAAAAAATATTTTTTTATTAGTAGTATAGTTTATTGAATAAAAATTTAAGATAATTAAAATAACTATTTGAAGAAATTATAATAACTTGAAATAAGGAGGAAAAATTGTATCTCTTTAATCAGAGCTCCATTTCCTTATTAATATGTTTATTGTATTTCTTTTGACAAAAAAGTATCTTTTTTGTCAAAAGTATTTTTTAAAAATAACAATTTTTCATAATCTTAAAATCAACTTGCAACAAAAAAAATCATGAATTGATAAATTTTACACAAATGTATAAAAATATATAAGAAAGAAAAATTGAAAAAAACATTATCTAAAACATTTAAATAATAAATAATAAGATAGATTTTTTTTATTTGTATTGAATATTCATGAGAAAATTTCAAGAAAATTATGTATATAAGGCTCATATATAATTATTCAAAAAACAATTGTTAAGATTTGAAAACTTTTAAAAGTCACTTATTAAGGAAGATGTCAAGTTAAGGATTCTAGATCGATTAGTCTCACTAGAAAATATAAAAATTTTAAAATGAAGCCAAATAAAAGTATTTATTAAATGCACACTAGATTTATTATCTTCATTAGTGAAATAGTTAGCTTAGGGGAAAAAATCATCTATGAGGAAATGAATGGTAAAATCTTTAGGTTTTTGCCTACAGCTTGGGAACGTAAAGATACAATAATGAAGGAAGCTAAGAATTTTAAGATGCTTGATGTTGATAAGTTTATTTGTTCATTAACCGCTTATAAAGGAAAGCTTAAGGAGCTTGAGGCTAAAGATTGTGGAACTAAAAAGAAAAGTTTAGCTCTAAAATCTATGACTAATCATAAGAAAATGGATAAAATAGTCAAGAAGATAATGATAAAATAAAATTGATTATTAAAATAATAATAGAGTTTTTAAGGAAGAAATAGTATGGCAACCAAAGGAATTTTAGAAGAGAAAATGATGATAAATAAGAATTAGACAAAAATAATGCTATTATATGTTATGAACGCAAGAAACTAGACATATGAAGTACAATTGCCCAATTGTTAAAAATAAATCAAAGTATGAAAAAAAAAAAAGGCAAAGAAAGCAACTACTTAAGATGATATAATGATATAGATGATAACTCGGACTTCGAATAATTAGATAATCTTTGTTTGATGGCTAATATTAGCATAACAAGATAAGTTTACTTGATGGCTAATATCTTTATTGATATTGATGAGGTAAATGAATTTCATCCTCAAATCACTTTTGATGAGTTGCGAAATGTTTTTGAAAAAGTATATTATGATTTTAAGAAAATATATAAGAAAAATATTTTGCTTCAAAATAAACTTGATACTGTTTCAAAAGATCTTGAAGTATTACAAATATAAAAGGATATCTTATTAACAATGAATATTAACTTTAAAAGGAAACTAAATTTCTCAAAATACACATCCAATTCACCTATTTTGTATGAGAAATTAGTTAAAGAAAATGAGTCATTGAAAGCTTATTTTGTTGATTTAAATTTTACTTTAACTAAACTCATGAAAGGAAAAGAGAACCTAGATTGACTTTTAGGTAATCAAATATGTGTATTTGAAAAAAGTGTTCTAGGATATAACCTAAAGAAAAACAATAAACTTTACTCAAATTTCTTTTTTAAGGTATCGTTGTCTTTAAGCTTATGTATTTTTTGTGAAAAAAAAAGATTTCATAAAAAATATTGCATACACAAGAATATTTGAACTGTAACCAAATATGTTTGGATGCTAAAAGGCACATTTATTAACACAAATGGATCCATGAGATTATAGGTGCAAAAAATAACAAGTTAAGATTATTTTTTCTTGTAGAAAAATAAGGATAATGGTATTTGGATAATGGATATTAAAGAGAACAAGTGACAAACCCGATTCATCTCTTTTAAAGAAAAGAATGTCATACATGTGATATTCAAAGATGAACCAAAGAAAAGATAAAAGGTATCTGTAATGTTGGTAATTATCCTACTATTAAGCATGTTTTACTTGTTGATGGTTTAAAATATAATTAGTTCAATATTAGACAATTATATGATAGAGGTAATAAAGTTATATTTGAGTTTTTACATTACTTGGTTATTCATGTTATTGATGAAAAAATATTTTTTATATGAAAAAAACTTGAAAACACTTATGTGATTACTTTAAATGAAAATGATAATGATGTTTAAGTGTTGTAGTGCATTATTAGACTTATATTGTATTTGGCATAGAAGCATAGAAGACATGCGTATGCCAATAAGAAATTGATTCATAAATTATCAAGGAAAGATCTTGTAAAAAGGCTTCCACACCATGGATATAAAAATAAAGTGATATGTGATACTTGCTAGTATATGAAGCAAATCAAGAGCTCTTTTAAGGCTAAGAATCAAGTTTCAACAAATCGTGCACTTTAACTTTTTCATATGGACTTTTGATTCTATGTGTATTTCAAGTCTTTATGGTAAAAGATTTGTATTTGTTATTGTTGATGAGTATACTATATTTACATGATCATAAAGACAAGGCAATTCAAGATTTTAAAAAAAATTACAAAAGAGATCAAAATGAAAAAAGATTATTTGATTTCCAAAACTAGAACTGATCATGGTAGAGAATTTGACAACCTTATTTTCAATTTTTTTTGTAAAGAAAATGGTTTTAAGCATGATTTTTTTTACTGTTATAATTGCACAACAAAATGGAGTTTTTAAGAGGAAAAATCATTTTCTTCAAGAAATGAAAAAAACGATACTAAACGAGTATAGTTTTCCTTAATATTTTTGGGAAAAAACTATAAACACTTCTTGATATATTTCAAATTGAGTCTTTTTTATATAGTTTTTACATAAAACTCCATATGAGCTTTGATTTGAAAGAGTATCTGATATTCTTTATTTTTGTTTATTTGGATCAAAACGCTTTATTTTAAATAACAAAGATAATTTTAAAAATTTTGATTTTAAATTTGATGAAGGTATATTTCCGATTATTCTACTACTAGTAAAGCTTACAGGTTATATAATTGTTTAAGTTCCAGTAATTGAAAAATCTATACATGTTGTATTTGATGAGTTTAATTAACACATTTTATCTTCAAAAAGAAAAGAAGGTCAGTGTGGATGTTATTTTTTATAGGTTAAATCTAAATGAAGCACAAGAGGACACCTCTAAGAAGAATGATAAAAGGAAAGAACATCAAATAAGTCATTAACAACATGAATAACAGACAAAGATCAAACTTCACAAATTTTCAAAAGCAATTTAGAAATTATAAGGACCTTTTGAGGATTCAATAATTAGTGACCTATCAAGTGAGGTTAAGATATGAGTCTCCATGATTAATCAAGTTGGTAATATTGCTTTAATCTCTAAACTTAAACCTAAAAATTATAATGAAGCCTTGTTGGTTGAGTATTGGATACTTTTCGTGTAAGAAAAACTTAATCAATTAAAAAAACCAAGTATGGAAATTAGTTCTTGATAGTCCTGTTTTTGTTTCTTGTATATTAAGAATCATCTGCTAATACTTTGCAAACACTAATCAAACACTAATCAGTAACTAAATAAATATAAGTTCAGAAAACTTAAATAAACAAGTTATTTGATTAAGAACCCGTTAATTTTAGATGGCTTGTGTGTTTCATTCCGGTCACTGTCAATAACCTTTTAATGTTGTTGGATTCGTCTCGTTATGATTTTTATAATGATATTGTAGTATCGTTATCAAAATTTTAATGTGCTTCATAAATCCCTTTATTTATTTATTTTCTCTCCTCTCTTTTTATAATAATTTATGGCAAGCCACTTTACAATGTAAAAGAATTATTGGTGACACCTGTCACTCACGAGTTAAATATATCATTTATAATTTTCTAAAGAATGTTATTTTTTAAAATATTTTTTAAATTGTGTTATTTTATCAAAAAAAAATTTAATGTATTAATATATATATATACACACACACCTCAATTTAAAACTTTTTTCATGGAAATCACTTACCTATGATCCTGCATTGAAATTACAAATGTACTTTACATTTGTTTAAATTATCTAATCATAGCCTAAAGCTCACGGTCACCATAAGGACACCAAAATGTAGTATTTCTCACACTTAACAACAGGAAAAGGTAAAATTTGATTGCGTTCAAGAATCCCACGTAGACATTATAAATTATAGATGTTGTTTTAAAAAAAATATTTTTTATTTGAAAATATATTAAAATAATATTTTAAAAATTTTAATATCAATATATAAAAAACATTATAAAATACTAAAAAACTTAATTTAATTTTTTTTATGTAAAATATATTTTAAAAACATAGAGAAAAGCAATGGAAAACAGCTTCCCAGCATTCTTTTTAAAAAATCACGACATCAAAGAATGATGGTCTCTCTTCTTCTTTTTTTAATTTCAAGGAAATATATATAAAGAAAAAGGAAAACAGAAAAGGACTGACTGTTCAGTTTAGTGAAAGAAAGAAAGGATGTTTTTATTTAGGCATTGAATGGTGGGTGTGTCAGTGACAAGGAGGAGTCATCAAGTGGTGGTCTGTTATTTTCTCTTCTTACAGAATTAGTTGACATGCGTGCAGGTACCACTCACCTCAACACATCGGTACCGTACTTCTGTCTCATTGGTGGCGCGTGCTTCAGACCCTTCTGCTCTCCTGCTGCCTCTATATGTACTGTACTGTTTCCAGGCTCTGGTTTTCTGCATTTCTACCTAGCAGAAGAAGAGTTTGACTCTGCTTGTGACCGACACTTGTTCATTTCTCATCCTATTCTCCCTCTGGTTCTGGTAGTTATCTTGAAAAACTATTGCTATTATCTCGAGGGAGACAATCGATGATCAAATCCTCGATGGCCAGTCAGAGTTTGGAAGAAAAAAATTCCCATGGCTGTCACTCTTCATATTTAAGGGAATTTGTTACACCGGGAGAACAAAATGAAATATTAATGTATGAAATCTTTTTGGTGAGATGTGAAATGTAAGGGCTGAATTCCTGAGACCATCAGTGCCTCCATCAAGAAGAAAAATTAAAAAATAAAGAAGATTACTTTATTGAAAGATTTTTTATCGAAATATCCACCATTTTTGTGATTTATGAGCTAGGTTGGACTCTACTTCTGTGACAATGTTTCTTGGTTGGAGCGGTTAGGCGTTCGAGTATTGTACTTTAATATCATGAAAGCTTTAAACTTAATTTGCATTGATTTTTTTTAAAAAAAAAAAATTCCCACGGTAATGGGGTCAGTGCAGCATTAACTTGTTCAGTGAAGAACACTTTTTCATAATCTTTCCTTTTCTAATCCGTTCATGTGTCAAGATAATTACCTACCAATAGCTTGGTGGCCAGACTGGGGGCTAACAAATGATTGGAGACAGCAACAAAATCAAACCAGCTCTCCTCCTTTCGGGTTTTTGGACATTATTGCTGTTATTTGATTTGGGGTCCTACCTAAAGAGAGCGATCTACGCCATAAAAGTCTATGCTATTATTACCGATGTTTGCCATTACAAGTTACCATGTTTAGGTTTTTCTAACAGAGTAATTATACTTGATATAATAAGATTTGACATTGACACATGCATCCAAGAGCATGTAGATCTCCGACGAAGCCATGAAAATATTCTCTTGCTGAAGTTCATGTACCTTGGATGCTTTCCTGAGCAAGAATGTCAATGGTGCTGTGTATGTCTGTACATACGATTGATCAAAAGGCCTCGCATTATTTCAGAGATCTAAGCCGTTGACTTGGTAGATCCTCATGTGGGGCAGTTCCATGAACTCTTCTGTCTTTTCCTTTAAGCAGTCAATAAAGCAGCTTAACTTAGCTTACTCTTAGAAACCAGTTATCCATTTGATACTTGGAAAATTATTAAGCAGTTTCCGTGGAGATTGTTCTTTTTTTCCTTCTTAAGCGAAGATTTCTGTTGATAAATTCCAACTCGCTAAGATTCTGTGAACTCATGAACCGTTCAATTGCAAGATAAGGTTGGGAAGATGGTCCAAATATTAAAATTGTTTACATTTGAAGAGGAGACTTGATATTGATTAGGAAAATGACCCAAATACATCATTGTTTATCGAATAAAAAAAATAGAATACAATAAATTCAATAACGTTGGGAATCGAATATGAAATGTATATTATTCTTGATAATATACCATACAGGTTGACCATAATAAAGTCCAGAACATAATCCTAAAAATCACACACATTTGATGATCAAATAATAAATGTATAATATTCTTGATAATCTGCCTGTACTAAGCAAGGTGTCCGTGTGGTAGAAGGCATACATGAAAATGAAGCTCTTCTCAATCTATTTTGCAGGTTTATCAAGTTTCCTACCTGCGATTTGAGCCGAAAGAAGAAGAAAATGGTGGAAATAATTAAAGAAGGAGCCAGAGCCCAAAATAGCTAGGATTCGTCTGGTGCTTGATCTTCAACTTGCAAAAGGATTCATCTTTACCAGGAGCTAGAAAGTAAATCTAGTTTTTAAACAAAAAGTTGAAGGAACAAAGGAGTCATATATGGTGGGCTGTTAGTGTTGGATATTTTTCCAGTGAAGCTATAATTATTTCAATCTTGTTTTGTTTATTAATTCATCATAAGCTTGTTTGTCATTTTTAAACTTTGATTTAAAAAGTCTAGGAGTGCTTTAGCATGTCTTCGACGGCAATATTCTGACTCTCTGATCACCATGTTTACTTTGCTGTATTATATGAGTTTCTTTATAGTGTTAAGAAAGATACACGCCGTTTGCAGTGCTGAAAACTAGACAGACACACCCTTTTTTTTTTTCCTTTTTTCTGATACATCGATCTGTATATAACTTGCGTGGTTCTCAACTCTACTTTGAATCAGTCTGGTTTTTTGTTAAACTTTGCTCAAAGATCTTGCATGGGTGCGGTGTACCTCTAGGGCTTGAAACGTGTAGACATGGATCTGTATATATCTTGCATATTGATTAGTTTATATTCGCTCTCAAAGTCAAATAGGTTTTCTTTTCTAAAACTGTAAATTAGAGTTGAGATAAATTTTGATTTCAACTTTTCCTTGCTTGTTTTAATTATTTGAAAACCATGTTTGAGGAATGATTTGGGATGGTCGCCTTGGAATGAATTGCATCTTTTGTTCCATGATTTCAATATTAATTGAAAGACTCTAAAGATATGTGCACTATATATCTTCCCGCATTTTAAAACGCGTATTTATTGTTCAAAATTTTTGCTTTTTGCTCATTTTGATATACAAATTTTTTCCCCATGATTACATCATTTTTTGACAGAATTAAAGGATAATTGAATCTAATTTGTTACAAATAACAAAATTAAAAAAATAAAGAATCAAAGTGAAAAAAAAAACCTTAAATAGATGATACTTTTAAAGTTATCACATAAAAAAGTAGTTCTTGAACTTTAAAAGTTGTATTTATTTGGTCCCTCAATAGTTTTTTAATTTAATTTTGGTATAAATTTTTTTTATTTTTTAATTTTTGATTTTAGAGAGAGAGTGTTGGATTCCAATTATATAAAAAAAAAATCGACATTAACACTTATTCTGATAACCAAAATAATCATTTTGATATCACATGGTTTCATTTAGCAATAAAATTAGCTTTTTTTCAGGAACATAAGATATCAGGCACATATAGTCGTTTCTAATATTGTTAATTGTTTTACATGAAGTTCTAGTAGACTTGGTGTGTTCGAATATTTCTAACCTTGTTTAAACGAACCTCCTGTGAAATACATGGTGGGAAATTCATTAGAGTTAAATATATAGGAGCTGGGTTTGGATTTTCACCCTATGATGGGCTCCTGGGAAATCATGTTTTAAGGTTTTTTAGTTTCTATTCAAGGTTCTCAAAGCCCTATCTTTTAAGGAGCTGAGCGATTTGTGGGGTGTGTTTCAGGTTCAAGAAATATGTCCAATGTCCCATTACCCTCGAATAGCTATCGATAGCAACTCTGAACCCAGAAAAACAGCAATGGCAGGCAGCAATTTCCTTTTTGTTTCTGGGCTTAAGCCCGTCTGTTTTTGTTCTTGGAAATGAGCCTTTCCCCTCACCTCACTTTAATCGATGAAGAGTTTAATGATGTTATTTATCCCTGTAATATATTTAAAAAATTTGACATGGCAATAATGCAAAGGGGGTTTTTTATAGTATTTTTGCCTAGAGAATTTTTTATTTTTAATTTTATTCTTTTTATTTTAAACATTTAATTTTTTTATCCACCACATTTCAATTACTGAATTTGAAAAATAAAAGAGATTCATCACAAAACGATGAAGAATAAAGTAAACAGTTATTTGAAGAGATTTCATGGAAAAAAAACTAATTTGAGTGTCATTGTATTTTTTATAATGAAAAAAATATTATCGAGATACTTTTGAGTTTCTATATTGTTGAAAAAAAGTAGTTGTTGTAAAAAAAAAATTTCATATTAATTTTATGTTTTTTTAATATATTTAATAGTTTTTTGAGTTGATAAATTAGTTTGTTGAGATTATTAAAATATTTATTAGATAATTTTAAATTAAAATAAATTAAAAATTAAATTTTTTTAAAAAAAATAAAAAACCCAGCTTGGATTTCTTGTAGCCTCTTTGGGCACTTGAAACGGACATGCAGACAATACATACAATGCTTTAGATTAAAAATTAGATATTTAGGTCAAGATAACCCCAGCTCAAATTTCTAACAATCTCTTCAATCACTTGAAACTAGACACGCAACATGTCGTTTATCTTCTTTTTTTTTTTTTAATGAACAATTTATCATGCATCCTTTAGCACAAAAAAATGGGTTAGTCACGCATGCTCAGCCTTCTTAGGTCGGGCTGGGAAGGTGGGAGCCTTCACTTTGGCTTAGATGCTAGATTTTTTTTCTATTTTTTCAAGTTTTTTTATTATTATTTTGCATGAAATGCATTATACGAAAATATTTAATGTAATATTTTTATTTTCTCTCTCTTTATTTTAAATTTAAATTAATTAAAATATATTATTTAAAGACATGTTTGGATGCTCCAAGCCTCCAACAGCCTTCAATTTTAATTGAAATTTATTAAAATTAATTAATTTAAAACATTTTTAAAATATTATTTAATAAAATATCATTTAATTTTTACTTAATTTTTAAATAATCTCTTTTATGTTTTTTTTTTAATTAAACAATAAGCTTTTGATTTGATTATGAGAGATTTTTTTATTGTTCAATTTTATTTTTTTTGAGGTACATGACATAAAATACAGCATTATATTTTTTTAATTGGAAATAAAAATAATAACAAGAAGGATGAATTAAATTAGCTTGTTTTGATGGAATTTAAATTATTAATCTTTTTATAAACAAGTAATTATAATATAATTAAATAAGAAAAATAAAGGCTCATGCCTTGAATTGCATCATCCTCAATGAAGTTTCATTCTTTGAAATGTATGAATCTATTTTTAAATTCAATTGAAAGTAACAAAGAAAACATCAATGTTGTAATTTTTTACAATAAGAAAGAAATAAATAAAGAGATGGATTTGAATGGAATGGATAAAGAGTTACTGTTTGCACAAGAGATTTGTGAAATATACATGAACTCACATGCAGAATACAAAATGAGAAAATAAATAAATACATCTAAAGAAAGATAAAGCATTCCAGGGAAACCAGAGGGTTCTCCAGAGACTCGTTCCCCTCCTCCTGCTGCCTCAAAACGGAGCCGTTTTCCGAATCCTCCTTATTCTTCCTCTCCACTGACCTGCCACTGGCTTTTCCAGGACTCGCTCCCGCACGACCCCTCCCAGCTCCACCTGCCGTCCTAGTCGCCGGTGACCTGCCAAAATCGCTCCTGACCCCTCTAGACCCCACATTACGCTGCCCGGCTGCGGTCCTAATCACCTGACCGGTCGTCTTCGCCGGATACTTTAACACCCTTTCTCTGTCTCCAGTGTACGGACGCTTTCGATGTACTTTGGCGGGAGATCTGTTGACCCTTTTCTTGCTTGTTACCTCATCTTCTCTTATCTCTGTTATTGTAGTGGTGGTGGTGGTGGCAGTGGCGGTCGTAGTTGTTGCTGTTGAGAGAGTGCCAGTGATATTGCTGCATGTCTCTGATGCTTGAGAGATTTCTTCGTCTTCTTGGTGTTTCTTTCTGTTTCCTTGCATCAGGGTTTTTGGTTCTTGGGTTTGTGTTGTTGTCATTTGTGGTTCGAGGATAATGGGGGTTTCAGAAAGGACTTCTTTGACTGTCTCTTCTTCAGGTGGCGGTGAGGCACTTGCGGTGGAGACATGGGGTTTGCGGGGTTGCGGTGGAGAATGGTAGTGACTTGGTGGTTCTGGGTTACTTGACCCTCTTTTGTTGTTGTTGTTGGAGCTAATACAGCAACCCATTAGGTGAGAGAGACGGAGCTAATGTCTGAATATGCAGCTTGTGTCTCTTAACAGCTATAAAACGTACACTTCCTAGTAACTAGTGGTTAAGCAAGAAATGACATTCGAGAAGGGACTGGAACAAACAACCTGTTCGATCAAATGGGCATATAATAATAGATAGAAACTAGGCAAAAGAGGAAGGCAAATAAAAGCGAGCAAATGTGGGTGTAGTGGGGTTTTGATTATATAAGAAAGTGGTCCTGAGCCTGGCGGGTGTTATTACAGAGTGAGGGGACAGATCAGATGTAATCATCTGAGAACTAAAGGGGAGAGATTTTCTTAGAGATTGTGAGTACGGTACAGTTCAATGAAAATGGAAGCTTTGATTACCTGTTAACTTTACAGGGTTGAAGCCATAACTGATACCCAGAGACGGGGGACTGGGGCATAGGAGCCTTAGCTGGAGCTATAATGAAAGAAAGCGAGGCTAAGAACTCGTTCCCTATTTTGGCCCTGTACTAAAGAATTGCCTGTTGTCTTGGTGCTCTCTCCTTTTGAGGATTCATGGATCCACGCAACAGGCTTTGCTTGCACTTTGGAGGGCTAGGATCTTCGAGGGGACAGTTGGTTTTTCGTTAGACTTCTCGTTTGAGACCTCGTGCATTTCATGTAAAGATAAATTACCTAGAAAATGAAACTATTTCCTCGAAATTAATTTTGTTCTCTTTTCTTCCTGTCGGCCTTGAAAAACGTAATTCAAGACCACTTTCTAAACATGAGGAAACCAGGTGCACGTACTCGTGGACCACCAAGGGTCCGTGGAGTGGACCAGATGTTACTAGGAGAGGTGTCAAATGCTCATGGCATGCATCCTATCGAACCAGTGCCAATGGGTCCCACAACAACCTGTAACCAAAATAATAGACAAGGTTCTGCAGCATTTTTGCCCGCAGGACCAAAAGCTTCATGCATGGCCTCCCAAGGAGATGGCCAGCAAATAAGGTTTTTAAAAAATAAAAAAAAAAATAGCATGGTAAATTTAAAGTTTTGGCATTATATATTTTGACGTGTTTCTAAAACTTGATATCTAAGTAAATATTGTTATTCGAAAATGTAATATGTTTACACATGTCATTTTTAAAACACGGTAACTTAAAATATCACGATTTGAAAGTGTGAGATTAATTATAATGAACAGCCAAAGACATCTTTTTTTTATGTAATCGGTAAGAGCTACCAACACCTGCAAAAACCTAAAAAAGAACTCAACATAAACCGTCAATATTTTTTTTCTTCTCTACCTCTGTTATTTTTAGATGGGTTCTATCAATAGCTCGGGGGCTGTGAACAAGAGGAGCAACAAGAGAGGAGGAGGAGGTCGGCGTGAAGGAGCTACGGTAGGAGAGTCTGTCATGGGTGGTGGCTGCTCTCGGTTTGTGCATGGTGGAGCTCGTTAGCCGGATCTGGTTTGGTTGAAGGTTGAGTTAGTTTTGCTATTGTCATGCATGGTGGCTCCTGCTGATGACCATGCTTAAGAGGGGAGGAGCTGCTGGACAGAGGATGTGAGCCTTTTGTGTTGCTGGTGGTGAGGAGTTGCCGGCCGTGAGTTGAAGGGAAGGGCATGGTGTTGAAATGGGAGGCTATGGGTTTGTAAGAGATTTAGCAAAAGACAAAATGAAAAGGAAGCTGGGGTTCACGAGTATGGTCTCTAGTGATTACGGGGAAGAAGAGTGGAAAACGAAAGGCTGGTGTTCTTGTGTGCTTAAAACTGTGAGGGTGATTGTTTTCTTGGATATAGACAGATAAGATAAAATGTCGCGTGGGGACTATTGGTTTCTCAGTATGGTGATATTTTTCTAGGCAGTGATGAATAAGTGTTGGTCTCACAACAAAAACTTATGCACAATAGAGCGGGAGATGGTTGATTCTTTTTGTTGAAAACAAGCGGGTCATTATACAAATGTCGTAATTGAAAACTGCGATAAAATTACAATTCTCAACTGTGAAATTTAATCAAATATTACATTTCAGAACAGCGACATCCTAAAAGTATTCTGCTTCACTAAAACTACTTTTTGCTTGTATCATTCTGCCATTTATTTGCCTTTTATATGCTAATTGCCCAATTTATCCAGCAAATAATCAATTAATTGCACCTCAAGAAAATTCCAAAGAAACAACTTCAAAGAAGACACGGTATGACTAAACAATGAGTACGTCCCCTTTAGAGTTCACAAGTGTAGGTGTACAATCTGGCAAAACAAAAGGAATAAAATAAATGCACGTAGAAAAACGACAAAACAAGGGGATATGAGTGGAAAGGCATCATCAGCTAAAAAGAAACTTAATGATCACAACATACTGGGTTTCTTTCTTCTCTTTTAGATAAAAATATGAAATTTTATTAAGAAAAATAATGAAAACAAAAGATATGGGGTTAAGACATGTAACACATTGAATTTACAACAGAAGCAGATTAGACAGACCTCGACCTGATGTAACCTTGAAACAATTTGCAAGGTTGGCCTCTGACAACTTGTAACATTATTGCTTTCGACTTGCTGCCAGAACTCATCGAGTTTTGGGTCCATGTAGAGTTGATAATCAAATTCACAAGCCAATATTAAAAGTGAAATATAATAGGACAAGATGAATAAAGCATCCATCAGGAGATAGGAAGCTGCGAAGAAACAGACCGATCAGATTCTATCATGGATTTGATGTAGAATTCACCTGCCTTGTATGATGACCTAACCATTGGACCAGATGCCACATATCGAAATCCCTGTATCATCCAAAGATAACAAGAATCACACAAGAAATCCTAGTATAGGTCTCAGAAATCCAAGCATCGATAGATAGTTTTAACTTAACAGACAACTCAAAACTACTGGCAAATTGGAATAGGATGCTGCATCTACAAAACATATCAAATTGATAATCAATGCATATCCAGTATAGTGGCTATTATCACTGTAATCAAATATCAATACATGTTTGAGGAATCTGAACATATCAGATCAATATCACTAGATTTGTAAAACTTCCAGCAGTACACTGAAACTGGGAAGGAAGGCTAAATATCATCTCTATTTGTAAATGTTCTTTAGATAGTCGACAGTCAGTCCTGGCATACATAATGCTGACAGCTGATTTGTTATACAGGAAAAAGGGCACAAGGCAGACAAACCAAAGAGCATTGGACATGATTTCTTTGACCAAGGAAAAGGGCAGCATCAACTGTGTTCAATGCACTAAACTAGCATGACTGTAAAAATATTTAGTTGAAAGGGGGCTTTTATCAGGAATTGACTCATATTCAAGAAGAATTGCTTTAAACTCAGTCTATCACAATACTAGCAGACAGACAATGGCGGAGGAGGAGAAATTGCTAACATGTTCAGATTTTCAACCTTGTTCAATACAGTTACTTCATGACAGAGCTAAAGAGAGAGATCAAGTAAACTAGTCTGTAACATAAAATTAATAAAAAAGAGACATTTAATTTGTAACAAGTGAACTACTATATCCAATATATCATGAATTAATTTATGTGGAAGCGTCTTCGAGGCAACCAAATTAGGTCATCCACAACATCAAGCTCTCAATAGAGGATTGAGACCAGACAATGAAACGTGAGATATGCTTAAGAAGCAGATTAGATTAATTCCATTCACCAAAGAACTTAACTTTCACCAGAAAAAAGTATAGACAAAAGTAGCCAAGTTCAAAATGGTGCTTTCATATGCAATACTTGAATATTCCTCCTGACACACAATACTTCTCCCAGTTCCAAACAGATTAGTGCAAGTGGCGGAGCTAAGAGATATTTTAAAGGAGGGCCAATAGTAAATTTACCATAATATTTTTTAAGATAAAAAACAAAAAATCAAAGACACGCCCATGTACATGCACGCAATATAGCTTTAACTAGTTTTTAATACGTGTTATGCCGCGGGTCATTTTTTTTATATAAAAAATATTAAAAAAATAAAAATCTTGGGTTTTTCTATAAAGTTATACCCAAAAATCTTGGATTTGGCTGCAACACCTAACCTAAGAGTAATATTTATAATATTAATAATAAAATTAAACTTGTATGACCTAAATTTAAGTGAGCCTAACTGTAACACCGGATCCAAGAATATTGGATGTGGATCTTGCTACACGATTGTGTCATAAAAGTGTGATAATTAAATAGATTAATTAAAAAAACAAAGAAAAAAAATCAACAGAAAGGAAAAAACTAATGAAGAAAAAGAAAAAAAAATTGAATTAATTGGGTTAACCCTTTAAACCAGGTTATCCCGTAAAACCTGGGATTTATGTCATGAAAGTTTGATAACTAAATAGAAAAAAAAATGACAGGTTTACCCAGAATTAACCGGGTTAACCCATCAAGCCCAAGATACGTGTCATGAAAGTCTGATAATTAAATAAAAAAAAAATTAACTTTAACAAACTAAACTAAATGAAAAAAATAACTCGTCAAATCAGGTTAACCCATCAAACTTTAGATTCGTATCATGAAAATATGATAACTAAATAAAAAAAAAATTAACATTAACAAACTAAATCAAACAAAAAAAATTCATTAAAAAAATTAAAAAGAAAAAACAAAAGAAAAAAAACAGTCATATAATATAATACAATATAATAATAATTATAATAAAAAAACGTGGGGAAACCTAAAGCTAAAGCTAAATTCTCAACAAACTCAATATTAAAAAAATAAATTTAACAAAGATAATTTAAAAAATAAACATGTGAGGGAAACACTGCAGCCAAACAAAAATCATGTAAGGGAAACACTGTAGTAATCCATAGTGTTTTTTTTTAAAAAAAAAAAAAGCTACAAAGCTAAGTTCTCAACCAGCTTAATATATAAAAAAAACCGAGATCCGTGTAATGAAAGTATGATAACTAAATTATTATTTTTTTTCACATTAACAAACTAAATTAAACCAAAAACAATTCATTAAAAAAAAAACACAAAGAAAAAAGCAAAAAAAAAAAAAAACCATGGGCAAAACGGGAAAAAAAAAAGAAAAACGAAAACGAAAAAAAAAAGTCAAGTGTTTTACTGTGTGCACAGTGATACATTATATGTAAAAAAACAGAAGAAACAAAAGCGAGGGAAAAAAAAACAAAGCTGCTACAGTGAAAAACTCACACGTTAAAAAAAAACATGTAAAAAAACAAAAAAACAAAAAAACTGCTACAGTGAAAAAACATTTTAAAAAAAAAAGCAAAAGCAAAAAAAAAAAAAGGAAAAATTGCTATAGAAAAAAAAAACCAAAAACAAAAAAAAAATACCACAGAAGAAAAAACAAAAAAAAAAACAACTTTAGCTACAGTGAAAAAGCTACGCGTTTTAAAGTTCTTATTAACCTTTCAAACCAGGATAACCCGTCAAACATTAGATTCGCGTCATGAAAGTTTAATAACTAAATAAAAAAAAATATTGACGGGTTAACCCATAATTAACTGGGTTAACCTGTCAAGCTTGGAATACGTGTCATGAAAGTCTGATAATTAAATAGAAAGAAATTTAACATTAACAAACTAAACTAAATGAAAAAAATTAATTAAAAACAAAAAAACAAAAAAAATAAAATAAAATATCTAGTTAACTCGTCAAACCAGGTTAACCCGTCAAACTCGAGATCAATTAACAAACTAAATTAAATATAAAAAAATTAAAAGGAAAAAAAACTAAGAAAGAACCCATAAAAAACCAAGAAAAATACAAAAAAATAATGAAAAATAATATATATATTATAATATAATAATAATTATTATTATTATTATTATATATAAGTATAATTAAAAGGCGTGGGGAGCTTTCCCACGCCTTGTAGAGTTCTTTAATATCTACATGAAACATTAATATCTAGAATGTTAACAACAGTAATCAAACACTCAATTCCAGAATATCTTGAACATTCTTATATAGAAGAGAAATCGAAAAATACCGATCAAGTAGCAACAAGTTTAAAAATTTAACAATAAACTATATTTTGAACATATCTGTTAAGCTAGTTGTAGAGACCAAAAAGAAGAAGATGAAACCATCCAAGAAAAATAACTAAAGTTGTGTGCTAGATAAATAAAGTCAAAAATTTAAAATTAAGAGATATATATATAACAAAATAAAACCCTAAGAAGTCATTGCACTGTTACTCATATATAAAAATTAAATCCATGCAGCAAATTAATTACAACATGGAAAGCAGCCCCTTGCCTCCCCACTCACCGCCACGGATTCATATTCTAGCATACATAAGAACCAGTTATTTAAAAATTCAAAAAGATTGATCCGGTATGTGTGCTTTCCTTCATGGAAAAAAATCAGATCCCCCACAAAATACAAAACCGAAATGAAGGAGCGGACCCAGAGATTAGCTGTTATTAAAAGTGCTTTGCATGAACATAAGAGTAATTCATAACTTGGAAAAAGAACTGTAACCCACAACTAGACAAATCAGCCCACTTTTTAATCCATTATTTAGTTAATGGCATAAAATTTATACCAATCACACAATGCATGGGCTTTTTAGTTTGCAAATTAACCAAATAAGACAAGATGGAGCAAAGATAAAATTGTATGCGTTAACCACAAAATCTATAGTACAACGCAGAAACATACCATTTCCATGCCAAGTGTTCTATACTTCTCAAAAGCGTCAGGGGTAATGTATTCAGATACTGGCATATGACGCTTGGATGGTCTCATATATTGACCAAACGTCATCACGTCAACACCTGCTGCTCTAACCTTCTCCATTGTTTTCACAACTTGTTCAGGCGCTTCTCCACAGCCTAACATTATTGAAGTCTTGGTAAGTGTCCCAGGCGGAGCATATTCTTTAGCCATCATTAAAACATCTAAAGATTGCTTAAAATTAGCACGATGATCCCGTACAGAGCTTTGAAGCTCTTCAACTGTTTCAATGTTGTGAGCAAAAACATCTAGTCCTGATTTTGCAACTTTCTCTACGCAACCACGGTCTCCTCGAAAATCAGGAACTACACAACCAAAACATTTGCTAGCACCGTTACAAAAATAGCAGAGTAGAAAAAAATCCTAAATGCCATATAATCAAACATACCCAAGGCTTCTATCAACATGTTTGGCTTGAGTGTCTTCAACTTGTGCACAGTTTCCGCAAAATGACCACTTCCTTGATCAGCCAAATCATCACGATCCACACTCGTAATCACAACATAATCCAAACCCCAAGACGCAATTGCCTCTGATACATTAGTTGGCTCGTTTGGATCAGGCGGTGGAGGCGTCCTCGACGTCTTCACATTACAAAACCTACAACAAAATAAATCCAAACATTCTACATTCATTACCATTATTATTCATCCCAAATAACTACAAATTTTACAATTATTACCGGCAGCCACGAGTACATGTATCGCCGAGTATCATAATCGTAGCAGTGGCAGTGCCGGTTTCGCCACCGGACCAGCACTCCCCCAAATTAGGGCATTTAGCTTCTTCGCAAACAGTATGGAGTTTCAATTCTCTCAATTTCTTCTTAATCTGAACGTACTTTTCGCCACCTGGAATGGCTTCTCTCATCCATTTAGGTTTTGGGAGTGGTTTCTTTTTGGTTCCAACTTCGACGGAGTAGGTGTTGTTGGATTGGAGGTGGATGAAGTCGGAGAGCGTAGGAGATTCCACAGCTAATCGAGCACGCAGACCCGCTAGGGTTTGGGAGAATTGTGGGGGTTGTTTCGTGGAGGATTCGACTGTGGAGGAAGAGAAAGTTCGATTTTTAGCTTTGGTTGTTGTGGATTTGAGGGTGCGAGTTGCTAAGGATGGTAAGCGTGATTGCATTGTTTGATTGGAATAGAAGGAGGATGCGGTGGCGGCGAGGAGAGAGCGTGGAGAGGTTGAGGTGGAGGGAGGGATTTGGGTAGGAGGAATTTGGGCGGTTGGTCTTGGTCGTGGGGTGGGGTGGGGTGGGGTGGGCTTTGCAGTTTGTGGACTCTCAGGAATTTGGATGGCTAGTGGCAAGTTTTTGTAAAAAAATTTACTCGGTTAGAACTACGTTATTCCGAACACTATCGAGTTCGGACCAAAAAATTTTGAATGTAAAAAGTTGAGTGTAATCCTCTCTCGCATATGACTATTGAGGTTTTTTTTTCTTTAATCCATATTTTTATTTTTATTTTTATTTTTATTTTACCCTTGAATTTATTTTTTTATTAAATTATTATATTTTCATGACAAAAATTAAATTTGATGTATTAACCCGGTTAACTCAAAATTTTTTCTCTTTTTTAATTAATTTTTTTAATATTAAATTGATTAATAATAGATTTCATGATTTTTTTTTACTTTCTATTATATTATCTTGACTTCATGACCCTGGAAAAGTGTTGAATGGATTAACTCGAATTGACTCATGTTGTTTTTAATGTTTTTATTTAATTGATTTTTTTTTAATTTTATCATTCAACACTAGATTAATGAAAAATTAAGTTTAATAATCTATTTTGATTTGTTTTTTAAGAGGATATTTGAGTCTCATAATCAAAGTCGCAGTTTTTAGTATTTTAACACTAGTTAAATTAGGTCATTTTTTTATTCTCTTTTAAATAGATTATCTTGATCGCAAGTCCTTCAACTTTGGATTTAGTTTTTATTGGGTTGTCCCCGTCTTAGGACTCGGGTCGCAGGTTTGACGAGTTAACCTAATTGACTTGATTCTTTTTTAATTAACTTTTTTTCCCGATTTTATTATTTAATATTGTGTATGATTAGAAATTAGATTTTATAATTTGTTTTGATTTATTTTTTATTAAATTATTATGGCCTTGTGACCCAAGAATAATGTCTAGCAAGTTGATCTAGGTTGACGTGACTTATTTTTGTGTCATTTTTTAATTGAAACTTTTACAAGTTTCATTGTTCAACATTGGATTTGAAAATGCCGATTGAAAATTGAATTTTATAATTTATTTTTATTTGCTCTCTATGAGGTTATCTTCATAACCAAAATCGTAGATTTGGCAAGTTAACCTCAGTTAAATCAAGTCATTTTTTTCTTTTCTCTCTACGAGATTATCTCGATCAAATGACCTGGGTCATGGGTTTGATGGGTTGACCAAGATCATTTTTTATGTTATTTTTCTAATTAATTTCTTTTTTATCCTCATATTTTAGCATTGAGCTAATTAGGGATTGGAATCCAAAATTTGTTTTGATTTATTTTCCATGAAGTTATCCTGGTCTTGTGATCTGAGTATCTGGTTTAACTAGTTAACCTAGGTCGCCTTTTTAATTCTTTTTTTAATTTTTTTTAACTGTATCCCTTAATATTGGGTTGCTTAGGAATTAGGTTTCATACTTTATTTGATTTGTTTTTTATAAGGTTATCATAATCTCATAACCTAGGTTGCGAATTCAACATGTTAACCTGAATTGACCCAAGTCAATTCAATATGTTGTTATATCAATATTAAAAAAAAATATCATTTTAAAATTTATTTTGATCAAATTATGTTTTTATAGGTTACATGTTGCTTTAGGTTTCATAAAGTTAATCAAGTTACACTATGTTGATCCTCATACAATTTATTATTTTTTTTACTAGAAAAATAAAATATTAATAACATCTAAATATTTTTTTTATTTTCAAGAAAAATTTGATATGACCCACAAGGTAGAGCAGATCAATTATCTAGTACTATTTAGATCATGAAAAAATGGTGTTATTATTAAATTTGATATAACAAGTTAAACTTGAAAACTGTTAATCCTCTTAACTCAATTCTATAATTGGCCCGGGTTTTAAATTAAATAACGTGAGAGTTATCTCGATGTAACCTTGTTGACTTAGTAGATCCAAATAAAGAAAACAATGTCAGGTTAATCCTAGTCAAACTCACCAAACTGCGACCTAGAGCTTGGACTCCATTTGTATCATATAACAGATTTATCATTTCTTCACCAAGCATTACTTTATTTAACATTAATTTATCAATTTTTTTGTTAAGGTTTTACATGTAATTTCTAGGCAGGAGAAAGAAAATAAGAAAAGTTCACTAACAACAAACTAGACCATCAACGCCAACACATGTCACCGCACATACAAGAGGACATAGTGACACTTCCAATTGAATTGATAAAAGAATATTTTTTGATGCTGAGAGGCGTTGCACGAGCATCGTTCAAATGGCGTGAGCTCATCCCATATATCGATAAGGGCATCACACGCTTTTATTATGTTTTTAGTCAAATACCAAATTACCTAAGCTGACTTAATAACTACATAAAAATATTATGAAAATATCAAAAAGCCTCTTGATTCTAGGTTTAAAGCTTTTGCATTTAAGGGTATTTTTGTAGTTTTATTGTACATTTTAATTGTTTATTATTTTTTATATTTGTTTAAATACCAAATTGCCCCTCATTTGAAATTATAACAACAACAAAAAAAACTATTTTGATAATATAAAAATACCCTTTAATGTCAGATTTATTCATTTTTCTTCCAATGATATTTTCGTCGTTTTATTATGTAATCAAGAAGAAAATAACTTATTTACCCCAATTAGTTTCATAACAACATGTTATTCATGTGAAAAAACTTTAATAGCAAGTGTTAAGTTTTTGTGATGGAGGGGTAAAAGCACCATTATACCGTTGGTGTATATAAACGTGTAGCTACATGTTTTTTTAAGAGGTTTTAGCTTCTTATTTTTTTTTTAATAAGTTTCACCGTGTTTATATGAAAATTAAAATCAAAATAATTTTTTAAAGACTTTAAACATATTTGAAACTGTATTCTTTTCTTTCATAAAAAGATGAGACTTGTAGTTAATTTTTATGATGGATCTTATGTGTTTATATAATAGAAAGTATAGCTCCAGCTATGTTTTTATTTTTTTATTAAATAAAACTAATAAAATGTACATATGTACCTTATAATGACGTGGTTTATCTCCATACTTTATAAAGTGTTGCGAAATGTTTTCTAATATGATAAGCTTGTAATTTATGAAGTTGTTTATGATTGAATCCGGTTCTTGCTAAATTCTTATATTAAAAGGAGTATAATTCTAGATATATTCTTAATTATTAATGATTCAACAGTCCAAATATGTTCTTTTATAATTAACACGAAGCCAGCATACCAAACAAAAACTAGCTTATTAAGATTAGGATGTGTTAAACACGCAAAATGGTGTGAATAAGGTGGTTAAGGTGAGCTGTTTTTGCTTGTTTAGTGTGTTTTTTAGAGTGCAGTAACGATTATTTTTTAAAATATTTTTTATTTAAAAATATATCAAAATAATTTTTACATATCTTTTTAACTAAGTTTCGTAAAACTCTATTTGTTTTTATGTTTCAAAAGCATTTTTTTTAAAATATAATTTTTTTTATTTTTTTCTTTACTTTAAATTATTTTATATATATATATATATTCAGATTATTTTGATGTACTAATATTAAAAATAATTTTTTAAAAATAAAAAAATATTTTGATATATTTTCAAGTAAAAAGCACTTTTGAAAAATAATCACAACCAAACATTTTATTAATGTTTTTTGTTATATATAAACCTCAATTATAATTTTTACCAAACATATATTTAAATACAATTAATTACACTTAATCATATTTTTTGAAAATTTATTTTTTTTAATTCACGACTGTAAAAACTACCTCATGAACACTCTTAATATTTGTCAAGAAATTCCATGCATTAATTAAAATGAGTGGATTTCGCTAATGAATTTAATAAATTTCATATCGGAGGCTTTTAGAGGGCGTTTGGCATTGCGGTGGAAAAATATTTTTAAAAAAAATTGATTTTTTTTTGCTTTAAAGTAATATATTTTTGATGTTTTTAAATCATTTTGATGTGTTGATCTTAAAAATAATTTTTAAAAAATAATAAAAATATTATTAATATATTTTTCTGAATAAAAAACACTTTAAAAAATAATAACAACCACAATTCCAAACACTCTATTAATTAAAAAACTTGGCAGAAATGCTCCAGTGTTTGTGTCGATTTGGCAGATAAGCACCCATGAAAAGACTTGATCACTTTTTATCTTATCTTGTACTTGCAGATTCTATCAACTGGATCCAATTGGACTACTATATGAAATCGTATTTGCAAATTCCTTATCCTAAAAATATTTTGATTTCTTAGATATTTTTAAATTTTTTAATAGCTGGACAATTTTGAATATCTAATCTCTTGGTCATTTTCAAATAAAATTAATTCTGTTAATTTCATAGATATTTTTTTAAAAAAAATTAACTGTGAGCATTTATGAAACTTTTCTTTTTATCTTAGCAACTTGATTTTTTTAATTTATATAAAATTTTAAAATTCTAATTTTCTGAGAATAAATTTTATATCTTAGGAATTAAAAAAACTAATAGTTGATGATTTATATAATTTTAATTTTCATGAAAAAAATATATTATCAACCTTAGGAACTAAGTCAATCATAGCTGAGAGCCTGTTTGGAAGTGTAGTTGTTTTTCAAAGTGATTTTTACTTGAAAATACATAAAAAATAATGTTTTTTTAATTTTTTAAAAATTATTTTTGATATCAGCACATCAAAATAATTTAAAAATATAAAAAATATTAATTTAAAATAAAAAAATTAATTTTTTTAAAAAACACTTTTAAAATATAAAAATAAACTGGATTAATTTTTTATACCAAAAATAAAAATAATTTATTTGATATTACGAATGACTGGTTATGGAGGGACCATTTCGTTTTTGTGGGTTGGTCCAGTCTATTGCTCTTTTCTTGTGCCTATTTTGTCTTAGGGGGTTGGTTCATAGGTACAATCTTTATAACTTCATGGTATATCCATGAATTGGTCAGTTCTTATTTGAAAGGTTGAAACTTCTCAACCAGTTTCTACTTCTGCCAATAATTTAGCCCATTCTTTATTATTACTATGGGATCCAAGTATAAAGAGATTTTACTTATTGGTGTTAATTAAGTGATTTATAGATTTTTATTGCTCTCTACAAAGTTTTTGAACTAATAGGTTTTATGTTATGTTAATTTGTACTTGCTCGATCCGTGCAATTTCGATTTTATAATGCAATTGCATTCCTTGCTCCAATTGCAGCTTTTGTTTTTGTATTCATGATTTATCCACTAGATTAGTCTGGTTGGTTATTTGCGCTTAATTTTTAATTAGTTAATATTTGTAGAATCAAGAGTAATTAATTAGTCCCTCGATCAATTTCAATCATCCTTGATTTAGGAGTTTTTTTTTTCCAAAAATACATTTTTTCCTCATCAAATTTTCTAACGCACCCACTTTTCTCCTTTTCCCTTTATTTTTCAAATAATAAAAAACTTTTTTAAAAAACATAAAATTAATGAGAGGACTGGGTTTGATGGATATAAAAATACAGGAAATAAACAATAACCTTTTCAAATCTATATTTTCTTTCATTGTCGTTTACTTTGCTTTATAGATAAAAATGCCTGAAAACACAAAACAAAATTGAAATATAAAAAAATGATGAACTTTTTCAAAAACCTAGAAAAACTTGAAAAACCTAAGGTATAAGAAAAAAAAAAGTAAGAACTTGGAGCATCTAAAACAATTGAATTAATATCACATTTCTAGTTCTAAAAATCATAAAAAAATAATCTATGATGTTTTTATTTTAAAAAAAGCTCCTGGCATGAGAATGCAATCATTTATTAATCATGGTATAGAATTAATTGAAATTACTATAACAATTTAAATCATGGATAATCATTAAAAATATTAAAGTAAAGTTCTATTTTGTTGAAATGTTAAAGGTTATTAACTCATAGAAGTTAAAACTAAACTTAAACCTGTTTTTTTCCTGGAAAATTACAAATTTAACTCCAAATGATATCCTGGTCGTATCCTGTAAATTACTTATTGAAAAATGAAATGCTAGGATATAGAAATTACGTGATTTCTTTTAAAAAACTAAATGAAATGCTTAAGAAATGATTTTTTTTCTTTTTAAAAAATACACAAATATCATAAAAAACCATAAGTAAAAAAGAAACAATAACAAAAACAAATTACATAGTTTTTCCAGTAAACATAACTTCTAAATAATTTAATTATGATACATGCAAACTAAGATCTAATATAGTTAAAATAAAATAATTGAAGTTAGATAATTTTAAATAATTTCAGGGTATTAACTATGTAATTGAATACTAGTTAATTAACATGCATGAAACAAAAATGATCAAAGTTAGTTAATTTTAAAATATTTAAGGTTAGTTTTATATTTTAAATGGAATAAGCAGCCTTTCATTAAAAAAAAAATAATCAATTCCTGATTTCTTAAAGTTTAAAATAATATATCTTTAAACTATTTTTATAAAAATCACCTTTCATTCTCAAAAGTCAAACATCTGTTTTTTTAATTTTTAATCGTTGACTTTGAACTATTTTATAAAAAATATCACCTACTCTCAAAAGTTAAGCGGTTGATTTTTAGAATTCTAACAAAACATGTTTTTTGATGCTTTTCTTTAAAACATGGCAATATAAGCTGGAAAAATAGGAGGCTAGACAGGCTACAAAGGTATCTTAGTTTCCAAGAAAGAAAGTGATGCTTCTAAGATAAAAGATTGCTTATTTTATTTGAAAGTTAAGAATAACCTTGTATACTTTAAAATTAATTAATTTTAATATTTTTTATACAAAATTATTAACTAATATTTAATTATACAGCTAATAACCATAAATATCTTAGAATTAACCTACCCCGATTATTTTATTTTAAATATACTAGATCTAGCTTGTATGGATCTTAATTGAATTATTTAGTAATTCATTTATTAAAACAAATCGTGTAAAATTTTAATCATTGTTTCATTTCCACCTGTGTGTTTTTTCTTGTGATATTTGTTTTTTTAAATAAATAATTGTTTGATTTCTTACAATTATTTTTTACTATCTCATATTTTCCAATTATCTTGTACTTTCCAAATAAAACTAAATTTTTTATGGTGATATTAATAATTATTTTATGAATCCTAATATTCAAAGTTTTTTTTTTAAACATTGCTCATGAAGATTCAAAGAAATAAAATATCCATTTTATTATTATTAATTTATATTAAAAATTTTAAATTAGTTATTCTTTTACTTTTCACTGCCGACACAAAAAAAAAATTAAGAAATTATTTTTATTTTTTTGATTAAAACTTGCTTTTCCTATGTTTTTATTTAAAAAATCATGTTGCCAATAAAAATTTTTTTTCTGAAAAAAATAAAAAGAGAAAAAAAAGTTTTGGTTAGCAAAAATATTTTTTTCTTCTCAATATAAATCATTAATTTTTTTTAAAATATTTATTTTAATTATTATAAAATTAAATAAAAATATGTTTTCGAAATGACGACCCAGTGGCATCGCTTGAGCATGCCAGCTTGTTGTTTTCTAGATGTTACAAGAGGTCAGAATCATCTAGAGGAGAGGCCGAAGCACGTCCCAAATTCAACCTTACTTTATCTACGTTAGAAATTATGATAATAATATCAAAATGTTTTTTTCTCTGGTTTGATAATAAGAATACCTTCAAGATAATTAGTGCATCAACCGACATTAAATCTATTAGCTGTATTTTAAAGTAAGGGAAAATATGCCATCACAACAAACCTTTTATTTTCAGGTTAATGGTTATAAATTATAATCTAAGTTTTGAACCATCCAAATACATTTTCAGTCATTTAATTCATTTTCTTATTCATTTAAATAAGCCAACTCTTAATATTTAAATCATTCACGTTGTTATTTTTTATTTTTTTTAACTTTCCAGCAATGAAAAAACAAATTAAGATGAAAATTAATTCTAAAAATCATTTTTTAATTATTTCTAGAGTTTAGATTGCTAGTTTTTTATTTTTCAGAAGACAAAAAACTAGAATCAAATTTTCATGCTTTGTTAATAGAATTTAGAAAATTAAAAACAAAAATAGAAAATAAAAATAAAAGTAAAAATAAAAAGGTATGCTGGGTGGACGGCCCAGAAAACACAATGACCGCAGCCAGTTGAAAGCCACAGAGAATCCCGCCTCGGAGACAGAAAGCCAGAACCAGCCTCGCTGGACTGCTGTACATAATTAACGAATTGACCAACATACCCCCCCAATCTTCTTCCTTTTAACACAAACAAAAAACACACGCATCTTCAAATCCTGTAAATTTCTGTCTTCTTTTTTAACTAAGAAAGGAAGAAAACAGAAGAGAAAACAAAAAGAAAGAAGCACTCTATTACACTGTAGCAGAACCCAAAACTTGAGAATAATTTGTAGCAAATGGCTTGAATCCAGTACAACCAATTCGCTTGCTTAACAGTTTCAGGTTCCTTCTTTTTTTCTTTCTCAATTCTTATCTATTTATTTCCGATTAGAAGAAATGTTAACTTCTTTTTTTTTTCCCTTTATTTCTCTGTCATTTAATCATATCATTCTTTGCCTTCTTTTTAATTTATGTACGATCATGATTATAAATTTAAATAATACAAATTTGATTAATCTAATGGAATAGTTGAATGTTTTTTTTTTTGATAGCTTCTGTTGCGATTAATGAATCAATTTTTAATGTTCCATAAAATTCTTGGATTAATTAATAGATTTTTTACTGTTTTAGAGATGGATTACTGTCTTGGCGGTGAGAGTCCGGCAATTCTGCAGCTCCACAAATGGGCCCCTTCTAAGTTCAACATCGACTTGTCGGAATTTCGCGAGGGCTTTATATCACCGACCAGGGAGCTGTTGTTGTTACTGTCTTATCAATGTGAAGCCTTGCTCCTTCCCTTAGTTGCCGGTAAATATACTTCCCCAAAATCCTTTTGTTTATGTATGCTATGATTGTGGTCTTTTTTATGTATTTGTTTTTTGTTTTTCTGTAATCATTTTAGCAGGGGAATCTGTCAATAATTGCGTCTCAGAACCTGTAGGTGATGAAAGGCTTCAATGTCGATCTTCGGAAGCGCTGAACTCGGAATTGTGTACTGAATCTAGTAGGTCAGATTTGAAGGATGATATTCCATGCTCTTCTGCATCTGTAGGGGATTTTGACAATGGTTTTTCTCTTGAAAACGGATTTTTGAGATCTAATAATTATGGCTTTGTTCATGATGTGAATTCACTTGCTTGGGGTGTATGTGGGGATACTTATAATCAGCACAAGGAGGCTTCATTTAGAGAGTTTCTATTTGTGTCCAGCAGCGATGGAGTTACAGTGCATGCTTTTCGCAAGCCTGATATTGATGGAGGAACAACTAAATCTGCACTGGAGGGTGAATTTGGGCAAGGGAGGTGGGTTGATTGGGGCCCTTCCTCTATGCCAGCTCAATTTTTGAAGGTGCAGGACTCTTCCAGTTCGTGTTCTGATAGCACTTCTACTGTCATGGCTGATGAAAGGGCTAATGGAAATAGAGGAAGTCTGCTAGACATGGATAAGGAAAGTGGGCCTGATGAGTTGTTGAAAGGTGTTGCTTCAAAGAGGTGGTTGCGTTCATTTTTCATCAAAGTCGAGACTATCAAATCCGAGGGTAACATCTGGACCAGGTTTCCAGAGAAGACATCTTTTCCTTGCTCCGCAGAGGTTGTTTCCTTTAGTGTTTTTGACAGCACTTCACCACTTCTGAAACTACTTAGTCAAGACCGTTCCATTGCAAATAGGGAGGAGAGCAAGTGTGAAACTATTTTCAAACCAGAGAACGAGACAGCTGTAACTGAGTCTGATGGTTTGTATGATGATGTTTGTATTGGTTCATACAAATGCTCCAGAGTTTTCTCCAGCAATTCGTATGACCTAATTGGATTTGTCTTGACACTAGTCAATTCTGCTTCTGTGAGTACTGGGAATGAAAGTGAAAGAAGCAGGAAAAAAAGTATACTTCTTGTTGGAAAGTTAGATAGTTGGGGAATCCAATGGGTTTCCTCAGTGAAGCTTGTGCACAGTGTACATTTAGACCATCTATCGGAGTGGGCAGACTTTTGCTTTTCTGATAGCCTTCTTGTTTGCCTAAATACTTCCGGGTTAATCTACTTTTATGCTGCAATGTCTGGTGAATTTGTTGCATGTATAGATATTTTACGAGCTTCTGGATTAAACCCTCATTCAGGCCTATGGAAGGGAGAAAAAGTGGCTATGCCTGCTGATTTACAGATCAAACAACTTGAAGTTCAACACAATTCAACCCCCCAATGTGTTGATTTCCTTGGAAAAAGAACGTTTAGAAAGTTGCTTATTGGATCCCATACATCCTTGTTAGCTGTAGTTGATAAATACGGAGTAGTATATGTCATGTCTACTGGTAACTATTTCTCAAACAACCATGATGCTTATGATAAATTGCTTCAGCAGTTTCAACATTTATGGCTTGGGATGTTTGTTGGCTGGAAGGTTGGTGGTTCTGACATAGGGCACCAATGGGTATACTATAATGATCCATCCACTACGAATGAAAAATTCTCCTTTATGGATTATGCTGGAAAAAACACGCTTGAGAAAATCCAAAACTTGAACCATCATGGGCGTGAAGACTTGTTATTGAGTGGTTTTTCGGAGATAGCTGTTCACACGTTTCATGATTGTGAAGCAAGTTCACACCTGGTGCGGAAAGTCTTTCTTCCCACAGAGAGATTTAATGAAGACGATTACATCTGTTTTTCACCTATGGGAATCACTCGACTCATGAAGAAGCATGATGCAAAAAATCACAGAACCACTCAAGTTGTTCATTTTAATCTGCACACAAGCTCAGCAGTTCATGATGATAGATGCATGAATAATAGGGTTAACAAGTGTTATAGCCAAGGGAGAGAAGCTTCTGTTGGAGAAGTAGTTGGTTGTACCTTCCAGGGATTTTTTTATTTGGTGACTGAAGTTGGTCTTTCAGTTGTTCTTCCCTCTGTTTCTGCTGCATCTGATTTCCTTCCTGTTGAAGCCTTTGGATATCAGCAGCGCACTATCAAAACGGACATTGGACAGCAATTAAAAAAAATGCTGGAAATAGGAGAGTCAATCGAACCCTTCTTACCTTGGAAAGTTGAAGTTTTGGATAGAGTTCTTCTCTATGAAGGCCCGGCAGAGGCAGATCAGTTATGTTTGACTAATGGTGAGATGAAAGTTCAAGTTTTGCAATTCCTAGCCTGCCATTATATAGCATATTTATATGTCTGTAATGATATGGCGTCTACAGATATATGCTGGATCATTTTTTCAATACATGTGCTCTTGTAAAATTTTATTTGTGCATTTCTTATTTGGTGACTAGTTGTTTTCCTATACAGTTTGTTGTATAGAATGCATCATGCGTGTGCACATTTCATTACACTACATAGGTTTTTGATAAGTTCTAGATGCATGCTACATCTCTTTCAGCTGTTGTAGTTTTGCTTTAAATTAAGATCCTGGATCGCTAAAATAATGATTGTGGTATATGCCTATGTCTCAGTTATTTCTTACTTCAAAGAATCATAGTCAAAACATTGAATATCATGCACTAGTAATTTTTTTGCCATGAGAATTTTACAAAGTCTTTAGCTGATACTATGTTGAGTTCACTAAGGGGGAGTCAGCTGCTTGCCTTGTTGTAGTTGTGAGGCAGTCTTAAGGTTCCCAGGCAAGGAAATGAATTTAACAGATCCCAGACATGCAAACTGAGCATTCCCTTGAATTTAATAGATCCTAGACATTCAAACTTACTTAAATGGTCCTGAATCTTTGGCTTTGTGTTTGGAAATCCCAATATACAACAACTAGTCATGATTTTGTATGTTTCTTTCCTTCCCAGTTCTTTAATAGACAACTGGTCCTCTTTTTTAACATGCCTTATTCATTTAAAGATCACTTGTGGCTTCCAATGTGAAACATTAATAAATTGGCCTCTTATTTTAGCATGTTATATCATTTGGAGATTATGCTTGGTTTCCTTTCCAGTACAAGGAAAAATATTATCTTTTTTATTAACATTTATTGTCTACCTTTTGATTCCTTCCTCTCCCTTTCCATCGCTCGCATGCATGTCTGCGCATTATTTTTTTTGTTCGATGCTTGCTGTGTGCTATTTCTGCTTCATTTTGTTCCGTGTCCAATCGAATGAAATGAATAGTACTATTGGTACAAATAGATGACTGGTATTTACTAGACAAAGCATGCTTGTCCTTAATTCTTGTAATCAACCTTTGTTAGGATGGATAATAGAATTGAATACTGAGGCAGAATTTTCTCTGATTAAATGGAGGTGAGATTCATTGGGATCATTTTGTGAGTTGGTTAATCAGTTCTTAGCTGGACGAATGTGTATCCTTCTATATCATCAATCTTTATATGGGCGCCTAACAGAAATAAAATTAATGTGGGAGTTTCTGTGATCAGGTAGAGGTGACACCAAGCAGGTTCACTTGGTAAGCTTAGATTTTTTTTGTAGGCCCAAGTTAGAAGGGGAGCAAAGTTTGTTTGGGCAATTTTTTTTATGAGAATGTTCCTGGGATTTCAGTAGTCTCATTCTATTGTGGCAAAGATAGAGCATGTCCTTCAGCTTCTGAATTGAATGTTTGGCATGCTAAAATTAGTACCAATTCATCTCAATGAGCTTTCTTTACTATTGTCTATTAGTTTCTTGTAAATAGGGGATGGATCTTGCGTACATTTTGGGAAGATTTGTGGATGGTAGACATTGATGCTTTTGTATCACTTGTCTCCTATCTCTAACTTTTGTACCTAAAACGAGAAATGTTTTTTTGGGACCTTTTGGTTTTTGAGAAATCTTAATATACGGAGAAGGTGGATTTTGGCTTCCTTGCTACAGATTCATGGTGCAGTTTGTATTTCTTAAAGAAGAGTTTTTTGGACACCTTCTGTCTCTTATCTCAGCAAGCTTTTTCTAGCTCACATACCTTTTGTCTATTTATATTTTAAGGCTAAGGTAGCTTCCAAGTTTAAGATGCTCGTTTGCTCTGTAGTTCTTGACCAGGTTAATACCAATGGCTTTTTGCATGTGTGAGGCATCCTAAGGCATTGTTTCTGGATGTTTGTGTTTATGTTTTAGCAGCGAAACTTCAAGTCATCTACTTTTTCATTGCCCATTTTATTTTGGAACAGGTTTTCTCTAATTTTTCTGGGAGCATGGGTGTGTGGAATTAACCTGGAGGAGTTTATTTTGATATGAGTTTTGGATCCTGGGAGGATAAAGAGAGACTAATCTTTTAGGAGATGTGCCTCGTAAATAATATGGTGCAAGTGGATTTAGATGGAACATTTCCTAAAAATAGTTGATTTCGATGTACCTGGGATAATAATTTTATTAGCTTCTTTACAGTGCTTATATTAGCAGTTTTTGGAAGTTTTGTTGAGTGAATTTCTGGAGAATGGGGAGTGATTTATGCTAATTTCTTTGTTTTCTATTTTTGAGAGGATGTCTCGTCTGCCAATGATGGATTGCAATTTTCTTCTCTTCTTCAATTAAGCCCATTCAAAATTAAAAAAAATTCTGCTAAAAAGATTTGTTATTGTGTTTTTGGCATGTAATTAGTTACGGAAGGGAGAGATGGTATGGAATTATGATAGTGGATAAGTTCCTATTGTATTCACTCGTCAAATATAATTTTTGTTATGCATACATTTATTAAGGCGCCTTTCTTTACTTGAGCAAGTTGCCTTTTGGACCTCAACTCCTGAGGCGATGAGTGGGGAGCTGGCAGTTGGGTACCTTGTGCTTCATGTGGATATATTTTATTTGTGTTGAGTCTTGAGATATATGCAGAAGAGGCAACGGCATCATAAACCAACAAAGATGACAATTAATTAATGTTGTCCTAAAGCATAAATGTTAAGGTAAAAAATTAAGTTTTTGAATTCTAGTTCGCTGCTAATCATCCAATTGAAAGCTCTGTCTCCTCGTTGTTTTCTCCAATATTATACGTACCTGAGTAAAATTTAGATTTCATGTATAAAATTAGAATAGTCAAGAAGCATATATTCAGATGCTAGTAACTGCCTTTTGCATTGTGAGCCTGTTCAGGGAGTACAAATAGTATCTGTTCATTACACAGGTCCTGAATTGCTGCGTGTGGATCTAATCATTATTTACTATTTATTTGTGTACTGTTTCTTTCCAAAGTTGGAAAGGATAGCCGTTCATGTTATGTGGAGGACACGGCTTTCCAAGATACAAGGTCAACAATAATTGAACTTGCTGTACCTGATGAGTGTCTGCATTGTTTTGCTAATGATCACTTTAGGGTCCCACCAATGCAAGAATTACAATACATATGTGGGTTCAACAGTTGGTTTACTGTCAGGGCATGAACATGTGGAATTTTTTTTTCTTATTTGCTATCTTTTAAGACCTTTCTTATCTGTATGAGTTGTTCTCCAGTTTCTCGAAATTGTTTATGGTGCAGCTTTGCTTCTTGTCTTGTAGTCAGTTTTTGGTTTCTGATTTACAATATAAAGGTGATTGGGTAGTGTCAGACATGCTTCTTTTTTGAAGTTTGAATGGACTTAAAACATTTTAATCATTTTAATCACTGCCATGTCAGGGTGGGAGTTGAAAATCTCTAGGTTGCGGCGGCTACAGATGGCATTGGAATACCTGAAATATGATGAAATTGAGCAGTAAGATTCTATATATCCAATTGCTTTTATTTCTTGTCTTGTTTAAAAGTGAAAATTTTATGGTCTGTATTATGTGAAACTGTTGTTTATAAGGTTATGATCTTATGGTTTATATATTTTTTCATGGTAGAAGTTTTTGTATGTGTCTTCATGAACTTGCATGCATGAAAACACACTCACAAGGATGATTAACTTTTATGTTTTGGTGGTGCCATTGCGTGTATGTGTTGGGATTATTTCTGCAACCAAAAGGGTTTGAGGGGAATATTCTGTTCCTGGCCATCCTTGTCCTTGGATCCATCACAGTATATCACAGTATATACATCGACCATAGATATATCCATACGTTATCTCACAGGCACATGCATGTATGAACTCAGTGTTATTTGGCATTGCGGTGGTGGTATGTAAAATCCTCAAACAGCAGAAACTACAAGCTTTTTCTGTAAAACATCCAATACATGTGAAAAAAAAGCTCAAATAGATGTGAAAAAAGCTCATAACAAATAGGGCCACAAGTAAATTCTTAAGAGGGTTTTTATTGTATCTGTGCACATTTGCACACTTTTCTATTGGGGCTGGGAGTTGCTTAAAGTTTCTAGATCAAGTGCCATTTTTATTTCACTGGGAACACTATCATGGCCATATTTGCCAAAGCGCATCACTGTCGGGTGAATGTAGCTGGACATTGGTTTTATGGGATCATTTTCATCCTGGAATGACCAAATGATATGCTCTCAAAGCCACTTCACTTAAACCGGTGATGGGGACATTAGGCCCAAGACATGGTTCACATGTTCGTTTGATCGATGATGAAGGATAGTCCAACCCATGTGTTATTGGATTTTATTTAGGTTTATTTATTGAGCTTAATTTAGTTATTTTTGGGTATTTTATTTAGTGGGCTATAAGTCCAATCATTTGTTCTAGTTAGGGTTTTAGTATTTGTATTCTATTTTTCTAAATGTTAGACAATTTTTGATGAATTGAATAAAAATTGCAAAATTGCAGGCTTTTCCAACCCCCATTCTTCTCTTCTTCAGCTTTTCTTCTTTCTTTGGCCTTTTCTTCTTAGCTTCTTCTTTTCTCTCTTCTTTAGCTTTAAATCTCTTTTGTCCCTTATCAACTGGCATGATGAAGAAGTTGCTAAATGTTTAATCCAATGGAGAGGGTGCAATTAATTTATCTCATTTTTAAACTCTTCTCTTATTTAGATTAAATTTCTTATTACTAAAAATAATCATCTTAAGTCTTAACACTTGCATATGTATACAAATGATGGAAAACCAGTTAGTCTAAATTATAAGGCTCTTAGGAAATGACATAGTTAATTTCTGTAAGCAGATTTTTAATTTTTAGTATTCTTCCTTTCTTTTTCTTGTTTTTTTATGGGGGTGAGGGGTGGGGTCCTCTTGACTATGAATTATCCTGTGTTTCATTGATACATTTTTTATTGATTCTTTAGTCTAACTTCTATTGGAAAACATGTCCTTTGTATTCAATCCCCTAGAATCTTTTGATCTTGAAAGAGTAATTCGAAAAACCATTCCCTTATAGAGGACTGGGGGATTTGGGCTGGATTTTGGAGTCAAATGCCTTGCACCTCCAAGTAGGATATACGGTTTCTAAAGAGCACACTACTCCATTGTCCATTCCATATTGGAGGGATTTTTTTTTTACACCAATCAACTGATCCTTGATCTCAAATTGTGGGGATCAATTATGTAATCACAAAAAAGGACCGAAATATGGTTGTTCTGTTGGCAGTAGTAATATAGTAGGTTGATTAAGAGTTATTCAATTTTATTTATTATTAATTTTTTATGGTTCAACAGATCTCTGGAAATGCTTGTAGGCATCAACCTAGCAGAAGAAGGCATTTTGAGATTGCTTTTTGCTGCGATTTATCTGATGTCTCATAGAAATAGCAATGATAATGAGGTCTCTGCTGCATCAAGGTAATAGTTTTTGTTCTGATTGTTATTCATATTCGTAATTGAGGTTACAGTTTTTTCATGATTAATGAAAGAAATCGCTAGAAAGATACTAATGCATGTCAAATTTTAGGTTTGTGCAAATTTTGCTCCTTTTTAGATTTCATGAACTTATCTGGATCTTAATATCTATGAATTTGTTTGACAATGTTAAAGATTGTTGATTGTACAGAATCGACAATCATATCATTATAGATCACAATTCATCGGCATACATTAAAGTTTTTCAGATTTTGATCTTGTTTCCTGTATACACCCGATATTTTACGTATTTGGTTCTTTATCTGTCTATATTTGGTTCCTTTTGCTCTAAGAATTGTTTGGTTAACTCGAACTTGAAAGGGCTAAAGACTGCAACAAAAAAAAAAAAAAAAAAGAGGAAGAGGAAGAAGAAGACAATGACTTTATAGAAGGGGGTTGGAAGATCATAAAATGAAACAATGCTCAATTAATCTTAATTAGTTGTAAACATTCTCCCCACAGTATAATGAACATTTGTGCATAGGCTCATAAAAAGCCCTAAAAGAGTTCTAGTTAAAATAAGGAAATAAAATCCTTACTAGAATAAAATACTAAATAATATTAATTGATAACAAGTTCTTAACTAATGAAACCTATCCTAGATAATAATTCCTAATATTATAAAATAAATTGAAAATTTTTCTTCTATATTGCATCATCTTCCTTGTTTGGAAAAACTCAACTTTGAGTTTTAAAATGTTTGATTAAAAACCCAAAGTTTGATATGTCAACCTAAGGCTTGAAATCACGTTCTTGGACTTGATAGCAATGCCTTTTGTTATGGGAGGAAATAGTGATGGTAGTATGAAGCTTTTCTCCACAATTGATCAACTTGTATAACTTGCTCTTTCATGATATCTTCAATGATGGGATTGAGTTCCTGGCTTGTTGGGTTTGATTAAGTGGATTCTTAAACTTGATTCTTGACAATAGATCATTAACTGGATTATTGTGGCATCTAGGAGCCTTTTTGAGTTTCCAGTAGCATTTTTTCCGCAAATAAAAGAATGGATATTACTTCTTCATCTTCTCATAATAAAAAATAAAAATAAGGAGATTGAGTGCTATTGTTTACTTAACGATCTAAGCCACAGTTTAGATTGCCCATGGGCCAATAATTTACATCATCTGCTAGATCAGCCATGCTCTACTTAAACTGGACTGGATGGAACTCCAAGTGGATTTCTAGGATTTCTGTTATTTATTCCTGGATCCCTCTTTCCTGTACACCATACTGTCTACTGTCTAGCTTTTGAATAGCTTGTTTCCTTTCTTTTTTTTTTTTCACTTTTTTTTTTCCTTTTAATTCCTTAAATCTGCATCACAGGCTCCTTGCATTAGCCAGCCACTTTACAACCAAAATGATCCGGAAATGTGGGTCGCTCCAGCATAAGAAAGATGCATACGTATTACCGGGTTTTAGGAGGACCTGTTTACTTTCTCTTCCACCAGTTCTCCCACATAAAGTACAGAACAAAATGGGGGACTCAAGAAGTCTTCATGATATGGCTCACCTTTTAGAGATTATTCGGAATCTTCAATATCGACTGAGCTCAAAATTCAAGAAGACTGGCCTTGGATTGGTATGTTTCTGCGTGCTTACAACACACTTTTGAATTGTTTGCTTCTTCTCTGCTGCTAACCACATTATATTTTTGAATGCTATAGCTGGATGGTAGGGAGGAATTAAGCTTGGTGGAGGCAAATTTATCACAGGCCGAATCTCAGCTTTCTATTCTTTCAGCAGATGCTGCATTATCAGAGACACCAAACCAACAAGAACTTTGGGCTTCTGTGTCTTCTGTCGGTTCTAATAATGAGAATCTTGTTTTGATGTATCAGGATTCCTTGGATTTCAGAACTCACTTGGATATAGAAGATTCAAATGGAGTATCTGTTCTTGTGTCACAGGGTGGTAATATGGGAAAGAAAGTTTTTCCATTTGAAAATCCTAAAGAGATGATTGCACGATGGAAATTGGATAATTTAGATCTAAATACTGTGGTTAAAGATGCACTGCTATCTGGTCGTCTCCCTTTGGCAGTTCTACAATTGCATCTTCATCGTTCTAAAGAATCAGAAACCAGTAAAGAAATGCCTGATACTTTCAGTGAAGTTCGTGACATTGGAAGAGCCATTGCTTATGACCTATTTTTAAAGGTAGCTTAATTATGTTTATTAGACAAAGCCAAAGGTGCAGTGATTTTCATTCTGCATTAATCATTCATGATAAACAGGGGGAAACTGAACCTGCTGTTGCAACGTTGCAAAGGCTTGGAGAGGATGTTGCAACCTGCCTCAAGCAGCTATTTTTTGGCACGGTCAGGAGATCTCTTCGACTTCAAGTTGCAGAGGATATGAGAAGATATGGTTACCTGGGAGCACATGAATGGGAAACATTTGAGAAGATATTACTCATTGAGGTACCTGAAATTTATCATCATCCATTCCATTTTAGTGTCGTGGTTTAATTTTGGATTTCAACTCTGATGAGAATTTCTTGTTCTTCTTTTTTACTGGAAAGAGGATGTACCCTAGCAGTAGTTTCTGGAGAACTTTTGTTGGGCAGCAGGAGGCACTAAAGAAAGCTACATCAACTTTAAATTCACCAGCACAAATTAAGCTGCAGCTATTGCCATCATATATGCTTAGCAATCTTACAATTGAGTGTGGTGAAATTGATGGAGTAGTTTTAGGCTCATGGACAAGCATCAGTGGGAACTCTCCTGATCCTGTGGTTGACAAAGATACTGCTCATGCTGGATATTGGGCTGCTGCTGCAGTGTGGTCTAGTGCCTGGGACCAGAGAACCATTGATCGTGTAAGTACTTTAGTTCTTTTGCTTTTCTTTGTACTATGGATTTTTGGAGTGCGGCATGCCATCTGAAACCAGAATGAAGGGATATGAAATCCTGTGCTAAGATGGGACCTGGTCCATGCTAAAAGTTTGAGAGTGATGTCTATGATGTGGCAGTTTTTGTTTCTTTACTGAATATCTACAGCACGTGACCACTATAGTTACTGAGTTATCAACTTACTCCTTTGGATGGTCAAGTAAAATATACAAGGATGCAGGTCGCTAATTTGTTTCACTTGATTCTGCTGTAAAGATGCCAAATTTAGCACTTGTCTAATCCAGAAGAAGTGAAGATTGAACTTTTGGAAATAGAAGGATGTCATTTAGAAGCTACATGTTTTATTTATTACTGTTATTTTTTTGCAAGACATGCAATGTGGAATGGGCTAGTGCTGCAGTTCTTTTCTCATACTGTCTTATGATGTTTGCCTCTTTCCCATCACAACAATGCTTCGCTTGACAAAAATTGAGAATGTTGAGGCATTGGCACTTGAACAATTAAAGGGAATTCAATGGTGAATCTTTTCAGCTGCTATGGCAAATTCAGCTGATGGTTGTCGTACTGTGTTAGCTCTTTAATAATCTTTCCCCATTTTCACTTTATGCTTTCTAATTATCTGTGCTGGATGTTTTATTTGTTACTCAGCTCAAATTGCAGCTATTAGAGGGTTAATTAAAACATCTAAACTTGTAAACTATGAAATAGAATCTATATATATTCAACTTTAAGATTCTCTTTTCTGTTACTTGTGCTCACATCCCTTTTCATTTATAGTTTCTTTAAGGCTTTAATTTGATGATGGGTTTTAATTCTCTCCATAATTTTTTGCTTTTATACAGATAGTTTTGGACCAACCTTTCATTATGGGTGTTCATGTATTGTGGGAATCTCAACTAGAGTACTATCTATGCCACAATGACTGTGAGGAAGTTTCCAAACTTTTAGACCTCATACCCACATCTGTTTTATCGGATGGAAGCCTCCAGATCACTTTGGACAACTTACAGCGTGCTCCAGAGGTTGGATCCAATTGTGAATTTCCTGAGTACAACAGTTACATATGCTCCATTGAAGAATTGGATTCTGTGTGCATTGATATTCCAGGGGTCAAGATTTTCAGGTTTCCTGCCAATGCATTTTGCTCCATGTGGTTAAGGAATTTCATGGAGCAGGAGCTTGCAAAGAAATTTATATTTTTGAATGAATACTGGGAAGGTACTGGTGAGATTGTAGCTCTGCTAGCTTGTTCAGGCCTCATAACTAGCAGGTCTGATAAAATGACAATGGAGGATTATTCTGCTGATGTTTCATCTGATATCAATATCACAGATGATGGAAGGTTTCATGTTGTCCGCATGGAAGCTTTGCATAAATTACTCGTACATTACTGTGTGCAATATAACTTGCCAAACCTTTTGGACCTTTACCTTGACCATCACAAATTGGTTCTAGATAATGATTCGCTTGGTTCATTGCAAGAAGCTGCAGTAAGTTTCCTCATGCCCACTGAGTCTAACTATTCTTTATGTGGTATTTTCTCTGAATCTTTGCTTATGTACAGCTGTGCATTCATATGGGTATTATGCACTTTCTACTCTCTTCTGCTTATAGGTTCATGAACTGCTGTATCTAGCAGCTCTAGTTATGATGTATTATATTTTCACCTATCTGATAGGTTAATGGTTTAATACAGGCGGCATCTAGGTGCTTTCTGTAAAAGCAATTAACTTCTCCCTCTCCCTCTACATATATTTGTTTGTGCGTACTCATTTTTAAAATAGAGAAGGCTATTATCCAGTAATATTCCCAAGCAGTAACATCTTATTCATCTTTCATATCCTGCATTTATTGCAAATGACACCCTGGAAGCTCATACCTTGTTAAATTTTTGCTACGCTAGTTGTACAAGTATGTCAGTTTGAGAGTTAGACAAGTATGTCATTTTGAGTGTTTATGTATGTCCTGTGCGCTTCAATCTCCAATTTAGGAAGGCATCACCATTTCTTTCCTGGGAAATTTATTCATCTGTCAAGCTGCAGGTCCAAATATATAACTTGTTCAGTTGTTGTAGCAAACTACTTTGTTTTTGACAAATAGTGCTATAAAAAAAATCATCTTTAGGCCTGATTAAAAAAAATAGTACTTTGTTTTTACTAGGAAAATTACAAATAGTGTCTTTCCCTTTAGTGGTTCTCAGCTGTGGTGGTTTTGGAATCAATCCTTCTAGGTGACTACTGAGTGGAGTAGTGACCAACCAAAATGCGTGGCTTACATTGGAAAAGATCTCCTGCAAAGAATTGATAAAAAAGAAGCTGTCTGTCTTCAAGTCGATCGTGTGCTGGCAAAGTTGTGAAATCATTGCTCAACTTGTATGATTTATAATTGTCTAGTGGAATCTCTCTGCTTCGTCCATGGTCTTTATGTAATAGACTGAGTGTCTGCATTTGTGTGCATGTGTTTTTGCCTCTCCATACAGAATTTAACAGCTTAGCAGGCAGCATTTATGCCTACAGGACTGTAACTCTTTCCTCTTCCATGATCTTTTAAATTTCCCCAAAATGTTTTTTTCACTAAATCGAGCCTTTCCTATCCAGAGGGGGATGGTATGATTTACTATCTTTCAACTTCCAAATTCAATTTTACTCCAAAATGGGTTATTTTGGTGAATCTATTGTTTAGTTTTGAATAATATACTTCAATGGTGGACTGCAAGAGTTAATTCATCCAATTATAACTTAATTGTGACAAATATTTATATTCTTTCTCTTTATTGTATTGGTTATCATTCTGGATCTTTCTGATATTGTTACTTTATCTTTATTCTTTAACAATTTACACATGCACTGACCTGCTTCATATTCTTTGTTTGATGCTTCTTGTTCAGGGTGATTGTCAATGGGCAAAATGGTTGCTTTTATCTATGATCAAGGGGCATGAATATGATGCATCATTCTGCAATGCTCGAACGATAATGTCACCTAATTTAGTTCGTGATAGCAACCTCAATGCTCTGGAGATCGATGAAATAATTCATACTGTTGATGATATAGCGGAAGGTGGGGGTGAAATGGCAGCTTTAGCAACTCTAATGTATGCCACTGACCCAATACAAAATTGCTTGAGTAGTGGTAGTGTGAAAAGGCACGGTAGCTCCTCAGCTCAGTGCACTTTGGAAAACCTCAGGCCCACTTTGCAGCAATTTCCTACTCTGTGGCGCACTCTTGTTGCAGCAAGTTTTGGTCATGACACAGCTTCTAATTTCTTGGGTCCTAAGGGAAATAAAAATGGTAGGCCAGCCAATTATATTTCTTTGATTTGTTAATCCATGGGGAGAGGAAAATCAGCTGAATGTTTTTGGTTTCCTGTTGCTGATTCTTTTAATTCTTGCTGTTTATGTATCTGGAAATTCAGCTTTAGCAAACTATCTAAACTGGCGTGACAACATCTTCTTCTCCACTACACGTGATACTTCACTTCTACAAATGCTGCCGTGCTGGTTTCCTAAGGCTGTGCGGAGATTGATTCAGCTTCATATTCAGGTTGCTTTTGAGCTCCATCATGTCTCTGAAATCTGCATCTTATTTCTTACTTTTTTGTGATTGATTTCAGCTTTCTTGTCATAAATGAATATATAAATAGGTATCTTACTAGACTTTATGCCATGCTGGTTTCCTAAGAGGTATCCTAGGTCTTCTGAGGACTTACAATATTGTTCTTTTGCTTTGTTGGAAATCCTTACATATATCTTGATTTTTGCATGACATGCAGGGTCCTCTTGGTTGGCAGTCAGTGTCAGGTCTGCCTGCTGGAGAAACTTTGTTGTGCAGAGACTCTGATTTTTTCATGCATGCTGAGGAACATACAGAGATAAATGGTGTCTACTGGGAGGCAACTATCCAGAAGCATGTTCAAGAGGAACTCTACAATTCTTCACTTGAGGTATATATATGTGCGTGTGCACGCGCATGTGGATCATATATGTATATTGTTTTTGAGTCTATAAAATTAATCTTTTTGAAGTCTTTCTAGAGAATTCAACTTTCTCATAGGCGTTGTATCTTGAAATGTCAGTTGCAATTTTTTATGGAACTTTAAAATGGAATCTTTCACTTAATCTGTATGTAGGCAAATTTGCAAAAAAGCAGGAAGCCATTTTCTTTTTAAAAATGCTATTTTCTATATAATGTTTATTAGTTGTTATGTACTTCTTTTCCCTAAAACTGGCTTCTGTATAATGGAATGAAATTCATAGAAGTTTTCTTTTGGAAATGCTTTGTTTGGTACAACAACTATGCTAATGGTAAGAAAGTGAACTGATATTTTATTTTTAGTTGGTTAGAATAGCATTAGGCATTTGGGTTGCAGTCTATAACTTTTGTCTTTTGCATGCACACACATACACTGACTTGAACATGCATGTTATGCTATGATGATTCCCACCCTTTTGTGTTCTTCTCATTTTGGCCACTTACTCATTGTAGCTCCTAGTTTTAGCATTTTCAAATCCTAAATATGAGCCAATGGGAAACGAGACATGAACATCAATTGTTAATGAGTTTTGTTTAGGCAGTCTCATTTGCTGGTGTTGACTAGTTGTTTCAAAGAGCTGTTGTAATGTGTCAAACTTTTTTTTTTTGTTATGCTTCAGCTTTTCTTTCCACCTTTTCTTTTTGGTTCCTGGAAAAAAAAATAGAGAATCTTCCTTTTCATTGACACATCCATTCATGTCTTCTTCATTATGTTTCTCAAGGGGATGAATATCTGATTGTGTTGCATTAAATTCAGGAAACTAAACTTGGGCTTGAGCACCATTTACATCGTGGGCGTGCACTTGCAGCATTTAACCATATCCTTGGTGTTAGAGCTCAAAAGTTGAAATTAGAAGGCCAATCTGGTGCTTCATCTCATGGACAACGAAATGTTCAGTCAGATGTTCAGGCGCTTCTTGCACCTTTGACACAAAGTGAAGAGGCTGGTCTTTCATCGGTAAGGATTAACTGAGTAGAATTGTTTTTTTTCAAATTAGCTATTTTTGGGGCTATTATTTAATGCAATAATAGAAATCTTGGACTTGCAACTGTAAGTGTATGTGTCCACATGATATTAAATGATGGTTATACTAATGATTAAGTTGTAGTGATGCTTTGAGCTAAGGGAGGATTTTCCAGTGATAATCTTCCTGGCTTTTGGCAGCTTGTTATACTGATATCCTTTAGCTGAAAGCGTAGGCTTTCTTTTTCAACCGAGACTGATTTTTCACTACTGTTGGAGTGGATCCAAACTTCCTCGTGCCTTTCACTACCTGATCGACTCAATTCTTGCCTTGATTTTCTTCTTCCATCTGTGCCCCCCAATCTATGTCTCTCATGTACCTCAAACCTTGTTTAATTACAAATGGTTGCCCAGCCTGTCATTACTGGGGCTACCCAGGCCATGTTGCCTATAGTTGTCAGACTGTTGTTATTGTGGATGATGATGATAAAGAAAACACTAACCAAATAGGGTATGGAGAATGGATATCATCATCAACAATAACAACAGTCTGACAACTATAGGCAACATGGCCTGGGTAGCCCCAGTAATGACACAGGCTGGGCAACCATTTGTAATTAAACAAAATCCAGCATGATTTGCCATTTTACACTTGACCATAGATCCCTGAAAAGGTGGAGTTTTTCAGGGTGAGTTTGAAAAATAACATATTTGTGCCACCTCATATCATTACACTCCACTTCCATAAAGAGGCCAACCTTCTTTGCTGGAAGTTCAATATTATAGACTGTCTATAACTGTTTAAAGCATATCACAAGCCCTGACCCCGAGAAGGTTCTTGAACAAAGCAATCTGCCAAGGCTTCTTTAAAATCAGAACTTGCTTATCAAAATTCCAGGGGCCTTCTCAAATACTTTGTGTTTGTCTTCCCTTGAAAGAATTGGAAGTGAAATAATCTTGCCTATCTTATCAATATCTAAACCTCTCAAAGGCTTCCACTCATGTCTCATTGTTGCCTTAAAATGTTGGAAAATTGGACAATCTCTCTGTCCATAATTTCCCAATGAATAGGATGCCTTGTTTTTAGTTGGACAATTGATACCCCATGCTCTTTACCTGTTTTAACATCCTTCTATTTCTCTTTCATGCCTAGAAGCGAAATCCCTATCTGCGTACGATACTAGGGCAAAGCAGGGGATGGTGGTTTACATAAATATAAGAGAAGTCACTCAAATTGGTGCTTCATTTTCTGATGGTTATTTGAGTGTAAATGATTTACATGCTAAAATAATTTATGCCTTGCAATAATGGAGCCAATTCTTTTGTAATGTAGGCCAATTCAATTGATTTTCATTTGCTGTTGCAGACTTACGCATGCAGAAAGCTTTCTGTTAATAGCACTTTTGTTTATCTAACCTAAATGATGCCATGTAAAATATCTTCTGGGAATTGAATTTTCAGGTCATTCCACTTGCTATTGCTCATTTTGTGGATTCTGTGTTGGTTTCATCATGCGCTTTTCTCCTGGAGCTTTGTGGTTTGTCTGCCAGCATGCTTCATGTGGATGTTTCTGCCTTGAGGCGGATATCTTCATTTTACAAATTAAGTGAGAACAATGAGAAATATAGCCAAATTTCACCCAAAGGTTCTGCATTTCAAGCGGTATCACATGGAGGTAATGTGGTAGAGTCTCTAGCACGATCACTTGCCGATGAATATCTACACAAGGATCGTTTAACTAACTCTAAGTTAAAGGGGACTTCAAATTCATTCGCTGGTAAACAATCTTCAAGAGCTCTCATGCTAGTCCTGCAGCATTTGGAGAAAGCTAGTCTTCCACTAATGATGGATGGAAAGACTTGTGGATCTTGGCTACTGACTGGTATTGGCGATGGAACTGAATTAAGAGATCAACAAAAAGTAGCAAGCCAACACTGGAATTTAGTTACACTCTTCTGTCAGATGCATCAACTTCCCTTAAGCACAAAGTATCTTACTGTTTTAGCGAGAGACAATGATTGGGTAATTATCTTTTCCCAACTTCATAGGGGCAAAGAAAATAAAAAAGAAAAATAATGTTTGGATTTGCCTGTATCATGTCCTTCATTTGATTTGTTATGGCATGCTTCCTTCATTTTGATTTAACTAAACTCCAGCTCCTAATCTTATGTTCCCTTTGTCTTCTGCAAGGTTGGATTTCTGTCTGAAGCTCAGATTGGAGGATACCCTTTTGATTCAGTTGTCCAAGTAGTACATATCATTTGCCTCTAATTAGTCTTTGAATCCAGGTTATACTACAAAAGATTCTGATGGAATTTTCCCTATTTATGGTGGTATGATATTATTTTGCAGGCAACCAAGGAGTTCAGTGATCCACGTCTCAAAATCCATATATTAACAGTCTTAAAAGGCATGCAGTTGAGAAAGAAATCTGGTTCTCCAGCATATACATATACTGGGGAAAGTGGGAGTGAAACTCACTGTTTCCAGGAAGACATGCTTATTCCTGCTGAGCTCTTTAGAATTTTAGCAGACTGTGAGAAGCAGAAAAATCCTGGAGAGTCTCTCTTGAAGAAAGCAAAGGAGATGTCTTGGTCAATTTTGGCAATGATTGCATCATGCTTTCCTGATGCGTCTCCCTTGTCCTGCCTAACAGTTTGGCTGGAAATCACCGCAGCAAGGTTATCCCATGATCTAAATGAATAGTGCTTTGCAGATCTATGTTCTTACACCTTTTCAAGCTTTTATATGCTGAAGCATTGTGTTGGAGTCACTTGTATTTTGTTTCATATTTGATATGAAGTTCTTACGAGTTCTGTGCTTCCTCGTGAAGTCATTTTATTGACGAATTATATTTACAGGGAAACTTCATCCATCAAGGTGAATGACATTGCATCCCAGATTGCAGATAATGTTGAAGCCGCTGTGGAAGCTACGAATTCCCTGCCAGCAGGTAGCAGGGTCTTAACAGTTCATTACAATCGGCAGAATGCAAAACGGAGGCGGCTTATGGAGCCAATGCATGTGGATTCATTGGTTGCCATTGATGATGATTCAACTAGTTATGGTGGTGCAACAAGACCTGCTTCCCAAGGCGCAGTTGCTGAAGAGGAAAGAAAAGCAGATTTTGGTGAAAAAAATGTTTCAAGTGATTCTGATGAAGGACCTGTGTCTCTCTCTAAGATGGTGGCAGTGCTTTGTGAACAACAGTTGTTTCTACCTTTGCTGAGAGCTTTTGAAATGTTCCTTCCTTCATGTTCTTTTCTACCTTTCATCCGTGCACTTCAGGTCTAAATAAACTTACGGCCCACTTTTCTCATCCTTGTGATTTGTTGATGTGTAGAAAAAATTATTATCTTAGTAATAGATATTGAATGCCTTGAATATAGAGGTTGACCTTTCTTTCTTTCCCCTTTTTTCCATTTGTCCATCAAAAGGCACATATAGGCCGGATTCCACAGAGGCAGGCCAAAGGTTCATTTTATAGTTTCCTACCATTCACTTGAGGTCCAATGCATCACCAGATTTAGATACTAAGATAATACTAATTGAAGGCTGTCTTACACATGCAAAAGAGAATCTTACAAACTGAAATCTGAACTTTTCATGTTGTTCTCCAAAGGGCTAATTCGTGCTTCTTGTTCTTGTGATCTTTGTTTACTATTTGTTCTCATCTACTTGTCTCAAATGCATACTAAGCCAATGGAAGTTCAATTTTCAGAGAACCAGAATCCTAAGCTTGACTTTTGGCATCAGATTATGTTCATTATGTTTTTTTGTATGTCTTGTTTGCATGGGCATGGAGTAAACTGAGGACCATTGGAAAGCACCTTGAACTAAACAGGATGGGATGGATGGAACTTTTGAAACACAATTAAAAACAATGGGCTTTTTTTTTTTTTTTTTTTTTTTGTGGAGTAACTTTGCTGGCCAACCATATCATGTATGATTATTTTCCTTTTCTTTTCCTTTTTGCTTGTTTGGCTTGAGTTGTGGAAACAATGAGATCATTGGGATCACCATGTTCTGACAGAAACTTAACCTATTTCTTTCCTTTCAGGCATTTTCTCAAATGCGCCTGTCTGAAGCTTCAGCCCATCTGGGTTCCTTTTCTGTCAGGATAAAGGATGAACAAACCAGTATGCAGGCAAACATAGGAATTGAAGGGCGGGCCAGAACTTCATGGATAAGCTCGACTGCTGTAAAAGCTGCCAATGCCATGCTTTTAACTTGTCCATCTCCTTATGAAAAAAGATGTTTATTACAACTTCTTGCTGCTACGGACTTTGGTGATGGCGGATCTACCGCAACATACTATCGACGACTTTATTGGAAAATCAATTTAGCCGAGCCTTCACTGCGGAAGGATGATGCTCTACATCTTGGAAATCAGGCTCTAGATGATGCTTCACTTTTAGAAGCACTGGAAAAGAATGGGCATTGGGAGCAAGCACGTAACTGGGCCAGGCAGTTGGATGCCAGTGATGGACCTTGGAAATCCGCTGTTCACCATGTTACTGAAATTCAGGTATACTCAGGGTTTTCTGTGAATGTGACTAAATTTTTGTATTTTTTCTCATGAACAAGTATTACATGAGTAATTTGTAATACATCTTTCCATGAAAGCAACTTGAATCAAAACAACTTCTCTTCATAATCAGACTCTTACAAGTCATGGATTATATATTTTATCTTGATTAAAAAATTCCATTTGTATACTAATATTCACAAATAAAGTTGATTGAAAGTGCATTTAAATCGCCATAATTACTGGCAAAAAATATGAGAGAGATGATAGCTTCACACTCTTAGGGCCAGTATTCATTTCTTATTTTGGATTGAATAGGTTATTAGGAGAGGAGAAAACGAATATTTTGAAGGATATTAATTAGATTTTTATAGATTAGATAGGTACAAGTTTATTGAGATGGAGATAAATGGAGACTGATTTATATATCTGATTGAGAACTCTTAAATATGAAGAGAGATGCAATAATTAATTAATATAAATTACAACAATTGACTATTCTCAAGGCAACTTAACATACAATTACACATGCACACGCGCACACAATGTTGTAAAATTGTTAAATGGTCTCTACTCAACTAAAGTTTCTCGGAGAATGAGTTGAAGTATTGGATACCAAGTGTTCAAAAGAATCATAAGTGTTTCATCCATGCAATTACTTTGTAGTGATTTTGATTGCTAAAGGTAATTTTTAAACTGTTAAGTACTTTATTTAGGATTACTTGGTAATTGTTTAAGCTAGTCATCATTTGAAATTGGAGGTTTTCTTTAGACATTATTTGTTTTAATGAATTGTTTATGTGTGAATTGATAAATCAATGGATGGGTACATGCCCTCATGCTTTGTTATTTTTAACAATAAATGTTACTCAGTAAGAATATTATTGCACTAGAATGCATGTCCATGTCTTCGATTGAACTAAGTTTGTCTTTGGAAGGCTTTAAAGCAACTGGGCAGTTTCCTTGAATCTACTTCTGTTTGATTCCTTTGGTTACAATGTTAAAAAATTGAAATTGATTATGCATTGATGGGATGAATGCTATTAACAAGCATGACACACTTTTCATGTTCATAATCAGAAGTCCAAGTTTTTTTGATAGTATTATTATGAAACTCTCGATGTCCCAACTTTTCTTGGTCCCCTCAAATTTCAGGCTGAATCCATGGTAGCTGAGTGGAAGGAGTTCCTTTGGGATGTCCCAGAAGAGAGAGTTGCTTTATGGGGCCACTGTCAGACACTGTTCATCAGATATTTCTTCCCTCCTTTACAGGTGTATTTTATTAGCAGCTGTCATCATTGAGAATCATGTTTTGCAACTTGCTACTAATGCCTTGAGATCGTGTGCTTGCACATGATTTGCAGGCTGGGTTATTTTTCCTTAAACATGCTGAAGCTGTTGAGAAAGATCTTCCAGCGAGAGAGCTTCATGAATTGCTGCTGCTTTCTCTTCAGTGGTTAAGTGGGATGATAACTCTGTCCAATCCGTAAGTGTTGAATTACAAATTAAATTTCCATTTCTCCTATTTTGAGGAAGATGTTTGTTTCTGACATGTGGTGATTTTATCAGAGTTTATCCATTGCACCTTCTGCGAGAAATTGAGACTAGAGTATGGCTCTTGGCAGTAGAATCAGAAGCTCAGGCAAAGAGTGATAGAGACTTTACTACAACCACTTCCAGTGGTGATCCTGTTATTGGAAATGCTTCCAATATCATTGACAGGACAGCAAGTTTAATAACAAAGATGGACAATCATATGAATACAATGAGAAGCAGAACTGTAGAAAAACAAGATGCAAGGGAAAATAACTTGGCACAGCACAAAAACCAAGTATCGGATTCCTTCACACAGACAGCTGGGGGTAGTACAAAGACTAAACGGAGGGCCAAAGGCAATGTGCTATCACGACGACCATTAATGGACCCCATAGATAAAAGTACTGAGCCTGAAGATTGTTCCACTAACTTCATTTCTAGAATTGACTTGCCATTGCTAGATGAAAACTTAAAGATAGAAATGTCTTTCTCGAAGTGGGAGGAAAGGGTTGGACCTGCAGAGCTGGAAAGAGCTGTTCTTTCTTTACTGGAGTTTGGACAAATAACAGCTTCCAAGCAACTTCAACATAAGCTGTCTCCAGCACACACCCCTCCTGAATTTAAACTTGTTGATGTTGCTCTAAAGCTTGGAGCAATAACAACCCCTGGTAGCAAAATATCCATATCAATGCTTGATGAGGAAACACGTTCTGTTGTCAAGTCATATAATATATTAACTGAGAAGCATCTCCTTGATCCACTGCAGGTTATTGTCCAAATATCCGATGTTTCTTTTCTCAAATTTGGCAGCTTATCCTTTACAAATATGCTTGTTTATTAATATGAAAATTTAATTTGCTTTGATTTTTCTCTTTTTAAGTGCCTAATTTTGCAGTCCATTGTCGTTGCTAACCATGTCCTTATGTGATGTCTTGTTGCAAAATGGATGCATGGATTGGAATTTTTTACTATGCCAATGAAGGTCTTGGAGAGCTTAGCAACAATTTTTACTGAAGGGAGTGGACGCGGACTGTGTAAGAGAATTATAGCAGTTGTAAAAGCTGCAAATGTGTTGGGTCTATCTTTCTCGGAGGCATTTGATAAGCAGCCAATTGAATTGCTTCGGCTGCTTGCTCTTAAAGCACAAGAATCATTTGAAGAAGCATCTCTCATAGTGCAAACTCATTCCATGCCAGCTGCTAGTATTGCTCGAATTCTTGCAGAATCCTTTCTCAAGGTCTGGCGTCTCTTTTCCCTTGTGTTTCTTTTTTCTTTGACATATTTTATTCTTAAATTAATGTCAGAGGATTCCATCTTTCAAAATATGATGTTTCTGGCTTGATACAAGTTGGTTTTGTAAACTGTTTGATGAACTTGGTATAATAAATAGTTTTGGAGCTTTTTTTTTTTCATGTGTAAATGGCAACGTACCTGGAGATTGCATATCATATTCCTTACCCATTTTTGCATGAAGTTAACCGAGTCCTATGCAATCTAGTACTTGTTGTCTATGATGTAATTTATTTGCCTTGCTGACATATTACAGGGTCTACTGGCTGCGCATCGTGGGGGATATATGGATTCTCAGAAGGAGGAAGGACCTGCTCCTCTATTATGGAGATTTTCTGACTTCTTAAAGTGGGCGGAGCTTTGCCCTTCTGAACCTGAAATTGGTCATGCGTTGATGCGTTTGGTGATTACTGGACAGGAAATACCACATGCCTGTGAGGTATTGTCATTATAAGCGAGTGTTGATAGTATTTCTATGTGCCTCAATGGCAATTATTTTCAACAACCGTTATGACTTTGTTAACGGTCATTCAGTCTATTAGAAGGGACAACTTGATAGCACTTCCTGCTGAAGAAGAAAATGGATGATAAAAAAGGCGAATCTGGATTTTGTTTAATCCTGCTATTGATAATCATAAACTTTCATTTAACTGGGAATTTATTGTTTTAGGTTGAGCTTCTTATCCTGTCACACCACTTCTACAAATCATCAGCATGCCTTGATGGAGTTGATGTTCTTGTAGCCCTTGCTGCAACCAGGGTGGAAGCTTATGTGTCTGAGGGTGATTTTCCATGTTTGGCTCGCCTGATAACTGGAGTAGGAAATTTCCATGCCCTTAATTTCATTCTTGGCATTCTCATAGAAAACGGTCAGCTGGATCTTCTTCTTCAGAAATATTCAGCTGCTGCGGAGACAAATGTGGAAACTGCTGAGGCTGTCAGAGGATTTCGAATGGCTGTTCTTACATCACTGAAGCATTTCAACCCTGAAGATCATGATGCATTTGCTATGGTTCGTATGGTCTTCATTTCTCTATTTTGTGAAGTGAACATTAAATATGGGTTGTGAAATAGTATTATACTAGTTGGTAAGATAATTCAAAGAAAATATTGTAATTCAAGTGGAAAGGATGGAAACGATACAAGGTCAGCCTAAAATGGGTTAGGTTGTAGTAAAAAAGAATTCAGTTTCTAAGCATCTTATAGAGTATATGATTTTAAACAGAGTAATTGTGAGAAGAGAATTGTTATGGCTGACTAATTTTTTTTTCTGATTAAGGCATTAAGCCCTTATTTTGTGGAGTATATGATTATGGGATGCATATGCCGTATTATTAGATTCCTTGGGGATAGGTTTCATATTAGTCTGTTGTTCATGTGTGTTCATGATAACTTGTTCCTTTTAGGACTCCTACATTTAGGAAATGAAATCTCTTGAATACAATATGAAGATATATCATATAAAAATACATGAATGTCACCCTATTATGCAATTCTGTTTCTTTCAGCTTTTCTTGGCGTATTTGGTCTCAGCTCATTTTTTTCATGCACTACACTGGGGACAGAGAATCCAATCTCCTCCTTTTTTTTCTCACAAGGACCACTTTCTGAGTACAAGTGAATGTGTCTCAGGTTGCCACTGCAAGCATGCAGGTTTGAGTGGCAACATGCTTTGGCAGGATAGACACTTTGTTTGACTTATTATCATTTGCATGCTAAGTGGCATGGCTTGGTGCTTTGAGGAGATTTCACTAAGATCCATTTTAAACTGTAAAATCTGGTGATTTATCTGTTTCTTCATTTTGGATAAAGATCGCTCTTCTCCTTTTCAGGTCTATAACCACTTTGACATGAAGCATGAAACTGCTGCTCTTTTAGAGTCACGAGCATGGCAGTCTTCTGAGCAGTGGTTTCACCGTTATGACAAGGACCAAAATGAAGACCTCCTTGAGTCCATGCGATATTTCATTGAAGCAGCTGAAGTTCACTCTTCCATTGATGCTGGCAATAAAACTCGCGGAGCCTGTGCTCACGCATCCCTTGTTTCCCTGCAAATTCGAATGCCAGATTGCAAGTGGCTGAACTTGTCTGAAACCAATGCCAGGAGATTGTTGGTTGAGCAATCCTATTTCCAGGAGGCCTTGATTGTTGCTGAAGCCTATGGTCTTAACCAGCCAAGTGAGTGGGCACTGGTACTTTGGAATCAGATGTTAAAACCAGAACTAATTGAAGAGTTTGTTGCTGAATTTGTGGCTGTGCTTCCACTTCAGCCTTCAATGCTTGTTGAATTGGCTAGATTCTACAGGGCTGAGGTAGCAGCCAGAGGTGACCAATCCCAATTCTCAGTTTGGCTGACTGGAGGTGGCTTACCTGCAGAATGGGCTAAATATCTGGGGAGATCGTTCAGATGCTTGTTAAAGAGGACACGGGATTTGAGGTTAAGGGTGCAGTTGGCCACCATTGCAACTGGTTTCAATGACATCGTTGATACATGTATGAATGCATTGGATAAGGTTCCTGACAACGCTGCACCACTAGTCCTCAGGAAAGGGCATGGCGGTGCCTACCTCCCCTTGATGTGAAAATGGAAGCAACACTGAACTTGATTATGATGGCTGGTGGTGGAAAATATTGGTGATAGCAGCAGGATGCTATATCCTTGTAATGTCTTGTGAAGGACCGGAAATTGACACTGTTGTAAATTAGCTTAGCGAAAGAGTTTGAAAGGGTACTTTACTTTTCCAACTTAGATTGAACAGGCTAGGTGATTCAGAATGGTGGCTTGAAGAAGTAAAGAATATACGTAGGTCAGCTCAATTAGTTTATACAACTGAAGCAGTGTAAATTGGTTTGGTTCTTTTTGCGGTTTGGTGGTGTGCTATTGGGGACATGTTTAGTTTTTATTTTCCTTTTGATGCCATGGGCGAGGCCAAGTCATTTTTGTAACGAATGCACAATATGTCAATATCCCTGGTTCAATATAAAATTGCAATATTTTTAATTTTTTTGGACAATCTCTCGTGCTCCTACAGGTGAACATGTACACAAAACCATGTTGGAGAATTAGCCATGATGGTGAAGGAAAGGGCGAAAGTCCCCCAGAGACGGCCTTGTAGTCAAGATTTCCGCTGTATCAGGCTCAGACCCTGACATGTTTGGGTCGAATTTATAGATGGAGAATAGCTATCCCTTGCTGTGTAATCTAAGGGTCCGATGGACAAGATGAAAAGAAAGGCAGCATCATAAAATTCCACCAAATATCAGTGAAAAGAAATTCTTCTAGGAAATTCTCCACCGTAAATCAAAAAATCTGCTCCACTAATCCCCAAAAAACGGGCAAAGCAAAAATAAAGGACTTTTAACACTCATTTTGATCAAGTGCTTTGCTTTCCACGAAGAGCATTCCCTCCTAAAAGACACGAGGATAAATAACTACATTTAAGCCCCACTTGCATTTCCCGAGTTCTGGTATACAAAAAGGATGGAGATGAACAGCATTCTTTTGTTTTTGGTTCTTTTTTTTTTTCAAGAATGCGGATAAGTAACTTTTCTTTGTAATACTGATGGTTAAGCCTGCCCAGGGGTTGACAATCCATGATTAAATCTCCTTTCAGTTGATTTTGATGAAGCTCGTGTCGAGGGCAACTCTCCCACGCTATTTCCAGGTGCATGGATTGACATTGAACCTGAAAGTCAACATGACAAAGCTGCCACGGGTTCCAAGCCACTCTGGTTAAGCTTCAATCCTGCTTTGGGTTTGGCTGTTGATCAGTTATAGGACGCCTCTGAGCAAGTAACCGCTTTGTGCGTTCCAGGACACCAAAGAAGATTGAGCCACCGATGCCTATCCACAGCACTCTCGGCCCTATACCCTGACATACAGTGCAAAGCAAGAAAAATTACTCTCCTCTCAAGATGTCAAGATTTTTAACCTGAATTGGTAAAAATTCATTCTCACAGCAGTCACTACATATCCCTTCTAATTTAATAGAGCCAAAATATTTCTTCTCTCTTCTTTTTTGAGTGCACATCACGTTCAAACTCAGTTTGCATGGGCAAAAGAAACATTGAAGATTCACACCTTTAGGAGAGCAGTAGGTCCTTCTTCCCTAACAACAGTCGAAACACAGTCAACGATGCCTTTGTACTGGTTTGCTGATCCCTAAAAAAAATAATAACACCAAAAGGCAACTCATAAAATGGCTCAATGATGTGAAGGACAACATGCATGAGTTTTAGGCATACCTGAACCATTAACCTTGTCTTGATCACATCGAGGGGGGTGGTTATGGCTCCAGTTAGTGCACCTGCAAAACATTATTATTCAGAATACAGAGTTATTAAATTAAAATTTATTCATTGTTTTGCTACAGAGTGCAGTTTAAAAAGTTTAATAGAGAACATAGGAAAGAAATAGAGGAAGGTATGGGGAGCATGAAATGGGATTCATATTGACAAACTGTTCTAGAGGATATAAAAGAAACTGCAAACAAATACATTTATTCCATCTCAACTGTGTTCACAAGCAGTTTTCCACTCCAACTCATGTCAGTCAGGAGCTATATGACATATACAGCTATCACATTACACATGGACAACTAGTACATTGTTTTGCCCCTTTTCCTTCTTAAACACTCTTATTTTTAATCTAATCATTAAATTTTATGTAGTTGGTATAAATTTCCTCAACCAAGCCTTTGATAAGATACCCAAATTCAATGAGAAGATGAGTATCATATGGAGGAAATGAAGGCAATTCACATATCTGGACTTCAATATTACCAGCAAAAGCACCAATCGCAGCATTCTCAGGATCATTCAACTCTCTTTGTGCCTGCCAAGAGAAGAAGAAAGTGTACATATAAATTTAAATACTTGGGTGTATACATATTCATGTACACTAATTCTATGGCCACATGTTGTGCACGTTTAAGTTCATATTCACATGGTTATTTCTTATAGGTAGCAGAAACTATACTATAGTTTAAATTTATAAAATTTATTAGTAATTGATTATTCCAAACATATCATCTTTTCAATCTTCATCACTCAAGAAAAGAAACTAGTTTACCACCTTCCAACAGTCAATGTTTCAAGGAAAGAAGGCAATGGACAAAGTCACACAAATCAATGCAAGAATCTAATTTATTTAACTCATTATGTTAAGTCAAATCACTCTTGAACTCTCATAACTTTTGTCAAATAATCAATTCAACCCTATAGCTTAAGCTTTGCATGGACCCACACTATCTTGTGCTATTAATTAATTTTAATTAGAGGAGAGAATGAGGGTGGTGAGATTCAATTTGGTCATCAAGACTATGATATCATGTTAAAAAATCTTTGTCTAATTGGGTTAAAACAAATAAACACCACTCTCTCACTTCTCTGATTATCTATGTTACATAGATATGAATTGGTGACAGGCAAAAATCTCTGAACCAGGAACAGAGCACACAAATTGTACGGATTTCATCATGAATTAAAAACAAAGAAGCATCTGAGTAAAATAGCACAAAGTAATTGAAGGATTGCACAAAAAACTGATGCTTGGTGAAAGCATACGGCCACTCTATAACCAATCCGTAGCTGCTCATAGATGCAGAATTGAATTGCATCAAATGGCAAATCACGCAGCAAAAAAGATCCATATCCCTGCACTCTCAAAAAGAAGTTGGAAGTCAGTACTGCATAAGGATTTATGAAGTATGATGGTAAAGGCATAATAAACAGCCAAAAATCTTTAGTCTGAAAAAGAACCTTCCTATATTTATCATAAACAAAGCAAATCAAAACTTTAAATTTGCTAATTCAGAGAAATAAAGAGATCTAAGATAGCAAACATACACAAGTATCTCAGGGTTTTTATAGGGAGACATAACATACCGCATAAAAACCCTTAAAACCTTCCTTAGAGACAATAAGACGGACAGCATCGGGGGCTGAGGTGAATTGACCAGTCTGCATCCTTTGCTTAACGACCTGAGGATTATTTAATTTGAGTAATAATGGCATATATATATATATATATATATATATATATATAAGGATGCACAAGTTAACAATATATACCTCTGTTGGAACACGAATGAGAGAAGCAGCAATCCCTCCCACAGCACCCGCAGTCTACATAAAAGTCAACAACCTTATAGCTACTGCAAGAAAAGAGTCTACATAAAAGTCAACAACCTTATAGCTACTGCAAGAAAAGAGTATTCATAAACGGGAAAAAAAAATACTTCGCTGTAGACAACCTTAGCTTAAAAATTAAAAATTTAGGACAGTTGCGTTGCACTGGTAGATAATGATCTTGACAGTTGACACTATCTGGGTGGCTGGTGTGATAGATGATGTAAATTATATTCCATGATGGAATAATAAAGAATATAAGACATCATACAATTGTAATCCTGTGAGGAAATGAGGAGAGAATGAAGGAACAGTGCACCATATTGTATCTAGAGCTTCAACCAAATTAATTAATTAACACTTTGATGACAGATGCAAGCTTTGCAGCGTGACTGAGCTGTGTAAACAGACCTACAAATTGGAAGGCCTATTTGCATTCTGCATTGAGCATGCACCCAAGCCAATATTCATACCATGACAGAAAATACTCAAAATTGAAAACAGAATCTTACCAGATGAGCTACAGCACTAAGATTTTCAGGAAACGTCTTCAACAATTTCTGCTTGGTAGGCTCGTATACTCCAACAAATAACGCAGAAGCTCTGGAATAGAAAAGAAAATAAAAAGTAGAGAGAGAAACAATACCAACTAACTGGGAAACAAAAGCAGGCATGGATACAGGGAAGAAAAGAACTTCATAGTAACCACATATTAAATTTTAATTGATCGGGTCATGTAACTTCATCCAGAGTTATTTTGTTGATCATTCACAAGACAATAACAGTTGAGAACCTCCTATGAAATTATAATTATGTTTTCCACTTCTTGTCTGCAGTTGATTAGATTTGGAAGCGAGGACACTGAGAGTTAATTATCAAAATTTAACAGGAGTAGTGTCTAAACTCAATTCCTTAACCTGCCCGTAAAGAAGAAAAATACTACTCCATTTGGAAAATGAACACTCTGCGTGGAGGAGTATGCTACTTCCTGCACCCTAAAACTTTTTGAGTTCATCAGAAAATTGAAGCATGAGACTATAAGCTTATTCATTCATTTTGATTAGCAGTTTTTAACCATAACAAAAATTAGAATGTGAGCTTTTGTAATTTTCAATTGTAAATACTAAACAACGACACTACCAGAGGCAGACATGGATAGAGGGAGACAGCATGTGCACAGAGTCACACCCACCCCACCACACAGGTATTTCAGATTTCATCAACTTTCCTACTGAACTAGTGGAATTAGTTTTTTTAATGAATCATGAATAATCGCAAAATCAGCCAGGAACATGTCAAGCTTTTGAGCTTGAAAGCCTGTTAGAGTGCTAGCGTGCTGGAGCACTAATTCTCCAATGTGCATGATCAGTACAAGAATACTGAACACAGTGGGAGATGGCTAGCATGCTCATGTATACGCGTATATTGGAACAATGAACTCGGGAACTTTCATGCTGCAAAAAGTACTTACGGTAAGACACCAGCTAGATTTCCAGCCAATCCAGAATAAAGACCCTTTAACATTATTTTTCCACCACCACGAGCCGCCTGTAAACAGTAAATTTCAAAGCATTCTTGTTATTATTCAGTGCAGATGGAATAAATACATAGTAAATTGTCAAAATTAAGCACCCAAGAGAATCTATCAAACCATAAGGCAAGGTAAGAATTTAAGAAATTAGAAATGAGATAGTAAAAACATAGTATTAAGAAAGACAAAGTACAATAATATCCAAAACAAACATTAAACAAAGAGAGACCCTGCCTGAAGTCTTGTCTTTATGGTATCAATAGGATACAATGCAGTTTCAACAACAACACCAGCTGTACCTCCTGCTATAACTCCCTCTGCCAAAAATTTAAAGAATACACACGCATATTTTATATGAAAAAAAAGGGAAAAAAGAAGAAGAAGATATGATAGCGCACAATTAAAGAAACATACCGAATAAAATACGCAAGAAATCAAATGGGCTATCTTCTTGAGCATTGATTGATGCAAAAGGCTTTGCTTTCTGCATTTTCAAAATAGGTGCATCTGCAAAACCAAAAAGAACAAAGCTTTCAATTCAATTCATGTTTCATTCTGCTTAATTATTAGATAAGTGTAATAGCAAAAGGGAAAAAAAAAAAAACAAAAAGTAGGTACCTAAATGGGGTTTTGAAGAGGTTTTTGTGTCCACAGCTAATGTTAAAGGACCCATTTTTTTTGTTTACTAAAAGAAACTAGAACCTCACTTCACTCTCCACAACCAAAAGACTATGAAATCAATTGATTATCGATACATGTGACAGAGAGAGGAGGAGAAACTAAAGAGAAGGGAAGAAGTTATGAAGGAGCAGTGGCTCTGGTCATGTCTGGTTGAAAACCGTGAGACAGCCAGAGATTGAGGGAAGCATTTGTTATAGGTGGCAAATATAAACTTATATGATATAACTCCGTCCCTAAAGTTTAGAAAAAAAAATACCAGTCCTTTCAGGTCAGAAATTATATATTCAATCCCTATATTCATAATAATTAATAACATAGACTCCGTCTGCCATTGTGTTCTGACTGCGGGTTTTTTTTTTTTTTTTTTAAATTAGCTTCAAATTATTTTCAGAGTTTTTGAGTTGTTTTAATGTTCTAATGCTAAAAATAAATTTAAAAATTAAAAAAAAAAGATATTATTTTAATATATTTTAAGCAAAAAATACTTTAATTACATTAGCTCTTAGTCTTCTTATTTTATGTTTGTTCCATTTATTTTTTATTTTGTATTTTGTATATTTAAAAAATAAAAAGATAAATAGGTAAGATAGGGATTTTTTTTAATTAGGAAAGAAGGCGTTTTGAAGAAAAAGAAAACTAATACGTGGTCATCTCTAATCAAGTAAATATTGTATTATTTTTAAAGGTATAAATAAACAAATTAATTAGTTTGATTAAACTATAGGAATTAAGTGACAATTGAGTCTTTGTATGGATGAAGTGAATTCTTGCGCTGAAGCCCAAATATGAAATATCATTCCCATATTTGGTCATAGGCACAAATAATATCTTCATAGGCGCCATCCATAAAGAAAGATGACAATTTACTCCTATATACTCCCACGTTTGTGAATTTTATATTTAAGATTTGATTGAAGTGAGATTTAATCTCGGTACATGAAAGCTCATTTAAGGATATTTTTACTATTAATTTAACCCAATAAATACCATCTTTTTTTTCTTACAAAAGAATTTTAATGAAAAAAAAAAGTATAATTCGCAATAACCCTCTTACACAAACCATTTCAAAATTTAAAAAAAAAAAAAAAAAGGCTTTGAACAATGTTGAAGTCGGAGACAAGATCAAAGTTACAGTAGCCCTTAATGCTGATGTTTACGAATCATCTTCCAAAAACCCCTCTTCGGCTGTTGGAAACGAGCTTTCTTGTTAAGTTTTAATAGCACTTATGACAATGTTACGTTTACATTTCCAGTATTGCAAGACGTTGAAAAGACTTAGGACAATGATGGAGTCGGAGACAAAATCAGAGCTACAGAAGCCCTTAATGTTGATGTTCATGAATCATCTTCCAACAAACCATCCGATAGTAATTTCTGTAACAACATAAAAGATATCACGATTCATATTGTGAAGCGTCAAAATAAAGCTTCCTTTTTTGTTAATTATATATCAATTTCTTTGTCTTTATCTAAACCAAGGCTTCCCGTTTGAATATGCCTTCTTTGATGGTAATAACATAAAAATTTCTGATAAAAATGTTTTATATAGCAATGTCTTTCGATGCAAATTATGATACTCTCGTTTGGACATTTAAGAAGAACAGTGTTGGCGATTTGAAGATCATAATGGGAGAAGTTGGTTGGCCTACAGATTGTAACATTAATGCCGGCCTCGAATGAGCCAAAACGTTCCATGACGGTCTTTTTAAAAAAAGAAACCCCTGTGCGAACAGATTAATTGGATGTGTATCTCTTTGGTCTAATCGAAGAATCAGAAGAGCATTGCAACAGAACATTTCGAGAAACATTGGGGGCTCTTTCGCTATGATGAACAGTTAAAATTTCCACATATTTATCTGGAAAAGGTGATGAAAAGATGCTAATAGCAGCATATGGAGTCAATTACATGCCATCTCAATGGTGTGTGCTTAATGAGGAAAATAAGAACTTGACCATGATACAGTTGAAATCAGCCATGCCCTGCTCTCTGGCTGATTGCAGAAGATTGGATTGTGGATCATCATGCAACAAACTAGACTTTGATGGCAATGTTTCTTATGGTTTTAATATGTACTTCCAAGTGCATGATCTAGATGAAGGGGCATGTGATTTCAATGGATCAGCAATGATGGTTAAAACAAGTGCCTGTCGAGGAGATTTCCATTTCCCATTGCAGCTTGTGGGTGCTGGAGAGAGACTCAAATTGGCATATGAAACAAGCATCATTTCTGGATTAATGTTGGCATTTTCACCCTGATGTAATAACGCAATAGCCAATTTACAGCATTGGTATTGTACTTTTTTCTTATTGGTTCATTTATTTATTATTAATACTTTTCATTGGCTATATATGATGAGATAATTCTTCTAATCTTTTATCAGGACTCCAACTGGGAGCATGAGTGGAATTCGATCTCTCATCTCTGGCTAAAACAGTAGAAAGAGGTTTCTTTAGCAGTGTAGTTTTTACCAGTACCAACCATTCGATCTCTAATCTCTGGTTAAAACAGTAGAAAGAGGTTTCTTTAGCAATGAAGTTAGTTTTAACAATACCAACTATCTGCATTTCTTTTAGAGATAGATTTGTATTTAGCATTTGATTTTACTGTTATCACTTGTCTGCATTTCTCTTAGTGATAGATTTACATTTAGCTTTTGAAACTTTTAATTTACATTTTTGAGTTTTGTATATTAAACTAATATGCAAGAGTTTGGTGTTATTTCTGATTAAAATCTGATTACGTGCGTGTATAAGATGATATACATACATATATATATATATATATATATATAAACAATATTATAGTTATATAATGGCCACTGGTTACTTGGGAAAGAATATTGCAATTGGACTTGCTTTTATTTATTTTTGCACCATATTATACACTGTCACCAGTTCTTATGTGATCTTTCAATAGAAAATTCCATCTTCACAACTACATACCAATCTGCAGATGAGTTGCCTCATCTACCTAATGGTGCTGCACTCATAAGTTCATGACCCATCCATGTCCGATTGCCATTGAATCAATGGTTGAAATCAAAACTTCCAGGCATAACTATGTGGAGGTCCATTTCTGGTCTTTAACATCAATTGCAGAGTGCAAACTTGAGCCCTCTGGAAGTCCTAGCGGAGGATCTTGGCATGAACAATTGTCAACTGTAAATAGCTCCCATTCTTTTATTCCACATTTTTCCAAGGCAGAAGCAAGTCTCTTGCTCTCCTTTTCATCAGGGTAGGCTCCATCTGGACTAACAAGCACTGCTCCTGTATATGCCTGTCCTGCAACTCGAGCAGCCCCATTGTAATGAAACAGACCCCAACTAAAATCATCAGAGACGTCCACAATCGTCCAACACTCATTGGAAACAACACCATTGTCCAATACACTGAAGTAAAATGTTCCAGGAATTTTGTCTCTTTTGACACGATACTTCCTTCTCCTCCAAACTACCTTACCCTCTAGAGTTTTAACTTGGAAAACTGGCTCGTACCAAAATGAACCTTTTGCCTTTCCTCTGTAGAACAGCTGGTACTGGCATGGAAATTGATCATAAGCTGGGTTCTGTCCTGCAATTACCCGCCAACTCCAGTCCAGACTCCCCAACCAACCCACAAAAAGATCCTCTGCAGTTTCATGACTTAAGTCCTCCCCTCGAAACCTGGCCATGGGAGGCACAAAAGGTTTTTCAGGGATCTTCGCATCCAATTCAAGACAATTGTTCTTCTGCAGCACACAAAGAGAAAATGCTTCCAGGTTTGGACTTTCGTAAGAAGCAATACATCTATAATTACACACCTGATCGACTGGGCTGCATTTGTTCAAGCATTGAAGAGCTTTCCTGCAGTCAGGATCCAATAGACAATTTAATATCTGAGGCCCACAATTCTTGACCATGCAATTCAAGGTGGAAAACCCTTTTGATCTCAGGTTCTTTAGGATTGGTACAGGTCTTATATAAGCATTGATTATTACCAACAAGCAGAACCTGATGTCATCCGAATTATGTCGCTTCCATGCGTCTGATACAGTCTGCACTACATCCATAGAATCACTGGCTTTCTTCGACAGTGAAATTTCAAATGTTTTTGCAAATAAGGTCCCACTGGTCTCATTCTGAACATAAGATCCTCCTAATTTGTTCACTAGATTCGGAGATGAGTCAAAGCATACAATGTTTGGAACATTTTTGCTTTCGGTTTCAATCCACTTCACTGATTCTTGATCCGTAACGGCCACTATCAGCAATATATCTGCACAGCTCAATGCCTTTAGTAGAATCTCGGTTTGATCCTTGGATTGATACAAGTCATCAGTAAACACCAGCATATCATATCCTTCATCAACCCACTTCAATCTTTTTGCCTAGTAACGAAAAGAAAGAGTTACCAAACGAGAATGCGACCTTGCAAAATATATAAGACATGGTATTTCACTATAAAACCAACAAAAAAAAAACCATACGTTTTTGGAGATAGCATTCTTCAGTATTTCATTACTAAAAAAAAAATCCACAAAATAACCCAAGGGATAAGGTCTAGTGATCGGGTCCAAGGTTTGCTGCCTTAAGGTCATCCATTCAAGTTTCGGAGGGCTACAGCCAGTAGGATTTTCCTCCAGAATCCTCTAGCCCAAGCATTGATGACATTGCTTAACTAATCTTGGGATGTAGACTTTGTCCAACGCAAGCTAGCTAATCCAAGATCGGACTTGACCGTTAAACGAAAACATTTACATCCACACAATTCCAGCAATTCCCATATCAGAGAAAGCATGACAACCCATCCTGAATAATCATTTTGTATTATCATATAATTGATGCAAAAGGGTCATGTAATTATCAGGAAAATATTAACAATCTCTCATTAAAAAAAAACGAATTATCCAAAAGTCTACCATTAATTTCCATTATACAAACACATGTAGTTACATCTGAAGGTACCCTGACCACACAGTGAAGTCCATGAACGAGACTAGACAGGTATGGATATGCTACCTAGTAGTTAGCTGAAAGTATTTTTAGCACTGATACTTACAGTATGGAGCATGACCTCTTCCCAAGGAGTGCGTTTTAAAGGGCTGATGCTTCCTGCGCCAACAATGGTGACTATTCTCACTGGCGGGTCAGGTTGCTTCTCAGTCACCGCAGTTCCGTGCTCCAAAACCGCGGGAATTTTAGTTTCTGTGGGCTTAATTGTTTTTTTGGCGCGAAAAGACTGAGAAACCTGGAAATGAAGTGGAATCCGGGGGTGGTGAGCCGATGATAGACCGGGGATGGAGGGAATGAACCGGCGGCTAGGTTGGAGACCAGTTTTAAAATGGAAGAGAGGGACTGTTTCTAGAGACATGGTTAGTGACGGTGGTTGAGGTTGTGGACCGCTGTCTGTCTGTAGAGGACTTTATGTCCTATGAAATATAAATAGACAAAAGAAAAAAATATTACTCAAAAAGGAAACTATCCAACAATATAAAAAATGGTTTCATGTGGGTTTGGAAAGTTTAAATTTAAGCTGCCAGAGAGTTTCATATTTGAGTTTCCTTGTTGATTTTAGACCATGCATATGATTAAGTTGTTAAAATTAAAATTCAATGAAAAAGAAAAATATCTGTCCTTTTAAAACAATGCTAAAGATAAATTTATTCTCCTCTTGAGAGCAATGTTCCTCAATTTATTATTATGGATTCACACCATAATTTGCTTTTTTTATTTTTCTTTTTTCAATTATTTTTATTTTTTAAAACTTATTTCTTATACATTGTGTTCCTCAATTTCACTAAACCACTTCCTTCTGATTGTTTATTTTTATTAATGTCTAGTGGTTTTAAAAAATAAAATTATTAAACCCAAATGGGTCATGAATCATCATGCTAGATATATATCATGATTTACCTCTGTTTTTTAATTTTATAGTTTAGTCTTTAATTGACATTAATAGTTTTTTCTTTAATTTAATGACACGTGTGATTTTATTTATTTATTTATTTAAATATATGTATTAACTTTTCAATTCATAATTAAATATATATTTTTATGTAAAAAACACATTAGAAATGTCTACATATTAATGTTTTATGTTAAAAGATTTTTTATTTCATTAGTGGTAAAATACGAGTCATCTAACTAGATATTTTTTTTATTTAATATTGTTCATTTTAGTTTTATTTTCAAATAAAATTATGGAGATAATTTTTTAATATTAGCAAATGCTTGTTTTGTGCAGCACATTATAGTCATTCATTTTATATTTCACTTGATTGTTACTATCATCTATTTTTATTATTATATAATTAAATAAAAATTATATATTTTTAAGAAAAACCATTTAACCCAACTCCGGATCACATTACTTGACATGTTAATCTAAATTGAACTATGTTAGCTTGAGATGTCATCACCTCATTAATAAAAAAACACATGGAGTCTTTAAATTTTATTTTAAATCAAATCGAGTTTTGATCAGTTATTCAACCTATTTTAGATATGATATTTTTATTTATACATGTCTGTCAATTTTATGTTTTATCTTTTAGTTGTTGTTATAAACTATTTTCATATTTATTTGTCGATATAATTCCCTGACTATTTTATTAAACATTTGCATTAAATTTGTTTTCATGGCTAAATATTTTTCACTCCTTGAAAAACACATCGGCAATACCATGACATTTTTTTTTTATGTATTTAAAAGATTTTTGGTCTGATCCGTGGTGTAGAGCAAGTTAATAATCTAGTTTCATTTAACTAGTTTCACTTTTTAACAGCATGGATGTTTTTCCAACACCGTATATATTTATTTCATGAATTTCCTTTATAAACATAACATTCTACAATGTTGTTTGGTTATCAAGAATAAATGTTTGAAATTGGGATGAGAATGAAGAACACAATGATATTTTAATTTCAATAATATATCTGGAATAGTGACAATGAATAAGAATGAAATTTAATTTTTTAACACCTAATTTAAAATGACAAGAAATAATAATTAAAAAAATATTTTTTTATCAATAATGACATGGTAAAGGATATGGTGACATAAACATTGTATTATAACAATAATATATTTTTTAAAAATAATACAACCATCAAGAAAATGGTGATAGAATAGTGATGGTGATGATGAAATATGGTTAAATATTAGTGATGTAATAAATATGAGTTTTTTCTTAAAAAGAAAAATAATACTAAGATGATGATAATGATAATGAAAATAACCAATATAAAATCATAAAATTAATATCTCATTCTTTAAAAAGATTATTCATGATCCTTGTTTTTAGTCCTGCCTCTCACGTGAAAACAACTTAAACCATGTTTTTTATTAAACTAATGGTTCTTTAAAAACATTTAAACCATGTTTAATTTCCATTCTGACTCTTTGGTCCTATTTCCCTTTCATTCCTTTTTAATTAAATACTTACAATATAAGAATAAAACTTTCATTTTCATTTCCATTGTTCTATTCTTCTTTACCAAACAATACTTAAGTTTCCATTTGACACAATTATGGTGAAATCTTCCCCATAAATCCCGGGACAAAATAGATTAAGCAAAAATCATAAATTTACTCGCCATTACTCAATATTGGAATATGCCCCCCCAAGAAGGAAAAGGAGATGTTTTAAATCATATTTTTTAAATTTTATTTTTATTTATTTATTTTTGTTTTTTAAAAGTATTTTTAAAAAATTTTAAAATTTAATTTTTTTTATTTTAAATTAATATTTTTTGATGTTTTTATATTATTTTGATATGCTAATTTTAAAAATAATTTTTTAAAAATAAAAAAGTATTATTTTAATATATTTTTAAATAAAAAATATTTTAAAAAAAGACAAGAAGTCATTTATACCGCCTGGTGCCATGTTTTTATTTTTTCCAGAATGAGAAAAAAAACACCCCGACTTCAAATCAGATCCGGCTATGCAAATACTGCTTTTTTTTTTTTTGATTTACGTGGGTGTCCGGACCAGCTTACGTGCACCACGACTAATCCCACGGCTCACTGAACATCCTGCAAACCCAGTAAACATGTAAAGCAACGCAGGGGTGACAGGCATGCACGGTAAGGTTTGAACCCAGGATGCAGAGGAAGGGAACAAGTCCCTTCAACCGCTGGGCCAAAACCTCAAGTGCACAAATACTGCTTATTTTCTATGCATAGAAGTGGCCTTTCCGGGGGTGTCAACCTGTTTTTTTTTTGTTAAAATGTTAATTTTTAATTATTTTTTTTAATATTTTTAAATTTTTTTAATATAAAAAAATTAAAAATAAATAAAAATATTATTTTAATATATTTCTAAAAAAACAAAACATTTTTAAAAAATAACTACATGTAAAAGTTGAATGAGTCTTCTAGCTATATTGTCCCTTGCGAGTTCACCCTTCGAAATATTTTGAAAAATCTTCTTTAGCATTGATGCCCAGACTAAAACACGTGGAACTCAAATGGCACAGAACTAGTGAAAGAACAAAATGAGAATAAATATGATATGAGTAAACAGACGCCTCTGTTTTTTTTTACTGAGAAAATCACTGTAGCACCTAGATGTCTCACCATGACTACATGTCAAGCAAATCATAAGCATTACAGATAAGTTACAACAATTGTTTAGTTCAGTATGGCAACAAAAATGGTGCCAGGGAATTCCTTCTAGCAGTAAAACTGCAAAAACACAAACACTGCAAGTGGAACAACCACTAATTTTATCCAAATGGTGAACTAGTTATTTGACTCCTAGACAAATGCAGCATCCGCATGATCCATTGCCTTCCCAGGTTGCAGCATTTAAGCTGATCAGTGGACTGTAACTATATATAATGCTGTCAAAATTTACTTTCTAGGTTAAATTTTGTAAGGGTATTTCATCACAGTACAATACACTAAAATCTGAGCTGGTGCTTTATTTCTTGTATGAGAATTCAGGTTGAAACTCCTCCTGAAACCATTCCCGGGACTTGGTTTTCGCTTCCAATACGACATCATCAAGAAATATCCTTTGTGGAAATTCATCTGGCACAAGACTCTGATATGTTTCAAAATGTTCTGCAGCTGCTTCTTTTCTACCCAACAGACTGTATATTATTCCCTGCCACAAATTCCCATTACTGGTTATTGATAAAAGTAAAACTGTAATATTTAATTCTTTATGCTACAACTCCATTCTGTTAATTGCATTCTTGCGCAATTAGAAATCAATATTTGCCATAGGAGATTGAGGATTTACACAAAAAATGTTCTTCTCCAAATTTTGTGGAACACATAACAACTCAGGAAGAGCCAAAAATACTGTATTTCATCAGAGTATCAGTAAACATGCTTGCTGCTACTAGTTATATACAAGGTTGTTTATAACTTAGAATGAAACTTGACTGGTGCTCAGTAAGAAGTAAGATTTAAGGGTGCAGTGTCTCTTTCAGAACTCTCCACAGAATATAGACAACCATGCCGTCATAAGCAACAAATTATGGGCACCTGAAATTTGATATAAATTAAAGGCAACGTGCTTCAAGATAAATGTAAGAAAATTATGAGCAGATTTGAAATCTTTGAAAAATGGTGTAGCGCCTCAAACTTTAAGCTCAAGAAAAATGAAAGAATCAATTTATGTTACCCATTTGCAAGCATGAACACACAATTGAAACAAGCTTACCTGGCAAAGATAAGGCCGAAAATCTCGTGGGTTGTCACTAACCAGATCTTGAAATTTCTTCAAAGCTTCCTCCAATTCCCCCTGCAAAGTATGCAAGTTTTAACATATTAAAAGTGGGAAAATCAATTCGTTGACTTGATCCATTATCTACCAATCAATATCTTTCCGTTTTTCCAGTTCAATGTCTCTTATTAATGCCCTATTTTCAAACATGCATTTGCACAAAGTATAGCGTGGAACAATTTTTACGAGGCTTAACACTCCTCATATCCCACTTGACCTTGGAAAAAAAGGACTAGCTGATGGGACTCACCTTTACAACAAGCATTTGTGCAATTAGAATTCTAATGTTTCTCTCCTCAGTGACTCTTTTTTCATGACGGGCAACTTCCAGAGCTTTATTCAGCATCTCAAAGACAGCTGGACCTTCAAGACTTTTGTGCATCACCAATGCCAGACCCTGCACCAAACAGAGAGTCAGATACTACTACTAATTGCCAGTGACGAGAAAGAACACTAAAAAGTCACAGATGTTGGTATCAACATAGAAATGTGATGGCATATTGATGTGCTAGTTATATAGAAAAAAGTTCTATAAGAAATCCTATACCACCATGCAATTCATGATTCAATCTCAGTGGCTAGGAATGGAGCTACTCAATAAGAGTATTTTGATAAATATTGAGGTCTTGTCGAGTTGTTCATGGCTTTCCATCAACCAGTAACCTGCACTAGTGAAATCTGATGAAGATGACACATTAACATAATTAATAGCAACACAAGGGACTATGGAACCCTTGATAAGAAAAAAAAACAAAAAGAATTTTCTTATAGTTGTTCGAGGAATGAATTTCCATTCTAATTGCCAATAAGAAAGCTAATTATTAGTTGAATCCCTTGATAGCAGGAGCAATAGAAATGAAATCTGATACTCCTGGAATTACTGAAAACTCATTCCCAAGCCAAATCCTTATTTTCAGTTTGCCCATTGTACTGTAACCAAATAGAAATGAAACAATGATAAGAATACCAATGGTCAAGAAATCAGAAAGTACCAAGCTCATAATCATCTGCCACAGACACAAAGTAGGCGTGCTGGTTTAACTAGGAGATGAGTTTCGACAAACTGTGGGACTAAATTCAAACCCAAGGAACTATAACTGGCAACAAGAAAAATGAAATTTGATCACTTGTCATTAAACGATGTTACTGTAAAAATCTAATATAGTAATATTTAAATTATATTATCAAAAAAGTGATTTTCAACAGATATCACTTCAGTGGTCTCTAAAGATCCAGTTTTATTGAATTGCTTCCAAACACATCCATCCTTCCTAAAGATTTCTCCCCTAGCCACCTTTCTAACGGTGGCAAATCTTCAAAACAAAACATGCTGAGGAACTTGAATAACGAAAATTGGAACTCAAGAAAGAAATCTAGGTCACAGCCAATTGTATTGAGAACAACATGTTTGACATGACTTCTAAACAAATACATGAGGAGAAACTATGTATAAAACAATACTACCACAAAGACTTCAGAAAGTAACACAGATTGGAATGGCTCAACGGTTCCATGCTCAAGCCTTTGCATCCATCGATCAGTAGCGTCTCTGTTCCCATAATGAACAAAGGGTAATGTTAAAATTAAGAAAAAGCTTTATGAGGTCAATTACAGAAACGGCTGTATATCTACTTGTACCTTTTCAAACTAATCACCTATCCCTCTAGGAAGCAATTTTTTCTGACCAGATTATTTATTCACCCATATTTGAACTCAGTTAGTAGTCAGCCTCCATAACTTTCAAAACAGATAGCTAGAGCAAATGCTCTTGTGCAACTCTGTGATCATCTCAGCACTCGTACATGTAGGCATTTAATGAAAAAACAAAAGCACACAGACCCAAGGTTATTTTTCTGCACACACAGCTACTCTTTTGCAGGAAAAAAAAAATTCAGAAGACAGGAATACCGGATCAAGAATCATACGTGCAAAGCTCTAAGCAAAAGAGGTCTCTCTATCAAGATTTCCTTGAACAACGTTTTAGCCTTACTCAACTGCCCCATCATCTCATAACAAAGTGCCTCCAAAAGCCTCCATTCAACTTGCTCAGGCTCTATATCAATCAACCTCTCGACATACTTCACAGCCTCTTTAGTCTGTCCTCTCCTCATTTTCCCATACACAACGACCTTCAATGCCTCCACATTCCTTGGCTCCATCTCCAAAACCTTCTCAAACATCTCCTCATCCTCACTTTTCTCCATATGGGCATCTCTCTTTTCCTCTAAATTCACACTAGAACCAGTCGTTTGAGCAGGAAGCGCCAAACTTTGCCTAGTAATTAAACCAAAAGAACCAATAAAAATGAATGCCCCAACAAGGGAAACCAAAACCTTCTCGGACAAAAAATTGGTGAATTTGTAGTTTGTTTTGGAGAGACTAGAAGTGAGTATTTGAGGAAAGGGTGAAATACAAGAGTGTTTTGAGGATATGCGTAGTCTGTGCCTGTCGTGGATGTTGAGTGGATTGAAGGAACATAGTGAAGGTTTTAGTGGATTGAAGAAGAAGCAATCTTTTGACAATTTCAAATTCTGAAATTGTGATGATGGAGGGTAAGCAGAGAATGTTTTAATTGAACCCATTTTTTAGGATGAATCAATCAAGAAGATTTGCCCATTCAAATCAAAACCCAGACACTGGCTAGAGTTTTACTGTTTAAAACTAACTGGTGTTTCAACTTCATTGCACAGACAAATGATGATGCCTTGAGGATTAAAATCGGTGTCTATAAGATTAACTACAAACCAGTCCTTTTACTGTACATCTTAGTAGTCTACAGCCCCTGAATTACTTTCCTGTAAACAATTATCTCTTATTTAATTTTAACTATTTCAATTACTAATCTTTTATTATTTTTTCTATTTTAAGTATTAATGTTATTTTTATGTGACTTGTCCATTTTTCAAAATACAATTTTAAAAATAATGTTAATTTGATTGATGGCGAGTATGGCAACTTCAATGAATTTTGTGCAATGAAAATTGATTAAAATATTAGAGTTTGCTCTGTTCTAGATCTCAAGTTTAAATTTTTTTGCTAATGAATATTCTTGATACCATAAATAGTTTAAGTTCTGTTTTGCTCAAGCTTGTTTGAGTTATAAAAACTTAGTTTGATACATGAAAGCAGATTTAAAATATTTTTTATATATAAAAAAATTAATTATGATGAAAATCTAAGATTTCATAAAATTATGTGTTGTATTGAGCTTAAATTGAATAAATAAAATTATTGTTTTTTTTTTAATTTTTGATAATAATAGTTTTTTTTTTTTTAGTTTCATGAATGTGGAATTGTGATAGCTTATATTGCTAAGTAGTACGGTAATTTAGGTTTTATTTTTGTGTTGAAAAGTTTAAATATACTTTTTTATATTTGTTTTTTCCCCTTTATTTTTCAAATTTAATTCATGATTTTCATAATTTTTTTTATCAGGACTCACTTTTTGCTAGATAACTGAATTAAAAACATTCATTCAAATGGAGAAAAAAAAGTCATTAACTCAAATATATAAAATTAAAAATGAAGCATTCAAATAGAAGAATAATAAAAAGTTGAGTGCCAAATACGAAGTTTCCTAATAGTGTTGAACCCGGTTCAATTCCACCCAAGTTTTTAACAGTCACCATAGCCTCATCTCTTTTAGCAAAAACCCGACTTAAACCCTCAATTCTCAAAAACAAAACAGAGGGCGACACAGAGACACTCACAGCAAAGCACCGGAACCGCCGGCGGCATCAATCCGTCGAAGGCTAAAAGGAAAAGGAGCAAGCTAATCACACTCAATAAGCAGGAAAAAACTTGTAATAATGAGGAAGAAGGTGGACGAGAGAATCAGAACACTTATCGAAAATGGCGTCAAACTACGCCACCGGTCTCTCTTCCTTATCATCGGCGACAAGTCACGTGACCAGGCATGCTTGGACGCTCCTCTTAATTCTCGGTTTTCTTTCTATTCTTGTAATAGTGATAATTTTGCACTGCATTGGATACAGATTGTGAATCTTCATTATATGCTAAGCAAGGCAGTGGTGAAATCTAGACCAACCGTTTTGTGGTGCTACAAGGATAAACTTGAACTTAGCAGGTTTATTTTACTTTTTTATTTTATTTTATTATTTTTTTGAGCTGGATATTGGATTTAATTTTTTTTATGTGAATTTATGTATGATGCAGTCACAAGAAAAAACGAGCGAAGCAGGTGAAAAAGTTGATGCAGAGGGGACTGTTGGATCCTGAGAAGGTTGATCCTTTTTCGCTCTTTCTTGAAACTGGAGGTTTAACCTATTGTTTGTACAAGGATTCCGAGAGAATTCTCGGTAATACTTTTGGAATGTGCATATTACAGGTAAGTAAACTTTAATTAATCAATTAATGATTTGTCTCTATATTAGTTATTATGAAGGAATATTGTTCTGTTTGATTTATTTTTAGGATTTTGAGGCATTGACTCCGAATTTGTTGGCTAGAACTATAGAAACAGTTGAAGGAGGTGGGTTGATTGTGTTGCTGCTACGCTCTTTATCTTCGTTGACCAGTTTGTACACAATGGTTATGGTATGATTTATATCTCCTTTTGTATTTAACCGTTTTTGGTTTCTAGATTTGTTCAAAGGACCGCAAAGACAAAGGATGCAAGAAGATGGTTTATGCTTTTTTCGCTTTGACTCTCTTAATACTTTGACATGAACCCTAAACTTGAGTTAAAAAAAAATGCAATTATATTCTTTCTTGTTTCTTGACAAATTTATGAGGCAACAACAGTCTATTCTTTGAGCTTCTCCTTGTGCTTAAAAGTAAAGGTTTATTGTAGAAGATTTTACTGATTTCAGGATGTTCATGAGAGATTTCGTACCGAGTCCCATTTCCGGGCAACTGGCCGCTTTAATGAACGTTTCTTACTATCACTTGCTTCATGCAAAGCATGTGTGGTTATGGATGACGAGCTCAACATTTTACCTATTTCTTCTCATATAAGGTCAATCGTCCCAGTTCCTGTTAAAGAGGTGTGGCTTCTTTACTGACTGCAAAAAATTTTTATGTATTGTTTCTTGCTGTGCAATAATTATTTTTTCTTTAACAAAAATAATAAATGAAGATTTGGCTCAATGTATCCGTTCTAGCAAGTGATTCTTTCTTTACAGCATATCTGTTGCCTCGAGTATTCCAGTTTTATCTAAATGCTCAAGTTATCTTTTGTCTTGTGTTTGGTGATTAAAGGACTCTGAAGGGCTTTCAGAAGTAGAACGAGGCCTAAAGAATTTGAAAGAACAACTACATCAGGATTTTCCTGTTGGTCCTTTGATCAAAAAGTGTTGTACACTGGATCAGGTAGAGAACACAGTGGATAACTAATGTGGTTGATACTTCGTATTGTCTTTATTGTTTCACATTTAAATTTTTATTTCAAATAGGGAAAAGCTGTGATCACATTCCTTGATTCAGTTTTGGATAAGACACTGCGCAGCACAGTTGCTTTGCTTGCTGCTCGAGGTCGTGGGAAATCTGCTGCGCTTGGTTTAGCTGTTGCTGGAGCTATTGCAGCTGGGTAACGTGGATATCAAATGCTGCATGTTTCTTTGATGCTTGTGCCTGTTTTCCCTAAAAGATCTTTTTTATACAAATAATAATAACAAAAAAACAATGCTATTTACAGGTATTCAAATATATTTATTACTGCACCCAGCCCTGAAAACGTAAAAACTTTGTTTGAATTCATATGCAAAGGATTTGATGCAATTGAATACAAGGTACAGTTTTCCCTTTTCCCTTTGCTTGGTATGATATGCTTCATGATCATATCAGTATAAGCCATTGATACACACTGAAGGTGCTTTATTTGTTTTTATGGTTGCACTTTTCTATTAGCATGTGAGTTAGAGCAAACCAACATTTTCTAGTTGATGTACCAAGGTCAATAAAGTAAGATGGACTGTTAAATAAAATTGGCAGTCAGCTCCTTTTATATTCATAACATATTAGTAGAGCAGTTCAACTAGCCATGTATCCATTATTCTGTTTCCCGGCAACATCTATTGTTGCATGAATGATTTTCTTGTGAATTTTGTTTTCTGCTTTTCTCTCATGCCTTGAGTATCTGGACATTGTTCAGATCTGAAGCAATTGTATGTTATGTCTCAAGCCCATTTTTTGGAATGTATACTATGTAATCATGCACACCTCTCTTAAGACAGTTTCTCCTGTTTGCTCTCTATGGTCAGTCTGGTTTCTGTGCAAGTATTGTCCATTCACCTTTTTTTCTTAAGCTTGTGACCTGGCCTTTTATTTCCAGGAACATATTGATTATGATGTGGTGAAAAGTGCAAATCCTGAGTTCAAGAAAGCTACTGTGCGCATTAATATCTTCAAGCAGCACAGACAAACAATTCAGGTTAGAAGATAAGGACCTTCCATGTAAAATGATGTTCTTAGTTAACTGATCCATCTCTCATTGGTTTGTAAGGATCTGCTACATCATGTAATTAAATACCTAATGTATGTGGTTCTTGCATTTCCTTGCAGTATATACAGCCACACGAACATCAAAAGCTCTCCCAAGTTGAACTACTTGTTATTGATGAAGCTGCTGCAATTCCATTGCCTGTTATGAGGTCCCTGCTAGGTCCATATCTGGTTTTCCTTTCATCAACTGTGAATGGGTATGAATGATACTTTTATTTTAATTTCAATTGAAAGCTATTTCTTTTCCTCAAGAGATCATTGATTTCCAAAGAAAGCTTCCATTTCCTTCTCCAACAATAGTGACTTTTTATATTTTGCACCTTTTAACCAAGCCAAATGCACTCCTCTGATAAAGCTATGAAGGCATGCTTATATACATTTACACTTGTCTTCCTGCTTAAAGCTATGAAGGTACTGGCCGATCCTTGTCACTAAAACTTCTGCAGCAATTGGAAGAACAAAGCCAGATATCTTCTAAGAATGTGGAGGGCTCTCTTTCTGGTATATATATGTGCACATGGCTCTGATAGTTTTATAATGAATGCGTCTTCTATGAATGTATCTTGTGCTGCTAGGAATGTTTGTATTGCTTATTGTAGGACCAGTCTTAATTATTCTCATGGCGTATCCGTGTTGATGTGGGCAATATCCATTTAAAATGCTTAAACTCAGCATAATCTTGTTGCGTGCTCACTATATGTTAACTGAAATTGATGAAAGAAGTACAACATGTCAGTTGCTTACTCACTATATGCTAACTGAACTTGATGAAAGAAGTACAATATACCAGAATGAATACAGTGACCATTGTTTTCTATCGGGAAACTATATGTCCTGGGGCACAATATCTTGAATAGTCTCTGATTCTACTTGTATGGTTTCAAGGACAGTACAATCTTGTTGTTGTCTTGGTTTGCAGTTTTTGAAACTTCTAGTTTTTTCGAATTTAGGTCATTTATTTGAAAGATTTGCTGTTTTCATTATTTTTTTTCTTTCAGGTCGTCTTTTCAGAAAGATAGAACTAAACGAGTCTATCAGATATGCTTCTCATGATCCAATAGAATCCTGGCTCAATGCCTTACTCTGTCTGGATGTTACAAATTCAATACCTAGTATCAGAAGGTCAGAATTAAGTTGCTGAGAACATGGGATCTGAAGATTCCTCCATCATCTTCATTGAGATCTGTGTTATGAAACCATATCAATTAACTTTATCGATTTACTCTTTTGTTTGTTTGCCCAACTAGATTACCCCCATGCAGTGAATGTAATCTCTATTACATCAATCGGGATACTCTCTTTTCCTATCACAAAGACAGTGAGTTATTTCTGCAGGTAAAATGCATTGTGATTTGATATTTTTGTATTTATTTAATGGTATTCAAGATATGATGCTTATGTATCTTAATTTGTGCAGCGAATGATGGCATTATATGTCGCATCTCACTACAAAAATTCTCCTAATGACTTACAACTAATGGCTGATGCTCCCGCACACCATTTGTTTGTGTTTCTCGGTAGAACTTTTTCCTTGAACTAATTTATTTTATTTTTTCAGCAAAAGATTAGGTTTGTACTAATATTGTATGCACAGGCCCTGTTGATGAGTCAAAAAATCAACTTCCTGATATCTTATGCGTCATTCAGGTAAATAACCTAAGAGAGACACAAGCACTTCTAGTTATTCTGCTGTAGCATTAAATTCTATGGTGAATCAAATTATCAATGTGTCTCCAAATTCATCACTGGTCCCCTTGTAGATTATTTATGTATAAATAATGCTTTTCACATAAGGTTTCTGCACACTAAATGCTTATTTTCTTTTATTAATGTGATTGATCGCTTCTTTATCTGTTTTGGTGGCTGGTGTTCTATATTGAGGCAATAAACACTGTTCACAAGTATTCTACCTTTTGAACCTGTGAGGTTTGAGAATGCTCTCTGGGCATCCAATTTTAAATGCCTACGCTAGCCATCTGAGTGGAGGGCAGAGCAAAATTTAGCTTCGGATAGGCCAAAAGTTTTTAAACTTTTAGCAGTTATTTGTAATAGGCTTTTATCCAGGTATTCTAGATGTAAATGACAGGCTCTATCTCATTTCTCTTAACTCAACAGGGACTTTTGTTCTGTGATAAGTATTGTGCTTGATATCATTGTTTGATTATATGTGAAGGATCTTCCTAATTTTTGTAGTCATTGCAAATTTGCCGAAACATTTTATTATGATTCTCATTGTTATGGTCCATCTTTATTTACAGGTTTGTCTTGAAGGACAGATTTCTTGTAAATCTGCAATCCAAAGCTTAAGTGAAGGCCATCAACCCTTTGGGGACCAAATACCATGGAAATTCTGTGAGCAGTTTCGTGATACAGTTTTCCCTAGCTTTTCAGGTGCTCGTATTGTTCGCATTGCCACCCATCCAAGTGCAATGAGGGTAAGCCTATATCTCAATCATGCCAAACTGAGTGCCTCGGATTCATGTAATGAACTGTAATATACCTTTTCTTTATGTGGTTTCAACACAGCTTGGATACGGTTCTGCTGCAGTGGAACTCTTAACCAGGTTGGTCTCTCCCTATTTTGACATTATCATTCAAGTAGATATTGCACGTATCTTGCTTACAGTTGGTAAGATTATAAAAAATAAAAGTAATTGCAATTAGAATGGCAGCAGCCTTTCTTATTTCTTCTCTTTGTTGTATTTAGGTTATTTTTAGATGTTTGCTGTACAATTTTTGGTTAAAAAAGAAGAAACTTGACTTAGAGATTATGATTCAAGTCATGATCTTAGACCAAGGACTGCTCCTATTTCAGCGAGGATTAGTTGAACTGGTACAGAATTAGCTTTCTTGCTGACATATTTTCTATCAAACATCATGTTTTTATACATGAATTGTCATACTCCCAAGCAGTTGTCCCTACACAGTAGTGTGGTACCTGGAATGATTGAACAAATTTTTCACTTGAAGTAGAGTCCAGACTTGATAAGACCAATGATACAGTTTTATGGTTTATGAGCTACCATATGAGCTGACTTGGTAGTTTTAGCTTTGTAGTACACACATTTTACAGGGAGAGTTTGGGGGTCTTCTCTTTTGGTACCTTGACTACTGTACCTTTTGTTTTCTAGATAAGGAAAATTTAGTTTTTTGACAAATATTCATACATGTGAGCTACCATATGTTTTGTTGGTGACATTGCATCAAGATTTCGATGGAGCTTTGTAAATATTGTGTGTAAGTTTATTGAACCATGTGTTGAATGATTGTCGGTTCAAGTGGTAGAATTAGAGCTGTGCTGCACTCTCCCGCATGAAATTGTTAGTACATAATTTTGGAGTTGAATAATGACAATACAAGGTAATGCAAAAGAAGTGGCAAATTTTATTGAAAAGTGGTATAAAGAAAACTTCCTTTAATTAAACTTAAAAGACTCTGGAAAACAACTGTCAAAAACATAAAGAGTCTTGTAGTTTTGCTTACTTTGCTTCATAGTGAAACCTAGAAATATGGATACATAATCATCATTGTGGCCTTAATATCAAGAGTAAGAGATTTTGCCAATATGAGAACATCTACTTTGATATGTTTTGTGATGGGATATCCTAAGTCTGTGCTGCATATGCAACAGTATAATATAACAAGCACTCTAATATATAAGAGAAAGTGACTTGATGAGTATACTCCATGCTTAATCTTGTCATGATGCATTTACAAGTTAAAATTTCTTTGAAAGTGGAGGCATTTACAATCTTAGTCTCTATAGGTACTACGAAGGACAATTAACTCCCATTTCAGTAGTAGATGATGAAAATGATGTGGAAACTCCTCAACTTAGAGTTACAGAAGCTGCAGAGAAGGTCCATTCACTGAACAACTCTTGTTTCTATATTAAGTTTTGATATTTATATTTCCGTTAATGATTTTCATGTTTGGTTCATGCTGTAGTATATGGTGGTTTTTAACTATCTTGCTATATTATAGATTCTAAATCCAAGAATGCAATGAAATCTTTTAATTTCAATCAAGAATTATTGCAGTCTCACCAGCCCAATAATTTCTTCTCTTTTCCCTGAAAATTCAAATTAGAATGATAACTATGAATCCCTTAATATGAACAGTATCTTGTTACATTACTTTTCATATGGAAAATTTATTTTGCCAAAGGCCAGTAATATGGACGGAGTCATATGCTTTTGTAACATATTGTGCCTGTAGGTTTCTTTGCTAGAAGAAAATATAAAACCTAGGACGGACCTTCCACCTTTGCTAGTAAATCTTCATGAACGGCAACCGGAAAAGCTCCATTACCTTGGTGTTTCCTTTGGGCTAACTTTGGACCTTTTTCGCTTTTGGAAGAGACGTAAATTTGCTCCCTTCTACATTGGCCAAATTCCAGTTAAGATGCCTTTTCAGTTTTATTATACGGGCACTGGTATATAATGATAATTAGTTGTGAACTTTATTTGTTTACTGTTTTCTTTTGAATTAGAATACAGTAACTGGTGAGTATTCATGTATGGTACTCAAAACATTAAACAGCGATGATAGTGAAGCTAGTGGGTCAGATGAATGGGGCTTTTTTGGTCCATTTTACCAAGGTTAATCCTATTTTCAGATCAACACATACCTTTTCAGATTTCTTTTTTAATTCTGAATATTCAAAGCTTATTTCTCATCTGTCTTCAGATTTCAAGCGAAGGTTTGCTCGACTATTGGAAGGTGATAGTTTCCGTTCAATGGAATATAAGCTTGCTATGAGGTCAGTTTTGAAACTTTACCGGCAAATGAGTTTCTGTTTATTATGCTCATGCAACTCTTGATATTTCAGTGTCTTGGATCCTAAAATTAACTACACTGACATGAAACAAGAACCCACATCATCTGCTCCTGATGCATTTTGGAGGTCACCTACTGATGATCTATCACCATATGATTTGGAGCGGTTAAAAGTTTATACTGGAAACCTTGCTGATTTTCATCTGGTAAGGTCCAATTGGAAACTGTCATGTTTGCTCTGCAAGTTATTGGATAAAATTTATATCATTGCAAATAATCTGATATGTGGCACATGCATATAAATTTGAGGTCCATCTCTGCTTGGAAACAATGAGGAAACGAACCGTTTCAGTCTGCTGAATGACTTTTAGAACTTGTACCCTGGCATCATTATACTAAGGCAAAAGGGTTATTATGTGTAAATGATTTATATCTCCCTCAACATGGCATTGTTTTAGTTCTTTTCTAGCCAAGAAAAGAAAATCTGCCAGTTGAAGCTAATGCAAAAATGTATAGTTTGTGTATATGATGGATCGATAAGTAACCCCTTTCTTATTTATCAGTACACCAATAACAGAACTGCTTTTAAATTCAATGAGAACCGGAGTGTGGGAAGGGGTCTTTTGATATCCGACAGGTGGTTTTTTTTAGCAGAGGACTTTGGCTTTTTCTGTTTCCATTGCATGCTCAAGATTTGCACATGTCAATGAATATTGGGAACTAGTATGGAATGTAAGAGGCTCTGTGGATAGACATGTATTTGAGATGCAAGATAGCTGTAATTTTTTTTTTTCTGTAAATAAAAGAAGAAAAATGTCTATTAGATGCGATCTAATTCTTTGCACCATAGAATATTAGACCTACTCCAATCACAACCCATTTGTTTACCATTTATGCTGAACTTCTGAAGCCTGGGATGGGGTGAGAATCATGAGATTTAATTGACTTCAAGACAGCAGGATTGCCATAGACCATTTCATCACCTGTGTCTTGTGGAAATAACTAAAGTTGGTAACATTAGTAATTTGAAAATATGCAAAGGTTTGGCAGGTACTTCATTCTGTGTGATTCAAATAATTGTGTGTTTTTGTTTCCTCCAGATTTTAGACATTGTTCCAATCCTGGCTCGTCTATATTTTCGAGGAAAGCTTCCTGTCACATTGTCATATGTTTCGGCTTCTATTTTACTCTGCGTTGGTTTGCAGCAACGAAATATTACCTTTGTTGAGGTTTGATTCTCAACTTGTCAGTTAGATTATTTCATTTCACACGTGCACTCATGCTTGTACGTGCATATATGTGTGCAAGAAAGTGAACGGAAAGTTATCTGGAAAAGGGTAAAAAAATGTGTCGCTTTTGGCATAAAAAGTTAGATCCTCACAACTTCTAGTGCATCTAATATCTGTTTTATTGATGCTAGTATCAGGAATGACTACTGAGTGTGCTGCTGAATTGTTATTACAGGAACAAATGAAGTTGGAAAGAACACAAATTTTGTCACTTTTTATGAAGGCTATGAAGAAGATCTACAAATATCTTCGTCGTATTGCTTCTAAAGAGATAGAATCAACCCTACCCCGGATAAAAGAGGTAAGTTGATAGAAAACCTGTACTTCATACATAATAATACACAACACAATGAAAAACATTGCCGCACATGGATTTGTTTAATACATAGTTGTATTGTGAATATATGAATCCAATAAATATTTTGTAATCCCAACGCCTAGAAAAATTATCCCTTTTCTCCATTATATACTCAACCAGGCTTTGTTTTGAGGCTAGCTATGCTTGGCCACGTGAATCCTTTTTCTCCATTCAGTTTTCATCATCAATAGGCCAAATATATTTTGACACAGCTGTGTTCTACCCTTTTCTTATGTGCGATTCTTCTATTGTTGCTAGTGTATGAACATTTTCATTCAAAACAATCTAATTCCTGATGTGAACAAATTTTTCAGAGAGAGTTGAGACCTCACGGCATATCAGCGAATGATGATCTAAAGGAAGCAGCAAAGCAAGTTGAGGTGTGTTTTTCTTCCTTTTTTCTCCTCCTCTCTTTAATCCCTGTATCTGTTCTTTTATCTCCAAGTGCTAAACTGACTGTAGGATGGGATGAAATCCAAGATGGAGGGTTTACTGAATCCTGAATTCCTTCAACAGCGTGCAATTGTGGGCAGGGAAGAAGAGTTGGAGAATGCTTTGCTAGAACATGGTGGAAAGATAAACCCAGGTGGTGTTATAAGTGTAAAACCCAGAGGAGTTAAACCGGATAAAAATGGAAAGCAAGAGAGTGGTAGGAGTGGGGGAAAGCGAAGCAAAGAGGATGGTGGCTCTAAATCAAATAAAAAGGGTAAATTTTAATTGTCAGAGCCCTTTTTCTTTGATAGTTATGAATGTCATGATTGATTAATTCTGCGACTGTTAATTAGACCAGAAAAAAAAAAAATAGAGATGCAATTTTGATTGAGAAAACCATTAGCCCATGATTTTTAGTGTCATTTTTATAGAAAATAGAAAATAGCCAGTTTGGTAGGCGCATGCATGAGTTTTTGAAGTAAACGTTCATAAAATACGGATTGACAGGCAATTGACACTGCCAGTTGATCAAGTCTAACATGCTCTTTAAACAATGGTACTAATGGTCCACGCGCACAACATAAATGTAAGCATATGACCTTCCATTTGGGTGAGAGCCTGCGAGAGCAATGAACTCTGAATACCATCATTTCATGGCATGAGGCTGCCAGAATAACTAGTTATCTCCTGGCAATCAAATTGCATTGGCACCCGAACTTGCTATATCCAATCAGTTGATAGAGCTGTGGTCCAAAAGGATAGAGCTTCTAATTCCTCTCTCATCCACTCAGGATCCGCTAGGGTTTTTCTGCTCATGCCTCACGAATCCATCCGGTCTTGAAGATAGATTTGAAGAGCAAGATTGTTTCTGGGACTGAGAAGCTAATAAGAATTGGCAAGATAGAACCTTCTGACTCAGGGCTCTGCCAAATGTCATCTTCTGACTTCTACATGCAGCAGCTTTGTCAGCAGAGCAAGTCGCACCCCGACAAAGTACGTTAAAAGCTTGCAAATTGGGCCTGAAGCCCTTCTTCAACAGATGGTAGGTATTCCTCGCATCGCTCATACTCTTCTCTTGACACAAAGTCCTCAACAAAGCATTAAAATAAGTAGTATCAAACACCGGGACCGATCTCTTAACCTTCCGAAAAGACTCCAGGGTCATTCTAACAGAACAAATCTTAGCAACTCTACCTAAAACAACTAGCAAAGTCCAAGTTCCTGTCTTTCCTTTTGATATGAATCAATCGAAACATCCCAAATATGACCAAATTTACCACTCCTACCCAATACATAAAAAGCATTGTATCTAAAGAATAAGAAGCGATAAAACCCTCTTCTATAAAAAAAATATTTTCACTGCCAGTAAAAGAGGGTTTTATCACTTCTTATTCTTTAGATACAATGAAAAAACCATTACCACTCTCAAACACACCTTTACTACTCCCACTACAGTCGCCTATTCACATTCTGAATTTACCTTCTACCAATTTACATGATTTATACCGTCTGATTGGATTCCCATCTCATATGATTTTGAAAGAAAACACATGCAGCATCGAATATTGGATCTTCAAATGGTGTAACAACAAACAACTTCATCACCCAATTCATCATGCTTGATCTTTTGCAATGCAAGCTGACGTTTAAACAGCCATTTAACTCAACATGGTCCCGGACTACATACCGTAGTATGTATTTATGTAGAGGTTTCGATACAGTGGGAAGCGGAAGAAAATTAGTCGGCAAAGAGAAGCAAGTTTCTAAGACAAATTCATTCCAAGACATGTGACAACATAACACCAGTTCCCTTCTCGCTATTGAGTTGAATTAACAGAAGATGGCATAATATCTACTCAGTTGCCATAGCTGTGATTCACTGTGATTCAAAACCTTTTTATTTATCAAAGCAAAACGGATGGTTATTTCCCGCATTCCAGGTCTTGCGCCTCAACAAAGTTCAAATTCAAGTCAAACAATTAATAAGCCATGCAAGATTCAGAGAAAGTTCCGGATGTCCAAAGACCTCACATCAACCGCTTCCTCATTCTTAAATTCCTCCCTGAAAAAAAAAAAAACAAGTATCAATAAAATATCAATGCCGAAATTCAATTATAGGGGTGAAAACATAACTGAATATAAGATTAATCAAACTCAGCTTGGGTAGATTGAATTGCCAATCAAACTCATGTTGAATTTGAGCCATTTCAAAGGTATTCTGCTCAAGCTCGGCTCAAGGTATAGATTTTTTTTGAGCCCGGTTCATTTGGCCTGGTGGCTTAAAATGAACTTAAGGGTAAACTTAAAGTCACAATCAAAATTCATCCAGCCAGACTATCCTTAAAGTTTTCAGAATATAAAATACTACTGATATTATACCTTGTTGAATTTCTTTGCCAAACAACTAGTACGAGAGGAGCAGCCTTTTTGGGAATCGTCTTCAATTCAAGACAAAATTAGAGAAGAAAATATAAAAAATAATGAAATTTGAGAATGTCCTCAATCTAATCCCTATTTTCATTCTTGTTAACTCCTAAAGATATAGAGCACAGATTTTATTGCTCTAAAACAAGTCACTCTAACAGAAACACCTAGAATGCCCCCATGATCGAGAACAAACCGGGTTGAGCAACCTAGTGGTCATGCTTGGCTCAACTTTAAAACAAGCTTAAAATTGTTCAAGCTCAGTTTGGATCATGCTCTGAACGAGTTTGATCAAGCTTAAAATTGTGCCAAGTCCAGGTCAAATTCAAGCTGTTTGGGTTGACCTACATCCCTATTCAGTGCTCATTCATCAGGGATACAAAGATCTGGAAAAAAGCACTATCCCAGGAAAAAATACAAAAATGGGACCTAAACCAGCATCCCCCTATCTATTCACTGCCCGACTGAAGACAAGAGTAGGAAGCCCACATATCTAGAACCACAAGGTTCATAATAAAAAAGACAGCATAAAAACAACAAAATACCTCTTCCTTTGTGTTTCCATAGCCTCAACAGCATCCTTCTTCAGCTCCTCCAATTGAGCTTTAGCAATTTTAAGTTCCAACTCCTCTTCATATTTTGGCAGATCTTCCCTCCGAACTCCAAGCCTGGAGATATATGTATATATTAAAAAAAAGGGTCTGAAATTCCCTTTTGAAATATATCCTAAAACGCAAACTAAATGCCAGGTGATATTACAAATTCCAACTAATGAACAAAATTATCAGACATTAGCCACCGTAAAGAAACCAGGAAAAGAAAAGAAACACTTGGATACCATCTCCATATCAAACTCGCCGCATCAGCACTAGCACTAGAGCTAACAACTGCAACAGCGGGAGTTTAACAAACACAAATTATTTGCTGGTAATAGTAGATCAACATAGTTACATTGACAATTCCAATCCTGTACAGACATACTTTTTAAAGTAAGTCCTCTGGGCAATATATAGACACATTCTTTTGTAAACCAGTCCATTAGATGTTTCATCTGTCGAGTAAGAGAAAACATCCATAAGTCATCAGACAGCCAAGGTCTGCATATTCTTCAGGTTTCAAAAGACAGAGAATGATCATGCAACAAGTATGAACTTCATCAAGAACATTTCATATTTACTTGGGCATCATTAAGTGCAACACTCTAGTAGGTAAGATAAAGCACATCTTCATTCAACAAAGAAAAAGCAAACAAGAATAAGGATTCGGATTCAGTTGATAGAACAAAACTTACTTCGTATTAATCTTATCAAATTCAGCCATAAGAAGTGCCATTCCTTTCTTATCGTTCCTCATCAGAGGTTTCTTAATTTCCTTTTCAACCTTTTCCAATGCATCCATCATCATAGCCTCTACACCAAGCTCATCAGGGAAATCTCTCCTACAGGGGAAAACCCACATCCATCATTACATTACAAATAAGAAATGCGACAAAGAGATGTTGAGAAACATAATTTTGAGGAATTATAACAAAATGAATTGCACGTCAGTTACTACAGGTGAGGTTTAATTTCAGGTCCACAGGGAGGAAAAAATAGCAGTTTCTTCTACATAGGGACAGATGTTTGGCTAAATGGAGAGGAAGGAAAAATAGCAGTTTCTTCTACATCCTAGTAAAATGATAATTCATAATAAATACATAGACATATATGACATGAAGCTTCAATTGCTGCAGCAATAATATCCAGTTTAAACAAGACCTTGGAAAAGAAAAGAAAAAACAAATACTTGATTCTTATTTCCTGCAATTGCAAAAAATATGTTCGAGCATCTGGAATATCTTTTGTTTCTTCTTCGATAGTATACTGGATCCTTTGTGATTCTGATAACAAGCCAGCCCTGCAAAGACATAACATATGACCAGTAAATACATCATGGATCATTAAAATGCAAGTGTACCAAATTCAGCACAAACAATGCATATAACTCCACTCGATGAAAGATTCATCAGCATCAAACCAAATGCTCACCAAAACCAAAGAACAATGCTAAATACTGAAACACCTCAGGATAAAGTTGAGAAACTACCAGAATATAGAAGAATAGGAATGGCTTACTTCTCTCTAGCTGTCTTCATGACCTTCACATAATGAGACACAGCAGCTGGATCCTCAGGATCAATGATGATCTTTTCCTTCCGAAAAACCCCAATGGCTGTATCAAATTGTTTCTTGAGGTCCCGAAAGATGTCCTTCAACATCTCTGTTTAGTTCAAAGCAACACAATTTGCATCAAGTTACCAAATCATCAAGGTGTTCACTGCAAATAAAACTGCTTCTACCTAGAGTGAAAAATGTTATTATAAATCATCAATTCGGGAACAAACAATGATGATTACCACATATTTTACTTTGAACTGAACTGTAAAAGTATCCTAATAAGAATATAGGGCAACAACATAAATCACTGTGATCACCATCTACAGGAACAATAAGACATCCAGCTCGGTGTTGTGGAAGAAACAAAAGCTTGAAGGTTCCCCCAGAATACATACAGAATTTCAAACTTGTTAATTTGCTTCTATATTTGCCACAAGTTTCAGCAGTAAAAGAGGCATAATACATAAACAAGTTATGATGACATGATTCACATTCAGACAAGTGAACAAAACAGATGCACAAGCATGTATGTGATAGCAGTGTTGTTGCAAGGCATAATATTGCAATTGAATCTATTAGATCCAAGGTATCAAAAGTAAAGTGAGCAAGCACCAACCAAAGTGAAGTAAAATCAATTGTACACCACAAAGGATTCTTTTTTTCCCCAAGAGCAACGCTCAAAACATGCTATAGGAAAAGAAAAGCCTAACAACAACATCAACAACAAAGCCTCAATCCAAAACTAGTTGGGGTTGGCTGTCAGCCAAAAGATTAGAATTGAAAAGTAGTAAGGTTGTTAATGCTTTATTGTGCTGTTAAAATTTACAAAATACAGATATAAACAAACAGAAGCCACTGCTAGTGAGTAGGTCGGTGACATTGTTTAATATTTCCCGAGCTTCGAAAAATATTTTTTCAAGCTCATAGCACAATGTGTAGAGTTATGATAGCCAATAACATTCAGCTTTTTGGTCCAGCACTTATCTCCCCAAAGCATCGTGCTTTGCAAGTGACAAAGCTACACTTTGCACAATATCATCAAAGAACACAAGTATGACAAAAACCCATTTAATAAGAGAAGTTTACAGGGTTACTGACCATCTCCCTTAAACCCGTCGGGAGCCGGCTCCTTTGCATAATAACGAACTGGAAAAGCAAGTTGCTGATTCAAAATGGCTTGACTTCCATACAACTGCATAAAACCAAAATTCACAGAAAATTATAAACCACAAGATCATTATTAATGAATACAAAATCCCAATAATCGAACGAAGAACCCCCGCACCTCTCTTTATAAAAATTGATAATAATTCCAAAATTATATCCCTAAATAAACCCACATGATATTTGGAATTTCCCATAAAAATAATCCCAACCAACATATAATTCCATTTTCATCAGAAAAATAATTATAGGAAAAGAAAAGGCATCACAGTGACCCAAAGAAATTCCTAATATTTCTTCCTGTCCACCAAAGGAAAAAATAATGAAAAAAAATCAGAGTAGATGGATTCAGAATTTGATTAACTTAAGAGGAATCGGAATCCAGCGTCAAGAAAATAATGGATGATTGGAAACGAGGTAAATGATCTGGAATAGGGAGAAGAAAAGCAAAACCTGTTTGGATCTGGATAAGAGGCGGTAACTGAAAGCCATGATTTCTTCTTCTTCTTCTTCCTTTTTTTTTCAAATCGAATGAGTAGGGTTGTTTGGCGCTTCGTTTTTTATGACCGCTGAAATCCGACCTGAGCGGAAGAGAGACACGGAGGGAGAGAGGGTGTGTTTTTGAGGAGTAGGGCAGCCCTTGTTTTCGCACCGTTGGATCTAGTTTGAGAGGGTTATACTTTAAAAAAATCAAAAGATAGATATATATTTAATCTTATAATACTGGCCATTTAACCATGAATTTAACTGATAAAATTAATTTTTATTTAATTAAATGATAATAAAAATATATATAAATATAAAATTTATTAAAAAATATATTATATAAGATTATACATATTAAAAATATTATCTAAGAATAATATGTATTTTTTAAAAAATAAATTTTATTTATATAAAATATTAAAAAAATAGATGAATTAGAATAATCTCTTTAAAACATTAAATACATATAAAATAAATTTTTTTAAAAAAAGAGAAGGCTAAATAAACAATCCAAGAAATAAGAGAGATATTGATTTAAATATAAATGAAAATTATTTAAAAAATACATAGTTAAAAAAAATAAAATTAGAAGGAAAAAAGTGAAGTGTTATTGGGTCTATCAAGCCAAATCTATGTGCTAAGCTCATTTAGGATTTTTTAAAAAAATAAAAATAAAAGTAAATAATGCGTTGTCATCTTTCCCCGTGTTCTTGCTACAATGGTGACTAAAAAACAAGGATTAATAGTTTTTTGATTTAGAATCTTATTTTCAATATATTTTTAACTCAAAATATACCTATAAAAACACTTAAATATCTTAATAAGCTCAAATATGACCTAAAAATTTAAAAAAATCATCTCAAAAACTTAAAATCAACTTAAAACCAAGAATTTTTCCAAGCTTAGATATGATATTTCAAGAAAAGGAGCAAATAACATCTAAGATAAAATTCTTTCATCGAATAGAACTTATTAACACCAAAATTGATCTTTTTATTATTACAATTGATGTCAACCAAGATTTTATTTTTCTAACACTGGAATCCATCTACTTTCTCTATTTTCTCTCAAAAATAAAAATAAAAAAAAATAAAGTTCTGGATCAAAATTATTTTAAAAAAAATTTAATGGATTTAATAATTTATAATGTCACAAGTAAAAGGATAAAAATGAATGTTTTGACATAATTTTGAAATTACCACCTATTTTCTCTATCTTTTTCACTATGGTGCTCTTTTTAATTTTGTTTCTAGTCAACAATTTTTAAGCAATTAAACTTTAATTTGTCCCTAAAATAATGCAACCCATAAAAAAAATAAGTATCAAAATAAAAAAAAATTATAACAAAAAATCTACAATAAAATATAAGCGCATGAAAAAAGTTATTTTGCAGAGGTATTTCACCTTTAGAGATTCATATAATTATAATTATAATTATAATTATCCATTGCACTTAACGTGTTATAAGATATGGGCAAATGACAAGATATGCATCTACATAATTGGTATCTTTACATTTTTAATTCTTATCTAGTTCTCTAATATGCTATACCGTGTCAAGGTCTTTTTTAATCGAATAATGATGTTTTTTTCATGTTAAAACTGCTCTTAAATTATATAAATATATAATATAAAAATTGCTCAGAATTGTTCAAATATTTTTTTTAAAAAAATAGCAAAATCTCAATATTACTTGAGCACTGAAATATTTAAATTTCGAGAAATAAGAATTTTTTTTTTTTTTTTCCAAAAATCAAACCCATGCTGTCGTATAGTTGAAGGGCATTTTCAAAAGAGCCAACCTTCCTTTGAAATATCTTGGTGAAACCGCTAATTACTGGAAGCATGGAAAGTTTTCACTAAAATTGTATGTTTCCCTTGAAGAATGCAAAGCTGGGCTTCAAAATGTGCAGGCAAACTCCACCTAATTTCATCATTCATTCTCGGTATATAAAAATTCTATTTTTGTTCTGTTGGGAGAGGTACTCTTGGTTGATTAATTCTTTAATTGTTGGTGGGTATTTTTGCAGCTGAAGAGCTCATCCAAACCTCTATGATTACTATCTTCCACACTCCATAATTGCCAAAAGACTACATAAACTATAAATTATTTTCTTATGTACACACATCTTCAACATAAAGTCGGTAACAATTTCAGAGTTGTGCATGTTCTCTGTTAAATATTTTGTACACATCACTTCACATCTATGCTGCAAAGGATTTACCGCAACCACATGTCTTCGTTGCATTTGGGTTCTTGAAAGAGAAACCTCCACCAATAAGAGCATCGCTATAATCCAATTGCATGCCAAATAGGAAGAGGAGGCTCTTTGGATCACAAACTGCAAAACAAACAGAAAAATGTAAATTTATTGTAAAAAATAACCTATAATTTCTACAGGCATAATCCTGTTTCCCATATGCAGAGGAGGGTAGTGTCAAATCTGCAAGCTTCTTACATTGTTTAAGCAGTTTAAGCAAGACAAACAGATGGTACCCATTTTTTATGAAAGAGATAGATGTTGGCTTCCAGAAATCAGAACAAAGGCAAAATTCCAACTCCAAGATCCAGTATCCATGCTAAGACAAATACTGTTGCCATGACTACTAGAATTAATGAAATCAAAGAAGGGATAAATAAGGGCTCAAACTCGGTGCCTTTAACAAGTCAATTTTGAACCACAAAATAAAAAGACGATGGTATACAAGAGAAGCACATCAAAAATTAAGATCTAAATTTTAAAACACCAAAAAGTTGCAACCAGGATTTATTAGGACTTGTCAAAAGCTTCTGCATAACAACATAGTTTGATGATTTGCAAGAAGATACAATCAGCACAGAATAAAGTGTACTATCAAGAGTCGAAGAAATGAACATGTTCAGGGTCTAATATTGCATTTTCGAATAACCAACAAAAAGAATTATGCTGCAATTGGGGTTTCAACTTTTAAGTACTCGATAATTACTACAGAGATGTTCATTTGAATGATGATACAGTTCAAGCTGAGATTTTCAATAAAAACATCACCACATTGGAAGGATAGGCAGCCTGATTTGGTTTGACTACAGATTGGGACCTAGTTAGTCTGTTGATGGAAGTCAGATCAGGTTTGGCTCTGCATATGTTGTCCGTCCCTATCTAGAACAAGGAAGTGAGAGAAGCCTTCTTGAGAAAGCAATCAGAACCAAAATAGGGTTTACTTGGAAGGGAACCAGCAGATAAACCTCCTAGAAACACTGGTTATTTTGATAGAAACTGAACTTGCCTTCATTCCACGTATGATGCCTTTTAATAAGGTTAAGGTTATTACAACTAATGAAAGAGATAGTTTGTTTACCGTAGAGGACAGCCAACCAACATTTTTTTTATTTCTATTAAAGGATCAAAGACATCATGTTTCACCAAAGAGAATATATGAATCAACTTACACATCATTCATGGAAGAGAAAATCCCATTACATCCTACATGAACGTTTTCCTCTTCAACCCAACTCACCCAATAAATCTATATCCATGATACTCATTCATATTTTCATTACCCTATAATTAATGCATTTCTGACTTAAACAATAACCACTCACCACATCAACTTAACGGCCTTATATCAAAATCCTCCTAAATCAAGCACTACGTTAAACGCATGATCTTCAGTACCATCTGACTTACAAAACCCGTGATCTTCAGTACCATCTAGCTTACAAAACCCATTTTTATCCAATCATGTGTCTCAAATACTCCCTAAGCACAATTTCTCATCTTTCGACAAACCCTATTCGCAAAATACTACAGCAACAGAGGGAGAGCGAGAGACTATTGGGTACTCCCAAACCCACTCACGTAAAAATGATTCACTGACAATCATGCTGACTCCCGCTTTTATGCAAGTGAAGGAGCAACATACCGAGAGTGTGGTTGGCTAAATGGGACTGCGCGGAACAACCTAATTTTGACTAGAATTTGGTGCCCAGCTAGAAATGAACAAGCACTTGTCCCACGATCCCTCTAGTCCAGTCCAGTCTATACGCGCCAACATTTACAAGAACAGGGGGGGGGGGGGGGGGGGAATAGGCTGCTAACAGAAACGCATACCAATTGCAAATCCGTTGTATTCAATGATGGAATCATCAGGTCTAGCATTGGCTCGATTTTCAAGATCCATGGTGTAAGACATGCCAGAGCATCCACCTTGTTTGACCCCAATTCTTAAGCACAGGTCTTCATCTCTATCATTTTTAATCCTATTCAAATGCTTCAACGCATTCTCCGTCACGGATATCGCCGGCGCCACCCCCTCCGACGGCGGCGCAGCTGTAATCATCGACCATAATAACAATTACAGTCACATGCTGTTATAATAATTTACAAGAGAGCTGTATTGAATCGAAATGAATTACCTGGAGATGAAGTTGATCGAAGAGAGAGAGGATGGTTTCGACGGCTGAGATTTGATGTCGAGAATCGGAAAGAGAGAGAATTTGGAGGTGAAAAGAAAGAGAGAGTTTTTGTACTCGTGTAATTTGGCGATGGAAGAAGAGGAGAGTGCGGTGGTGCTGCTGTCGAAGAGAAAAACGCCATTTGTGGACTTCTCCTTGCGTACTACGGGGAAGGATTGATTAAGGTTTGATTAGAAGATCGTAGCCGTTCAAGATTTGATTACTGGTCCTTGTAAGTTGAACGGCTAGGTAGTCAAATATTACTTCACGTTTTCTTCAAATTTTTTTTTATATATAATAAATACATGGTGTTGTAATTTTTTGAGGTTTTTCTTTTTATTTTATTTTATTTGGACGGAAATTTTAAGGCTGTTATGCGAATGGAAGAAGATTTTCTTTCTTTGGTGTGTTTGGCTGTTTGCCATTGAAAAAAACATCTTCTGTCGTGTATGTGAGTGTACAATAATAGGATGTTTTTCGTCTTTTATGTGATGATATTATTCTTAGATTATCTAAAAATAAACACACACTTAGTGTGCTGAGAATTAGATTCCTTTTCTAATCAATGGAAAGCAGACCATCCATTTACATGCTGGTGCATCGAGGAGGTATTTTTCACGACTTTTCTTTTAATTTGAAAAGTGAATGAAAAGGTAAAAAGTATATCATTTACCACTTAGTTCGAGATCAATTATATCACCATACTTTGGTTTAAATTTAATTTTTAAAAGTTATTAATTTAATTTTTATAAATTTTAGGATTACTAGAAGCTTATATTATTAATAATTTCAAGGTTCATGGGATTAGTTGAGATACGCGTAAGCTAATCCAAACACCCATATTAATCTAAAAAAAATTATGTCATCGGACAACCATGTACTGCGGGATACTTTAAAAAAAAAACATTCATATCCTGAAAATGTTTTTTGATAGTATTATTAAACTTTGCTAGGTATATCGATCTTAAAATCTCCTGGCCTAATTTTTTATGTAACTCATGCTTCAAATTAAATCATGTAAAAGTTATCCCTATGTAACTTAGTAAATTTGATAAGTCTAAAAGTAATATAGACGATCGGTAAAAACATGTTTTGACTTTACAATAAAATTCAAAATGATATCTTTTTTTTTTTCAAACATTAAAACAACAACATATTGGATGGGCTAGGGTTAACCTGACTTAATCCTCCAAACTTACACTCAGATCATAGGCTCCATTGAATTTAATAAATTTATTTTAAAAAAAATATATTTTTTATTTTAATTGTATGATAAAAATAGCAAAAAAAAATATGCTTATAAAATCAAGCATTAACCTAATACCATGATTTTTTTTTTGAGATGGCGGTAACCTTATTGAAAGCAAATTGAAACAAATTATAAAATCCAATTCTCAATCAACTCAATGTTAGTTGATAAAATTAAAAAAAAAATTAATTTAAAAATAACCTGAGTTAACCCGTCAAACTCATGACCAAGATCATAGACCACATCAATTTTAATAACTTTGATTAACTCATCAAATCCACGAATTGGATAGTGAACTCAATTTGGTTTAATAAACACTCACAAAATTAATAATTAACTTAATATCGAGATATTTTGTAAATTACTAGCATTGCTTTTTAAACAAAAATATATTAAAAAAACCATTAAAACAAAGTATCAGTATTTTGAATATGATTGAAGTAAAAAAATCGATCAATATGATAAACTTATATCAAAATTTATTAAATTTTTTTTAAAAAAAACATAATTCTTTTTATTAATTTAGTATTCATGAGTTTTTTTTTTCATATCAGGCACATAATAATAATAAAAAATTAACATTATTATAAAAAACTATAATATTATTTGAGAAATATAATAAAATTGAACAATAATTAAATAGATTGCTAGTTTTTTTATCACATTTATCTCTAAATCCAAAAAACCAAAAATACAAAGAGGCTAAGCCCTTCCACTTGGCCTAACAAATATAGGGGCGAGTGCATGTGGGCTTACAAGACGAGGCCCACGCGTCTGCCTTTCTTGTTTTTTTTTTTAAAAAAATAGACAACATGTCATCTACTTGTCAAGATTTTAGCCACCACAGGGATGGCTGCAAATTCAAAGTTAGGGTTTTTAGGTCTTAAAAGTTCATTTTTAAAATCTATCTTATCCAAAAAACATATAATAAAACATAATCGACACCTCAATAAATCAATTTCTCAACTTAAAACACCTTTAAATTGGTTCAAAAAATAAAATGAAATAAATCTTTTTGCTCTTGATTGTAATTTACTTTTTTTTGGCAAATTAAAGGTCTAAAAATATCTTCATAGAACTTATCTTGTTAAATGAAACTTGTTGATATCGAGATTAATTTTTTATGTTGTTGTTGGAATATGATTAACTAATGATTTTCTCTTTTCTTTATCATTTTCCAACAAATTTTCGTTCATTTCTCAAACCTAAAGTCTAAAAAATAAAAAATAAAATTATTCAAATAGAAAAAAAAATTGAAAACTATAAGGATTATAAAAATAAAAAAAGGGTAAAGTTGGTCGACTAAAAGGTATTTTCTTGCATGAATTTAAGATTAGTTATAGGATTTCTTTTTATTTTACACTTTTTGATCATCTTTTGTTGAATTTTGTTTTTCTTGAGCAAATTTTAATAAAATGATTATAAAAGGGTATAATTCTAAAAAAACATCTGAGAATAAAATTAAAAAAAAAAACTTATAATTGTTATGTATTGCTACTATAGAATGCCTAGCTAGCTATTTTAGTATATGTTTTTAGAAAATTGTAATATCAAATTAACTTAATGACTTTAGATTTTTTTTTTTTAACCAATTTAGAATGGACATGTTATTCTATTTTATAAGGAAAAAAATTAATTATTTTCATAAGAAGCTCGTGAGTTATATTTAATGCAAAACTCAGGTTGCTTCCCATGCTATGTATTAGAGCTGAACAAAAATATTTAAACATAATTTTTTTTAAATGATTTAAAAAAAAACATTAAGATGACACCATATTAAATTAATTATGGTTAACTTAAATTAATTTGTTAAACTTATGATCCAAATTATAGATTCCAATGAGTTTAATAATATTTTTTTAATTTAATTATATGATAAAAAATAAAAAATAAATTGAAGGATTAACATGAAAAAACAATTCAATAAAAAACCAATATTAAAAGCTAAAATTAAAAAAAAAAAAAAACCAAGTCAAGTGTGCTAGTTGAAACAAAATGAAATTATTTATTTATTAAATATCAAACTATATTATACAAATATTAAATGGGCAAAGTTTCATTTTTTTAATTAATGTGGATTTAAGAGTTATTTATAATTTAATTCTTGTTATTCCTTACAACTATTTAATTAGTCATTGTAGTATAGAAATTAATTAAATTAAGAAAAAATAAAAAGTAAAATAAAAAATAAAAAAAATAAGAAACTTGAAAAACATTTAAAAAAATTTAAATTTAAATCTATAAAAAATCATTGTATGAAAAAAAAAATTAAAGAAAAAAACAAGGTCTCATCCCACGGGCCTAGCCTTGGTGCCTAGCACATTTAGGGTAGATTAGCATGACATGAGTATATGGATAGGCAAGACACAATCCAAATAATTCATATTTTTAATTTTTTGTCATAAACTTGTCATCAAAATAAAATTTTGCTCATTTTATGAATACACTTTAAAAGAGAAACAAAATAAGTACGATTTATTTGCTGAACATTTTCACTTAGCTAACACTTCATAATTCGTTGAACCTATAATAATAATAATAAAAAAAGCACATATGATTTGTCAATGATAAAATAAGTAGTTAAATTACTTATATTTGTATTTGTATGCATTCAATTAAGAAAAAATAAGAATATTTTAACAAATAATGAAAATGAGCTATAACTTCTTTCCACATCCTTACAAATATATCAATTTTTTCCAAAACTAAATAGCTTAGTTAGAAGTTTAATTATGATTGTTTTTTAATATTTTTTATTTAAAAAATATTTTTTTATTTTTTAAAAGATTATTTTTAATATTAACGTATCAAAATTATTTAAAAATATCAAAAAATATTAATTTGAAGCAAAATAAATAAAATAATTTTAAATTTTTTTATAAATATTTTTAAAATACAAAAAACAGGATAATATACACATAAATTTATATTAATTCAGTAAATAGAGTTTTGGTAGTGGTTTAGCGTCTCTTTTTGTAAAATAGAGTTACAAAATAAATAATCTATCAGTCTAATGGTGAGTGCGCTAGTTAATTAGCTGTAGATACACATAAAATACAAACAATAAAAACACCTCTGAATCCCAAATGAACAGCATCATAATACATAAATAATAAAGAATGAAACATATGAGAAGGTTGAATTTCCAGACATCCAATCCCTTGGCAGCCAACTTCAACACGCACAGCCTCCCCTTTGCTCGACTTCTGAAACAGTTTCTGATATACCCGGAAAGTAACTGCAAAAGGATCAAGAACGTGAGTTTTCGATGTGACAGGGACTCACAAAACGTGAGTTGATTGAATGTTTTGGAACGCAAATTGCTGATGATTTCTCAAATTTATGGAAGTCTGTTTACAGGTGAGGCAATTATCACAAGGGATTCTATGACCATTCACATGTCTTGGAAAAAAGGTCTGCACAAAAGCTTGTCTGAAAATATAGCCAGCTTATTGCATTGATCGGGACATGAAGTTGATGTTAATATTTAACAGAAAGGGTAGCAAGAACTGAAGTTGATAATCAACAAGTCTACTGGTATACTTACATGTCATGTTCCTGTTCATTTTCACCTGCTAGTGCCATTTTTGCAACACAAAGAAATGCTTGATGAACATTGCAACCCTCTTTTGCTGAGGTCTCAAAGTATGGTATATCTCCCCTGGAAGCACACCATTCTCTGGCCGTTTTCTCCGAAACCTGCACGTTAATGTATTTTTTAAGGGGAAAATTAAGAAAAACTCAACTGATGACACTGATATTGCACTTCAGCATTTAATTAGCAGTTAGCATGCATCTATACCACTCGGCTGCTTCCACCATCTACGTCGATTTTGTTCCCAAATAATATAAAAGGGAATGCCTCAGGATCGACTGGATCTGCCTGCCATTGAGATACAAAATAGGTAAAAGGATTGAAAATTGTCACCCGTGCATAAAAAGGAAAAAAAAAAAAAAGAGGATTGTGTTACAGCATGTAAGCATTTTTTTTACTGATGTTAATACAAAACCGCAGATTTTCACACAATTCAAGAGGTTTCCCAGCAAATCTTATCGGGTTTAATTTCTATAAATCTAATTGAACTTCAGGATTGTTATATAAGTTGTTTAAGTACAGTAATCACATTTCCATTGCCATCCCTGCGGACACTGCAATTTCCAACATTGTATCTTTAGACACCTTAAACTGAAGATGATTGTAAACCTTTTCATATCGATGATCAAAATTATAAGCTGTAAATGCCGTTTAATACGTAGCCACAACATAAAAAGAAAGTGTAAGGAAAAACATTAAAGTTAGTGTGCCATGGTCATAATAATAAATCAGTTGCTTAATTATCTGGTACTGCGCTAAGGACGCAAACCTATAATTGTATACTAATGAACTGTTCAAGAATGCCCAATACAGTGAAAGAAAAAACGAAGCACAGAAAGGCAATGCACTTTTCGATACCTGTTTGACAAATTCTTTATGCCAATTATTAAGTGTTTCAAATGATTTCTGTATATTTACATCATATACAAGAACACAGCAATCTGCCCCTCTGTAAAACGCTGATCCTAAACTCTGAAACCTCTCCTGCCCCGCCGTGTCCCATATCTGGCATTAACACGTACGTAACATAATTATATCAGCAATTGTAGCTTGCAAAAGATTTTCCTTTCTGTTTCAAATAGAATTGAATGATAATTCTTTACTCACTTGCAAAGTCACCAGTTTGTCATCAATCTGTACTTCCTTGGTGACAAAATCAGCACCAATCGTAGCTTTATACTGCTGGCTAAACTTCTTATATACGTATCTGAAAAGCTGTTAACAGCCCAACAAATGGTGTCTGAAGGCTGCAAAAACATAAATGCAATGCAGTATGCACCACAATTTTGCAACATTTAATTTTTTAGTACTGTTGTCCTTGGTAGTTGACAAAACATGGCATTGCATACCGAAGTGCTCTTCTATTTTTCTTCCGGGACATGTGCTCAATGTAAAGGTGACAAGAATGAAAAAGGGACGCTTTAATGGAAGTTCTCATAATCATTGAAAAAGATGAAAGAAAATTATAATTATCATCATGTAACGGATACTGATTCATCAAAGAAGTCTTTCCCACCCTGGAAAATCACAAGAAAGTAAGAGGAAAGAAAACGAATTTCATGAGAATTGAATAGAAAATCCATTCAAATAAGAAATCAACATGAACATTAGCTAACTTCAGCAAGGAAAAAAAAAGAAGAAAAAAGAAGATGCATACCCGCTATCGCCCAGAACGATAACCTTCAGTAATGCTCTTCGAGGCATTTCCATCACGATCAAGAATTCTTATAAAAATGTCAGCAGCTATGTAATGCCTTTCTCAACGAGAGAAAGTAAGTTCAGGAAAGTATGGAAAAGAAAGACACCACAAACACTAACAGCAGTGAAAGGGAAAAGACATCTTTAAGGTGGTTCTTGATTCTTCTTCCTTTTAATGGGTATCTACCATGGCCTTTATTTTATTTTAATTTTTTTTTTCCTGTGTTTTGAATGATACAAGTGAGAGCCATGTGAGCCCTTGCCAACGTGAAAGCATAAAAGGTTAGGCGCCAGCGAAGCTGATTTTTCAAACACTACTAATAAATAATAATAATAATAATATTAAAGGGTTCCTTAAAAAACTAGACTTAAAGGCCATGTCAGGTTATGATAAATAAGATTATTTAAGAATTTACTAATTTATTCTTAATTGAATTATACTCATTATTCTCGTTGACCATTTTATTATCATGCACCCGTGAGGTCGTGCTTGCCTCTTCTTTTTAGTTTTCACGGGTTGGATCTCGAGGTTATCAGCAGTGATAGTTATTGCTGTTGGTTCAATGGTGCATTTGGTCCTCAATCTTCAATTTTATCCAATATAATCCTCGAACTCTCTATTTTGTAATCTCAGCTTGCATACTGTTGCTATGACCTTGATACGTGCAAGATCTTGGATTCAATTACAGACAAAAAAAAGATTAAAAAATTGAATAGATAATTACTAATAGCTAGCAAAGCAAATTCTTAATGATTGGAGATGAATTCTTTTATTATTGATATGATTCGCCTACATAACCGATTGACACCCCTTTTTGTTACAGATGAGATGATTGCTGGCCATACATTACAGCATCGTTAGATTATTATTATTATCTTTGATCATCAACTTAGCTTTTCCCGTGGGAACTTCACCAGTCTATTGCTGTAATTTTAAATGCAAAATTGGAAGGCGTCTTGTCGCTGCAATATAGAGCCAGAAATGGGTATTTCCAGCACTGTTGGCTTGGCTCTGGGCTGGATTTGGTGCATCTCTGACCGATCCATATTCTATTTAGTTGTCATAGACAATACAGCTTAGTACACAGGCCTCAATATTCTGTTCTTCTTCTTCGTGGTCTCAATACTTGCCTCCATGCTCGGCAATTATGATATCTCCCTTCAGCTTGAGCCTTGGCTCGCACGGCATCACAAGGGTAAACTGGGAACACTTAATTCTCCCCTTTCCCACTCTAATTTGTTTTCTAGTTTAATCATGGGCACTGTTATCAGAACATCATTGTAATGTGTGTTCTTATAAATAATGATGTTTTTGTCATTTGCAATAAAAGCCGATAAAGGAAAAATTGGGAGCCAAAATGGTTTTTTTGCAAGGGCATTTTAGTTTTTTTTTTTTTTAATTTTTTCAAAACAATAAAATGATTATATTATTTTTAAAATTCAAATATACTTAACTTACTTTCAGGGTTTTTTTTTTGTATTTTTATTATGGTCATTTTCTTATAATAAAAAAGATCAAAGGGCTATTTGGAAATTTAATAAAAATAAATAATATTAAAAAGATAGTTGACATGTGCAATTCACACGTCAGCTTGAGGGCTGTATCTGTGTATTTTGGGTGGCAAATGTAGAATCACGAGGTTGCCAAACATTGATTTCATGGGCAGCGTCGGAATATACTCGGCTACCCCTCCATGCCTAGACGACACGTGTGGTCAACAGACCTTCGGTTTGTTCTAACAATCTTTTTTTTTCTTCCTTCTTTTCTATCTTCTTCTTGATTTCCATGCAAAACCCTTTTATTTTTCAACGTAATCCTTTAATTTGTTTTTCCTTCATATTTGATCCTTACTCTTTTGATTAATATTATTTGTTTTATTTGAAATAATTTATAAAATTGGAATTTTTTTCGATTTCATTCTCATTCAATTTTTTCATGAATCATATTTGATCCCCACTCGTTTGATTGTTATTTTTTATTTATTTTATTTTTGAATTTCATTTTTATATTGACGTTTAAAGTCGCACATTATTTTTCAATTTCATTCTGTTAGATTAATGAAATTCTTATGTTTCTTAAGCTTTAGGCTGAAAACCTAATATTATAACCTTAAGTTCATGTTCTATTTGGATATAAATTTGTAGTTCTTGAACCTTTTTAAGAATACCTCACGGAGTTGAGTTAGTGATATACCGATAAAAATACCTCTCTTTGAAGTAGGAGGGGCATTTAGAGCTAGACTTTCAGCAGATGGAGCTCATTTGATAGGAGTAGATAAGTGCTTGTCCCTTGCTTATTTATTGTAATGTCAATGTGAGTTTTTGTTTATATGTGAAATGAATTTTAGAAAAAAATAATAATTAGTGTTTCAAATGTTTTAAGTTGATTACATGAGCGGGGCTATTAATTTAAAAAAAATAAGTCAGCCATATAAGTAGGAAATATATAGAAAAATCAATGAATTTGACTTGTTATACATGAATATAAACCCAATATGAAGCACATGATATATAATTGTTATGCTTATCAATGTGCACATGTTTATATATATGTTTGCATTTGAGAGAGAGAGAGAGAGAGAGAGAGAGAGAGAGAGAGAGAGAGAGAGATTCTATCTATCATAGTGTTTGAAATTGATGATTTAAATGAAAATCAAAAGAAATAAAAATCTTTTATAAGATGAATATTCATGCAATGGAAGGGTTGCATCATAAATAAAAATGGAAATTAATGATTAAAAATGCATTTAAATTTCCATGTTGTTACACAAAACCTCTCTTATTTTAAGAGTAATTTTATGGTGTTCAAAAAATAACTAGAGACTACCATGTAGGATCCATTAACAAAAAAAAAAAAAAAAGATACAAATAAGAAAAAGAAATTCTAGATAAATATATTTTTATCATTTTTAGTGGGTCATAAATTTTATACTCTCTCTCCATTGTATGTCTTTTTTGTTAAAATAAACCCTAAAAAATAATGAATAACATATCACTAATTACTCTCTACATACCATAAAATTTTTTATTATTATTTTAAAGCTTCCCCCATTATTTCTCAAGTTTGAGTATGACATATATAATTAAAAATCTTAAATCTCAATTATTGGGAGAAATCCAAGTCTCATTTTTAATAGGAACATTATTTTATTAGCATGTGTAACAAATGTTTGAATTATGCAAGAAAAGCAATTGGAAATAACGAAATGACCTAAGTTGTCTACATGCATGTATCTTGCAAGAAATTTTTTGTCGAAGCCAGCTAATTGCTCTCAGAATATGGTCTCGTCACACGTCTCTTGGTGACCCTGATCTTGAATTTCATTCGTGTAGTCTTATTAAATTAGAAGAAACTAAAAGGGCAGAGAAAACACTATGCTACTAAACACTATAGTTTTAGATTTATTTGCACGGTAGATTAAAACAGTTTTGTCATAATTATTAATCAAAACAAATGGCCTGGCTATTGATCGAAATGTGATTTATTATTATTTTTTCACAATAATATGATTAACATACTATTAAAAGAAAAAATATATATTAAATTGATATCTAAGGAACCTGTTCAACTTTTTATTTTTTAAAATATAGTAAAATAATTAAATTATTTTAAAAATTAAAATCTTAATGGGTATTCATGGGCTTTTTTATATTTTCATCCTAGATATTTTGTTAATCAAGTTGGATGAAGTATAATTTGATATTTTTTAAAATATTATTTAAATAAAAAAAATCATTGGTATATGTAATACACATCCTAACATGTGGAGAATTTTCACGCCATTTAAGCGGCACGTGAAAAGTTATATTATGGCCAAACAGTGACTTTTAGGGCAATGTTAGAATTGTCCTGGTGGTAACTCTATACCTAGGCTATACACATGGCCAATAGACCTCTTATCTAGGGTTGACGACCCTTTTTCTCTCTCCTTATTTTTTTCTTGTTCTTGATTTTGTTGTCTAACCCTCCACTTTTTTATAGAAACCATTCAATTGTTTTTTTTTTTTAAGATTTGATCCATATTCTTTTGATTATTATTTATTTTATTTAATATTATTTATAAAATCATATTTTTTTTTAATTTCATTCTCCTTCAATTTATTCATCTGTTAAACTTGGTCCTTGTTCTTTTGGTTACTATTTATTTTATTTGAAATTATTTATGAGATTGAATTTTTTTTAATTTCATCATCTTTAATATTTTTTTCTGTCAAATTTGATCATCATTCTTATAATTTTTATTTTTTTATTTGAGATAATTTTTAAAGTTGATTTTTTCTATGATTTTATCATTGATTGGGAATTGAGCTTCTTGATTAAACCCAATTCTAGAATATTATGGATTGCGAGTTTGAGAGATTAACCTAGGTTTAAAAGATTTGTTCGAGTTTGCTTGGTTTATTTTTCTTTTTTTTTTTAGTTTATATTTTTTTAGTTCTATCCTTCACCATTTATTTTATTGGATATTGGGCCCCGTTATGTTTTTTTTTTCTTTTTAGTTTTCTGTAGGATTTTTCACTGATTTTTAAAATAACTTGGGTTATCTTAAGTCTTTTTAATCGTTGTTATTTGTTATATTCAGCTTTTTTCAAAGAAATTTTAGTTTTTAATTGAATGAAATGAAATTAATTAAATATTAACATTATATGCCCATGATATTTTGTTTGAGTTGCTTTTTGGGTTGATATTATGATGACATGTGCAACCTCTTTCAATATGCAGCCTTTTGTAGCGGCGTTAGTACCATCTCGATGAGCTTTTTTTTGTGGTGTGGCGGTGTCCATGGTGGAGCGATAGTGATTCTACAACTAGCTTTTCTTTCTTATCCTCCCTAGTATGATATTGTCAACTCATTTTTTATAGTTAATCATTGCCAAAAAAAATATTTGTTTATTATTGTTGATGCTTTTTTCTAATCATATTATTAATTAACAAAGTTTCAAATTATTCTTGCTTTTTAAAAAATACTGGCATCGTGCAAACATCTTTTTTTTCATTAGAGAAATTTTAACCCGGCCCATGGAATAACATGGGACACCAATCTAATATTATATGTACATATAGCATATACTGTACCCTTTTAATATGTAAACACGATATAATTTCCCTTTTTTCTATTATTGTTTTTAGGGTATTTTGCTTATTAATTCACTTCAAAAAACTACTTGGCCAAATAATATAGGTGCAAAAAGCATTGAAGAAATAATATAGTTTCATATTTTTCATGGTTTCCAAGAGTGACATTTGGTAGATGTCATGATTAGGAACCATGACATATATTAATTCATATTATTTTTATATTGAATTGTATAAAATCAACACTAATTGCAACAACTAAATTCCTTGAAATGTCGGTGGCAAAGTCATATAGTTTTTTTCAATTCTTTGGAACTCTTCGAGGTGCTTAGCCCGTCGGTGATTTCATTTGAAATGTTGGTGGCAGAGCCATGTGTTTTTTTTTTCAACTCCTTGGAACTCTTTGGAACTCTTTAAAGGCTTAGTCTATCAATGATTCTGTTGGTATTTATAGTTCATCGGTGTAAAACAATGTTTAATTACAAGTGTTTTTGTTTTTAACATGGTACAATATGCAGATGTTTAAACACTTGTTTTAGCCAATTATTTGGTTATGACTTAGAAAGTATCAATGGATTTACCGACAGATAGTAGCAATGAGTTATTTTAGTTGGTAATACCTATTATAATAATGACATATTATTTTTTTCATCCCATCATTTCCGGGTGTAATTCTCTCGGTATATACCGATAAAATTATTCTCTTCGTTATTACAAAAGGATATAGCAAGGAAATATTTTGTTGGTAAATATCCGACGGTAAAAAATTCCTGCAGTATTTATGTATGTGTTTACTAATTTTTTTGGCAGTAATATATAAAATTGTATGGTAATAAACTAAACATTTCATGTTAACCGGTAATAATCTTTCGAAAACTCCATGTTTTGATTTGTAAAACCATTCTTTTATTTTGTTCTAACGAGTGATTTGTTTTTTATACCAGCTGGATCACAAACTCTGAGAGGAAATCATACCGATCATGCAACCACGCATTATTGGGTTTCCAGGAACCTATCCATGCACTGATGAAAATATTGAAATTCTAGGAAAGTGCTTCCTCGGGAGGAGGCGTGATTAAATTCCAACATCTATAGGAGGACCGTCTTTGATTGCAACCTCACACATATAAATGTAGTGCAATCTTTTTCATTTCGACATCCCTGATGACCTTCCTTCTGTCTTCCTTCTCCTTTAATTTTAATCAAGTGTCAAGCAAGTCAATTCCATCTAGTCTCTATAAATATTTCTCTTTAATATTTCAGAGCATTTTTTTAATTATTATTAACGTGGGTGTCCAGGCCAGCTTGTGCACATCTCGACTAATCTCACAGGTCCTGAAGTTAATGATCATGTAAGCTTCCAGTGGCTCTAGAGTTTGTGGAACTCGAACTGGTAACCTCTAGAGAGCAAACCCAAAGTCTGATCAGTTGAGCTACACCTCTCATGGTTAATATTTCATAGCTTTTGCTATCTCATGTTATGGTATTTCATTAAAATTTATTTTTTTTAATTTTTGAATTGTTTTAATGTTAAAAATATTATATTAATATATTTTTAAATAAAAATACTTTAAAAAATAATTATTATTATCCTTCCAAATACTGATGCATTTCACTCATGAAATATTAATATTATTATAAATGGGAAATAGCCCTACCAAGGCGTTTACCAAATGAAAGACCGTATATTCACTAATTGTGAGTCCTAGTAAATGAAAGGTCAAATGATGAGAAAAATTCTTAGCTGGCCATTGCTGTCATATGCAACTTCTTCTTGGTTTCCAACTCTGATATAATATGAAAACAAATTACCAATGGTTGAAATTAATTTAGTCACGATCAAAGAATATTTTTTTTTTTCAAAAGAAAAGAGGGGATAGTTTTGATAGGAGACATACATTTCCTTGCAGTTTCTCACATCAGCACTCCAATTCCAAACAAAAAGTGGTGGATAATTAATTTAAGTCTAGGTTGATGGGATTTCTTTGTTGCTGCATCTCTTGTCATAAATATAGGAACCCCATTCACGACTAGAGAGGAATCTCCCCTTTTGACTTGTCTATGATTAAGCATGTGCAAGGGCATAAGTTCTGGTGAGATAAGGTGGGATGGAGTTTTTTTTTTTTGGTACAATTCTATTAAGCTTTTTTCTGGGGGTATGTTCTGAACAGAGTTAGGTTAAAATTCATTTTTTTAAAAAAAAATTATTTTTCTATGTTTTTGAATCATTTTGATATGATGATATTAAAAATATTTTTTTTAAAAAAATAGCATTATTTTGATGCATTTCTGAGCAAAAAACACTTTGAAAAGTAACCGTTACCATACTCTTAAACACCCCCTAAAACATATCTCACTAAAAGCTAAAAATACATGTTTTTTGTTGCTTTTTTTGTGTGGGTCTCACCAAAAAAACATAATCACACCTCACCACACCTCAATCTCAAACACTCTTAGCTTTCCTGGATTAGAATGTGCATGTTAGACGTGCACCTGTGCTATGCCATGGGGCTAGATTATTGTTTTCATAAAAAATAATTATCAAAGTATATTTTTTTTTAAAAAAAGATAAATATTACATCATAGTTTAAGGCATTATACTTTCGTGTTTTGTAAATTAGTCAGGATTGTCTTCTTTTTCTTCTTCTTCAATTGACTCGTCATCAGCTCCATTGTAATCTTCTACGTTGATTTCAATGTTATCATAATCTTCATTAACTTTTGTTTGTCCGCTGGAGCTTAGAACAACATTCAACACCGTCAACATCAATAAAAATATTATTAGTGACATGAAAATTTGAATTTTCTTCTAAGTCAATCGATAGAGCAACTCGATATGGATCAACTAACTCATTAACTTGAAAGATATCATCTTCTATGTTTGGTTCATCATTCTCATCTTGAACAACCTCAACATGACTTATGGGTTTGGTTTTCAATATAAATAACCAATCAACGTTTGATGATCTTTTCTAAAGAAAAGAGTGTATTTGTAATAAACTTGTTGGTATTGTTTAGCGAAAACAAAAACATTGTCGACGTTGCAGAGTTTAGCTTTTGAATTAATTTTGGCTAAACCATGATGGGGGTCTACTTTGATTCCTTTTTTAGTGGTGTCATACCAATATCATTTGAATAAAAATAATTTATTATGCTCGTTATGATATTGAAATTTAATTACCTCTTTTAATTTCTTATAATAGTTAACTTTAAACTCATTAAAAGTCAATCTCTTAACACAAACCTCATTGTTATATGTCTTTCTACCTTGCTTATATTTTTCAGTATGAAACATGTGTTCATTGATGAAATACTCATTGTAGAACTTCATCTTTATTTTAGGACCAGGACTTAGTAAAGACGATGTAATACTAGCATTCCCTCCTAATTTATAAACTTGGTACATAAAGTATAACCATGAATAGTCAACGAGAAATGTTTAATAAAATTAAATATCTCTATAGATAATGATAATTAAACAGTACTTATATATGTTCTTAACCACATTGAAAATTATTCATCTTGTAATCGAAAGATTTGAGATTCAGTCAACTGTGATGAGGTATTCCATAACTTATCATTTGTGATATTATAAGAGATAAATAGTCACTAATAACAATTTATCAGTATAAAAATTTTCTTTCAGCCTATTTTCTCAAGGTAAAATGCTTCTTATTCATTCGATAATTCTGTCATGTCTGGCCTCACTCAACCCATGATCCGACTTGATGATGAACACTTGTGCAATAGCCGATAATTTACTGTGATTTATGCAACCATCTCATAATGGTTTGTCAGAATCTTTCAAAAGATCAAAAAACCTGGTTATATATGTATTAGGTTTTTTATTTATGATGGGACATTGACTAGCATGACCCTGATACATTCTAATTGCTTCCATAACCATAATCTTATAAGGATTATTATTGTTATTTACAACTCCATAGTCCATGCACGTCACTAGCACTAGAAGTTGACCCAACTATCATTTCTACCATGCTCTTATGAGAAACATATAGTTCTTCATGTGTATACCAACACAGGTATTACTCCATGAAACCTTTTTATAGAAAATGCATCGTTATAACATCTGAATTGAGAAACTTTTTATTTTTACACCTCTTGCATGGAAATCTAATACTACCTCCATTGATATTTTTTGGATTAGATATTGTGTAATTAATAAAACCCTGACCCCATTACAATAATTCATCCTCAGCAATCCTTAGGGTAAATCTTGATATATCCATAAATGAGCATCCATCACTTCTATTGAATCTATGTAAAATAATGATGATAACATATATTAATTAACTATGTTAACTAAATAAATTTGCAAAAATATTGGTTTAGCTCACGATTATTCAACCTATTTTAATACTTCTCTTAATTCATTATCAATGATCTACATAGATGCAAATTTGTACATAATTACGGAAATTACAACTCGAAAATGAAATTGACAAAATATAAAACAACTCGTTAAACAAGTCATTATTTATTTCATCACAAAACATCTAAGTCAGTAATTCAATATAAGTTTCAATAATTTACAAACAAATACAATTATATAAAATATAAAACAAACCATAACATATACAAATCATAAATCCTTACAACAATTTTGTTTGAGAAAAATAATAAAACAAGTAAACACTCAAATAAAATACATATACTACAAAAATATATATAAAAAAAGTACCATTTTAAAATTGTGTTCAAATTAAAAATAAAAAAAAGGATAGATTTGCTTATTTAAGGTGGAGAATCCTTAATAAAATTTCAATCAAAACATGGATGCTGACAAACCAAGTGTTGTGATGGCTGAAAAAGTTGTAGGAGGTTGAGTTGTTTTGAGATTGAAAGGAGTTGGTTGTTTTGTTGCAGAGAAAAAGTTTACAAGAAAAAGGTAGAAATGGGGGATAGAAAGAGGAAAGTTGAGCGCTAGGTTATATATTAAATATGATCGATGTATTTACCGATAAAATTATTTTGATGGTGACTCCATCAGCAATTCTATTGGTATCAATACAACGTCACTGCATGATTTGTCTTTTTTAATCTCATTATAATATTGCATGTAACGTCGTCAATATATATTGATAGATCAATATATTCACGGACGAATTGTACAGTCGGTGTAATTATGTCAGTAATTGTGCATGTAAAAACTTACACACCATTGTATTGTTTGACTTTTTTTACTCTTTTTATTTTGACTACGATTCTCTCAGTATATATCGATGACATATTTTTATCGGTATTTATCGATGGAGTTAGCGATAGAAAATTTTGGTCTGTAAAAATTATTGCAATATATCGACGAGAAAAATTCATTGGTATTTCTATTTGTATTCGCTAAATTTCTAGTAGTGCACTAAAGATTAGTAACAAAAAAAAAATCAAACATTATGAAGTGCATGTGGCTAGCTAGTCACAGGTTTTTTTTTTTTTAATTTTACAGTGTGAAGTATTTTGAGTTAATTTTTATTTTGTGAAATTAAATTCATCTTCCAATCCAGTCAAAAAGTTAAAAATTCATGTGAAGTTTATTTAGCATAATTAACATGCCTCAAGGTTTGAACCAAAAAGTTAAGAACACTCCCTCTTAGGTAGTGTTTGGTATTGCGGTAGCTGTTGTGGTTGTGGTTTGAAAAAAGTTGTTTTATAAAAAGTACTTTTAATTGAGGTTGATTTGAAAAAATAGATGTTTGGTTAAAACTGCGGTTGAAATTGAGGTTGAAGAAAAAATAGTTTTAATGTATTTGGTTAAGAATGTTTTGAAATTGAGGTTATAAAATAATTTTAAAAAATATATTTTAATATTGATGGTTTTTAATTTAAATTTTATGAATTTAACTATTGCTATTACATCATGAAATAAATCACTTAAAAAAATTACTTTAACAAAAAACTATCTACAATTCCATTACGTATAAAATTCATCCGACAAGAACTACAAAATTAGATAAAGTATTATCAAGAATAAAATTAAGATTGGACTACGTGTAAATTTAATTCACCTTAAACTAATTTAGAAAAAAAACAAAAAAAATTTATTGTTCACGTGAACAGTGTGAGTGAAATCAATTAACTACACTGGTTAAAAAAAAAACTTGTTCAGTGAACAGTGGAGGCTTGATCCACTGTTCACTGAATAGTGGATGCAATGCATGCCTCCACTGTTTCAGAAAAACAAAACAAAAAAACTATTTAGTCACTGAATAGTAGTTGTTTCATTCAAAAAGCAGCACTTTGCTGCTTTTCATTTTCCTACGTCTCGAATACAATAAATTAAGGGATTCATGCACAGTAAATAACTTTTTTTATTTAACCAAACACTGAGCTAGTATATTTGTGCACAGTAAATAACCTTTACCTCGTAGCCAAACGGGCTCTTAGAACAACTTTTTACATAGTTATAATACTCAATATGGATATTTTTATATTATTTTTTATTTTTTATTTTTTTTTAAGTTGATCTCGTTAAATCAACTTAATTTAATTAGATTAATATTTTTTTTAATTTAAACTAAAACTCGATTGAGATGAAGTTTTAAAATATAGTTTCTCGTATCAACACGTAGGTGTAGCTGCTATTACTCTTTATGACCAATTATACGAGTGTAACAATAACTAAATAAATACTCATTTGTGCAATATTCCTCGCAATGTAGGAGAGGGTCCCTGTAATTGACAGACGAAATCCCTGAGATGCGTGCCAAACGAAGACTAAATAATATGGCAACATGACTAACTCCGCTGTGAGTGGCAACACACAAGACCGTCCTCCCGACCAATTACCCTCCATGGCCTTCTCAAAAGCAACGACACGAATTATTACAACCCACATAGGACACTGCCAAGCGGTCCCAAATCCCAAGCTATTACAATGACGTCATCATGCTGACTTCAACGTGTCTAACCAAATGTTGACACGTAGCAGCTGTCAGGCACCTTCATTGTATCTCGCCAGGAAGGTGCCTACGAAGGACAGCAGCTCAAAAGAATGAAAGATGACCATACTTTTGGATTAGATTTTTTACTTTATTATAAATATATTAGAAGCATGCCCCAGGTATAATTTATTTTTGTCCCTCCCTCTCAGTACTACTTGTCAACCCCCCCTCCTGTACGCAATGAACTTCCCTGAGATTAACCCTAACCATGACTTCTCTTATTTCAATGAAGGTTTCGACCCGCCGGCGACTGAGTTTCAGGTGTCAGATTACCTCATGCTTGATGGTGGATTTGGTGAAGATAATTCATCCTCACAAAGTATGGCATCATCGGAGCAAGTTCCAAGTGGTTCATCAAGCGGATATAGTGGTGCAACATCAAGAAATAATAGCATGCAAGTGATCATGATGCCCACAATTTAGATTATTCTACTGCTACTAATTCTTTAATTTGTTATTTTCTTAAAAAAAAAAAAGTATTCAGGATTAACTTTTTTCTGTTTCTTGAAGATCAAAATGATAATCTTGTCTGCCCATTAATCTTTTGTATATTTTTATAGAAAATGCAAGAATGGAGTGAAGAAAAATAAGATAGAAGGGGGGCACAGAGTTGCGTTTAGAACAAAATCAGAGCTGGAGGTGATGGATGATGGATTTAAATGGAGGAAGTATGGAAAGAAGTCAGTCAAGAACAGCCCAAACCCAAGGTAAGTTTGTTTGTTAAAGTACGATTATTTCTCAATTTATTTTAGAAGTTAATCTATTGCCTGTGGATAAATGGACCTGCAGACAGTAATCATCTGGCAATGAATTTGATTAAATGGCAGAATGATTGTGCTGATTGATACATGCATTATCCATATTTACACACCCTTGGATCTCATGTACTAGGTCTATATATATGGCTTTGATAAGGCATTTCGTTACTTAATATCTCTGGACTATCCAACAATTGTTATGCAGAGCTATTATGTTAGATAAGAAATATTTATTGCTCAAGGACCCATTTCTCTTAAGTTCTGATTGATGGTTTTAGATATATCAGGCATAAATTCTCTCTAATTAGCTTATACAGAACCCTTTTTTTAAAAAAAAAATTATGGATAGCCTTTATAAAACAATACTAGTTGTAGCCTTTGCAATTGGCACCTGGGCTGGGTTCTCAGGCCACTGCATGCCCATACACTCACAGTAGAGAGAGCGACGGTGGCTGGAGGTGGTTGAAGAGCAAGGGCATCAATATTAATCACGTCAACCAAAATACAAAGCCGCCCATTGTTTTATAAATGCACTCATATCTAAGCTAGCTGAAAGACATTTGCTTCCAGCACTGAAGGAGGCTGAAAGGCACTTCCTACCACCGATTACGTCATCTACCACACGTATACCCACCTAGCTAGAAGACAGTAAAAAATGCAATATATGGCTATCATATGCTACGTCCACTTCAGTGACTCCACTATATATCGGCCGAGTGTGTGTTGTGTTGACTTTTCCATTTATTCGGCGACAGCCATATGTGTAGAGACATGTCCACCCAGTTAATCAGACATCTTTTAATTGCAGCCACTTTGCTGAGAATGGTGAAGTGATGTGATGCCTCTAAATGTGTCCATGTATCTCTGTGTGTATGCATGTGGTCCAGGAGCTTGCTGGGCAACTTGGAGACTCATATAATTCACCATTATAGAGCAGAACTCTATTTATGTGCTCAACACACACATTATTATTATGTTTTGTCTTTTAATTCGATCAATTTTTAAATTTATATATATAGACTTAAGTGTATGTTAAGTGTTGAAGTCAAGAATTAGGGTTAATCAATGCTTTTCACTTAACAATACTACTAGTGCTTGCTTGAAGAGCGAATGTTATCCGACTTCGTATATATTAATTACTCCCTTAAGGGAAAAAAAAGGAGTTTTATTTTCTTTTAATCGAGAAAGTTCATGTTTTAGATTAATTCATTTAAATGCTATAACCTTTTGCATCACGTAAAAGTTAAGTTTAGAGATCAACTTCCTCGTTTATTTTATGAATTAAGGTTGATGATGATACATTCAATGAGATATATTAATTTCTCTAATATAATTTTATATCTAAGATTAAGCTAATTTTATCTTTGAACTATCATTTCTATAAGATTTTTAGTTCATTCTATTGGATTTAACCGTGTGATTTATACATGAGAAACATTGAAAACTTAATGTATATATATTCAAGGAAGAAATTATTATTACGTACAAATCATATAACTGGTTCTAGTTTATGTTAAGCGTTCGCCTAATGCTACTTGAAATCAATTCTGACAAGTGACAACTGCAAATATAATTGACTGAGTTGAATATTGTAAATATTGTTCAGGAATTACTACAAATGTTCGAGTGGCGGATGCGATGTAAAGAAGAGAGTAGAGAGGGACAGAGAAGACTCGGCGTATGTGATAACTACGTACGATGGAGTGCACAACCATGAAAGCCCTTGCATGGTGTATTATAATAACCAGATTCCTCTCGCGGTCCCTAATGCTTGGAACTTCCAGGATTCTTCTCCTCACTCTTCTTCCTCGTCCTAATTATATAAGAATATCCCTAGCCTTTTACTTCACTTCACTTCACATCCTCTCGTTTAGATATTGAGGATCACCATGCATGCTGTATTATGCTGGAGAAATTACCATGTAACTCCTTCTCTTTTTTTGATAACTGAGATTGAGATGTTACTTAATGTATCGAAAGGTAATTAGTGATAGTGATTTGTGTGGGTATTACCAGGAATAAACACCGGACTTTCCAGTTCTTGGGCTTGGCTAAAACATCCAAAAACATATAAGCAAGAGCAAAACTGAACGCATTGATAGATGGCAGTTCGGGCTAGCTGAATTCTGGGCCTATATGTGTGTGTGTTTGCTTGTTTTCTTTTTTCTTCTGTGTATTCTTGTCTTCAAATCGTGAATGGAATAAACTATTTGTGCGTCTAAGCATATACGAGGTAATATTTATTTTTCTCAAAAAGGTGAAAAATTATGTTCTCAAGTTTCTTTTACTGTGGAATTTCTGTTTTGAGTGACGCAAAAATATCTATTAAACAGATCAAATGAGAGTATTAATTGGTTATTTTACGCTTATATAAAACAAATTATAATTTTTCAACACAGAAGGGATCGCATAAAATCGTTAACTTAAGATGTTTTTACACAATTAAAGATTGAAATTGCCAATGAAGGAGCTAGCTGCAATTGACATCGACCGAGGGGAGTCAATCAAAATCCTTAATTATGCTAACATATTTCTCATTTGTATAATAAACATGAAAAACAATTCAGAACCGAGTACATGGAAACATAAGCTCCCTGAATGACCCAATCTTATTCATAGATTCACTTTCTGGAACTAGAAACACTGTCCGTTGGTAAGAGGAGAAAGTTCACTAAGAAAAAGGCTATCATTGTCGAAAAACTATTTTCGTGTAATCCTTGTTGGATTATCAAAAATATTAAGTGAACCGAAAGCGACAAGTTGAGATGGCCGAGTTGGTCTAAGGCGCCAGATTAAGGTTCTGGTCCGAAAGGGCGTGGGTTCAAATCCCACTCTCAACATGTATCTATTTTGCTTCTTTCTTTAATCCCAAACTGGCCGATGGTCCAGCGTCAGCACCGCGTGATCTGCTTGCTTGCATAAATAATATTGATGCATGATTTTAAAGTTAAAGGCATATAAAATCAATAACTTCATTCAGGTTTTTTCATTATAAAATCAAAATTAGATATCTCTACCTCATCCTAACTTTCCATCCTCCAAATCCTTTGCATTCTATTCTTTTTTTAAAATATTTCAAAGATTAAGTTCAATTAACTAGGTAAAAACATGATTTGATTTTTAAAAAAAAATCAAAATATTTTTTTTTGTTGAATATTAAAAAAATAATATATTAGATCAACTTAAATTTTACGGTTCAACTTATAAAATTTACAACCCAGATTATAAACTGCATTAAGTTTAAAATTTTGTTTTTAAAACTCTTTCTTCTTTAATGATATGATAATATAAATAAATATTTTTAAAAATTAAATATCAGTTAAATATCAAGATATTTGTTTAAGATTAAAATAATTTTATAAAAAAAATCAAAATAAATAATAATAATTAATCTAAAATTAATAAAACATTAAATAATGAAATTGAAAAAAAAAATAAAAGATAAATTAAAATGAAAAAAAATTTAAGTAAGTACCATGTTTTCCAAGTTTATTTAAGTAAATGCTTCTACTTCGAATAATCTCTTCGTGTTTTAAAATGATGATTTCATGAATTATGAACTATTAACATATACTAAAAAAACTTGTTATTTCATTGCAGTAACTAGCGGTGAAATGCCTTTTCCTTTACAATCAGGTTCTCAAGGATTTTTTATTTTTTAACAATAGGTGTAACATGTATTGAAATTCATAGTTTATTCTGTATAAAATTATTTTAGTTTTATAATTCAGGTTTTTAAGTTAATCTAAATTGATTTAAGTTATTATTATTTTTTAATTCATTATTTTTTTATTTAAGTTATTATTTTTTTTAATTCATTATTTTTTTTAACTATATTATTTAACATTATATTGATTAAAAATTTAACTTCATATTATTTTTTCTTTGCTTTATATAAGGTTATTATTGTCTCATTATCCAAGTCATGAGTTTTGCATATTAGCCAAGTTAGCTCAGGTCTTTTTTATTGATTTTTTTAAAAAAAAATTATTTGATGTTGGGTTGATTAATAATTTTATTTTTTAATTTTTTAATTTTTTCTATGGAATTATTATGATCTTATGATTTGGGTTTGTTAAGTTAATTCGGGTTGACTTTGATTATTTTTAGTTGATTTTTTTTATTTAATCCTTTAACACTAGATTAATTAGGGCTTGTGCGTCATACTTTTTTTAATTTTTTTTACGAGGTTATCATGATCTTATGACTCGAGTCACTAGTTAACTTGATTACCTTAATTTTTTTTATTTCTTTTTAAAATTTTATCTTTCAATATTAGGTTAATTAATAATTATGCTTCATAATTTATTTTGATTTGCTTTTTATGAAATTATTTCGGCCTTGTGACTCGAGTCATGTGTTTAGTTGGTTAACTATGTTCATTTGTGTTTAGTTGGTTAACTAGGTTGATTTAGGTGGTTTTTTCGTGTTCTCTTGTTAATTGATTTTTTCAAACTTATTCTTCAACATTGGGTTGATTAAGAATCGGGCTTCTTAATTTATTTCAATTTTCTTTATATGTGATCTTATGATTAAGGTTTGACAGGTTTAACCGAGGTTATATTTTTTTTTATTTACTCTCTACATGGTTATTAGAGTTTCATGACTTGGGATGAAGATTTGACAAGTTAACATGAATTGATTAAAGTAAACTCGAGTTGATCTAAGTAAATATAAATTGATTTAATATATTATTATCTCAATATTTTTTAAAATATTATTTTAATTTTTTTTAATTAAAATATTTTTATCAATTGTTTTAGTTATTTTTAAACGAAATACCTTAGTATACTTTTTTACTTTCAACCAAAATTTGATCCAATCTGCATGCTACTAATACAGGCAATTATCAAGTTATACTAGTAAAAAAACATCATTAATATCCTCAAATAAATAAATGGTTATACTTAGAGCCCGTTTAGCTCTGCGGCTGCGGCTGCGGCTGCGTTTTAATTAAAACGCAGTTTGCAGCCGTTTGGTAATGAGAAAAATTGGTTTACTGTACCTGGGCCCCACACAAATTTTGCGTCAAAAACACAGTAAATAAAAAGCAAAAAATTCATGCTTTTCACGCACTATGCAGCTAATTGCACTGTTCATTGAACAGTGCAATTAGCGTGAACAGTGTACATGGTACACTGTTCACGTTAAAAAAAATGCAGTGCAAGTGAATTCACTTGCACTGTTCATCCAGTTTAGTTTTTTTTTTTTTTTTTTGCAATGTGTTAATTTTATTAATTTTTTTTTAAAAAAATTAGTTTAAAGTGAATTAAATTCATTCGCGGATGTGAACAATATTTTTTTCTCGAAAAAATAGTATAGAGTGAATTAAATTCACTCGCACTATAATATCAATTTTATATATGATAATATTTTATCTAATTTTATTACACACTCAAAAAATTATGAAAACTGTAGTTCTTATCGGATGAATTTTGTACGTAATGAAATTATACATAGTTTAATGGAATAATTAAAAATATTTTATATAAAAAATTATTTATTGCATGATGTAATAGGAGTAATTAAATCTATAATATTTAAATTTAAAACCATCAATATTAATATATATTTCTTAAAATTATTTTATAACCTCAATTTTAAAAACATTCTTAACCAAACACGTTAAACTATTTTTTATTCAATCTCAATTTCAACCACAGTTTTAACCAAACATCTATTTTTTCAAACCAACCTCAATTAAAAGTACTTTTTATAAAACAATTTTTTTCAAACCATAACCACAACAGTTACCGTAATATCAAACACATTCTTAATTGAAAGAATTGTAACTATCTATAATTTTGTCCTTTTTTTCTTTTCTTTGTATGCGTAGATAAATGCTAGGACTAGCTTGAATTTAACATATTAATCCCTCAACTATCACTAAAGAAGAATTGGTTCGAAAACAAAAGAAATTCTTATTCAAATTTGTACATTACCTGATTCACTCACAAATTCCTAAAATTGGTCCGAACATATGCGGTTCATCCTAGCACACATATGAAGGGAGACATCTGTTTTTCTTTTAAAATCCTATCTGTCTTAAAAAAAGGTCTTCGTTTTTGTCATAAATTTAACAGATGGGTTATTGGGTTACAAAATAAGCGACATGGGGATCTAATTGAAAAGTATTTTCATCTGGTGATCCATCTGAGGATCAATGACAGTTGAGGGGACAAATATGTTCCTTTCCCTTTATTTATTGTTTATTTTTTTGAACAACTTTATTTATTATATTTTCTGATCTGATGCTCTCTCTTTCCCAGTTTTTTATACTTTTCTCCACAGCCACACGAAAAGCTTAATTAGATTCAATTCAAACTCAGAAATCCACTTCTTTCTTTATTCCATATAGAATCTGAAGAGAAACCCACCTCTTGATTTTGTTTTTCTTGAAAAATTTGCGCTAGATCTGTTGCTGTCATTTGGTCTTGAGAGGGATTCATTTTTATAACAGCTTTTTCCCCCCCACTCCTTTGGGTAATTTTAATACGAGAACAACATGAGCTTAGATCATTTCTAGGCTGCTTGAAATGTACTACTAATATGGATTTGATTTTGGGGATACCCACTTGGAGAATTTGTTGTTTGTTGAGATTGAGTGTGTTTTATGGGACTTATTTTGCTGGTTCGGTTTTGAAGGAGTGATTTACTTTTGTCTTGGAGAAACAGAAACATTACTACTATGTTTTGGAGGGACCGTGAGAGAGAAAACAAGGACCAAAATGGTGGACCACCTTGTGGTCAGGTTCGAGTTCTGATCGTTGGTGACTCAGGCAAATTTCTCTTCTTTATTTTGTACTCTCTCTTGATCAGTTTATTGGTTTTGCAATGCTTTTTTTCTTCCTGTGAAATTTTATGTAAGGGGATCCTGGTGGATTGTGCTTATGATAAAAACCTTGTTTGGATGGCACATAGATGGTATTAGAGAGTTCATTGAAATGGTAGAAGTGAATATATTTAGTGGACTTTAAGTAGTAAGATATGCAATTTCTGCCGAAATCTATTGGCATCAGATGATATAGATTATCGGTAATTTGTTGTATATATGTACACTTTCCAATATGACTAATGGATGGTCTAAATACTCCATGTTGGACGAGGAAAAGGTACGCGATGGGCATTGGGTTAATTGCCCTTTTGATGACATGTCATTGATGATGACTTGATAGTTACAATGTGTCATTCATGGTGTAAGATTTGAAGAGGTTGAAGGACACATTGATTTTGTTATAGACTTGCACTTCCAGACTGGTTTATGCCTTCAAATCTCCAGGGATTAAACTTCAACTCTGAACATCAAGACGACTCCTTTTGGTATTATCTTAATAGTAAAGTGAAATGTCAGCTTCTATTATCAACATGTTCTGCCAACATGATGTGCAAGTTTAATTCTCGGGAATTCTATTTTGTTATGATTTTAATCGTACTGGAAATCCTGAGGAGCAGAATTCAGATTGAGGTTTGAAGAAGGAAAAAAAAAACTGGAACTTGACCAATATTTATAAATTTATGCAGCTACTCCTGTAGCAGTTTTATGCACAGAAAATTAGCCTTTGTGATGTAGGAATAAGCTCTGGATTCTGTTCAAATAAGGGAAAGTCGAACAATTCCCTTTATGATTGTGTTGGTGTCTTAGTGTGGCAGGGGGAAGAGTAGACGTGTAGAGCATGTCATGTGGATGGCAAGAACAGTTCAGACTCCTCTAGGTTTATGCATGCATGTGGGGCATGCGGGATGGGCGTAATAGTTGTTCTTAGCCATTAGTAATAATATATAATAAAAGGTTAAAACAGTTGCCTGCATGTTGATTCTCAAAATAAATTTGCCTTCTTGTGCTCAACTCCACATGCATTGTGACATGTTGGAGGTCCTCGGATTTTGCTTGCATGATTTCTGGGTTGCTTGTTTGAATTGAAAGTTGTTTTCTCCTCAATGTTCCTGACTATATTCCCTGCTTTTGTAGCTGAGTTCAAATTCTTTTCTTTCCTTTTTTATCCTTGTAGGTGTGGGTAAAACCTCACTTGTTCATCTTATTATCAAAGGTTCTTCCATCGCTCGCCCTACACAAACAATTGGATGCACAGTTGGTGTGAAAGTAAGGTTTATTATGATTTTGTTACTTAACAGTAACTTGGTGGTATATTATTAGAGCTCAAAGTCTTAACTAAGTTCTTACCTTAACTCCTTTACAGCATATTACTTATGGCAATTCTGGCAGCTCATCAAGCAGCATCAAAGGTGATTCTGAGAGAGATTTCTTCATTGAACTCTGGGATGTGTCAGGTCATGAGCGATACAAAGATTGCCGGTCTCTATTCTATTCTCAGATTAACGGTGAGTTCCATACTTTCTTCATGGCTAGCTGTATTTGCTAAACTTCGACAATGCATATTTAGTAATAACCGGCATGTATTTATGGCTGTGCATACACCAGTTAAAAACATTTTCCTCTCTTTTTAGGCATGCATGTCTGTTTAGATATGATTACATATTAGATTTTTCAATGTGAAAAGATTTTGATAATTGTAGCATCTCTTTCTTGGAAACTTCTAGTAAGCATCCTTATTCATTTATATATTTGGCAGAAGGCATTTGATTAGAATCAGGCATTTGCTATTTTTGTGCCAGTCATGTAGGAAGCAAGTTTGTGTTTACTTCCTAATTCAATGATTATTTTTCATTAATGATGTACTTGAAGGTACAGTGCAGTAGATTTAGAAAATGGTTTAGAGATTTGTTTCTACTCCTTGTCTGATAAATTGGGTTTTTTGGGGCAAATCTGCTAAGTACATGTGGAAATGATATTCCATAAAGCTTTTTAAGACAGCTACAACATCATCTTCATTTTCACTACCTCTTATCCAACAACATTCAGATGGTTCTTTTCTGATTATTCCTGTCATAACCATTGTGGCCCTTCACCTTGTGCAACTTGCAAGATGTGCTGTCTTTGATTCTTGCATATGATTCTCGCTTTAAATTCTCCAGGGGTTATTTTCGTTCATGATCTCTCCCAGAGAAGGACCAAAACAAGTTTGCAGAAATGGGCATCAGAGATTGCTGCAACTGGAACATTTTCAGCCCCTCTAAGTTTTGGAGGTCCTGGTGGTCTCCCTGTCCCTTATATTGTTGTCAGTAACAAAGCTGATGTTGCTGCGAAAGAGGGTACTAAAGGAAGTAGTGGCAACCTTGTTGATGCAGCACGTCATTGGGTTGAGAAGCAGGGTTTGCTTCCTTCCAGTGAGGAAATTCCATTGACTGAGAGTTTTCCTGGAAGTGGAGGACTGATTGCAGTAAGCATCTCAACTTAAGCTTTCTGTTGTAAATATTTATTTAATGCCAATAGGAGTCAATGTTTCTGTGTGTGAATTAATATTTCAAAGGAGTAAATGTGGAAATTGTAAAATATAATAATATTGGAAGAAAACAGCTGTCTCTTTCCTTTTTCTTCTTGTATTTGCTCTTCTTCTTTGTGTCTTTCTCTCTCTGTGCAGAAGAACTTACCCTGCTCTTTTATGAGATCTCTCCTGTCTATCCGCTTGTCCCCATTATCAGAAGACTGGTCTTCAAGGGAACCTTTCTCTTGAGTTTCTTTTTCTTATCGTAATTCATTGTATTCACGAGCTTTCTTCCTCTTCTTCACACTTCCACACAAATGACCACAACTAAATGGTCATCGTATGATAGCAAACTCAAGAAACATAATCACAAATCTAGAGAAAACATTTTATTATTTATTGATGTTGCATGTCTAAGATAAGTGGCAAGTTGGTATAGCATTTCTTGTTTGTGCAACAACCATGCAGTTCTGTTAGTTTTCTCAATGATTGGCAATTGGTGGTAGGGAGATTTCAGACTTATAAAAGCGATACTCCATAGAGTGATGCCTTTGTAGCTGGTTATGTGTATTTCTCAGGGTGTAGAATTTTAGGCATGATATTTTCTATTGTAGATCCCCTGTAGCTGGAATCTTGTGCTTTCCATCTCTATCGCTCTCTTTTTTTTCTTGTTCTTTTCTTTTCTTAGTCTGAAAGTGTACTTTGAAAAAGAATTTATGCATTGAACTTTTGAGTGACAGAGAGTTCTAATCCGGGTGTTGAGTTTTTCTAAGCTTGTTTTTTCTATCTTGAAATTATCAGTAGTCAATGTAGTAGCTTGGCTAAAATTTAGGTAGTTGGTCCAATCAGATGACTTATCCTTAGTTTAAAGTTGGTACTTCTAGCATAGGATGTATGAATAAATGTGAAAGACAATTTTTTTTGAGTAAGAACTATCTCAAATATATTGTGCATGCTAGCCAAAATCATGGTCAGTCAACTTATCCCATCCTCTTCATATCTGATATGAACTCTGCATAATGGTGTCTTTGTTAACATGGGCAGGCTGCCAAAGAAGCAAGGTATGACAAAGAAGCTGTGGTAAGATTTTTTCGAACGGTAAGTATTCAGCTCTTATATCTTCAGCTTTTAGTGTGTCTGTGTGTATTTATTTATTTAATCTTCAGGCTCGACATTTTCCAACTTTTGGATCACTTCTTTTCAGTTGATCAGGAGAAGATATTTTTCTGATGAACTACCCGCACCAAGTCCATGGTCTGCTTCTCCAGTTCAGAGATCTGTCCAGCGTTTAGATGAGAATATAATTGATGAGGATCCATTTTACAAGGCTACAAGGTAACCGGTAGTGATGATATTTCTGTATTTGTTTGCTGTGCAAGATATTCATGTATTTTATCTGTGTTCCACTAAACAAAAAGGTCACTGTTGTATAGATTAAGATGAAAGCTGCATTTCACAGTAAAGAAGAGGTCAAAAATAGAATTTCCTCATCACCAAGATACCCGGGGGGTTACTTTTTCTCAATGCTGAAAAGCAGCGCTGTGCTTGCATTGAAAATGCATTTTTGAACAGATCCTAAGATCATGTTTATTATGCACTTTGCTTTGTTGATATTTTTGCCTCCCAGAATCTTATTTGATGTTTTCTTGGGGGGTATTGGGGGAGTGAGTGGTTACTGGCCTACATTGATATGTTCTGCTCAAGAATGAGAGAAGAATTGTTGAAATTGTTACTGATATTTGATTAATGTTTTTTTTTTTTTTTTGGCTTGGTAAACGGTGATACAACTTAGAAGTTTGGTTTGGGTGTTGCTATGTTCAGATTCTATTTTTATCATTTGTTATATTGCATTGCATCATCTACTCGTCTTCTTCTTACTTTGATTTGTGTTCGATTGGGTACATGACCAGACTTCTGCCATTGCAGCTTAGCAGGTGACCCTTACAAATACAATATGCTCCCTCCCCTGCCAGCTCAACGAAATCTTACGCCACCTCCAACACTTTACCCACAGCAGCCGGTTTCGGTCACAGAGAGTTATGGCATTCCAAGATTTCCTCTGAGTGGTTCCCAAGAAATAAGCAACACTGCAAGATCAAAGCGCATGGATATTAACGTTTGATGATCTTCGGCTCTGGCTTTGCCGGGCATAGGATGCACTCTTCCATAAAATGGAATTCTTCCTGTTCTGCTTGTAAACCGTTGAATTGATTCTTTTTCATGGCCTCCACCGCTGCAAGTTTTAGAGTTACAGTGGTCACAACATACATGTATATTGATTGATTGGTCACCCTAAAGTAAAGGCAATTATTCTCCACGGAACTCGTCGTTTCAATCCGTGTTTGCTTTTGAAGAAGGAAAATATACTCTTGAACTGTTGTATCCTAGAAATTCTGCTGAATAATTTTGTGTGTTGAGATATATTAAAATGATTTTTTTTTATTTTTTAAAAAATAATTTTTAAAATTAGCATATTAAAATAATTTAAAATATAAAAAAATTTTAATTTTTTTGGAAACATGGTTCGATGTACACTCATTGTTGAAGTATACTGGCTTTCAATTTTCAATCCCTTAAAAATTTGAAGTCATGAGGGTGTAATACTAAATTTGTTCGAATATCTCATTAGATTTTTCCCTCAAATCAGATTAGTGAAAAGATTTATTTAGGTGTTTGGTACAAGCGAATCTCAAATTCTCTCTCTCAGGACATCTTGAATATCAAAGATTTGTGTTTGTTTTGTCGGTGAATATTCATATTCTCTTGAAACTACCGAATGTGATCTTCTTTTCTAAAACAGAGGAATCTAATATTTTATAGTGATTAGGGATGTTAATTTTTTTTTACTTAACTGCCCATGTTTTTTTTAAGTGGACCGCCGTGCCCTTATATATATATAAAAAAATTGTTAAAAGGAAAGATAATTTTATTGTAATCGTAGACACATTTTCCTAGTCACTATAATATTAATATTAAGATGATACTTTTTATATAATATATTAGTCATTAAAAATTTATCTGGGGCTATAATTGTCTTTTAACAGTAAAATGCCATCATTACCTCTCGAATCAAGAAATTATAAACCTAGCGGGAGCATAAACAAATCTTTTTGTTTGTTAATATATAATTAAAATAATTATCAAGACGTTTTGCTGTTCCCAAACCAAATCAGCCGGAAGCCCTGCCCCCGAAACCCTGTTATTTCTTATAAATATATTAGGTGTTTACATTAAATATCTTATAATTTAAATATTTATAGTAAATATCTTAGATAGTTTTTTAAGATATTTATATTAAGCATAAAAAAAATTAATCTCTCTAGAGCTCATCTCTTTGCTCAACATAAATCTAACAAAACACAATTTCAATACAAAATCTAAACCAATTTTAAAAAAACATTTAAGTCTAGAAAATAATATTTATTTTCCCCATCTTTATATTCAATATTATACTCACATAAACATTAAAGTGTTTTTTTTTACGGGTGTAGTTTTTCAAATCCAGTTTTTTCAGCCAATAAAAATCACCTTAATCTTTCTCCTCGTAATTTTTTCAAGTCTCGTCCATGATACTCAGCAAGTAGTTTATATATATATAAAAACTGCAGGTTAATAATATATATAATATTTATCATATTACTGAGCTTCGTGAGCAACACTAGAAATCTGTTTGAACAACAAAAATAAAAAAATAAAATAAAACAATGACAAATAATTAGTTAAAAAGGCGATTAACTAGCTAGGTTTGCTTAAAGTTCATCATGTCTGCTCTCCTGGTCATCTGAATTGGATAGACTATTCTTCACCTTTTCTGCCGCTTTATGCATTGCGTCTACCATCACTTCTGCAGCCGATTCAGCTGATATTTCAGCTGTCCTTTTGCTTGTCCTAATACATTTCTCCACGACCTTCTTCATCTTTTCACCTCCACCATTTTCACTCCTAGTGCTCTCTTCTTGATCAGCGCTTCTAAAACTGAGCCAGGAAATATGAAAAACAAAAGAACATTAAGAAAACCAAACCTCAAATTACTAATTAAAAAGTTACGGTCGTTTCAAGAGGGAAAAAAAAACCCAGATAGTATTTTTTTTAATCTTACTCTAAGTTTGGAGGATAAAACTGTATCTGCAAATCACGGATGACGATTTTGACTTTGTCCCAAGAATTACCACAGGATCTCTTCAACAAAGATATCTGATCTGTTACTATCCTAGTAAGATATGGTGGCTCTTCTTGCATCTCTCTGGAAACATGATCTCCATCTCCAGCCACTGAAGCGATCTGAGAAGGGAGAATAAGGAACAAGAGAACAAATGATACGGTGATTCTTTCACATGTATCCATTAAGATCGCTTTATAATTTGGAGGATAAAAAAGCAGAAGGGTTTTCTATCACAGTAGAACTGATCATTTTGTGTAAGTGGGGAGGTTATTTTGAAATGTTATGCGCGTTCCAAACCCACGCAGGGAGTGACGTGAGGGTAGCATAATTCCGTGTAGATAGACTCGTTTGAAAACTTAAAACGTTGTTGGGAGATGATCTGATACAAGCCAGGTGCAATATTGCAAGATCCGCCTCCTATTACTAGCTAGCAAAATTATAGCACAGAAGGAGTGACCAATGAATAGCCGTGAATAAATTTGAATATGGTAAAAATGGGCCCCATCGTAGTGTAACTATAGTCTCATCAAATATATTTGATGGAGATAAAAACAAAAAAAAAAAGTACAGCAACCTGTCTATTTGGGCCTTGCCCCAAACAACAACTTTGCTGTCCGCTAACAACTCGCCGACAGCTTGGTTGTCCACGAGGTTGTTTGGGTCTTGGCTGAACAACAAACCGTGGACAAGTTGTTAGCTATTGCTTTTGTGCCTAGGCCTAAAAACAAACAGTGGATGGTCGAACTTAAGTACATGATTGAGAATATGACAATGATAACAGTTTAAAATAATTTTTATTTAAAAATATATTAAAATAAAATTATTTTTATTTTTAAAAAATTATTTTTGATATCAATATATTAAAATGATCTGAAATTATAAAAAAAATTATTTTAAATAAAAAACAATAAATTAAAATTTGAGGGAATACGATTTACACCGCGTTCCCAAACACAACCTAGATAGATAGCTTGCTTGTGTATTGTTGCCGTCTATTTTTTAAAATATGCGTTGTTTTTAATTGTAAGATAATAAAAAAAATATTTTCTAAACATGTAATCAAGACTTGATAGTATTAAAAAATATATGATTTAACTTTTAAGCAACAAAGAAGTAATATGTGAAAAAACTTGTTTAAAATGTCTTAAATTTCATATAATAATGAAATTGTAAAATATAAAGGGGCATCAATCTAACATAGATATTCTTTAAGCAACTCAAAACAAAAAGTGATATGATGAACACAAAGAATATAAAAAGTCAACTTTTGAGTGAGAAGTGAAGTTCAAGTAACAAATATTTGAACCTGTGTATAAAATATTATTGTAAAGACCTGAATAACTTAGTTAAGTATTTACAAAAATATTTTATGTATCCATCTATGTGTCTGGACCTAGTGTATAAAATGAGTATGGTATATACCTTAAACATTCACCCTAGAAAATTTTCCTCCAAAGAGAAAGCAATGTAAAAACACCTAAAACCTTTAAACTTTCTTGGGCAAGCAATGACTAAATAGTTTTTTTCAGTAGATTATGCGCGTCAAAAAACTCCTAAATGTAAATTAGAAAACTTATCCATACATCTAATTAAAAAAACCCAATAACCATTGTATAAAGTAATGAAAAACAATTCATGAACAATAAACAAAAATGAAATTGAGAAAACCAGGTGAAAAATAAAGATCAAAATATTTCACATCGCCACACAGGTATTTTACATGGTCATGTTTAACAAATTTCTCTATCAAAATAAATTTGTAATAGAAAAGCATATAAAATTTATAATAGAAACCGACACATAAAATTTATTGAACAATAATGGTATATAAAAAAAACAATGCAAGGTTTCACATAACACATAAATTCTATTGAAAAATAATTAAAAAAAACAATGTTAGGCTGCACATATGAAGAATCTTATAAAAAAATCAATATTAAAAAAAAGTAATCTATATAAAATTAAGAAAAAACTAGATATGAATGAAAAAACCACAGATAAATCATACTCACCTCTATATAAACTAAACACATCGAATATCATTTAAAAATAATCACAATCTAATAAAAACATAAAGAAAAAATTTATTTGAAAAAATATACACAAATAATGCATTATTTAAAAAAATATATAAAATAAGAAACCAGGTCAGGCGCTTGTAGGCTTGGTAAGCCAGGCCTAATGAAGCGATGGCCAGCGCTCGGGCCTGCAACGCTAGGCCCAAGTGCAAGCCTTTTAAAATAAAGTTTAATAGAACGGACAACGCGTATTTCAAAAAATAATGAAGTGTCGCTTGCTTTAATCCAAAATTCGGCCACTATGGTAGCTAGAAAAACAAGGTCTGTTGTTTTTTCACCTAAAAATCTCGTTTTTAACAAATTTTTTACCCAAAACACCTAGATTGGAATCCGACGATTCCCTCTCTCTCCTCCTGACAAAAAAAGATTGAATAAAGAGGAAAATGAAGTTAGATACCACAATATATTGTCTTGAAATTCAAGAGACCGCTTGTCTTATACCTAAAAATACAGGGAATTAAAATGAATGTTTCAACGAAACTTTCAACCCGTACCCCATGTTACTCGAGATTTTCACTTCAATCCCTTAGCTTTCAATTCAATCCTCCCCTTAAAAAAATATGCAATTGGGGGCTAATTTGGGCTCCAAAAAGCCAAACCACATAAAATAAAAGTTTAAGAATCAAAGTGAAAATTTTCAAAAAATACACTATTCCAAACCACAATGAATTGTAAGAGAGTACATAGTAATCTTAAAGGTTGATACCTTTTAGCTTTATATAGATTGCTATGTTATTTAGGCCTCGTCACTCGAGTTGGGTGTTGATCCAAACCTAACTATTCTAGGTTGTGATGAGATTGTAAAAACTTTGAATTGAATCTAGATCTTTCATGATTGCTTGATGATTCATGTTAGAACTTGATCATTGTGTAATGATAGGATAAAGTGGTTGGATTTGGTTTGGTGAGTTGAAAATGCGGCTAAACTTGGCAATTTTTGTTTGTTTTTGTGTTTTGCTATGCTATTGGTAAAAAGGTTGGCACTCATGAATAAGTGATGAGAAAAATTGGTGCCCACTAAAAAAACAAGTTAACGGGAGATAACTATTAACAAGAAATGTTGGATTGTACTGACAGCTCGTGCATAAACACATGAGGTCAAGCAACCGTGTGAATTTCTTGGAGGTTATCATTATGCATTATAATGTATACCAATATTAGATTCCAATGGGTTGAGCTAAAACAAAAACATAACATAACATGTTTTCCTAAAATAGATAGTTTTTTGTTCGTATAATAAACATGGTTAGTCCATTTGGCTTGCAAGCATGGCCTACTTTTTTATGGACTAGGCACATGGATCTATATACTTAGCTTTTTTTAAATAGGTTTTAAATTTAGATCTATGAAAATAGATTAATTAAAAATAAGTTTTTTTTTTATTTCAATCACATAATGAAACGACCATAATATACTTGGAAATAAAATTTTTAAAATTGGCATCAAAAGGCATTCTTGTATTTTCACAATGGATTTTCCATTATTATAATGTCAGTTAAAATGTAATTTGATATTTTATAAAATATAAAAATAATAAAAAATTAAAAAGCATGGTGAAACAACTAAAATGCCCTTAAAAACAAAAATTTTAAAACTGAGTTAATGGACTTTTTCATATTCTCACAATGTTTTTTTCGTTTTTGTTAATATCAAGTCAACTTAGAGGCAATTTAAAATTTGACCATATATATATAAAAGGTGGTGCAAATATGGTGCACTCTCTGGCATGTGGTAGGCACCTGCGCCCTTTAAGCGGTGCCTCTCCGCATCCAAAAATTCTATTTTATTTTTGTGTTGATGGAAGCATCATTGTGTTCTCATTCTGATGGAGCGATATGTGTCGGCAATGGCAATTTTGTTTGTAATTGGCAAACCTTTTTTTTTCCTTCAAAAGGGTTAAGGTTGAATAAGGGCTAAAGAGTTAAGAACAAAAATTAGAAATAAAAATATTAATGACTAAAGTTGAATTACCAACACAAATGACCAAGTTGTTATTTTCAAGGGAAAAAAGAGGAAAAAAAAGAAAGAAAAAAGGACTACCGGTGACAAATCAGACTATCAAAGTCGACACACGCTGCTTTACATGGAAAAGGACATGGCATCACTTCTAACAACTCAGATATTTTTGGACGTCGTATGGCACTACACATACCGTTCAAACCACACATGTGCCTCTCACGCACCAATTCTTTTTATTTTAGTTAAATATCAAATCATTCCCGAGCTGACATAATAATAATCATAAAACCATTGTGAAAAATAAATAAGTTCCAGGTTTTAGTTTTAAAATTCTTGCTTTTAAAAACATTGTAGCTGTTTTATTATAAAAAAAAAACTTATTTGTTTCGGATTAATTTATAACAGTTACGGTTAAAAAAACTTTAATGCTCTTACATGTTAGGTAGTGTTTGGCTGTGCGTTTCAACCTATGTTTCGCTAAATTTTGATTATTTTTTTTGCTAAAATTAAGTGCGGTTTGTATTTTTTATATCGTTTTGATGTGCTGATGTTAAAAATAATTTTTAAAAAATAATAAAAAAAAATTAACATGTATTTTGACATGAAATGCTATTTAAAAAGTAACCGCTACCACACTACTAAACGAGCTCTTAATGTTAATTTGTTTTACTGTTATTACACTGTGCTTAACAGTGTAACGAGTTATAGTGATTTTCAAAGGGCAAGTAGTTCTTTTTAATTATTCAAAAAAATATATTTAATGCTAATTTACAAAAATACACTAATTAATTAACGTAAGCTTAATTTCTTTGAGACCTGGAAGCGTTGCCGTAATAAGAAAAAATCATTCTCGAACCAAATAAAAAATTAAAAACCCACCCCTCTCAAACGAAAAACCTCTAAAAGGAAACCAAAAGAAAAAATAAAATAAAGAAATTCTTAACTATTCAAGGTAATCTTCGAAAGCTAGTTTAGTTATCTACTCTGGTTCGATTCCTTAACATCACCAAACTGCTTTTGTTGTCTGAAACTTTAGAAATCAAGTTCTACTTTAGGTTTTGTCATTAGGGTTATTGATGAAGTTCGAAAAATATTGAGCTTTAATAAGAAATTTGTTCTCCCTCTTCTTCTTCTTGTTAATTTGACCGTGTTTGATTTATTTGTGAGTCATAGTATGTCAGGAGAAGAGGAAGAGAATGCGGCCGAGCTCAAAATCGGAGATGGTAATACTCTACCTTTGAGTCTTGATATCAGTTTTACGTGCGATTTAGCAGATTTTTTTTATGATGGGTTTTGTTTTCTTTTTAGATTTTTTGAAAGCCAAGTGCTTAATGAATTGTGAAGTTGCTTTAATTCTTGAGCATAAGTATGAGCAGCTTCAACAGATGTCTGATGATCCTATGAATCAAGTATCCCAGTAAGTAATACAGCTATATTGTTCTGAAATTACTGTGCTGTGCATCTTTCAAGCTGCGTTGCCGTACTTGTGTGTTTGTGTGTGTGATATGAGGTTGTATTGGTTGAGTAGCTTTTGGCATGTTTTGAGTTTAGCATATTCACAGACGGACTTTCTGGTTTCTGTTTAGTTGGATGACATAAATTGATTCTAGAGGGGAGATGATACAAAAATCATGCAAAGCGTCTTCTTCTTTTCTTTTCTTTTTTGTTTGATTAAGCTAATCGAGCATAGATTTTTCAATCTCTTCTTCTCGTGTTGAGGTTGTCTAAATCATCTTAATGCCAGTGAGAAGCTTATGGTCACACAGCTGTTAATTCCATCTTTCCTCTTTCCCCAATTATGATGAGTCTGTTGATTACTTTGATAAATAGGTTTAGTCTAAATCATGAATGTAGGAACTAGGAGGTCTTTGATGCAATGTTTTGGAGGTAAATTCGTTGTAAAAATTAAATGATACCAATAAAGTTTGCCCCTGCTGGGAAAAAAAATCTGCCCCTGATGGTTTGTCAAACAAGGTGAAAACTGACAAGGTTTTGCATGCCTTAAATCTACGTTTTCTCTTTTCAAATGTGCTTACAAATTGTTTGTCATTGCATTGCAGAGTATTTGAGAAATCACTGCAGTATGTGAAACGCTTTAGTCGCTATAAAAATCCTGATGCTGTCAGACAAGTTCGAGAGTATCCTTGAACTTTAAAGAAATTCTAGAATATTTGATAATGTTGAGGGTTTCCTTTTAATTATTTGATTCAAGTTTCTAGGATCTCACTTACTTTTATTGAGTGCTGATCAAAGGACCATGGCAATTATTTTTCATCAGTAAAAGATGGGGGCGGTTTGTTATTTAGAGGATGATGCATGTAATTGGTTTATAGTTTGTTTCCAAATTTCTAGTATCTTGCAGAATCTCTGTGAAAACTTAACCAGCATCCAGAATTCTTAGCCGATACCAATTGGCTGAATTTGAGGTAAATTACAGTTACAAGATGAACTGAGATTTATGTTTCTACTCATGATACAGAATATAATAACTTGCAACTTTATATTTTGTAGCTTTGTGTTCTTGGCAACCTTTGCCCAGAAACAGTCGAGGAAGCTATTGCCATGGTACCTTCTATCAAGGTTAGTCTTTTCAGACATTTGGTTTGGCCCTTCTATTTAAGACTACTTCTCATTAGATCAATATACAGTGATAATGAAATCAACAGTGGAGACAAACAAATAAATTGATGCGTGCTACCAATCCAGGCACTTTTCTCCCTCTCAAGTTTTTTTTTAAAAAAATAAAATAAAATAAAACCAAGAACTTATGTTATGCTGATCATTTTTGGGGGGTTTTATTGGACAATGAATGTAGTCATTTTTCATTGTCTTACTAGGCACTGCTCCAGAAAGAAATTGACTAGTGTTTTATTCATTATATTATGCGATTCTCATCATTCAAAGAACCTTTATGAACCAAATGTATTTTTTAATGTACATGAAAGGCCGGACTCACAATGATGAAGCAATCGAGAAAATGTTGAATGAACTGTAATTGATGAATAAATCTGATTTGAACGTTACTTAACCAAATGTCTTTGTTATGTAGACCAAAGGCCGAGCTCACGATGATGAAGCAATTGAAAAAATGTTGAATGACCTGTCATTGATCAAGAAATTCGAATAGGGGCTACAATATCCCCTTCCTTTTCAATCTGGATGGTTGTCATCTGAATGTTCAAGGCTTTTTTGCTTTTACAAGAATGAGAGTGGTTTAAGCTGCTGATGGCTACCAGTATCGTTCTAAATTTCATCTGAGCCAAATGGTTTATACATCAGTCCTTGTGGCCATGTACTGTGATACTGCTCTCACGTGACATTTGGTAATACTTGCACTTGATATCAACTGCCTATTCGAATGTTACAGTTCAGTCTTTGTTTTGACCCGTTTATAAATAGCTATATGATTTAAGACGAACTGAACCTAGAATTTACTAACCGCTGCATGTTTTAAGTTAGCTATTTAGTTTGATGGAAGATATTAACTTTTTTCTTTCAATCCAGCCATTGGTTTTGGATTTTTCTTTATCAAATGAGTTCGAACAACCCTGAATAAACATGGAACATAAGAATTTTAAACTCAATCAGGTAGTGAATGCATGAGAATCCTGTTCATTAAAAAGTTCAATGGATCTGACTTTTCCTTGTCTTGTGATTTTTTTGCTTCGGGTGTGAGAGCTTTAGTAATTAAAGCACAACCATGTTTTTGAAATTTCTTAAATTTTAATTTAGAATTAAATTATTATTTTTTATATTTTTTTAGATTGTTAAATCATGTTTTCGAAATTTCTTGAAATTTTATTTTAAATTAATTTTTTAAAATATTTTTAGATTATTTTAATGTGCTCACAGTAAAAATAAATTTTAAAAAATAAAAAAATACATTGTTTTAAAAATCAACCTCGTTAAGTATTTATCAATTCATTTAAATCCCACAATTTAAGGAAAAATGCCACGTTTACAAATAAACCATCGAATAGTGAGTTGAATACACGCATACATTATAACAGGATGAGCTTGAAAAGAGAAACTGCAACACCGATTTTTCTTCTCAAAATTTCGGAGGAACCTTGACATGATGCGACCGCGCGTTTCCTCGACTCCGTTTCATCCACACCACATTTTTCATTTTCCATGGCAACAATTATATTCTCCAGCAAACCCCAAGTTACTTTTCAGGACGTTATTTGAAAAGGAGCAACCTGTGTAAAGGAGTTTACACACACTGCCTGCTATCCTGCCCTATACAGATCATAACACGATAACACGATCAAACCAGAAGCAAAACTTGGATCACAAGATTTCCCATCACAGACTTTAACCAAGACCTGTATTTCTATTGCTATTATTTACAAAGGTCTAGTTCCTGGCACAAAACAGGCCACATCACTTCCTAAGATCTTTACAAGATAAAATTAGCTTAACGAAGCGTGATGATCAATCTATAGTGTATAGCAGCTCTCAATTCCATCTCTTTGAATTCTTCAACCCTTTTGACTTTTGTTTGGCAGCCTGGAAGGCCTGCATTTTTTGTTTCTTCCGAGCTTCCTTCTCAGCCTGTTACAAAAGACAACAAAACCTTGGCTCAAATCACCGCCATTGCTTACAAAGCCATTTCTTACTTTGTAACGGGAGTAAACAAGTGGAAGAACTCACCTTCGACATCTTGGATTTGGCCTTTACTTTGGGAGCCTTGTCCTCAAGCTCCGCTTCGCGTTCAAGCTCTCTCACCCTTGCGTCCAGATTTTTCTCCAGATAATACTGTGAATCACAAAAATTTGGAGCCAACCAACCATTAACATCCAACATTTAAGATTAAAATGAACCCAGACTTCTACTTGTGCCATACGTGCAGGATTAGTAAGAAACTTTGATTTCTTAATCTTCAATGTATCAAGCAGTGATTCAATGTATAAAGAAAAATGTGGCCTCACTATATGATCACCCAAGTTCCATAATAAAAAAATTTACATGAAACAGACATGAAAATATATGGCCCCCCATCTTAGAAATAAATATTGTGACTTTACTACTATCACTCTAGGTGAATAGTATGCCAGAAGATGCATAGTTGTAAGATGAAAGAAGAGAGAAGCAAAAGGAGGACTTACATTGTAATCGCCTGCATAATCCTGTAACTTGCCGTCTTTAACTTCCACTACTCTATTAACAATTTGCTTTATAAAATACCGGTCATGAGAAACTGTGATGACTGTACCTTTGTATTCTGATATGGCCTCCTGATGTCACAATAAGTCAAATATCGACCATAATGTCTAAAGCAAAATAAAATGTAAAAGAAATGGAAACAAAACAAATATGTAAAAGACCAAACCTCAAGCATCTCTTTTGAAGGTATATCCAAGTGATTAGTTGGTTCATCCAGAACTAATAAAGTTGAAGGTTTAACCATGAATTTGCAAAATGCTAGGCGTGCCTGAAGGAAACAGAAATACAACACTCAAGACTTCAAGCTTCATTAAAAGAAAAGAGAATAAAAAGGGAAGACAGCAAAATGAAAAGAATTAGTACAGAAAAACATGTGGTATAGTGTGTTCCATTAATACAAAACTATAATAACGAACCCACTCGACCAATAACAACAATCTAGTCATCAAGTATCAAAAGTCCAAAAGCATATTGAATTTGTCCATGCGATATATAGAAGTGCAAATACATTAAAACTTTGGTGAGTTTTATTATTTTTTGTGGATAAAATATACTTGCAAATTATTACAATCAGTGAATATTCTGAGTACAGCCACTAATAGGAATCATGTTCAGTTTAAAATATTTCCATTTCGGAATATCTCCAAAGTGTAATATTTGTGATTTTATTAGTTGTGAACTCTACTTCTAATAAGTTTAATATTCATAAGTTAATGAGCAAAAGGGAAGTAAATTAAAAGCAAAATGACCAACTAAATTCTAGGAAGACCAACACAATTAGATGATTTTATTAGCTTTAATCAAAACCAACCACTAAAAAGATATAATAATGGTTTATTAGCACATCTAAAGCTTTGATAATTGTACTCTGTCATCTTTAGACTGATTTCTTGCTAATGATACCAACATAATAATATCTTCACTTCCTTTTCACTATAGATAGTATTCTTAGGTTCAACAAGAGTACATGCTAACTAGTTAGTTCACGGATATTTAAGAGATGCAGTGTTGCATACAAGTGATGCAATAAAAAAACACCAAATCTATAAAAAAATGAGCAAGCAATTTAGAGAGATCGAACGTGACTTTCAAAACCTAACGCTATTCATCAAAAATAAAAGGAAGATCTATCATGACAGGTGATAGGAGACAATACATAGGGGAGCCAGGAGAGTAAATACAAGGCAGATACAATGGATAGGAAATGATGTAAATCGGAACTGTATTTATTTGTGTAAAATGAAACCTTTAATTGAGAATAAGTGCATTTATAGCATAGAAGAGGTGGCCTTCACCCATAAGAAAGTTCTTGCAGTTAAAAAATAGTTGATGAAGAGGAACTAGAGTTTGATATATGTCACGATTTGATATTGAGCATCTATGAGTGCGGAAAGGAAAAGGTAGGCATGCCAAATACCCTAAACTCAAACATTAAATTCCTTCTGCAAATACCTCAAGAATCCTATTCATCATGTCTAAAGAAAATAACTACAAATGGATAGAGAAGAGGAATTATTTATGTGTCACATGCCCTATGCCCTGTGCTTAGAACAGAGTGCAAACTATGATATGCATTATACCTAGGAGAATATAACCTAACTTAACCTAGTTATATCTTGTGGATAGGGTAATTACACCGTGCTTGTATTGTCTTGTTGAACTAAACAGCATATATCAAGAAGTATCAACAATCATATATCGCATTGAAACAAACCCAGGTATCCATCAGCTTAAAAAGGACTCCAAAAGCATTGACGATGAGAGCTAATGAAGGAAATATTGTTTCTCATCTCATCCAATTTTTCAGTTGATAATGAATGTTAAACACGTGCAGTATCATGAGCTCCATACAAATTAATATTTAGTACAGAATAGAAGAATTTTTCAAGAAATGGACAGAAAAGCAGGACAAATTTCTGTAAAACAACCAATAGAGCATAGAGTGAGCAATAGAATAAAGATGTGAGATTGAAGATTTTATAAGAGAATCTCAATTTAGTTTACCTTCTCTCCACCACTCAAAAGTGAAACCTTTCTATCAAGCATATCCGCTTTGAAGTTACAACGACCAAGGAGTCCCTTTATATCATCAAGTCTCCAGTCCTCTGCAACTTCTTCCACTGTTTGAAGTACTGTTTTATCTAAGTCAAGTGCCTCAGCCTATTAAGTGAATAGATTATACTCAGTTGATCTGTTTAACAATTAAAATTAGCAAGAAAACATGAAGGACAAGACAGCACGTGATTAAAAGGAAATGGTGTCTGATTGAGGAGTGTAATGCACCTGGTTCTGCTCAAAATAATTTGGTAGTGTACATTGTGTTCCCCAAGCACAATTTCACCTCTACTTGGCTTCTCTAAACCCATGATCAGTTTCAGTAAAGTACTCTTCCCACATCCATTTGGACCAATAATAGCAATTTTTTCTCCTCTTTCTATCATGAGATTTGTCTTATTAAAAAGCACCTGGAACAAAAGCAACCAATAACCATCAATAACATGTCCAGAAGATCGATGGGGAAAACAGAACTCAGTATTTCAAAAATCATCTTCCCTGTAACATGGCTTACCTTATCCTCGTAACCAAATTCCAAATTCTTAATCGCAACAACAGATCTTCCACTTCTCCCACGCTCTGGGAACCTGATCTTCATTTGTTTGCGTTGAAATGGCTTCTCTATTTGATCATCTTCTTGAAGTCTCTCCAATTTCTATGATGATGAAAAAGAAATGTTTAAGAAATTTTAGGAGAAACTGAAGCAGCCAGGCAGGTTGTAGAGATTAGATGACCACAGTTGTTAGGGAAAGACCACTCTAGATATCAAAAAAAAAAAAAAAAAACTACGATAGCTTTAAGTTTTTTTAACTGGGTACCAGTCAATCCTACTTCCTAAAATGATCTAGTTACAGTGAGATAATAACAAGGAATAGCTAAAGCAAAATTTCATGTGTTGGGTGTGGTAGCTTATATACAAAACACATGTAGTGGAAATCACCACCAAACACAAGTAGTAGGTTAATTTAAAAGAGGGGAGACTGTATCAGTCTAAACGACTAAAGAATCTTGATCACATTTGATTTTCTGAATTCCACTTGTCTTTTATTTCGAGCAGGATGCAGATATGAAAGGCATTACACCACTAAGATGTTCAGATTTTTAATAAAATTAGCACATGAACCATCTACAGAAGTTATACTACTCCACAGATGCATTGTAATTTTAAAAATTGTAATTGCAATATTTAGATAACAGTAAGAAATGCAAGAATTGGTCTAATGGAAGGGAACATACTAATATACCAGAGCATAGACTGAATATTTCTGGACAGTAGCTCATTAGATAACAAGAAGGTATTTGAAAAATAACCAAGAATAGAATATTTCAAAATGAAGTTTGATAAAAAGAAAGGACATGGAGCTCTTTGAACCTCACTGTACCTTCTCAGCAGAAGAAGCACGGCCAGAGTTTGCTCCTGAACCTAGCCTACTTATTAAATCTCTCGTGTGGTCAATTTCCCTTTGATGCTTCTCCCAAGCAGCAAGCCGAGCTTCAACCCATTCTGCTTTTGATATGATGTATTGAGAATAATTTCCCTCAAATGTCCTAGACACACCCATATCAGTTTCCACAATTTTTGTACACAATTGATCAAGAAAGGCTCGGTCATGAGATATGATGACCATCGGCACATCTTGCTTCTGGAGATAACCTTCAAGCCACTCAATAGTGTCAAGGTCAAGGTGATTTGTGGGTTCATCCAAAAGCAACAAATCTGGGTCCTGCAAATTTACAAGTTAAAATTTAAGTCAACTATCAACCATTTATTCCAAAGATCACGAAACATTTTTAGATGTAAATGAGCAACCGTTTTTTGTTGCTTCACAGCTCAAGTTAAGTTACTTTACATCATAAAGTGATAGAAATAGAAAAAAGTAGCCCGATTTTCAGTTATAACCAAGCAGCATCCACTAGCCATCAATTCTTCCAAAAGAATACAAGCATGTTCAGCAAATTCCGATATTTCCAAATAAAAAAAGTAAGAGTTTCAACTACAACACTAATGCCAATCTATTTCCTGCAAGCAAAAATAAAAAATCACCGCACTATTCTCTTGGCAATAAATCAGTGTCAAGTAAAAGCATCATACTTGAACATTCTAGACACAATGAACTCAAACTTATCATTGAATCTTATACGCCTGTATTTTACCAAAGAAAAACCAAAACCACATTATACCTGCAGCAAAATCTTCCCAAGCGACATCCTCATCTGCCACCCACTACTGAAAGCAGCCACCAACCTATCCGAATCCTCAGGGGAAAAACCGAGCTCAGGCATCAACTTACTAATCTTTGCATCAACTTCATCCAAGTCCACAGCTTGTGCTCTTCTCTGCAACAAATCAGACTCATCCAATAACCTCCCCATCAACTCCAAATCCTCCACAGATCCCTCTATAGCCTTTTGCACCTTCTCCAACCTCTTAGCTATCTCCATTTCCTCTTTAAAAGCACTCATAAACTCTTCCTTCACAGTCCTACTCATAGAAACCTCAAACTCTTGACTCAAAAACGCAATCTTCATATTGGCTTTGGCTTTAATCACATTTCCTGAATCAGGCTCCTCTAGCCCAGTCATAATTCTCAACTGGGTCGTTTTGCCTGCTCCATTTACACCCACTAATCCAACTTTCTCACCCTTTTTCACTTCCCAAGTCACGTCTTTCAAAACAGTAACACCTTTATAACTCTTGCTTATATTTTCTAGCTTAATACCTGAAGATATCCCTGAAGCCCCACGGTTTGATTGCTTTCTTAAGCGGTTCTTGTCGAACTCAACATCCGAATTGCTTGAAAACAATGACTCTATGTCGGTTTCGGGTTCGGCAACAGATGTTTCTATCGTGGCCGTTGATAAGCGTGCTTTGATTTTAGAACTCGGTCTTCTGGTAGGGAAGTTGAATGAATTAGTGTTGTTTATAGTGAATTTAGTGGATAAGAGCGATGGGTTCGGTTTAAGAAGTGAGGAATTGAAAAGGGTTGCGCCGGTGAAGAAGGTAGAGTGGAATTTAGTGGACAAGTCCATGTTTGGTTGTGAGAAATTTGAGGGGAGATGATGGGTTTGGGCGGGAGAGTGTTCCTCAGGGCGGGCAGCGGTCTATGTCCGTGTCTGTGTGTCTGTGTCTGTGTCTGTGTCTGTGTCTGTGTCTGTGGAGAGAAGAGGACCGCTCAGGCCATGAAAGAGACACTGTTGCGTTGTGTGGTGTTGTGTGTGCGATGAGTCGGAGATGGTTTTGAAGCTTTTGATGGTATTGATTGATGTTAATTGCTGAGGGAAGATTGAAAAGAATTTTCCCCTTCGTTTTTCTTTCTTTTCTTTTCTATTTTTCTTTTCTCTTTTCTCTTTTCTTCGGGGAGATGGTATTATTTTCAGTCTTGCTACTCTGTAGCTTAATATTAATAAAGATTTACCACCCCCTTTAAAAACTTTTTTTTTTTTTTGGGGGGGGGTCAATTTTTCAAGAGTTTTGTATATCCATTTTTTAAGTTATTTAATTTCAAATATATTAAATACACGATTTCATTATTCATGCCTCATAAAATTTGTATCTAGCACCGAGAAATAAAAGAAAGGATGGATGGTCTTTTAATCACCAAAATTAAAGTTCTTCTCAAAATCAAAATGATCAAATATTTCATCAACAAAATTGTAAAAAAATTGAACTTCAAGAAAAATAAATTGAATAAAAGAAGAATATTCATTAATAAAAGTATTATATCTAATGTTATAATAAGAGGTGTGGTATAGTGAGAGAGATACCATGAAAATAAAAATATTTATTAAAAAAAATTAATCACTTTATTTTTACTTTGTAACGTGAGTTATTATGAAAATTTGTATAATTATGATTTAAAAAATATATTTTTTTTTTTAGTTATGATTTAAAAAAATATATGTTTGATTAAAATTAATGTTAGATAAATTTTAAAATAAAAGCATAAATTTTATAAATAAAAATATATAATTTTTAAATTTTTATAAAAAAATAAAATATAATTAAATGTATGGTCCGTTGTAAAATATAAAAATTATTTAATTAAATAAAAATATTATAAAGTTATTATAATTCCAAACTTTCTCTAAGAACACGCTTTATGTTGTTTCAGACAGATTCAAGCCTTTTAAAAAATGCATGTCTGAGATTTTCACTGTTGGAAAATTTTGTGGCCATGGAAACAGATAACGCTCGTGCCAAAATAAAGTTCCGTGGCCCAAATTCCACTGACCGAGTTTGGGCTTCTTCTTTACCCTGTCACTTGTTGACACGTGTGATATCAATGGAAACCTCGTCCCACGTGTTCAAACTGTAAACTAAGACAGAACATAGAATCATGTTTTCTTATCTTTTTCTTGCATAGCGAAAGGTATGCAATCTAGAACCCACGGATTTCTTTTCGATCGGGCCCAGTATTTTATTGAAATAATTACAAAAATTCTTCTAGTTTTATTTTTTTATATACTTTTATAAATTATATTTTTCATGATATAATTTATATATATTTAATAATATTTTACATCCTCTATAATACATTTTATTTAAATTTTTTGTTTGATACAAGATATAAAATGTAATTTATAAAAGTATATAAAAAAATTCAGATTAAATTATAAAATATTTTTTGTAATTATCCCTATTTTATTTCCTTCTGTGATGTTTTCTTTAAATCGGGCTTTCATGTAAATTTTTTTATTTCAAAGCATTGAGCCCTTTCCGGCATTTGGGAGAAAAAGGTATCGAAATATATATATATCTCAAGAATTCGCTTTTTCATGAGTGAAATTAAAATAACCTATGACAGCAAAAGAGTGGATGAATAAATTATTGAAAATGATGGGCGCCATGGAAATACATGCCCTTCTTTATATATAACTTATATTATTATTATAAATAAAATAAGAGGAATTAGTAAAACACTGTGACACGTAAAAGATTTCATAGCGAGACCTTTTTTTATTTTATTCTTTAATTTTTTTTATTAATTCTTTTAAAATTGCGTTGATTATTTGATTTTTATATTTATATATAAAGATCTCATGATATCAAGAAAATATTATATTGCTCAGATTAATAAAATAAAATTTAATTTCACTGGTGTAAAGGAATTATAGTTTTGAAGATTAAATTTGAAGTTTATGCTAGTCTTATGTAATGGCGGAGCTAAAAATTTTTAAATAAAATGGCAAAATCAACAAGTACTATATTATATAGACATGCATTATAAATCAATTCAGACATATATGAAAAATCATAGTGTGAAGGTTGACAAGGATCTTTTTATAAATAAGCTCTTCGGATTGCATCCCTGTTATTTATATGGTATTCATAAATTGATCTTTTTGAGCCAGAGACAACAAGGAGAGTGTTGGAGTTGATTTCAATATGACTTTTCTTTGAACTTGATTGAGTTACATGACTTGAAGCTTTGATTGACTCTTCATCCTCAATAGATTTACGCTTGAAATATTTGTCTAGTGACATGTTAATTTAATATGAACCTGCTGAATTTTTTTATCATTAGTGTCTACATAATAATTAACATAACTACACAATAATTCACTGTCAAACAAAAATCAGTTGAGTTACACAATAATTCTAAAAAATTTATATAAAATTAAAAGTAAAATACATGTCAATTCATCAAAATCAAAATCTATTTCAATTCATATCTATATGCATATGATAAGTATGTTGATTAAATTATACTTAATCATTTCTAGACATTTAATTAAGGAACAATGCCCAGTGTATGTGCAAGAGAAACAATGCTTAAAAAACATGTTTTCTACTTGATATTTTACTTACAAACAAATTATGTGTGAACATTAAATTTCAATAAACTACTATATCAATGCAAGAGATGTCAAGAATAGTGGTTTTGCATGAATATTAATTTATTTCTTTATAATAAGAAAAGAAACATTTAATTGATCAAATTAGCAGATTTAGATATTTATTTTGAACATATTTATAACAAAACCCCTAAATTATCATAAACTCTAATATTTTTAATAACTAATTATAAAAGAATAAAACTAAAATTAAACAATATAATAAATAGAAAAGATAAACAACAATTACCTAAAGTATAAAGCAAAAGAAAAAAAAATTAATCGATGAGAAATTTACATTCAAGAGACAAGAGGCAGGAACGACAACTAAAAAAAAACCCTTTTTGTTTTGCTAGACATGAGAAACAAAAGGAAAAAAAAGGAAAAGTTGGGGAGCTCTAACTATATATATATATATATATATATATATATATATATATATATATATATATATAAAAGTCAAGTCAGTCAACAATAATAAAAGTTAAAAACTTTCATTACCTGTAGGTTGTAGCAATACTTAACTCTCACTAGTATATTAATATTTTTTAAAAAAAATTAAGGGGACAATTGCCCCCTTTTGACCCATTGTGGCTCCGCCACTGGCCTTATGGCTAAAATAATAATTTAATTATATGTTTTGATGATAATATAAACATTAGATATAATAAAATATTATTTTGATATAGTTTTAATATACGCATATCATATAATTAAATAGAAAAGATAAAAAAAAATTACCTAAAGAACAAAGCAAAAGAAAAAAAATTAATTGATGAGAAATTTGTATTCAGGAGACAAGAGGCAGGAACGGCAACTGAAAAAAAATCCTTTTTGTTTTGCTAGACATGAGAAACAAAAGGAAAAAAGGAAAAAGTTGGGGAGCTGTAACTATATATATATATATATTAACATGTAAGTCAAGTCAGTCAATAATAATAAAAGTTAAAAACTTTCCTTACCTGTAGGTTGTAGCAATACTTCACTCTCACTAATATATTAATATTTTTAAAAAAATATTAAGGGGACAATTGCCCTCTTTTGACCCACCGTGGCTCCGCTACTGGCCTTATAACTAAAATAATAATTTAATTATATGTTTTGATGATAATATAAACATTAGATATAATAAAATATTATCTTGATATAGTTTTAATTTACGCATATCATATAATTAATATCATAATATATTCCATACTTAATTTTTTGTGACGTTTAATGTTTTTTTTTTATTTTTTTATTTTGACTTCTTTTTTTCTTGTTTTTTTTTTCCGGTTAGGTTGGATTGTCTTATAACCCAAATAGGTTCACATATGATTCTTTCTTTTATGAGTTTATTTATTATTATTATTGTTTCCATATTATTTATATTGTCTCTTTAACCAATTACATGTAATTTAATTTTTTTTCTTAACCTATCACTTTTACTACACCAAAAAAAAAAAAATTCAGCCCGCGGCAAAGCACGAGCAATATATCTAGCACGTACCAGGATGCCTTGGTATGTAATTGCAGTAATGAAAAAAAGAAGAAGACAATTTTGGAAAAAAAAATGTGGGGAAAGTTAATGTTAAATTCTCAACCAGCTTAATATTAAAAAAAAAAAACTTGACAAAGATAATTTTGATAAAATATATTGTAGCAAAACAAAAACTACGTGAAGAAACATTGGAACAATTCATAATGTTTTAAAGAAAAAACTAAGAAGCAAAATTCTTAACCAGCTCAATATAAAAAAAGTAAAATCGACAAAGACTATTTTAAAAAAATTCATAAAAAAAAACCATATAGAAAAACATTATAGTAATCCATAATGTTTTTTTAAAAAACTATAGAACTAAATTTTTAATCAGTTCAATATTATAACAAAATCAACAAAGATAATTCTTTTAAAAAATACAAAAATAAATAATAATAATAATAAAAAAAAGATAATCTTGGGAAAAAAAATATAAAATAAAAAAAGGAATAAAATGAAAAAAAATGTGAAAAAAAGACAAAACACGTAAAAAAAGAGAAAATAAAAAAAATTAAAACAAATAATAATAATAAAATGTTAGCAAAGCTACATTACTTTTCTAAATAGTTTTAGGTTTTTTTGATTTTGTATTTTAAAAATATTTTTAAAAAAATTAAAATTTTTTATTAATTTTAAATTAATATGTTTTTAATGTTTTTAAATTATTTTGATATTATGATATATTAAAATAATTTTTTTTTAAAAAAATATTATATATATATATAATTTTTTTTTTTAATATAAAAAATTATTGAAAAAGTACTGCCAAACAATCTTTTAGAGTATGAGATAATACACAAAGCTTATGCGTACGAGGAAATAGCACCTCCATGATGATATAAACTGTCCAATCAAACTGTGCCTAGGCAGGCTACTTAACTCTCCCCTAGACAGGCTAACAGACTTTAATACGTTGTTTCTTTGACCATGAATCTTATATTATTATTTTTTTCTTAAATTCAAAATGGTTTTTAAATTGAAAATAAATCTTATTTTTATCACAATTTAAGAATAGAAAATCTGACAATTATCAGAAAATAATTAACAATATCTTATTAATTTTTTTATGGGTTTATCTTAAAAAAAAATCACAATACATAAAAAATAATAATAAAATCTGCGGCTAAAATTTCTATCTCCTAATTATATCTATTTCTTTTTAAACGAATCCAGAATACTATTATTTCTCGCTGTGATACTTTGAAAAAAGTTGCCAGCAAGGAGCAACTATCCACTCATAAATGATGAAACGCCATCGTACAGAAACCTAACCGTGTTGCAGTTGAAGAGCGATTCTTTTCCTCACAAAACAGCTAGCAAATGCAAAAGTGCAAACATGACAGAACATGAAACGCAAAAGCGTGTCCAAAACCAGTGGCATATAAAGTAATAACAACAGAAATAGAAACCCATTTATGTAAACAGAAAAATACAAATAAAAATTCGAGTCCTATATATATATAGATTAGATCATATGACTAGCCAAGGTAGCCACTACATCTAAAAGAGAAGAAAAGAAGCAAGAATCTCGCTGTCATTGTGCTGTCCTGCTCTCCTCAGTTTCTTTCTTCTTCACACAGTTTGCCTTCTTTCCCTTCTGCCGCCAGAAGCCTCTCTTCTCCGCTAAACTTGCAGCTCTAAAACAGCCTCTCTCTCTCTCTCTCTCTCACCATCTCACTCTCCTTGGTGCTACTATATTATCCATTTTAACAGTTCATTGATTAGTTGGAAGATCTCATGGAGGATCGCAAAGATCAGGTACTCTCCTTCTCCTTTTTGTTTTGTCTGTGGACGTAAAGAATCCAGGAGGAGCAGAGCAAGTCAGATTTTCTTCTCTTTTTTCTTTTCTTTTCACCAGCTTCATCGTTGGCTGAGTTTTCTTCTGCTTAATTATATGTAAATGAATTTTAAAAACCTTGAGATCTAATCATTTAGTTTTCAATAATTAGACGGTTTCTTGAATGGTTTAGCAACTGAGTTTTACCCCTTACCTTTTCTTTTTACCCTCTTCATATTCGTGTTTGTGTCGTTTTTGGTCTCAAAAGTTATTACTCGAGTGCTTATTTCGTTACCTCCATGAAACATTCAAATGAAGTAATCATTCACTTTTTTCAAAGCCAAGAATGAGGAAACAGTCAAAGATCATACTTGATTGTTTTTTATATACCTTTTTATTTGTCAACAGTTGCCCCTGTCAATTTTTTCTCACTGTTTATTTCTTCGCCATATTTTTTTATTTTTATTTTTGGATGATAGACGTGTTGAATTGAAATTGCCAACCAATACTTGAATGTTAATGTTAATGTTAATATTTGACCCTTGATATTATTCTAAATTACGTGTTTCAACTTTCGACAGCATTTTCAATTTTCTTCTTGTTTTTAACGGCGAGAGTAGGCAGAACCTGGGAGGGTAGAACTTGAAGGAAAACCATCTTCAATAAAAAAACTTGTTGTTCTAATTTTCTGTTCTTCAGACCCTTTTTCTCTCTTTAAATTTTCAATTAAAAGCTTTTGTTATCATCCGATATGATTCCAGTGAATAACTGTTGAGTGTACAGAAAATTAACCGTGTTAGGCTGCTTTATCAGATTATATGTCTTAAAATTGTGGTTTAGGCTTTTTATTTCAAAAATATGTTTTAAAAATTTTAATTTTTTTAAAATTAATATTATTTTAATATTTTCAAATTATTTTTATAAGCTAACGTTGAAAATAATTTTTTTAAAAATAAAATAAATATATTTTTAATTTTTTCTTTTAAATAACGTAAAATCTCAAAATTACATGGTTGAGTCTCAAGTAGTGGTCCACACCCAAACTAGTAATATATTCACGTGAAAATGTATTTGTAAAATAAATGGAAACCAACTTGCCATATCCCTATCTGTACTTTATAATAAATTAATTTTTCTCGGAATCAATAAGTTGAGGAAATTAATGGATTGTTTTTTTTTTCGATATATATAAAGTGCATTGAATCAAACCACGGACTTTTGTGTGGAATATCTGTCTTTTTTAAGAAATGACCGTATATAATTACACAATGAGACCAGTCTTCAATTTATTAGGAGGAATAATTTTCAAAACATAAGAGCATATGAGTCATTTATCTTATTTAGAGTAAAGAGTTATTTTCATAAGAAAATATGATTTTTCTGTTAATTTGGATGAAGAAATAGATGGAATAATATATTAGAGAGATGATTTATTTAAGGATTAAATTGATATAATCAAAGATATAAAGATAAATAGAAAATTGATTTATTTCACTGTTTTTTTTCTTGGAATGTTAATAATGTTGCTGTTAATGATTCTTTTGATATGTAATCGAACATGAATTAATTACATTTTTTTTTTTGGAATGTTAAAAAGGTTGTCGTTAATGATTCTTTTGATATATAATCAAATATTAATTAGTTACATTATATATTTTTTTCGTGAAGAAAAATGCTCCATGGCTATCAGTGCCACAGTTTGGGGACTGGGACCAGAAGGGTGAATTGCCAGACTACTCCGTAGATTTCTCAAAAATAAGGGAAATGAGGAAACAGAACAAGAGGGATGTCTCAAGAGCCAGTCTTGGCAGAGAAGAAGAGCTAATCAACCCAACAGCAACTACTGCTAAAACTGCTCAAACTCATGATCACCGCCACCATTACCATCAGGACCACCACGACTCTCCAACAGTAAGATTCTCTCAATAGCTTTATTTGGAAATCTTTATTAAACATAATGTGCCAAGTACCGCTACATCTATGCTAGTAGTAGCTCGTAGTTATGAATTAGAGAGAGTGACATAATAAATAATTTATGATGATAGTGGCCTCCTTGTGGCGGTGGGAAATTGTTTGGAATTGCTGGTTGTGCTATTAAACTTGGTGGGTCAATGTTGCGACTCAGCAGGTACCAACATATAATCCATTAATTAAAAGCTCAGTCCACTTGGTGGTGGCATCACCGTCCTATTGACCCCTCTTAACAAAAAAAAAAGCAAGAAGATGAAGTAGAGTGAGACGGGGAAAAAACTTTGGTTGGTTGGTAGTCGTACGTGGTGGGACGGCAGACCAGGTTGATTCACCGGATATGAATGTATTAAATTCATATGATAAGAATGTAGGGCTTTAAATTAATCTTCTTTTGTGGTTTTGAAATCTATAGCTGAATATACCGAGTATTTCTCTCAAATCTATATTATTTCAAATTGAACAGGTATGTTTCTCTAGGTTTACATTTTCTTTCATAAAAATTACATGCATGCTTGTATTGCCATGCTTTTATGTTGAAGAGACGTCAATGTTATGTGTGTTTCTGTAAGTCCCTTTTGCCAGATGATCGCTTCTGACTGTTAAAAACAATCAGGAACATGATACATACATTGCATGGTGCTGGTTTTATCTCTTGCAACATGGCAAATGCTTTTGTCAAGCAAGTGTTCAGTTAATATGGAAATATAAATGCTTCTTGATATGGTTTAAAACTCCAACCAATGGAGTTGATTCTTTGAGCTCCTGCTATTTCCTTTATGTAGAAACCGTACTCTGATTGATTTTAACGATACAGATTCTGATTTATTCACTACTGGTTTTCCTTGCAGACAAGGAGGAGCATTTTTAGCTATTTCAACTGCTGTGTGAAAGCCTGAGGTTGGAGGACGAATATATTGTTCCAGGCCACGTGTAATGATAATGCATCTGGGAGAACATTTTGTGTTTAGCCTTATGGTTTTAGCTTTCGAACTGGAATCGTTTTCGTTCTTCATCTACGTTATTTCCAGATCGAAACCATGATGTTTAGTGAATTGGTTGACGTTTCTCTGCGCCCTCGTTCTCTAATTAATGCTTGATTATCAGATCACCCCGAAAAATGCATCTGTTCTGCAAAAAAAGGGGTAAAAATTCTTAAGCTGAATGAAGTCATGATCCAATCCTTGTCGTGTTCATTGAAACATGGGAGGATACCAGTCCAGGTGATCTATGGACATGGTAGGAATTTTTAAGTGCTATGACGTGGTTTGTTTGATAGATATCATGGGCCCTGATTCCACGGTGGAACTATCTTCCCTGTCATGAAAAAACACAATAAAATGGCAGGGTGATGCCTCTGACACATTCGGAGTGAAGGATAGCAGATGTTGACAGAGGCTAAGGATAATGAGCTTTTTTTACATGTTAAAATTCTAAAAGATTAAAAACACGCCAAGAAGACCAAGCCAACCAAATAAACCAAATAAAGAAAAAACAGAGAGCCATGAAAAAAAAAAAAAAAAAGGACATGAACAAAAGGCCCACCCAAGGCAGCGAGCCCAAAAAGGAAAGAAACCCAGCCGAGAGAAGTAGCACCCAAACATAGTCCACAAAGCATCCAGCCATAAAAAAAGACTGCAAAACCTCTCACAATGAGCCGCCACCCAAACCAATCCAAGAAGCCACCACCTCCAAGCCCAGATAACAAAAACCCAGCCACAAAGAAGGCTCAAGCCAACCCTAGCCCACCACTGAGACAGCCTAGGTAACCCCGGGGGGGGGGGGTAATGCGAATTTTATAGATATAAATTAAAAAAAATTCATGAATGCATTATCCCGTAGATGAATGCCTTGTCTAGAACCTTATTAGGAAATTCCCTACCCGCTAAATTGTTTTTTTTTTAAGCTTTTATTCTCCATGTCAAAAAAAAAATTAATCTATTTTTCAACATTTATCAGAGCATTAAATGACTGAAAAGGAGAAAAACTACGAGACCTTTACTTTTAATATGGAAATTGCACCATTATATTGGCACGTGTCATTCTAATTTTCCAAGATGCAAGATTGAGAAATCCAAAATGCTTCGTGAGCTAAAATTAAGAGGTAATTGGAGCTTTTACTCTTTAAACAGGAAAGAGAGAGTGATGATCAGGAAATAAGAGAGAAGAGATGGGAAAACAAGAATATATGTAATTGATTCAACGAAGCAAATATACTTTTATCAAAATTGGGTTGTTTTTGTATTTTAAAAATATTTTTAAAAAATATAAAAATTTATTTTTTATTAATTTTAAATTAATATAATTTTTTATATTTTTAGATTATTTTGATAAGGTGTACTAATATTAAAAATAAATTTTAAAAAATAAAAAAATATATTACTTTTATATATTTTTAAACAAAAAAATATTTTTAAAAACAATAATAAAGGCGCGTAATAGCTGGATGTTTAAGCTGCTAGCTAATCGGCAGGTAAGTGGCTTATCATTATGGTTGTGATTTGTGATGGAGTCATTGCATGTTATTATATTAGTAAAATATTAAGGATGTCCGTAGAAGTTTAAATTTTCAGGGGAAAAAGTGGATCAAATCAACATTTAATTTAAATAAAATTATAAAAATAAATAAAACTATACTCATGATTCAAAATTATAAATGTAAACAAAAAAGAAGAAGAATGAATCAATACCAGTTTTAAAAAAGAAGGAAAAGACACAAAAAAAACAAAAAAAAAATTATCCTCTCAAGATTTCATTATTCCTTCTCTTATAATTTTATCATTTAAAATTAAATATTACCACTTTAAAAACTTTCTTATACCTCCCAAATTGAATTAAGCGTGCATTAAATGAACGTGTTAAATTTTATGGTTATAATTTGAAAAAATAAATTTAAAAAAGCTAAAAAATATTTTTCTTCTTCTTAACTGTAAATACTGAGATGTGCTACGTAGATGCGTGGGTGAGCAGACAAAAGAGTGGGGCCCGGGGGGTAGGTAGAGCAGTTTTCTGGACGCTGCCCCTCTTCTAACCTTCTCGCACAGAAAGCTTGCCAGCTCGGCCTACAGCGTGACATGACAGGCTGGCATGCAGCGAGGCTTCTAGCTAGGAAGTACAAGGCACTTGCGTTTAGCTGCCTGTGATACATCCTGGACAAATCTCAAATTAGCTCCGGAGCTACGAGGGTTTTTGTTTTAGGGACTGCTTCTGTTTTTGAAATAGAATATAAAAATAAATTGTTTGGTTATCTTTTAAACGCAGGATAACGAAAGGCAATTTCAATCTATTTTTTTCTGAGGTGTAGTCACTGTGTTTATTTTTGTAAACAGAGGCCGCAAGAAAGAGAAGGAAGAAGAGAGGAAAAATAAGAAGGAATGCTATCCATTGGCTAAGTAGCTCTCTCAATTCGTTATCGATTTCTATCATTTTGACCGCCCGCCAGACATTGCCACCATGCAAGTAGCTGCTTTTTTCTTTCCCCTTCTCCCTTTTTTTTCTTCTGCTACATTTTCCTGACTCTGCTATTCATGGGTTGTACTGAATTCAGCATAAATTTAAATATATTAAACTGGATCCGATCTAATAAAATAAAATAAAATTTAATTTTGTTTTTATATATTGTGTTTTATTTAAAAAATTAATATTTAATATTATTAAATAACACTACATAATTACACTAGTAGAAGATTACGTGATGATGTAACATTTACAGAAGTTGATCGCAATCTCAATTTTGTTCTTGATAATATTTTACCTGATATTGTTGCATATTCAGGGAGCCATGAAAACTGTAGTTCTTATCAGATAGATTTCATACGTGATAGAATTGTAGATGGTTTAATGAAACAATAAAAAATACTTTATATAAATTATGGTTTATTTATAAAAACAATAGTTAAATCTACAATATTTTAATTAAAACCTTTCAATATTATTATATGTCTTTTTTATTTATTTTATAACCTTAATTTAAAAAAGTATTATTAACTAAAAACATTAGATTATTTTTTATTTAATCTACTATTCATGGGTTGTACTGAATTCAGCCTAAATTTAAATATATTGAACTGGATCCGATCTAATAAAATAAAATAAAATTTAATTTTCTTTTCATATACTGTGTTTTATTTAAAAAATTAATGTTTAATATTATTAAATAGCATTATATAATTACACTAGTAGGAGATCACATGATGATATAACATTTGCAGAAGTTGATCGCAATCCTAGTTTTGTTCCTGATGATATTTTACCTGATATTGTTGCATGCTCGGGGAGTCATGAAAACTATAGTTCTTGTCGGATGGATTTCATATGTGATAGAATTGTAGATAGTTTAATGGAACAATAAAAAATATTTTATATAAAGTATTGTTTATTTATGATAATAATAGTTAAATTTATAATATTTCAATTAAAATTCTTCAATATTATTATATGTCTTTTTTATTTATTTTACAACCTTAATTTAAAAAGTATTATTAACTAAAAATATTAGATTATTTTTATTTAATCTTGATTTTAACTACAGTTTTAATTAAACCAATCTTAACTAAAAATATTTATTTAAAATCATAACCATAAAAAATTACTATAATATCAAACACAATCTATATAATTAAAGTGCCAATTTAGTCTCCAAATAATATTTTGACTCACTGGTTTTTATAGCCTGCTAAACGGCGTTTTCTCTCCGTGAAAAAAAAAACGTACAATTTCAACTAAATCCATTGAGAATATTTTATTGCGAGCTTTGTAAGACTCAAGGAGCTCCATTGAGACAAAACTATCCGAGGTTTACAAAACCTGGGACTGTGCTGGACTGGTAGTCACAAACAAATATTATTGATTTAGACATTTGTTATGTACATCACGTGACCACGTCTAATATTCAAAATCACCGTACCGCCTCTCAAGTCATGACATGTTTATTGATTTAGAGTGTTTTTGATGTGATAGTTATTATAGTTATAATTTTAAAAAAATTATTTTATAAAAAATATTTCTAGTTGGAATTGAGTTGATATTTATATATATTTAGTTAAAATTATGGTTGAAATTGAAATTGAACAAAAAATAATTTAATATGTTTGGTGATATATATTAATATTGATGATTTTTAATTTAAATATTGTAGATTTAACTAGTGCTATTATATCATGAAATTAATAATACTTTATATAAAAAAATATATTGTTTCATTAAACTATCTATAATTTCATCACGTACGAAATTTATCCAACAAGGACTACAGTTTCAATGGTTTTTTTAGCGTGTAGCAAAATTATATAAAATATCATTGGGAATAAAATTAAAATTACGATTAAATTCTGTAAAGGCTACACCATCATGCGATTTCCTTCTAATTTACGCATTATCATTGAATAATGTTAAACATTAATTTTTTTAATAAAACACATTTTTTAAAAAATTAGATTTTTACTACCCATATGAACAATGCAAGTGGAAATCAATGCACGTTGACAAACAAGTGTGCAGAGTAAATTATTCACTCTGCACACTGTCCACTTTTGTTAAGTGAACAGTGCCAGCAAAGCAGGTATAACTTGCTTCTCCCCGACCTGTGTTTTTGTGCAATTTTTAATGGGTCCCATCAACTAAAAACATTGCTTTCCACTTTAACCAAACAACATAAAATTGTGGTTTCTTCAAAACGCAACCATTGCCGCGTTAACAAATATAGCCTTATTAGAATGTCAATAAATGGGGGAGCCTTTGAAATGTGGGTACTTTGTATTTTTTAAAATTTTAATTTTTTTAATGATTTTTTTTATGTTTTAAATCATTTTGATGTGTTGATCTCAAAAATAATTTTTTAAAAATAAAAAATTATTATTTTGATACATTTCGATATGAAAAGCACTTTAAAAAGCAACCACAACTATACTCCTGAACAGACCATGACCACTTCCTTTTCCATGTCATAAAACCTTTAAATACATTCAAAGTTTGGTTAATGTAAAAAAAAAAAAAAAAGAAAGAGTATAAAATAATTTAAGAAGTATAGCTCAACTAGTCAGGTTCTAGGTTTGCTTTTTAGAGGCAACCAGTTCGAGTCTGACAAATCTCAAGGCCATTGAAAGTTTACATGGTCGTTAACTTTAAGGGCCGTGAGATTAGTCGAGGTGCGCACAAGCTGGGCTAGACACCCATGTTAGTAAATAAAAAGATATAAAATGGGTAATTAGTACACAAAAATAACAATAAAAAATCAACGAATCAACACAAGAGTAAGAAATTTTGGCAAAATAGCATAATAGCGACATGGTCAAACCATGCTATTCTTGCTCAATCAATCACCTGATTTGTGATGTTCTGTAAAATTGGTTGATCAATTTCAAAAATAATAAGATGAATCTCAAAATGATCAAAACTAGGGGGTCTCGGCAAAACTTTTTATATCTAAAAATTCGATAGTCCGCATAGTGACACGGATGCATTTATGAGGAAAAAGATCTCCATAAATTCTTGTAAAAATTTAAACGTGATCCAAATTTTAGATCAAAAGTTATGACTTTTTTAAGCTACTACTCTGGCATAACTAGATCTTCTCTTGGATCTAAATTTGTTTTACTAGTCCATAAATATATATGTTATGTCATCCACGTAATTTGTTATATGCAAATCATCATTTGGTTATGACAAACTCACACATGACTAATCAGAATCATTCACTACTACATGAATAATATCTTTTTAAAATTTTAGTTGGAGTTTATTTTAAAGTTTATAAGTTAGACAAAGATAATTTTAACTCGTAAAACATATTTGAGATAAAAACTTGATAAAATTATTGTTTTTATATTAAATAGTTGACTGGTTAATACAATTAGATCTAATCAATCAAGATAAAAGATTGAAGTTTGACTATATCACTATTCAAAAACATAACATTTATTTAATGTCATTATTTCATTAATTTTTTTAAACAATAGTATTATTATGCCAATTTTTATGTTTATTGTAAAAATCAATCTCAAAACAAATGACTTGGTCAGTGACTACGAAACCATGCAAAAAAAATAATATTATTATTTTACAATCCGTGGGAGGAAATTATTTTTTTATTTTTGGTCAGAGTCGGGGATGATGATTTGCTGGGTCATAACTACCCATTAGATGTAGCCTCGAAGTTTGGACTTCGATTGACCATGTGATAAAAAAAAATATATATATATATAAGAGGATTGGATCGAGATAGAGAGAGAGAACCCCACCTACCTGACCCACGTAGTTGGCAGGATAAATTTTATTTTTAATATAAAAAATTAATTTACAATGTATTTTTTTTAACATAAGAAATTCTAACAATTAAATTAAAAAGCTAATACATATAATTAATTAAATTAATTAATAATTATTTATACAGTTCCTTAAATTAATTCGAGCCAGTATTCATTCATTTGTGATTAAATTGCCACTATTATTTTTATTTTAAATTTATTTTTTAATATTTTTATATTTATTTTTATAATGCTAGCTGAAATATTTTCATGTTCTTTTTAAATGATGAAATTAGTTTTATTCAAAATTTATAATTGTTCCTTTCCAATAAGTATGTATCATAAAAATAAAGTTTATGTTCTCATCTTTACAATAATATCTTAACCACTAAACCAATATTTTATTAATTTATATTATTTTAATATGTTAATATTAAAAATAATTTTTTAAAAATTATAAAAAATATTATTTAAGTAAAAAATACTTAAAAAATAATTATTTTCTACCCCACACTCTTTTAATACCCTACCTACCACATTAAAAGAGCAATTTGAAAATTGGCCTGCTCATTAGCCACCCGTCACGCAATTTCATACTTACCAACCCAAAAACTGACGACGGATTGACCTTTTTTTTTTTTTTTTTTTGAACGGGAGCCCAACTGGTTGGTGACAAAAGATGATGGTGTCCGTGTCGGTGTCACCGTGCCACTCAAGCTTATACCTAACATATATTCGGTATTTTTCCCTTCCAATACAGGAAACGACTTAGTTTTGAGCATCCCCAAACCAATAACCTAATCTCATCTCCTCAATCAATTCAACAGTGAGAGCAAAAAATACCCTTTCTTCCAGCCGGTCCATCTTATTTCAGTCCGCCACGCACAACTTAAGATGCATGCATCCACCTTTACGATTTAGGCAATGTTTGGGATTTCAGCTTGAAAAAATAGAATATTTTAGTTATAAATTATTTTTTTTATTTTTTAAAATTTTAATATGCTGATACTAAAAATAAAATTTTAAAAATAAAAAATATTATTTTAATATATATTTTAAAAAATATATTTTAAAAAAATAACTACAATTATCTATTAATCGTAAAAAAAAAGCTGACTGACATGTCCAACTTCTAACTATCTTATATTTATATTATGTGATATACTTATTATATTACATATAAATATCACCATTTAGTTTTAGTCTGCGAGAATAACCCAACTACCGTTGTTGCATTAAGAAATAACAAGATCAAGGGAGGGCAACCCTTGCCCTAATCACTTGGAATAAGAGTAATCACCTGAATTAAGAAGGTGTGTGTGAATAATGGAGAAATTATTTTTTAAAATCTTTTTATTTATGAAATATATTTTATATTATTATATTAAAATGGCTTGAAAATATTAAAAAAATTAATTTTTTAAAAATAAATTTCAACTTCTAACAAAAAAAAAAGAAAAAGGATTAAACTTACTTCCAAACACCCCCTTGCATCATGACTGACGTGTCCGACTTCTAACTTCCTAGTATCTTCATTCTGTCCTCCCCTCTGCTTTGGTCTCCTGCTGTTAGCTGGTGACTTCAATTCCCTGCTTCTTCATTTTTTTTTAATTTTGCCTCCTCCTCATTGAATTTTAAAATGTCTTACTAATTTTTCACATTTTTTTTAGTAATAAATACATAACAGATAGATTCATTGAAGTTTTTGATCGATAAATCAGCCAAAATGGAGGCAAATTTTACACAAAGAATGCAAATCTCGACAACATGGATTGATACAGGCAATCTTGCAAGAAAACCAGCTGGTTTTCTGCGGTTTTCGGGAAGATTAAAGGAACAGAAGAGACTCCAAGTGTTTGTTTCTGCTCAGTTTCGACCTAGAAGAGATGAAAATCGACATAGATTGGCTTCTTTTGAGGTTTCTTGCTCTTATAACAATTCTCGAGGTACAACTTCTAAGTCCTTGTCATTGCATCACTTGGATTTGTGAGATTTGTCTTGGTTGGAGATTTTTAGATTTTTATAAGTTATTACAACTTCTAAGGCTATTTATTCTTATATTTCTTTTTCAATTCTCTTCTCTTCTTTTGGTTTTTTTTTTTTTTAGGATTTATGGCACCTGGGTTTTTTTTTTTTTTTTTAAGAGCCTATCTGAATGTGCAGTTGGAGCTGCTTTTTTGGTTTTTTCTATAACGTTATTGGGTTCATTTGTGATCTTTGTTATTCCTTTTAGCTGATAAGTAAAAATGGTTTCGAAACATTTCTGGGGCCTGTATCAGTTGATGGCTTTAATCAATGGAACTTTTTGAAATCTGTACTTAGGGTTTCTAATATCTTGATGGTGTAACAGTGCTTTGAGAAAAGATTCTGGTTAAATAATGTAAAAGGATTATGAGTTTATTTTTTCGGCTTAAGTTTTAACTTCCTTTGTATTTTCCTTTTGGATTTTGAAATATCCTTTGTACTTTCGTAGTTTCGACGTTGGAATCTGAGAGCCTCCAGGATTTGCTTGACGATGAAGCTTTGATATTGAAGGTATGAAATGCTTCTATACTCGCTTGTTTCGAATGAGATATCTGATAATATGGTGCATTTTATTTTGCTCTGTGATCTTTTGGCATCCACTTTACTTTAAAATCTGTGAACATAGGGCTTGATGATCCAAAACCTAGCACAGATTTTTTTGGGCATGTAACTTACAGACGTTTACAAAATTTGCAGAATAAGTCACGGGAGATTGAGCCCTATTTAAATGGACGCTGTATATATCTTGTTGGTCAGTTTCTTTGTCTGAGTCTTATGCATTCTGTTAGAAATTGATTTGGTAACTAAATGAATGTGAAAAGTGTAGGAATGATGGGCTCTGGAAAAACAACAGTGGGAAAGATTCTCTCGCAAGCAATTCATTATTCATTCTGTGACAGGTTAGTGCATATGATTGCTTATCATTTGGGGTTCTAGGAAAGATTTTAGTGTGCCTCTCCGATCTTAGATAAAACAAGGAAGAGGAAAAAACGGTATGCTTCATAATGCAACATAGTTGAAATCTCTCTTTTGTTGTTTTTACTGTTCCTGAGGTACATCCAGTCATTGGTTGGGGGCTCCCCATCTCAAGAGATCTGATATTGAAATGTTATGTAGAAGTTTTGAACACTGGATGTGCTATTACTTTGTCGACATCTTTCTAACATCATGCAGGTTATCCACTAGACTAGTAAGGTTTTTTATGTTAAATAATAATTATTTTGTTCTACATTTTCATGGATTTCCAGTGACACATTGGTGGAGAAGGATGTTGGTGTGACTTCTGTAGCTGAAATATTTCAAATATATGGAGAGGATTTCTTCAGAGATAAAGAGGTGCTTTAGGAAGATTGCATTTTGAATCTCCCCATTGCAAATTTTACTCAATACACATTGCATTGGATTTTATTTAGTTAATGACATTGCAATATCTGTCATTCTGAAAAGAGAACTGATGATAAGTTAAATTAATGGCTGCTGATTTAGTAGTTGTGCTTGTTGGTCTATCCAGCTGGTTCTATCTATTTGCTAAACTAAATGTGAAGTCAATCTAAAAACACTTGTGCAAAGTCAAATGCTTGTATATTTATCTTTTTTGCTCGTGACCCCAAATGTTAATGATTGTAATTTTGTGCCTTTCAGACTGAGGCATTAGAAAAGCTATCAATAGAGCACCGATATGTCGTTTCTACTGGTGGAGGTGCTGTGATACAGGATGAAAACTGGTATAGTAGTGGACATAACATATTAAATTTAAAGTCTTTACCTTCTGTTTATTTGTTTGTTTCCTTTATGCATGTTGATTTGGAATGTCGGCACTGCTCTCTGTTTTGTTCATCAGGACGTACATGAGGAAGGGGATTAGTGTCTGGTTAGATGTGCCTTTGGAAGAATTGGCACAGAGGATTGCGGCTGTAGGAACCAACACTCGCCCCCTTTTGGATAGCGAACCAGGAGATGCATACACCAAGGTAGGTTCTTCATTATCTGAACATGTTTCTTTTTGAAATATCACATCTTATCCTGTGTCTTGACACTAACGCTTACTACAGGCGTTCAGGCGTCTGTCTGCTCTGTTTGAACAGAGATATAAAGCTTATGAAAATGCTAATGCAAGGGTTTCTCTGGAAAGTACGTGTGCTTGAACCCATGTCAACTTTTACAGTTATGATGTATTTTCCTTTTGCTTTGTGATTGCTAATGTTTTACACATCAGTTAATTGAAAATTCTGAAGATAAGTGCTCCCATTGCAGATATTGCTGCCAAACTAGGATATAAAGATGTATCCAACATCACACCATCTATGATTGCGATTGAGGTTTTTCAGTCTCTCTATGTTTTCTTCTTTATTTACTTGCGCAAGACTAGGGCAATAGTTTTCTTAACATATTTATAGAACTTCAACGAAAAAGTTGTGCGTTGGTTAGGTGTTCTTTTCTTTCTTTTTTGTTACATTCCACATAATTATCATGCCTATCTAGTGGATTGACTGGTTGGAGTTGACCATTTTGCAGGCAATTGAACAAATTGGAAAAATCCTGTAGGACATAAGTGGCATGTCTGCAATGGGATTCTATTTTATCAACCTCTAATTATGGCACTTCATGATTTTCCTCGTAGTTGGATTGCTTATCATGCCATGTTTCTATTTTTTGAGCAGTAGAACATGGCGTGGGTGATGCATTACACGCAGCAGGTTTCCGTTTATTACCAGTGTAAGAGAGGTTTTGCAAAGTTGAATTGTGCATATAGCAGGCGCCACTTGATCATACGCCATGTGATCAGATAAAGGTCAGAGATGAAGCATCTGCTGTTGATTTTTGTTTTGCCTGGCCCATGTATCCAAGGATTTTCTTGCAAGTGAACTGATGATTATATTTTCCAGTATATATACTTCATTGCTGGACGTTTCTATAGATGCCTCAGATTTGTTTGAATTGATTGTCGATTTTTCTGCAAAACACAGAACAGCGTCGTGCATGTTTAAAAAACACAAGCCTTGTGAAGAAATGTAATCGATCAAGCTCATGTACTTCTCAGGAAAGAGTGAACTAGATTCATGGTTTGAGAAAGAGGGCAACAGTTTGAGAACGAGGCCCTTGATCCAAGCGAGTTCTCTATGCGAGCTGGTCCCGTTAGCAGAGTGATTTCCATTAGCAGAGCTGGTCCCGTTAGCGGAGGATTAAAATAATAAATAATAAATAGTAAAGGAAAAACAAACAATTCAGACGCACATGCTTAGGTGGCCCAGCACGATTTGGTCTTTAAAACAAAAGCCTTAGTTATCTAGATACTGTTGTTTCAAGGATTTTGATGGTACCTTCCCTTGATAAGTTCATAGATTACAAAAATTATCAAAAAAAACTAAGAGGCGTTGTGTTTTAAGTGTGCATGAATGCATTGTACAGTCTCTTACGGATCATTATGGATTATAGCAGTTTATTATTTATTTTTCTTTTTTCATTTTGGTGCTAATACTTTTTTATCCTTTATTTTGATCCATTTTATACTAAATTAGTGGCCACTTACTTCCAATTTGTTAAGAAATGACACGATTGAAAGAATAAAAACCGAAAAAAAAATGCAAGGAAACTAGGTGGCAGTTTCCAAATTTGTGAGAAATGTTTAATTTAGTATTCAAAATTTTAGATTGATAACATTTTGGTCCTTTTAGTTTGAAAATATACAATTTTAGTACAAAACTTTATTTTACTTATTTTTCAGTTTGTGGTTTTAAAGATAAGAGAGAAAGTCATTGAATTCCAATGATAAAGAGAGAAAGTGTTAATTGACATTGATTTTAGCTATCAAAATCATCGATTTTAGTGTTAACAAGCTCTATTTGATAAAAAAAATTTCATTGAGATGTTCTTTGACATCACCATCGCATAATATTGTAAATCTATGCTTGAGAACTTTCTTGTATTCAAGTTGATTTTGGGTTTTTAAATTGATTTTTGAGTTGTTTAGAGCTATAATAGGTTAACCAAGGTTTATATAGTGTTTTTTATGTGTTTTAGGTAAAAAAAAAAAGCTTGAAAATTGAAGTTCCAAGCATAATAAACTTGTCTTGTTTTTTTTGCAACTCCTTGGTCCCTGGATTTTAGGGTTGCAGACGACACATTGTCTATCTTCTAATTTTTTTTATAAAATGGTTAGGATTCTTATTGATGGGCCAAGTGCGCACCTGACATGCTTTATTTTTTTTCTCACATTTTTCTCAACAACTTTTTTTTTGTTATTTAATATATTTTTGTTCTTTTATTTTTTTTAAAAAACTATTTGTTATCAATGATCTTTTTTTTTTTACTAGCTTAAAATAAAAAAGGCTCATTTTGTTATTTAACATAAAAAAAATTAAGTTTATCATTATTAATATGAGTGTCAAAGTCAACTTGTACGTACTTCAACTAATTTTATAGATGTTGAAGTTAACAATTATATAAACTTTCAATAATCATTATATTTACAATTATATAGCTCAAACCTAAAACTATAAAATAAATCTCTTGATCCCATATTTTAATCATCTGACTTACTCCTAGATAATTTTCTGAAATTCTTTTACTCCGATACATGGCTCAGCACGTACCAATAGTCCAAGTTGAAACTTTATATTGTAGTTAAGTCATGATAAAATAAAGGCTGGTAGACAATATAGAAAAAAAAAAAAAGTTGAATATGGATTTTATTATTTTATTCGTTCCAGAAGTTACTTTAGTCAAGTAGATTTATTATAGATATTTTAGTAAAAAAATCAAGACAAGTTAAATTAACCTAATCATGCTTCGATATTATTTACTAATGGCTGATTTTGCCAGCTGTGGTACTTAGGGCATCGATGCCTTGCCCGCCTTCATAGTACCTTCCAAGCAAAGGAGTTTTTCGTATTTATATCCGGACGCAGGTTTCCCATTCTTTTTTGTCCTAGGACCGCCCTAAAATATTAATTCAATACAGACGTTCCTAGTTGACAGAGTTTGCATGGCCCAATCGTTTCTCTCCTTGAATATCTAATTTCATCAGCACCAGCAGCTGAAACAGATCCAACGGTCTAAAGCTCCTGCTGAAGATGAGGCTGGTGGGCTAAGCTACATGGTGCGTGTTTTGTGATATGATGATTTTAAAAATCTTTTTCAATTGAAGATAGGGTAGAATAATATTTTTTTGTACTTTTAATATTAATATATTAAAATTATTAAAAATATATCTAAAAGTATAAATTTAATATTTTTTAAAATAAAAAATAATTTAAAAAAACAAAAACTTATACGGTGACAATCAAGCATTTATACTCTGTCTTATCTCGTTTTTTTTTTTTAAAAAAAAATAATCAACTTCGTTCTCCGTATATTTTACTGTCAAAGTAAAATTTAATAATAACCGTGGCTGTGCCGTTGAAATTATAAGTATTGTGCCTATTGCCCTGTTTTTTGAAAGATAAAAGAAAAAAAAACCCTCTCCTTTTGATTCAATAATTGAATACATTTTTTTTAAAAAAAATAAAATAAAATAATTGAATACATTTTATGGATATAGAACTAACAACACGTGTGTCAAATACATGATATTTAACTTCTTCGAACGAATCACATTTTAGCTAGGGACTAGAGGGTGCATCGTCCAAACTAATTTTTTCATAAAATATCTAGACGATGTAATTGCGTTTTAAATAAAGAATAAAAATTTAATAACCCAGTTTACAATATCGACTGGTCAACTAGCTATTTACAATCCATTTATTTTTTTTTATATATATTTTTAAAAATAAAACAATGTCATTAAAATATAAAAATATAATAATCCGGATTAATTCAACTCAATCAATCTATCTTATAATTCGAGATTTATTACAGGTTGATTCCCGGGTTTCGCTTGAAAATTATGCGAGATATAAGTTTTAAAACCCATAACACATGTTACTGAAACGAAAGCATCATATATTAGAAATTAGAGAAGCATAATTTTTAAAATTCAAACGTTGAATGATGAAATTGAAAGGAAAAACTAGTTATATGAAATGATAAAAAAACAATTAAAAAAACAGGGGTGAAAATGAATAAATAAATAAATTAGAGGTAAAAAATAATTCTTTAATTGTAGAGTTAAATTGAAATTAGAAAAAAAATTAACAAAAAAATAAAATAAAAACTAAAAAAAATAAGCACTAAATTATACCATTGAGCGAGTTAAATAAGCCGGTTTTATTTTAATAAGACAATAAAAAAATATAGATGGTAAATGGGTTATATATATACATGATAACAATAATTTTGGAAAAAAAACCCCTTAGAAAACATGTAAGTGGTAAAATAGAAACACAAGAACCCGACTCAAGCAAACCCGAGGTTGTGTGATAAATATGCAAGGGGCGAACAAACTTGGGCAAACCCTTAAATCCTATGGATTCAATAATAAAATTGAGATAACCCAACAGATGACCTAACCCGGCAATTTAACTTATGATCCAAGTGATTTAAGGTCTGGACCAAGTCGAGTTCCAATAAAAATAGAGAGAGGATTGACCTAGTCTGATCTGATAAAAAAATAAAATTAATTCATAATCTAATTAGTTATAAATAAATCTATTAAAATTTTTATATTTTTTTATATTTATATAAAAAATCAACTCAAGTTAATTAACTTAAATTCAGTACAATTCATTGGACTTGTCTTTTGTATTTGGTTCTTAATTGGCCCCTCATCGAATTTGGAAATCATTGTCCACATAACTTTAAAAATTCATGACCCAGTTCTTACATGACGTGCTGGATAGATAGTGAAGGTGCATGCACAAAGCAGATGGCAGGCAATAGGTTCAACGCTTCCATGGCGGCTAATATCAAGTAGTCACTAGTCAATTGGCTATATACAAATAACACGAAAATGCTCTCTTTTTTTCTTTTTTTTTTGCAGTGTTTAGATCGATAATATGAGCACCAATCGACTCTGTAGCCCTTCTCACCTTCTCCTTGCGCACAATAAATTCAAGCCATCACAGTTCTCAATGCCTTCCTTCAACAGCAAGTATTTACATCCACTCTTCTTTTTCCCATTTCGCTCATCGTTTACAAATATATGGTCCATCTGTTAAAAAAGAAAAAGAAAAAGAAAAAGAAAAGAAGAAACTATGGTCGTCCATTAAATGCCCCTCTCTCTCAAACAATAACTCACCCTCTCCCCACCCCCATGCTCTTGCCATTGCCGCAAGCCACTATCCCCTCTCTCTCTTTCACTCCACGTGACTTCAGCCCCGTCCTCTTATTTCCTTTTTATTAGTAAATATTAAATATACACTCGTACATGTAAAAAAAAAAAAGAGAGTACATGATAAAGAAAAAAAAGTACAAACAAAACATTATTTTATTAAAAATAAAAAACAAACAAAGCACTTAGTCCCATCAAATTCTTCATCTCTATAACCCAACCACCTCTTCATCTATTTATACCCTCTCCACCCTCCTGCCTCACGCATCCTTCCCCATCGCTTCCCCGTAGGTGTCTGAGAATCTCCGTCTTGATTCCGGTAGGAAACCCCCTCCTCTTCCGTTCTTAGATTCTAGATCTCTTCGTTCTTAGATTCTAGATCTCTTGTTTACAAAATGGAAATCGATTTGGTGACTAAAGACACGAGTTGGTGGGTGTACACCCTACCAGCATTTCTAGGTTCCGAAGTTCTGATTGATGGATATGTTTTGTTCTCTCTTGTGATGGCCTTAGTGACTCTAGGTTTTCTTACATGGGCTTTCGCTGTTGGTGGTGTTGCATGGAGAAATGGAAGAAACAGGAAAGGTCACCGCCTCATTCCTGGACCTCGAGGCTTGCCCGTCTTTGGCAGCCTTCTCACCTTGTGCCGGGGCCTGGCTCACCGCACCCTGGCTTCCATGGCTTGGAGCCGAGACAACACTCAGCTCATGGCTCTAAGCCTGGGCTCCACTCCTGTTGTTGTGGCGTCTGACCCTGATACTGCCCGAGAAATCTTGACCTCCATCCACTTCGCTGACCGGCCCATTAAACTGTCGGCTAAGAGTCTCATGTTTAGCCGGGCCATAGGCTTTGCGCCGAGTGGCACTTACTGGCGGCTTCTAAGGAGAATAGCTTCCGGTCACTTGTTTTCTCCGAGGCGCATTTTAGCCCATGAATCCCTCCGACAGGTAGAATGCTCAAACATGTTGCGTGACATAACCAACGAACAAGAAATCAACGGTTTTGTTTCTCTAAGAAAACACCTACAGTTTGCCTCCTTGAACAACATCATGGGAAGTGTATTTGGAAAAAGGTACGACATGGAACACGATAGCCAAGACCTAGAGGAGCTTAGAGGCATGGTTCGAGAAGGGTTTGAGCTCCTAGGTGCATTCAATTGGTGTGACTATCTGCCATGGCTGAACTACTTCTATGACCCTTTTCGTATAAATGAACGTTGCTTGAAACTCGTTCCTAGAGTTAGGAAACTTGTCAAGGGCATCATTGAAGAGCATAGAATCAGTGAGTCAAGAAAAGTTGGTGACAGTTGTGATTTTGTTGATGTTTTACTGTCTTTGGATGGTGAAGAGAAGCTCCAAGACGATGACATGGTCGCGGTCTTATGGGTACGTATCTTTTATTATTCATTAACAACTATATGTCATCCCATTAACTCTTCTTATGGAAATTAAACGACTCGTTGAATTTGGTCTTGCAGGAAATGATTTTTAGAGGGACAGATACAACTGCTCTGTTAACCGAGTGGGTTATGGCAGAGTTGGTCTTGCACCCAGAGGTTCAAGAAAAGCTTAATTGTGAGCTAGACATGGCCGTGAAAGACGGAAGCTTGGCTGCCTTAACAGATGCTGGCGTTGCAAAATTGCCTTATTTGCAGGCAGTGGTGAAAGAGACTCTCAGGGTCCATCCCCCGGGTCCGTTATTGTCCTGGGCAAGGCTGTCCACGTCAGACGTCCAGCTCAACAACGGAATGGTCATCCCTGCCAGCACTACTGCCATGGTCAACATGTGGGCCATCACTCACGACCCAAACGTGTGGGAAGAACCGCTGGAGTTCAAGCCAGAGAGATTCATAGAAGCTGACGTGGATGTGAGGGGTAATGATCTGAGGCTTGCACCCTTTGGGGCTGGACGGAGGGTGTGCCCCGGCAAGAAATTAGGGTTAGTCACTGTGACGCTTTGGGTGGCAAAGTTAGTACACCGTTTCAAGTGGAATCAAGATGTGGATCACCCAGTTGACCTAAGTGAGGTCCTGAAGCTGTCTTGTGAAATGAAGTATCCCCTCCACGCCGTGGCTGTGCAAAGGAAATAGTCAGAGGTCTGTAGGGTTTTTATTGGTTGCAGGGTCTCTGCGGGCTTGTTGTCTTGTTGCTTTTCCTATACTAGTTTTCCTTTTCCTCTACCATACATCCTCGGTTATATGGATGGTTTAGTATTTGATATCGCCGTTGGAAGGGCTCCAATTTTGTGAAGTCTTTAGAACTAGGAGTCTTTTCTTTCCCGTGTATCCTTATGGTATTTGCTACCGCTTAATTCGGTGTTTCTTGTATTATAATTCCCTAACTGTTTGAATGACAAGGGCTCCGAACGTCCGATGCTTAGATCGATACATAATTACCGGGGAACATCCTTAATGAGGCAAACTTAATTAATAGGATGTTGTGTCTCGCGCCTTCGCTTTCTTTCATTTTTGTGTCGGCTAGTATTAACAAATAGTAGCCTAAATTGCTCCATGGATAAATCATCGAAGTTGGATATTAAAAATTTAAGTTAAATTTGTATATATTATTGTTTTCGATGAGATATTCTGGTACGATGTATTAAATTTATATGGGAATGAAAGCAAATTGTTTCTGTTCTCGCTGCTCGTACAAAATTATCCAACGCCTTCGCATGCATTCATATGGCCAGGTGTAATAACTGTTTGAACGATATGGGTTTACCTTAGGGTTTCATGCAATTTTTCCGTAGCAAAGCCCTTCTGATGACGTGATCGTAGATTGTCCATTGCAATTCTTCGAGATAGCATCTGTAGACTCCACTGAGAGGGTGTTGGTGTTTGGCATAGAAGTAGGAAAGTATTTTTTAAAAAATTTTAATTTTAATTTTGTTTTAAAGTAATATATTTTTAATATTTTTAAATTATTTTAATATGTTTATGTTAAAAATAATTTTTAAAAATTAAAAAAATATTATTAATATATTTTTTTAAATAAAAAATATTTTAAAAAGTAATCCATATCATTAAATACGCATTTAATTTGCGTATTTAATTTGGCAAATATAGGAAGATGGTTCGTGAAATTAAAGAAGGTTAAAAAAAACCTGGAATCGTCGATCTCTACTGAATATGTTAATTACAGAGAATATTTAGATATTACAGTGAAAATTCAACAAGGTTAAAAAAAAATCTCGAATCGTCGATCTCTACTTAATTTGGTAAAATTCAGAGAATAATTCCTTGTGAGGGGCGTGGTTTGAAACATGTTTCAATTCGATTTTTTTTTTACCTAGGGACCAAATAGAGTTGTCTGGCCAAAGATTAAGTTCATTTTTGTGTTAAAAAAGTAATGAATTTATATTTTATTTTAATTTAATTCTTTTTTATAATTTTCGTTCTATATATTTAAAAAATGTTTTTGAAAATTATAATTTATTTTTAAAAATATTTTTAAATGAATAAACTTGTGTTAAAAATTATTTTTTCAAAAAAATATATTCTTATTAAATATATTTCTATATAATTTTTTTTAAATTCAATAATAAAATTACAACCTCAACCACACCCAACTGTATCTAGATTGTAGATTAACAGTGAATCATGGCCGACCATATAGGTAGAGAGGGGGTTTAAGGTATTCAACAGAATTTCTCGTTAAATGTGTTGCGTTTCCTTCAGTGCCACATGCAACCGCATTTGTCCGGAACTAGAAAACAAGCTATAAGTCTCCGACAGTGCTCGTAAAGCCCGATAAGAGTCAGGGCTGACTTTGTTTTTTTTCCAGAGATTTCAAGTTAAAATTTTATAAATCTAAGTTAATAAACATTTATATAATTATTAATTTTAAAATTTATAAAATTAATCAAGATATATATAAATAATTATTATTCTAAAGATTTGATAAAAATTATGTTCATATATTTTATGTGTGGCGTTAATGGTGAGAGAATAGTTGCTTAAAGATGATGATATGGTTAATAGTAAAATAAAAAATGTTAATATAAGTTTACATGACAGACAAATTATATTTTATTTGTAGATTGTTAAGATAGTTCAAATTGTAGCATGAAAGAGCTATTAAGGACATCCTAAAAGTAGAAGAAGGATGGTAGTTAGGACATCCCTCCATGTACCAAAGAATGGAGGGTGATGGATTATTAAGACAACCCCGGATGTGAAAAAGAAAATGAATGTGTTGTTTGTTATATTTAAAGTGTGTTTAGGAGTATAGTTATAGTTGTATTTTAAAATGTTTTTTACTTGTAAATTTTTAATTTTTTTATATAGATTTGTTTGTTTTTTATTTTAAATATTATTTTAATATATTTTTAAATAAAAAATATTTTTTAAAAAAACCACTAATATATTTTTAAATGAAAAAACTTGGAACTTGCAAAATAGTATGTGTGAAGAAAAGTTAACCGTCAAAGAGTTAGAAGTAGCATATAAATATATGATTAGTCATGTGTACATTTAATGTGATTAAAAGGAATGATTGGAGACTGATTTTTTGATCAAGGTTGTTTGGGGATAATAGTAGAGTATATGGTATGGATTGTTTTTTTTTTTTTTTTTTTTTTTTTTTGTTGATGTGAGTGTTTGGGTTATTTTATATATACCTTAATTAATCGGACCTTAAAGTTAACGACTATATAAGTCTCTAATAATTCTGAAAGGATCCAAACTCGTGAGTATTAGAAGCAAATATATCAATTACATGTGCGTACATCAACTAATTTTATAAGTTTTAAAATTAATAATCATGTAAGTCTTTAATAATTCTAAAATTTATAAAATTTAAACTAATAATTTTTAAAAAATAAATTTAAAATCTAACCAATTCAAAATATACCTTTAAAATTATATCAATTGCTTTCTTTCTTGACAATCGGGGTGGTGGGTACCCCACCGGAGACCTATTTACACTTATTATAACAGAATGGAAATATGTTATAAGATCCAATAATAGGAGGAAGAAACCTTGGAAGGAGATTTAAGGAATTGAACCTCTTTTGCGATTTATGTATAAATGGTTATTAAACAGAGGAAAATTTATATTACAAAAGAAGAAATAAGAGAGAAGACCAATAAAAGAGTATGCAAAGAGCGAAGAACTGGATAAGTTAACAGACTAGAAATTATTTGGCATGGACGAGAAATTTAAGGCTGGTATAAAATAATTTAAAAGAATTGTCTGTAAGTTTTACGATGCACTATTTGATATGAATTTATTATGGAGATTTTATATGAACATTGCATTTTCTACATAGATTTCCAGGTATTTCTTCCACAGATATTTAGGCTCATTATAAAGTGAGTACTAAAACAAATTATTTCTTGATAGTTGCAATGTACATGACATGGTAATATTAATAAATATAATTATATCAAACTTTTAACTATGTAGATTGTTTAAAGTAATGACTTTTGATAGTGGCGTGGGCCCAACCTTAACATTGATTGCTGTGATGTGAGAAAAGAGAATTATATTTTTTTAATTTCTGTTTGTTTTTTATTTTAAAAATATTTTTTATTTTTTAAATTAAAAATATTTTTTATTTTTAAAATTATTTTAATTTGTTAGTATTAAAAATAAAATTTTTTAATTTATATATTTATAAGTTAATAATATTTAAAAAATAATTATAATTACATTTTTAAACACGTGTTCATCAAATATTCTTACTTATAAATATATTAAAATAATAATTTTTATTTTTTATTAAAATATATTTTTTTATATGAGACCATTCGGAACTCATCCTGCCATATCATCATCTGTTATTTTATTTTTTCTTATATCTTTTACCCCTCCCTCTCACCCCAATTCTTTGCTCCATGATTTGTTTTCCCCTTTTCGTGTCCATAGTCAACATGCTTTTCTCTTACATTTATCAGCCTTTCCAGGGCAGTTCCCTCAACTTTATTGTCGTCGTCTCTGCGCTGCAGGACTAGTTTCTCCTTTCATACATAGCTACTTGCTTTTTACAGGTTTCTTGCAGATGAGTGGCCTTTTTGACGATGCTTGCGAATCTGAACTTCTGACTTCATCAACCACCATTTCTGCACCATCTTTCCGATGAACTCCTCTCGATATCTCTCTTTTTTTTCCAAGCTATTTAATGTTTAGACTTGCCAAAGCATCATTTATGTCTATATACTGCTACTGTTGCTTCTGGACACCACGATTGCTTTGCCTTTCAATAAATTTCTCTTTGCTGTTTTTCAATGCGCTCCTTGCCTCCCACTCGAGAACTCTCTCTCGAGTGGCCTTCGTTGTTGTTTGTATTTTTTTTTTGTTAGTACATAAATGATTTTTAGTGCAGTTTGCATTTTAGTCTTTGCTTTATTTTTTTTAATGTAAAGAACTATAATATGTAATTTATGAATAAAGATTTATTAATTCTTACGCTTTAAGTTTTAAATTGTGATTTTATGTGATGTAGAGCAACAAAAAAGGGAGTTAAGTACCCAATTGTGATTTTATGCGCTCGGTGTGCAAGTTATAGGTGATTAGGTATTTCATTATGAGTTTTAGGGGACTGTTTGGTAGTGCGGTTGTACCTGCGTTTCGTTCAAATTTGAATTTTTTTTTTTTTTGCTAAAATTGAGTTCGGTTTGTACTTTTTGGATCGTTTTGATGTGTTGATGTCAAAAATGATTTTTAAAAAATGATAAAACATTATTGGCATGTATTTCGGTACAAAAAACTATTTGAAAAGCAACCGCTACCACACTACTAAACACGCTCTTAGTCAGTAGTTGTGGTTGTCTCCTCAAATTGTTTAGCTTTTCATGTTTTCCAAATAATTTTAAAAAAAATTAAATTATTTTTTTAATTAATATTTTTAAAATTTTTATATATATATATATATATATTATTTCAATAAATTTCTAAATAAAAAATACTTTAAAAATTAATCATTATCAAAATATTAATAATATAATTTTATTTATAATTTTTTATTATGATATTTTTACAATAACACATTAAAAAAAATTTCAATTAACACAGCCGCTATGATGCCCTCATCGTATTAAAAATACATTTTTGTATGTATATTTTAAACATGTAACTAAAATTAAAAATACAACAAAATATATATATATATATATATATATATATATATATATATATATATATATAAAATCTATGTTTATCATTAAAGATTATGTTCAAAATAACAACACATTCTCTGCATTAAATATGTTAAAACTTGCTCAATTAATTAGAGACTCCTCGTCATCCTAAATCTATGCAGTGCATCTAAGTCTAAAAAAAATATCTTTCTGAATATTATCAATGAATAGTATGATCAATTTGGAATGTAAGAAGTCAAGAAGCAAATCCTAGACCTAGAGGGAACGAAGGTCGGTAGGGCACCGCCTATCGCTCAACTCGCAGTCCTACCCCAGTTAAGGTAATGTTCTCCTACCGCTGCTGCCTGGGGAAATGACACTTGTATATATTTACTATGTTTATTCATATATATGTTTCTTATTTAAACTGATAATAAGGTCACATGATTCACATACTATATATATTCGGATATAAAAAGTTGTCATTTCCTCGAATATTTTCATACAGATAGACTTCAGTCAGCAGTAGTAGAACACAGCTGGTTTAGTTGAAATCGAACCAGGCGAAACCAAATAGGCTCCAGCTAGCTAGCAGAGGTCATCACAACATTAATGAGTGGTTTGAAATCGAACAGCTTTGTTGGCTTGCCGGCTCTCCAAGTAAAAAGATCTTTAACCTACGTACACAAAATCGTCAGAACATTAGAGAATCAAAGATTCGTCAACAGTGTCCGTACGATCTCATCAGTACTCTCTCCTTGAAAATATCACAGTTGATGCAGGCGTGTCTGCGCTAAGAGAAAACCTGGGTGAAAAGCCAAGACGGCAAGCAAAAACACAGGAGCTAGAGCAGGGGACGTACGTTTACACCAGGGCTCAGAGACAGATAGAGACAGTTAAGCTCAGGGATCAAGAAGGAGCAAAACCATGTGAAAATGGCAATTATTTGCTGAACCCCATTTATATCTATCAAGTCATGATAACTCCTGCAGCTCTCTTTCTTTTCGTTCTGAAATCAAGCAAAAATTTGGCATGTCATGTCCTTCGGATTTGGCACAGTTGGGAGTGGTAGTAGCTGTGTCGCGTTGCCATATAAGCTGTAATTAGTTATGTGGTAGGTTGATTTTACGCGTGGTTCTTGATGGGGGCTTGTCTGCAGTAAGATTCCCGTCGCAATGTCAGGTAGTGCAATCATACCCTGCCGCTTTTGACTGGAGAAAGTTCCAAGCACTCGAGGAGGACCACTCATTGATGGCGAGACGAAGTGGGTGCCCAGAGGTTGGGTTTTCCTGTGCACGCTTGCATTTCTTGATTGGTCAAACGGGTGGCGGGACATTGCAGCGGGTCGGTTCGTGTTTTTCATGGATGAGCGAGGAAGCAGTGGAATGATGATGAACTGTGCTTCGTAAATTTCACGCGCGGTGGGTGCGAACGATTCCCAGTATTCAACGCTCATCGGTCCTGGCTCCTGAAAGTGAAACGACACCGGAATGACAACGTTCCTTGGGTGGTTTCCTTCGGTGATTTGTGATGGTGAGCCGCGACCTATAAGCCCCAGGTTCCGTTTGGGTATGGGCTCAACCTCTTTTAAAAATTATTTTATAATTAAAAATATTTCAATATTATCTAATATAATATAGTTTTTCAATGGTTTTGATGTTAATTTATTATTGTTAAAAAATATAAAAATATTAATATACAAAATAAAACTTAAAATAGACATTTATTTGTTTTTATATATATTTTAATTTTAGAATATTAGACAAGAATAGAACTTAAAATAGAAAGAATATCATGAGATACGGATAAAATTATAAGTTTAATTTTTAATTAAAAAATAAAATTTTAAAAAATAAAATAAAATAAAAATAAAAATATAATTGGAATCTATTCTAATTAACTTACTAGATCTATAACTTAAGACATTAGTTAATTTACTAAATCTATAACTGAAGATATAACTTCAGACATGAGACTATCAAATTACTTCTAATCAATTTAAGATGAAATAATAAAAATAATAAAAAAAGTTAACTAAGTTATGTAATTGAAATAATCATATATAAAAATTAAATTGTAATAAGTTATGATAATTAACAGCGTTTATTAAATTAATTGTTGAAAAATAAAAAAAATAAAAAAATATTATTTTAAGTTAATTGAATTAAAAAATATAAATTATAAAACTAAAATAATCAAATAAAAGATAAACTATAACAAATTATTAAAAATTAATATTTAATAAATTAAATATTTAAAGATAAAATAAAATATATATAAATATAAAAAATTACAAAAAATATAAAAAATGTGTTTTGTGAGGTGATTTAAAGCAAAACATCTTTTCTTTTAATTTTTTTTAAAAAATTTATCACTTATATATAAGAAAAAAAAAGTGAGAATTGGCCACGCATACGACTTAATTATTACTCTGCAAGCAGCATTTCTTTCCTGTCTGTACGACACCTTGCACACTTGATCGGGGCGCAAGCAGCGAGATTTTTAGTTTGTTTTTCCTGTGAAAAAATGTTTTTTTAAAATATTATTTTTATTTTTTAAAAATATATTTTTAATATATTAAAATTATTTTGATGTGTTAATTTAAAAATAAAAATATTATTTTAATATATTTTTAAATAACTATTTAAAAAAAACACTACCATAATAATAAAATAACATGGGTAAATTTATTTTTAACAAAAATTTGGTACATAACACGTTTTCAGGAATATTTTTTTAAAAATATTGTAGTTAGAATAGGTGACATTAAGATGACCTTGACATTTGAACATTTATAAACATAAGATTGGGCTCTTTTTGCATGGTTATACGTGCAAACGTGTAATGCAAGCATGTAAAGGACAAAATATGATGGGGGATTGTATGCTACTTTTACAGGTTTTACAATGTATACAAGTTTTTCTGTATAACAACAACGGTTGAAAAAAGCGGTTACTGCTAAATTATTTTTTATACAGCTATACATCTACACGTGTGAAGCATAGGCGCTGTTTATTTGTATTTTTAAAGGGTTTTTCTGAAAAATAAATTATTTTTTTTATATTTAATAGTATTAATTAAAAATGATTAAATTCTAAAAGATAAAAATAAAATAAAATCAAAATAAAATATATACCAATTAAAAGTTTAAAAACTAAATTTGATATAACTAACAAATAACATGAAATTTTTAAATTTTATAACTTTTAAAAAATGTTTTTTGATCAAAATAAAAAGAAAATACTTTACTAGAAATAAAATCAAATTTTTCTTGGATTGAAAATTATTTTTCATTGATTAATTTTTTAATGACAAATAAATATAATAAAATTTAAAAAATTATCTTTTTATGAAACATACATGAATTAAGATAAATATATAACAATAGTAATTATATTATAACACCATGAGAGTACATTTAATAGTAATAATAATAATTGATTCAAATTAAATTATATCATATAGAGTTAGTAATTTTATGGTTTGTAATGTTAAATGGTGTGAAAGCATTTAATTAAAAATAATTCAAATCATATCTGCTATCTATCATTCTATAATCGAGTTGGATAAACAACAATCTAATCAAAATCAAGTATGCATTACTAAGTTGTTTTGTAATTAAAATGGTAGTTTAATTATTTTTAAAATAAAAATATGTATCATAAATTGCATTCTTAATATTGTAATGGGTGTTTTGATCTCTTTATTTTGAGGATATCTTGATAGATGCAAGTGATGCACTGTCTACTATTGTAAAAATGGTGATTATAATTGGTTGGCCCGCTATCAAAACTATATGTCACGATGAGATATACGAAGAAATGAAATGAAATATTTATAAAAAATTATCACGATGAGATGCTTGCGTAATGGATTTAAAAATACGTAAGTATGTTTTTATATATATTTTTAATTAATATATAATGAAAATGTGTTTTATTTATTATTTAATAAATGTATTTACTGAATATAAGGCTAATATCTTGTTATAAGAGGGTTGGGAAGTTGTTGCTGACTTTCATGATCTCAAATATAATGACCCAATATATTACGTCACATCTCATTGGTTCGGCGATTATTGCAATACACTCGAGAGTGTTAAGCATGAAGAGAAGGGAGATTAAAATACTTTCAATTTCTCCAGCAAAGTAGCAGGAGCATGTTCCCTTGATGGGGTTTTTCTAATTTTTCACAACCACGTTTTTATTTACAGAATTATTTTGAAGGATTTAAACAAACTCCTATTTTTGTTTTTTTTGGGTGATTGGTTTCGATTATTAGCTCCATTTCAATGATTTCAACGGATGATCATTGAAATCTTATAAGCCAGAAACAGACAAATTGCAATGTTTCTCTCTCGTGATTTCCTATCTATTCCACTCTTTTTGTTAGAGGTAAATAAAACATGTTTCTCTCAATTTCCTTTCAATTTCATAAAACTCAACGAAACATTAAATTTAAATCCTAATTTACTTAGGATTTTGGTTTAATTGACTGGGGATATGAAATGTTTTCTTCTTTTTTTTTTTTTTTTTTTTAGGGGGGGGGGCGCTCAAAGAATCTTTTTCTCCATTTATTTTCTATCATTTTATGGGTTTGATGCTGCTAAGAAATTTAGCAAGTATTGTTTATTCTAGATGATTGCCGAGATGAAACCATTTTATGGCATGTGGAGAAGTAAATACAGTGGTCTGGCAAGTTCGCTCAACTCAATCAATCAATAAATCAACATCTTGTGCTTTGCGTCTCTTTACTCCCTGTTGGGTCAGCAAAGAGCATGATTCGTCAGACCGTTGATATATTTTTTTGGATTTGTTGTAAACAGTTATTGTAGTGTTCCCAGTTCCCACTCCATCGTTTGGATATCCCCATTTGCCATAGAAAGGAAGCCCGTCCCATGTTTTTTCCAGGTTCGTGATTAGCCTTACCAGCATAGTTTTAAAAACCGGTTAGCAGGTCAATCTAGGACCGGAACCAGGAACCGAGCTAGCCAAGTTCAAGAAAAATAAAAAAAGATAAAACTAAGGTGATCCGATAAAAAATCAACTTGTAAATAATTGATTATTTATTTATTTTTTAATAAAAATAAAAATTAATTCAGAATAATTTGATCATCCGGTTAAAACTTGTAAGGTGCTAGGTTAAATAACAATTTGATTTTAAAACTATTTTTTTGGGATACGCACGAGGAATTATTTTGGGGAAAGTGGTCATCTATTATATAAAAAGTACAAATTTAACTTGAAGTAATTTAATACAAATAAAATGCTAAAAAATTAAAAAGTAAAAGATTTTAATATATAAAAGAAAGTATAAATCAATCAACTAGTGAGAGATAGAGATTTGCTTTGTTACAGGGCATGCTCAAGCCTCTTAAATTTCATCAGTTTTCTTTCAGAACAATAAGTTTGTAGAAATTAAATGCAATGTGAAATTTTCCTTTAATTATACCTATAATCATTTTCCATTCTAAGTCAAGGCAACTAACAATTATCATTATACAGAAAGAAACAATTCTAGTACGGATAATATAACATCGACAAGAATACTGAAAGATTTATTTTTTTAATTTAAAGTTTGTGGAATTAATTAAAATACATATAATTTATATAATATATATATTAAAAAAAATTATATTTTTTATTCTCGTATGAACAATAGAAAGACAGTGGATATTGCATCAATCAGCAGGTAAGATGTACCACTTGTATTGTTGTTTCCTTTCATGATCTTCAATTCCTCATTTCTCTAATCATTCAATAATCTTATAAAAAATAAAGTAAATCTAAAATATTTTGTTCAGAATTTGAATAAAAAATCCAAAATAATTTGAGATCACGAGCTAAATAAAATTTATTTTATTTTATTTTTTAAAATGATACAATGTATAACAACTATTCTAACCGGAACAAAATGAAATTCACAATCTTAATCCTAAGAACATACATATATATATATATATATATATATATATATTGAATTTGTTGCACTATCAATTATCTTATTTTGAAACCTCTGTAAATGATCGTAGTTGAGGGGGAATATTAAAGGTTATGGTGAATTGAGGAAGCTTTTTTAAGTTTTGTTTCTAGTTTTTAATATCTTTTTTCCTAAAGAGTCGAGCGGTTTTTAAGGCTAGTATGGTCAATATTCATTACAAGCGATATGTTTTTGTTTTTCTGGTTCTATAGAAAATTGTCAAATTTAACATGGATTTAATTTTGCGAAAAGAAAAGGTTTAGGTGTTTTAAATGGCCTCGACCATTTTTAACTAACCTCAAGTCAAGGAGACTTGTTCACAAGCTGGGTTTGTTATGGCCTGGCTCAATTCGGGGCCAAATTCTATTTTCCTAGATATGGGCTGGGCCGATCTATTTTAACTGCTATTTAGGCTCTTGCTAGGCCGTAAATAGTCTTGGGCTTTTTGACTAGGTTTTGAGCCGCTAAAAACAAGCTATAAATATAACATAATCTTAGATGCTTATCTAAGGAAGGATCTCCTTTCCTGTTCCAAGTGCAGGAATCGATCGGCAATGTTATTGTCTACGTGTTCTTAAAGATTTTGACTTTTTTATTTAAAATAAATTTTTAAATTTATAGATTGTGATATTAAAAATAAATTTAAAAAAATAAAAAAATTATTTATATATTTTTTTAAATAAAAAATATTTTAAAAATAGTCATTACTACTATGTACAATAAACATACAAGTAATAAGAAAATCTATTGAAAAATATTTTAAAAAAACAGTCATTACTACTATGTATAATAAACATATAAGTAATAAGAAAATCTATTGAAAAATAATTTAATCCAAAATTGTACTCTCCTTCTATCATTTGGCTGAATCCAAAATCAATGGTTTCAAAATTCATAACTTAACTTTACATTTTGTACAAGTAGTGGGGGTGGACATTTTATTTTCTATGAATGAAGTTAAATTTTATATTTTAAGAATATGATGCATTATATTACTAGTAATTAGAGCATACGCAAATAATTAATCCTATAAAAGAGAAATGATAAATGTATTTTAGAGTAAAAACTATGAGAAATGTTTAATTAAGAGATAATGTTATGATTGAACCTAATAGGTTTCCCCCATTAAAATAGACAATAATTTCTTGATATTTTAATTTCATGATATTATACACAGCCTCTCTGTTCTAACTTCTAAGTAGCCGGTGGCCTCTTAAAAAAAAACGGTGATAGAGTCAAATAGATGATAGATATAAATAAATTAGGACGGTGGGTGTTGAGATGGCCGAGTTGGTCTAAGGCGCCAGATTAAGGTTCTGGTCCGAAAGGGCGTGGGTTCAAATCCCACTCTCAACATGATTAAAATGTTTTTGTGTTTTTAAAATTTTCGAGTCTTAGCCTGAAAATCGCGACGTGTCCGAAACTGATCCGCGTGCGCCAAGCCTAATCAGCCTTATCTTCAGTTTTCGAATTTTATCCTCACCAACACCAACACCAACGGCTTGCTCAATTTCTGCAGCTTTAATAATAATAAGAGCCAAAAAAATAAAAAATGCTAACTTCAATGGTTTCTCTGTCAAATACTACTGCATCAACATACACTGCATTTCAGTGCTGTAATCATCACCACAAGCTGCTGCAAATAAGAGCTTCTTCTGCTGCCCCTGGTGTTGACCTCAAGACCCTTGAGTCTGCACTTGCTAAGGTTCTATCGATAAGATTTTCATCTAGTTAGAGTAAAGAAACTAGGTGCTTCTATTATTTTTGTGAATTTTCAATTATATGTTTACGCTATTTTTTAATAACCATGACAAATTTAGTTCAGGCAATTGATCACCAGTAATCATATTATAGGAGATGAACATGAATGTCGTTGTCACTCTAATCTAGCAACTATGAACCAACCCCTTCAGCTTTCAAGAACAAATCCCAATTGACGAACCATAATGGATGCCAGCTTTATTACACGCCTCTTTCCTGCTGCTATATTGGAGCATTGACAAATATGTGTTTGCTGCAGAAAGACAGCAATGCTGTTAAAGAGGCACTTGACCAACTAAGGGAGGTTGGTTGGGCTAAGAGATGGAGCTCTCAGCCATATGTCTCTCGCCGTACGGTCAGTCTCCATCACAAGTATGAAGTTCTGGGATTGTGCTGCTCAAAATATTAGCAAAACCATTCATACATGTACATGAATTATGTATATGTTTTCCTGAATACTGTGTCTTTTTTGTCTTCATGGAACAAATTTCTTGACTGGTCAACCCTGTGCCAGACATCTCTGCGGGAGCTGACGACTCTTGGAATTAAGAATGCAGAGAACCTGGCAATTCCAAGTGTTAGAAATGATGTAAGTGTTAATAATTGTTATGCTGCTACACTAGATGGATTTACTTAGAGGGAGAGAGCATTAACATAGGCACTGTGCGCTAGCATTAATTACAGCAAATCTGCTAAAAACGAATGGAACGAAAACAGGTTGAGAAACTTATAGTGCGACTGCTTTAAAATTGGACTGACTTAGCTTCAACTTAAGCATCTGAATTCCTCCTAACTAAATAAATTGCAGTCTATATACTGCTGGAATTTGATCACTGTTTTTTTTTAATACTATTTTTGTCACAAATCTCACCTTCTGCACAGCGTAAACATGAGGTTCAAACCACCATTCATGTAGTTAATATCTTTCAGCAATACAGGCAGCTTTTCTTTTCACAGTGGTGGGAACAACAGGCTTTTTGGGGGTCCTTGCTGGCCAGCTTCCTGGGGTAAATTCTAAACGTTTCTCGGTGTTATTTTGTGTGATTTGCATGCAAAAGCATATGTTAGGCAGTGTTTGTGTGTCTTCCTGCAGTCTTATGAACAGTCTTTTGTGCGTGTAACATATACAAGAAAAAATTGAGTAGTCTTGCTTCTGATGATATTTATATTTTCTGTAGGATTGGGGTTTCTTTGTGCCATACTTGATTGGGAGCATTTCTCTAGTTGTCCTGGCTGTGGGGAGTATTTCTCCTGGGTAAGATCTAGCTATACAGATTTAACTTCACAAGTCACCTAGAATCTTCTAAAGTGCTTTTCTGATGCACTGATATTGTAACGAGTCTAATTTCCCTTTTCATTTGAAGAGATTTGACAGAGAACTCATGGATGCATATGTTATGGCTGATACTTTTTATCTGTTAATTGTAGGCTTCTTCAAGCTGCTATTAGTGGCTTCTCTGCAGTTTTTCCTGACTATCAGGAGAGGATAGCTAGACATGAAGCAGCTCATTTTTTAAGTACTCTCTCTATTTTATACATCTACCAAATGAATTTAAATGCCTGATTCAGTAGCTGATTGATGAAATAATGATCTTTTGTATTTCAGTTGGATACTTGATTGGCCTTCCTATCCTGGACTACTCATTAGATATCGGGAAAGAGCATGTCAATCTCATCGATGAAAAGCTGGAAAAGCTGATATATAGTGGGCAGCTTGATGCTAAGGAGCTAGACAGGTATCTGCTTTAAAGCACCGACTCCCGAAAACATAAACAATAAGTTGTTCAATATATTTTCCTGATATTGTGCTAATCTATGTTGCTGCTGGAATATATGGGAAGTTAATTCGGTGTAATATACTTCAAAAATACATAATGTTCCACCATGCACGGATAAAGCTGAACCATGTTTTATCAGGTTGGCGGTTGTAGCGATGGCTGGACTTGCCGCAGAGGGTCTGCAATATGACAAAGTGGTTGGCCAATCTGCTGACCTTTTCACTCTTCAGGTTTGCTATCGCACAGTGCTTATGCTAATGTTTTTTAGAAACGTTGCAAGTAAACTGAAAGTCAAAGAGGATTTTCTTTCCATTTAATGCAGAGATTTATAAATAGAAGCAAACCACAGATCAGCAAAGACCAGCAGCAGAATCTTACTAGATGGGCTGTAAGTAATTATGAACTGACTTGCATGGTCCTTTCATTTCCTTTCCATACGTGCTTGTGTATAAATACATGCACGTGTATATATTTGGTATAAATCGGTTAGAACATTAATAAATTATAAAAGCTAAACAACTGGGACTTTCTGTAGTTTCATTATGGAGTGATACATGACTAGGGTAGGAAACATTGAAGCAATAAAACACCTGTGAAGTCTTTTAATGGTGTATACTGATTCTGGGAGAAAGTAATGCAGGTTTTATTTGGCGGATCTCTTATTAAAAATAACAAGTCACTCCATGAAGCCCTAATGACAGCAATGTCGAATAAGGCGACTGTATTAGAATGCATTCAAGCGATCGAGAAAGCTGCATAATTCTATCGCCTGTACCTTCTTAGACCATCGTATTTTCTTCCAACTTTGCTGTTTATTCTCCCCTTTCTTCTTTTCCATGAAAATTCTTAATGAAAGATGAATTTTGAGCAATTCTAGCTCAACTACCGAGCCATGAATCATTGGTTCAGGGAACTAGATTCGTAGAATATCTTGTGTTTGTATCGCATCGTACATGATTCATTTCCCAGAGCAAAGGACAAAAGTTTAGAAAGAGGAACTTAATCATAGAGAATTCTACAAGCAAACTGGTCCCTTCAGCAGATGGTGGTGACGAATTATGAAGCCAAAACATGTCATTTGCAATGGACGTGGAAAAACAGAATGTGCAGAAACCTTTTTACTCGTTTGAAATTAAATTAACTCTGCATCCGACTTCGAGTCAGACTTGTCTATTAATACTGCAACCAATGTGTAGATTCCATTTGTTCATCTGGATCAGAATATTTCATCCTGCAAAATGAACCTCCGATCTTCAAGTGTAGCCTCTATTTCATCCGTATCAGAGAAAAATCGTACAACAGACTGAATCACTCATCTATGACTTGGGTGTAGCCTCCCTCAAGAGAAAGATCTTATCTCTCTTCATGTACGATCGACCATACATTGAAAGCAAATCCTTGAGACTTGTCCCTCCATTCTCCAAGTGATCAGAGCTCACGCAGCTAGGTATCCAGTTTCCGAACTGTACAAAGCAATCGGAAAGGTATTAACAGAAACGGCCAGCTTATAGAAATCTTTCTTGAATACCTTCTGACACATGTTGTCTGCACCAACTGACCTAAAACCAATACCTTCATCCCAAATATTACAGCATCATCCCACACTCTGCCCAATGAATTCCATGACAACATCCAGCCCAACCCCACAACTTTGTCTTCACCAATAACACCATGTCGTCACCGCTTTTTATGTAACTACCGCCTCCTGAAGGCATACACGCTATAATCAACACACTCATGACATCAACAATAATCCCTCCATATGTTGTTCCATGATGTAGTCAATGTGAGCACCACCCACCACCACACCTCTAAAATTACCACTATTTCAACGCCATCATGCTTCCCCCAGGTCATCTCACCGTCTTCTAGTTGCGGTACTCATCACCTTTTATCTAATTTTGTTTTTATTATGATCTTTTATCTTCATCTCACCATTGTTTTATCATTAGTCTTTTTGCCTATAGTGAACCAAAATTCTTTGCACAGGTTGATTCTGATCCAAGATGGAGGGAGGTTATGTGGGCAAAATTGACAGCTTTTGAACAGAACAAAACATGCACTTTATGCTCCTTGCCGCTGGAAAAACAAGCAAATGGGTATACAAGATTAAATACCACTTTGATGGCACGATCAAAAGATACAAAGCTTACCTTGTCGCCAAGGGTTATACATAAATGGAAGGTCTTGAGTATACCAAAACTTTTTCACCCATGGCCAAATTGGTCACTCTCAAATGCTTACTTTGTTGTTGATGTTGTTCGACATTGGTTTTTATATCAACTCGATGTTTAAAATGCCTTCCGTCATAATGATTTGGATTAAAAGGTTTATATATTGCCTCCTTCTGGTCTTCGTCATCAGGAAGCGAATATCATGTGTTGACTTCAGAATTCATTATATAGTTTAAAGCAAGCAGCACGCGATTGGTTTTTAAAGTTCTCAACAACCATCAAACAAGTTGAATCTCAACAATCTAAGGCATACTATTCCTTGTTTACCAAGATAGGAGGTGCATCTTTCACAATAATATTACTTTATGTTAGTGATATAATCATCACAAGAAATAATATCGTCATAATTAAAGAGTTTTAAGAGATTTTTACACTATTTTTTGGATCAAAGACTTGAGTCATCTCAGGTACTTCCTTGGAGTTATGATTGCTTACTCAAAGCAAGGTATTGCTATTTCTCAGTATAAATACACTCTGGATATATTTTAGGAAGCAAGATTAAAGAAAAACCAACTAAATTCCCAATAGAACAAAATAAAAGGCTCACATCTTAGATAATGAACTGCTCAAAGACCCATCACAATATAGATCCCAACAATTAGATGATCTGTTACTAGATTTCATGTTTTTCTTGGAGGAGCACCCATATATTGGAAAAGAAAGAAACAATCAATCATGCCATGCTCGTCGGCAAAAATAAGAACACAAATTCATGACATCTCTTACTTGGTGAATTAGTATGATTCAAATATCTTGTCGGATTTACAATTAACACACTACACATTGACATTACAGCCAACCACGTGTTCCATGAAAGCACAAAATATATTGAAAATAATTGTCACACTATGTGAGAAAATACAATCAGGTTTAGTCAAGGCGACTTATGTTTCTTCACCTCAATAAATAGCAGATATATTCTATAAAACACCTGACAGCATATTATTTCATACTCTCTTTGCAAGCTAGTACTTTGGACATTCATATTCCAGCTTGAGAGTGCGTGTTGGAAATCACAGTCAACATCAATCGAAGCTTTATTTGTGGGTCGAATCTCAACGAATCCTTCAGTTTACCTCTTTTAGACTAGACGTATTTATTATCAAAGTGCACGAGTGGTACAGATACACAAGAAAACATAGAGAAACCTATCTCGTTCTTTTCTGCATTATCAATTTTTTTAATTACAAGCAGCGACGACTTGCTCTATACTTCGTCTCATGAAGAGCCGCAAGAGACAAACGCGAGATCTGTTGTCTGTCCATGGCAAGTAACCCCGATATCAGTTTTTACTTTCAGTAACTCAACACCACACAAATCAATAGAAAGATATTTGTTTCTTTGATTGACTATCAACAAATGCCATATTTTTTCTACGGATTTGACATTCTTGGATGTCATCACATTGTCACATCCTTCTTGTTGATGGGAGCCATATATTTATACCATCATCCAAAAACAAGGCAGGTAAAAGCTGAAATTCATAAGAAAAACAGAAATTTGCTGACAATCGTTGAGGACAATAGATGCAGTATATGTTCATACCCCTGCTACATAGTATAATTTCAAGTTGTAAAATGGACATGGTAATGAAAATAATAAGACAGTTTCATGGGAAATTCAATCACAGTAAACACAAAAGAAAAGAGTAAATTTCATTTTACGTGCAGGACAGATGACTTTACGGAAGACTTAAGCACGTGTTTATGTGTAGTATACACTGGAAGTTACTATAGGTATCATTCTAATCGAGGATAAACCACGATCATCTCTTCGTGTACTTGTCAAAGAAAATACAACATGATGAAAATCAAAATCCATAATTTTACAGAGATTCCTGAGATATGTATACACCAATCTGCAAAATAGAAGCACAATTTCCTCAGATGCTCAACTTCTTCTGCATAATGCACTTACACTTCGTATGCTTAAATCTCATCAGACCAGTCACTGGGTTCAGTATCATAGAAAAGGCCATCGACAATCTCATCTATCAGTGAATCAATAAACGTGTTGCAGCCAATCGTGAAGATACGGCCTACTCTGTTGCGAGCGCTAGAGAACCAAGCAAAAATTGCAGCACAAGTAACAGCTCCCAAACATACTCCTACTGCTTCTTCAATCCCTACTAAATCCATCTTTCTAAACACAGTATTTCCAGTAACCACCTCTGTTGTTACTGTTGCTGCAAACACAATCTGCAGGAAACATTCATTCCATGAAAAAAGTGATTCTTAGTGAAAGGCTTACAAATTTGCATCAATTGTTCTTATTGCACTTAGGTGACAAGGATCAAACTGAGTGAACAGATTGAGTTTATGTTCTATAAGTTTCTCTCTGTCTTGGGTGGAATAGGAAAACTGGGGATTTTAAGGTTTTGATCAAAGAAGAGAGGAGCTGGATAGTGTTTTTTTCTAGCAGGTGATTTGTTCGGCTATATATGGAAACTCTTCAAACTCAAAATCGCAGTAATTTCCACTATAAATAAGAAAACGCAATACTTATTACCATTTAGAATAAGAAAACATCTTAAGGGAGAAGATCAATCTTCCTAAGTTGAATGATCGATATGCTTTATATCTTCAACTCTAGCTAGAACTAAAAAATGGAAGAGATTAAATCAAGTTGACAAATATTGATTTTGTGAAGGGTTCCTAACTACTGATCCAATATCCAATTACAGGAGGTAATTACAGGAGATTAAATCCGAGCACTGATTAATTCATGGGATTGATTTGTTTTTTCTCAAGTAAATTGATTTTTTTAAATTATTTCCTTAAATTATGGGATATGGCTACAAATCATATCTTAAATTTCTTTTATTGTTGATTATTACTAGTACTATTAAAGGTTATCATAATCACTCATCTAACAAAATAAAAGGGGTTAATAACTGCGTTAAAAATCAGAGAGACGTACAGAGATGAATTGGCTTACCATAGCAAGTCGACCAGAAATGATCTCGAAATCTCGACTTTTCTTAGAGCTTTCAATATACTCAGATAAAGTTTCAAAAAACGGAGACACCACCTGATCATCATGATCTCCACTGTCCTTTCTTGAACTAGTCTTCACTACCCCAAATCCATCCTGGCCGTACGACCTCAGTGTGCACAGCCTTGGTTGCAACATTATCTTCCCATTCTCGGCTATATTAGACTTGATTTTTGGAACCGGAACCTGAACTGGAATAGCTGCACCAGCTTCTCTGCTGAAAACATCTGGTTTTTTATCTACGAGCTGACAGTTGATAGCACGCGCTGCCACCCTTGCCATATTAGAGAGACAAGAGCAGGGTTGGTCTACTGATTCCTGGAATCTTGGGGTTACTGTGCTTTTTGAGGTTGCCTTGGTGGTGGTAGCTTATGTAGACACGTCAGGACTTTTCTTTGTGAAGTCCAGCGATGACGTGGTGAGCTTTTGGTTCGGTGACGTCGTTTTCAAATGGTAGAAGTGGGTGGGCGGGCTAGTGTAAAGACGACATGTAGTTTTGTTATTAAAAAAGAAATGAAATATATGACAGGCTGCTTTATGGTTTACGTGTCAAAATGAGCGAAGCATGCCTCTAGGCTTTCATTAATGTTAAGGGACCGAGACCGGTGATGAGGGAGAGATTATTTTAAAAAAAAATATATTAAAAAAATATTTTTTATTTTTTATAAATTATTTTTAATATTAAAGGATCAAAATAATATAAAAATAAAAAATATATAATTTGAATCAAATAAAAACATAAAAAATAATTCAATTTTTTTAAAAAATACTTTTTAAACATAAAAATAAACCGGCAGAAATCTTTCTCCACTTTTAAATGACTTTTCAGAAATGAAGTGTCCAGAAAAGATTATTTTCTGGGAACTTATTCAAGTAGATATATCAGAAAAGAGGTTCTGAACTTGTTTTTATCATTTGCATGCTGTTTGTGCAGCAATATAGAATTTGACCCCTATTGTGTACAGCACGGATGGAACCACCCGGGGGCGCTGGCAGGGCCGGCCCCTGCAAAGATTTGACTCTGGCTCCGCCCCTAGCACCACCATCGCCGCTCACAGCAGGAAGACTTCAAAGCGGTGGCCATTCACAGTACTGAACAAGCTAGCCAGCTCAAGGTGCAAACCCTGCCTTCCTACTTGTTCCTTTCCTATTCATTAGGATTTTTTTTTCGTTAACTTGCTGTGTTGAATTTATATGATGACTGATAGTGACAATAACTTTATATCATGATGATATGTCGTGGGATTTAAGACTTTTTCACGTGGAGCAAGAAATCGGCCATAATACATAATTGTGCCCATGATCTTATGAAGACATTTCCTACAGGGCTAAAACAAAGAGGAGAAGATGAATCCCACCAGATCAAATACAAGTGAACATGGATGATTGATTACAGCACCAGTAACCTCAAAGAAATTATTTAGAGCAGAAATCAAGATCGGGTACAAGGCTTGTAAATTTGAGCAGCGGACTCTTCAAGCATTCTTAGGGGGTGGACCTTTGGGCACCCCTGGGCGTTTCGGACCCCTGGCTGTGACCTTGACGCCTCTTTCTTGCACAGTTACTTCCTGCAGAAGAACAATATTGGCAAATCTCTACTTCAATGGTCTCTTGACAGTATTCTACTCCTAATGACAGATCAGATGATTACAAGAACAAAAGAAAACGAAAGAAAAAGTAAACCTCCACTGATTCTGACGAGGCTTCATCCCCGTTTTCATTTCCTGAAAACAGAAAAGAAATGGGAGTTGCTGGATTTTGCCAAGAAAATGCAGTATTGCTGTTTTCAATTAATTGATATTAGATGATGGGCTTACCTTGAGAGGTTCTGCTGCCTCTGATAGCTTCAAGTAGATTGAGGAATCCTCTCTTCAGATCTTGTGCAAGTTTCTCCATTACACGCACTTTCTTGGTTTCTGCAGTCAAAGATGACCCATTGGAGCTTTTATATAAAGCTTATGCCTGCAAACTTTCTGCAGTCCCTAGACGAGTCAATGGATGATCCAGCACCGTTCCATGTGCTTTGGTTATAATTTGACTGATAATTGTATTTTATTATTGCATGTAATTTCATTGCTTTTGGCTGGAAGGTTCCCAGTAATCAGTACTGCTTATTAGAAAATTGAAGGATATGGGCTAATACATCTTTCAAAATCATTGAGAATTTTAGTGCTCGACTTCTTGATGGTGTTAGCTTAGTAAAAGTCATTTGAGTGACTTGAAATCTGTCCATAAATTTATAATTCAATCAATAATTATGTTCCTTAAGAAATCTAAAATTTAAATCTCTTTTCTAACAACAAAAAAAAAACATGAAATCTAAAAATGAAAATTAAATCAAATGAAAAACTAAATTATGTGGTCATTTCCTGTAGATGCATTCTTGTGTGCGTTGATAATTGTAATAAAATGTGTTCTTTTAAGAAGATTTTTAATTAAAAATATATTAAAAATATATTTTTATATAAATATTGTTTTATATTTAACATCTACAAATCAAAACTATATAAAAATAAACATCTTAAAAAATAAAGTTAATACTTTTTTAGATAAAAAATAATTTAAAAAACACTTTAAAAAGTATAAGTTAGTATAATGTCAAATAGACAAGAAGCAAGATACATAATACCATGGATTCACACAGTATTTTTGTTTATTTATGTTTTTATTCTCTGAAATGTTTTGCATTTTGATCACTAAAAAAATTGTTTTTTTTTTTAATTTAGTCTTTTTATATTGTGCTAATTGAGATTTGAATTTGATGATTTGTTTTTACAGGGTTATATATTTGACAAAAAAAAGCCCCAACATTAAGTTAACTTTTCAATTTTGCAAAATAGAATTTAATTCTTTTGTGTAAAAAATTGAGGCTTGAGAGTTTAAATATGACAATAAGCAACAATGCAGGGATTTATTTATTTTTAGTTTTTTAGTTTTTATTCCGTCCCTTTTAAAAGTTTTAGGTCCATGGAGTTTTTTTTTAGGCCCTTTTATTTTGAATTTTTTATGTTTTGTACTTTAATTTTTAAAAAGAAAAAGAAACTTATCAATAAAGAAGAGAAAAATAGAAAGTGGTTAGTTAACAACATTTCAGCATTTAGAACAACCATAAAGGCTGTGTTTGATTGCAGGAAAGTGAATTTCTCCTGGAATTCACTTTCCAGCTTTTCCAATATTTGGTAAACAACAAGAAAAAAGTCAAAGGAAAATGAATTCAGTCAATGGAAAATGAGTTAGTATTGTCAAAGGAAAGTGTTTTCCTTTCTTAAATAAAGAAAAACACTTTCCGACAGTGGGCAGAGATGAAAAGCAGCCATTTTTTCATGCCTTGTTTTAACTGTTCATGTTAATTGCACTGTTCAATGAATAGTGCAACTAACATGAATAGTGTATTGCGTACACTGTTCACTGAAAAATAGTGAACAGTGCAGTTCTCTTGCACTGTTCACTTGCCTGTGGGATTTTTTTTTTTTAAAGTGTGCTATTTTTTTAATATTTAAAAAAAAACTAGTTTAGAGTGAATTTTATACCTTAATATTTTATCCAATTTTATTACATGCTAAAAATATTATTAAAACTATAGTTTTTGTCGGATGTATTTCGTACGTAATGGAATTATAAATAGTTTCATGGAATAGTAAAAAAATTTTCACAAGCTTATTTCTCTATAATATGATATGATATATATAGTTATATTTTATAAAATAAACTATGTATGAATATAGAATATAATAAAAAAAATTCTTCATTATACATTTTAGATTTCATTTTTTTTTTATTGTAAGTGATTAAATATTTTATATATATATTAGATAAATTTGAAAAAAAAATTAATTCATTAATAAATTATTTTCCAGTTCATTTTCCATAATACAACCAAACACTGGAAAGTGTTTTCCAGTTTATTTTCCATAACACTACCAAACATCAGAAAATACTTTCCCGGAATTCACTTTTCAGAAATTTACTTTCCCCGAAATTCACTTTCCAAAAGGAATTCACTTTCCTGCAAACAAACGGAGCCAAAGATAAATTAAGACTTGAGATTTTTTTCCGAGTTGATTTTAGGATTTTTTCCCCATATTAAAGTTAATGTTGGGGTTAGATTCAAGTTTGTGGAGTGTAATTTTATGTTTTTTTTGGTGAAATAGATTAAAAATGAGTTTTTAGATAAAATAAAATATATCTACCTCAACTTTTCAACAACTCTCTCATTATTGAAAACTAAATTAGCAGACATTGAGTTATCTACAACCGCAAACAACGTGCCATATATTTTTTTTAATTAGAAAAAGATGGATGATGCATTTTTCATCCTTTGCCATAGAAAAAAAGGAGGCCTACTGCGTTGGACCTCTGGATCCATGCGTCTTGCCTGTTTTTTTTATTACATTTTTAATTTAGATTAATTACAAATTAATTTGAGATTTTTTTTATTAAATACAATTAAATTTTGACTTTTTTTTACTAGGGTATAACCTTTTTTTCCCAAATATATTAGTAGGTTTGCAACACCTTTCATTTAAAATATAATGATATAGTCGTTAAATTTTCTTATATATTAAATATTATTAAATTTTTTATTTATTTTCAAATAAGGTGATAAAAAAATTAATAATATTTGCAAGTTTTTTTTTTTTTTGCATCCCTTCAAAATGATTTTTTTCTTAAATTTTTTTTCCTGGCTTTTATTGCATATCAATTTTTATTATTATATAATTAAATAAAAATTATATTCTAAATAAAAATTATTAAACCCAACTTTGACCAAGATTTGTGTCACCGATTTGATAGGTGATAAATTAATCTAAGTCGATTCAAAATACTGTTATCTTAATATATAAAAAGAAAAGGATAAAATGATGTGATCTTAAAAAATTATTTTTTTAAAATAAACCAGGTTTTAATTGGATCTTATTTGAAATTACTAGGTTACTAGGTCATAATAAGTTATTTGATATCCAAATTAATTTAAAGTTAAAGATTAAAAAAAAATTAGATCGAAAGGTTTCTTTATTAACCCACTAGTTTTGGCGACCACAAAAAAGCTATTCTAAGCAAAACATAGGCTGTGTACTGCTTTTATATTTTTCAATGCATTTATTTTAAAATTATCAGAAATTATCTAAAAATATATATTCTTGCAAAAAAAAAAACTTAATGATAAACAAAGTGTGTTGATAAAATAAAAAGGTTTTAATTATAAATGTGTCTTTTCTAACTTTATTTAAAATCAATTAGATTTTTTTTATTTGTTCGTGTTGCTTTTTATTATTTTAAAATAAAGATTTAGAACAAAAAAGTTAAATTTCTTTGTTGAAATAAAAAAGAAAAAGATAAATTATACTAACTAATCATTTTTCTTAAATAGAATTTAAATTAGTGCTTTTCTTATATATATATAAAAAAACATCAATTACCATATAATTAAATAAAAAATTTTTAAAGAACTTTACACATCAAATAGTTTAATCTGTATCTATATCTTAACTTTTCACGGCAATTGCTATAAGGTGTTATTAGAGGTTTTTTTCTTTTTCCTCGAGGAGACTTTACATTTGTACAGATAAAAGAAAATGAAAAAATAACTTGAAAGGAGGAAGATTTCGCCGGTCATCTCTTTCGTTAGCAAGAAAACGTCAGTTCATAATTTTTTTTAAAAAAGAAGAGCAAAACCCCGTTTCGGTAATTTTAGTCAAACCCTCATGAAGAATATACTAAGTTCAGGCCCGGTATCACCTTCTGGGCTTATCATGTATAGTGTCTCGGAATCCTTTGAGCCCACAACACGTTCAAAATGGGCTCTCATGTAGGCCAACTCCCCATCTGGGCCCTCGACCACCGAATTCCCTGGAAGTACCCCAGCCCCCATGGATACTGCCTTGAGAAGCTCCAAGACATTCAAATCCTCCTCCGAGGCATCTCTTTTAACCCCATAGCCAACCTTTCTGCCATTGCAAAACATTTTCCACAATGGCTCATCTAACACCCTAATCTTATCTTTATCAGATCTCCTTTCACATTCTAGGGCAATCCTTAACATCCCTGTGCTCATTTCTTTCTGTAACACGCTGGTTTGCATTGCTAACTCAACAACTAATGAAGGGAGGCATCTAGGGTTTTCTTGCACGGACAAGCTTACCCTACCTTTACGATACCCAAATAAGGTCCCTGTAACCTTACTTCCCGATATCCCCCGAGCACTCTCTGACAGTCCCCCCGAGAGGACAGGAATCTTGCATGCTGGGGACGTTAGAATGGGGAAAGTTCGAAGAACCGAGCGTAAGATTCGAAAAACTTTGGGTTTGTGTTTCTTTTTTTGGGGTGGTTGGACAAGAGATAATTGTTGGTGCTGTGTTGGGGGAAGTGGTGGTGATGGTGGTGGTTTTGGTGTTTTAGGTGTTTCTGGCAAGTCATCTATGGACGCAGAGCTGCCTCGAGGAAATAACTCCCCCATGAATGGACTTCGATGTTCCAGAAAGGGGAGATTGCCATCACAGAGGGATTGATGTACGTTTTGTTAGATGCTGGTTTGTGGTAAGGGATAAAGTTGGGAGCCTTGGATATGGTCAACGACCCTATGTTTCTGGGGATTTCGTTGGCTTTTTTTGTCCTAATTAATTTAACATCAGATCATTAGGTTAAAAATGGATTGCTTGTATTTAAGTTCCTTTTCTAATTTGTTAATCTCTGTATATCCCATGCTAGCTAATTAACTAATATAAAAATGAATTGCATTTTTTTTCCTCCCGTTGAGGTAAAATTTATCCAGTTATACGCTACTACAGCTAAAAAAAGAAAAGAAAAAGGCCTTTCTTTTATTCTTGATTGAAGGGTAACATTAATTAGCATAAAATTGATAAAATCAAAATGATTAAGACTCAATTAATAACAGAACAATATATTAGTGGCTAAACAGAGGTTTCGATCTAATCATGTCCGAGCACTTTGAGTCCTATACCATGCACTCCCACTTGACACCCATCCTAATTATAGAATAGTAAATTAATTTTTGTGATCTAAATATCTATTTTGTTACAATATATATATATATATATATATATATATATATATATTTCTTTAATTCCAAATACTTTTGTTATTCATTGAAAAATATTGTATATCCACCGAAAAACATTGGTTTTTCCCTCGAGAGAATGTGAGAAGACCCCAAAAAAAGAAAAACATTAGGGTTTTTGTGGTATCGTTATCATGAATTGTATTTTGATTATATCATGCTATATTGTAAATTAGAAGTGGAATTATTAAAAATAGTGTTCTGTGACACGCTTTAGAAAAATTATGTTTTTACTTTAGAATAGTATACTCTAGGAGTTTGATGAGTTTGATATATTTTATAAAATATATAAGACTTGATATTAATGACTCAGTTAGCAAACTAATTAGATTTATAAATATCTAGTATAGGTTATATTATATTAGTCTAATGGTACTTAAAAAGTATAGTGATATCAATTAAATATCTGATACTAAAGATTTAAAATTTATTAGTAGATATATCTTTATATTTGGTGGAGTGGTTATGTCATGAGAATCATCTAAACAAATATGTATTGCAAGATCTACGATGAAATCAAAATTTATTACTCTTAATAAAACTGGAAAGGAAGCTTAATAGCTTTAGAATTTTCTAAAATATATTTTATACTAGACAAAACCAATGCTAGCTATTTGTGTTCATTGCAATAGTCAACCAGCATTTTCAATGACACAAAGTAGTATAAATAATGGCAAATTTGGATGTATATTGTAGATATAATATCATTAAACAATTGTTCTCAAATGAAATTATTTGCATTGATCATGTAATATAAGAAAAATATTGTGAATTCGCTAACCAAATATTCATTGAGAGAATTAACTTGTATATAATTCATGGAAAGAAATAAGGTTAAAGCCTTTAAAAAATAAAAGTGTAATGATAATAATCTTACTTAGTTGATTAGAGACTTCAAAATCTAAGTTCAAAAGAAAAACAATGTCATATAATATTCTCATGGAAATTATCATTTCTTATTTATTATTATGATAAAATAAGTGTTAGTTACAGTGTGATAAAAGATAAGTTGTGTTTTTAATGATTTTTATATATTGATATACTAAGTGGAGTATAGAAAAATACTTTAAAATTACTTCTATAAGTGAATAATGTAGTAATTTCTTTGAGAATTCTAATAAAAACTAAATTCTTTAAAGCATTAATAAATCAAAAAGTTTATGAGGATCAAAATGAGCAAAATAATTTCAATACATTATATTTATTATTTAGTAAATATGGTAATATTTCATCTTGAAATATTCAAAGTTAAAAGATAAATATCTTAATGTAGTGATCAACAGAATAAAATATCTACGCAGATCTTGGTGTTAATTATTTTTGGAAATTTTTTGAGCATCAAGCAGTTCATCCAGTTTTTTTCATCAGTAGCAGAAAGGTTATTTTATTCACATGACAGACTTCTCAATGAGGTTCAATGGTTAGCTGGCAGCAAGGTGTTCTTCTTCGGCAACTGTCTCACCGAAGTTTCCATAAACGCAACTCAGATGGCATATGTATGACTCGCTAAACTGTTTTGTTTTAAAAAAAACACTTCAATATCAGGCTATTGATTGATCTGATGGATCAATTATTCTATTCCCAACGTTATTATTGCAAGTTATTGGAGTTTTACGAGGAAATTATATATATATATATATATATATATATATATATATATATATATATATATATATAAAATAATTAGTTTTATAAGTTCCGGTACAAATGCACGAGGAAATTTCATTTGATTTTCTTACAAGTTAAAATTAAAATAATATTATTTTTATTTAAAAAACAAAACTTAAAATGACATGATAAATTTTATAACATTGCATATTCTAGTGGTTCCCGAGAACAGCAGCCCACGTGCTGCTGCCAAAATCGACAGAAAGAAACACAACACGCATTTCCATGAATAAGGTAAATTACAGTAAACGAAAACACACCATGAAATTAAAATATAAGAGATGGAGCTAGATATTTTTTAAAATTAAGGTTGATATTTAGGACAGTTTATATATAATTTAATTAATTTTATGAATTCTAAAATTAATAACTATATAAATTTTTAATAATTTTAAAATTTATAAAACTTAAATTTATAATATCTAAAAAGTAAATTTAGGATGTAAACAGTTAATTTAAATCCCTCAAGATTAAATATATACTATACAGGCTCCTTTCTGTATCCCAAATATTGCCTGACATAATCTTCATGCTGTGAATGGATTTAAAGTGCTTCTGATAATTTATAGAAAAAAAAAATCTATGAAAAAAAAACATAGTAATTTGTTTAATGAATCCGGCTATAATAAAAAAAAATTATCAGGTCCCAAATATGTTTGCATGCGTGAACGCAACAAACACGCAAGCTAATATTTGAATGCATAAAATAATTAATGCCAATCTAATGTTGATATCGTTCTAAAACAATCACTAGGATATTAGTCATTTGGTTTTTATACCAAGATATCATACTTCCTGTTTTATTTTTATTATTTCAAATAAATTTAAAAAATTAGTAAGATATCATAATTTATATATATTATAATTTAGAAATATGATATTTATAACTTGTCGTTATTCAAAATAATAATATTAAAATAATAATGAAATGAGTTGAAATAAATAAATAAATAAATAAGTATTAAAAACACTTTAAAATTTTAAAAAAATATTGAGAAAATAAATCTATCAATATCAAAATATAATAATAATAATTCACGTAAATTATGTTATTTTATCAGAAAGTGTTATTAAGCAAAACTATGCAGGTATATGCACGTTGGTGTGCGAAAATGATTGGGCAATCAATAAAACTCAGCGGATCCCATTGGTTTGGTTGCCACGTCAACCAGTCGTGGCTTTTATTTTTCACCAGTCATCACCACATGGACCTGCTTTTAAGTGTTCCTGGTCTTTCCATAATATTCGATGTAATTGGCACCCAGCCAAAATCATTTAAATAAAGAGGATAAAATACATTTATTAAATAGCTGTTTCAGTGTATATTATTGATTATTTTTTAAAATATTTTTTATTTAAAATTATATTAAAATAATATTTTTTATTTTAAAAAATTATTTTTAACATAAAAAAATAATTACAAACAAAAAAGAATTTATTTTTTTTAGAAATAATGTTTTGAAGGTTACTATTTTTTTGGTAAAAATAAACACAATCCTGAGTGTTTTTATCATTACGTGGTAAAAGTATTTTTAAAAAAATAATTTTATTTTATTTTTTTAAAATTAATATTTTTTAATATTTTCAAACCATTTTAATATATTAATATTAAAAATAATTTTTAAAAATAAAAAATTTCATTTTAATATATTTTAAAATAAAAAAACATTTTAAAAAAACAACTAATACTAATTTCCAAAAACATTCTTACCGGTCAAAATATACTAGAGAAAAGCAATAGTCCATCATTTTATCTCGAATTTTAGGATTCCCAAGCGTTAGAAAACACAACCACGCGAAACCAAGAGGGCAGTTTGCACTTGTTTCAGACAAGTAATAGAATCTTATTTCAGACATATCAAAAGCAGCTGTCATTTTGAATAGACGACTTTCATGGCTAGCAAATCCATAATTATTACATTCAATTTTTAATTCTATTCTATGCTTTCCACCCCTTGACCTCCTCCTAGCTTAGCTCCTCCCCTTCCCTACATCTCGTCCTGCCGCCCGGTTCTCTCTCTCTCTCTCTCAGGCAGCCGCCTCCACACCTACCTTCTCTTCTTCTTACCCATGTTTGATCTTGGCGACGAGCTTACAGTAGAAGGCTATGGAATTCCCTGGCTGATATGGATCCAAATATTGGTCTTGGTCCTCCTCGTCATTCTCCTTTTCTGTTTCAGTTTCTTTCCTTCAGATCTCTCAGACACCACCACCTCTTCTTCCTCAGCTTCGCCATCTGCTGCTGGTGTCTTCATGCCTCTCAATTACCATTTAGACAAGCCAACACTCGAGCATAATGATCACACAACAACTGCCACAAACTGCTTGCAACACAGCCAGGTATATATGAAGCTCCTTGTCCGTTTTATTTTTCTCTTATCTCATGTTTTCTTTGCTTTTGGCCTTAAAAAGAATTTTTAAACCCTTTTAGGTAAAGTTTTTTTTGTTTTTTTTACTTGGAAACAACTCGTTTCTACTTTTGTTGTGGGTTTTTGTCTGTTTCTTACTGATTTTTTCTTGCTATTTGCTTGCTTGCTTTCAAACCTTTTATAAGATTTCACATATTTACCCTTGTTTTTTACCACCATTCTCACAAATTCCAGCTGAACGGTAAAAATACTGTTATTGATATGTTAATATTAAAAATAAATTTTAAAAAATAAATAGAAAATATTATTGTAATATATTTATATATAAAAACACACTTTTGCATTACCCCATTGTCACTGTCAAATATTCTCTAGCCATGAGAATTGCAGGATTGACGATTGGTTCTTGCTGCCGCAATTAAGCCGTTAGGCCTTCAAGTTGATATTTAAAGATTTTACCAGTAGAACAACTTAATTCTCATTGTAATCACTTCGACATTGTAAATGAATCCGGAAAACAATCATGGATATAGGCCTGTAATAACAATTCAGTGACTTAATCACCTAATTAAGCTTCTCGAGCTAATAATAATAGAAAGAAATTGTAATTGCTATAACCGATTTCTATTTTTTGCTATCACTCTTCCTGCTAAAATTGTAAAATTTGAACTAAACCAACCCCTTGACTTCGATAACATTTAGTTAGTGGATAAAAGAGTCTTGTATTTTTCTTGTTTTGAAAATACACAAATGCATCTTAATTTTATTTTTTTTCAGATTTATTTTATTTTTTATTTCTTTCAACCAAATATTTTTTATATATATTTATATTTTTCTATTTTATGATGCTAACCAAAACAACTTTACAAATTAGTTATTTTGCCTAGGATTTTTTTGAAAAATAACACAGTTTCAACACAATCGTAATTCCGAATATTGATTTTAGAACAACCGTTATTGGGAATATAAATTTTTTACATAAATTAATTAACTTATCAACTTAAAAATTTATCAAGATTCAATGGTCAACAAATAAGAACAAAGACAAGCTCATGTTCAATGAGAAAGAAATGATGAAATGAAATAATGGATCACTGAAAATACATTGGAGTTCTGTTTTATATATATCTAGTATCGTTAAAAAAATTTCAATGAAACAATTCTAATCACACCATGAAAAACCACCAAAAGAGTAAAGAAAGACAAGCTCATCAATGAAAGAGAAATAAAAGAAGAAAAATGAGGGAAAGAAATAATTGGTTACCAGGGACACATCGGAGTTCAGTTTTTTACACATCCAATATTGTTAGAAAAATCTTGATAAGATGATTCTAACCATATCATGGTATGCTCACCAAAGAAATAAAGAAAGACAAGCTCATGTGCAATGAAAGAGAAATGAGAGAAGAAAAATGAGGGAAAGAAATAATGGGTCACCAGAGACATATCAAAGCTTAGTTTTTTGTACACTCGGTATCGTTTGAAAAATCTCGATGAAACGATTCTAACCACACCATGAAAGTTCACCAAATAGAAAAGAAAGACAAGCTCATGTACAATGAGAGACAAATGAGAGAAGAAAAATTAGGAAAATAAATAATAGGTCACTGGAACACATCGGAGCTCTGTTTTTTACACACCTAATATTGTTAAAAAAATCTTAACGAGATGATTCTAACAACACAAAAAGAGTTTGTAATTGGTTAGTAATTTTATTTTGGGTTAATTTTAGTTGAAGTTACTTTAAAGTTTTTTTTCTTTCTCGTATGAGTAGTGCATTATAGTTTTAACATAGTCTCTTTATTTTAACTTATAATCGGATATGTTTTGCATTTTAAAAATGGATTTATGATTGTAATTAAAGAAAAAAGGCATTTATGATTCAAATACTTAGTCTTAATTGTTTTTGACCTACTTCTAGTTAAGGATGCATGTGATAAATTTGAAGGTTGCCAAAATCTACAAGTGTTTTAAAAACTCTGATTCTGCACGCTTCTTAGGCCCTAGACAGTTAGCATTAAGCAGTACATGGAGAACTTGTAAGAAGAATGAAGTTCATGTATGTAATATAGATTGCATTTTGAGACATCTAACAGTTTTAAGATTTTCGCAGGTACATCAGAACAAAAGTATAAAAGGGGAGATAACAACAAACATGAGCAGAAGAATAGTAAGTGAAGACAACTTCGGAAATTCTGCAAACTTCATCGATTTCCATCCCTGCAACTATTTTAGGCTTGCTAAACTTGCATTTCTTAAGTGTTTTGGCTTGGACTCCATGTCTGATAATTCCTTAGACTCGGAGCAGAAAAAAGAAAGATAATATATGTTATCGTGCTTCTCTTTAACTGATCACTTTGAGTTCATCTATCTAGCTTTTCTGAAGTTGTTGTACAGGAGATGAACCTCTCCAGAGAAAAAACTGTACTGGAAATTTGCTGCCATTTGCTTAAGAGGAGGTCGATTTTGACGAGAACCACTGATCCCAGGGGATAGAAATCAGGTTGCAGCTTGTTTCAGGTGTATGCTGCTAAAATCATGCAAGGTGTGACCGTTATGGTTTTCAATCAGAGTAGAGGCTGAAAATGTTGATTGGAGCAAAGCTGGTTTCCCAAGAATTTCACATGTATTTTGACACAGATCATGGGAATGTGTGCTAGGCATAAATTGTTTTTTTGACTATTAAGAAAAGTTTAAATGTGTATTTAATTAAATAAATGGAGAATTATATATATTAATAATTAACAATAAATTTGATGATATTAAGTCGGGTTTATTTCAATTTGAGCCTTTTTTCCCCATGTTTTTCCTGGAGGTTTGGAGAAGGCTGCCATCCATTGATATATCCTATAATGACAGGGACATTTTCATTCCTTGTTCACCCGTATTTTTTGTTCCATGGAAATTAAGAATAAAGAGTCTTTATCAAAGAAAGATCAACTCTTGGAATAAAAGTATTGGTCAAGAACATTGATAAATTAGATGAAGGAGTGAAAAGAGATAGTCAAGCCCTCAAATGCGACATTCTTTACTGAGAGGCCACCTGGTTTACTGTTGATCTGAACAGTGCAGAAACTTCAAGTTTCTTAATGTTTTTGTTAATATATCATGTACAGTTAAACTCATTGACAATCAAGCAATTCAAGGCTTAAAGAGTTATGTTGCAGAAAAATTGTCTGTAACTGAACCCAAACCCAGATTTCTATTATACTAGCAAATGCGACAATCTTTGTGGATTTTTGTTAATAGATGGAGTGAAAAGACATAGTTAAGCCCTCAAATGCGACAATCTTTGTGGAGTAGCCAAAGAGATTTAAAACCCAAAACGTGAAAGTCCATGCGAGAATCTTTACTAAGAGGCCACCTGGTTTACTGTTGATCTGAACAGTGCAGAAACTTCAAGTTTCTTAATGTTTTTGTTAATTTATCATGTGCAGTTAAACTCTTTGACAATCAAGCAATTCAAGGCTTAAGGAGGTATGCTGCAGAAAAATTGTCTGTGATTAAACCCAAACCCAGATTTCTCATGTATAAAATACAATCGGTAGGTGTCTCTATAAGGGCACTAGAATAACAAGTTGTCATGTTGGTGAATTAAAACCACCGTAACCACCACTCTGATCAAGCAGAGGCAGAGAAGAAAGGAGACGACAATCAAAGAACATGGAAACTTCAACAGAGAAGAAGAGAGAGAAACCCTCTGTCAAGACAGCGCTTGCTATTTCTGCCAAAAAGTCATCAAGGCCTTCCTGAAGTGCTTGGGTTGGGACTCATTAGCTACTTATGCTCCTCCTTCGGAAGCAGAAAGAGAATGGAAATTTTTGTAAGGCTTTCAGATTCCTTTTGTCTTTTTTATAAAATCTACCATACATGTCCATCAGAGTTCAGTTATTTTTATAACATCAGTATAATTTGATTTGCGACATGGAAAGCCTTAAAAAAAATCTCCCATTGGAAAAAATAAAAATAAAAATGATACATTATTGATTGAATAAACAAAGTCCAAACGCCCATTGGCGTGATTAGCCCAGTAGAATGATAAAATGATCACTGAAACAATTTCTTACATTCCAAGAAGATTTTTTTATGTAAAATTAAGAAAACATGTTTATTTAGCAGTGGATTTTTCAAGTTTATTATGATATTATTTTATACTTGGGCTCTACCGCTCCCACTCATATCAAAAAATGTAACTAGTCTAAATACTCGTGAGTTTATAATTATTTTTTCAGTATTTATTTTTTTAAAATATACCCTTTGAGTTGTAGTTATACTATAATTAATATTAATAATTATGGGATGATTAGTTAAGTTAATAACTGGTAAAATAAGTTATCATAACATTATAAATAAAAAGCTCATTGAGAGCAAGAAAGGGCTTGCTTCAGGGTTGGATTTGTTCATCTAGATTCCCTTAAGAGTCCCCTCGCCATCATCAGAAGACAGCTTTATGCCAAAACCAAACTGATGTGGAGTGTATATAAAACCTGGGGGGAAGAGGGGAGAAGAAGAGATTTTCATTGCCATTTACATCTCATATTTACAGAATAATGCCCTCAGATTTCCACTACAAAATTCTTCATCAACCCATCGAGAATTGTTTCTTTCCAATCCCCGTCCACCTAACCCTGCAACCCATAATAGACACTTAGTCATAATTCAAATTGCAGCATCTCTAATTACACTACCACCTATTTTCATTTCTAATTTCTTTCTGCCTTGGACAAATCTAGGATTCAAAAGCCCCTGCGGAAACCAGCGATCAGTTTTCATCGATGACTGGATTAAGATTCCATGATTCTGGGCAACAATAAGAGTATTGAGGGAATAAGACTTAAGCTCTGTTTTCACCGATCTTAATAACCTCCAAGACTGTTGCATTGCAAAAGAAACATCTTGGGCAATTTAAGAGATGCCGGGTTATGCAACCATAGCAGGACTTATGTGAACAAGGGACAAACTGGGCATCTGATTCACAAGTATAACAAATGCAGCAGGTGTTGTCATCGGCTTCTGTTTCTTCCCCATATTTCATCCTTTCAATTTGTTGCAACTCAATCCTGCTAATAAGAAGGTTCAAGAAACTCTCAAGCTGCCGAAGTTTCCCACTATAAGCATCACCTCTCGAGGATCCAGCCTGGCACAATATAACAGAGTAAATTGCAAAGCTTAAAAAATGAGATGGAAAAAAGATGATAAACACTACACACACTGATTTCGAAAGGAAACCTCATTTCAATCTCTGTTAATGGTGGTTTGAGCACTTCCAGATCATATTAAGAGAACTATACACTACTGAAAACCAAGCATGCCAGCGCCCAATAAAGAATTTTTATGTACAAGAGAAAAAAACTACCAGGTACATTTAGAAATTTTCCATTTCTTTAGAAATATATTTTGCTAATGGATATATAGTTTATGTACGCTATATTGTGAATTAAGTAGGTTTTGTTTTTATCAAGATTGGTAGAGTTCTTGCCTTTGGGGGAAAAGAACATTACTTGACGGTTCTATTTATTAGGGTTTTTCTTCTTTTCCTATTTTGTTATAATGATGATTAGTTGAGTTTTTTTTCCTCAAAAAATAACAGTAACTAGTTCAGAGTTCTATCTTGTTAGACTTCTTCTTCTTTTCCTATTTTGGTTATGACTCGTTAGTGTGCTGATATAGATACACATACTGTGTATTTTGGAAGGCCATTTGATAAATATTTTTTTATTATTTTTGGAATTTCTCTGTTCCTGTGGATTTCAGAAATCCTAGATTTTGATGGATTCAAGAAGCATCTTTCTAGATTTCAAAGGTTTAGCTTAGTTGGTTCTAGGTGTTAAATACTTTTTCCTTGTACCCTTCTTTTTCTACATCAGTCATCTCTAAGCAACATCATACACCTATTTCATTTCTTCCTCTTGTAGCCGCTTTTTTTTAGAATTCTTGTAGCCCATTAAAATTACATGAGTTGCAGAACTTTGTTCCTCCATGGAATCGCATACAAGTAGATGCAAACAAAAATTCAGCCACAAGTACAACCCCCACCCCCTCCCTCTATTGCCAACCATAAGCACGAACCTTCTAATCATGATGCTCATAAGCACAGTGGAATAATGAATGAGGTTGTTATCCACGAGATAGAGAAGTTTAAACATGCATATGAAGAGAGATGGGGCTTAAAGTAGACAAAACTGACCCAGTTGTACTCCAAGAGATACTGGAATCCACAATGCACAGTATCAGGGCAGTCCATGCTTGCAAAAACACCCACAACATCATTCCGCTCTCCGCATTCCATCTCCACACTTGCATCCAACAAATTCAAGAGGATCCCTACAAGAGGTGCTAATATCATGCCTCGATTTACTTTCTCTAGAGACTGACCATGTCGTCTGAGAGACCTGCAAAGACAATGGCATAACTATATGAACAACTGTTGAGAAACATAGAGGTTGCAATATGAACTTCGAAACAATTCACAGTCCTTTCTTTAATTAAGCATGTATTTTATGCACCAGTGACGCCTTTATTATTAATATTAGAAATGTCAAAAGCATTGCCAAAAAACCACCTAAAAATGCCCAAAGACACAATAAGGGTGATACATCCACCATCTACAAGTACTTACAAAACATACATAATTACAAAAATCTGAAAAAATCAAGCACAATATTGGATGGTTGTCATAACATAAACAAACCAACCAAGGATATCCTAAATGTCTACTTGCTATCATCTTCAATTCCCTTATATGCTTCTTCAAGGAAAGCAAGACAAATTGAAGCTCAAATGGCAGTGCATTTACACCATGTATTGAAAAACTTATTCACTTAGAAAGGGGAAATGACAAAAAGAGGGAAAAGAATGAGAAACATGATTCCGATTCACCAGCATGGAAACTCACAAATCAAAAAATTCAGCATCCACAGCTGAAGTAATGTGGTTGAGAATAAAGACTATCAATTCAGTTAGCCTCCGAAGGTTCGTATCAGCTCCAGATAGGAATGCTTGAGGGATCTCACGAGTACAGAACTCTAAAACCTTTGCAAGGTTGCATGAGAGATCAAATATGACACAGCATTTTCTTTGCTGAAACTCCAAAACCTAAGAGATGTTTAAAATTGTAAGAAAATATTTGAAGCAAATAACAGAAAATTACATACAGCTAAGCTATTACTGACTTAAAAGATAAACCAACACAACTGGCATTACTACATGATAGTAGTACGACGACCCAAACAAGTGATCCACTTAAGTCAGTAAAGCAAATGTTATAGAAATGTGAAGTAAACCAAGAAAAATAACTCCCAGGATATAGATACACAAGCATGTGAGAACACACACCCATGTGTGTGAAGGGTAGGGGGGACTATTAACACTATTGTAAGTATAAACTCTAATCTTGTGAAAGCCATTGACAGCTGTCATAAAATTCTTGGTATCAGTAAATTATACCTGGTATTTTTCTTGCATTTCCCGAATGGAAACAGAGAACTCAGTCATTGTCCAGCTGAGTGTATTAAATAGTCGATTCAGAAAAGCTGAGAACAACTCTTCATCATCGATGCAAGCTTCACGCAACAAGTTCTACACGGATTAAGTCAAAAAGGAGAATAAATCCATGCCCACAAATAGTTCAGTGAAAAAAAAAAGAAAAAAAAATCAAATCTGATCATTTTTACTTGGAAAACAATTGATGACGACGACGATGATTCCCCATGCTTTGAAGAACCAAAACGAGAACCCTTGCATAACCGCAAAAGAATGTTGGTCACTGGGATCCAAGATCTGTTGTCAAATGCTGACAATAGAGCTTTTGGCATTCTTTGCGTGGCTGCTTCATTGCTCTCAAAAGCTGCCAAATACTCCTTATACTGTACCAGAACTGAAATAGATTGGAGGAGAAGATCCCTAAGATCGGCACTCAATATCCTCGGATCATTGAAGTGGGAAACGACAAAAGTTACCTGATGAACAGGCAAAATCAATCAATTCTCTGAAGTCCATTGACCTCATGCAGTGAATATATTCAACTTTCAGATTGAAGCATACTTTAAATTGAGAGGAAATCGCCAGATTGCATGAAGTGATACATGTCACAAATATTGAAGTACAGAAAAGAAAGAAAAGGTCTGTTGGTGTCAATTGGTGCAGTGCAAATTACAGCACAGAAGTAGTCAAAATGTTAAATATAAGAACCCAGCTGGTCCCTGGGAATGAATCAACTGTCAGCAATTAATTGCCTCTTGTTTGGAAAACTGGATGGTAAGATTTTGTGATATTTGTAAAAACAAATGTGCAAAATAATTCATTCTACTTCTCTCAATCATATGTGGCACAAATTAAATTGGATTGCAACACCACGTTGTGGATCATCAAAATCTTAATCCATCCATAAAGTTGAACCATTTATCATCAACGCTGAGGAGTCAAGTAGTATCATGGTTCTACATTTTCTAACTGAAAACAATCAAACTATTCTTAAATACACATGCAACAGATCTTAACTTTGGTCAACAATCAAGTGTCACAATTACCAAATCTCGGGAAATATAATCAAAAGCATACACTTGCAACTATCAACTGAAACTTCAAACTAGCAATAAATCCAAAAGACTTCAAAAAGACACACGGATTCACAGTAAATCAGAAAAGATGCATTAAAATTATCCATGCAGGAAGCTCATTTACTTTTATAGCTTGTAACACAGCAAAAGAGAGATTAGCACACAGCAGATAGGAGGTAAGTTTTTTGGCTTATATTAATATAAAACACATACTACAGCATTAGGATCTCTAGTCTTTTTTTTATCCAGGACCTCTTGATAACACCAAGAAAAATTACAGACTTATGTTGACAGCTAGAAAAGGAAAGTTTGAGAGATGGAAAATTCATGGTAAATTCAGTAGTATTAGTTGAAAATGTGCCGACCAGCAAAAAATAATAACCAAAGGATTGGGGAGGAAGAAGAATTGTTGTCATACCCAGAATAGTGATTTAAGCATGTGATTGTGAGTAAGCTTAAGGCATGAGAATTCTGGAATGTAGAGACTCGTTCAATTGTGCTTCAGAGTGAGAGAAACAATCAAACATTCGATGGGTTTAACTTTCTGTGAATCAATTGAAGTTGTCTTTTCAAGATCATTGTTCCACAAAGTAACAACCCTACCAAGATCTTACTAATCATCCAAATTTTCAAAAATGTGTTTAAGACAAGAATTCCCTTCCTGTTATTATGTTTCTAAGATGCCAAACATGTGTTGCAATGGTGGCAGCTGTAGCTCCCCCTGTTCCATACCTCCTCAATCAAGGGCTGCCAAGAAACTTATCGACCACATGGCAGGACACATTTTTCTTGCTTTGATACAAAAGTAGGGTCACACTTGGCAATACCCCACCTCTCATATGTAACAAATTGATGGCGCTATCAAAGAAATAATCATGCTAGAGCTATAATAATTCATGCATCTTTGAAATTATCATTAAGACACACTTTCCTGATCTACAGATCTATAGACAAAATGGGAAAACAAATTGCCAAGATTTATTAACTTTAAACCCGCCAAAAACCAAACAGCAGATGACTCAAAATAAACTTATGCTCAAGAAGACAAAATAATGTGTAGTATGTGAGACTTACGAATGAGGCAAGTCCTTGCTTGATAAATATTGCAGGGGGTACGAATGGGGGATCACTCTTGCGCAGCACATGGAAGCAATCAACCTGTAATGGCAATAGAACAGCAGCATGTAGCAGCTAGATATACAAGTTAACATTGCAAACCACATCAATGACACATTATACAAGCAAAGCACTTAATTTAAAAATACAGGTAAATGATATTTAGATCACATTTGAAACAAAGGGAAACTGGCACCTCAAGGCAAGCACTTAACCAACCAAAAATCTTCACAATTAGGAATTTTGCTAGAATGGGATGTTAATAACACAAGATTAGCATTGATATTTTAAAGATGATAAGGGGAAAAAATGAAAGCTTTCATGATAGATTTAAATCTAAAGTTGCAGCTCTATCAAGCAATACCATGAGGTCCTGATGAACTCCCAAAACAAGACCCTAAAAAGCACATTAATATGCTGCATGAAGTAGCTCAACTTCTACAAGTGATGTGATAATATATTTTTAAGTGAACAATGGGTGTAAGCATGACTGTAATAATCCCAAAGAGATGCAGAGTGTTCCGAAGAGATACCGACCTTGACATACAACAAAACCCTAAAGACAAAGGTAATATTTTATTAAAAACTGTGATAAACACTATTTCAGACAGCCAACGGTTGATAAATACACCCAATATCATCTTGCAGAGATTAAAGGAAAATATTCATTTACCAGGGTTTCAAGATAAAATTCAGGAATATAAATAAATAAGGAATCCACTCTGCTAAGAACCAGAAGTAGTTGGACTATCCATATGCATGTTGCATACATCGCTCGTTGCTTCCACCGTGAGAAAAGAGAGATGCGATACCTGTTCACATGACAAAAAGGCCATCAACAAATCAGAAGATGCACTGAGCTAGCATAAAGTACGTAATAGATGTAGCTGATGTTATAACTCCATAAACTTCATCTATAATTAACCAGAAAATACAGCTAGTAAGTTGTTCAGTATCAATAACCAGCACCAATCAAAGAGTGGCAAAACTAAGGGTATAAGGTGAAATATTTGGAGATGAAATATCAAGGGTGTAAAAATAAAGGGTGAAGTGTTAAAGGTGTAAAAAAACCCTTCCAAGAGGTGAAGAGTTAAGGGTGTTGAAAAATTGTAGTGCTATTAGTGGGCCCACAAGATCAAATCAAACTTGGTTTAGGGTTTAGGTAATTATAACAATATTCAATATTTATATTTGTGGGTCCAGGATAAGTGGTGGAAGAAAAAAGTAGAGAAATGGATGTTCAATTTCAACCAAAAAAATAAAGAGGAGGAAATGCAGTCCAGTATCCTTTACCCCTAAACACACGAGGTTAACATTTCACCCCATTTTTATATGGTTGAGACCAAGATAAATAAATAAACTACTATAGAAGAAACATATCCAGCAGTTAGAACTAAAAGATAGTAATTCTTTTTTATTTTAAAGATTTGGGAAAATTGACTTCCCACTTTCCCAATTTCTACCAGAAAATCAAAGAAAATTCTTCTTATCACAAAATAATCTGGTATATTTCTAGAGGCTTTGAAGTAGGAAACCAAATTTGGGCAACCAGGCAATGATCAAAATTTGCAGGTGCTTAGAGTTCAGATTACCTGGAGATTAAGGACACAGCAAGGAAGAACTACAAACATAGAAATATCATAAAAAGAATTTAAACAGTTCTAGGCGTTGCAGAGTGCATAGTGACAAATGGAATATCGATTTCTCATTCTAATCATGGAAAATGGAAGGGAAAACAGCTTCAAATATTCATTCAATGTTTCATATGATTGAGACCTAGATAAATAATTGTCCAAAAACTAAGATAAATGTAGTTCAGGGACATCATACCATGCACAATGTCTGACACAATCAATTATGTCTTCACGATAATCATTACGAGCTTCTTTCAGCTGTCTTAATTTCTCACTACAAACACGTTCTTTTATTTGTTTATCGGTTTCTTCCAGAAGTGATATTGATTGTGCCTGATGAGACATGTAGTGCGATGCCTGCAATCAAAGATTGAAATATTAAGACCTTCACAAAACAAAATGCAGCAAGAAAGCATGTCATCGGTGAGCACAAAACAATGTTCATCCATTAAACAAAACATCACAAGAGAACAAACAAACAATACGGTAGTGGTGTAATCCCAAAAAAAATGAAATGTGAATGAGTTTTCCAAGAAAGGTTGTTCCCTTTGGACAACAGTCAACAAGTTAGAACCTAGTTGTTTTTGGGTTTTAAAAGTTTTTAAAAGAAAATTGAAAATTTTTTATTTTTATTTTTTTGCTTCAAATTATTTTTATTTTTTTGTTTTTAAAAATCATTTTAATATGATGATGTCAAAAATAAATTTTTAAAAAATATATATTATTTCAATGCATTTTAAAGCAAAAATCATTTTGAAAAGCAACCACTATCACAATATCAAACAGGCTCTAAGACACAGCCCTCAACTATTCAATCAATGTGTAGACAAAGCTTTCTTGACAATGCCACAATGTCTATGAAACCCAATATGTAGAGCTAAAAGAAATGTGGCGCTGTTCTTTAAATACTAGAGCAAAAGTGAAAGTTACAAGAAAATAACATAATGAAATTTTTTTTAAATACAGCATGTAACTTTCACACTTTTTTATCAAATTCTCCTTCGGGTATCTTGAACAATGATTGAAAGAACAAGTGTTTAATATAATATGACAAAGTATATAGCTTCAACAGGCATCTTAGCTTACATTGGTGTAAATAATAAAAAGATACCATATGTTGTGATCAAATTGACATTCGAGCATAAAACCAATTCGTAATGGTTACCTGCCTCGGACCCTTTACGTAGAGATTAACAGGCACTTGCCTAGGCAAATTCAATTTCCAACCAATGAAACTACTCATAAATTATTCCTTGCTGCATAATTTTTTTATCACCAATCATTTCTTATTTCAACAGAAAGGCACATTAAAGTGTGCCATGGTGATTTAACCTCAACTTCTTCATTTCTATACTTTATCCCAAGTTACTGTCTTTTTCGAGGAACCAAGAACAACTATTGGAATTCAGAGGTTTTGCATGATCATTTGTCTTTGGTTTTACTCTACAGATTCCACAAGGGATCCTTCAAAACTTAAAAAGGTTTCTCCAGCTCCACTACAAATTTCATCAATTTTCAGGCTTCAATAAATGCATTCATTTATCGTAGTTGATCTAGCTGCCAGTAGTTAATATCTTAACTCAATAATCATGTTCACCCAGGATAGGGAAAAAACATTGTTAACTTCACTTCGTAATACCTTTCCATGTTTGCTGCAAACTTCATTTTCTATTGTAATTCTAAGGGAAAAGGGAGTAAATGCATTTCAGGCAGCACAAAGCCCTTAACCAATAAGATCAAAACGGATACCAAGTACACATGATTGCAGTAAAGTGAAATTAATAAAAAGAAAAAAGCAAATTTCATCCAGAAAATTCTCTTACCTTCTTAAAGTTTGGTGCGACACCTATGTGATACAACAATAGCAATGTATCTAGTAGTTCTTCTTCTCTCAGTGTAGCTGAAGACATATCACTCTCCCTTTGTACAATCCTAATATCCCGCATTGGACGGTAACCAAAATCAGGTTCAGATTGATCACTCGTACTAGGTTTGTCGGCTATCTCATCATTCAAACTTCCTTCACTGCATTCTGCAGAAACATGAGTAGACCTGTCTGGAATAGGACCACAATGGACACGAGAACCTTTAGCATTGTATCTAATTTGATGCTTTGAGATTTTTGACAATTCAATGTCATGACTTGAACAGCAACATGGTTTCCGTGCAGTTTTATGTGTTACTCTGGTTTCTTCATCATCCATACAACCTTCCTCCCACCGGATTACTTCTGCTTCTTGATCATATACAGGATGAGATTTTGAAAGATGACTAAATGATCCCCCAAGTCTAGAAATGTCAGTTCGATGAGGATCATTTTTGAGAAATAAATCTACAGGGAAACTTTGTTCACCACCTCTGTGGAGAAATCCAACATCATGACCACAGGGTTCACACCTCTTCAACCAGCCACAAATGTCTCTCATAGCAAAGCCTTCAGATAAAAAATGAAGTATAACTGTGTACAAAGAAACAAGAACAGAATTGCTTGAAACTCCAGGAGGTGGCACACTGCGATCTGCTCCTCTATTCTTCAATAGAATATTTTGTAAAAATGTCCTAAACACTGAGCCAGGTAATTGAGCAGGTGCTGTAGGTGGTACAAATTGCATGACCAAGAGACATAGATCCCTATGCTTCTCCTCTATCTACAAAACATCAGTATTTTTAGGGTAAGAATTAATATTAAATTGCATAAAGCTAGCTAAATAAATTCATATAATGCTGCAAAACAGAGAGAATTACAGAATCACAATATGTATTTTATCAACAAATATCGGTGTACCACAATGTCAGTCTTCTCACTCATGAACAGCCAATCTATACTCACCCATGATCTCCCCATAGTCATCCATGACCTCATCATAGAAGTACATGCACATGCTCCATAAATATAAGATATGTTAATATTCAAGTAAACAGTCGACTTGATCCAGCCAATCATCTTTTACTTATTGTGCATGAATTAAATTAAAAAGCAAATCGGAGGTCAAACTCATTATATTCAATTCAACTGACAGAATTCTTCTCTTTCTTTCTTTCTTTCTTTCTTTCTTTCTTTTTGTTTTTTGGAGCTTTTATTTGAATAATCTTTTTCTTGATTAACTGTGAATGATCAAATCTTCACAAATTGCTTTTTATAAGTGAAATTAATGAGGTGAAATTGAGCATACAGGGAGAGAAGTTATCTAATAGAAAGGTAACAACAACAAAGGAAGTCTGCTTGGCCACTTGAATTTGATAGTATTTCACTATCTATGCATCATTCTGGTTACAAGTAATTCCATATGGAAAAATGATTTTGAGGGCTTTTCATTTATTTTTTCACCTCATCATACTAATAGCTATGGATCTACAACAGTATAGGACTCAGATTCTACAAATTTAATGTGAATTATCAAGGATCCATGATAGGATATACCTTATTGATAGCTTCAGATAAAGCTGTAGTTGTCAGCATCATGCTTCTTCCATCATTATACATATCCTCACCTGAACTAGGCCACCAAACAGAAGGCACCATGCATTGAAGGTCCTGCTTGTTTGGAATCTTTTGCGATAGAAAACCTTCAAACAATAATTCAAAATCAGCCAACTTCCACCAAAGAACCATCAATTCTTTCCGTCGTAAGATATGGCATACCATTGCAAGATAAGAATAAGATCCGGAGTATGGGCATTCAGTTAAAACCAAAGATGCTGTTTTGCAGCAACTTGAAAGGGCATTGATAATATGCTCAAACATCAGGCGTGATTCTTGAAACTCTAGAAATACATCAATAAACCTATCCAAAACTGAATAGTCATGTGGTGCTTGCACTCTGAAGACCTCCATCATGAATGAAAGAAGTGGACCCCATGCCACATACTCAGTGCTCCCGGAATATCCCTCAAGTACAGAGAAGAATTCCTCGCATATCCCATGACAAACAGGATAAAATACTTCTTCGAGTGACACAAACCTCTTCAATCTCCGCAGTTTACCAGCTAAAGAACTCTCAGCCCGCTCCACGCCTAGCGTATCTGACAGCCTCGATAAGCACTGAAGCAACTGCACAGCCAAAAGATTTGCAGGAGGAGGCGCTTTAAGGGGAAGAAACCCCTGAATGGGGTACTTGAAGGGACGCGCCCCAAAATTTAATTCGCAGCGTTCACCTTGAGAAAGAGAGATCGCTGGGTAATACCCGGATCTAGGTCCCATCTTGCGGATACCATGAAAGGCTACTCCAAGGGATACGCCATTTCTATAGAACAATATCTCATCATGATCCAGATCAATGCAACATCCAATGACATCACCAACAACCCATGGCTGACCGTATGGCTCAGCATCCTTATTCCACTTGCTAACCCTTTTCCCGTCAAATGCATATGAATCATCTGCATCACCTACACCCTTGTTATCAGTAAAAGGACAAGAACGAGTTGCCCATCCAAGCTGCTGTACACCAGAAGTTTCCAATAGAACTTCATACATCCATTTCCCTTTCCAAACATAAGCATTGGACCTAGCACTACTGAACATTGCTAAGCTTTCTACAAGCAAAGGGGGTTTAATGATTCTAATATCACCACAGATGCTCAATTCTTCAAGCCCAACCAGCTGAGATTCACAGCCATCCTTACTAATATGAACCCCATCTCTGTTATCAACCAAATCTCCAGATTTGACACAAAATTTTGAAAACTCATTCTTTATAATAGAGCTAACTAATTTAGCATCAACTGGACCGGTCAATTGACCAAGTGATCTGTTTGGGAGACCAAAGATATATTCAAGAGCTCGCTCCACAGGCTGATTACCAAAATCATCACAAGATGAAACAAGTCGGGTTTTCGACGAATTCTCCTTTCTATCTTCACCATTCAATAATACAGCCAAGCCAGAAGAAATCCCTCCAACCCGTTTTCCCTCTTCTGCCATTTGTAATCAAAATAAAAGGACACTATCCAAATGATTTAGCATGGTACCAACTAAACACTTTTCAAATGCAAGATCACTCCTCCAAAGTCATACTTCCATTTCCCCTCTTGAAACACCGATCAATTCACAACAAACCCTAGCCATCTCCCATCCCTGTAACTTCAAAAAAATTGCAAAACTTAAATTTCCGATTCAATAACAACAAACAAAACTATTGAATTCAAAAAAAAATGCAACAAACAATAACAACTAATTAAAACATCATTTTCCCTCCGTTTTTAAACTTATCATTCACTAATCAAATAACTAACTTAAATTCACTTTCACTAACAAGTCAGCACACAGAAACACTTCAAATTTCACATTGTTGTGCCTCAAGCATCTCAAGAACCAAGAAAGTCCCGAGAATTTTTCCTTAACCGTGATGAATTCCACGTGCAACAACAAAAATTCACACGTATCTGTAAATTTCAAGAAATTGAAAGTACTTACAAGGGAGTGGGTACGTAATTGATGATAGAGATGACGACGACGAAGATGCTATGCAGCTGTCACTGGACATAGCAAAGGCGGCGAGCTGAAGTTAGGGTTTTTTAATGCCATTTCTAAAAAAAAAATAGTGAGAGGAACGAAGAGGAGAGTTTTGATGTTTGCTGTAGAGAGAGAAAGTAGTTTATTTTATTATTATTGGTTGTAGTATTAGCGAGTAGGGAAAAAAATAATTCTGGAGAGTCAGGATGGAGAGGAGATTATCATTTCCAAATTTTCTTTTTTTTACCAGTTTTTCTTTTTTCTTTTTCTTTTTTGCCAGATTTTGAGGAAAGCACAAAAGAGGTAGTGATCAGGGAACGCAAGGGATGGGTGAATGATCCGGGACCAGGTGCGGCGCACAGCAAATCTAGAGGAGTATAATACTCTTTAGTCCCTGAGTATTGAGCTCAGTTGTTTCTTACTCCTCTTTTGTAGGATCCTATAATTTAGGGCCCATTCAGTATTATTGCTGTCTTATTGTTTTTGTTTTTAAAATTTTAAAATCACTTTTCAAGTAACTAAAATAAGAAATAATTTTATAATAGATTTATCAAAAACATATGATCCAAGTATGTCTAGTGAAAATCTTGTAAATAGTTCTAGAAAAATCATTGCAATAACAAGCAGTTAGCGAGTCTTTTAATTTGAAGGGACAGAATGATAAATTTTTCACAAGTTAATGGACCAGGTTACAAATATGTTTAAAACCTAGGGACTCGAGAATAGTCTACTTAACCAGGAATGCAGGGTGAATTTGGTCACTGACACGTGTCAGTACTCTATACACGATGACGTGGCGTTGGTGCGCCTCTGGAAGGAAAAACCAAGGGACTCGAGAATAGTCTCCTCAATCCGGAATGCAGGGTGAACTTGGTTACTGACACGTGTCAGTCTATAGGAGATGACGTGGCGTTGGTGCGCCTCTTGATGGAACCCAGAGTTCATAAGCGAACCGCCAATTTGAAATGCGCCGTTGTTGGTTGATAGACGACTTTTCCATTTTGTACAGTGGGTTTATATGACTTCGTCAATGATGGGGAGTTTCTAGCGTGTGTTGTTCGTACCATAATTACGGTGCAGCAGGCATGGGGTTTTTATTATCTTAATTTCACGGATAAGAATATTCTAGGCTCAGTTTTTTTTATTATATTAATATTTCTATTTAATTTATAAGAATTAAATTCAATGTTGACTATGTTAAAATCCAAATTTTGAATTATGATGAGATGAGCGATTTTGTGGAGTTATTATCTTTCTATCAATGAAATGGACTGTGAAGAAAAGCTATGGCTAGGACCGTGCTACGAGAGGTGGATGCTATGAATTAATATGCCAGTTGCCGTGCCATTGCCTAGATTTTATGGGAACTAATTTAGTACACAGCAATTGATTTCATTGGTCACCATCATGCTACTTTTCAGCCAAGGCTGTTGTTTATACAGCTAGTTAGAAAGTTTTAAAATATTTTTTATTTAAAAATATATTAAAATAATATTTTTTAGTTTTTTAAATTTTTTTTGATATAATACATTAAAATAATCTAAAAATACTAATTTAAAATAAAAAAAATATTTTTTTAAAACATAAAAATAAATAGTGTCGTAATAAATTTATTTACTAGAGTTATTCAATGAATTGTTATGCTATTGTGGCTGGTTTTGCATTTGGAATTGTATTCGTGTTAATTTTAAAAATAAAATTTTATTTTAAAAGATATTAAATTAATAATTTTTATGATTTTTAATTTTTTTCACTTAAAAATATCTAAAAAATGACAATTAAAAATCCAATCTTGGAATGTAAATCTTAAGATGTTACTGTCATTCATGCCCAACAAAAATTTAGGTCATGTTTTTTTTTTGAAAAATAGTTTTCGAGAAATTATTTTTTAAACTTTTCTGTGTTTGTTTGCTATTAGGAAAGCTAGCCAATGAAAAAATATTTTTTAGTCAAAGAAAAATTAGGTTTGATTTCAAAGAAAGTGTTTTCCTGAAAAATTTAGGCAGAAAACACTTTTTGAAAGTTGTGAAAAAATTTGAAATGTTATATTATTTGATGATTATATCAAACTTGACCTTCAAACTTTTGATTGCTATAAATATTTTGTTTTGAATATTTATTTTTTAATTTTATCTCTTAAAATTTAATTTTTATATTAACTTTGATCATCGTTTTTATAATTATTTCTTGCTTCTCCCTTATTATTTTTTTATTAAAATTTTTTATCTATTAAATTTGGTACTCGTTTCTTTGATTGTTACTTATTTTATTTGAAATAATTTATGAAATGTTTATCATTATTTTTTAATTTTTTTATTTGGTCTCTATTATTTTGATTATTATTTATTTTATTTGAGATAATTTATGAAATTATATTTTTTTTAATTTCATTCTCATTCAACTTTTTAATTTGTAAGATTTTTTTCTCATTATTTTAATAAACTTGAGAAAAATAAAATATTAATAAGTTATTTTCCAGTTTATTTTCCATGAAATAACAAAATACTATAAAATATTTTATAACTTATTTTTTATTGTACTATTAAATATCATAAAATAATTTACTTTTTTTAAAAAAGTTATTTTCCAGCAAAGAAACAGGGTTAATTAAAAAATAAGGGGGAAAACGAGTTACCCACGCCGACATGTCGTATTCATGTGACTCCACGAGCAATTGTCTAAGCAAACATCCACACAAACTTTCCTTGCGTGCTGATATTATCATCGAAAAGTATTGCAAATGGTAACGCTACAGTTACAACAGGATGCTCATTTCCAGCTTTTTCAAGATTCTCTTATTTTCTTCCCTCTAAAGGTATTCACGTGCCAGACTTTATATACGAGTTAAATTTCCCTCTAATCGAATCCTGTCGAATATTAAACAATTTTTGTACTTTAGTTCTTATATTCATAATAAATTATTTTAATATTTTTTTCTTAAAACTCTGATTGGTTTATTATATCATGGAAAAAAAATGAATTTGATAAAGGCCTCGTGGCGAAACTAGGCCATTGATTCCTTGGTTTGGCTCGGCTCGGCTTGCACCCTTTCTGAACCATCTAAAGTGCCGGCGCTAGATGTGGGTGCCCATCTGGGTCTTGTCGCCTACCTCGGCCACATGCACAAAAGCGAGTCAAATTTGAACTGTATACGCTCACGGGATTATTCCCAATATCCAGCAAGAAGCCTTGTTAGTTTCGTACTCGCTTTAAAATCGTGGCACGTAATTCTCATGAGAGCTGTGTTGATAAGGGTTTCCACGAGACACACGTGGGAATTAGGCTCATAATTGGTTATGATTATGGCATGTGGCGCTCGAAAGGACAAGGGGTGCCTGGGACAGCAAAGTTGAAAATAAGCTACTATTGTTGTGGACGCGGGTAGATCTATTTGTTAGGTGCGTGGCGAGGCAAAAATCTATAAGGTTAGGTCATAGGTACGTAATCCCGCCCGGGTGTTGTCGCGGTCAAGACTATTTAAAATTTGGTCTGGGTCTAGAATTGTATGAGATTTGCCGGGCTAATTACAATTTTAGGTTTAGACTACTTAAAATTTGATCAAGATCTCAGGTTATCTGGATCAATTCACCAAACTGGATCGGGTTTTATATTATCAGGAGTGTAATCAGACAAGCTTGTATAAATTAGACTATGAGTTGAAATTGTGACAACGAAGGTGTGTGATGGTTTTCCTGTAGTGCAAGATGTCAGAGCATTGAAGACACGTTGCACACTCTGGATTGCTATCGTGTAATGATGTATCTGGCTTTCATTACATCAAGCAAATAGCCTTTCAATAGGGTAACAAGGTATTTGCCGTTAGATTTATTTGATATTATGCAATTAATTGATGTTATAATGTTCCATTAACTTTTTTTGTAGAGTTAAATTACATAAATATCCTTGAATAAAATAAAGGATGAGAGGGCCTTTTGCGTCATTTCATGTTTTTTAAAAAAGGTACAGTTACTTTGTTACCCTTCAAATAAAAAACATTAAAGGATGGGTTAGGGGGTATTTTTTTACTTTCATCATGGGTTTTTTTGTTATAATTCTTATTTTAACAGATAATAGAAAAAATAATTATTGGTATCTAACAGCCATGTTGATTGAAGTGTCTAGAAGCGATGAAGCTGATACGACGACAATTATATCTCAATTTGCGACGGTTAGGTGCCGATGATATTTTTTTCTCTTTTTTTTTTGTTCTCCCTCGTCTCCTGGCAATTCATGTTGGGTTAGCTAGATTTCAAAGTTATCATCTCATTTGATTTTATTGTAATTATGATATGTATTTTTTTAATTAATATTTATTTTTTAAAATTTTTTATTTTTTATTTTCATCTAATTCCATTTAATTTTATTTATTTTTCATATAAAATATAATACTAAGATTGATGTTTTTTATCTTTTTTTTATTTGTTTATTTTTTTAATTTTATCTTTTAATATTTTATTTCATTTATCTAACTTGTTTTTTAAAGCTAAATAAACTCCTCATATGTAGTATATATGTTTTATTTATTTATTTAGCTTTGATCTTTTTTTCTAGGTCATTTTGAAAAATTTTAATTTTGTAATCTCAACCTCATATTATGGGTGGCATGCTGGTAGAGTTAACCCAAGTTGACAAAAAATTCCTAAATCACATGTTAATGAAATTAAGTTAGGGTGACTCGGGTTTTTTTTCAATGTTTGAGTATTTTTTTTTTATTTTTTTTTTCTAGTTTATTTTTTTAATTTTAATCTCATGTTACAGGTGACATACTAGTAGAGGGTTATTCGGGTTTTTTTTTTAAGATTATTTTTTCAATCTCATTATTTATTTATTTTTGTTTTATTTTTTATAGAATATCTCGACTTTATATCCCAGCCTAGATTAACTCGGGATATCATGACATGGATATTTTTTTATGTTAAAAAAATAACTCCACATACAGGTAGCTCGGGTAAAACACAATCTATTTAAGAATACAATGGGACAAGTAAACAGTGATTGACGAAGAGCTAAGACTAAAACTTAAATCCAATACAACATATCGTCAGAACAATTGAAAAAAAAATTGTTTTTAATTAAAATGTGCGAGGAAATAATTGGGGCGGGATGAAAATTTGGATGGACGTGCCAATAATCTACTTTTCTAGAAGGAAAAAAAAAGTGGAAATGGCCAGGGAGAGAATCAAGAAGGGAAACTTTTCTTCTTCTTCTTTTTTAATTTTAAAAAGCATTTCAAAAAAATTATTTGTTTTAAATTGATATTTTATTAGTATTTTCAAATTATTTTGATATTTTAATGTCAAAAATAAATTTTAAAAACTAAAAAATATATTATTTTAATATATTTTAAAAAATAATTATAATTACACTCTTAAATATGCATCCATCAAACTAGAGACTAACCACTAGCTTGAGAAAAAACAAAGACAACAGAAAAAAACGATCTAATTTAAAAGAATGTGAAGACTATTTAGAAAAAAAGTCCAGCCCAATTTAAAGTTTAAACCCAAAAATACTATTGATTTTTTGACATCTTCTTATCTTAAAACGTTACATAGAAAATTCTATATAACATATAAATCACACATTTTATGTCTCTATAGAAAATCTGGAGGAAGGCATAGTTTCCCTTTCTTGACCAAATATACAATTACCAATAAAGAGAAGTTAAAACTGTCCTCTGATTTTTATAAGTTTTGTACAAGGGATTTTGTTAAAAGGAAATGAGCACTGCAGAGTACTTTTATATCTCTTGTTATTTTATAATGAAGTGTTGTTTTTTTTAAGTATTTTTAATTAAAAATATATTAAAATAATATTTTTTATTTTTATTTTAAAATTATATTTTTAATATTAGCATATCAAAATAATCTAAAAACACATAATTTTATTAAATTCTATTAAAAATATAGTGCTGCCGCAAAAACAATCCCCATCTCCTAACCTGCTTTAATTAAAATCTCAAACAAACCTTCTTTAAAAAATGAAAAATAACGAATGATATTGCTTTTGAATCATGTTTTTGTGTTTGCTGGGAAGAGCTTGTATTCACCTCAAACACTCCTCGATCACTATATATACTGTAAAATTCCTTGCCTGCCATGAAAAAATGGAGGTAATTCATCGCTAGAAAAAAGAAAATTATGACTCAATGCCTACTAACAAGCATATTCATAAAAAGGATATTCAAAATAGATCACTTATATTTTTGTGTAATGACCAAATAATGATTGCTGTTGTGTGTGAAGAAAAGGATAATGGATTGTGGAGGCGCGTGAGTGTTGTTCATGTGAGATTGCCAGTGTGGTTTTGATCTAGAAGAGACGAGGGCTGATCGGTGATAATAGTTTTCAGAGCAGCAAAAGACAGTGCAGGGTGGCTGTGAAGGAGGGGATGAGGGCAAATTATACAGAAAAATTATTTTTAAAATTAATATATTAAAACGATAAAAACATATAAAAAAAATAATTTTTAATAAAATAAATTGATTTTTTAATGAACATAATTTATACTGTGCTCCTAAACAATGTTTTAATCTTTTCAAAAAAATTTCTAATTATCTATTATTTCTTGTTCTATCACAATTTAATCATCTTTTCTCAGTACACTCTTCTTTTTTTTTTGGAAGTAATTCAATCACATCCACTACAACAAATTTGGCATTTTGAAAGGAAAATCTGAGGTCTTTTAAAAACATTATAGCCACCTCTAGTTAAGTAAATGATATATAATTTTTAAAACTAAAAATTCTCTAATATAAAATAATAAAATTGACAAGAACTAAAAAATATCACTAACCTTACATAAAACTCAAAACAATGTTTGTTTACGTGGCTGAAATATTTTTTAAAACTCTTCTAATTATATTTTAAAATTGAAGTTATTTTTATAAATTGTTTTAATATATTGATATTAAAAAAAAAATATTATTTTAATATATTTTTAAATAAAAAAATTAAAAAAACAACTTCGAGACAGTCTCACTATCTGACTACCTCGTGTTTTCGCTTTTTTTTTTTGTCACTACTTATTGCCGACTTGTCCGTACATCACCCTCGGTGCTTCATTAAAAAAAAAGAAAAAAGAAAAAAAAATCCAAAAAATTCAAATCTTTGCGCCTCTCTAGAAACTGAAATTTCAACCTACCGAAAGAGAAAAAACCCTATCTCCCCGCGTCAATTTCACGCTTTTGAAAAACAAAAACACACAGTCCCTCCCTCCCTCCCTCTCCAAGACTCGAATCCGGACCCTTCGATTTCGATCCAAAATAAGCAAGCTCCCTCGCCATTACTTGGGTTTTTCTCTCTAGAAAATCAATCAATCAATAATGAGGAAAGGAGCCAAGAGAAAGAGAATTCAGAAAGATAATAACGAAGACGAAGATGCTGCCGTTCCCGCTCAAGACAACCACAAAACCACCGAATCGACGAAACCACCTACCAGAGCTAAGCCAGTCAAGGCATCCAAACCCGAACCCGAATACTTCGAAGACAAGCGCAACTTGGTATTCTAATCTTTCACTTCCTCCCATTATTTTGTTTCAATTAGTTTATTTTGTTGGATTTCAGAAATTAATTAATCTAAGTTTTTTCTTTCTATATATTGAAAAAAGTAGGAATAATTTGTTCAATTTCTGTTTGTTAATAGGTTTTTTAAAATGAATGAAATCGGACATTTTTTCGTAGGGTTAATTATATAGTTAACCAATCAGTCAATTAATTAAATAGTGGAAAAGCTTAGCTTTGAGTTTAAGGTTAAGAGCTGCAGTTTGGCAGTTTGTTATGGCAGTTTGTTAGTTTAGTTTTTTTTTTTTGATTTTTTTCTTAATGAGGTTAAAATTCTTGAACTGTGTAGTAGTGCTTCTATACTAAGGATAGTTCGGAATTTTTTTGTTGAATTTTTTGAGTACTTGTGTTTTTTTTTTTTAAGCTGGTCAATTAAAAAAATTAAGCATTGTGAAATTGTTTTCTTATGCAGGAAGACTTATGGAAGGAAATATTCCCTGTTGGTACAGAGGTTAGATTTTAATTTTTATCCTGTTCTTTGCTTTGTTGGTTAATTAATTATGCTGGTTATAGCTTACAATATTTCTTTTTTGTACAGTGGGATCAACTGGACAAGGTTTACGGATTCAACTGGAATTTCTCTAATCTAGAGGTGGTTGTCATAAAATCACCTATATCTTTCACTGCGTAGATGGTTTTTAGTATGTGTGTAAACTGAAACTACTGCTCTGACTGGTCAGAATGCATTTGAAGAAGGAGGTGTTCTACATGGGAGGAAAGTTTACCTTTTTGGGTGTACAGAGCGTGAGTTACTTTCTAACTTGAAACCTTAATTTTTTTCTAAGTCTTTGTGCCCAGGCTTCTTTAAATAGCCAGACATTACTTTCTTGTTTGCTTGATTTTCCCATGCCCTGTCCTTTTCTTTTGCCATATGAATCTTACTTTGTTTCTTTGGTTGCTTCAGCTCAACTGGTCCCTTTCAAGGATGATAGCCTATTAATCTACATACCTGCAGTCGTGGCGGTAAGTTTACTGAAACAGTTACTTTTGCATGCACTCTGATATATGTATGTTCACCTATGAAATTGTCAAGGAGCAGACTTTACAAACGCCTTTTCTTATCGCATATTTTTACATTGGTTTGTTTTCATGATGAAAGTACATGGGCTTTTTCTTTACTTAATTTGATAAAAGGTTTAGCTGTGTCCGGTTATGGCTTTACGTTGTCCCCACCTTTACACCAACTTAAATCTCATATAACAAGGATCTCAGGTTTCAAAAGCCCTAGATATATATGTCCAAGAAGTGCTTCCATGCATTAAAGCACAATCCAGGAGTGAAAAGGTCATAGCGCTCCTAGACATTCTAAATTTCCTTTATGGTAATAGTGGGATCACAGATCTCTCCTTTTGAACTTGGCAAAGTGAGAATGTTGGTTCTACAGTTGTCCCTACCTTTACACCTATTTAAACCTTTTATAAGATGAACTTAAAAGAAATTCTATGTTTTACTACAAAGATGTCCATTTTGTGCTGTTCTCAAGGCTATAGATTAAGAGCTTGAGAATTTACCTCTTAGTTTGTTACTTTTCCCAACACCACATTTTTTCTTCCTAAGAGTTGTTTCATCACATATTTCATTATCTGTTATAATTTCAGAAGTACAGTTCCAGACTGGTGTTGTTGTGAAGACAATTATCTCTGGTCTTCCTTGAAAAGGAAAATAAAAAATAAAAAATCCTTTATATTAATGGAGGCTAGTCATTTATTGCTGCTGCCTTTCTATTTATTAAACATCTTCTTTTACAGGTTGCATCTCCTTTCCCTCCTTCTGACAAGATTGGAATTAAGTCGGTTCAGAGGGAGGTTGAAGAAATAATTCCCATGAAACAAATGAAAATGGATTGGGTTCCTTATATACCTCTGGAAAATAGGTATCCAATTTTTATATTCCAACTTACGTTTCTACATGATTTCATGGAGTTTCTCTTTGCCCAATTTTTTTTACTTATATATTTTGCTCAATGTCTTTTTTGCAACTCAAATCCTTCTCCAGAGAAAGTCAAGTTGACAGACTGAGACATCAAATTTTTATTCTGAGCTGCACTCAGAGAAGGTACCTTGCTCCCCTCTCAATCTTCCTGCACACACACAATATATCATTTCTAGTGTTTTATATGAGGTTGTTTCTTACCCTATAGTTATTACTTAAAAGTTCTTTTGGCTGCCTTTTTAATTTCCTTGAGCTGTATGTATGGAGAACTGTTCTGATTGGTTTTTGTATGTTGATTTTTATGGAACTCTGCTCTGATTTGTTTTTGTATGTAGATTCTCGGTTATCAGGACAAACTGCTCTTTAACTTCTTTATTATCTGCCCATTTTCATTACATATGTTGATATCACAGTTTGTTCTTAAATAACTGTTACAAGCATTCATGGTGCTCAAATGTCTCATGGGCATTTCTGGACAACTTGTTTGGTACTTTTTTTGGATAATCCAGTTCCCGGATCTCAGTTCCTGCTTTTAAGAACCATTATCACAGTTTGGTCCTAAATACACGTTATAAGCATTCATGATGCTCACGTCTTAGGGCAATTTCTGGACAACTGGCTTGGTAGCTTTTTTAGATAATCCAGTTCTCAGTTCCTACTTTTGAGAACCATTATTATATTATTTATTTAACAGAAATAACTTCACCTTTTGCTACATTTTGGTTTCTCATTTTACATTTTTTCTTGGTTATATATACCTTTTATTATGGCAGTTGGATGACATTCTGTTCAATAGACATTTAAGTGTGATATGAAGAAAATAATGAGACATAAAGACACATCTGGGCTTGTTTTTTAGCAAAATAGAAGGTAGAGGAATCAACATTTTTATGTTCATAGATCTGCTGTTAAAGTTACAGCCAGCATGTTGTTATTGCACAATAAACTTGAGAACTTAAGACTCGAGCTTCCGTCAGCAGAATATTTTATAACCTTTTCAACTTTTAAACTTCCTTTCTGGTTCTCCGATTCATTAATCATTGGAAGTTGATGCACACATAAGCATACCGTATTTTATGAGAAATATTCAGGTTTGTAGTGTTTCGTTGAAATTTTCAGATACTATGATGTTTGTGTATCCTTACATGTGTCTATTCCTGTTGCCTGTGCACATGGATTGCTTGCAGGGCTGCTTTGAAACATTTGAAGATAGATCGGATCAAGAAATATGAGTACTGCTTACCTTGTGAGTTTTGAGGAAATTTCAGATAATTAGATTGCTGTATTCCACACAAACTTCTTTTTACTTAAACAGTGTTGTGAAAATAATGGAACAAAGTGCTCTCTAAGTTCTGACGAGTAGAAAAGTTTGTGGCCACAACACTTATTTTCTGAACAATGTTTGATTGCTTGCTAGATTAATCAGAGCAGAGGATAATACAGCTCATGTATTAGTGTTCTGTCATCTTTTATTGCTAATGTACAGGGAACTGTTCTATTCCTCTGAAATGCTTCCCTTTTTTGACAGATTTCTACAACCCCTTTAAGGAAGATGAGCTTGAGCAGAGCACCGAGGTTCAGATAATTTTCCCATCAGAACTAAAGCCGGTAAGTGAATAGCATGTAAGAGAAACAAATTGATGAAAACCAAAACCTTTGGGTGTTGATGGATTGCATGATTTGAGATTGGTTCAGAAATTACAGTCTATATGGTTAATTAAGCAAACTGCTGTGCTTAGTTTAGTTGTGATGATAAAGGTAGCACTGATATACGATTCAGTAAATTGACCTTCTATCATTAATAACTGCAGATTTTCTGTGAATTTGATTGGGAACTTGATGAACTTGAGGTAAGAGTTCTATTTCTGATGTTTTTGTCTTTGTTTAACCTGGATGGTTTTTCATGAAGTTTCTCTTTTCATGTCTTCTGTCTTTTGAATGTATCATAACCACTGTGACATTTGACATCATGGGAGAATTGGTTTGAACATGTGGTTATGATAGTTGTCTTATAAATCCACCATTGTGGAGCTGGATTCTCCTGCATATTTGAAGGAATGATGTAGAAATGGTGTTATGCTTATGAAAATATTCTTACCTCCTCATGTGATTATACTTGTCCTATCATTGCTCAACTTTGTCAAAAATCTTTCCTGAACCACCACCCTACCCACCGCAAAGAAAGTACAATTAATTTATATTAAGATTTACCTATCAATCTGCAGGAGTTCACTGATAAACTGATCCAGGAGGATGAATTATCTGAAGATCAAAAGGATGCCTTTAAGGTGAATTTTGTTAAATATATTTGAATATCTCATCATTTCATCTTTTTTTTGTTAATAATTGAACCTTGCATTTTTGCTTTCTTAGGAATTTGTTAAAGAGAAAGTTCGAGAAGCAAAGAAAGCTAACAGAGAGGTAACTTGTTTGGTTCTGTTTGGTTTGGGAGTATAAGTAGGCAGTCTTTGATGTGCTTTCTAACAAGTTTCCTTTGATGCAGGCAAGGGAAGCCAGGAGAAAGGCCCTGGAGGAAATGAGTGAGGAAAGTAGACGAGCATTTGAGAAGTTGAGGTTTTACAAGTTCTATCCCGTGCAAACACCTGATACACCTGACATATCAAATGTGAAGGTAAAGCGTTGTCCACAAGGACATGCAAAAACAGCTTTTGATTAATCAGAGTTTGTTTTTCTATTCTGATTGTAGTTCAATAGCTAGCAACCTTTGTGATTGCCTGTTCAGTTTCCAAGTAGTTGGAATACAAAGTTGTAGGACATTATTCAAGTCAAACATATTATCCCCTTGTCTATCTTTCTAATTAGCTTATTATGGATTTCATATTCCAAATATGAGCCTCTTTCAAATCCTGTGTGCCCGTTTCATTTTATGATCAGAGCATGCATATTGTCCTTGAATGAGGTATACAAGCCTGTCTTACCTCTATGAGTTTTGTATTGTTGTCTGGTATTGTCTCTGGTGTATGCAAAAACACACAAATAGTCAGGGTTCCATTATTTAAAGCAGTTCCATATTGAATATGCTTTCGGTGGGAAAATTCCGTGGACCAAGGTCTTTTGTCTTTTGAATGCTACAACTTTTAGGGAATGAGAAATTGTTTTTGCACGGGTTTCAAGTTTAGATTGTATGATTAAGGTTTCTTTTATACCCCCATCGTGTCCCACAGTTTTGTCAATCTACCATTCCAACTTCTCAAGGGAAAATCTTAAATTTTTCATTCATTCTCTCAATTTCCAAGTATTAATAGATTGTCCCAGGTCAACAAGGATAGTACATGCAGACCTTGCATTATCTCTTTCCAGAAAGTGGATTATCTGATTTCCTTGTGATTTTTGCAATTTTTCCTTGCAGGCATCCTTCATAAACAGGTATTATGGGAAGGCTCATGAGGTTCTATGAGTGGATACATCTAGGACAAGCGTGACAGTTTGAAGCCTGCTTTCGCTGCAAAGAATCAAATTTGAAGATTTTGTTCACCATGAAGACGGGCCCTCGTTATAGTCTTCACTTTATCAGTCTAGGCGTCTCAGGGCATGTAAACTTTTTAGTTTCAGATTTTTTTTGACAGTCAGCACATGGTACTCTAGCAGGCATTTGTAAGATAACACTGTTGAGGGCAATCTCATTTTCCAGTTATAGAGTTGCAGGTGGTGAAATTCACCTGTTGCTTGGATCTCTCGTTTCCCCCATACATTCCTCTCAAATATTTGTTCTGATACAATTAGTTTTATTACCAGAAGTTTAGTCGCAAAACAATATGATTTATAGTATTTCAACTTTCTGTAATAAATGACCGCAGTGCATTGGCTTTCGTTCTAAATTTGACCGGTGGTCTGAGGACTTGAGCAAAATGAAATCTTATTGGAGTGTTAAGGTGAACTTGTGAACTATTATTTTGGTTATTAGCAGGGTGGCCTTAAGATTTATACTTCTAGAGTTCAAGGGAAATGAACAGGATTTCATTTTGGAAATTTATTATTACAAACGATCAGCTATTATTTATTTTGATAATAAGATACATGAAAAAAACCCGAAGAGTGAATTATACTCTTGAATTCAAGGGAAACGAGCATTAATGGTTTGGAAAAGACGCTTGAATAAATTTTTTGTTCTTGAGGAGCGGTGCCGTGGGATTGAAACTTAAACACGAGACAGGACAAAAACCACCTATTACCCCTCCGTGCATAAAAATATTCACGAAACACTTTATACTGTCATGTCCTGTGGTGTCCCGTGTATTATATATATAAAAACCTAATAATTATCAGCGTCGACAGTTTAACCAAAATCTAATGCCTTGCAAGTTATATCTGCTTTCAACATGATCCCAATTCCCAGGTGTCAATTCCTCAAATACTTTCCCTTGCAATTTTATATAATTTTTACTTGAAAATATATTAAAATAATATTTTTTTATATTTTAAAAATTATTTTTAACATAACATATTAAAATAATAAAAAAACATAAAAATAATAATCTTAAACTAGAATAATTCAATTTTTTCAAGGAGCACAGCAAATACGAAACACTGCCTTCAGCTGCAAAATGATCCACGCACACAACAAGAAAAGGCTCCATTTCAACTACTTATCAAGATACAGGATAAAGTAATGTATCAGTTCACGAATATTCTGACATTAAAATGCTGCTACCATGATACAACATGACAATTCACTTAACATTACAAATGCAACTTCTGCTTTCTTTTTGTAAAGCATCCCTAGCTAATTTTGCAGTGACTCAAGCATACAAAATGAATAAATAAACCCAGCTGCCTACATAATTTATTTAGCCCAAGCACAATACTTTGGCAGCTTGGTGTGCAGTACAAGTAACGTACAAATATGCAGGAGCTTGACCGGTTGCGATGTGAATGGGAGCCTCAATCACCAATCACCTGTTTTGGGACACATCATGTTCGGTTTTAACAGACAAAAATGATTTGTCCATTCACCTGGGCCAGCAAATGGCAAAAGACCACAGCACAATGGTAGAAACAGGACGGAAGTAGCGTAGAAGAGTAATTTCCGGAGCCAATATGGAAATATTGTGTTGGGTTTTGTCCCTCGGGAGATTGCAACGACGGGGCCATGAAGTATACGGAACAAAGCTGGTGTACATACATTTGAGAAGAACTGCAGCGAGCATAAAGCTTCCCAATACAGAAGCCAGAGTGATCCACTCCCTCCCAGTGTATCTACACAAAGTTTGCCAGTAAAACCACAGACAGCTCCCAACAGTAGCAGAATGAAAGTTATTGGCATTGTCCGGTGTGAAGTTGAGGAACGTTGTACAAGCAAAAAAGCAACTGCGAGAATAATTAGGATTCCAAACGCCATTTGGCTCACAACTTGAACCTGACATACCAGTATCTGCAGCCAGGAATTAATGGATGAAAAAGGCCTGACGAACCACCCGAATTTGGACGCCTGAAACACAGCCAGAAACATAGAATTTTTCCTCAGCATCTGGTATGAAATTAACAAGAGAAAAGGAGTATATAGCAAAAAGAAATAAAAATAATTTGTTACCAAAGGTATGGCATGGCAATTGTCTAATCCATAGACCCAAGGTTGGTGCCAATCCCACCCCTTATTTGTTGTTCCCCATCAATAATTTCATTAAGTGACAAAACTAACCTCAATTTGATTCCTCAAAACCTCAAATAATTAAACCAATTAAATTCTTTTAGATGTACATACCAACGAAAAAATAGAACATAATTTCACATTAGCAATGCAATTTTCTATCTCACACACACACACACACACACAAATAAATGCACTTAAAATTCATGAAAAGTGTTGTAAAATGTATTTGTATTTCTAATTGTTTTTAATATACTATTTTTGTTTATGTTAAACATTGTTTAGATGACAAAACATTACTATTACCACTCAATGATATCATTAAGAGTATCTATATTATAGCAGATACAAAGTGTTCTACATTTTATTCATTATCATAAAAATATCATAATTTTTTTAAAAAATCTAACTTGTAAATTATAAAATATTTTTTACAATAATGATTTTGAACAGTGCTATTTATTTCAATGAAAACAAAAATACTATTAGCACATTCAATTTAGATTTTAAGACAGTATTCTTTTATAAATTTATATTAGATTTATAGTGTATAGAATTGATGGTGTTTTAATTATACATGAGAACATTCTAAATGAAGGTTAATGTGGTCACCTCATAATGTTAGGGAGTGGGAATAGTGTCAACCTAAACCCAATATCACAAAACTAGAAAGGGTTTAAAACAAAGACATGGTATTAGACATCGAAACAATGATAAAGAATTTTCTTTCTGCTAGATTAAAACTATTTTGGATCAAGATTGCTAAATCATGTTTAAACTTGAAAAGAAGAATCCAGTCACAATGTGCCCAACGAGAAAGGTTGTCCATCGTTTCTACTCAGACAAATTTCAGACATCAGGGGACAATTAGAGTATAAAGCCTGCCCAAGCCCTAACATTTACCACTACCTCAAGGATCAAAGTTAATATGCTGCTTATAATATAATAGTTTTAATTAAAAATACACTTTTAGTAGCCTCTCTCTAGTCTCTCTGTTATTTCTCAAGGAAGCACCTTTGCTAGTACCTAGTACTAGAAAGAAAGCATATAGAACCAGACCAGAATACCAACAAATATGATAATTACACACATGTCAAGAAACTAAATAAAATGACATTAGCAAGATAAGCAATAAGACATGGTCCTTGCCTTGTGTGAATGAGAGCAGGATGCAGTAGCTTCTTTGATCCTTCTGTATGAATAAACATATGTACTGTATGAAAGCGAGGCTGACATGATGAACAAACCAGCAACAAGACAGTCAATGCAATTTCTATGCAGCTCAGCATGCCTTGTGTCTTCTAATTGAGTCTTGAACTTGTCAGCTTTAAAGGATGCCTTTGACACGCCCATTACTAATTTTGATCTCTCCAGATAGTTTGATTCTGAGGTGAGATTCAACAATTCCTCATCCAACTTCAATCTTTTCATTGCAACACCAATCTCCAATGCCTTCAGGTCATTAGAACGGACTTGCTCCACAACAGATTTCTCAATGTTGTTATACATGTTAATTAAAGGGTATGAACTAGGAGCACGAGCCAGTTGGTTGGCTGGCCCGTGCAGGACAAGTTCTTGACCCAAGCAACCCACTGATATGTTCTCTTCTACCTGCTCAGGTTTATGGGTTTGACCCTCAGTTGAATTATTCGGCAAGTCTGTTTCTGAATCAGAGTCTTTCATACAGGCACTATTTGTGCTGCCATCTCTTTTATTGAGAGTCCTGTTTGAAGCAGAAATTTCTAGGTTCTCGTGAATTAAGGCATGCGGTCCCCAGTTGATAGACGATTCATTAATCAATCTAAGAGTACTCAATGTGCTCCCAAATGATTTCTGAAAATTCCTTGCGAAGAAATCAAATTTGTTACCAAAGACCTGTTGCAAATAGGGTGTAAAGAATGAAGTGCATTCATATAAGTCAGCATTTTGTGGCCTGTCTGATGTTGACAATTACATGAGGAAACTTGACTTGTAAAACCAGAGTCAATGGATGAGTGAGCAGTTAAGGTCTGGCTTACACTGGCTAAAGATTCTCTGACAGCTGAAGAGCAGATCTGCACAAAAGTAGACAAATTAAGATTGATTTAATTCCCAATATTCCAAACATCATTAACTAGAACAAACAGATTCAAACAGATATAATATCAAAGGGAAAGAGCCTATCAAAAAAACAAAAAAAAAACCCAAGTATGCTGTGGCAGATTTTTCTGTTGCAGTGAAAAATTTACTAGATGGGCAATTTCATTCATCTGATTGCATTGTTGCCTAAATATGAACTGTATAACAAGCAGTCCATTTGAGTTAAAAATCTAGTATGTTATTCAGTATGCAGATAAAAGATGTACAGCAGAAGGGATGTAAACCATAGTGATGACATCATAGATCTATTTCTGAGAGGTGAATATAAAGTTCATGTTAGGCTAAAAAAAAAAAAAAAAAACTTACCATTGAAAGATGATCAACAGACATCCTTTCACCTGCAGCATCTTTCCTCTCCAGAACCTAAAATTAGAAAGAAAAAAAAAAAACAGAAACAAATGAACAATATCAAATGACAAATACTAATGTGAATCCAAGAAAATCTTGACAAATGTGCAAATTATTTACATTTATTTCTAAGACTAGAGCATAAACTGGAGAATTTGCCAATGGAGTCTTAAGTGGTGATGCATCACTTATTTTGTAAATCTCCTCTGAACACTGTTTTGATAATATAAAATTATCAAAATTCAAAACTATTCAGATCTGGTAACATAACATACCTCAGAAAACATTTTTTTGAAAAACAAAATTGAATAAAGTATTAAAACAGTTAGGTATGAAATGGGAAATTTTAATTTCTCATGTCCAAAATGATTAGCACATATGATAAAAGATGCCTGAGACCTTGCTAATTGACAAAAACTCTCTAGTGTCACCATTCCTGTAAGAATGCGATTATGTATTTTTTATGAGACATTTTTCATAGGGCAAGCCATTTCATTTGAAAGTTCAGAAATCCCACAGGAGAGTGCTGAAAGGTACAAAGGGGATACTGAAAGAAACCATAGGGAGAAAAAACCTATATATATAAAACAATTAGAAATTGAAAATAAAACCTTAAAAAGGAAGAAAATAGAGTTCAAGTTTTTATTTTTAATGCTTTGTTTTTACAAAGATGGAAGACTGTAATAAAATTGGCAGTCAAGACCAGAAAGACTCGGCATTCAGGCGAGCCGCTCGGTATCTCAGGTTCAAACAAACAGCTGTGAAGATGTTTGAGGGTTAACTTTATAAACAACCACCAATCTGTTTGGTATACTTAAGAGAAGGCAGAGTCCAGTCCACCTTTTGATTCACCAAAGATAACATATTATAAGAATACAACTGATGCCATTAACGGACATCCCACAAGAACAAAAATTCTCATTGCATGAGTAAATATAAACTGTCAACCTAATATCAAAATTAATTTGACCACCAAATGATATTAGACTGCAAGCATAGTGTTGAATAAAAAAACTGGACACTGCTTTGGACACACTAATTATACATATATCGATGTATAAATCAAAGAAGGCCATAAGGTATAGACTTGAATGTATTAATGTAAACAAAATAGGAATCATGCAACAAACGATATGTGCGCATGCAAGTAAAAGCATGTAATGTGCATGCCAAATGATACACAGATAGCAATAAAACATCCACATTAAGCATCACATAACAGGCTTGTCTCTATCCCTACTGCTTTCCCAAAACACCAAAACAATAGATTCAAGGTAGATATCTATCTCAATGACGTTTACATATATAGCCACAATTGTACATCAAATGTATACATTTTCTATAGGGTTGCTTAAAAACCTTTTATTCCCAATCCACTGATCATTTTAATGCCAACTACCAGAGCTTAAATTCAAGTAAACCACTGAATTTCATGCATAATATAGTTGATCAAAAGCTAACATCCAAGTGCTTGTAGCTCATCTTTGAGTTCCATAGTAGCACATCTAAATCAATACATAAACTTAAGGACATTCAAAGAGCTAAACACTCCACAACATCAAAAATTCATCAACAATCTCCTTAACCTTACATAAGTATCTATCTCCATTCCAACAAATCAACAAATTTTATCTAGAAAAGCAATAACCAATAGCAAACAAATCCCAAAACCGATAAGACAGTTAAACAAACGCCAATCAATTTGAATAACATATAAGCAAATTGCCTTAAACAATTTCCCAATGCAAGCAGATACAAACCCTAATTGCCTTAAAAAAACTAGACAGACACAAAAAAAAAAAAAAAACAAACTTGAAGCTACATCAAAATTCCAAACTTTATGAGCCAAAATCCCTAATTTCAATCAACATCGTATAAAAAAAAACAGAAAATTGAAGAAACCTGAGCAACAACAGCAGCAAAAGACATTCCAAGAGGTAATGCAATAGCCTCCACACCATCATCCCCTATACCACCCCTGCGCCTAACAGGAGCAAAAACCACCTTAGGGCTTCTGCGTTTGTGCGACACGCGCGGACTTTTATTCACGGAAGCAGTAACAGAAGAAGAATAGGTTGGTTGTGATGGGGGCGGTTTTATGGCTGTGTCTTTAAAGACTCTTTTTTTCTTCCTCTTGTTGACTGGTTTTGGGTTACAATCATTCTCCACAGTTGGATTTGAATGATTAGTGGGGGTCGGTTCTTGGGTCGGGAGGGAAGGAGATGGAGCGGTGCGATCCATGGAGGAGTACAGAGTAGGAGGCCTCAAGGACCGATTTTTAAAATCTCATAAATAATTACAACAGATAAAAAGAGAGGGAGAGGAGCGTTTGGATTGGAACACGATGGAATCGGATCCACAAAGCTTGTGCATGGGGGTTTGACTGTGTTGTAACTTTTGGACCGTGTCTGTACTGTTTATTCATGACATAATTAAACCTAGTCCTGTACTTAATTTTCATTTTCTTTCTGAATCTCGTGCTCCTCCTAGATTTCTTTAACTTGATATTTTCCACATTCTATCCGTAATTCAAGATTGTGAAACAAAAATCAAACACTGGATAGGGACAGGATCTTGAAAAATCTTAAGCACGGGAACTTAAATGGAAAAAATACAAAGGTGTAAGTAGTAAAGATATGGTTAGGATACGTGTCGGAGGGCGTGTTCTTAACAAGAGAGGCATTCCAAATCCAAGAAATTCGGAAAAATATTCGCTTTTTTTGTTTTACTTATAAAGGTCATGCTTGGAGGGAATAAGTGGCTGTTGCGTGGTTGTGAGATCGTGCTGTCTGATAAACAACCATGGCAGATCCACTCGGGAACCCAATCACTGCCATGTTGGGCACCAAATAAGACAACAGCGCACGGTCACATTCGACCCTGTAAAACTACCTTGCGACTATAAAAATCCTTTTCGTTCTGTTAATTCACACTATTCTTTACTTGCTAACTATAATGGTGAAATTGCATCATTATAATTTTTGTTAACAATAAACCACAAGGGGTGGTGATTTTGCATCTTCTGATGAAAAATTATATTTATATTTATTTTTTTTATTTTTTATTTTAATATTTAGTTTATTGAGAATTAAACTCCATGATTTATTATAATCTACTTTTTATAATATTATCTCAGTCTTATGACTTAAATCACGAGTTTAGTGATTAACCCAATTAATGTTTTTATTTTTATTTTCTATGAAGTTATTATAACTTCATAATTTAAATCATAAGTTTGGTTAGTCAACTCAAATTGTTTTTTTAAACTGGTCCTTTTCAAAAAAAAAAATTTAATATTAGATTGCTTGAGAATTGAGTTTTATAATTTGTTTTGATTTATTTTATATAAAATTACCATAGTCTCATGATTTATATCATGAATTTGACAAATTAATCAGGGTTGACCTGAATCGATCAAATATATAGTCGTTTCAACATATATATATATAAGATGCTAACTTGAATTCTTGTGAGTCAGAGTATATTTTTACCAGTTGTCCGGGTTGTTTTTAGACCTATCAAGTTAATCAGGTCATATCAATTTTCATATTATTTTTTTTTTTTTACTGGAAAAATGCTAGCAATGCCTTGATATTTCTTTCATATATTTAGAAAAAATATAATCTAACATGCAACATGCAGTGCGAGCTAACAATTCAATAAACCACTAAAATGATTCAAAGTTACATACTTGGTTATATCTCAATTGCTAAAGAAATAAAGAATTCAACAAAAGAGTATCAAAATGCAAGACAAAAAGAAATTTCGTGACCAATCAAAAACTTGTTAGAAAAAAACTTATGCTTAGTCCACTTATTTTCTTTTTCCTCCCTTCACAAATCCTTTAATATCTGCAATTTTAATTTGATTCAAAATCTTATTTTCTTAATATTTCTGTTCCTGAACTTAAAAGAGAGGATATAAAGTTGTTTGAAAATGATAAATAAAATAAAAATTTACTAATTTCACTATATTTTAAAATATTAATAACTTCCATTCAACAAGAGTTTTATTAAAATGTTTTTCATTTTTATTTTGCATGAAAAAGTAAATTAAGAGTGAAAAAGAAATTGTTTTTCAATTTGATTTTGTATTTTTAGAGATTTTTTTTTGATAAATTACTTTTTTGATATTTTAAAATTATTTATTAGATGTTTTAAGGTAAAAATAATTTTTTTAAGCTAGAAAAAACCCATTTTTCTTTTTTTTTTTTGGCTACTACTACGTTGACTGATTACTATACAGTACCTTATTATTATTTTATTTATTTATTTTTAAATAAGTGTCGAGGCCTAGTTAAAAAAATCAAAAGAAACGAAAGCCCAAGCGTGTGGGCTTTTATATTACTGGATCAAGCGTGCTTGTCCACCCAGTCCCAGGCAGGTCCAGTAGTTCTCGTTGATCTCTCCAAGTGCCCTCGTGCATTGCTATGAACATATTCTCACCTCGTCGCCCGAAATCATTTAATTTAAATTTTTCCACGTTTAATTTGTGATATTCAATTTGAATTTGGCCCATAATTCATAGATGCTTCAGGATTCCCTGGAAACATTGAAAAAAAAAATATAAAAAAAAAATCACAGTTTGCTTCAAGAGGTAATCTTTTTTCCTCCTCAAGCGGAGTTTGAATAACGAAGGTTTTCAATTTTGTCACTAGTAAGAGTTATTTATGGCGGAAAATCACAAGAAAGCTGCGGGTCGCCTGTGTTACCTCTGTAACCAAAGAAGGGCTGCCCTCAAAAGACCTAAAACCCTAGAGCAGGTAAATTCATTTTTTTTAATTTTTTTAAAATTAACTAATTTTAGCCCTAACTTACAAGTACTGTTAGTTGAACTTGCTATTGTGTCTTTTGTGGTTGAATTAAAATAAAAAAAAGATATGCAGGGAGTGTTTCTACGAGGTATTTGAGGAAGAGATTCATCAGGTGATTGTGAAAAACCAGCTGTTTAAGCCCGGTGAGCGGATTGCTATTGGTGCCTCCGGTGGAAAAGGTTACATACAATAAAAAAAGGACTCTTTTTTGGTTATGTTGGTTGCTTGTTTATTCATTTTGTGATTTTGTTTTGTTTGTTTGTTTGTTGCAGATTCGACAGTGCTTGCTTATGTTTTATCCGAGTTGAATCGTCGACACAATTATGGGCTGGATCTCTTCCTTTTGTCTGTTGATGAAGGCATTACTGGATACAGGGATGACTCGCTTGAGACGGTTAAAAGAAATGAAATTCAGGTAGCTAAGCTTTAGCCTTTGCTGTTTGATTTGAATTGGAATGTGCGAGTGATTCGATTTTTGCAAGGGCATGCTAATTTTGAATCCAAATGTAATGGTTGTTGTTATTTTTCTTAGTATGGGCTGCCGTTAAAGATTGTTTCCTACAAGGATCTGTATGGATGGACGATGGATGAGATAGTGAAGATGATTGGTTTAAAGAACAATTGTACATTTTGTGGTGTTTTTCGTAGGCAGGTATTTATATCGCTCCTTGTTTCCCTAACGCTCCCGATGCTTTCTGTTTTTGCTCTGTATCTAGAAGATATGTCATTAGGCCCCATAAATAGATGTTTGCAAATGATTATCTGGTGCCTGAATGACATGTTTTAGGGCATCCCTCCTGAAAAAGAAAAACAAGAATTAATAATTGAGTATAGCAAAAGGTAACACTAAAGCAACATTGACAATAATAGATGGACAATTACTTAAATTCATAATAATGATGTTGAAAACACCCTGCTTTTATTCCAAGTTCAGAGTTCAAGTCACTGATAGGGTTGTTAGTCAAGGCAAGTAATTAATGCTTCATACAGCCTGATTTATGTCATTCTTAAACTGCTTTATTCACGCATCTCTTATTTTACTTCAGTCAATTGAGAAATAGAATGCTTTATTTCATACTTAAAAAAGAATTCCCTATAAAGTTTTTTGAACTGAAACTTATGCCTCAAATGGTATTTGAAACTACGCTAGATATTAGATCTTAGCGAAAAGTTTTAGCATGCAGTTTGATATTGATATTTTCATGTGAAGAATAAGATTTATGTATTTGATGGGGTTGGTTTATTTCTGTCTTTAAGGCCCTTGATCGTGGTGCTGCATTGTTGAAAGTAGACAAGCTGGTTACTGGACACAATGCAGATGATATTGCCGAAACTGTACTCTTGAATATATTGCGAGGGGATATTGCTAGGTAATGCATTCTGGTTGGAGGTTCTTGTTTCTTCTTATCTTCCTTTGATTGTTTGGTTACTTGAGTGGATTTAACTTTCCTAGCAGATTGAGTAGATGCACTTCAATAACCACTGGGGAGGATGGACCAATTCCAAGATGCAAGCCATTTAAGTACACCTATGAGAAGGAGATTGTTATATATCCTCATGGTTATGGTGTTAAGTTCCCATGGAGATTCTTTACTGCTTATTATATTTCATTGCTATCTGTTTCTTAGTGGTGATTGTTGAGAACCTTAACAAGATGCTCACGTATGCTTATTTCAAGAGGCTGGACTACTTCTCCACTGAATGTACTACCCTTCCCCCCTTTTTCCTTTGTTATAATTTGCTTTTGTTTTGTCACTTTATTTTTCCTATGATTTTTCCTTCATGTCTTCTGCGGGATGTTGGGACGTGGTGTCTGAAGTTTGTGTCTATCAATTGGATTTTGTATAAGGTGTTGAGCTTGTCTGCCTCTATTTACAGAGTATTTTGTTGCAGGCATATATTCACCTAATGCATATCGTGGTTTTGCTCGTGAGTTCATCAAAGATTTGGAGAGGATGAGGTAACTATTCTGTTTATTCTTCTCTGTCAGTATCATTGAAACAGGATTCTATTTCCTATTTTTGTGAAATTTCTTTTTCTTCCTCTTCATCATCATTTTTTTTTTTTTTTTTTTTTTTTGTGTTGGGGGGTGGGGGGATGTTAGAAGTATAAATATGCCAATGGATTAATGATCCTCTTGTTGCATTTGCTACTACTACATGCAAGTAGAAACGGTATGCTCCAAAAATTTGGTGATTTTCCTCTTATCTCTCTCTTTGTGTTACCCTATTAATTATTATTGGTTGATTAATGATCTTCTTGTTGCATTTGCTACTACATGCAAGTAGGAAACTGTATGCCCCAAAAATTTGGTGATGTTCTTCTTATATCTCTCTTTGTGTTACCCTATTAATTATTGGTTGATTACTGATGCAGACCAAGGGCAATACTTGACATTATCAAATCAGGGGAAGATTTTAGAATTTCCACTTCTACAAAAATGCCAGAGCAGGGGACATGTGAAAGATGTGGTTACATTTCAAGCCAGGTGAGTGTTGCTTTTGCTTTTAAGCAAGATAAGCATGGAGTTCAGATTGGATTAATATCTGGCATGAGTTTGGTGGAACAACTCATCTGATAGACTGAATGGTGTAGATGTGATGCATTTCATGCAGGGTAGTCCCGGTTTAAAATTTTCAGAAACTATCCTGAAAAGCTATAAAACCCTTAGATTGAAACTAATGAATTATCCACCATGAAATTAAAACTTACTCGGTTACTAGTAAATTGATAAACCAATCATTCAAAGTTTGCAATTGTTTTCTAGCATATGATTAAAACCAGTACTATTAACCTGATATAGCAGGTTTATCTGACACATAGCAATTATATATCAATCAGGTAGTGATCTCAAAGTTATTATTTCAGGACCATAGAAAAAAACCTTTCATCTAATATATATAAAATCCTTTTCTGCTAGTGCCTAGAATGTTTAGCTGTGCTTCTAAACTGCTTACAAATATTTTGTTTCATGGTGATGCTCCATGCACAGAAATGGTGTAAAGCCTGTGTTCTGCTTGAAGGACTGAATAAGGGTTTGCCTAAGCTGGGAATTGGACGAAGTCGAGGCCTAGATAACAACCATATGAAGGATGTGAAACAAAGTAATGGAACAAAGAATAGTGAGGGCAAACAATGTGGAAGTTTGGACTTCTGATGTAGTTGTTTCATTTGAGTTTAGGGGATTTCTTGCAATTGATTCACGGTGTCAACAGAAAGTCACTGAATAGTATACTTGGAAGGTAATTTCTTGAAGAGAAATGCATATTTTAGATGCCAGGGACCACTATGGTTGCTGGAATTGATTTGATATTTGAGGTTATTCAGGAGAGATAACGTTTGCATTTGAAGGCACATCACTTGACTGCTAATACAACAAAAGAATGAAGAAGTGAATGGTGGAATATATGTTGGCACATGGGGGCTGAATAAAAAGTGCACGAGCATAATTTCTTCGCATTTGGTTTGTTGAGTTAATTATAACAAACAGTGTGTGTGTGTGTGTTGGGGGGGGGGGGGGATTTGGGAGGAGTCTTTCATTTAACAGATGGAACACAATGCTGTAGTGGAATCCATTTCTTCATTTCACTGATCTTGCTTCTTGTTAATGTTATTCGTTCCTAGGAACTAGCCTGGGAAAACTGTCATTGCTTTGTATTAGAATTGGAATAGCAAGGATTGCTTATTACATGAACGTGCTACTTTTGTCAATTCCCAGCGTCTGTTTTACTATTTAGTTTTGGCAATGATAGAATATTCCACTTTTCATTTTCTATCATCACCTTTTGTGTTCTTGTTAAAATTAAATGCCTAATCGGTAATTCATTGCTTTGCTTTAAAAAAAGGCTGTACTTTTACTTAAGAAAACAATGGATGCCCAATAAACTCTTTATTTGTGGGTGATGATATACCATTCCACCAATTCACAACGGCAAATTCAATAGTTTATATTTTGCTGTTGTAAATTGATGGAGTACCATTATCAAGCCCCTCGTTTCTTTTTTCAACAGTTTTGTGTCTTGCTTTGAAAGCAAAGCACAATTGCACCCCGTTGTTATTTTTTGTTGGCCGAAAGTGTAAAAGATCCAATGCCCATCTTATCCTGTTGATAAGCTTTTACAAGGATGTCTCTTCTTTAGTTACGAGGGCTTCCCTTTTGGGAGGTGTTCTGATTTAATGACGAAACGTGCATCTCAGTGTAGGTTGTCAGGAAAATCTCACTGGTTTGCTAATGCTATCAGAGTTAACACAATTGCCTCCTGACCACGTGGCTTTCTCTCGTCCCCAAAGTGAAATCACTAGAGCTGGAAGGCACCCTCTGAGAAATCCGTGAAAGAGAGAGAAAAACACAGAAATAGACAGCTTCATGCTGGTCCTCCAGTGTCTGGTTAATGCAATCACACCTTGTGGTCTAAATTAAGAGCATTTCTTGTATTTTATGGTGTTTATATGGTGGAATTCATGTGATCATGAATCAGCAGCATTATAGGAGTGTTTTAAAAGCTGCTTTTCAGCCTCTTTTAGTGATGCCCTCATTAAATAAAAAAGAACTGGAGAAACGAACTACTGCGGATGAAATAATTTTTTTGAAGAGAATTATCGATTGCTCCCAGCCTCAGTTTGGGGTTTATCAATCCACCCTGGCGCGAATCTGGCCTCACAAGAGTCCACAACCCCATGTTTCGAGGTGGCAGTTTCGAGGTGGCAATATAGCCCTCAACTTTCTGTGGTGATCAAATTGATTCCTAAAATTCACAGTAAAAATTAATTCATGTGTTTTTCTCTCGAGTTAAAAAAGCTACTGTCTACTACACTACTGGGTGGCTCTGGAACTGGAAGCACTCCCGAGGAGGCAAGAGACGCTGTTTTTGAGAGCATACGCGTGGCCATGAGAAGACCATCCATTATAACAGGATTTTGACATTTGATTAATTAATTATTGTTTTGACATCTAGAATCCCGTTTCCAATTCATTTTGTGCTTGCTTGAGGTCTCATTGGATCATTGACTCTCCCTCGGATTTATTTTGGAATATTTAGGATGGTGCTATTGTTATCCTTTGACGAGATGTAGTTGGACTCAAGCATTTGGAGATAGGGGCTCAATTCCCACCTATGTAACGGCACCTTCGGCTTTTGCTTCGTATTTCTGTGGTGCACTACTTCTCTTTGAGGTTGACTTGCTGGCTCAGCTGGTTTGGAATTGATATTGACATTTTTTACTTTATCAGTCTCCTTTGCAAGCACCATGCACCGCTTTACTTGACTCTGCAAAATCCTTACACCTTGATTTTCAGCTTCATTCTTGGGCTGATGTCTGTGTTGGAATACTGAGAAGATAAACTAATTCAGTTCTAAAATCACAAGCTCTGTGTAGGAATGACAGCACTGCAGAGTTCACAGTGCCCACCACCTCTTGCTTGTGTAATTGCTTGAGTTTAGAAATAATTAATCTATACTAAGAGGTCATATTCTCCAGGTCGATTTTTTCTTCTGTATAGTATGCATAGCCGAACATCTTTGATGAGTTTTTAGAGGCAGTCATATATATGGGTAACGATTGTTTCTGTGAATGAATCCGTAATATATATCAATTATTCATCAATAAAAAGAAAGTTACCACTTACCACAAGAATAATATTTTCCTTTACGTTCACAGTTGTAGATTGTAGTGATTGAACTGTATATATATTAAATGAACAGGCATAAGAGATTTCATGGAGATTATTCTAAGCTCTACGATGTTCATACTTTCAGAGGACAATCTGCAATAACTTCATATATGTGGACACGTAGATGTAGATAGTTTATTGATCTAACAAAGTAAGAGATATATAAGCTTATATAAATTTATAAGATCAGTATATCTCTACCACCCAACCCCATGATAAAGCTGAGCTGCCCTAGCTCTATCGCAATTCCTGTCTCCGTTTTCGCCTATCCTATTCATGTTGAAATCACCAGCCATAAAATTCTCTTGATAGCCAAGGAGCCTTGTGTTTTCTCCATGGCTCTTGGCTGTAACTTCTGTGCCAAGTGAGTAGAGTCCATTGTTAAAACTTTGAAGATCCATCTCAGTTGACAGATCAGTAAGAGAACCATTGCCTTTGTTAGTTTCATGAGTACCGACAGTGCCATGGTTGGTGGGGGACAACTGGTCTTCTTGTCTAGCCATGGAATTTTTCTCTCCCTCGGTCTCTCTATACTTGTTGAGATAAACCTTCAAGGACCCAACATAATTTTCAAACCCTAGTGTGGTCATAGCCCACAAAAGATCATCACCGTTTATAGTCTTCCTCTTCTCTCGTAGACACTTGTCGGATGCTTCGCCAGTGATGAAACTTATGAACTCAGAGACACACTCTTGGACAGTTTCCTTGGCCTCTTTGGATATTTTTGCATTTGCTGGGAGGGATTTTTTCATGATCCGGCTTACGTTGGCGATGGGGAGGAATCGGTCTTGCTCTAACTTGCAAGAGCTGTCTGAGATGTTCTCAGACGAGGGGCTTCCAATTGGGCTGCTTTGGGTCCCTTTCCTAGTCATTTTAGGCAACCAAATATGCAGGAGAAGAGAAGACGCCAAGTGTTTTAAAAAAAAGGGTAGGTAGGAGAGGGAGGGTTGTGTGAGGACACAAGTGTTTTGCTCTTCAAGTTTTTGTTGTGGGATCCAATAAGGGGGTTCGGGCTTTTAAGCGAGAAGCAGCGGAGTAAATTAAGAAGCCAAAAATGTAAAGAGCGGAAAGGTGGTCTTGATGCGGACAGCAAAGGGAAGAGACAAGCACTTGAGGGATCGGTGGAACCATCACAAAGAATGGTTTGTGAAGCATGGAATCTAGGTTAAAAGTAAGAACTGTTAATTTGTGGGACTCGCAAAAGATCAATGAAGGAGCTATCAGGTGGTGCATGATTCTCTCGTACACGGAGTTTCATTGGTGGTCGAGTACAAGTGGCGGGTATGAAAAACAATGGCAAGTAAACTACTTTTGCCTCTATATTCTTTGACACACAACCTTTGCTGGTTTGTTTTGTCAAAACTCAATTAGTAATGCTTTTGGACCACAAACAAACATTTTTATTTTTCAACCCAAATCATTAGAAAAAGTGCATGCAAACATGGTAAAGTTCTCAAGGAAAATGTGAACTCGACATCAAGTCACTTTCACCTGTTCCTTTTCTTAAGGTGGGTAATAATATGCAATAACTTGGTTAACTCCTTGAAACACAGGCAGAGCTTGATGTCAGATGATGCGCAGAACAGTTTTTTATTACAAAAAAATCGATTCTGAAATGTTTTGAGAAGAAAGAAAGACAGAAAGACATTACTGTCTGTCGAGTACTGTCATTAACTGTATAGAACAATGTTAAGTGGCGGATTCAATGACTAGTATAGATCGATAAAAGTTAACATCCAATCCCTCACAGTTTCTTGATAAACCTGATCAGATAACTGTTATTTAATTAGGTCCCCCTAGCTATAAAACAATAATGGTGGAATAAATCCTAGCTACATGTATATGGATGGGACATCCATGGAAGCAAGCAAACCCCCCAACATTGCTGTCTCAATGCAGATATATATTCGTATATGAAAGCTCCATGATCTTTTTTTTTCTGATTTTGGATCAGGGTTCTTGATAATAATATTAGCCTTTAATTCATATCATTGGACATGGTATCTTTGCACGGCTTAAGTAAAAGGAGGTCTTTTTGTAGGGGTGGCTCTGGCACATATGCTTGACGATCACTTTGCTTTTCTTTTGTTCCCTTTATGTTTCTCAAGATTCTCTTGCATCACATCCATGATATGCTTCAAAATATCAACAGCTATTCTCCCAAGGCAACCACTGATTTTTCCTCAATATTGTTCTTTCTTAAGTTCTAAGTATACATAATCAACACACACACACATCGGAAGCCACCATTTCTTCCTCTTGTCATTTCCTAGATCGGCAAATTATACTTCTTCTTCTTCTTCTTCTTTGTTTTTAAAGAAAAAACCTCCAAGTGGTCTATGAAAACTGCCAAGCTATTAAGAAAAAAAAAGAAATTCACTTCAAAACTTCCTCTTCGATGTATTTTTTTATATAAATTTTTAATTTTTTGTGTAATTAAACCTTAAATATTATTTGTTTTCTTCTCGGAGTATATCTCTTACTTAAACATATGTAGTATTCGTTCTTTGAAACTTCAATTAATTGAACCTTGAACTATGTATATACATGCTTGGTGGGAGGATGTGAGGAAATTATTCATGGAACCTTGAGCTATCTTCTTTCAGAATTATTTCGTCGCATTCAAGCTTGTTATGCAATTTGCCAACTTTGACTAAGCCTGTTCGATTTAGCACTGACCATGCCTCGTAAAGTATATCAGTTGAGCGGGAGGTCCCAGCCCAGCGGCTGGGGAGACAGAAATCTTTTCAGTTGCCTGGGTTCGACTTCCAAGCTCACCCATGTACTTGAGAATTCTGCTGATGAGGGAGACGTTTGTTCCCTTCCTATATCGCACGGGTTGGAACCCCTTTGTATATCTTTCTGCCATCCCCGCGATGACTTACCTGCTTTCTGGGCTTGCAGGGTGCTCAGTTAGGCCTTGGGGATTAGTCGTGGTGCGCGCAAGCTGGCCCGGACACCCCAGGTTAATCAAAAAAAAAAAAAAGAAGTATATCAGTCAAACCTTTGAAATTTCATATATATATATATATATATATATATATATATATTAAATTCATGAATAAATTTAGAAAAAAATAAATAGTTTATAACACCCTGTCAGGATCATCACAAGTGGGTTCTTTGGCACCTACCTTTACCTGTTTATTCCACCATTACATGCATCATGGTGTAGGCTGTCTTTAACTTGCTGTCTCCTCAATAAATTAAGAACTAGAGTCCCCAGTTCAACATACAGCTTGCAATTATTTACGGACCTGCATCATATTATCTAAATCACAACCATGTTTTTTTAAAAAACCCTAATTGATTAAAAGATGAGCTAGGGTTTGACACAAGTTTTCAGCTTTTCCAGAATCAACATGCTTAATAATTAACACATAAAATATGTTGTTGGAAAAGCTGAAAACTGTCAGGATATTGGTGGACGGAGGCATCCAAACAAAAGATATATACTGATCGCCTAAGACAATCTTAGAATCTCATCAAGGCAGGCTTTAATTTGGTGATGATATGATCGATCATAGGATTAAACTCTCACTCTTTTATATTGCATTTAATGATGTTTCGATGTAAATTGTGATCATATATGCTGAACATACACTGTTTTGACCATTCTGAATGTATCATTATCTGCTAAAAGATGCACGAAAGAATTACGATCGTTGAATCCACACTTTCTAAAGAACAGAAAGATGAACAGAAAGGCAGAAATCCCTACTAATATATGCGAGCCACTCTTGATTCTTCCTACAATTGACCATTAATGAGAGGGGTTCTGATATAGCCGGCTGTACAGAGGTTGGAGGTTGTGATCAGTTATACGAGAATATGCTCCAAACAAATGTTGTTGATGACTTAATAGATGTTTTTAAGATATGTCTAAATTCAATATAAATTTTATTTGTGTTATATTAAGATAATAACTTAAAATAAAAATAATAAGATATTTAAAAATTGAATTAGACTCAAACTTATATAAAAAATTTTAGCGATTGTTTTTTAATTAGAAGCAATTACATTTTTTATTATATTGTTATATCTCTTGATATTTGATTATTGAATTACATTTAAAATTTTATAAAAGATTTTACAGATTATTTTTTAATTAGAAGTAATTGCATCGCTCATTAGACTATTATGTCTCTTGAAATTAAGTCTATAAATTTTTGATTGGGCTGATTTTGTTATTTTTTTAGTTATTTTTAGAATTATTTTTTTTAAAAAAATTTGTGTTAAATTTGTTTATATGTTATGATTTTTGTTTTATTTCCTAGTTTATGTAAGTTTTTATATAGCATATAAAAAATATTTAAACCTCTTTAAAAAAACATCTTTAATCATAATATTAATGTATTTTTCATTCCGTTAAAAATCAATTTCTTGATATTTCGCTTCAGATCCTCAACTTTGTTTGGTAGCTTTTGTAAGAAGGGAAAATGTTAAAGGATTACATTTAACATTTTAACCTTTAAAAAAAGGGGTGTAAACCTCGGTAAACACAAACATGTACCATTAAATACAATTTTTTAACCTAAGAAAAAAAATATTATTTTCATCTTTTTAAAAAATAATTAGCATTTAAACCATGCCAACATGAACAGCCAAATCGAAAACCCTGTAAGCTGGGCAGGCCCGCTTTTGAAAATGAGCCGAAAATGCATTTAACCGACCCGGCTAAACATACACAAAACTAGTTCGGACCACCCACAACCAATGAATCCAAGTTGGCATGAGAGGATCATTTCCAGCCATGTCTCTTAAGTCGAAAAAAAAAAAAAAAAAACTAGTCAATTGATTCGTGATTTGCCTTGAGCTGGGGCTAAAATTTGTTTTAATATAAAAAAATAAATTTGCAATCATTTCCATCATGTCTCTGACATAAAAAAAAGAAGTTATAGATTGAAAAGTTAATTAATGCGTGTTTTCGTATAGCAATATATATTGTAATGTATCTATGGGTCTAATAAATGTACGAAGTATTATTTTCTTGAGAATAATACAAGCTCGATGACGAGGTTGGGGGCATTGCTGGGCTTGTGTTCAAGCCAATGGTCTGCAACCTTTGAACAATGCCTGCAAACCCTATCTGTAACCTAGCGACTTGCAACTGGCTGCTTTCAACTCTTTAAGATACAGTCTAATCTCTGCTCGATCAAGCTATTTCTCGTGATTTTTACATAAAGAAATTTATACATTAGAGATTTCTTATGATATACTGCGGTTATCTGAAAATAGATTCTTAGAATAATCACGGGACAAATCTCTTTTTAATTCTGTTATAATTGTATAAATTCAGTAAGTAATATTTGATAAAAAGTTTCATCAAACTTGCTATATGTTCGCCACATTTCTTCACCCACTCAACCTAATTTGCCTCTTACTTCTGTTCTAGCCTCTTCTCTTCGCTAGCCTACCTGAGCTTACCTGCATAGATCTTCTGTTTGATTTCTTATATGTCATTCAATCTGGGCTCTTTACAGTAACTGTTGCACCTTGGTGTGTTTTAGATATGGTAGCGTTGCGATTGAAAGTATTTTTTATTTAAAAATTTATAAAAATAATTTTTTTAAAAAAATTATTTTTAATATCAGCATATCAAAATGATATGAAAATATATATTTAAAAAATAATTTTAGTAAAAAATAAAATAAAATTAAGGGAATATAATTTGCACCACGTTTCCAAACAAACTTTTATTTTAGAACATTATGCTATGATGATTGTTATTTAGAAATAAAGTGATAACTTGTCTCCCAACCATCATGTTTTGTATAGTTAGATTATGTCCTGTAAAATGGTGTTCATTCACCATTGCCCACTTAATTTACATCCTCATTAATGTAAAAGTAAAACCCTTGATTTTTGAAGGAGTTCATCGAATTTAATATTATGAATTTTTTAAAATAAAAATGATCCTGATTGATTTGGCTATGTTTATCATCCTAATAGTCATTAGGAGGCATACATGCACCAACATTTCTTCTACCACTCATAACTTGTGATAGAGTTCTCTAAATTATTATTTGACCATTGTTATTGCTATGAGTTTCTTTAAATTGAATTTCCCCCAACTAATCTAACTATGTTTATTTTTCTAGCGGCCATGAAAAAGCATGCAAACATCATCATCACCGTCTTATGTTTTTTTTACCACTCACAACTTGTGATTGATTTTTTCATCATGTTGTTATTTTAAAACATTTTTTTAAATTAAATTGCTTCTCATTTGATCTAAATATCCATGTTAATCTTTCCATTCATCATCCAAAAACATGCATGCATTATCTTCATTGAACTCCCCTAAAAAAATAAGTTAGGCAATCAATTGTTCATTCTATTGCGCATCCATAAATAATTATACCGTTAATTCACACAACGTATTTTTTTTCGATCACTTAGTTTTCTTTTCTTTTCATTTTTAACCTTCCACAATAATTTTATTCGAGATTGGCCTTGATAGTTTGTTTTAATAGGTTCGATGTGAGGTTCTTATAGAGTTGGTAAAGCATCCTGTCATTGTGTTGGCACTTGATTTTGTGTAAAATTATTTGGATTTTTTTTAAAATAAAAATAAAAGGACTATAATTGAAAATATGGAAAAAATGTAGCCCTCTTTGTCCATGATGGGAAGAATAGAAGAAATCAGGCGTGCGAACTAATGAGAGGGGAGAGATAAAATAAAGAAAAGAAAAGAAAAGAAAAATGAGTTGCCAAAACATACCGGAGCTACATCGCTACTATGTTCTACAATAAAAAGAAGCCCTTGCATAGAGAATTTGAATGGCTTTAAGGAAGGCCATCATCGAATCTCAGAGAAAACCACATGCATCTCTCCAATACAACAACATTCCTCACACGCTAATGTATATGTTACAATGCTAGACATTTTTTCCCCTCTTTGTTTAATTCAATCATTGACTCTCAAAAACCTTTTAAATCCAATCTAGAATTCCATCTCGTATTAGTCCAATAAAGGCTCAATTAGGACGAGAAGAAGGCAAAGTAAAAGAAAGAGAAAAATGACTCAATTAGATTAGTTAACCAATTACATCCCTAATGAGATTAAATTAGATGTGGAATTATCGTTAAAGTACCAAACTACAAGTTAAAGGACTAAAAAGTAAAATATAGAGCTATAAATTCACAACAATTTTTATTTTGGCACGAAAGCTTGTTTTATTTATTTTTTAGTTTTTATGTTATAAAGAGGAGAGATAAACTTACCAAAAAAATAGGTAGAAAAATAGAGTTGTCTATTTAGCCACTTTTTTGCTACGAAACTCATTACTATCAGTTTCAATGAGTTCTATTTGATAAAAAAAATTTGATTGTGGTAGTTTTTGCCTTCAAACATCCCTATAAAAAGAGATCATTAGACTCTATTTAGATATATTTTATTTGGTTGATTTTTTGTTTTTTTGGGTGATTTTGGGGTTGTTAGGTGATTTGAGAAGGTTTTTATGGTGTTTAAAAGGTATTCTCGGGTTAAAATAAGTTGGAAAATGGATTTGTAATTCGAAAACCTCCTCCCCTGGTATTTTAGTGGTGTTCAGAATCTTAGCTCAAAAAATGAAGTATTGTCTAATACTTATTATTTTTTTTTTTAAAAAAAAGTGGATAATTTGTCATCTCACCTTTAAACAAGAAAAAAAATATCTAGCCCAACTAAGCAAGCCTGCCTTAGACTCACGTGCTTGATCACTCAGGCTTATGAGTTTTTATCTGATCTTGAAATGATTTTTTTAGTATATAATAAAATAAAATAAAAGATTGATAGAATAAAATGAAATTCATAAAACATGTAAGTGTTTGATAAATTAATTTATATTAACTTGTGCTATTTTTTTTAGACTTGATAAATTAATAAAATTATGTAAGAATAACTTTTACATAAATCCAAACAAACAAAGTGTGGGGACATTAACTTTCATTCAATTTTATATCATATGGCCGAGATATCATGTTCTTACATTCAATTTTTTTCATCCAACCCCGCAAGGTATGATGAGAAGAAAGCTAGTAGTATCATTAAGTGGTAATAATTGATTGTTTCGATCAAGAGTGTCATGAAAGTTTGTTTGACTGAATCCGAGGTGGCACCATGTACCCCACCTTGCTTTTCCTTTGACTCTCAAGCGTAGTTCGCTTCAGAGTAAATTATAGGCTGGTCCCTCTATTTCTTATGATTTTGTAAGATGGCTTGTTTTGTCATAAAAACTATATACTAGTCCCTCAGAGTGAACTAGAGTTTACTGTCTTCTTCTTAAAATCTCCGAGCTACCCTTTTCTAAATGTAAATGACTTGTTTGTAGTGGGTGGGATTGGAAAATTGATAAAAATGAAGGACATTTTAAGAAAAAAAAAAGTGAAATAAAATCAAGTCACAAACACATATAAGATTAGAGAGATTCAATATTGGATCCCTTACAATAAAGTAATTAACGAAAAAAACATAGGAATTAAATAATACTTTACTCTTTTACCTTTTGCACTTCCTCCTTGCCATTTGCATGCTTTGACTGGGACCCAAGTTGTCGCTGCACCACTGCACGCCACCTTCTCTCTCCCTCTCCGTAAAAAGCTTGACAAAAAAAAAAAAAAAAACCCAATACAAACCCATTTTCTCTGGCCAAAAAGTACAGTAAAGTTGAAGCATTTATTTGGAAAGAAGATTTTCAAGGATCTTCTTTCATCACATTAACGAAAGAAAAACCTCTCTACTTAATCTAAACCACTTTTTTGACATGAAGGCTACTAGACTTACTTTTGAAAACTACCCTTTTGTTAGTCTTCGTTAATGATGGTCTTTTGGGTGGGTAGTGGAGGGTTATGAGTGTGAAATTTTACTTCTTTATGTGTTTTTAAAATGAGGTGCTAAGGTTTGGGCTTTGGGTTTGTGTCAGTGTTCATTTTGTCAATTTTAATGGAGAGAGAAACTGGGGTTTCTGTGATCACTCTGTGGATGATCCTGGTGGTATTCATACTCCCTTTTTCAAGGATCTCTGCCAATATGGAAGGTTCTTGCTGGTTTCTTATTTTCTTGAATATTTTATTTGTTACTTATCAATAGATTGTTGTGGCCCCTTGTCAGTCTGTGGAATTATGGATTTTGTTTGTTAAGTTGCTGTGTTATTGAATGCTGGCTGTATAGAGTTATTTTGAACAGTTATGGATGGAATTAATGCTTTATTGTTGTGTTTATGGAGCTGGATTGGTCTGGTGAGTTATTTTTAAGGTGTTTTATTGATAGGATGTGCAATTAAGAAACTTTCTTGTATTAGATAATGACAGGCTCTATATAATAAATTTGACTCTCAGAACCTGTTATGGTAGTGTCTTATTAAATTAAGGTGTCATTTTCCTATCAGATCAAAGAGAGTGTTAATTACTGTCATTTTTTTATGTTAAGTTATTGCACGAGAAGGATTTGGTAGCTCATTTTCTTTTTGTGGGCTGAATGTTTTAAAATTTCAATTAGTTCTTGCCTGAGTTCAATTTTTGTTTGCTTCAAAGTGCTATGTTAGGTTCTTTTGCTTTGACTTAGATAAGAAAGAGGGGTTTCAATGCAGTGGGAGATGGGCTTATAGCATATGGAGATTTGATTGAGACATTAAGATTAGACAACACAAACACAAGAATTGGCTTGTAATTCATATCTTGAAAGCAATCCTATTCTCATGTCATCAAGTTTGGGAAGAACAAACTTGTAGGACAGAGTCAGGTGTAATGGGTCATTTAATTCTTGTTAGAGAATATCAGAGATGGTAAAATCTAGTGCTGATGCGAAGTTGAGTAACTTTACCTCCAAGCTTTAGAAATCTGCTTTATCTTCTTGTTGCCTTTTTCTTCCTATGATTGACCTTCATGTCTCAATATTGCGGTTGAAGCAGGTGATGCGTTGCGTAATCTACGGGTAAATTTACAAGATCCGAACAATGTCCTGCAGAGCTGGGATCCTACCCTTGTTAACCCCTGTACATGGTTTCATGTTACATGCAACAATGACAATAGTGTTATTAGAGTGTAAGCAACCTTATTTAATCAATCACTTTGTTAAGTAAACCATGCTTGTTTTATGATCTTCTATATGCTAAAAGCACCATTTCTTGTCTCCTACAGTGACCTTGGCAATGCAGCCTTATCTGGTCAATTGGTCCCACAGGTTGGCCAGCTTAAGAATTTACAGTACCTGTAAGTCATCATGAAGAATGTTTATTAGAAGCGCTCTATTTTCATGTATTTTTTTTGTGGCTAACCGCTACTCTTTATGCTTCTATTAACACTGAACTGCATTTTTTTTGTGCATTCTTGATTGACAATTTTTATGTTCAGTGTTCGCTACCTCTCTAATAATCTTTCTCTCATGAAAAGGATTCTTTTACGTGAATTGTGGGCACGCATTTATTGGTGATGCCTGACAATATCAAGTTGCTGTCATATCAATTATTACTTTTCTTTCCTGTTCTCAAAAGAGGGGAGGGCAGCATGAACATGGATAAATAGAGATTGAAGTCTTAGGAAACTTAGTTAACCTTCCTGAATAAAATTTGTTGAGTGGAAGTTTTTTATATTGTATATACTATACACAAGTACTTCTTTCTAGTGAAGTTATTTTAGCTAATTATTTTAACATGCTACTGAGTTATCACACAACAAATCTGTAGTGCTTAATTGGATTAATGACTGGGTGAGTTCCCAATGAAGTTTGCTATTGTTTTATAGGAGAAATGGATTTTGTGAATGCAATGAATCAACTAGTTCACTCAGAGCATAATGATCGCCATTATTTAGTGTTCTTTTCTGTGTTTTGTTTAAATTTGGAGGTCATCACAATGCACAGCATTTAGAATCAAAATTTGAATGATTGCTATATTAATAACAACATTAAAGAGGATACAAGTTCAATACAACAGAGATGAGTACACAGTAGTTTCTTTTTATTATTGTTGCGTGCGGGCACATGCTCTTGGTGGTACTCTTTTATTGAACTATGTTATTCGTTTGTAGTGTTTTTAGCATCGTAAATGTTTTCTTTTAAGTTTTAATGTCTTATGATTCATTTTTAACATGCAGAGAACTCTATGGTAACAACATAAGTGGACCAATTCCTAGTGATCTTGGGAATCTGACAAACTTGGTGAGCTTGGATCTTTACCTGAACAGTTTCAGTGGTCCTATTCCAGACACATTGGGCAAACTGACGAAACTTCGCTTTCTGTATGAATAAACATCCTTTTCCTTGCCTTCTATAATTTTTGCTCTTTGGAATTCATTGCTGCTTATTGGAACTTCATTTACTTTGTTAGTTGGAAAAGACTGCTTAGCACAAAGCTCGTTTTTTTAAGCCTCGAAGCTTAATTTGTCAAGGAACGGGTAGCATCATAATTGCCTTACTATGCAGCATTTTACCCATGAACAATAGTACAAGGGTCCGATATTGCTTAGCACCAAGGAATTCATTACTACTTTCTTTCTCTGTTTGTTTCTTTCATCACATTCAATTTCCTTTCCTTTCCTTTTCCTTTTATTTTCTTTTTCTGCTTGATATGAGGAAGTCAATGTAAAAGCAGCAGTGTAAACTCAAATAGTATCATGTTGCCTTCCATTTTGAGACTGTTTTGCAGATTGAACTAAATTATCCTTCATACTGGAGGCGGAGCCAACATTTTTTAAATGAGGGGGCAAATTACTAACAAATATTCGATATTATATATTATATAGACATTATAATTATTCTTTTCAAGTTTTTATATTTTGAAACTGCTTTATAATTACTTTATTCTTAATTTCATTAAAGATATTCTTTTTCAATATATACAATCAAACTTTCATTCATCTATTTCTAAATCTTCCAGGGACTAGTGAAATTATTGGTAACAATTCTTTGTTAACTTGTTGTTTTATGCAAGTGGGTTAAATATAAATATTAATATATTTTTTAATTTTTTTTATTGTGTCCCTAATTTTTTGAGTTGTCCAGTACTTCATTTTTAATCACTAGTAAGTTGATCACCGTCATTTTTCATATGAAATTAATAACAAAATACATATTAATTCATATTCATATGCATATAATATTATCCTTACACATTAATTTAACAAACCCATAAATTATCATAAACTCTAACATTTTTAATAATTAATTATAAAGGAATAAAACTAAAATTAGACAATGGAATGAATTGAAAAAATGAAGGAAACTCACCTAAACATAAAGCATAAAGCATAAAATGTTACTTAACTAATTAATAGTTTAGGACTTGAAGAGAAATTTTGTAGAAGGAAGAGAGGCAGGAACAATAGTTTAAAAAGGAAGAAGAAGAGCTTGGATCAATCAGTAGCTAATAAAGAAAATTAAACTTGTTAAGTTATGATATTAAAATTCTAATATAAAAAATATTTTGAAAAAAAAAAAGATTTAAGGGGGCAATTGCCCCCTCTTTCCCCATTGTGGCTCCGCCTGGAGCACTCTCCCTTACAATCATGAAAAGTTAATTGAAGGTTGTTTATGTTTAAGGAAAGTAGCATGATATTCCATTTATTAATTTTTAACAAGGGAACTTTGTGTGCTTCATTTGCTGCAATCTAGCATGTAAGTAATCGCAAAAGGACTTCTTGACTAGGGTGGTTCTCAAGTTGTCCTTGAGGTGATTTCATGATTGATGATTCTATTTTCTTCTTGAATGGAGTAGAACTTAAGTGCTGAGCCATTCCTTTTTCTTTCCTAATTTTATTAATTTCTAACTTCTCTATTGTTTGTGCGCTTGAGTGCTTGTGGGCACATGTTGGTTCCAGCAGGATTTTAATAATACATGCTAAAGTGGTAGAGGGGAAACTTATCATTTTTTTTGGTGTGTCTCTGCAAGGATAGCCGACTCAACAACAATAGCTTGTCAGGTTCCATACCTTTGTCCTTGACAAACATCACTGCCCTTCAAGTCTTGTAAGTGCTTCTTCTCTTTTCAAGTCTTGTAAGTGCTTCTTCTCTTTTTCAGCCATCAGTACTGTCTTGGTTGTAATGATGTGATATGAACTTTTTGCAAATTTGGTCGTAGAGACTTGTCAAATAATCGTCTCTCGGGACCTGTACCAGACAATGGCTCGTTTTCACTATTTACTCCCATCAGGTTTGCCATCTTACAATTGGAACTTTCTATACCTGGAATTCTGGATGTCCAAAATGAAACCATTAGCTAATTGGAATTGCCTTTAACAGCTTTGTGAATAACTTGGACCTCTGTGGCCCAGTTACGGGGAAGCCTTGCCCTGGATCTCCACCATTTGCACCACCACCTCCATTTATTCCACCATCAACTGATTCTTATCCTGGTAATCTCCTGCACTAATAGTGAAAATTTAATTATTTCATACTGTCATCTTTTCTCATCTTCAGCTTGATGATCTTCATATTGTGTCTAACGAGGGCATAGTTGGTGTTTGATTTACTTATTCTGTTCACTACAATCATTCCTACAACTGCACATGCATTTCAAGATTTTTTTTAATTTAATGTTGCAGCTGCCACTTGTTGCACTAATAGCCTTATTTAATTACCAAATTCTCAAAAAGAAGTCCTTATTTTTAAGCGTATTCCTATCTTCAGAAGGTGGAAATTACTGTTGAAATCAATGTTTTGAAGTTAGTTTTGTTCCAACAAATTTGCATTAGGAGACTGAACTAAATTATCATTTCAGGAGAAAATAACCCCACTGGAGCAATTGCTGGCGGAGTGGCTGCTGGTGCTGCTTTGCTGTTTGCAGCCCCAGCCTTTTGGTTTGCATATTGGAGGCGAAGGAGACCGATAGAGCTTTTTTTTGATGTACCTGGTTTGTGTTTCACCTTCAAAATAGACTAGTTTTAATTACTGGACCTCAAATATTCTTTTAACTCTGTTGTTTCTCCAGCTGAAGAAGATCCAGAAGTCCATTTGGGACAGCTCAAAAGGTATTCTTTGCGAGAACTACTGGTTGCAACAGATAGTTTTAGCAACAAGAACATTCTTGGCCGAGGTGGATTTGGTAAGGTGTACAAGGGACGCCTTGCTGATGGCACATTGGTGGCAGTAAAAAGACTGAAAGAGGAGCGGACACCTGGAGGGGAATTGCAGTTCCAAACAGAGGTAGAAATGATCAGCATGGCTGTGCATCGGAACCTCCTGCGGTTGCGTGGGTTTTGCATGACACCAACAGAACGGCTGCTTGTTTATCCATACATGGCTAATGGAAGTGTTGCATCCTGTCTAAGAGGTACTTACTTGGTGGTCCTTTCTCATGCTTTTAGGTCATGTAGGTCATGTCTGCTACCCTTGTGCTACAAACCTCATGCAACCGCTTTGGTTTAGTCCTGTCTGTGGTTTTTATGCTGGAGTTAAGCTTTAATGCTCATTCTAGTTTCTGCTGCTTTCATGCCCCCATCACCTCACTAATTCATTTATATCAATAGGAATTTTAACTTGAACACCTTTTCTGTGTGTAATTGGTACTCATGATCCTTTTTTATGTATTCTTGTAGAACGCCCCACATCAGAAGCCCCTCTTGATTGGGCAACTAGGAAGAGAATTGCATTGGGGTCTGCAAGGGGTCTTTCTTATTTGCATGATCACTGTGACCCGAAGATCATTCATCGCGATGTGAAAGCTGCAAATATATTATTGGATGAGGAGTTTGAGGCAGTTGTTGGTGACTTTGGGCTGGCTAAACTTATGGACTACAAAGATACCCATGTCACAACTGCTGTGCGTGGAACCATTGGACATATAGCCCCTGAATATCTTTCCACGGGAAAATCATCTGAGAAGACTGATGTTTTTGGTTATGGGATCATGCTCTTAGAGCTTATCACTGGACAGCGCGCATTTGATCTTGCCAGGCTTGCCAATGATGATGATGTTATGCTACTTGATTGGGTAATAAAATCACTGCCTTCCTGCTTGTTACTACTTGCCAGATTCTTATGTTATATGTGTTAAGATGCAAAAGTTTATTTTGTGATGTTATAATCTTGCTTCAACAGTGTTACTTTGGATATATATAGAGATAGTATATCTGGACCTTGGTTTGTTCATGTTTGCACCCCATAACACTCATGGCTCTGGTCAGTTGAATCCGCGTTTCAACCTGCTTTACTTTCTCTGCTTGTTTACTTCTCTTTTTCCATACAAACCATGCCTTTTTTTGTAACTCCATGTTTTCGTTGTTTCCTTGTTACTCCCACGTGTTTCTAAACCTTCCGAGATATATTGGGATGATAGACAGGAAACGGTATTTTGTTCCTCATCACCTTTTATCTCTTAGCTTAATTTCTTTATTTTTTAACCTGCTTTGACCATTCAAATCCTTGTAAAGACTCGAGGAAAAGTTTTTAGACAATGTCACTACACCACATGTCTAAGATGTCTGAACTATTGTCTTTGCCTTAGGAGAAGCATCATAGTTCTGGCCTTAATATTCTCTTCTTGAAATACTAGGGAGCTTTGGTTATCCCATGGAATTCATCTTTAAATAGCATCCAGGTTATAATTTTACTATTAAATGGCTGACTCATAGGTAGTTGCTGCTATCATCATATGGTGATTTGTGATTAAGGAAAACTGTCAACCTAGAATACCTCTTATTTCTGAATCTCTCTTCTTTCTTCTCCAATGACGGCTGGCACTCTTGAACTGATCTATCATACTGATTACTGAGGGATTTGTTCATATATTTATGAAGAGAGAACAGAATGAATTTAACTTTCTTGGAACAACCGGATGGGCTTCAACTACAGCTAATCTTGATATTAAATAATTTCAGTTTTGTTTACTCTTCATATAAGTTGCTGAAAGGTCGTGCCTTTAGTAATTATGTTGGCTCATTATGCACAGCATGGACAATGCATATCTTTTCACAGATGTAAACTTCGTGCTTGCAGCTGGGTTTAGTCATACACTTCTCTGATATTTTTCTCATTCTTACTGCTGGACTTGTCGATGCCACATTTGTTCATTCACTAATCAAAACTTCTGCAAGTTCTGCAGGTTAAAGCACTCCTAAAAGAGAGGAAATTGGAAATGCTGGTTGATCCGGACCTGCAGAACAATTATGTCGACTCTGAGGTAGAACAACTAATCCAAGTGGCATTGCTCTGCACCCAAAGCTCTCCAATGGACCGGCCTAAGATGTCCGAGGTGGTGAGAATGCTTGAAGGTGATGGATTGGCAGAGAGATGGGAGGAGTGGCAGAAGGTAGAGGTGGTCCGCCAGGATCTTGATTTGGCTCCATGTCAAAATTCTGAGTGGCTCCTTGACTCCACTGAGAACCTTCATGCTGTAGAATTGTCCGGTCCGAGATGACCATTCCTTTTCAACAGATAAGAAAATCCATGATTTACTTTCACTTTTTGTTTTTGTTTTTGCAATGCCCCCTTCTGCAATCTTGTCTCTAATATTCAAGTTAACCCAATGTAGTCCCCCTAGGAATATATATTAAAAATCTGTGCATATGAATCTTTCTGGGTTACATTTTGGATCTTACAAGGCAAACTGCTGGACACTATGAATATACCCAATGCCTTGTGCTCTTTTATTCTTGTAACATTAATATAGTTCAATTGCAAAAGTTGGTATGATGATTTCCGAACCCTCCCTTTTTTTTTTGGCACATGCTCTTTTCTTCTTTTCTTTGAGGAAAATTTTCAATTCGTCCAAAGTTTCAGAGTGGTGTTTTAAATCATTGAAAGCTGTGCACTCAAGCCTATATGCGAGTATGTGTGTGCCAGCTAAGGGGTGATCATGGCTGTGTAATTTTTTAAATTGTTTTATACTTGAAAATTTATAAAAAGGATTTTTTATTTTTTAAAAAATTATTTTTAATATTAGCATTTCAAAATACATTTAAAAATATAAAAAAATTAAATTTTTATGAAATGTGTGCTGACAGGTGCTAATAAATGGTCGATGGATCCCAATTGAAATTGAATTAATTTTTTAATTAAAACACAAAAAATTAAATTAACTAGGTCATCTTATGAAGTTATAAGCACATTAAAATGGAAAAAAAATTGATATAAATAATTTTTTTTATATAAAAAAATACAGTGTTACTGCAAAACAAATGCTGCCTTGAACTGTTCAAAACCAACCCAAAATCATGGTTACAAGCATTCGTGTCTAGAGACCTTGCAATAAGTGTTTTGCTACTGGTTTCATTCAAGAAACTAAGTTGAATACATAAATAAAAAGAAAAAAGAAAAAAAAAAGATCGTCTTGCACCCAAGATGGTGAAAAGGGTGACATTTTCTTTCGAAGAAAAAAGGAAAACACACAAAAAAAAAAAAGAGGGCAAAAGCATATCATCCACGAACTTGACCCGAATTGGGACATGGCAACCTTTGCCTAACTATAATAAAAGTACCTAGATTATTTCTTGTCAAATAATAAAAAAAAAATCCTTAACGAAAGACACGTAGGCCGAAACGAGTCCAAAAAACACCTCCAAAGCCAAAATTATCCTTTTGTGGCGCTCTCACCCAATAAGAACCGCGCTATCTCCATACTCTAATCTTCCTGCTTGCCACGTGTCCTCCCCTCCTCCACCCCTTTCCCTCCCTCCCGCCCTATTTGTCTTTTACATGGTTTCCTAATTTCATGGAAACCTATAAAACCGCCATCTAACTACACAGATACTTTCAATTAGGTCCTCAAAGTCCAGGATTATTCAGAAAACTCCTCTCTAAAATCACAAACGGCACTCTTCCAATCCTGATTGAAAGAAGCAACGAATAAATTATTTTCATTTGATAATTCTTAACTGTTTTTAATCACCTTTCTTTTATTTTGATAAAAAAAATCCATTTATTAGAATATTTAAAAGCATAAACACAATATAAACAGGCACGCACATCAACCCTAATAACGGATTTTGTTAATAATTGCATTTCGTTTGAGGACAATGTTTCTCAATTTTAGGATACAATTGAACTCTATGAAGAATTGAGAGACTGATATGTAGTTTCTCAAATTAAAAGTACCATTACAATAATTTTTTTTTATTATTATTATTAAAAACGAACTCCATCCCTGTCTTGTTCTTCTCCGTGTCCAAACTCCCCTCAGCTTCATCCTCATACCACAATTCTCTTGAGCACAAACACACTCTATACAAGAAAAGAATAATAAAAAAAAAAATGAAGATTACGGTTTTGATTTGAAATAATAAAATCAAAATCTCCATTAATGGCTTCTTCTTTACCCCTACCAGAGCTCACTTTCATCTCTCCACAAACCAGAACTCGGAAACATCACCACCACCTACTTCCTCTCTCTAGACACTCTCTTTCTAAACTAAATGTTTCTAGTAAAAAACTTAAATTCAATATTCCTCTTCGGACTCCAGTGGTTCGAGCTTTGAGTGAGGATACTGCAGTGATCGAGGAGAGAGAGCGAGAAATTTTGAAAGAACTGAATGGAAATGGGAACGGAAGAGTTAATGGATCAGTGGAGAGGTATGTAAATGGTAGAGTTGTGAGTGTGGAGGAGGGAGAGAGTAGTAGTAATGGGAGTTTGATGAAGTATGCGAGTGGAAATGGTGTGGCAGCCACGGCGAAGGCGAAGATTGTGGTGGAGGATGAAAAGGAAGGGTTGAAGGAGGATGGAAGGAAGAAGAGGATAGAGGAAATCGGGAAAGAAGAGGCTTGGTTTAAGCGTGCTGGTCAACAAGTTGAGGTTTTATTTCTTTTATTTTCATCATTTAAAAAAGTCTTGCTTGATTATTGTGTTTCATAGGAAATAAATGGGTCTTAGAATTTACGTGCTTGATTTGAATTTAGTTAAAGAAAGGACTGATTATTGCTAACTAACTAGTTTAACTTCTTACTTTGTGTTGCGCTAAGCAATCTTGATTAAAGTTTGGCTCATACCTGGGCTCAGAGGGTTAAGGGAAGGAAGAACAAGCACCAATAATCTCTCAATCTAAAGGAAAAAAAAGGGGGGGGGGATACCATCATTTTGGTTTGTAAATAGTAATCTTGCATGCATAGTCACTTGTTAGTAATACTTGTACGCTTAGTCCATAGTTTTCCTTTGTATCATAGATATAACATGAGACAAGTATGAATGGATTCCTGGAGAACTTGAGATTGATGTCCATTTTAGGAAATGTGCCCTACCAGTTGGCTGTTTATCAGCAGATTATCTTTCTTAGGATGGTAATTCAAGCATCGGAGAATAAAGTTGAGCCATTAGCAACTCTGACGGAAGGGATCTGGTTTGTTGTTAAGCAAGACATGAGGCTTTGTGATAGGAGAATGACTGAGAAACTTTAGTTGAGCAAGATTGCAAGCTTTTCATTTCTGGATATGTTGTCTTTGCAAGTTTCTAGTCCTGTATGGTCTTAGCAGAGGTCATGGAGATAGAATTACCTCAATAGTATATCCCCCTATTTAATTCAGGCTTCATCGTGCTACACTGTTTGTTTGGGATGACAATTCATGGTCTTGCAGGTTTCTGTTGCACCTGGAGGGCGTTGGAGTAGATTCAAGACCTGCTCAACAATACAAAGGACTTTGGAAATATGGGGATCTGTTTTAACATTTATCTTCAAGGCTTGGCTGAACAACCAAAAATTCTCTTATCGAGGTAAGTGATTTCTAGTTGATTGGTATTGGTTGAGTGGTAAAAAAATATAATTTAAATTTTGAATCATCATCGTGTAGTTTTCGCATTTTGTTGCTCTTGTATTTGTACTTCAGGTCTGATTTGTGTGACTGGAGCTCTCAATAACCCATGAGTTTTATGGAAATTGTTAATTTATCAGGATGATCAGCCTCTAGATTTATCTTGCTAAGTTTTCCCTTTTTTTCCTCTGCTGGTCTGTCTGATTATTCAAATGAAAATATGCAGGAGGAATGACAGAGGAGAAAAAAGTTGCAAGGAGGAAGGCCCTTGCCAAGTGGTTGAAGGAAAGCATATTAAGATTAGGTCCAACATTCATAAAAATTGGTCAGCAGTTCTCTACAAGAGTGGATATTCTTGCTCAAGAATATGTTGATCAATTGTCTGAGCTTCAGGTCGAGACTTTTCTTTTGCTATTGGGAGTTTGACATTGAGTTTCAACCTGCTTTTCATCAAAATTTGATTTTATTTTTGCTTCAAATTAATATTTTTTAGTGTTTTTGGATCGTTTTGATGTGCTGATGTCAAAAATAAATTTTAAAAAATAAGAAAACATTATTTTGATGTATTTTTGAGCGAAAAGCACTTTGAAAAACAACCGCTACCACACTTCCAAAAACCTTCTTAGCAAAAAAGGCTTCTCATTGTATGTATTTTTCAGTTGGTTCAATTTTCTTCTATAGTCCATTTTTTTGGAGTACGTGATATATTTGGGATGGTCTAAATTGATGTATTCTTTCAGGATCAAGTTCCTCCATTTCCATCAGAGACTGCTGTCTCTATTGTTGAGGAAGAGCTTGGAGCTCCAGTGGATGATATCTTTGATCGGTTTGACTACGAACCCATAGCTGCTGCAAGTCTTGGTAATTTTTATTTCATTTTGGTTGTTTTTTGATGGGGAAACTTATGCAATTTGCTGTTTGACATTTGTTTTCTGTGATGCAATTGATGATAAGAAAGAAATATCTAAGGTTGCAATTTCTTTCTTGTTCTTCCTTTCCCCCCCTCTGTTTCTCAATGTAGGTCAAGTTCACCGTGCAAGATTGAAAGGACAGGAAGTCGTGATTAAAGTCCAAAGACCTGGTCTCAAGGATCTTTTTGATATTGACCTAAAAAACCTGAGGGTTAGTTTCCTTTATACTTTAGAAATTCCTTGCAGCACTTTTGGTGGGGCCATGATGGTTTAAAAGTCTGAGATATATGAAGCATCGCCTAGTTGCTGATTGTTTCCAGGTAATAGCTGAATATCTTCAAAAGATTGACCCAAAGTCAGATGGTGCAAAGAGGGACTGGGTTGCAATATATGATGAATGTGCAAGTGTCTTGTATCAGGTAGCAGTGTTCCATTTATGACCTCATCTTCCTGATTGCTCAGAAAAAAACAAGTGCCATCTATTCTTTTACTCCAATTTCCCAAGTCAAAGTTTTGCTGTTTGCAATAATTAATGTTTTTTCCTTAAGTTGGTGTTGTAAGTTAAGCATTGAGGTTTTTGATAAATTTGAAATGAATTGAGCACTAGGATGGTCATGCTTCTTGAAACAACATTCTCACCATCTTAGACAAATTGAAATCAGGATGTGGGACATAGATGAGTAGGAGGACAGAAGGGAAGCCCCTCATTAAATGTTGGTTGTTGTTGCAATCAAACACATGCCTGGGATAGAGTTGCAAATTAAATGAACATTAGAATGGCCATGCTTTAAGATACAAGATTTTCACAATCTTTAGTCTACTTTAAGTCAGGATAAGTGACATGGATGAGCAGGGAGATAAAAAGGACCACCTTAAGAAATGAGTGATCAAATACATGCAGCCTATGATTTAACCACATAAATGAGCTCTAACAGCACGCAACCAAGTACAAAATGACTAGTAATGCCTTTGATTAATTTTTTCTACTTTAAAGAAATTCAATAAAATTGTAAATTTAAGTTTTTAAATTTAATTATGGTTTAACTCGCAGGTCTTGTGCCTAGGGGTCATTAACATAATTTATTATGGAGCTGCATTACAGTTCAGTTTTCTGATTGCAATGGCTAATAGTATTTGACATTTTCAGGAGATTGATTATACTAAGGAAGCTGCTAATGCAGAACTGTTTGCAAGTAATTTCAAAAAGATGGAATATGTAAAAGTCCCAACAATATATTGGGAATACACCACTCCACAGGTTCTAATTATGAACTTAAGCACTATTTTTTTTCTTATAAAACACTATTTCTAAAGTTATTTGTAACCTCTTGCTCCTTAATTTATTCATCTGAATGTAGGTTCTGACAATGGAGTATGTCCCAGGGATCAAAATAAACAAAATTCAAGCTTTAGATCAATTGGGTGTTGATCGCAAAAGGTTAAGATAATCTGCTGCTATTAAGCTTGGTGAAATCATATTAACATTCTACCTTTAACTCTTGTCCTTTCAGTGCTTGTAATCGTGTGATTTAGTATAGTCAAAAAATTACTTTATTGTCTGCTAAAAATCTTTATCTTTATCATGCTCTGCAGATTGGGACGATATGCAGTTGAATCTTATTTGGAACAAATTCTATCTCATGGATTCTTCCATGCTGACCCTGTGAGTTTGCTGCCATTTTCAGTTTTTATTGGTAATTGAAATGTTTGCTATTTAAGATTCTCAGTATGACAAAATTGTTTGAGAAAGTGAACCTGAATTCTGAGCTTACTGTACTTTCATATGAGGATACACACAAATTATTTCAAGGGCATGTAAAGTTTTTATTGAAAGGCTTACCTCCTAAGTTAAAAAAAAAAACAGAGATCTAGAAAATTCTGCTGGAGATGCTGAAGGTGTAAGGTTTTTAGATTCCTTGGATGAAAAGCTTGATTAATCGTGTGCCTTGCATCTTGAGGTGTGATCGACATGCTTTGACCTGAAATCTCAATTTTCATGAGAAAATGTTCTTAGAAGTCTTATTTATTGTTGTTTCAAAATTTCAGCAGGTGATGCTCGATAGTCATCTGAAGAGCGGTTTTTAATTTTCTGACTGCAGTGTATCATAGGTTACCTTACTTGATGCTGATAGGATTTAGAGTTTCTTTGACATGCTTTTGTTTCCCTTAATTCAAAATAATAGCATCATTAATTTTTAAAATGATGTTGCATGAATATGGATAGTGTCTTGAGTTGAATCATGAAACAGATATGATTTTAATTTAGTGCTTGCTATGTGAAGACGATTCTGCATTTGAAATATGGAGGGATGTCAGAGACATCTAGAATTAGAAATTGATTTCACACTCATCACAGAGAAAGTGGGACATGGAGAGGTCATTGAACTTCATCTAAAACCTAATAGAAGAGAGGTAAATTAGACCAAAAGCAGATGTAGTCACTGTATTTGACACGTGCATCCTAATCACGTCGAAGCTACATTCCTTGGTGGCTGCGCCAATAAATTTCTGGTCCAATCAAATGGAAAAAGAAGTTGTCCTTTTGAACAATAAAGGAAAGTTTGGATACAATCTAACAGCTTTGACATGCGTTGATAGTCAGAGTCCTCAAAGCCTTCCAAAAATTGTTCTATGATTATTTCTCATTTTAAAGATGAGGGATATGTGATCCTTCTATTTCATGATTCCTTAAAGGCATCTGAAGTTCGTTGAGTATGTGACCAGATCTCATTTATTTCCCTGCAGCATCCAGGAAATATAGCTGTTGATGATGTCAATGGGGGAAGGTTGATCTTTTATGATTTTGGAATGATGGGAAGGTACTGTTTGGTCCTCTTCTGGCTACCTTCAATTAGTATACCAACCAAGTCCATTATCAAGTTTCAAATGATGACTGTCCTTTGCCTTTGCATATTGCAGTATCAGTCCAAACATTCGAGAAGGGTTGCTGGAAACATTCTACGGAGTTTATGAAAAGGATCCAGATAAGGTGATTGTGTGTCTTAAGTATGGTGGTCCATGGGGCCAGGTTTCCCTTTCTTTTTTGACAAACTTAGCATGCCACAGTTCGCATGGTCTGATGGATTTCTATGCTAGTGCAGGTCCTTGAGGCAATGGTACAAATGGGTGTCCTTGTGCCTACTGGAGACATGACAGCTGTCAGACGAACTGCACAATTCTTCCTCAACAGGTGCTTTGAAAGAAAAGGATAACTGGTTAGGTTATCTTTCATTTATTGTTATCACTATCTTTATTATTTATTCAAAACACGACATTGGGTAGTTTTGACTAATTCCTCATCTGCTGATTTGGGTAGCATTTGGAACAATCTCAAAGACAAAAATAAATATTGTGAGGGAAGGATAAGGCTATTTGTAATTGTAGACACTTTCGGATGCTAAATTAGAACACTCATAGCGATTATCTAAAAGTTTTTCTGATAGGAAGAAAATTCTGCTCAAAGTTGTCTGTGCCATTCTATTCCTATAATAATGAATAATAATTTAACTCCAACGAATTTACAAACTCTTCCAAGGTGGGAAGTTCAAGGATAGCTTAGAGGCTCGGCTGATCAACAGAAGAAGGAACCTAGGCTGATGGCTTAGATAGATCAAGGGTTAAGTCTCTAGCCCATATTGAACAAGGAGAGAGGATCTTGACTGAAGTATTGCTCCTGTCTTTACTGTTATTAAGGTTTAGCTGCTCAGCTGGTATGAGAAATATCAGAGATCAAGTGTAAATGACAGATGATTGCTCATTTGGTGAAAGAAGGCATAACCTTTCCATCATGCCCTTTTTTCAAGGTCTCAATGTTGATATTGAATTGAAAAATTGAGAGGGAGGTTCTTAAGATTATGGCATTCTCTGATGAAGTGGAACTGGGGACAGTCATTACAAGAGACCAAGAAGAGAAGCTGGGCATTCATTTTGAATCACACATACTGTGATGCCAAAAAGCCAGTCGATTTACTGACACTTTGATAGGTTGCACAATGAAGCAAAGTGGGAATATGGAAACTACCTTAGGATAATCTAATAAGTGATGTATTGATGTTTCTTTGTTCAGCCTATAAACACAAAATTCTAATCTCAAAGTTTGGCAGTTTTGAAGAGCGTCTTGCTGCTCAAAGAAGAGAGAGAGAAATGGCAACAACAGAACTTGGATTTAAAAAACAATTGACCAAGGAGGAAAAGATGGAGAAAAAGAAGCAACGTCTGGCTGCAATAGGTAATTTCTATAGTGTTCTATATTTGAGTTTCCAAATTCTTTGACTGAAGTCATGGAAATGCCCATTACATATATTGCTATCTAATTTAGTAAAATCTATTTCCAAATAGGAACGTAGTGAGAGCTTCTCACTTTCTGTTGGCATCTGCACAAAAGCAACTGTTGTTAATATATAAATAAAATTAATAGGCGTCTATTAGTTTAACACTTATCATTCAAGTTTTCTTTGTTTTAATTTCCTTTCTTTGTTCTCAATCTTAGGATATGGATCCCCAACTAGTTTTGGATAAAGGTTTAGATGAGTTGCAATTGTTTCTCAATCTGGGATACTTAAATTCAAGTCTTAGTAGAGGATACACCTGCTCTTCCATTGAACTTCGTTGTCCCATTGATTGTGCAAACTATCTAGTTTGGATAAGATATTGCACATCGTAGCTTTCAACTCATTTCCACGAACATTTAGAAAACTGCAGCTCATAATGCTACGTTCTCTTAACAGGGGAAGATTTATTATCCATTGCAGCAGATCAACCTTTCCGTTTTCCTGCCACTTTCACATTTGTTGTGAGAGCATTTTCAGGTGAAGTACTGTAATTTGGTGGGATCATTGTTATGCAATGCTATGCACAACATTAACAGTAGACAAGAAATTATTTTCTCTGCAGTATTGGATGGCATTGGGAAAGGCCTTGACCCTCGGTTTGATATTACAGAGATTGCCAAACCGTGAGTGATGCAGCTACTGCTGCAATTTTCTAAATGTTCTTAGGAGATCTCTAAAATTAGGTCGGGTATGTAAGTTATATGCCTAACATATCCTGCATGCGTTATCTTTCAGCTATGCACTCGAGCTGCTAAGATTTCGTGAAGCTGGAGTTGAAGTTCTCTTGAAGGTAGAGATTTTATTTTTCTGTTGAGTTCTCTAGAAGTAGGACCATCTTACTGTAGTCTAACCCTGTGCATTGAACATAATATGTGGTCTTATTTTCATAACCAATCCGGTAAATGTTTCAGGACTTCAGAAAGAGGTGGGACAGGCAGTCTCGTGCATTCCACAACTTATTTAGACAGGCTGATAGAGTTCAAAAACTTGCTGAAACTATCCAACGATTGGTAGGATTCAGGAGTCCCTTGTTTATTTTTAATTTGAGTATTTTATTGACTCTACTGCTTCATAGCAACCTGTGGATTCTACTCTTCCATACTTGTTACTTAGCAATCAACCCTACATTTGCAGGAGCAAGGTGATTTGAAGCTTCGAGTTCGAACTCTGGAGGCTGAGAGGGCATTCCAGCGTGTTGCAGCTGTTCAGAAGACAATAGGGAGTGTGAGTTAATCTGTCTTATGACTTTGGGGAAATCATACTCATTTTATTCTTGTTTATCTTTCATTTAGGTTTCATTGAACACAATGTTAATATTTCCTCATTTATCACTGAATGCACTATTCATGGTCTGACATATTTGAACTATGCTTCTGTTGAAAATTTGCATGTTAGTTGCTTCAGGACATGACACATGTTTTCAATCATGCCGAGAACTTGTATAAATAGTGATAAAGGAATTTACCCTGGTTGTGATTTTTTGTCAAGAAGCTTGAACAAGATCGTTATCTTTAAAATTTTCACCATCAATGCTGTTTCTGCATTTAGAAAATACTGAATTTGCATGTATAGCAAAAAAAATTAAATCAGTGAACTCGAGCATTTCTGGCATTTTAGCATGTCTAGAATTATAGTTGGCTTGCCTGCCACTTCATTGGTTAAGTTGAAACACAAGAACCATGCTTGTATACAAAATATGCATTTGTTTTATTAGTTTGTACAGAAAAATAAATATTTCATGGAGTTTATACTGCAACATAAATATTTTACTTAATATGTTGCGATGTGTCTGGATCTGAATATGTAATTGTTGGTAACATCCTTTTTAACCAATCATCAGGCTGTAGCTGCTGGAAGTCTAATTAACCTCGCAACAATTTTATTTCTCCACTCCATTCGAGTAAGCCATAAGCAGTACTTTGTGTTTGCTATGGCATTATTTTGCATCTTTCTTCTCGATCTTGAATAATCATTTGTTTAAATGTGTCATCTTTCCTAGGTACCAGCCACTGCAGCATCCATCCTTTGTGCATTTTTCAGTTTCCAAGTTCTCTTTGGCATTATAAAGGTGAAAAGGTTAGATCAACAGGAAAGGTTGATAACAGGAACTGCTTAACCTAAGTAAGTATACTTTCTTGTATTATGCATCCTTCTCTAGGTGTTCTTACTTTGATACAAAATTGTAAAATGAACGAGACTAGATCAGATGACATATAGAAGGACTTGCATAAATACGAAACATGGGTTGCTGACTGATTTTCTTTCTTCTTCAACTAAGACCTTTTTTTCATCAATTCAATTGCGTCCTTCATCCATCCCTCTCTCTTGTCATTTTCTAGTGAAACAGCCTGAACAGATCGTTATGGTACTTACCCAAGTGCTTTAACAAGTGAAATCTGCTTTTTTGAACAAACTGTTCCGTAATAAAGCATCGAACACCATGTGGAATTACCATAAAACAGAGATGGTCAAAGTGACCTGCAAGGGATTATCTATCACTTAAACTTGTTCTAAATGATTTCTTCTCTGGGAGTGATAGCTAAGAGAATGATAGATATCCCGGTGTTAGCAGTAACTCAAATTATGCTGAAGACGTTGCGTCGCCAATTTCTTGTCTAGAGTTTTAATATTCTTTTCAGAAATCTTAATTCCTGTGAGAAGAACATACAAAGCAAGCCATCAGACCTAGCCTGTATTAGAAACTCTTAACTAGCAAGTTTCAAAGATTCAGCTGAATCAGCTTACGCTGAAACTTGTGAGAGTCCTAGAGCATCTTATAATTCTGAACTCGATTCCAGGTTCAAAACTTCAAAATAGGTTTTGTAGAAACATCTATGATATTTGCTTCAAACACGTATTTTCTTTGGAGGTTCTCTTGTAAATCATCCGTGGTGAACAATGATAAGATCCATATCCAAAGTCCTCATTTATTTTCTTAGCTCCTGCTCTGCTAAGAGATTTAGAGTAGACTGGATCCTAATTTGGAAGAAGTAAAATACACCATGGATTCTTTTCTTTCTTTTGCACTCCTGGATTATCATCCGTAAGTGATTGTCCATTAGTTAAGCATCAACTTCTAAGGAATTCTGGTATCACAGGCTTCTAAAGCATCTAAGCACATAACTGGTCACTTCAGATTGGCTTAAGATTTTATCACTAATAATGCTCGTTCTTTTGCTATAGAACCATCAGCAACCACACTACCCTTCGCATTATAAATAAGTGCATGGGTGTTCTCGTAATTGTAATTTGTTAGCTGTAGATTTCATTAATACTGTCATGATTTTGAAGAAACCAGACGCATTGCCATTTAGAAACACAGTAGTCTTTGATAATCTGACCACAACACAACCAATCGAAATCTTCTAATCTGTAATGTGCTTCCATGAAATCAAGTCTGCTTGCAAGCCTATCCAGCATGAGTGTGAAGTTCCGTGGATTATTCTACTTACATATGTTTGGTAGAACCTAATATGATGATGATACAATGTCATGGAAAGACAAATCACCATTGTTTTTTCTCCACCACAGCACGTCACATTCTACTTCCCTTTAAGATTCTACCCTATGCTGTTCCTTGTGATGCTGATTCATTTAGTGAGTTTTTGCAGATTTACAGTAGAGATTCAGCTCATGTGAAACACTTGATTGCAAGCTTTCCACATGTCAAAGATGGAGCTTGATGATCATGTTATTTGATGTTCTTGGTTCCTGGTTTATAATGAACCAATACTTACAATGTAGAAATCATCTGTTATGAAAAATCAAGGCGGAATACCTGTTCTGTGTTTTCTGGAAGATGCCTGACCCAACTTCTTCGTCCAGATTTTTAATCATTCTGCCAAAGCCATAATGACAGGCTGGGAATAAAAAAAAAAAAAAAAAAAGGATAAAGTTGGAAAAAAAAACCAATCAAAAGAATAAAAATAAAATTAAAAAAAAAATATTACAAACTGAAGAATAAAATTAAAAACAAATTAAAATTTTATAAAAAGACAGAAAAAATAAAAAAAATAATAATGACAGAGTTGAAATCTTTGTAAATAAAGGAATAATTTTGAAATTTGACATAGTCAGTGAGAATTTCAAGAGAGGTATAAAAAGGAAAGATAAAAAATTATATCACCAATAACTATACACATCAAAAAAAAAAAAATTTGCTTCCAATGACTTGATAGAAAAGCATCTTTTACTGTTAGGAGGCATTGCATGCGCCGCAAGAAGAATGCTAGCACCTCTCACACGCTGACAAGTGTATTACACATGCCTATTATTTTTTTATTTTTAGTTATATATTTAATTTATTCAAATATATATATAATTGCATGTGAATGTGCTCTACATGGATAAAATTATATTATCTAGCTGTTCACGTTCCCCTGCCATGGATCTGTTTTCCACCCATAATCATCTGCTTTTAATGTTATGTTCTCTTTTACGATCTACAAAAGTCACCATGAGGAAAAAACAGAACCTGTTCAATGATTAAAAACATCATCCCAAACGCATGGAAAAAAAACAGGAAGGAGAGATTAGAAATTAATCTCGATCTTGGAATTCTAAATTCATGATTTTCATCATCCTCTGTTTTTTTTTCCTTAAATAAATTCCAAATGTAATCCTCATATGGCTTGCGCCTATTTTAGACCATTATTGCCCTCACCTCAATTCCAAAAAACAACAGGTGAACCAATTTGGAAAATCATTCATAATGGAAAGAGATTTGCTGATGGATTAACAAAAAGGTTACAGTGAAAAAGACTTGCAATATCTGCAGATTCGAATGTTCAATGGCTGAGACCGTACCCTAGCCAACTAATACCTGTGGTCTAAGGACTAGACTAAGTGTATATGGAGTCCTCATTCTCAGAAAGAGTCTCCTCTGACCCTCCGTCTCCTAATTTCTTGCACTCTCCCCTGTCCTTGCCGCTACTACTCTCATGATCAGCTCTTCCCTGTATCATCATCTCAGATCAAAAACAGCAAAGCACGCAAATCTGGAATTTTAGTTTTCACTATTGATTCAAACAAGAAATAAGCGCCAGAAAGAGTAATGAGTGATGGATTGAATCGGGGTCGAAAAGCACTGAATATTAACTTGGGGGCTATCCTTGTATTAAAAACAAAAGAAGGGTTGAACTTGGTGGAAGAACATAATAAAGAAATATCAAGAACAGACCATATTAGCAGAATTTCCATTTCCCACCAGCGGTTGACTGGTTTCAGTTTTCCCAAGAACAAAAAACACGAAATGGAAGAAGAAAAGCTGAGAAACGCAGAAGGGCACAAGAGATGTGCATTCTAGCTATACAAGAGTTTAATCAATATTACATATGCACTACGTCCACGAAGAAGAAAACCTCATTAGAAAAGAAAGAAAAAGACAGCACCGACCAAGAGATCTTGAATGGCGTCTGTATAAAACCAGCCATTTAGCACTGATCTAATCTGTATACTGAGTCACAGTTTTCATCTTCCTTGACGGCCTGTCTCCTGATTCCTCAACACAAGCTCGACATTCAAGACCAATGGGCTGGCTATTTTGGTGTCTTCACACTAAAATATAAATCTTGAGAGAAAGAGAGGTAAGAGAGTAAAGGAGTTGCTGGCCTGTTTGGTCTCCAGGATTCTACATGGCTGTATAAATTTATAATAATAATAAGATCCTTACAACACCATACACCAATGTCAACTTAATAGTTTTGTTTGGATTTGCAGCTAGTTGTAATGAGATTCTGATCAACCATCATAAATGAACTCTTTTTTTTATTTAGCCATAGGGTCTCCATAACCTACATAGAGGACTTGTTTTGTAGGTTTACAACCTCATCACGAATATATATCTCTCTATTTCATCCTCTAAGGTGGAAACTTATCTATCTTCGAGGATTTATACCATTGTTAGTTACGTTGTGTTTAAGGAAAGTAAGCCAAAAGTCAACCCAACTTCTCCATCTTTTTCTCTAAAACTTCCAATTCTTTGTTAGTTCTTCCATAGCTGGCAACTAATATACACTAGGCTTATTAAGTGTCAAGACAAATTCATTTGATACCTAATTTTATTTTTATTTTTATTGGTTTTTTTTTATTGGAAGAGAGAAGGAATCACTAGATTTCAGCTTAAAAAGAAAAAGTAGTTACTGAAAAAAATTCCGACCACTAAAACAGTAAATATTTATGTCAAAAGATTTCATATGATAAAAAAAATTACAATTAGGTATTTGTTTGCCATGAAAACATGTAAAACAACAAATCTAAGCTTGAGAAGGAGTCACCAGATTTCAGCTTAAAGAGAGAAAGTGGTTACTAAGAAAGATTTCGACCACTAAAATAATATATTTTTATGTTAAAAGGTTTCATATGATAAAAAGGGTTATAATTAGTTGTTTGTTTACCTTGAAAACACGTAAAACAACAAAATTGAGCTTGAGAAGAATTTATTTCAGGTGGATTTCAGGTTCTGAGGCTGTTTATTAGCTTTTTAGCTGCCATGAATTGGTTTAATAAAGTCTCTATGGTTTTTTTCTAGGTGTTTTTGGTCAAAAATAGGTTGAAAATAGAATTTTAGATGAAAAAACAAAGGACTCTATTTTTCTGGTCATCATAGTGGTTGAATTCTAGATTTCGCAAGCGACGCATCCTTTTTTTTTGAAATATATCATTCGTTCTATTAATTTTTTTAAAAAAATAAAGGCCCATGTGCTTTATCAGGCCAGACGCTACTAGGCTTAGTTTACCAGACCTGACAACGCCTTGCCTAATTATTATTTTATTTCTAGTTTTTTAAAAACTAATGCATTATTTGCTAATATTTTTTAAATAAGTTTTGGGCCTCTGTTTTTATTAGATTGCGATTATTTTTAAATGATATTGGGTGTGTTTAATTTTTAGAGAGGTAAATATGATTTATCTGTGATTTTTTCTCAATTTTATGCAATTAAATTTGTTTTTTTAAATATTAATTTTTTTTATAAGATTTTCTAATGTGCAGCCTTATATTATTATTTTTTAATTATTATTCAATAAATTTTATGTGTGTGTCAATTTCTATTAGAAGTTTTATGTGTTTTTCTATTACAAATTTATTTTGATTGAGGAATTCATTAAATATAACCAAGCAAATTACCCGTATTGTAATGTTAGATATTTTGATCTTTATTTTTCACCTAGTTTTCTCAATTTTATTTTTTTTATTGTTGATGATTTTTTTTCATTACTTTACATAATGGTTAGTGGGTTGTTTAATTAAATTAGTGCATTTTTTTTTATATCTATAAGTTTTTTTAATGTAAAAAAAATACATTGAAAAATTCTGTATATTCATTTTTTTATTATATTTTGATGTTTAAGATTTAATGCTTATTTTTATGATCTTTTATTTTTTTTTCCCTTGAATCTTTTATGAAAATTTCATTATTTTTAGTTTCACCTTTCAATCCAAGTTTATAGTTTTTTTTTTTTTTTGTATTTGTTCTTTTTTTTTTATTTTTTATTAATATTTTTATTCTTTTCAATTTAACTCTAGAATTTAAAATTTATTGTTGCATTTTGATTTATTTTTTATTACAATTTTAACACTCATATTTTTATTCTTTTTTTTATTTTGCATTTTTTTGTGTTGTTTTTTTTTAAATTTTATTTTAACCCTCGTGGTTTTTTTTTATATATAATATTTTTGGTCTTATAACCCGGGTTATGATTTAAAAAATTAACACAGTAATTGATTTTTTTTGTTTTAATTTTTTATATTTATATATTTTCTCTATTATCCTATTCTCATTTATTTTTTATTTTGTTAACAAATAAGGTTATTGAGATGTTTGTGGAATATTATGAAAATATATTTTTATAATATTTGACAAGTATTTATTTTTTGCATTGAATCATTTTTTTTTATTAATATTTTTTTAATAATATTATTAAATTAATAAAGTTTATTAAACTCAAATCACTACTTAAATATTATATTTTTTTTATCTTTTTAATATTTTTTGGTGCCAAAATAAAAATTATCCCAGTGGCGGGCGGCAACCTCAGAAGCACAAGCTGTATGTTTGTGGAATATACATGTAGTCATCTGAACTGTGGACCACACAAAATCCTTTTTACCGCTTTGACTGCGCCGGCTTCCTTTGAAAAACCACACCCTCCCTCTCCTCCTCCCTTGCATTTCTCAGTTTAGGGTTTTACTTTACTTTTCCTCCCATGGCTTCCATTTCCACCACCCCGAAATTCTCCGTCTCTCAAATCTCCCTCAACAGATTTCTTTTCTCTCCGAACACCACAAAACTCTCTTTTCCTCCTTCCATTGCCTTCCCTTCCACTTCCACTTCCACTTCCCTCCTCAAAACCAAAACAATCACCTCCTCACTACACCCCTCTTCCTCCCCCTCCCCCTCCCCCTCTCTCACCCGCCCTGTCTACGTCCCCAACAAAATCCCAGACCCCAATTACGTCCGCATTTTCGATACCACTCTTCGTGATGGAGAACAATCCCCTGGCGCAACACTCACTTCCAAAGAAAAGCTTGACATTGCTCGCCAGCTGGCTAAACTCGGGGTTGATATAATCGAGGCTGGATTCCCTGCTGCTTCAAAAGATGATTTTGAAGCTGTTAGAATGATTGCTAATGAAGTTGGGAATCAAGTTGACAGTGAAGGCTATGTTCCTGTTATTTGTGGGTTGTCTAGGTGTAACGAGAAGGATATTAGGGCTGCCTGGGAGGCTGTTAAGAATGCAAAAAGACCGAGGATTCATACTTTTATTGCCACCAGTGGGATTCATATGGAGTATAAGTTGAGGAAGAGTAAAGAAGAGGTTGTGGAAATTGCATCAAGTATGGTTAGATTTGCTAGGAGTTTGGGTTGTGATGATGTTGAGTTTAGCCCTGAAGACGCTGGCAGGTTTGAACTTTTGGGTTTTGAGTTTTTTGTTACTGTTTTCAATTTTGTTTGCTCAGTTTCTGTTATGATTCTTTGGGGTTTATGGATACAGAGAAGCTACAGAACATTTTTATCTTATTGATGAGTGTAAATGAAGCATAGCCTCTTTTTAATCTTATTTCTTTAGTTTCGAAGGCTGTTAATGGTTTTGGGGTTTTATTTTTGTGAACAACATTTTGTTGCATACGGACTTGTTTTTTGGTCATTGGATGATCTAATGGCTACGAATTCAGGGTCGAATTGTGTGTGTGTGTGTGTGTGTGTGTGTGTTTATTGTTAGATTTGAGATCCTGCTGTTAGAAAATGGATGTGAAAGTGAGAATGCGATTGTAATTGCTCGTGTTGAAATTTCAATGAATCTATATTTTTGTTATAGTGCTGGTTTCCTTATTTCTTGTATGACTGTTTGAATTGAATGCTGGTATTTTTATTGTTTTGAGTTGAATTTTATGTTTACATGACCGCATTATTTTGATCCTAAACCAGATCAGAGAGAGAGTTTTTATATCATATATTGGGTGAGGTTATCAAAGCTGGGGCAACAACTTTGAATATACCTGATACAGTCGGAATAACTACTCCTAGTGAGTTTGGACAATTGATTGCCGATATAAAAGCAAACACTCCTGGCATTGAAAATGTTATCATTTCAACGCATTGTCAAAATGATCTTGGGCTTTCTACTGCCAACACTTTATCGGTATGCCAATGCCATTTTCTATTCTATTTAATCCCCTGTTGATTTAAAATGGAATTGCACTCACACCATAACTTTTAATAAATCCAGGGGGCATGCGCAGGTGCAAGACAGGTGGAAGTGACAATCAATGGCATTGGTGAAAGAGCTGGAAATGCTTCATTGGAGGAGGTAAAAGCTTTTCTTTTATATCCTTTTTTTGCATGATTAAAAAGGCTTTCGTCGCTGATTTAGTTGATGAAAATCTCACTACACTTTCCCTGAAAACAGTTTTCCCAATTCTTGAGAAAGGAATTTTCAAATTGCCTGTGCGAAAGTAAAGTTTTCACCTTTAATGTTTTCTCATGGATAGCCTGAGAACAGACCTAGGGATGATCAACATTAGGGAATGCTTTCTTAGATTTTTTTTATTTGGACTGTTTATATGACATATTCCATCTTAATGTTTTAAAGAATACATATCGTCTGTAGAGACAGATAAAGCCATTTGTTGTGGCTCAATTTGTACCATCTTCCTTTCACTTTTTTCCTTGGTCTTGGTTTTATATGAATGGTCTTTACGTTATCATTTGATTGTTGTATAACTAGATATTCCTTTCTTTTCTTTTTTAAGTGGCTTTCTGAAGCAGCATTGAAATTTAAGAGATTCTGCTTTTGTATTAATTATTGAAGCATTTGCTTTTAAATTCTGTTCTCCTACCCTTGCTTCTCACCTATGGATATATTTCTTTCCCCTCATTTTTCTTTCGTATACTTATGCTTGTTGCAAATATGTAGGTTGTAATGGTAATTAAATGTCGTGGAGAGCATGTTTTAGGTGGTCTGTATACTGGGATCAATACTCAACACATCACTATGGCGAGCAAGATGGTATTCTTTGTGTGCTCTGTTTTGCATTTTCCTGGTATGCATTCTGTTGTTTATAAAATATGATTTTCATGATGCTTGACATTATTCTTTAGGTAGAAGAGTACACAGGGTTGCATGTGCAGCCACACAAGGCTATTGTTGGAGCTAATGCTTTTGCTCATGAAAGTGGCATACATCAGGTTGGTATTATTGCACTTTCAATGAGCATGGGTGCTGTGTTTATCAATTCACTTTTAACTTACCTGTATTATGTTGCCAATACATGTTATTTAAGTGCTTGTTCACTTACGCAATCTGATTGTAGTTACAATTGAATCTACTGTAAAATTTTCTTCTCAATATGGATTAATTAAGATGAGACATGCAAATCAATGTGCAAGTTATCAAATTTTGGAAGTGTCTAAATAAGAGGCTTGAACTTGTCATTGGTTCTCTCACATTTTTTTAGCTTCTCATTAAAACGCTTTGTTTGGTTTTACATGTCTTCTCTATTATCTATTGATTTTTAGTTATTTTCTTTGAAGCTACACGGTACTGGCCCTGGGTGTCTTGATCTGTTTGTTTAGATTATGTGTTTCCTTGAATACTCATTAATCAATATTAGAGTGATGCTTTTTGGAAATTTATTTGGTTTACTGTGATATATTCTAAATATAATTTGTGTTTTCAAGGATGGGATGCTGAAACACAAAGGTACATATGAGATTATCTCACCTGAAGATATTGGGCTCGAACGTTCCAATGATGCTGGAATTGTCCTTGGAAAACTTAGGTACCATTCTTCAAAATCTTCTAATTCTAATATCTATATTTAGTCTTCCTATATTGCCATTGATGCATTATTACCTTTGAATGGAAAACTACTTTTTCTTTGTAGTTTCATTATTTCTACAAATGCTTGAAAATTTCATACAAGTAATTTTGATTGGGCTTAATAGATTCTAATTTGTTGCCCATGTAAATGAGCAAACCAATAATCCATGTTTATCCACCACTTCATAGTAGAGATAGGCATCCTTCGTGATAGTTTGCTGTTCTTATATTTATGCGGTTTAGTTAAGATGGACTCTATAAGTGATTTGTTATTTGCTTTTGCTTTATTCATGTGCTCTTTATCAAATCATGGCATTTTCTTTGTCCTTTTAATGCTGAAGTGGGCGGCATGCTTTGAAAGATCGACTAAATGAGGTATGCAAAGATTTGCAGATGTTGAGAGTTCATTGGATTTCCTGACTCTCTGTGTTGTGCAATAACAGTTTTTCCTTTTTGCTTCTATCAGCTTGGTTATGAGCTGGATGATGCACAACTTGGCAATATATTTTGGCGTTTCAAGGCTGTAGCTGAAACGAAAAAGGTGAACTAGTGATGATTTTTAGCATCCTTTCTGCAATGCCATCAAGGTTATATATTACTTTTACAAAGTGCATCTTTAAATAAAAGTTGAGGATTGCTTTTCTAGTGATGTCTTGTCATATTTTCCTTTCTTAAACTGCCTTTTCGATTATCACTATGATCTTGCAAAAGTGGAAGATCTTGTGCTGGTTATAGCTTTCTCTGCTCAAAATGTTGAGACTTGAGACAATACATCAGGAGAAAACTTTTGGAGCTAGGTATACCCTGTTTGTGAAAAATATATAATAACATGAGTTGCATTTATGTTTGATCATAAAACAGTCCTGGTGGGAGTGAGACTCGTAGAAAACCATGATATTCTAACAATTTTCCTTTTTTCATTTTGTCTTCCCGCACCCCCTGAAAACACATTCCAAGCTTTTTGTTGTTAAAAGGCTTAGGTAAAACAATGATGGTTAGATTGATGAGTAAGCTTTTTGTTGTTAAAAGGCTTAGGTAAAACAATGATGGTTAGATTGATGAGTACTTTATGATGAAAGATAGTGGCATTAAAGTAGAGAAATTGAAGATTCCTCGCCTTATATTCAGCAGATTGCCTTGACAATCTGGCATGGTTGTCTTGTTTAATGGATGTTAGTGTTAGGAACATTTATTAAAGTGAGGTCTTTTAATCTCGCTTTCTTGAAAAAAGAAGTAAACCATGCATGGGAGGCTTTTTGTGGGAATATATTCTTTATTTGTTGGCTTAATTTAAATTGCTGATGCTCTAGAGAGTTACCGATGCTGATCTGATAGCATTGGTGTCAGACGAAGTATTTCAACCAGAAAATGTTTGGAAGCTGCATGATTTGCAGGTGAGTTTGAAATTTAATTTCAGCTGGTTCATCTTTTCATTTCATATGATGTTTCAACTGCATTCTAACCAATCTGAATGAACTTGACACACAGGTTACTTGTGGAACCCTTGGTCTTTCAACTGCAACTGTTAAACTCTTAAGTGCTGATGGGGAAGAACATGTTGCATGTTCTCTTGGAACTGGGCCTGTAGATTCAGCTTACAAGGCTGTTGACCTCATTGTGAAGGTTGAATATACACAAAATTACATCTCTACATTGCCAGATTTTCCATTTCATGTTGAAAAATTATGCCTTTATCAAATTTTAGAACAGGGTTCTAAACTTGATTCATCTTTAAGTTTTCTTTTCCTTGATTTTTTCTTGTTTGCTCACCAGTTTCCTACCCCAGTTGCCTTTTTGTTTGGTAAGGGGTAATGTCACAGTGGAATTATTTACAGCTGATTGTTATTGGAATTTTTTTAGTGTTAATATGCAGTAAAGACTTTATGGTTTGCTTTAGACTGGTGCCTGAGTTTTTTTTGTGCTTGATATTCTTAGGGGCTGTGGATCCTTTTGTTATTTCTTTTTTTTTAATGAAGGCCATGGACTTTGTGATGTCCGACAACCTTCCCATTCCAAATGCATGTATTTGCTTTCGCGAAGGTGTGATGATTATTTACTAAAATTGGCACCCTCATGTCCAATTTTCTGTATATGCAGGAACCAGTAACACTTCTTGAGTACTCCATGAATGCTGTTACAGAAGGCATTGATGCGATAGCCACTACCCGTGTTGTAATTCGTGGGGAGAACCAACATGAACCAACCCATGCTTTAACAGATGAACCCTTTCAACGGACATTTAGGTACAGTAGCACATCTTAGTGTTGCATTATTTTGAGTTGATGTGTCTGTGTTGTGACTTTATTGACTAAAGAAAAAATCTTTATTTGTTTTCTTTTATGCAGTGGATCTGGGGCAGGAATGGATATTGTTGTTTCTAGTGTCAAGGCCTACGTTGGTGCATTAAATAAGATGTTAGCTTTTAAACAGCAGCCATCCACGAAAAGGGTTTCTACAGAAAGAACTCCTGTGTCTGCTTGAAGAAGCATTTGAACTCATCTTTCCTGCGTGGTATATATCAAACCAAACTCCTTCATTTTACTTTCAAAAGCGAGCAAGAATATATTTTAGAATGTAAAATGTTTGAAAATAACATTGTCTATAAGACCGAAAACCTGTCAATGGATTTTGGTCGTAGTTTTGTGAAAGAACTTGTTTTGAAGAGGTTTGAGAACTCTTCATCCTTGTGCTCATATCAAACCGCCACATTTGTCCTGCAAAAGCGGGGGGAAATGTTGAATAGCATGTAAAAGGTTTGAAGGTAGGATTGTCTTCATGCCTGAAAACCCTGTTGGTGTTAACGGTATGTTTTATTTCAATGCTTCAGATTACGTACTTGATCTTTTTGTGTTGTTGAAACTTGTAATAGGAAGAGGTAAGCACTCAGACTCAAACAGGTCTTTGTTTCCTTTTCTTTTCCTCCCTGTTAATTACTCAGGCCCCAGCTACCAAAGTGTCTCTGTCCGTTACTCTTCCCATCTTCCAAGAGGCCGACAAAGACACTCTATGCTTGTTGCCGGCATTCTTGCCTACAAAATGAGACCGTCAAAACTCGTATGGATGTAAAGATGCCTCCAAAGAGGGCATGATTTTCTGATCTGATTTCATAATATTTAATGACAAAGGAAGGAACAATGAAATAAATTTCCCTTTCTAGCTCTAATTAAACATAGAAGGTAAAATAACATAAAATTTTCTGTTTTGATTCCACAATAACTTGTTGTCTCGTAGCCGAAGACCGAACAACAATTTTAATGTAGCAAAATCAAAGCAGATTAAGTGGGAATACATCAGCAGACATTGATAAGGGAATACAGTGAAGTAGTTTATCAACTGTTTGGGACTCACTTTGATAAAACTCTTAGAGAATGTTGCGTATACGCTATAATTTGGAATTCAAAGGCCCTTGCAAGCTGTAATTATCAAAGCTTAATCTTGGCGAAAATGGTGGATATTCATAGCTGGCTTGTAGGTTAACAGACTTTAGAATAATTTTTTCAAAAGATGGAAGACTTTATTTGTTTGAATCTTGCTTTTGAGGCACAATTGCTTATATAAGCTGAATCTGCTTATGCTGCTGGCTAAGGGGATCCATATCCCATTGATTCCCCCTCCGAGTGGGGCAAAGGCATCACACTTTTGTTGCTTCCGATTTTAGAAATGGATTTATAGATCATTTACTCTCAAGCCTTCCAAGTCAAGCTTTGTCCTATGGTGCCAAACCTCCTTTCCTAGCACCCGAGAACTCAGTTCTTCAAAAGTTGGGAGGGTTTCTTTTTTTTTCTTTCTTTCTTTTTTTTTTACATGTGCCGAAAAAATAATTTAGCAAACCAGTAAAATCCCAAAAATGGTGAAAAAAACACAATTTATAGGTTCCATTGTTTCCAACGACGTAACCCCGTAATTGAAAATTTGGAATGATAATAATAATAATAATAATAATATAACGGAAACTAGCTCGCCATTTTCTAAAATGTGAATCTTCAGCACGGTGGACTACCCTCCTGGCAGATTAACGTATTCGGTGTTGTCTCTGTCCTTTGCTCGTGATGTCTCCCATTGAGGCACCTCTGCACATTCTCGTCTCATGTGTGAGTGAGAGTGTGTAAGTATAAGATTTTGAATATGGAAATATGGTGTAAATTATGTTTTTTTAAATTTTAATTTTTTTAATTTAAAATAAATTTTTTTATATGTTTTTGGATCATTTTGATGTGTTGATGTTAAAATTAATTTTTTAAAAATAAAAATATTTTATTTTAATATATTTTTAAATAAAAAAAATTTAAACCATCATCATTACTATAATCTCAAACAAACTATTCCAAAAAAGATAATATTATTCCACATATCCTACAGATCATGTAAAAATTATTTTTTAAAATATTTTTAATTTAGTAATTTATTAAAATATTATTATTTTTATATATTTTAAATTTTTATCAAAAACAGCATTTTCAAAAGCAATGCATATAAATCATTACCGTGTTTGTTTGTCTTTAATCATAATTTTGTTTCATGACATGGTACTTGAGTTGGGTTTTTTTTTTTGTTTTAATCAAGAATAAGTTAAATAATTAATATTCTAGCTTAATATTTACGTGCAGGTCATCCATACCGAGACTACTGTATCCACACAAAAATTCTTCCAATTTTTCTTTTTCAAATTGAATCCACAATAATAATTAAAACAAAAATTAATGAGGCGACACTCGTGTTAAAAAAGTTGACATAAAACCGTTCTTGAGAGTTATGTGAACTTGAGATATAGATTAAGTAATAATTATTTAATATAATATCAAAGTTATTTGATCATGTGGCTATAGTTCTAAATTGTCACTTCCTCTTGCTCTTGATTAAAAAATTACATGCAAAGTAATGGTTTATTAGTTCAAAAAATATGAATAAAGAGTTCATGTAAAATAATTTTAAACCTCTTATTAGATATTTAATAGACGAATTATTCCTAACCTTATTAAAATTATTAAAATTATTTTTTTATTATTATATATATATAATATTTTAAAAAATAACTTTAATTACATTCTCATATATTTTTCTAGATAACTTAAAAAATTTTAATAAGATGGAATATTTTTCGACACCTTGAAATGGATGAGGAGAAGGAGAAGCTAGCTTGATGAGAGATTGTGGGGGTAAATGCAGTAATTAACAAAATATATATATATATATATATATATATATATAAAAATTTAGTAACAATTTTTAACCATTTTAGCTTATAAAAATTATATTTGAGAGTATAATAATAGTTGTTTTTTAAAATATTTTTTATTTTAAAATATATTAAATAATAATTTTTTAAAAAAATTATCTTTGATATTAGTACATTAAAATAATATAAAAATATAAAAAAATTAAATTTTTTTTAAAATATTTCTAAGAAGTAAAGCCAAACAAAAATTAGCTTTTTTTTTTTAATTTTTATTTTATTTTAGCTTATTTAATAGAGGAAGCGACAAGGACAAGACGTGAATCTGCAGGATATCTCGATCGTTTATTCTGAAAAAAAAGAAGATTAAAAAGGGGTGTCATCGCCAAATCCAATAAAAGTATAGAGCCCACATCATCAGTATCAGGACACTTCGTGGACACCCACTATTTGACTTGATCTATAATGTTTGACTTCTCTGTGACAGCCAATCTGAGCCGTCCAAAACCATTTTCTTTACTGGAAAAAGATTACAAATAATAACACTGAGGGACGTTTGGCAACACAACCAAAACACCGTTTGTTAAAAAGTTGTTCGTCTTATAATTATAGTATGAGTCTAATTTATATCTTTATACAACCTGTGCTATCAATTATTACTATTCTTATTCGTAGCATCGTGGAAAACAAAAAAAATAAGAGAGTAAACTTACATATTATTAATTATGTCATACCTTGTCATGATAGTGTGACTTCACTATTATTATTTTTTTAGATATTCTAAACAAAAAACTTATTATATAAAAAGAAGATATTAGCATTTCTAATACACTTTACATGAGATAAATTATATTGTTTTTTTATTATTTGCTATGATCTGATGATGTCTATATCTACCAACTTACTATGATGGTTTTGTTATAATGAACAAGCCTTGATTTTCTAAGTTAAAAATTCAGTCTAAAAATATGAAATATCTTCAATTATCATTGAGATTTTTTTCATGGTAGAATTATAATTTTTGCTACCGCGACATTCTAAATAATATTTTAGATAAAATTCCTTATGAAGTTTATCTTTATATTAGAAGTGAATAAGTCGTATTATTTATAATAATAATTTGGATATTTTTTATCCTTGTATTAAAGTGAGTAATAAAATTATTATCCCTAATAATATTTTGGATATTAACTCATTTTAAGTTTTCTATCCTTGTATTGAGAGTGAATAATATTTTCTTGCCAAAAATATTTTTTAAATATTTTTAAAATATAGATAAAAAAAACCTTTGGAATTTTACAAACTTGTTGTAAAATCCATGCAATATTTTTTAAAACATGCCAAAGTATATTCAATTTTCTTTGAAAAAGATGTTCAAATAATTTTAGGATTTTATTCCATATGCAAGAAAAAAAATATTTTTTTTTTACTTTTTCAGGTTTTGTTTGGAAAAAATCCATTTTTTCTTGAAATAAAACTACCTAAAATAGGTTTAAAGGGTGTTTGCCAAACACACCCTTAAACAAAAAAAATACCTTTAACAAAAATATGAAAAACTAGACAGTGTCTTAAGTCTTTGACCCAAAATGATCCGACTAGGTCGATGCGACTGGGCTGATCTGGAATTTTTGGTACGACCATAAACCGAACCAAAAATCTTAATTTGCCTCAAAAACAACAAAAAATACATATTAAACACTAAAAAAGCACATAAACTCAAAAAATAACTTGAACAAAATGGACCAAATACCAGAAAAAATGAAGAACATTAAGGATATCTTAACTCGAACCCAACAACAAGGAACCAAAACAAACCAGATTTGGTTGAAATGAAAGCACATACATGTTGGAAATCATACAATGATCAATAATTTAACATCCATTTACTTTGATTATCACTTAAACATCATGATTTTATCAAAATAGTTTTCGGTTCTAAACCGAAACCATATGATTAAAAAACATTAAAATCATGTTATTAATACAAATAAACACTAGATTATTTGTTAATTATGCATAAAGGAAGGGTTTTGTGCAAAGAAATGGACTAAAATTGGTTCAAATTAAGGCTTTAAGGCAATGTTCTTCCCAATAACACAAAGAATATTGCTCATAAACCTAGAAAAAACATAGTTATGCCCAACCACTGCAAAAGCCACATAAATGGGTGTTTTTGGTTTCTAAAACACGTTTTTTTATCCCAACAAGTCACAATACTATATACAAATATGTTTAAATCTAAAAAACTTACAAAAAACATCAAAATCAAGCAAGAGGTATCAAATTCAAAAACTATTAACCTAAAACAACCTATATGTCAATGCAACATGTATTCAAGATTAGTTTTCTGAATGTATTTTGTACATAAACAGGCCTAATAAATCCAAGATAAACACAGTTGCTTTAACATATATAATATATAAAAAACAAACTTAAACGTCAATTTTAATATATCAAAAACATCAAAAGACTTCAAAATAACTTCATTAAATAAAAATCACAGCAACAAAGAGGTGAATACAACTTTATTTATAAGATTTTACTAGGGTTTAAGAGGTTAAGAATTCATTTGTGACCTCTTGATCTTGAGAGAAGTGTTGTAAACCCTTGATAAGAACTCATTGAGGAGCCTTCATGTGTGAACATATGAAAATCAATTCGATTTTTGTATGGTGGTTTCACTATCAGGGATGACTAAGTTGTCAATTTTCAAGGCTTCGTTGAAGCAATTATGATGTCATCATCACCTCACACCACCTTAAGTTGGAAAAGGGGATGCACATTTTTCATTTGGATCTAACATTGCTCAATTTGAAGGTTTGTAGCTTCATATTTATTTGTTTGAAGTTGTTAACTCAATCAACCAAAACTATCGAAACAAAGATGCCCAGGTGACGGATGACATGTCATTTATCTTCTTTTCATTAAATAGGAAAGACACGTCATTTAGGGTTTTTAATTTATGATTGAAAATTATCAATTGAGTCGTTGTTCTTCTAATTTCTTTTAATTGCACTCATAATTACATTCAAATTTTTAATGCCATGTAATTTTACCCTTATCAAACTCAATTATTAATCTCATAGTTGACCGTGTTTTTTATTTTAGTCATTGGTTTGAATTTATGTATTTTGACCCTCAATTGACCAATAAACTTTTATTTTTTTCAATTTGACCCCTGATTAGGTCAATTCTAGCCCTTACATTAACAAATTGTTTTCTAGTTTGGTCCTTAGAATTGGATTTCTTCAATCAAGTCTTTAATTGCCCATCAAGCTTTAATATTTATACAATCAAGCTCCTTATTTTACCAAATTAACTCTTAAAAATTGCACTTCGACACCAAACTTTAATTTCTTTTAATTAAAGCCTAAATTAACTTCAAAATTCAATTTTTCTTACAATTAAGCCCTCAATAAATTCAATTAAACCTTGAAGAATTCTTATTGAGTTCTTAAAGATTAATTAAAAAATGGCATAATTTTCAATAGCTAGTAAATTAAATATTGAAAGATGAAATTTTTAAAAAAACTAAGTTTGAAATTAAAAATATCCTAAAAAAACTTGAGGATCAAAGTAAAAAGAACCTTGACATCTCACTATTTATTATTACAGTGAAATGCCAAGACCTTTTAGTATATGTTAGTTAATGTTATTGAAAACACTAGAAACACAATCTATCTAAAAAATATATTTTTAACTCTATCTAAAATCTTAGTTACATATGTAAGACTAGGCTCAAGATTTACGCTTAGTTGTAGGCCAAATCAAAATACCATCATTGTGTTAAAAAAAAAAAGTAATCATCACTTTTTTTTTATTCATATGATGAAATATTTGAAATAATGATTATAAATTTAACCAATGTATTAAATCAAACTAATCAACCATTATATAACCATTATATATGTTAATAAATAAATAAATAAATGGTGTGGTATGTTTGACCTAACATGTCCTAGTTTTTTAACCTATAACTAACCTATTCGGTATGACATGGTTGGCCTGAATTCTAAAATTGTAAATATACTGTTTCTGTAAATATATATTTTTATATACGGCAATGCCTTCGTTTTTATTTTTTTTCAAACAATAACGATGGTAAAATCTTAAGCAGACATGGGGATGGTTCCCAGCGGATGCCCTAATCGCATCAATTACTTTCCAAACGAAAGACGAGACAAACACACAAATTAATTTGAAAGAGACCCGGCATCTGATCCCATAGGTGAAGCAATTTGCACTCCCTTCCTGATTTCCATTTTACGACAAATCTTTTATTTGCCGGCTCACGAAAGATCTTCTTGCTTCTATGCACCCGCTACAGTTGACTTCCCTTTCCAAGACCAGTTCTTTTTTCTCTTTTTTTTAAATATATTTCAGCGAAGGAAGAGGAAGAAGATGAAGACGAAGAATTTTCTTGAGTTATGACTAATGGCAAATGCCCCTTCAATCTCTCCTCCAATTACACCATGTGTCCGACCCAAAACGCCAAAAACCAATTAACACGTCAAAACAAGAAAAATCCTTTGAGAGCATGTGAGTGGGGTCCTCTCCTCTCTCGTATATTTGCGTGATGCACAATGTAAACACACGTAGTCAAATTAAATTAAGGGGGTGTGATGGTACTTCTGGTGTTGTTATTTTTAAAGTTTTTATTTTTTAATTTTTTTTAATATTTATTTTTTATATTGATAAATCAAAACAATTTAAAAATATAATTATTTTTTTGAAGCAAGAAAATATTTTAAAAGGTTTTTAAAAACCCCGATTAAAACACTATCTTAAATATTGCTGAAATAAAATGATATGCAAGTCCAAATATACCTGGTTTATTTAAATTTAATTGGTGAATTACTTGATTTTAATGTATAAAAACATATATACATACATGCACTATACATACATGCATGTAGCAAGCAGTGCAGGTGCAGAACAGCGGGACAGCAAAGAAAGAGAACAAAGGCTTGTCCTTTACAGTCTGTAGTTACTCTCTCTCTCCCCCCCACCGCAACCAACCAACACTCTCCACCTCATCCCCCTTCTCCTAAAACCGCCATTTTAAAAAAACACAACACTCTCACTTCTTCTCTCCCTCTTTAACCTTTTTTTTTTTAAAAAAAAACCCTAACCCTCTGCTCTCTCTCTCTCTGTCTCTCTGTCTCAAGATACCTTTTCACATTCCAGCTAGGGTTTCAACCTCGCTAGTAAAATAAAATCAAATGTTCTCTCTAACGAACCACTAGCACAGAGTCGTTCTCTTTCCTACACTCTTCAAATGACTCTTTTCACTTTCCTTTTCACTCTCTCTCTACTCTTTTTCTTCACTTCCGGCTCCGACCTCCGATCCTTACTCGAATTCAAAAAAGGTATCCAATCCGACCCGCTCCATATCATCTCTAAATGGGACCCCTCTGCTTTACCCGACCCTAATTCATGCCCCCATTCCTGGCCCGGTATCTCCTGCGACCACAATTCTGATTCCGTCGTTTCTATTACCCTAGACCACCGTGGTCTCGCCGGTGACTTGAAGTTCTCCACCTTACTAAGCCTCAACTCCCTGCAGAATATTTCACTTTCGGGTAATCAGTTTACGGGTCGCCTTGTACCCGCATTGGGATCAATGAGCTCGTTACAGTACTTGGATCTGTCTAATAACAACTTTTCAGGTCCGATCCCGGGTCGGATCGCGGAGTTATGGAATTTGAAGTATTTGAACTTGTCAACGAATGGTTTCGAAGGCGGGTTTCCCGTTGGTTTACCAGTTGGGTTTAGGAATTTGCAGCAATTGAGGGTTTTGGATTTGAGTTCTAATAGGTTTTGGGGTGATATTAGTGCGGTCTTAAGTGAATTGATTAATTTAGAAATAGTGGATTTGAGTGATAATGAGTTTTCTGGCGGGTTTAGTGACACAAGTGGAGAGAATGTGTCAGGTTTGGCTAATACATTGCATCTTTTGAATTTGAGAAAGAATAAATTGAATGGTGGGTTTTTGAAAGCAGACGTAATTGGGCTGTTTAGGAATTTGGAGGTTTTGGATTTGGGGAATAATGAGGTTAATGGAGAATTGCCTTCATTTGGGTCTTTGACGAATTTGAAGGTTTTGAGGTTGGGGAATAATCAGCTTTTTGGAGGTATACCCGAGGAATTGTTGAACGGGTCGATACCGATTGAAGAACTGGATCTTAGTGGCAATGGATTTACAGGTTTAGTGATTCTTGACTTTTCCTTTTGCGATTATTTTTTGTTTTTAATTTTTATTTGATGTGTTTTTGGATTTTTTCTACTTTCTGTTAGAATTTTGATTGGGGTGTACTGTATAGTCAAATGAAGTGATATTTCTTGTGAATTTTATCCAATTGTAGTACTTAAAACCTGGATTTTGACTTTATTTTGTGATGTCACATTTATTTGTGATTGTTTACCCGAATTTTCTAAATATGGGTTTCTACAAATAGTAAACCCACACACAGGGATCGTATTCCAAGGTGCCAGTGGTGAATTTCTAGATTTGGGCGCTAGAGGTATAGTCAAAACGTTGTTTGGACCCACGTGGCTTTCTTGATTTGGACTCTAGAAGCATAGCTAAAATGTTGTTTCTTGTTAAATGAAGTGCAACCTGTCGAATTGGAGTTGACACTGGAAATGTTTGGGTCTGGTCATGTAGATGAGTAGCAGGAAAATGAGCAGGAACAAGTATATGTGCCCTTACAATGGCCTTTCGCATTTCATATACAAACTGAATATTTTGGATGTTTTCTGTTGAGAGAGTTGAACAGTAAATACACATAAAACAATTGAAAATAAAAGATTTCTAGAAGTTTGGTTTTGCATTGTGTTTTAAGATAGATGGCTGTATACCATTGTTTTCTGCTTCCATAACCCCCAACGCTGAGTTCTCTGTGTCTGAATTTCTCATTTTATATCTCTGCAGGTTATATTAATGGAATTCACTCCACAACTTTGAATGTTTTGAATGTTTCTTCAAATGGTTTAAAAGGTCACTTGCCCGCTTTTCTTCAAAGGTGTTCAGTTCTGGATTTGAGTGGAAATATGATCACTGGTGACATGTCTGTCATGCAAAATTGGGGAGCCACTTTGGAGGTTCTTGATTTGAGTTCAAACCAGTTATCCAGAAGCTTGCCAAACTTGACTCCTCAGTTTGTGAGGTTAAGTAAACTTAATCTTAGGAATAATACCCTAAAAGGCAATTTGCCTCCTCAGTTGTGGGACATTCCCACATTGTCTTCAGTTGACCTCAGCTTAAATCAACTCAATGGGCCTATTCCGGGTAGTTTCTTTACTTCACTGACCTTGACGAACCTGAATCTTTCAGGAAATCAGTTTTCAGGGCCAATTCCAGTTCAAGGGTCAGGTGCAGGCGAATTATTAGTTCTACCTTCTTATCCATTGATGGAGTCTCTTGATGTCTCTCAAAATTCATTATCTGGTCCATTGCCTTCGGGCATAGGCAACTTTGCCAATCTCAAATCACTGAATCTTTCAGGTAATAACTTAACAGGACAGCTGCCAGTTGAACTGAGAAAGCTAACCTACTTGCAGTACCTTGATTTATCTGCCAACAATTTTCAGGGTAAAATCCCTGACAAGCTTCCATCCAGTCTGATTGGATTGAACATGTCCTATAATGATCTCTCTGGAAATATTCCACAAAATTTGAGAAATAAATTTGATATTACTTCATTCCTTCCTGGGAATCCCTCATTAATCATCCCAAAGGCCCGTGGACCATCACCAAATTCTGTTCCAAATCACATTGCTGGAGGAGGGAAACACGGGTCAAAGCGTAATATTACAATTGCAATAATTGTTGCTACAGTCGGGGCTGCTGCAATGGTTGCTTTTGTTTTATTGGCCTATCAGCGGGCACAGCGGAAAGAATTTCATGGGAGAAGTGATTTTAGTGGTCAAACAGCAATGGAGGATGCTAAGCTAGGAAAATCTTCCCGAACTTCCCTTTTCAAATTCCAATTGAATGCTCACCGCCCTCCAACATCATTGAGTTTTTCGAACAATCACTTGCTTACTGCAAATTCAAGGTCATTATCAGGGCAGACAGAATCTGCAACTGAAATTGTTGAGCATAGTTTGTATGAAGGAATGATGGTGAGTTCATCAATTCCTAATTTGCTAGATGACCATCCCACAACATCAGGAAGGAAGTCCTCCCCAGGTTCCCCATTATCTTCCTCACCTCGTTTTGTTGAACCTGCAAAATTGGATGTCTATTCACCAGACAGGTTGGCTGGGGACCTGTCCTTCCTTGATAGTTCACTTGCATTTACAGCAGAAGAGTTATCTCGAGCTCCAGCTGAAGTTCTTGGCAGAAGCAGCCATGGAACTTTATATAAGGCTACTCTAGACAGTGGACATATGCTGACTGTGAAGTGGTTGCGGGTTGGACTAGTCAAACATAAGAAAGAATTTGCTAAGGAAGTTAAAAAAATTGGCTCTATACGACACCCAAATATTGTTCCACTGCGGGCATATTATTGGGGGCCTAGAGAGCAAGAAAGACTTCTTTTAGCTGACTATATCCAGGGTGATAGCTTGGCCCTACATCTATATGGTAAGCATTTTATTATGTCTACTTTTGTGTATTTCTCTTGTCATGTTTTTATTTTGCTGTATATTTTCCAACTTTGATAGGTTTTTGAAAAACATGCTACATTACTGCCGCATGTTGATTCTTTGATTTCAACCTAGTCATTATGGGGAATTTTAATACTCATGTCAAGACTTGTGCAGATCCTGGTTTCTGAACTTAAATGTTGTTTACAAACATGATACGTAATTGCTTTTTGTATGTTAAAAAATATTCTGTTAAAACTATAGGAATATTTGCTTCAGTTGCCTTGAATATTAAAATTATGGTGATACATAGCTTCACTTTGTAGAGGTAGACAACGGGCACAATAAAAATAAAAAAAGGATAAAACAGAGCCCATTGCCCCATCATCAAGGTTTGGAAAAATAAGGTTCTTTACTACAATGAACATCAAGTAGACAAGGGAACCATCAAATATTGCAAGAATAAGGTTCTTGAATTCAATGAACATCAGGTAGACAATGGTGCTATAAAATTGGATCTGTGTTGTACCAGCTGTCCTGCATTAGGCCTGGTTTGTCATTGGAAAAAAAAAGAATTTAATCTGGAATATGATTATCCGGGATTTTACTGCTTTCTTGTTTCCATGACCTGATATATTAGGGAATTTGTTCTCGTTCAGTTTATTATGTAGGTAGTTAACCTGGTAGACTGAGGAGCTATGGATTATACTTAAATGGAATGGTGTGCTTTCCCCACCCCTGTTTTTTTTTCCCTGAACGTTAAAGATTGAGAGTTGTTTCAACAATCCAGTTGTTTCTGTGGTCATTTTCATTTGGATGTCTGCATTTTTTTAGCTGCTGCCGCTATTCTTTCTTATTTTTTTCTGGAACACACGTTGCACAGAAACAACACCTCGGAGGTACTCCTTGTTGTCATTCAGCCAAAGACTAAAAGTTGCTGTTGATGTTGCTCGGTGTCTATTGTATCTTCATGATAGAGGCATGCTCCATGGAAATCTAAAGCCAGCAAATATACTTCTGGAAGGTCCTGATTACAATACTCGCCTTACTGATTATGGACTTCACCATTTGATGACACCTGCTGGCATTGCAGAGCAGATACTAAATCTGGGAGCACTAGGATATCGAGCTCCAGAGCTTGATAATGCATCTAAACCTGCGCCTTCATTCAAGGCTGACGTGTATGCATTTGGAGTGATCCTGATGGAATTGTTAACCAGAAGAAGTGCTGGTGACATAATATCCGGTCAATCGGGAGCTGTTGACCTTACAGATTGGGTTCAGTTGTGCGATCAAGAAGGAAGACGAATGGACTGCATTGACAGAGATATTGCAGGTGGGGAAGAACCAACGAAGGCAATGGATGATTTGCTTGCCGTATCGCTTAAGTGTATTCTTCCTGTAAATGAGAGGCCTAACATCAGACAAGTCTTTGATGATCTATGTTCTATATCTGTTTGAAATTTTGTACATGTGTCCTGGAATTAATTTTTGTCATTCCTCGACCCCCAATTGTCCGTTTCCCCCATTTTTTTTCATTAATTGGTTTTAAGCCTTCTGATTTTGGGGCTAATCATCACTTTTTTTTTTGTCTGGAAATTTTCTTGTAAAGGAACAGCCAATCTATTGATTATTTGACAGTGTTTCGAGTTTGATCTTCAATTGAAAACAATTTCAATTCTTGTGTTCTCATTAAATGGAAATCGAGCTTTGTTGTGGCAGTAAAGCTTATCGTTAGCCTCTTTTATATCACTTTACCAATTATAACAAGAGTGCTAATGAGGTTTATGCAGAAGCTGTTTTTCATAATGTGGGATGTGGTCTAGTAGTTCTGATGAGGAATGATGATGATATTAAAATATATATATATATATATATATATATATATATATATATATATATATATATATATATATATATATATTATTTTGTTATATTTTTGAGTAAAAAATATTTTAAAAAGTATTATTTATCACAATTTTAAATGGTACGAGCTTCGGTTGGATAAATTAGGTAATTAGTACAAAAAAAAATAATGAGGAAGTAACACAAGATGAAAAAGATGAAAAAGTTATGGAGAAATAATACAGTTTGAGGATATTATATTATGATTCATTTGACTAAATATCATAGTTGTGAACCGCGGCTTCAATTATAATTTTATCATGGTTCTGAATTACTATTTAATTAAATATCGTGATTTTGAACCGCGACATCAATTAACAGATCATTTTGAGAAATAATCATATATTTAAGAAAATGGTAAGACAATAGCCAAAATAATCGAACTTATTTTGCTACCATCTAGATTTGGAAAATTTTGGTGTTTTAAGATTGAAAAAGTTCATGAAATCATAGTTTTTGTTCTTCTAAAATTTAATCAATTTTGTGATTCTAAAAGAGTTAAATTTTTTATAATTTTAATAAAATTTGGATAAAAGTTTCCCTGTACAATAAATATATCTAAAATTTTATCACACTTAAAAAACGATAAAAAACCACAATCAACAAATTATAACTAAACTCAACAAATTCTCACATTTTATAATCATAAAGTAGCTCTAGGAATAAAAAAATATATATACATTTTAAATAAATAAATAAAAATAATTCAATAATACAATGTTCAAGTAATCCAAAAATATATAAACATAACTTATTTATCTACATCTACATCATCTACTGGATGATCCGGGCTCATCAATAGCACTATTGGATCTAGCTCCTGCACTTGCATGAGTGGCCTCATCTTTTGCAACGACATCATCAAGACTTAACCTCTCTCTAAAGGTATTAAATCCTGTGTAACAAACATTTAATCACCAAGATGTGACGATGTAAACTTCGCTTTCTTTATTAGTATTGCGAAGATAAAGTGCAGCCTCTCGACCTTCCCGTAGCATGAAACCAACCTAATATTAATAAAATAATAATATTAAATTAAAAAATCAATACATAAAACTCAATGTTTAGCATTTCATAATTATGAAAAGAATTAATTACTTATAAGATTTTGAATCCACTAGACATGTTGCACGTACTACATGTATCTAGGTGAAGGAGCTTGGATAGGATCCAGAGTAATGACCCAACAAGTGATATTTATGTACTTTCATATACTTCTCATTTGTAATCATATGATGCATCTCTGTAAAAATCTAATTCCTTTGTGCATCCTACCATGAAACATATGCTCCATGTCAGTTTAACCAGTCATAATTATTATTTTTACCCTGACAAGTTATGACATGTGATGCATTACTCGTGTTGATGTTGACTGAAATGTGTTGTTTATAACTGAAATGTCGCATTATCTAGTCTGAGCAATGTAACTTGACCATCTAAAAAATTCTACGGGACAACAAAAATTTAAAGTAACAATAGTACTTTTCACTTTATATCTATAGAAGCAACAAACATTCTCTAACTTGTTTGACCCTCTCCATGCATGCAAGACATATATGTATATATAAGCATGCTAAAACAGCAGATCCCCAGCTATATATAAAGATAACATTAAAATCATCCAAGAGAGTCAAATAAATTAAGGGCACATTTCTCCCTCTTAGGTCAATGAATAACACACTACCAAACATATAGTGTGTGTGTGTGTGTGATGTGGCATACCTTCATAAAATATTAAAATTATCGAAATAATTTAAGCAAACTCAACAAATAATTAACACATTAAATTTCTAATTGATTTTGTACCTTTTTTGACCTCCTCGTTAACAAATTAATATAATTAAAAAGAAATATCAAATTCGTGTACTTATAAACAATTCAATGAAATATGTAATTTATCACGTAAATATCACATTCATGCTCTCTTGTATTAAATCATTAAGCATAGTTAATTATATTATTATTTTAATCTAACAATACATATAAAATCTCTAATTTGACAAGTTAACATCAATTAAATACAACACATAACTAATTAAAAATATTAATTCATAATTAATTTAACTTATTTTTATGTTCAATTATATTAAATCAACAATAAATAATGATATTCTTAACTAGTTTTACATTAAATTAGCAAATCTTAAATTCACTGTAAATTTTAAATTCAATCTAAATAATTATTTCATTTTAACTAAATAAAACATAAATTTATAGCAATGTAATATATTTATTTTATTTGTAGGAATAGTAAAAAGGTTGGGGTGGGGCAAAGGGAATAGTGGTAGCTGATTGTATTATTGTTGCATAATTCATTCTATAAATAAAGAGAGTAGCAGCTGATTACATAATTTGGAGTTCAGTTGTCATGGAAAGAAAAGGTCGATTGGAAAGTGAAGAAGATGGACTGGACACAACATTTGCTGACAGATTTTAATACGAATTGGCAATGGAAAAGTCCATTAGATTAATGGATGGCCAGATTTACAGAGGCAAAATAACTCAATTTTCCATTACTGTGAAGATAAATTGATTGAACATAAGCCATCTTTGCTTAGAACCTGTTTTTGTATGGGATGTTTTTCTAAACTATCTTCATTTTCTGTGATGTAGTAGAGAACAGGGTGGAGAAAATGCTACTGGGAAATTCAACGATGAAGTTGCTTAGGTTATTCACTACCTGGTTTACTCCTTGTAAATGAATTATAGCCTCCTGTCTCTTATTATTTGATGATTTCTCCATGCATGGTTGGCAAGGAGCAGAATAATCATCATCACAATCCATTACAATCCACCCAAATCCAGGACTTCCATTCAGGTCCTCCTCACGGTTTTGTTCTTGACAGCCACGCATGACTCCAAAACACATCTTACTAGTTAAGGTGAGCATACACTTATAAAGCCCTAGCTCTGGACGCTCGCTTTTGATATAGGATGTTACACATCAGATATAGAAAGATCAATAATTTCAAGTGCAGTTTCTTCAACTCTTTATTCCTAATCAACATAATTTGTCTTAAGAGCATAACCATTTCCAACATGGTCCTAAAAATCATTCATCAAGACCATTGACATCATAATTATCCACCATATCATTCTTGGTATAGAAATTTTCATCTCCAGATGCCTTGGCAGTACTGACCTCCATCCTCTGGCTATAACAGTTATTAGAAAAAACAGAGCCCTTGGAGCAGGAGGATTGACTCACATTACTAGCCCAAACATTCCTTCTTGTCTATAACTCTTGTATTAACTTCAAGGAAAAGCTCTCAAGTTACTTTGATGTAAAAAATATAACCATTTATCTCCACCCGAATGGTTTTGGCAATAAAGCATCTAAGAGAGGTGACATTAATTAAGGATTCTTCAGATGTTGAACTTCAGTTTCTTGAAAGTAGCATTATCCACCGTAGAGGAGGAATAACCTTGGGGGATCTGGCGCCGGCAACTGTACTTCTTGAAAACCACTCCATATCTCCATCTTCAACGTAAAAAAACCAGGTTCTGATTCGCACCTTCAGGACTTAAGAGTGGTTTATTATTGCTTAGAGTATTTTCCTTCCACGAACATTGCCCATCCTAACCACATCAGTGCTGATGGTCCCTAGGTCATTTAGCAGAAGAGAAACATTTTCTAAATCCCTCTATTTTTCTATATTATGTGATATCTTTCGACCCTTCATAACTCCATCATGCTTGTTGTAACGAGCAAGATTTGCCCTTAGTTTATACGTGTCAATCCAAATTATACTGAGCTCCTGGAGAAGTTGATCCTTGTTGTTATTACCTTCAAACCAAACAAAACTAAATTTTCAGTTCATATGATTGAGCTTGTTAGGGACATACACGTCTAAAACCTTACCAACCCCAGAGAAGAAGACTCTTTTTAGGTCAGAAGCTTTCCAGTTAGGAGGAAAGCTCTCAAAGTAAAACGAGAGAGGGACGGGAGACAAGGGGAAAGGTTAAAATTTGGTGGTAAGGGAGGATTGGATCTGGTAAGGTGGGTTGCAAGGGTTGGAGAAGGAAGGGGAAGGGGGAGTTGAATCGTCGGGAAAATAATTCTAATGACTTCTTTTTTTTATGAAATACGAGAGATTTATAAAATCAATCAGAAAATTACCCAACAAAATTAAATTTACTAATGAATCAAGCAAAAAAACACATATATAAAAAGAAAATATTCTTTACTTGATCAAATAATTTACAATATTTTTTTTTCTATGAACATGATCAAAGCACACAGAATCGAGGCTATTTCATGCATTGAAAATATCATTGAATTCTATTTGAAGGTTGCACAGCGTTTTCTTTTAATAACTCAACTAATTACATTGAAAGAATCTCACTCCAAAACTCATTTATTATTTATAGAAGTATGGCAGCAATTAGTACTCAAAAGCATAATCTTTCTAATTAGCAAGATCTCAGCTTCATTAGAATCCATATTACATGAGGAACAAGAAAAAATTATCTTTTGCTATACAATGCATCAAAAACAGACAGGAAATGAAATAAACCCTATCTTTTCTGCCGGATGAATAGTCAGTCTTGATCTCAAAACAAGTCATTGATGCTATATTTTGGAGAGGTTAAGCCAAAGAAACTCATCTGAGGCGGCAATTTATGACTGCTATTTAATTAACTGATGTTTATAACAGCAGAAACGGACATCTCCAAATATCCTAGTTTTAAGTTTCGAAAATTCCCATATCTTAATTATCACCCCTGTATAAAAGTCAGTGTCCATCACTTACAATTTTTCTCAGTGTTTAGGGGTAGCGAGGGAAGAACTGTATGTGCGCCTTGCTGATCGGAGAAGGGGAGAGTCTCACTGGGTTAAGCTAAACGCTTGTTGACATTGCCATCTTACTTTGATAACGAAAAAAGTCCAGATGGAACAGCAGCAGAAAATCAAATCAAGATGTTTTGCCATACTTGTCATGAAGCTTGGATCATGGATCCCCTTGTCCTAACATGGGCCACGCAAGAATATTCTTTAGTTCATTGCAAGCTTAATCAGTCTTGACTGATTCAAGGTAGCGATCCTTTTTAACTCCATCTAATTATTAAGATTTGTTTATAGCCATAGAGCCATGGGCAGCTCTCAAGTGAACAAAAGAGTAATAAATCAAAATGCTCATGATGTATATTGCTTGTATTAATTAGGTCGTTCTTAAAATTAATGTTTTTGTATTTATGCTAATATAAAAAACATTACTTTAATATATTTTTAAACAAAAAACAATTTAAAAAGCATACATCCGCTAACATTCTCAAAAACACCGCTTGAAAAAACTAGAGGCACAAACCGTGATTTTCAGCCGTCCCGGTTCTTGTACAGAAAGCATCTTCCTCTGTTTCTATCTCGTTCAACAAAAAATATATGTTAAACCTGTAGCAGGTAACAATCCCAGAAGAGAATCTACTCGACTGCCGATGAGAACAGAGGAGATTTTTCACGGTGACTACTATATGAACCTAGAACATAAAACTAGCACCTGAAACAAAAAGAAATCCTGCCTAAGGATGATGACACTGCAAGTCACCCCTTCTTCCTCCCAGCCTTCTTTTTCTCAAACCTTCTCGGTTTTCTCCACTCTGAAATAAAACAATTCAAACACTCGGTTGCTTTTAACAAAAGAAAATAACAATGAAATGCATGGCAAATGATTGTTCAGAACCAATAATCCAAGTGAACAGTTCTCCTTGACACATGACCAGAAAGAAAAACATCTGCATTTCACATTTGCACCAAGAGGCTACAAACTTTAAGGTTGCTTTACCGACAGCAGCAGCATGGAAATCTAACAAGAAGAGAATATAGCATACCTTAATAACGTTCAAAAACAAAAACAAAAAATTAATCTTTTTCCTTTTTGCTCCTCAATTTAATTTCATCAAGTGTTCCACTGGGCAATTAGTATAATCAAACATTTCACTTCACTGTTTTCCTTCAGTGGAATCACTTGCATATAATGAGCAATTCTTTTATGGACAGAATGAATACATTTTATCACTTATTACACACCATACCCTGTCATAGACGGATCAAAATGCTACATAAATACATGGCTGCGTCATTCCAAACTAATGACATGAGCATATTTAAAAAAAAAAAAAAACCTTTTGGCAATGGTTTGATAAAAAAGGGAAAGAAAGAACTGAAATACGAATATGCTGAGTACTAATTTAAAAATCAAGCATGAATGGTTAGTGACTCACTTTCCATCCATCATCAGAAAATCTACAGCGCGTCTCGCAGCATGAAGTAACATTTTCTTTATCTGCATCAAAAACCCAGCCAGGTTAGATTTAGTCAGTGCATGATCAAGTGACCAAGAGTAAATTGCAGGGCAACCAAAAAAAAAGATTGTATGGGCATTGGTTGTGGGTTTTTAAGGAGCCATAAGGTAAAGATCGTGTCAGTTATGATAAAAATAATCAAGAGCAGTTGAATATCACAGTTGTGACCAGAGACGGCAATACTGAGCAATGATGCAGCGCTTACAGTTCAAACGATGATTTGGACAGACAGGCTTGGCTATTCTATAGTATTTCATTATTTTGCAATGGAGGTTCTTGGTCTTCATTCTTCTTCTGTTTATCATATCGCAAGATTTTATTAGCACACCAGAGATTATTCTATTGTGAAACAAGTGGTGGCCAGGGAGAAATGAAACTCTCCATGGTATACATACAACAGGACTACTCAGAAAACCCAGAGTAGTGCCCCCACTTCATCCCCAGATCAACTCTTTTCACTCCAATGCAATTTCTCTTATTACAAGATCCTATCACTTTTCAGCAATAACCAGGATATCATCATAGATTAACTCTAAATTATAGATTTCAGAGGTCCTACATTAAATGTGTTATAGAATGATTAAATGAAGAAATTGATCTAACTCTTTGGATGGATAAGAAGAGAGTATCAAAAAAAGACATTCACAACAGATACAATTGGCCAACTTGTACATGAAAGACTCCATTCTCTAATTCACAACACTTTCAAGGAAAGCATCTCAATGACCAAAGACTCATTCCCTTCAGATTGACAAATGGGTTTCAGCACTTTTCATTATTATATAGACATAAAAGGAAGATTACAATACCTCCAGCTTGTCTTCCTTGGCCTGATGATTTGGGGGGAGCAGACGGAATTCCTCTGTCAAACGTATGCACTCACCAACATTTTCAGGCGAGACAAAGTCCAGAGCTACCTTAATGCAAGACTGTAAATGTATAAATTAGTTTTCATGGAAAATCAGTCTGCATTTCTGATTGTGTGCATGTGCCCCTGGTATAAACCAACACATGAACAAGGAAGCTCACTGCTTAATGGCAATTAAACTCCCAGATTTAATGTTCAATTTTTTAAAACAAGACCTAAAAACATAAGCACATTACAGTAGAAACCTTGAGAATTATACTTCCACCAAGTCATCAAAGGACTACATCCACATCAGATGTAAAGAAATCTACACTGCTGAATAATTCAGTGGAACCACCTCATCCTAAAATTTTAGGAACTGGACCATAGCACACAAGGAACACCATTAGACCATGAAGCGCACACCAAAAAAAAATAGCAACAAAGTTGTGGAGACCATGAATAGGACATTGTTAATCTCTGAACCTCCTACGTTGCCTAATTCCATATCAAGATCAAAGCATTGCCATCAATTTCATTGCTCAAAAAATGACCAGCAGGAATTGCCACACAATTTCCAGGTAAATATAAAACAGAACAAATTTTACCTTCAAGTTTCTAACTTGATGAGGACAGCCTGCAGGAATAAAGACAGCATCCCCAAGTTTCTGGACAAATGTCCACGGTTCAATGCCTGTACATCAGTGTCAGTAACATAATTATAACCCTCGAAATCAAGAGGAAAAAAGAAACTGACTGAACCTATTATATACATTACAGGACTAACCATATTCCTCTTTTAGCTTCCTCTTGTGCTCTAGAGTCAAATAAAATGTCTGGTCATGTATGGAGTGAACAACCTACAACACCAAAAGAACAGTAGTTTATGTAGTTACTTCAAGGATGCAAGCAATATATGCTACAAATTCAGACAACCAGCAGTAATCCGATTTAGCTGGCCCATTTAATTCAGTTTTGACAAAACAGTCTCTCTTTTCGATCAGCTACCATGCTCATCCCAACTTTCCCCAACCAATTCATAACATTCATGGTGCCTTTCCACGCCCACCCTAGAATATTTCTTTAACATATACCATTTAACAAGTTCAAGATTTTTTTTCTAAAGCATTAGTGCATAACTGGTGTTCTTGTTACCTAAAGTTTTACCACAAAATTCATTTTCTTGACCATGAATTAGGATACACAACAGAGTTTTTTGAGCATGAAATATAGACTGTTTCTACCAAACCCTTGACTTAAGCAAATCTGAAAGTTATAACACGACCACGGGCCAAAGGTAAACAAGACAGCCAACACACGATTACCTTTTGTAAAGGGCAACAATGGATATGCCTAAATTCTTTGAAGTGCTTATCGAGATATTCCTGCAATTTAGGAACATCTTCTCTCCGGAAAATATCCCAAACAGCACCTCCATCTAAAGCGTTAGGCCATTCCAACTCATTTGCACAATTTAAATGTCCACTCTCATAGATGTTGCATTGAACCACTTCTTCCTTCTCAGTAGATTTCCCTAATTAATTTGAAAAGGCAGAACCATTAAACAGAAAATTGGAAGTAAGGTCATCAACTTCGCCAGATAATAAACACATAATCATTAAGTGACCTACCAGAAACACCACCATTCTTGTTAACATCAACTTTATCCACATTCTGATCATATCCAAAAAGTTCTCTCTGGTCTTGTTTGAAGTGAAGAAGCTTCAAATTTTGAATCTCAGCAAGTTGTCCATCGCTATAGGATACCTCAGCAGTATGCGTTAAAACATTCACCTAAAGCAGGCAAATTTATTGTGCACAAAATAATCATGAATAAAAGACCAATCATGAGGTTAAATAATTATTTCAGATCCCAATCTTGATAGCCCCAGCACATGTAGATACTACAATATCAAGATTCACTGCTGGCGGGAAAAAGGAAAAATTCCACATTTCAAGTCTTAAATTTTTGTCAGAATATATGAAAATCTATCATTAACAAAAAGACCATTAGTCATTGCCCCATCCCAGCAGAGAGAAATCTGACAGTTCTTGACCGTTTTCTCACTGAGAGCTTGCTGTCAAGCATCAAGTTTGCAACCTCATGTTTGCAGACCAAAAAATATTACCTTTTCTCTAAGCAGGTTGGAAAAAAATTCAAACACAACTCATACAACAGTTAGTTGAGTATCACTACTGAAAATACCCTATGCTGCTTAAAGTCACTTTCTTGATTTTTTATGCAATATTTGGAACAAGACACGATGCTGATCCCTGACTATAGTTTTCAAAGCTCCCAAATCTAAGCCTGTGATATCTACAGAATAAAAGTAATTAAAGCATGGTTTTGTAAGTCAACAATTAAAATGTGGCCTCCAAGAAAAACTGAACATGGCACACTAAGGAAATTTTAAGTTGTCATAACTTTTGTTATGGAATTCACCTTTTCAGCCTTTTTCAGAAGGATGTGTCATTCTTATTGATTTCTAACCTTTCATTCTCTTTCTGTCACTACTATATCTTCTTTTATCTGAACAAGAATAAAGGAAACAAACATACCGCATCAGACATGTCACAATGAAGCTTGGTAACAGAATCTCCACGCCCAAGCTCTATAGGAAATCCATAAGCAATATATGTCTTCGGCCCCATGTCTGGCTTCAAAGAATTCTGAGGCAACCTGATAGCGAGGTTTAAAGGTCCACTGCGGCGGTCAGTATACTCCTTGAAGGGCAGACAACAGGTGAATTCAACATCATGACGTGGCAAACTTTCACCAAATGTTTTATATGGGGGCCAGTCTTTCAGCTTCAGTATCTGAGGCCAATTTTTACCATCAAACCTTCCCTCCGTGTAACCAGTAAAGAATTTATGGACATTAATTTCTACCTGCGTTCATCAAGAATTGAGCTTCATGCTAAAGATCATAACAAGTGATGACATTTCAATACAGATTGCACGCATAGATATCAAAATAAATGAAGAATGATTCACAGCCATAGTTATCAGAAAATAGCATCAAAATATTTGTGCTCAACAGGAAAGAGATCAATTGAGATAATGAAGTCTACAAAAAATTTGCCAGAACTATGTGAAAAATTCATCCAATTTCAATTAGCCATGTTGCAGCTGAGTTTTTATTATGGCGGTGATAATTATTTGGGTTGTTGCTGGGGTTGTTAGTGGTTGAAATAGCTCAGATGCATTAGGAGCAGTATTGTTTGGTGACGGCTCAGATGGTAGTGGCGCAGCCATGGCAAAGCTAGGTTTTATGAGAAATGGGTTCTTGGTTGAAAGGTAATGCAGCAACAAGCAAGGGGTTTTAGGCTTCACAAAGAGACTGTTATGGAGAAGAAAGGATGAGGATACAATGTTATGCGAGCTCTATGTAATATGTAATCAGTTTCGGTAAAAGGAAAGTCTTTTGTTGTGGATTTGAATTATATGATCGTGGATTTAGACCCTCCCATGATTATCAGAAAATAGCATCAAAATCAAGCAATAAAAGGTGGCAAAATGTTGTCTTCAATGCACCGCAGAAACACAAAAAAGAAGAGGCAAATACACTGACCTCACAGCAACTCAGGCACTCAATTGCCTTAACATCCAAAAGTGTACCATGTTTTTCATGTTTGATCTGGCGGAAGGCACGCCACATGACCATCGGCTCCCAACTTAACCCAGAAGCAGTCTCAAGCACATTGCTAACAATCACAGGCTCAGCTCTCTTCCAATGGAACTGAAAATGTTTCAAGTCATCCTCCATGATATCTTTGGCTTTTGGATTGAACAAATAGTTATCATCAGAATCCTCTCGACATGCTGCTTTTAACAACTCGTTACCATTACAGCTATCACGATTGCCATTCGAATTAAAACACGTGCATAGTTCAAGAGGAGCATTAGCAGAGTCAATTTCACAGTTTTTTAACACATCTTCAACTTTATTTACCAACTCTGAAACTGAAACTGAAAAATTAACTTCTGTGTTTGGGAACAAACATTTCAGTTGTAAATTGCCACTACCACAAGCACAATGAATGCTTCCATCTTCATTCGCTTTCCATCCAGACTTTGGCCCTATAAAATTCTCAGAGACAGTCTTTTTAGGCGAACCAGCCGGCAATTCATCTTTTATTTCCTCATGTTCACCATGCATATACTTAAATCCCCTGTCAATATACTCCATAACCACATCCGGGCCATCACCTTGCAAGCATCCAGCACGGATCTCACGGCAACAGAGAAGACAAAGATCAGAAGAGCAATTTGAGCAACTTCTGTGATAATCAAAAATAGAAGTTCGGCAATTATCACTGAAAAAAAAAACACAAAAGGTGGGTTAGTATCAAATCTTACAAAGAAAAAGAAATGGTGAGAAACGTCGATATCTAAAAAAGAACTTACCAGAACATGCGTTCATCTGCAGGGCAGCTAGCATTTTCTATCTGCAAGTCTGCACGTGGCACACCTGCAGAAATAAACTATTAGTGATCTGACAAGCAAGAAGGCCAACTCTCTATACATAGAAGGACAAGCACCCTTCAGCTACCCACTCATTCATAAAGCATGTTCATCATAAAACATAGATAAACAGACATCCCCGCACCGACAAGCGGCACAAGCACATGCATAGAGTGCATGCTCATGATTAATTTCTTAAAAGTCTATAACCAATCTTTTGTTAATGCAACTTTTAGTTTGGAGTAACTGCAACTATAACTAAAAGAAAGGTCTTCTACATCCAATCAAGAAGAAAAACACAACATAATATAGAATGAAAAGATTTATTCTTAAAACACAAATCATGACAAATAAATAAAAAATAATCACAAGACTTGGGAATCTGACCATCAAAACAACAGACAGTCATTTCATCCCATAAGAGCAACACTTTTTTATACAAAATTTCATTTTTATCAATTTCAGACATACTTAAACGAAGACCATTTTGAAATTTAAACAGAATCATTGAAAAATATTTATTGCTTATGAAATTAATTCCAAATGTTTGAAACAAAAGAATACCCCTTATCCTAGCCTCAATTTCTCTCTCCGTCATTTGCTCTGCATCTAACCGCTTCAGAAATGGAAGAAGTGAACAAAGTAAAAACTTAGAGTGCTGCACTTCTTCTTCTTCGCTTACTTCCAGGTTTAAATTTTTCAGGTCCTGCAGACAAGAGGTAAAGTTGTTACATCTCACACTTACAATTAAAACCATTAACAAATACATAAAGAAGATTGATCTGCAAAATTAGATAACATACTTTTACTGGCGCATCTAGACGCAAACAAGATTTACAGTTGCAATTTCCAAGACAAACTGGACAGGCACTAGCGATATCATCCTCTGTCATCTTAGGATACCTACAACATAAACCAAGAGTTCCTTAAGCAACAAAATCAATGTTAGTGGGATTAAACCAGACATTTTCAAGATGATCGAAACTCACTAAAACATGTCTAAGCCATGTCGTTTTCTTGTTGAATGTCCAAGCAGGTGCTAAAATTTCAAAACAGTACATCATATGCTAATTTACTTGTATCCAGAATGTAATGTTGCGAATGAGTTGGATTGAAATTGGATTAGATCTATCAGTACACACAGATCATGCATGTTATCACGTGTTCTAACAGTAAACTATTTCCTCCATATAATTTTCGTTGAAAAACAAAATAAATCTCGGATAGAAGAAAAGAACCAAAGCACAAGAAGTTTGCCCCATTATAACATTTCGCAAGCATAAGCATGCATGAGAAAAGGAAAGCACAAGCTAAGTACTAACATAAAAATTCATGAAATTCACAGCAAACAATAGGATGAACTACAAATCAATATCTTACATTAAATGCATAATTGAGAGTTAATTTAGATTAAAAAATACCACCCTTTACAAATATATTTGCATACACGCACAATGAGAGAACAAAAGATTACAAGAGATAATGCAAATAATCGTAAACTATACCATTTTGTTAAGCAGGGGATACAATAGCGCTTCCTTTTACATTTCAGGCATCGAATGACACGGCCTTTATCACTTCTCTGGCATTGGTGGCACATTAAACACGCTTCCTCAGTGAACTGCAAATCCAAATTCCAGGACGTAAACAGCCATTAATTAATCAAACAGACAATATCAACAATAAACCAAATAGATTAGTTACCTGACTAGTGCGCCAGGATTTGCTGCTCTGCCCAACTTGGTCTTTCTGACTCCTGGGCCCATAACCTGTCCCAGTGCAAATCACCAAAGAATCTCCTTCACCTTTGCCTTCACCACTTTCTTCCATTTCTTCTTCTCCTTTAATTTTCTCCCGCACCTCCTGCTTCATTTTCCCTTTTTGACTCACTCTCTTTTTACCACTATTCACATCACCGTTTTCCCTCTTCTTCTCACTTTCCAATCCATCACACTCCGAGACCCCTTTCTTCTGTCTACTCTCCGAGACTCCCACCTTCTTCCTGCTCTTCCTATGCTTCTCCCCAAACACTACCTCGTCTAATGCATTATCAATCTCAGCATAGTTCACCTTCTTCTTATTTTTCCTCAGCCTCTTCTTTAAGGGACCTCCATTCTCTTCCACACCGACAACAGTCTCCTTCCCCTCCTCACTCTCCACCTCCTCATTACCCAATGCAGTTCCCTTCTCCTCGTTGTTTACATCACCATTTTCACTCTTTTTCTCACGTTCCAGTCCATCATTCTCCAAGAGTGCTTTCTTCTTTCCACTCTCCGAGACTCCATCCTTCTTCCTGCTCTTCCTAAGTTTCTCCCCAAACACTACCTCATCTAATGCACTATCAATCTCAGCATAATTCACCTTCTTCTCATTTTTCCTAAGCCTCTTCTTTAATGGACCTCCATTCTCTTCCACGCCGACAACAGTCTCCTCCTCTTCGCTCTCCTCCTCCTCATTACATAATTCAGCTCCCTTCTTCACACCCTTTTCACTGTTCTTTGTAGCAAGCCCTTCACTTTCCTCATCCCCCCCACCTTCCCCATTCTCTCCTTCATTCTCAACAAAACTCACTTTTTCCTTCCCTTCAACTCCCAGCTCTCCAATCTCTTTCCCTTCCTCATCATCCACCTCCTGATTCCTGAATTTACCCCCCTTCTTCTCTCTCTTCCTTTTCCCTTTCTCTTCCCTTTTCCCATCAAATTTACCTTCTTTTCCATTATCTACGGCTATCTCTTTTTCTTCCTCAGTGCCCGCCTCCTGTTTTTCCTTCCAGGCAAACCCTCTATCTTCCTTCTTCACAAACCCCACTTCACTTTTATCACCAAATTCGCCTTCTTCCACACTCGCCACCTCTTTCTCAGCAAATTTCACCCTTTTCTTCTCTTTCACAACAGATGAGACCCCTTTTTCATCATTCCCTTCTTTCACCTTCTCCTTTTCATTATCACTTTCTTTCTTTTTTCCCTTCCTCTTCTTTCTACCTTCTTTCGCATTCTCCTTCAAATTACATTCTTTTCCTTCCTCCATGCCATTACCTTCCCTATCCTCTTCATTAACTTTTCTCTCACTCTCCTTTACTTTTTTATTACTATTCGCCTCCCTTAAAACCCCCTCCAACTCCTCATGATCATTTTCTTTCTTCTTTCCCTTCTTTTTCTTTTTACCCTTATTCACATTCTCCTTCGTATCACTTTCTCGCCCTTCCTCCACACCATTACCTTCCCTTTCTTCTTCACTAACTCTACTCTCACTCTCCTTTACCTTCCACTCCCTATTTCCCTTATTTGAGACACCCTCCTTATCGAAATGACAAGTTTCCTCCACTTTCCCTTCATTTTCACTGCTTTCAACTAAACCCCCGCTTTCCTTCACTTCCTCCTCAGGCCCACCATTCTCCGCAGCTTCCTCCATCACCCCCGCCGTCGATGTCGCCGGTCTCTGCCGCTCCCCGACTCTTGTCATCACAAAATATTCAAGCTTTTAGCAGGGAAAAAAAAACAGAGAGAAACAAAAGGAGAGACTTAAGTTTCTTGTTTTAGAAAGGGTGAAGCTTTACTGAGAGGGGCACACTGATTTGTTTTTATAAAAAAAAGAACCCGTTTGTAAAAGCGGCTGCCGCGGTATGTCAAAAATTTAATTTTTTTTCTTAAGTAATTTTTTTATATTTTTAAATTATTTTAATATATTAATATTAAAAATAAAATTTAAAAAATAAAAAAATATTATTCTAATATATTTTAAAAAAACACTTTAAAAATTAATTATGTCACAGTACAATTCTAAGAGCGTGTTTGGCAGTGTGGTAGCGGTTGCTTTTCAAATAGCTTTTCGTGCCGAAATACATGTAAATGATGTTTTTTTATTTTTTAAAAATTATTTTTGATATTAGCACATCAAAACGATCCAAAAAGTACAACCATAACTTAATTTTAGTAAAAAAATAAAATAAAATAAAATAAAATTTATCAAAACACAGTTACAAACGCAGAAACAAACGCTTCCTAAGAAGAGAGGCAGAGTTTTCAGACGCTGTCTGTTTTAAAAAGTGCTGGAAAAAATTGGGTTTATTAATTTATTTATGTTTTTGTGTGTGGAATAAAGTAGGGCAGGAATAGAGAATAGGGCATGGGTTATTATGACTTTCGATTGATTTGATTGATGGGCTAATTAATTGTTTAGGAATTAATTATTAATTTAGTGTTTTTTGAATTTTTGGCGCCAAAGTAACTCTTGGAACTTGGAAGGATTACCGTGGGCGAATTTTTGGGACGGAAGGTTATCCCGCCTGTTTTTTAATTAATCTTAAGGTTGGTTTTCCACTGTATAAATGAGGCCTATCCGGTTGTTGATCCTTATGGATGAGGGGATTGATCTGGGATGATTAACCCAGCTTTTGATTTTAAAAAAATTAGTCTAAAACATCAATTCCATAAATATATATATATATATATATATATATTATAATTTTTTCTTTGACTTGAATCAGTTTAATTTTAAATCAATAGAATATCGTGTTGACTTACTATGTTATGCTTAAAATTGACAAGTTGGGAAATTATTGAGGTAGAGTTTATTTGACAGTGTAATGCTAGTTGATTTTTAAAATATTTTTTATTTAAAATTATATTAAGATATTTTTAAATAAAAAAATTATTTTAAATATCAATATATTAAAATAATATTAAAATATCAAAAAAATAATTTAAAAAAAATAATTATTTTAAAAAAAATACAAAAACAAACTCTTAATTTATCAAGCCAACTCAGTTCTTACCAAGATGAAAACATGATAGGGTTAGCTTGGTGACATCTAAATTACATCATGTTGATTTTAAAATTTGAGTAGTCATATCACCATAGTATTAGTAAATTTAGTAAGAAAACATTGATTTAGCCCATTAAACCATTACTTTTTATATTTTTTTCAATTATTTTTATAGTTTTGAAACTCGATCCGGCTTGATAGGTTAAGTCGGGACCTAGCCGACCCAGGCCTGGAACTGAGTTAAGTCTAAGTAAAAAACAGCTAGAGATTTGGCTCAATGAAACCCAGTCGACCAGGGTAAACCTGACTAAGACCCGACCTTTTTTTTTGGCAATTTTCTTGCTCTTCATCTATCCTTCCATGGCAATTGTCTTGCTCTTCAATGCATAACAGCATATAAAACCCTTAAAACTCTGCTTTTTCTCTTAAACCACAAACTCAAGGTTTTTTTATACACTGTCTATCAGTGGCGGAGCCGGAGTTTTTTAAATGAGGGGGCAAATTATTAACAAATACTATATTATATAGACATGTATTAAAAATCAATTCAAAACATATATATTAATTCATATCAAGTAAAATTAATATAAAAATGCTTTTAAAATGAAAAAACTTAAATTATAATTGTTCTCTTCGAGTTTTTATATTTTGAAACCGCTTCATAATAGCTTCATTGTCAATCTTATCGAAGATATCTTTCTCAATGTATACAACCAAATTATCATTCATCCACTTATCTCCCATCCTGTTCCGCAATCTACTCTTGACAATATGCATAGCAGAAAAAACTCTCTCCACTGTAGCAGTTACAACTGGTAGAAGTAATGACAATTTGATAAGCATATATACTAATGGAAATATCAAATTCTTCTTTGTTTTTATCATTTTCTCTGCAAGACTAGCAATACCTTCAATACTAGAGAACTCATCATCACCACGCAGATCAATAATATACGTATCAAGTTGGTCACCAAGTACCATAAGGTCCACTATAGAGAATTCACTAGGATAAAAAAGAGCAAGACGAATAAGCTTTTATTTGTTGAAAGTAGAGAAAGAGTCATTTGGGCTTAAACATGTCACACAAAGAAGTAACTCCGTACTCGTCTCGGTAAAACGATCATCCAATTCAGTAAGTTGTATGTCAATAATATTGTTAAACAATTCATAATGAAAATGATGTAAGTTTGTAATCCCTTGAGATTTTCGCCTTGAACGCCCATGAAGCTTGTACTCATCATCCATGTTTAGAATATCAATATCATGTTTGATGCAAAAAGATGACACTTCTTCCAGTAAAGATTCCTAATCATTCTCTCTCATTAATTTGAATCGTTCCTTTGATGTTTTCAATAAACTCATAGCATTTTCCATGTCTTGATCTTTTTTTTGTAATGCTTGTGATAACTCATTAGTAACTGCTAGTATCCTTCTCAAACAATGAAGCATGAACACAAAATTAAATGATTCCATAATACCTGTTAAAACAATTGCTTCCGTTCTCTGTTCTGAGTTCATCCCATCCTCCCTTATAATCTCAAGCACATCAAAAACTGATGAAAACATTGCAAGTAAATGAATAATTGTAATATAGTGGGAGCCCCAACGAGTATCACCATACCTTCTAAGAGAAGTTTCTTGATTCAAACCTCGTCCACTAGAAATTTTCCCATTTTCAAGTCCTTCAATAATTCTAGCATATTGTTTTTCTCTAATCACCTCCATCCTTTTACATGATGCTCCAACTATGTTTATAATGCTAGAAATAAAATTGAAGACATCTCCAACTTCATTATGCTTCTTTGTAACAGCCACAAGAGTCAATTGAAGTCTATGAGCAAAACAATGTACATAATATGCACTTGGATTGTTATTTAGAATAAGTGCTTTCAAGCCATTGAATTCACCTCGCATGTTACTAGCTCCATCATATCCCTGACCACGCAATCTTGATATACTTAGCCCATGTTTAGAAAACAAAGCTTCAATAGCTGCCTTGAGTGAACTAGCAGTTATATCTGACACATGTTGAATGCCAAGAAAACATTCAATTATATGTCCATTGTTGTCTACATATTATATAACAACTGTCACTTGTTCCTTAAATGATATGTCACGTGACTCATCAATTAAAATTAAAAATAATGAGTCACCTAGATATTTGATAATCACATTTGTAATCTCCTCTGCAGCAGCTTGAGTAATGTCTTTTTGAATATCTGGAGAAGTCAATTTGTTATGTTTAGGAGCTTCACTGAAAGTAACTCTTTTAATAGCTTCATTGTTTTTGGAAAGGAAATGCAAGAGCTCTAGATAATTTCCTTGGTTGCTTGAACATTCACATTCATCATGGCCACAAAATGGAAGTCTTTGGTGCAACAAAAAACGAGCACACTCTATTGAAGCATTCAATCGAGTTCGGTAATCACTTTGACTCTTTATTGTCTGCTCAGACAACAAAGTCATGATACTTTGTTTTTCATTCATCAAATTCTCATATTTTATCCGAGCTGCATTGTGACTACTATTAGACTTTCTAATATGAAGATCAAATCTTTCCTTTTTTTTCCAATTTGAAAACCCATCACCCACAAACAAATCAACACCCCCTTTTAACTTGAAGAGGTAACAATACAAGCAAAAGGCAGCATCTTTGGCTATACTGTACTCTAACCATGTTGGGTATGCACCAAACCAAACCGGATTAAAGCGTTGTAGTGTTGATATATTCCCAAATTGTTTTTGAGGAAAATCATAGTGTAAAGGTTGACAATGACCTTTTTGTAGATAAGCTCTTCGGATTACATCCTTATCATTTATATGGTACTCATAAATTGGTCTTCTTAAGCCAGGGTCAGCAAGGAGAGTGTCGGGGTTGATTTTAATATGACTTTTCTTTGAATTTGATTGAGTTATATGACTTAAAGCTTTGATTGACTCCTCATTCTCAAGGGATTTACGCTTGAAATACTTGTCTAATGACATGTTAATTTAATATGAACCTGCCGGATTTTTTATCATCATTAGTGTCTACATAATAATTAACACAAGTACATAATAATTCACTATTAAACAAAAGTCAATTGAGTTACACAATAATTCTAAATCTTCCATATGAAATTAATAGCAAAATACATGTCAATTTATCAAAATCAAAACCTATTTCAATTCATATCTATATGCATATAATAAGTATGTTGATTAAATTATACTTAATTATTTCTAGACATTTAATTAAGGAACAATGCTTAGTGTATTTGTATAAGGAACAATGCTTGAAAAACATGCTTTCTACTTGATATTTTATTTACAAATAAATCATGTGAAAATATTAAATTTCAATAAACTACTCTATCAATGCAAGAGATGTCAAGAATAATGGTTTTGCATGAATATTAATTTATTTTTTTATAATAAGAAAAGAAACACTTAATTGATTAAATTACCAGATTTAAACATTTATGGTGAACATATTCATAACAAAACTCATAAATTATCATAAACCCTAATATTTTTAATAACTAATTATAAAAGAATATAACTAAAATTAGACAATAAAACAAATAGAAAAGATGAAGAAAATTTACCTAAAGTATAAAGCAAAAGGCAAAAAAGCTTAATTGATGATAAATTTGCATATAGAAGACTAAGAGAGGTAGGAACGGCTGCTGAAAAAAAAAACCCTACAGGGAAAGATAAATAAATAAAAGGGAAAAGGGGGAAAATTGGGGAGCTGTAAATTGTAATTATATATATATATATATATATATATATATATATATTGGGGAGCTGTAATTTTATACACACACACACACACATTTTCCTTACCTGTAACAATAACAATAACTATTATATAACAACTTCCTTACATATAGGCTGTAGCAATAATTCATTAAAAAAAAAAAAAACTAAGGGGGTAATTGCCTTCTTTTGACCCACTGTGGCTCTGCCACTGCTGTCTATTATTTTATTTCTCTACACATGGCCGCGAAAACATATTTTAGCATGTAAAATAAGCTCAATGAGTCTTTTTTTTTTTTAGTAAAGTCAAGCTTTGGCTCTCTAATAAAGAAATGGATAAAAAAAAAAAAGGAGACCTCCTTCGAGCAAGCAAGCGGCACTAAAAGCAAGATGAAAGCAAGCTAGGAGTGTAAGCCACTGGCCAATAGAGTAAGGACAAAGGGTAAAAATAAAAATAAAATGAATAAAAATTAAAATTGAAACAACCAAAGCAAAGAGAACTAATGGGTACTTCTTTAAAGGATGAGAGGAAAACAAAAAAACAGTCATTGCTGACAACTCACCAATTATCTACCAACACACTATACTAGGAGAAAATGTGCGCGACATGACTTGCAAATATATTGAGAAATATGATATTTAATTGTCATATGCTACAACACACATCATCTAAACAAACATGGGGAACATCTATTTAATGGCATGTGCTCGTCACGCGTCAATAATATTTTTTGGCCTATAAGATTATTTTAGCACTTCCATTATTTAAAAAAAACAAAAAAACATTTGTGCCCCGAATGATTTTTTAAAAGACATTTGTGCTGATATGAAAAGACAAAAATATCCCCATTCCAAGGCTTTATTTTTGTGTCTAGAGGGGCAAAATAGGTAAAATGCCGTGGATTACTTAACTAATTAATTTGTTTATAATTTAAATGGAAGAAATAAAAGGTAACCCTTTTATGTGTATTCTAAAATCAGCTCACGACTTTAATAACCAGCGGGCAACCCTCCTTTCCTTGGATCGCTAACTCCTACCAGCTTTCCCATGAGCTTATTTCCTTCTGCAGTCCCTAAATCCTGAACAATAAATTGGCAAATGGTTCCACCAGCAATGCCTTCCAGGACATGGCCTCTTTTCTGGAGGAATGCCCTGACATCCGCCGGGAGTTCGAAGTGGTCGCCATACACTGTTGTCCAATTCTCATACTGTGCTACGTTGGGAGTTAGCTGCATACACGTGTAACATTTTATCAGGTTTCTGGTAAGGTTAGAAATGAAGCCCACTAAGTTCATCACAATCAAGATAAAAGAAAAAAAGCTATCAGATTTCAGGTAAGGGCTGGAAATCAGCTAGTACTCGATCGTGGGATCTTTTATCACAAACAAAGATGAACCTGATGATATCCCATCCATAATTTTTTCAAGAAAATGTTTTTCAGGAGTTCCTCCAATCCCAGGAGATCACACAAAGGGTAAGAGTGCGAAGCTACTAAACTTGGTGTGCTTGCAAAAGCAGTAAAAGAGAGAATTTAGCAGCTTGGGATTAGATAAAACCTGATGATAGACTCTTGGAGCCAAGACAGAAGAGAGTGGATCCATTCCCTTCGCAAAATGATTTAAGAGAACCTCCGTAGTCCCAGCAATGATCATGGATCCCCCACTTGCGCCTACCACACCTTTCAGTTGCTCGTCCTGTGGAGGGATGCACAAGACAAAAAAAATTGCAGTGTTAAACGTAACAGTAGTTCATATACAATTTAGAATCGAGTATCACAGTCTGTATCTGTTTGAGCATATGACTGTGGGCCGGCGCTATGGTTCATTTGAGACCGGAAACCCCTGCCCCCTAAGCCTTTAAAATGTTGGAAATCATAATTGGTCATCTGGAGCCTCCGGATAGAGTAAATATGGGATCAATTATAACTTGAGCTAAAGAAATCACAAAGCTGCAGACCTTAAGCACAATAGTAGGTGCCATGGATGATAATGGTCTCTTCCCAGGCCTGATGAGATTAGGAGGTGCAGGTGGTAGAACATGCCCTGTATTATTCCCAGGCATGGAGAAATCATCCATTTCATTATTCAGAACTATTCCTGTACTTGGAGAAAGTATGTGTGCCCCAAAGTATGCATTCACAGTATTGGTCATGGAGACAGCATTCCGCTCACTATCTACAATGGATATATGACTCGTGCCATGATCAGTAATCTGGTTCCACCTGTCAAAACGCAGAACTTGGTAGAGATGATAGGTACAGAATATAGATTGTCAGCATAACTTATACTGCATCTTTCAGCACGTGCCACAATACTGAAAATGCTGGGAGTTCGGACAATCTGGAGGAACTACTTTGCCTCTCTCAGTAACATTATAAAGCAATGAATTGCCCGTCATGTTCTTTTTTCCAAACCACGCAGCGAATGGATAATGTGAAGAATTAGGAAATGCACCGTGTAAGTTTGAGGAAAAATTCAACAACATAATCAAGCAATGAACTACCTATCATCTAACAATGGTTTTCAGGATCATCCACTCCTAATCAACATAAAATCTTACAGGTTCTTGCAATTGAACATGAACATAAAAGGAATTGTATATTAGAAAATATTCAGTTATTTGTGTGCAAAAACGAATTTTATGCTACAGTTGCTACTCTGTTTACCTGCCACCATAATGACCGGGATCAAAAGTCATGTTGTCATAAATGGTTTTCTTCAACTCTTCTGCAAATTTGGGAGAGATCATATCTGATACGACTTGAGCAACATCAGCAAAGTCAGGATCGCCAAGCTTCATCCTCACAGCGAACGCATGCTTTAAAGATTCAACTAGTCGATGGAACCCAAGGGGACCAGAAATGCCTTCCGGCACTTCGTATTGGGCAAGAATGTTCAGAATCTGTGGCAAAGGGAACAGTGATCCTAGATTATCGGTGTTTTTTTATTTTTGCTCTCTAAAGCCAGAAGATAAACAGGCACAGAGGTGCACTTACAAGCATCATTGAAGCACCCCCTGAAGAAGGGGGAGGCATTCCAATTATTTTGTAGCCTAGGATGTTAGTGATGATGGGTTCTCTAACTCTGACTTTATACCTCCGCAAGTCTTCTATTGTCAGTATCCCCCCAAGTTTCTGAATATCTCTTACTAAATTGAAACCTATTGGTCCATTATAAAAGGCCCCCACTCCTTTTGAAATTGTTCTTAACGTGTCCGCTAGTTTCTTGTTGTAACAGATATCACCTTGTTGCAAGAGATCACCATTTGATGTAAATACGTTGCGAAGCCCTTCATCTGCCAAGATACCTGATTTTGTCTTTTCCATCTGCATGCGGAGGTATCGTGAAATCTTGAACCCTCTGCGAGCTAGCTTCTCAGCTGGCCTTACAAGCCTTTCCCATGGGAGCCTTCCATAATGTTTCCACGCTTTGTAAAGGCCAGCAAGTTCCCCTGGGACAGCTATGGATAGGGCACCTCTTGCTTTTAGAGTAGCCTTTCCATCATACATATTCTGCAAAAAATGGGTGAACAGATTATTTAGTACATAGCACAGTACAGAAACCTATCAATCTTGAATCTATCAGTTTTCCCAACAAATAAAACAAAATGAAAACATGAAAGCAGAAAAGTATATTCGCAACAAAAAAGTAATTAGATATAGTTTCTAGAAGCGTCTTGGTTTTAGCACAAGGCACATTGCATTTGCAAAATCAATATTAGAAGCGATTCAAAAATATATGGACAATAGGCTACGTCGTACCCCCAATTTCCTTGGTGATAAATCGATACACACCATATCAGGATGCATGGCCTGAATGTGAAAGCATATGCAGAAGATTTGAACCATATGGAGAAATTGTATTCTTGGGGGATAAATCGAGAAATGCCAGACAATAAATGGTTGAATTTTCAATAAAAAGACTGAAAAGCATGGCAGATGGCGACATTCAGCCCTTGCTGGATCTTTCAAATGAAAAATTCCGTTTGCCTCCAGTGGAAGCTCTCCACAAAGTGGATGTGCATCAATCAACAAAACAAGACTTAAAACAGTGGCAATTACCAATCAGCAATACAACTTGGACAGCAGCTAATGCAAGTGAGGTAATCTAAATTACTGTATAACATAGGAAATGATGAATATATATATATATATATATATATATATATATTGACTCCGAATGTTCTGAAAACACTACTGATATATTGGGAAGAAAACGATGGAGAGAGGAAGGAATCGCCATACTCCAAAATACCGCCATGAAAAAAAATGAAGGAAAAACCTGTTACTATTCATTTGTTGATGTGCCAAACTGTAACATGTTTTCCCTTTATTGGTGTCGATATTTTGTACTGAAGATGGTCATCACATATATTCTAGGAAAGACTTGTCAGAATCCTCAGTACCTCAGAAGCTTGCATTGGCGCAGTTTCTCTCATGTCGTAGGCATGTACCTCCCCGCTGTCAAGTCTGATAAGCATAAAGTCTCCTCCACCGATGCCGCTTGATGCTGGGCTCACAACTCCCAAACAAAGAGAAGCAGCTACAGCGGCATCGACAGCATGACCTCCTTCACGAAGAACATCAATCCCAATTCTGGAACATCTACCATCATCAGTAGCAACAGCACCATGGCGTGCCACTACTGCTTGGTGTCTAAATTTGGTTGAACCACTCTGACGACTGTGAAGGCTTGAAGTAGCAGGGCACAGTAGAAACAGGAAAAACAGAAGGATTGCCCATAACGACGGCAAAGCTGCGTTGATTTTGATGAAAAACATCTTAATTAAGTCAATAAAACCACACATTCCAAAATTCCTCATTTTATTACCAGAAGAAGAAGAAGAAGAAATTGAAGATCACACAAAGTTGATTTCCACCTCACAAGTCTCAAAAAACTACTCACATGACAAGTCTCTCATAGAGCATTGAATCTGAATGTGATGGTGGGGTGGTGATGGTCCATTTGCTCAGAATAGAGCGTTAACAGTCGTAGCTCTATTTTGACCTTCACGGTCCACTAGATTCTTTTAGATATTTAACGTTTGACATTTTGAGTGGACGTAAATTCATTTTTTTTCCCTGTATAAGTTATTGCATTTTTTTAGGAAATTAATCAATGAAAGGTATGAAAGAAAATCTTAAAAAAATTAGGGTCTGGCTATTACGATATCTTTAATAAATTAGTTAAAAAATTCACATTAACAAAAAATAGAAAAGCAACTCCACACAAAACACTATTCACACAAAATGAGAGACGAAAGGAGAAAAAGAACAGTTTTAATTCTTGCACAGACCCAAATTAGTTAGATAAGAAGGAGAATTAAGAAAGAAGTTGAATGCTTAAGTTACTTACATGACATCCTCCTGTCTTTCTTCTTCGTATTTGCAGGTGATGATCCAATGCATCGTTGACATATTTATGCCCTGTCAAGCAGGGAGTCCGAGGAATTTGCAAAGAAGATGCCCCACCTAACCTGTCGGTCAAAAAACGTTAGTCTGTGGACTGTGGCGGTGTGCTTGAGCAATGAAACACTACAGAAAATAATTACCCATGGGCTTCATCTCCACACAAAATGATACAAATAAAAACAAAAGAAACAGTTTTTACCCGTATAAAAGAGAATCAAATGGTTATTGCTTGCAGGCTGCAGCTGTAATAGTCGTCGTCTTTGACTTCTTTGATATACATAGTTTTCTCATCTTTCTTGGTGCCGTCTGCATAGTCTTGGCATTTTCTTGAATAAGACATGTGGTCGGTAGCAATATCGGAGAAGTTTCCATACAATTAAGCATAATCAAAGTGTAAAATAACCCAATAAAATCTAAAGAAGATAACCCAAGGCATAAACAATTGAAAATCGCCGATTTCCCCCCGAACACTTCTCTTTCTAGTATGTGGATGGCTTAGTCATAATTCAATCATATGCTCCATAAAATAAGATTATGGTTGTGGTCAGGGGCAGAATTGGTATATTGCACTGCAGGTTCACCCCTGGTTGTTGCACCTACAAAAAAAGGGGGAGAGAATTAGAGTCTCTATCTAATATTAACTATACTAAAAATTCTATGGTTGTACCGATCTCAGAAATTTCAGATAAAAGATTTATTTATGCTTAAAAAAAATAATGTCACATTTACCATCTCCATTCAAACAAAAATTACATTTGTCATTTATATTTTAATTCAATATCAATCCTAGAAAATAAAAGACTTATTTATTTAAAAATTCTCTAAAACATTGTGCCTTTTTCTAAAAATAAGACTTGTAAACTTGATAATTAGTAAAAAATTCATATCTGAAAAGGCTTTTTACTAAAAAAAAATAATGATATTAGGCCCTTAAATTAGGGAAATTTTCAAAAAAGCACTTTTTGATTTTAAACCTCACATTATTTATATTTTTTTTAAGAATGTGATTACGGTTGTTAATATCTATACCTAAACATTGCAATTAATTCGTTTGGATTTTAGTTTTACTCTGATTTTTTTCTTTTCTGTTCCATGTTATTGAAGTCCTTGCCTTGTTATTGTTATTTTTACTGCATTATTTTTAGTTATTATTCTGGAAATTTTCTCTTTAAGAATTTTTTTTAGTGTGTTGCTGCTAAATGATTTTTTGGCTGCTGAACATTGTAACAGTGATCAATAAAATTCATGCAAGATTGGAAATGTGGAAAAGGATGCTACTAAGCATGGCTGGAAGATCAGTTTGTCTTATTAAAACTGTTCTTTCTTCGCTTCTGTTAAACTATATGTCTATCTTTTTAATGCCTAACTGTATAGCTCAAGTTATCTCCTTAATTTAGCGAAGTTTTTTGTGGGCTGGTGTATCTGTTTAAAATAAGATTTATAAGGTTGCTTGGGTTTGGGGTCTTTACAATGGAAAAACAAGGCAATGCTTTCACTTGGAAGTGGAATTTCACTTGGAAATAAACCTTAAGCTCCTCAGAGCTACAACTTCTTACATTGATAATTAATGGGGTCAGAAACAGTTCAAGCAAAACTGATTTAAAACATTGGTAACCTAAGAGACAAGAACACTGTGCGGTTAAATCTTGCAGCACTATTATTGACAACATTGAATTCCCAGGTACGTTCTCTTCCACTCTGTTGTTATGGAAAAGTCTTGCTCTTCCTGAAATCGAAATGTTTTTATGGTTACTTATGCAAGGTATCTTTTTGCTGCTACTTGCTGTATAGAATTTTATCTTTGATGTTCTTATCTTCTGGTAAATGTTGTCATTGTCTTCTATATCAAAACTTCATCGACTTAATGATTTTTTGAATTCATAAAAAAAAAAAAAACCTCAATCATTATTAAAAAAATACAATTTTTTTATTTAACTAACAACATAAAAATTACTTTATTAGTAGAATTAATGAAAGAAAAATTACTATGACTATCATGTAGTTTATTCTGTTTCACTTTGTCTCTAATCTCTAATAAATTATACAACTAAATATTGGATATAAGAAATTGATAACTATCAGAATTAATAATATTAATAGGATCAAACATATATTTAGCGATAAACCCACTGTCAATACAATACGACATCATGTAAAACGAACAGCGCCAACAATTGAGAATAAAGGTAGGAATTTGATAGCCACAAACATGATTTTATTGATAAATTGGCAATGTGTTCCTTACAGATTGTAGCTTGTATAAAAACTTGTTTACACGTTTAACAGATTCTAAATCATAAACAGAAAAAAGACCACTACAATAAGGAAACCTCATACGGGTTCTCCATACGAAAAGGATTAATGTAGATCATCTCAACTTCATTTTCTTGAACCAGGCATGTTGGATTTGCTTGCGGCACTTGTTGCGAAAGCGACCCTCTCCAACCGCTGCTAAGGCCGGAACCAGAAACTTGAGCATCAAGATGATAACCGTCAGCATCAGTTGCAAGGGATTCAACCGGAGCCTCGAAACCCGTGATCCGTTGCTGGTGATAGCCTTCACCAACCCTGGCCTTCTGAGATATGGTGTTTGTTGCATCATCAACAACGTCAGCTTGCTTTCTCATCTTTTTCGTCGTTTGTGTGTGGCTCTTGTTGTAGTCTTTCCTTCTCAACTGACACAAAACAATGACTTGAGAAAGGGATGGCAAGCTATACTCGTACATTGTCCAGCCGCAGCCATGTTGGCCAGGCTGAGTGCTTTGATAACTAAAGCATTTCCTGATGGCCGTGACAGAGCAATGTTCGTCAACAGCGACACCAATGGCTCGGTCAGTGTCTTCTCTATGCCATGTTGCAGGGCCACCGGCAATTTTGCGGGTGACATGGGAAGTGGGGCTTTTCTTTTTGAGGTTAGTGAAGAAGAAAACATCTTCTCCTTGGATCCTGTGGAAGGCGTTCCAGATTTGGAGAGGTTGATAGGCGTAGATGTCACAATCTCTAACAGGAGCGGAGGCGATGAAGAGAGGGTTGGTGACCTTTGGGTAGAGATAGAATTGGACCAGTTCTTGATCAGTGGGAGAGAAACGGTAACCAGGGAATAGGGTTTGTGGTAGAGAGAAATCCATTCTTATGTGATTTAGTTATAAAATACAGAAGAAACTAAAGAATGGATGAACAAGAAACCAACTTGATGAACAAGAAACCAACTCGAAGACAAGAGACAGAGAAAGAGAGTTCCTTGCTGACTCAGAAACCCTACCCTGAGAGATTAATGAGGTGATGCTATCTCCCCAGTCTATTTTATGATGTATTTTTAGGGTTTTTTTTGTTGCTGTGGCGGTGGTGCTTCGTCCAAAGGTATTTCAAAATCTTTGTTAATATAACTAAATTAACAGAATTCCTTTGTTTCCTTAAAGAAGTCGGTTAGAGTCCGTTAACGTTAAAGCTAGCAACTGAACTGAAGTGAGCTCACGGTGCCGAACAAGAGAGGCGGAGCTGAGGTATCGTATTTGTATAAAGAAATAAGAGAGTAGTAGTAGTAGTAGTAGGGTACGAGTACTGTGTATATGTATAAACTCGAACAGACAGTTTTTCTGGCAACCTTATCGGAGTTTCAGTTTATGACTTCCTTAAATTGTGGAAAACAAATTCAAGCCACCATATCAGGCTAAGCACTATCAGTTTAAGCGTGTGCAAACATGATTAATTTCGTATTCCAAATTGGTTGACCTTTTTTACATCAAGTTCAAAACTTAGACATCATCTGAATGTTTTTTACTCGACTAATTGTTTCTCTTAAAAAAAAAAAATATCATGATTGTTAAAGAATATTATCCATAAAAAATTAATCAAAATGTTTTATTTATGTAATCAAGCCTGTGATAACAAAAAATTCTAAACAATTAGATATAAATCTGCTAGCATTAGACCAAATAATGACTTAAAAGAATTATTTATAAATTTTAATTTGACTGTTAAATTATGCTTAAATAATTACAAAAATTTTCAGATACTGTTTTTTATATAGCTCAAACTACGTAGAAAAAAAAGCATTTCATGATTGTTAAAGAAAATTAACAAAAAATATCATTATATTTTATGAAAGTTAAAAAAAACATAAATGTAATAAAACCATGCTAAAAATATATTTAATTTTTTTAAAATAAAAATACAATTTGAACCAGATTTCATGAATAATCTATTGTTAGTATTATTATTTTCATATAAGATATGTAATGATTGAAAACAAATTATTAAAATTCAAATAAAAATTAAATAATATTTAAAAACCATGTTAAAACCAAAAAAATAATTAAGTGATTTTTTTTTTCAGAGGGGTAAAAAAAGAAAAAGAAAACAAGAAAAGCAAAGCAAAGAAAAGGGCCAGGCTCGGGTTTTCTTTTCTTGGGCATGTCATCTGTGTGTGGTTAACAAAAAGTGATGGTTTAAACTCATGACCTCCGAATTGTCCTTTGTGCTTTAGCCACTTGAGCTATGAGATGATATTTTGATCTTGTACTTCACATGTTATCTCTTTAGTTGAAATCAATGGATTAAAATTTGCTTTGGACATGATTTACTTGGAGGATTTGACGATATCTTAGCAGGGACAAACAACTAAAGTTCTAGTGGTCTTAATTATTTTTTGGGACAACATTTTAGTTGGAGTTTGTTAAAAATAAAAAAATAAAAATTGTTTAATCTTTTTATATTTTTGAATAGTTTTGATGTATTAATGTTTAAAATAAATTTTAAAAATTAAAAAAATATTATTTTGATTTATCTCCAAACAAAAAATATTTTTAAAAATAATTATTATAATTATCCCAGACACCCCATTAGCCTCTCTTTTTTTGCTACAACTTTTTGTATAGAATTTTATGTTTGATGTTCCTATCTTCTGTTGAGCATTGTCATTAATTGTCTTATATAACAGAATTTCATTAATTTAATGATTTTTAGAATTAAAAAAACCTTAATTATTATAAGAAAATACATTTTTTTGTTTAATTAACTACATGAAAAATTACTATATTAGTTTAATTAATTAAAAGAAAAATTACTCTGGCGATTCCTTTTTTAAAATCTTTGTTAACTAAATTACTATATTAGTATTCAAAATCTTTGTTAACTAAATTAACAGAATTCCTTTTTTTCCTTAAAGGAGTCAGTTAGAGTCCGTTAAAGCTAGCAACTGATCAACTAAAGTGAGCACATGGCGTCGGACAAGATAAGCGGAGCTGAGGTTTAGTATTTGTACGTATAAAGAAAAATGAGACTAGTAGTACATACTACATAGTATTAGTAGTAGGGTATAGGCGTGTATATGTATGAACTCGAACAGACAGTTTTACTCTAGTAGCCTTATCCGAGTTTCAGTTTATGGCTTCCTTAAATTGTGGAAAACAAATTCAAGCCTACATATCAGGCTAGGAACTATCAGTTTAAGCATGCTAACATGATTAATTTCGTATTCCAAATGGGTCGACCTTTTTTGCATCAAGTTCAAAACGAAGACATCATCTGACTGAATGTTTTTTACTCGAGTAATTCTTCTCTTAAAAAGAAAAACATATCATGATTGTTAAAGATAAATAAAAAAAAAAATCAAAATTTTTATTGATGCAGTCGATGGGCTTGCGATAATGAGAGATTCTAAACGGTCAGCTATAGGTTTGGTATATTTAGATGACAATCTACCCCAAAAAAATTATGTTGTTGGAATAATGAAATATCCAAAACTATTTTTCAAATTTCATCTATAGTAATATCTTTAACGATTGAAGGTCAAACTACTAAAAGTTATTAAATAATATATCTTGGTATTTTGATATGATTGATAATCCATAAATACAACTTTGGGACACAACATCTCATTACTCCTTTCCCATGCATTCTACAATGGTTGAGTGATAGCATGGTTTCGGCTAAAATTATAGTAGAAGGGTTGATTTAATCATGCTTATACTCTATGAAGGCATTTATGACTTCTAAACTGAGGACTCTGATCTCAGATGGGAACAAAACTAAACCAAATATGGTAAAAACCATTAATTTGTATTGTTCATCTCCTAACTTATCTTTCTTAGTATTTTTCTTAATCCTAGTTTCAATTACTTTCCACTTAAATCCTCCATCAACTACCCTACACTAGCTAATTCTTTCCAAGTATAATTAATTGACTACCTTCGAAGCCATGTCTTTAAATTTTCATCTAAGGTAGATCTTATTACTATTATTTAGAAAATCTAGGATCCTTTCATGCTCCTTCAAGGTAGGTTTCATATCAGGTCCGAAGGTAAAACACATATAATTGGGATCCTAAAAATTTAGTAGGGCTTTTACAGTCACTACTTGTACTGAAAGCCTCATTAGTTATGCAATTCTCTCATATCACCTTTTAAAAAGAGTCTTGTCATCGTATCTCATAATGGGTAACAATTTCTTCAGGCCATTTACCATGTGTTTTATTTTAGTAATGCATGGCAATCCAATAGCATTGATTCTTGGGCAGTTCTTTTTAGCTACTTATGTTAGCTTAGATTTTTTTTCCCAAATTATTGAAAAGACGGATACTTTACGAAAGTCATGATTTCAATTCAAAATCCTGCAATACAGGATTAACATGATCAGGCTTGCCTTGATGCAGATTATAGGTAGTATATATAAACTGAGGATATGTTTTATTTATCAACTGATCATGGGTAAGCCTTTTACCTAGTCTTAAAAGAATCTCAGATCTACCCAGTGATGATCTTTGTAAAGACACTATAGGGATGTTATGAGGAATGGTTAAGGCACGTATGTCCACAATTACCAAGCAGACATTCAGATATGAGTTGGGTGTTTTATGCATTTGAACCTTAACCAATAGTCATAAGGTAGATCACTAATCCTCCACCTAATCTAGAAGTTTATGTATGCTTTCAAAAATTAAAGCAAATGATGCATAAGGCAGTAATCCATATCCAATATACAAATACATGTGTGTTATATAAAAACAATAAAGCATAAAAGGAATGCATGTTGATAATAAAACATGGACAAAAGAGCATTAAAATTTAAAGCATAAAAATGTATAAAAAAATCAAACACAATAATCAGACAAACGAACAAAGTTTAATTTATGAATCCTAGTAGTATCACCATTTTGTCACACGTGTGTGAGGTCGTGACGATCATCCTCCCGAATCGGGATAGTCGGGAATGATGTTGGTGGAAAGAACAAGGAATTCTCATCCTTTATCAGTAGAAAAAAGAGAATGGGAGTCGTCACCTAGTATTTTGATCACTAGGAACCCTGACTGGTCTTAGAGTTTAGGTAAGAGGACTAATTGTATAAAAATAAGGTATTAGCACCCTTAATACGTCTTACCTAAGTTAAACTACATTGTTTATTCGTCTAATATAAACTAAGAAAAAAGTTGTGTTTTCTAACCGTTGATTTGTCTTAAGTTTAAGAAAAGTCCACCCCAATAAGGAGGTCCTTATCATATCAAATTAAAAACCTAATCATTCTAATACCGATAAAAAACTAAACTATCTTTTTATTTAATATCAGGAATATATCTTATATATAAGTTCATAATCTCGCATATTAAAATAAACAAATTAAAAAATTTTGGTATTTTTGGAATGTAGGCCAAGATCTTTTGGAATTTTACAAACTTATTGTAAAATCCATGCAATAATTTTTATATATAAAAAAACATGTCAAAGTATTTTAGATATTTTTTTTTTATAAAAAAAATGCTTAAATAAATTTAGGATTTTTAGCCATATACAAGAAAAAAAGAGAAAAATTTGACCTGACCCAACCTGATTGACTTGAAATTTTTTGTTCAATTATAAACCGAACCAAAAATTTTGGTTTCACCCAAAAACAAAACTAAAACAAAAAAAATAGATTAACACCCAAACAACACAAAAACTTAAAAATTTTGAACAAAACAGATCAAACAAAAAATAAAATAAAGAACACCCAAAACAAATCTTGTAACATGGAACCCAAAATAGACTAGATGTGGCCAAAACGAAGGCACATACATGTTATAAATCATACAAAGATCAATAGTCTAGTATCCATTCATTTTGATTATCTCTTAAACATCATAATTTTGTCAAAATAAGTTTCAGTTCTAAATTGAAACCTTAGGATTAAAAACCTTATAAATGTGTTACTAATGCAAATAAACACTAGATTATTGGTTAATCATGCATAAGAAAGGGTTTTGTGAAAAGAAATGGATCAAAATTGGTCCAAATCAAGATCTAAGACAATGTTTCTTTCCAAAAACATGAAGAATATTGCCCAGACCCAGCAAAAAACTAGCCACGAGGCAACCACTACCAAGCCTAGAAATTGGCATTTTTTTTGCCTTTAAAGCATATTTTTTTTATCCCAACAAGTCACAATATCATACGTAAACATGTTTGAATCTAAAACTAACAAAAAAAAAATCATAATCAAGCATGAGATACCAAATCCTAAAATTAACAACCTTAAACAGCATACATGTTCATACAATATAGATTAAAAATGGTTTTCATAACTTATTTTGTACATGAAAAACTTAACAAGCTAAGGATAAACATCATTATTTTAACATATATAGCTTAAGCTAAACAAAATTTAAAACAACATTTATATATCAAAAAGAAAACTTAAACAACAACATTAATACATCAAATTAAAACGTAAAAATAACTTTAAAATAACTTCATTAAATAAAAATCACAGCAACAAAGAGGTGAATGCAACATTCTTTGTTAAACATTCCAAACTTTTTTTATATGCTTCTAACAATAAATGTTAACCAAAACAAATTAAAAAAAAAACTACAAAAGAAGGCCACAAAGGACCATCTTTTGGGTCTGTAATGTATACCTATAACAACTACTCTCTGTTAGCTTTCCTTTGGAAAATGTTTCCTCTGATCAATTTACAAAGCTTAAAAAAACTTTTGTTTAGCTTTTTAGACCTCTACCCTTGTATTTCTTATTGATATTTCTCTCATTTTTCTTATCCTTTTCTTTTTTTTTTCTTTCCCTCTTTCTTTTTTTTTCCACCTATTTTCTTGATTCTTAGGTGGTATTTATAGGGTTTTGTTAGGGTTTTAGGAGGTCTTGAATTCATTTCTAACCTCTTGATCTTAAGGGGAGTGTTGTGAACCCTTGATAAGAACCCATTGAAGAGCTTTTGTGTGTGAACACATGAAAAGCAAATCATTTTTTTGCATGATGGTTAGACTGTCAAAACTGGCTAGGTTGCCTATTTTTGAGGCCTCGTCGAAGCAATTCTAACGTCAATATCGCCTAAGACCACCTAAAGTTGGTAGAGGGGATGCACACATGTCATTTAGATCTAACCTTGCTCAATTTGGAGGTTTGTAACTCCACATTTATGCATTTGAAGTTACTAACTCAATCAACCAAAACTGTCAAAACAAAAGTGCAAGAGAACAAATGATGTGTCATTCACCTTCTCTTCATTAAGTTTGAATGGCACGTCGTTTAGGGTTCTTAATTTGAGATTTGGAAAAATTCAATTGAATTCTTGTTCTTCCAATTACTTTTAATTATACTCGTAATTGCTTCCAAACTTTTAATTTCATGAAATTTCACCCTTGTCAAACTCAATTGTCAGCCCCAAAGTTGACCACTATTTTCATTTTAATCCCTAGTTCTGAATTTATGCATTTTAACCCTCAATTGACCAATAAACTTTCAATTTCTTCAATTTAACTTCTGATTTGATTCATTTCAACTCCTATTTTTACATATATTTTTTTTTAGTTTGGTCATTGATTTTGCATTTCTCATCCAAATGGTCTTATTGCAAAAACAATTCTACCATCAAATGTTAGTCTATGTGTTTTTGTTTTTTAATGGCGAGATATAGTAAAAACAGTGTTTTATGGTACATTGTGTACAGGGAAACAGTGTTTTTACCATCCTTTTAGTTTTTTTAATATATATATATATATATATATAAAGGCTGTCAATTTCGTTCTGTTTCGTCCGGAATGGCCGAAACATTTCATACCAATTCAAAAAAAAGAACAAAATGGAACAATTTTCATCTCATTTCAAATCTCAGTCAGTTCCGGATTTCTTGGCTAAATTTCAGTCAAAATGTTTTGGTTTCATTTTACATGTTCCGTTCTGGTCTTGAAAAGCCATTGAATCAAATTGAACCAGGTTCAATTTAATTAATTAAACCATACAAGTATATAAAAAAAAAAAACTCTTTTTCATTACTATTTTCAATAACAATGATATTAATAATAATATTAAAAATTATTATTAATTTTTTAAAATTAAATTTATCACTAATATATATAGTTTATATTCATGTTGTTTTTTTCATGTTTATACTTTGTAGGAATTTAAGCAAAGCAAGGGATGTTTTAGATCTCATTAGCCTTGATAACATTGACCTATTGAATGAATGGATTTGTGAATAACCTAGTTTTTTGTTGGAGGGGATATAAGTTGGAAAACTATTAAAGCACATTTGTCTACTTTGACTTTAGAGGATAAAAAGATATGTTTTAATGACGAGAATGAATTTGGTGGCAACAATCAACTATTGGAATGTTTAGTTGATGACTTTCTCTACATACCATCACAAGATCAAGATCCTTATTTCTATGTTATTAATGGAAATGATGTTTGATTTATGTTTCTTTTGTGTTAAAACATTATACTTTCATAATATTTTTATACTTTGTTTAAGTTAAATTACTTTAAGTTAAAGATCTATTTAATCTTGATTATTTAGAAATATTTTAACTTTTAAAATTATATTTATTTGACATTATATATATATATATATATATACATACATACATACATACATACATACATCAAGCTCCAGCCCATATCAAAAAAATATAAAAAGATAATATTCACTGCATATCAAAATCTTTATTACACTTTAGCAATCCTTAATAAAATGAGTCTTAATAAAAGGCAACTTGATCTATGATATTTTATTGAGCACCTTAGCTTTTTTATAAAATCCATGTATTTTCATGGTTGGATAAAAATATGCTTTCGATGAAAAAAGATTATATAAGTGTAGTCTATGTTTTTTCATACATCAAGAAAAAAAAACTAATTTCAAGTTTAAGAGAAAATATGAATGTTTAATAAAATAAATTAAAAATTATATATACTGAAAAATGTTTAAAAATCTTTAATGTTAACCAAATATTGCTTTATGAAGTTGAGAGAAAAATACATAATAAAACATTTAACTAGGCAGTTAAAAAAAAATAAGAACACCGTACAGGCTAACCACAAAAAAGCAATAAACCGATATTTGGAAGAAATAAAAATAGTCAAGGTGACGAAAATCAAAGAACTAAAAATAAAATAAAATTGAGGGGCACTATTATAATCCACGTTGTATTGACTGTGAATAGGAAAATCATGAGCAGCTTTAGTTTCTTTTTAATTGATAGCAAAGGACAGTATGCACTATAATAGTTCTCCCCTTAAAAATTGCATCATTTTCCCTAGTAGGAGCATCGTTAAACAGAAAATGGATTCAAGTTTTAATGCAGAAAAATCCCACAATCATCGTAGATGAGGATTAGGCATTTGTTCATGCCGTGTGACATTGTTCAAAATGAAAATATTTTAAAAACAATTATTTTTAATATTATAACATTAAAATGATTCAAAAACATTAAAAAAATTAATTTTAAACAAAAACAATTAATTTTTTTTAAAAAAATACAGGTTAAACCACATTTCTAAACAAATCTTAAAACAATACCGCTGTAACAAAGTCCTAAATCACAAGTCAAAACAGATATATGCAGAAACCATTATAATCAATCCTAAAGGTAATTTATGTCAGCAAAACGCTCTTCAAACTCAGAAATTCAAATAGTGAGCAATACTGAGATACCACCAACTGTACCCAAACTTGCAGTGAGATCCACAGCCATAACCTTTAAACAAAAGTAAGCTCGATCCTAAACCTCCTATCTGTATACTGATAAAGGTTCATTCAAAAACAACCTCAAAAGATTTACTAACCCTGCCATGATAGCAAGCAATTCGATGAAATACAACTTACTAAATCTACATGATAAGCCTGCAAATGCATAGGCTTCAATATAATGTGCAATCCAAGGTGTTCATGGTCTATACCAGATGAAAAATCCACATTGATGACCAAGTTAACAATGTAAAAGAAACACTAAATCTCACAATCATAAGAGAATCCACCTGTAACCCTGCACTCACTGTAGAGTTCGCAAAAGCATTGTGCACTAGTAAATTTCATAAATTGAAATCAAGTTTGTAGTATCCAATAGATTCAAACTCAACAGGTAACATTTTCAGACTAACATAAATTCTGCAGCGTTCTTAAAAACACATCCTCTTATGACTGAATCAATGAACATTCACTAGTAAATTTCATAAATTGAATTCAAGTTCGTAGTATCCAATTGATTCAAACTCAACAGGTAACTTTTTGAGACTAACATGAATTCTACCGCATTCTTAAAAACACAACATCCTCTTATGAATGAATCAATGAATATTCACTAGTAAATTTCACAAATTGAATCCAAGTTCGTAGTATCCAATTGATTCAAACTCAACAGATAACCTTTTGAGACTAACATAAATTCTACCGCATTCTTAAAAACACAACATCCTCTTACGACTGAAAATCAATGAATATTCACTAGTAAATTTCATAAATTAAAATCAAGTTTGTGGTATCCATTTGATTCAAATTCAATGGGTAACATTTTGAGATTAACATAAATTCTACCACATTCTTAAAAAAGCAAAGTCCTCTAATGACAGAAAAATCAATGAACACCACCATCCTAATTTTAGCCTAAGCTACTACATAGTCAAATATTTTCACGCTTCTATGTTAAACTTAAGCACTGCACTTAGTAAATACCACTATTTGGACACAAACTTCTTCAAAACCCAATTAAATACCAATCCCTAACAGGAAAACAAAACCCAATTAAATACCAAACCACAGATTCAACTCCCAACCGAATTCCCAGTCCTATCCCTGCTTCTACATAAGACTTAGAGCATAACTTTAGCATACACGTTCAGTTCAACTAGTTATTTCCAAGCTCCTGCTAAAGTTTCAACCAATTGGAAATCTACAGAATCCAACCAATTAAACCCCAACTATGTACCAAAAACCCTTAACGAGCCATCTACAGTCTAAAGAATATACAGAATCCACACAGATACATACCCAATTTCCCTCTTTTCAAAGGAAACCAAGTACACTTTCAGCAGTAGAAACAAAACAAGAGGAACAAGAAGAAACAAAATCCAGGTCACATTAAATAACCTTAAGTCTCCAAACATATCCAAAAATAGCATTATGGAAATAGATAAATAATTCAAAACCTTGCCGACAAAATATTTCATTTCAAACAAACCAATCAGTCCACACTCTGCATGATGTCCTCGGCAGTGAACTTGGTGCCCTTCTCTTTGTCTCCAACAGCACGTCCCTTTGCCTTGCGATCCAATAGAGACTTCCTATCCTTATCAAGCCTCAACTTCGTGATGACAACCTTGGACGGGTTGATACCGACATTAACGGTTGACCCATTCACCTTCTCACGTGTAATCCTCTCGATGTGGATGACCCACTTTCGACGATAAACCTGAACCACCTTCCCCTCGCGTCCTTTGTAGGTCCCACGAACAACCTGGACTTCATCGTCCTTACGGACAGGCATGGATCGGACGTTGTACTTCTGGCGGAGGTCAGTGGAGAGAGGAGCGCTCATTAGGATCCTGCGCAAGGAGGAGGGCGCCGAGAAGTGGGCCTTCCGGCTCTTGCGTCTGGAGGAGGAGACCCTGGGGTTATACTTCATGGTAGCGGTTGTAGCTGCTGGCTATGTGGGTTAAGGGTTTTTGGGAGGGGGGCGCTGCGGGGAAGAGAATAGAGAGGGATAGTGAAGGAATTTATATAAGGACGAGGGATGTGAAATGCTAGGGTTTTTTTTTTTTTGTTTTTTGGTGGGTTTTTAAGGTGGGCCTTGTTGTGTGTATTTGGGCTGGTATTTGATTTGTTTCGATGGGCTCAATTAGCCTTAAGATTATTGTAAAATAATTTGTACGCCATTAGTATAAGTCTTGTCGCTATTACCTCTCCTGGTTTTTTAAAAAACATAACTTATATTAATTTTTCATATTTACAAGCTATAGCTTTTTATAATTAAATCCAATGTATCATGCAAAGTTTTCAAGAAGGCTCAACACCTTTTCTTTCTTTTTTTTCTTGAAAAAAAAAACAAAATATACACACCACTAACCAATTTCATATATAATTTTCAAGTAAATAAATATTACTCATCACATTCTTGCAATTTTATTTAAAAATATTATGCACCCAAATCTCAATTCAAAATCCTTCCATTTTGTTATTATTTGAAATCATTTTTCTTTACCATTAACTAAATTTAACTTATGAAACTTCTATAAATTCCTTTTCATTTCCTCCTAGCTACATTCAAATTTAAGAAACATATGTGCTCATGATTATTTCAAAATCATTACATATATTATATTATTATTATTATTATTCCAAAATATATAACCATCATTCCATGTATTGTGTATTAATCTTTCTAGCCGTTTATTCTAAGCACATTCATTTTCCAAGCTTCATTGAACACTTAACATATTAATCAAAATCATCATCAAGTCTTATTTTTTTCTTTTAAGCCATAACTTAACAATACATGCCTTTAAGTTTTTCTCTGTTTTTTCTTCATTAAATTTATCTTTATGCATTGTATTTCAATATTTAATAATTAATTCAATATATAAAATCAATTACATTATTCTATACTTGGTACCCCTTTTAAGATGAACGAAGCATCCCTAACCTCATGAGTTTCAACATCTAATTTAACATTTCATTGTAAATTTAACTTAAAATTCATTTCACTATAATTTCCCAAATTAAAACATTATAGCCATACTTGGTTGAACCTCTCACCAAATGAATCAAAGTTGTTTCTTTCAATTTCATACTTCAAATTATTCCTAGCAAGTTTAAATCAATGACTTATCATCCATTTCTAAAGTTACATCTCATCCATCATTCATTTAAAACTAACCCAAGGTTTTTGTACACAAAAATAAAAATCAATAGAAATCACAACAAGAATGAAATAAAAAGGACTTCTTACCATTTTAAATCAACAATCAAAATGACTTGAATAGCTTCCAAATCTTTTTCTTTTTTCTTTCTTACTTATTTTCAAACTTTTTGCTTTAAAGCCAAACTTTCTCTCGTCAATTTTTGTCTCTCAAATCCTCTAAAACTTTGGTTTTCTTTCATTAACTACCTAGATCATCCTTAAAACACCTAAATTCCCTACAAGTTTTAATCAGTTTAGTGAAGACATGAAAGAACTAAGCTCTTATTTTTTTCCTTAACAATGGCAGCCCATTGGCTTATAAAGGAGGACATATAAAAGAATGTGTCTGTGTGTGACAACAATGTCCTTACTTATTACTCTAATGATATCTTTTGTATTTTACTTTGCCAATAATGACTTTTTTATTTGTTTTAACATCGATTCCTTAAGTTTTATTTTAACAATTTTTTTCCTATTAAATTTTTATATTCCTTATTCCTATTTAATATTTAAATTAGGGTTCATGAATTTATTTCCATTATAAGTTGTCATTTTCATTTTTAATCCAAGGTTTACATTCTCCCCCCTGTAAAAAAATTTTTCCTTGAAATTCTAAATTCTTACTTTCATTTATAAATAACTCTAGTTTTTTCTTTCTCATATTTGCCTCTCTTTCCAAAGTCTCTTCTTCTATTTAGGAACTTCTCTAAAGAATTTTTACTATAGAAACCTCCTTGTTTCTTAGTTCTTTTTCATTTAGATTCAGAATGCTAACATGTTTTTACCTCTAAAGTTAGATCCTTTTTAATTTCCAAAGAAACTTGAGTCAAAAGTCTTTCAAGATCCATCTTTGCATTCTAAAGCAAAGAAACATGAAACACATCACATATCTTTGATAAGTGTGAGGGCAATGTCAATTTATAAGCAACTAATCCAATTCTTTCCACAACTTTAAAAAAGCCAATGTATGTGGGTGTTAATTTGCCTTACATTCTAAAACAAATTATAATCTTTCATAAGGAAACTTTCAAGAACACTCGGTCCTCAACTTCAATTCTATTATCTACTTAACTTTTATGTCTACCATGAACCTTCTTCATTCTATTCTTAATCATCCTCATATTCTTAATAGTCATTTACACTAATTTGAGCCCCAGTAATTTTCTTTCTCCTACCTTTTCCCAACACAGTGGAAAATGACACTTTTTTCTATACAATACTTCATATGGTGCCATGTCAAGGCATGATAACTATTATTATAAGCAAATTCCACAAAAGATAGATCATCCTCTTATTATCCTCTAAATTTTAGGGTACAAGATCTCAACAAGTATACCGGTAATTAAATGATCTTCTTAAATTATCTATCTATCTATAAGTGACAAATTATACTCAAGTTCAGCTTGGTTCTTATAGTGTATTGTAAATTGGGCCACAACCTTAAAGTGAACTAAGGGTCTCCATTAAAAACTATCATTACTAAAACTTCATGAAGTCTAAACACTTCATCCATATATAACTTTGCCACTTTATCCACTAGATTTGTCATTTTTATTGGTTAAAATAGGATAAACTTTGTTAATCTATCTACAATTACTAAGACCCCATCATTTCTTTTCTTGCTCTTTAGAAATATAGAAACAAAGTCCATATTAATATTCTCTCATTTCCATTATGATACTGCAAGAAACTAAAATCTCATGCTAACCTTTTATATTTTATCTTAACTTGCTGACAAATAACATATTTTGCCATAAATTCCGTTATTTCCTCCTTTATCCTTGACCACTAATAATATTCATTCAGATTCTTATATATTTTGATGCTTTCTAAATATACTATAAGTTGAGATTTATAAGTTTCATTTAAAATTTCATCTTTCAATTCTTTATCTTCAAGTGTAAAGACTATTTTTTCATGGCAAAATTTTATTTTCCCATAGTTAGAATGAGTTTCTTGTTTCAAATCTATTTAACAGCTTAAATTCTTAACTTTTGCATCATTTTTATGAGTTTTCAAGATGTTATTTCATAATATTAGTTGGATTATCACATATTTTAATAAGGATTTATTAAATTCCACGTATAGTCGTGTTCCATTTCTTTCAATTTTATTTTTTTATATTAAAAATTATTTTGGAATTCTATTCCAAAGGTAATAATTACAAAAATTATGAAATGATTTGAATATATACTAGCATAATAATTTTTATAGATAATAGTATAATAATTAGATCGAACTCCAAATTTCCAAACAGGAAAGTTTTTAGTCGGATCATCGACTCATAGTTATACGGAGAAAAATTGAAGAATGGGCTTGATGCCTCTTTGAACCCATGGGCCGCATGTACTGATCTCATGCTTCTCTTCCTCATCTGCTACTCCCTCCTTTAACAAAAACAAAAAAAATTGAATTTTCGAAAACCTTCATGATTTTGTTTGTTCACATTTTCATTTGAATTAGGTTTCCTTTCTCAATTTGACCGCTTAATTTCTTCTTCTTTAACATCTGTTTGGCACAAAATGGCTAGACGGAAAGTTGAAAAGACGGTTAAAGAATCTGCACCTAGTAACCAAGAGAACCAGCCCCAAATTGAAGAACCCAAACATTTTTCATTAATCGACCAAGAAGGTACTCTTTTTCAAGTTTTTTTCTGAATTTCATTTTTTTCTGTTAAATAAGCACTACTTAATACTGGGGTTTTTGTTGAGAATTATGAGCCTTTTTTTTTTCGTTTCTTCAAGCAATTATTCGTATCTATGAAGGGAACAGTGAGGTTTTAGAACAAGAAATGTGGTTTTTTTGGGTTAAAATTGGGTTTGAATTTGTTTTGTGCAGTGGAACGTCAAATTGTGGCAATTAGGTCAATGCGTGATGTGGGAATCGAGCATTTGCTAACAGAATTGCGATTGCTGCGCTCTTATTTTAGTAAGGAACAGCTGAATACACCTGCTTTGCAGTTTTTTAAAGAAAACCTGCCCAACTTGTCTATTGAAAGAAATGAGGAAAATGGAGAGTTTCATGTGAAGTGGAATGACAATGTTGATGATTTATCAGATGGGGCAAACATAAATGCTTCTCTCTTACGCCGTTTGTCCTTGGCTTACCCTAGTTGTTCTGCTAACTTATCTGTTGGTCGTTTCGGATTATCAAGCGATGCAGGTAAAGAAATGGAGATGGGATGTTGTCTTTATTGAAGTTAGTTGTGTATCTGACATGGTTGCTTGGTTGGTGGCAGTGAAAACAAGCATCTTTGGCGCTGCCGATAATTTGCAGATGACAGATATTGTATGTTCTAGATGACTTTTCTTTTTTATCTTAATGAAAATAAAATGGAAACAGATTTTTTTTTTTTCAAGAACCATTTTTTTCAAAAATAAAATGTTTTTATTTTTGCTTGTTATATTTGTTGCATTTGCTGTGGTTGAATGTTTTCTTCTCTTTATGACAAGTTTACTGGTTGAAGTTTGTTGTTTGAAGATGAAAAGTTTGGAGTTTGAACCTTATTTCGCATTCCTTGAATGTCGAAGAACTTAAATACTTCTAACCTTTTTATCTCCTTTTTAAAAAAAGGCAGCGCAAAAACTGTCCCATTTTTTCAGATTTAGCTAAATGAGCTTCTTCATGATTTAAACTTGTAAAAACATGCACTAGTAGGCCTTCAAAACACCAAAGATTAGGGCAAAATCCCATTCTTTATCATACGTCAATTGACATTTCTTTTTCCATAGGTTTTGGAGGGTCAATCTGATTCTCAGATGCTTGGGATGCATGATGGTCTCCGAACCCCTGGGGTTTGTAGCTTCTCCTTGATCTTCACCTTATTTTTTTCATCTTGTTTTTTCCTTTATAAAGTTCTGCAAGCAAATATAAATGATCGAGTGGAAGGCAAGACTTTCCTTAAGGTTTCATAAATTACTTTAGCTTCTCTTACAGTAGGATATTGCAAACTGCAAGTGAGTGTTTTATTGCATTGTGTGCTGAAGAACTCTTAGAACAGTCAAGACCAGTGCACGTGTTATTCGTTGGTGGTTCGAAGTTTAGATAATCTTTTAGTAAATCAAATTCTCATGGGCAATTGAGTTTTCCATGTAATATAGCCAGCGACTTTATTTGGGTGGAAAGATTTGGAACATTAAGAAAAACATGTTTCAGCTGCACAGGTTTTCACAAAAGCCTTTTCCACTGGATGATAGATTTAGTGGCTGCTATGCAGCGCCATTGCTACAAATTGACTGATCTAGGGCCTGTCTCATGAGCTCTCATGGAAGATTCTGATAGCGATCACATTGAAGCTTAAAGGGTTTCATTCTCAGTTCTTGCATCTATGTGGTCTGATGGTGCATCTGGATGGCAATTCTATTTGCCTTCGTAATTTTAAGCTCCTGCAATGTCCACAGTGACTGACATGCCTCATTGTTGCAGGTTACCAGTCAGAGGCTGTCCATTGGGATGACACCAAAAACTCAAAGGCTGCCTAAACGTGGTGAAATACTTCTCTCTGTCCGGGGTTCACCCCTTGGTGTCTTCAAGGAAGATAACATGGAAGCCATAAATGGTACGCTTTTAATGCAACTGTCATGATATTCTGGAAGATATGATTTACTTGCTGCATGGATGAGCATGCCCTTCATTTTAGTCTGAAAACCCTTAATAATCGAACTGTCCTTGCGTCCTTGTATTGTCTTTATTCTAATGGACAAATCGCTGATTGCAGAATCAGGTGAAGATTGACTGGATTTATATAATCCAATTAGCCATTGCCTAGAAGATGCCGCATTTGCCTACCTTGAAGTATTTTGTGATTGTACAAACGTGTAGTGTAATGCAAGAGACGGTGCTCTATTGTTAATTGCTCTGTATGCTGTTGGATATCTTAAATTGAAAAGTAGCCTTGTGCATTTGTACACGCCGTGTAAATTTTCATTTTAATCGATTTCATAGTTACAGAGAAGTTGACCTGTTTATTCCAAATTAATTTGCCAGATTCAAGTTAGATGTGACTTTTATTTTCACCTTGTGTACTCCAATTTTGCAAGGAAAACCCAGAATAATATCTCATTATCATACTCAGGATTAAACTGTGCCTAACTGCTTTTTGGCCAACCATGCAACACCCAAATTTACTGCTATTGCTCACTTTGTTTTTAGTTGTGATGTTAAATCACAGGTTGGACCTGGAATAGCGGTTGCAGACAGTAGCCCGACTCTGTGAAAAATGAAATTAAAAGAATCCATCTAAAAGATGACAGTTTCATATTCTTAAAAAAGAACATCTGAACCGAGAATTTCAAGCTGTTACTTTGGAGGTAGATAAATTAGCAGGACTATCACAAGCTGGTGTCATCAGAAGCACAAGAAGCGAGAAAATTCAAATGACGGGTTCCTTTCTTTGCCAAGGTAATGTGGCTGCAATCAGATTGGTCATCCTAATCTGCAGATATTTAGTCGAATATCCCAGCCTGGTCTTTGAGAACGCTAAAATAGTCGCTGCAGTTATACGTCAGCTGTAAGCTGCAATAAATCAAGATAAAAAAGAATGGCTTGGACAATAATATCTTGTCTTGCACCAAAAAAATAAACAATGCTATCTTGGCAACGGGCGATAAGACCAGCCCCCGTGTTCAAGGTTTTCCCATAATGATTTGAGTTAATGTTGGTTTCGCAAACAAAACAAGAAAACAAAACAAGGAAACAGGGAAGGAGATGGTGGCCACTGGAATGTCAACCTTTTTACTAATTAAAACACCAAAACCATTCCAGCCATGGTTATTTGCTGAAACAGGATCTCATTTTTCTGGGTTGGTTTTTAGGGTAGCAAAAGGAAACACTAGTAGGATGTAAATAGGCTAGGTCTCCTAGCTTAAATTTCAAGTTAGAGCCAACAAGCAATGTTATCACTGAAACAAAGAAAAAAAGCAAGTTGAGTCTAGAAACAAGCAGTTAGGTTTGGCCATAAGGACAATTTCTTTATCCATAAAGAAAGCAGATATTTTAACACCAGCAGTTAAAGTACTGAAACCCTGGTTTGTCGGGATTGCCTATGCAGAATATGTGAACCCTAGATTGAAATGCTGACAGAGAAGCTCCACTAAAAGAGCTGGTGCAACAAGTACTGCATTCAAGATATTTTGGGACATACTGAATTTCAAGATAAAAGTAAAGATAGCGGAAAGATGTTGCTTTTCAAGAAACAAAGCATGAAGCCATGAAGGATAGAAAATATGATCAGGAGGCTAATTAAAGGGTGATAAATACATACCGCGCTGCATGCTGGCAAAATCATTTCAGCAGTCGAGCTGCCAGGGGCTAAACTAGCCAACTGTTCCTTTGTGATACAAACTTTACAAATCCTTCTGAATTGGAAAAGATAAGAAGAAACCATAAAGCAAACTACCAATCATTCTTTCAAAGTCTTGGCAACGTTCTGTGGACTGTTTGAAACTTTGAGAGGAATGGTAGAATCCGAACTTGCCCCTGAAGATTTGGAGGCTCCCAAAGCATCCACAAAGAACCTCTTATTAGGGATGATACCATCTTTGTCCATATGCTTTAGCAACTTCTGCACAAGCTCCTTCATTTTAGCTTTGGTGTAGGCCCTGTAAAGAAGTTTATATGTGGATGAATTTGGAGGCACCCCAATACTACGTGCATTTTCAAGTAGTATATGCGCTTCCATATGCAAACCATTCATACAATAAACATTAAGCACGGCATTTAAAGTTGAAACTTTGACCTCCTTTCCTGATTCAACCATATCATCAAATATATCTCTGGCCTTAGAAACACAGTCACAAATTCCATACATCATGATGAGACTTTCGAATGTGATGAAGCTTGGTGTGTATCTCATATCAGCCATCTTCTTGAAAACACTCTCTGCTTTATCTTTCAGCCGTGCCTTCCCATAATTTACTATCATAGAATTGAATGTAGGCAAAGTTGGTTTCTCCTTGGACCTTAGTAAACTCTTAAACCCTTGTTCCATCTTCTCAAAATCTTGCTTCTTCCCATATGAATCAATTAGCAAATTAAAAGTAATAATATCAGGCTTACATTGATCAATTTTCATGCGAGAAAGTACAGATTCCATTTCTCTGATCATCCCATTCTTCCCGTATGCATCCAACACACCATTATATGTATAGATATCAGGTGAAACAATGCTCTCCTCAAGATCTTTAAATAACGCATTGACTTGATTTACATTTCGAGCTTGGGCAAACGCTCTCAAAAGAATATTATATGTCACAACATTGGGTTGGCACCGTTCAATGCCTTTCATCTTCTCAAAGTATGCAAGAGCTTTAGTCAAAGCCTTAGCTTTATCTTTGGAGTGAAGGTGGGCTGTGATGAGTGCATTGTAGACTGAAGTATCTGGCCTGCATCCACTGTTACGCATCTCAGAAAAGAGCCACATTGCCATCCGGGTTTGACCTTTCTTTCCCATAACTGATATCAACTTCGAATAACAACCATTATCCGCCACATACCACCGTTGTTTTTGCATCCATCTGAACACCTGAGCATGCACCTTGTAAGTAAACAACCTTTCATCTCATTTCAGGTCGTGTGCACAACTAGATGGTTATATTCTAACTTCTTAGAAACACCATGACTCAGAGTCTGACTAATGTTTAACAAGTATTTGAAATGATACAGGATTCGCAACAAACTCACTGCAATTCAAAACTTTCCTCTACTTAAGTGCATTACTGTTAGTTAACACAATTGAATTTAATTACACGAACATTGCCAAACCTCTGAACTATCTTAGGTTAAAATGATAACCCATGATTTCTAATTACATAAAGAATATGACATAAGAAGTTCCACTTTTTAATTACAGCTTGATACTATATGGTTTGGAAACTTTGGGTCTATGCAGAGCTCGAAGGACAAAGAAAACAGAGTCAAGAAAAGAAAAAAACTTTCACTTAAAAACCAATTTTTTACTCATCCAATAAGAACTTAATCAAAAAACGAACCAAACCCAGATCATACATGTACAAGGAAAAGAAATTTAAACAAAACAAAAATAAAAACCCAATAATATCGAGGACCCACAAGCTAAGAACACACAAAGATTCAATACAAGGAGCCAAAAAGCACAAAAACCTCAAGGCATTGAAGCCACTTGTCAGTCTTGCCAAGCTCTTCAAACAGCATAAAGCAGTGCTCAGTCCTCATGACTTTAACATACTTATTAAGTGTCTTGACCAAAGGTTGTTTGTCACTGAAACTCCTCACAAGGACCCGAACTAGCTCTTGTGCCTCCGATTTCTCGTCGGTTGGAACCGGCCTCTTTTTGGGTCGGGTGGAAACACAGGATACCTGTGTCGGAGAATATTTCATTGGATGCCATGGAAGAGAAGGGGTGGGATTGTAAATTAGAGAAACGTTATGGGTAAAAGAAGAAGAATGGAGCGTCGAGAGTTGCAGAGAGTGTGGTGTAAGCATTTTTCTTGGTTATGCAACAGTGGGGGTTTGAGGATTTGCACTTAAAGTTCATCTCAACATATCAGTATCAGATGACAGTTTTTACATCTTCTTCGTATAGAAAAGGGGTTCATATAGGATTTAAAAGAGAATAAGGGCTTTCATGACAAATAATGGTAAGATTTGGGGAGGGGGTGTTCAAAAAATAAAATAAATCACGAAAAATGGAATAAAAATTGGAAACGTTATTTTACAGAAGTATAAAGAGTTTTTAGCTTTATTTTAAAAATACTAGTTATCGTCAGATAAATTTTTCTCAAGTACAAAATAATAAATATGCAGAATTTTCAAAAAGTTTTTTTCCAATAAAAATCTTAATTGTAAATTAAAAAGTTGGTGCATATATTTAATTAAATAAATAAACTTATTTATGCTAATAAATACAAAAAAAATAATTAATGATAACTAAAAATTAAACTGAATACATCAAGATATAAATATAAATTAAGATATTTAATTTCATAAAACAAGTCATGTATCCAGTTATGTTTAATAATTTTATTTATTAAAATTAATTTTTTATTTAATCAAACAATAATAAAAATAGACATACCCATGAAAGCAATTGAATAAAATAAAAAAATATTGTGCAATATTAAAAAAAAATGTTACAATTTTATGCGAAAATCAAGTAAAATATATATGATAATTAACCAAAGAATAAATTGAAAAGTTGAGAGATAGATATTGATGTAGATATCTTATCTCGAAATATAAGTCATAGACTTAATTATATTTAATAACTTCGTTTTTTGAAATTAATATTTTATTTAATAAAATGATAATAAAAAAAAAGCATAGGAAAGAAATTGAATAAAATTAAAGTAATAAAAAGATTAAGTAGGGCTATATAGAAAGAATGTCTCTTGATATCATTAAAAATAAATTGAAATCTTATTTGTAAACTAAATATAAATTATATTATATTACATTAAAATATCATTAAATTTAGTTTAAAATATGTTAAAATTACTATAAAAAAAACCCAATAAAAAACTCAATAAATATCATCATTAAAGAATGACATTAAAATAAAATTTTAGACCAATAAATAAACAAAAGAAAGTTCAAACACATAGACAAGACCTAGGCGACTTATCATGCCTAGGCTTTTTAAGCATGGGTACATGGGTCTTTAAACCTAGACTCGCTTGTTTAGCCTAATTTATTTATTTTTTGTATTTTAAAAAGATGAATAACTTGATTTTCTCTAATTTTTTTTTAAAAACATAATTATAGGTAGGTAACACGTCATTTGTTTTTCTCTGGAATCCAACCACAATGATAGGAAAAACATCTAGGGTGGTGGATTTTTTTTATTATTTAGAAATTCACTTTTCAAACAATTGTTTTAATGAAAAACACTTGTATAATACTTTATATACCTTAATAAACTCACATATAACCTCAAATAACCCAAAAACATGTCCAAAAAAACAAAATACAATAAATTATGAGCTCATATCATCGATCTCATATGATGGGAAGGCTAAATAACATATTGGTGAGACTCTCTTCATCGAGTGGAACTCATTGATATCAAGATTAATATTTTTTACGGACTAAATCAGTGTAAATCAAGAATCCCTCTTTTTATTACTGATATTGATGATTTTTTCTTCTTTCTTAAACCAATGAATAACAAGTAAGGAAAATGAAGTCTTGAACCAAACTTGAAATTTCAAAAACCAAGAGAACCAAAAAAAAATTTAAAAAGTATAAAGATCAAAGTGAACTTTTCATATAAATTTTGTAAATGTCCCATGTTTTTGCATTTTTCACTTTGATCCTTCATCTTTCAATCTTGTCGCTTGCTAACAAATCAAAGCCAATTATTCATCAATTTGGCCTCAAGGAGAAAAGGCTTCAATAACCAAATTGAGAAAAAAATTCATTATAGCAATACACGGTGAATTGTGTGTGAAGAATGACATATAGCTACAATATTTCTCTCATGCCTTTTAATGTTTTTTATAATTATCATATTATATTGATTTCTGGTTCATAAAATATAATAAATCATTTCATACTTTAAAATAAATATTTGTGATTTTGTTCTCAAACAATTATAACCATAACTACCATTTAATTTTTTTTTTATTTTTTATTTAGTAAAGATTCTTTAAATTCTATATTTTTAGATATAATTTGATAATATCATTTTAACTATTGAAATGTAAAAAAGTTCTATTAAAAATTGATCGCCTGTTTGAACACATTCCATCTCGATTGAATTGAGTATCATAAATTTTGAAATATGTGTAGTAAATCGAGAAGGATATAACGTTGAGACTTGTAGAAAATGCAGTGATGCCAAAATTTTGGGGTTGCAAAAAACGGGGGTCAGATTTGATAGCGGTTCTTAAATGTTTGGAAAAATAGGTAATTTTAGAAAGAATAGGGGTTGGATTGCTAGAGATAGATAAGATCTGGGGGCCTTTTAAAAGTTATAATAAATCAAAAGAAAAAAGGTGGAAAGCGGGGATTTGAACCCGACGTGAATCGAACACGCAACCTTCTGATCTGGAGTCAGACGCGCTACCATTGCGCCACGGATCCACTTTTATTGATCGTCCTTGAATAACTATATATAATCAAGTTAAACAATTTACTAGTTTTCTCGCTCGCTTGTTTTTGTGTCCTGCTGTCCATCAGAAATAAATTTTGCACTGGTAATTAAACACAGGTGAAAAAAATTAGATGATGGTGGGTGAAGCATAATGATTCCACGTGGACCACTTGGAAGGCTTGTAGCTTCAATGAGGTGGAAGGTATGTAATGATGCTAATGATTATTTGAAGAAACTAATATTGCATACATTTTTCTTCAAGTTCCATATAATCTTTACTACTAATCTTAGTTTCCAATCAAGAGAGGCACTGTTCCATACTAATTATCTCTCAATTTTCCTTGTGATAGTCCATAGCTCTAGCTCCTCTGATGACATGCTACATGTGACTTTCTTAGCATTCGATCAGGGCAGCTAAGCAAATTGTGGCTGAAACAAGCGGGCCGCCTGACAGCATAAGCTGCTTCTGCTTCTGCTGCTGCTGCTGCTGCTGCTGCTGCTGCTGCTTCTTCTTCTTCTGCTTCTGCTGCTGCTGCTTCTTCTTCTGCTTCTTCTTCTTCTTGAAGTAGATAATTGATAGGATATAAACCTGTTATTCTCATTAATCTTGAACGTAATGCCCATGTAACAAATCATATAACAAACATCTGAAAGTCGTAAAATACAAATATTCAAGACTTTCTTTCTAGGATTATGTTTCTTCTTTTCTGTTACATGATTCTCAGCTAGCATCCTTGTAATCAACAGCTTTATCCTCATCTTCAGCAACATCAGTTCCATTGCATGTGGAAGTGTCATATATAGACCCTAACACGCCCCCTCAACCAAAGGGGCAGGTCCTGCCGTCCTGCACATGAAGGTTGGTTCATAATAAGTGAAAGCGAGCAGAAGGCAGTGGTATGGTAAGGAGATCTGCTAGTTGATGCTTCGTGGAAAAAAAATGACATATAAAGCTTTTTCTAAAGAACTTGTGTTGTAAATAATGATCATCTAGTCATATCGTAAACCGTTTAATTATCTTGTTTTTATTGATAATATATATAAATTATTAATGATAAATTTTCTAAATCCTTATCTTGAAGAGAGATTGTTATGCCTAGAGTACTAGCTTTTTATTTTGTGATATAAGTAGTTTTTTTTATTTAATAAATAATATTTTAATAAAAAATAAGAGGCATAGTTTTATATTTATAGAGAATTCTAAAAACCTTATAAATGATAAAATATATATATATTTTTTAAATAATATTCATATATTATGTAAGGATAATTTTATAAATTTAATAAATCAAGTCCATACTTGATTATTTTAGAACTAGAATTATAACCTCTGAATTAAATACATTCTAGTGCTTAATTCCTAAAATTATTCTCAATCAAGTCACACTTAATTAATTATCCAAGTTTATTTTGTGACTAATGATTTTTAATGTGTATGACCCTTTAGGTTTCTAATATGTTGGTCCAATTATAAATTATAATTCTAAATAAATAGAATTATATTAATCAAACAATTCAATTTATTATCAATTCAATAGTTGATTAATTTATATTTGAAAATCAAGTGCACCATTTAACGTGTCATGATCCCCAAAATATTAGAAAAGTCATAAGTGGTTTGACTTCACATTTCATTGACAGCTTTCTCAGTGTAATTATTATCCCTTCATTAATAATATTTCAATTTAAATATTTTAGCATGAAGTGTGTCTGCCTTCTAAAATCATATTTGTTCGCAATATTGTAGTCATTGATAATTTGAATAAGATTTGAAACTCTTTTAAAATCTCATTACACTATGCGTAAAGATTCAACAATCAATACTATTTGAGAAAATGTTGAACATTTTCTCTAATTCACCTAGGGTGATAAATCATCTCTTAATCGCTCAAATACCTTCATATAGTTTATATTATAACTAATGTTTACCATTTTGTTATCTTTACCAAGATAACGTGTAACATGATCAAAACATAACACTTCTTATATAAGATAACTTAGTGATTTCAAGTTTAAGCATTACTTACACAACCTTCATGTGAGTGTTTTCATAAACACAAGTGATATCTCCATATAAAATTCTCATGTGGGCTAGTTCAATGTGTACATGTCTTATGACAAGCACTTTCATGTTAGTTTTAGGCATCCCTTATTTCTCAACTCATGAGAACAATTATTTCTTTTCATAAATGAAAGAATAGAATATGTATCAGTCTCTATGGATCTAATAAATGTTCAATATTTAAGCAAGCATTGAACATGAATATTTCAGAAATAATGCTTTGATGTAATATAAATCTCATAATTATAACAGTTTTATAATTTTCTTTGCAAAGCATTTTTATTCCATGAATTTTATCTTTATTTTAGATTTATAAATCAAATATTAGATTCTTAATTTAATCTAATATTATATGAATATTAAAGATAAATTAAGTATTTATTAATAATAAATATATATTTACATGAATATAACAATATCAAATATAATCAACCGATTAACTATATGGCATATTAAACTTACAAATTCTTGGATAGAAATAAGATTTTTGATAATTTAGGGAAAGACAAGAATATTATAAAGAACAAACAACTGAGAATGAAAAGTTAAAATAGTCTTGCCAAAATTGTGAGCTATATGCTAACTTGAATCATCAACAACTAGGATTTGATCGTTAATCACATACTCTTAACCACGAACATTGAGATTGCTAGGGTTGTTGGTTAAGTGATGAGTTGCTCCAGTATTAACAAGCCACTCCTAATCACCAGAAGACTGGTTTTGATCAGTAATAGAGAGATTGGCTTGAGCATTCTGGCTAGGTGGTGGCGGTACCGAATGAGGATGGAGTAGAAAAGGTAGACGTTCCAAACAGAGGCAATGGAGTGGATGTTGATGATGAAGTAGCTGTGCCAAACAGGGAGGAACTTGCGTTTGATGTGGAAGAAGAAATCAAATGTGGGAATGCCAGAAGAAAAGGTTGTGCTCACAGGCAAAGCAAAAGGAGTCGATGAATGCGCGCAGGTGAACTGAATTGCATCGGCATGGTCTGCGTTGCAGTTCCCGACCAGTTCCAGCAGCAGAAACCTGAGCACTGAGATTGATTAGTAGCAGCTGAAGTTGAGCTCCTACCATTCAAGATAAAAGGATCACTTCCTGTGCCTGTAACTGCAGAAGATGAAGCGTTCAAAACGCTGCTTCCTGAAGCCATATTCTTCACAGCGTTATTCAAATCTATGATGCTCTTTATTGCCTTTTCAGCAAGCTTGTAGGGGGTATTGACTTCCCTCTAACTTCTGCAAAATAGATCTATTTTGATCCATCACACCAAGAAGAAGATCTTTAAATCTCCTCAAAATTGATTTAAATATTGGAGGGAAGATTTGAAGGGAAAGCCACACACACTTACACACATATATAAGAATTGATTAATTTAAGTTAATTAATTAAATTTTGGAATTAATTGATTACATATAATATCTCCTGTAAAGTTATTCAGTTAATTTAGCTGAAGAATTTCTTTCTAATTAAATTTTATAAATATATTAACATGAAGAGATGTATTTTTTAAATTGTACAGATATATTAATTTAAAAAAGGAAAGAAACTCTAAAAATCGGTCAACATCCTTCATCTCAACGTAGCGTATTACTAAATTAAGATTAACAATTCTTAAGGCATCTAGGTAAGAGCCAAATGGAAAGCCAAAAGAAAAGGACAATTTTATTTTTTTTTAGCTTTTATCATCTCTTATTTTTTTTAGCTCTAAAGAAAAAGCTATATTGAAAAATTAAAATATATTTTTATGCAAAAAATAAAATAAAATTGATTGGAGTTGTATTAGTTAAGTACAAGTAATAAATAGTTTTATTAATATCAAATATATTAAACTATAATTTTTTTTATTGAAATGTACATAAAAAAATACTATATTTATATCATTTAAAAAATATATTTTATAAATTTAACTCTTTAAAATAGCATCTCATCCTCTATCTTGACAAATTATCCAGAATTCGTGGATTGATGGCCTGTTGGAACTTAATGGGCGCCTCAAACGTCAATAGAAAATATAGCCCAACAGTCTTCCTAAATCTAATGAGCCTGAAGATAGAAGATAGAAGATGGGCCTTCTTTTATTTTAAAACCAAGAAAAATAAATAATGAAACCCCATATTAATGGATTACCACTACAAATATCAAGTTTTACCACCAAAAAAAAAAAAAAAACCCGCATTTATATTATGCAATAAGAAAATTTAGTGCAGAAAGACTATTTATAAAAGGTGATAATGGATCAAAACTTTCATTGTATCCATTAATCAATGCTAAATCTAAAAAACACTATTTTAAAAAAATTAAACATATTTTAGATCTTAACCTGCTATATCAATTTTTGGTTGAATTTTTTTGATAGCTATCCTGGAAAAAATAAAAAAGGTCAGCGGAGTTCTAGATTGACTTTCAATTGCCATAATTGAATTAGTCATACAAGCTTTGGAAGCCTATCTAATATAAAGAAAAAGGTCAAATATAACAACAATGATACTGACTTCACATAAACAATCCAATTAGACCTCTTAAAATTGGACCACACATTGTTACTAGTTTCATTGCATCTGCACTAGTTTATGTCTTCTCCAACTCATACAAAAAATTATTACACAATTTCTTTTCTCGTCAAGTAATCATAATCAGATGATGATCAAGCTGATTCTAAAATACATTCAATGCATGATAACCTAACCATGAAAGTGACACGAGCAAATAAAGAAAAGGAAAGCAAGCAGCAGCTGCCATAACAGTAGTTGCCTACATGTGAATGATCATTGCACGATCCCAACTCTCGTGGATTTTATCATGGGAAACACACGTGGCCTACAACCGTTTTAGAAGGAGGAACCAAAATGTGGAAGGTAAATTGGGTTGTGCCGGAGCTTTTTCTTTGTTTATTTTTTTTCCGCCACCGCACTATTGTTGAACAGGTCCTCGCTCACGGTGGGGGAGGGCCATAAACGCAGTCTAGAAAGGCATCCTCACCAAACCATGGTGGAAGCAATAAAAGCTGGGATACTTTTGCCATTGAAAATGTTGTCTGTGTCAGCAGAAAATGAAGAGGTGGTAAGGGCAGCATACCAGATTGACCCGCAAGTGCCAAAAAGGCCATTACATGCAACCCCATCAAAGCAGAGATGTCGTTTTCCCTTGATGATAAAAGGTAGAGCTATTTATGAAAATGATTGCATGATTCCCACCTGCCCCCTTGGTATTATGCCCCCTTCTTCCCCTGTTTCTACATTTCTTGTCTTGTACAAACAAAAAGATGAAAAGAACAGTTGTTCACGCAACCATTATTACAAAGCAAAGATGTTGAAATTGATGCTTGTGAGGAGATGTCAAAAGTGAGACAATGCTGAGTATTTTGGAAATCTATGAACCCATGGCGGTGTTTCAAGTCAAAGATCAATCAAGTCACGATAAGGTAATGATATGAGGGGGGGAACATGGGCATTCGAGACACGACGGCCCTAAAGTGAAACATCTTAATGTCGACGGGAAGCAAATGAAAATAAAATGTTGTACTCATGGCAAAACGTTCAACCATGTGCTAAGAAAAATACATGGCCGTGTATTGTGAAAACCTAAGCAATGGACGGGACCATTTAAATCTAGAAAGTTGAAAACTGATATAGAGGAGCTTTCTCAAAACGCCACTTAACTTGTTCTTGATAGCAAAAATTGAGAGTTCTGATGCATGAAAACAAAACAACAGAGAAGAGTAACTGTAGCATGAAAAACATCCTAAGATGATTTAAGAAAGGTAAAAGGAAGAACAGAGTCGGTGATAGATAGTTTACCATGCAGGAGAAACTTTATCAAGGGAGAGCCGCTCCAAGTTCATAGCCTTCTAAAAACAGCTTTTCTTGTTTTGACCAGACGCTTAAAATGGCTAGAACACCCCAAATTATGATCATTTCTTTTGTATGTATATTTGTAAAAAGAAGGCATTTCACCTCAAGGAACGCCTACCAATCTATTAAATTCACACCAACATGAATGTGACGTAGAGGAGTACCAATTAACGAGTTTCAAAAACAAACCTTTTTAATTACAAATGACCTGGTACACTACAAAAGCCAAGCCATACAGAAGATTCATGTGAATTTAGGTTTGGGCATATGGGTGCTACTGGGATTCACGGTACCGAGCTTTTGAATCCAATGGGGAATTCCTTTCTTATGATCTTGGCAAGTTAAGTTCTGTACTAGATTCAAGGTTCCATCATGAGCAAGGGTAGATTCAAATTGCTCTAATACTTTCACAATCTGCCTAAACTCCGGCCTCTTTTCTGGTTGCAGTGACCAACATTGGTTAATAAGAGCTCCCAAGGCAGGAGGACAGTCCCTCGGGATAACAGGTCTTGAATTCTGGAAAGACATCAGAGTTATCAAATGTTAAAACTTTGGAACATAAAAAACACACGGTTGATTTCCAAAATAAATCAAGAAGAAAGAAATGATGGGGAAAGAATAGAAAATATATAAAACTAAACCAACCAAGCCAAAAGGAAGCAACGGCAACTCTTACTCAGACCATCTTACTTGCCTCATTCAAATGATTACAAAATACCATTAATCTGAGTATTTATACAGAAACCAAGGATGATGAATATATTACTAGATTTCAGATTTTCTTAAGCAAAGTGAACAAAAACAGGTTTGGTGGAAAAATCCCCACCCAAACGACAAGATAGATGCCAAAGAAATTGCAGGACAGAGGAAGACATAAAAAGAAAGTTGGTGAGTAGGAGAAATTCATAAATGCAATCAAAGAAACTGAAAGCCTATACGCGAAAGAATAAAAACATGGAGAAATGAAACAAGATAGAATAAAATGTACCAGATTAGGTTTATGAATTCAAACAAAAATAGTGACAATAAATAGAGTGCCGGGAATTGCATACCTTATTCACTACTGCGAAAGCAGCTTGGATGGGAGTCATGTCTTCATAGGGAATTGTTCCTGCCACCATTTCCCACAAGATGAGTCCAAAGCTGTAAACATCCGCTCTTCGCCCATAGGATCTCTTTTTTATCATCTCAGGTGCCATCCATCTATAAGTGCCTGGGTCATCAGCCAGTGAATCACAATATGCCTCTCCGCAAGCTATACCAAAATCAGCAATCTTCAAGTGGAACTCTTGATCAATAAGGACATTCTCTGGTTTAAGGTCTCGATGAATGACACCTTGAGAGTGAATGTATTCCATTCCACGAGCAATGTCTAGAGCAATTGTCATTAATTTCTCTAAGGAGAGGGCTTTGTGCTCAAGCTTGTGCAGGTATGCCCTTAAGGAACCCTCGGATAAATATTCTGTTATGACACAATAAACTGGAGGCTTTCTGCATGCTGCTACAAACTACATTGTCAAATCAAAGAACATAGCTTAGAAAGGATTAGACAAGTTAGCAATCTCATATTCATTCCAGTAATGACAATTCCAGTGATGGTTGAAAATTCACATCAATTGTTAACGAGTAACAGCTGAAAGTCATAAAAAAAAACATTTTTTTACAAATAAAAAAAAGACAAGAAACAAAAAAAAAAGGTTCCAAATTGCATGGTTTCTCTAAGCAACACAATTGAGTGATACACCAATAATAATCACCTTAATGACATTCGGATGGTGAAGCTGAGATAGAAGCATGACTTCTCTGTTGAATTGATTCTCCAATCGAGTTGCTAAGTTTCCATTTTCATCATCATCTGGTACCCTAATAATTTTAACTGCAACAGGCTTATCCTTGTATAAACCATGGTAAAGCCTACTGTGTGCCCCATGAGCAAATCTAAGCCCAAGAAACAGTTTAGACATATCAACAATGCATTCATCAGCTGCTTCCACTGCATTAACCTTTCCTCCACCATGATCAAAATATTTTGCCCAAGCAGACTCCTTAATCCTAGACTTTTCATGACCAACCTTCATCGAGGCCAAGTGCCTAAGTGGGCTTCTATTGGACTTCTCCTTGGATTCTTGCGACTCTCTATGCAAAAACTTTCCTATAATTCCCATGTCTTGATTTTTCCTTCGGGGATGTGGTGTCGAGAATCTCTTTTTATCAGACCTTGCTTCTTTAAAAGTATCGGAAAGGTTTGTGTCAGGTAGAGGAGATAAAGATCTTTGCTTATTTGTGAGCAGATTTCTCCTCGTCTGAGAAGTATCAGACACTAATGATTTCTGACTGGGAAAGGAAAGTGATTTCTGATTGGGAAAGGACGGTTGAAAGTTTTGATTGGACAAGGATTGCTGTGAATTCTGCTTGGGAGAAGCAGTTCCAGTTCCAGGCCTGGATTTCAAGCCTGAAATTCTTTCTGCCTGGATACTGATAGGAAAAGAGGCCAATGTTGAATGATCCAAACGGTGATAAATTGTGTGAGAGAACTTAGTCCTCCTTATCCAAGAGTTAGCCTCCTCCCCCATTAGTTTTTGTTTTTCCTCCTCTATCTCAACAATCCAATAGTTGAAACCTCTAAAATCAAGAAATCATTCAAACCCATTAAGACAAAACAAGAAATATGCTATGTTATATGCAGACTTCAATCTTATCCGTATCATAACCAAAACCCACCAAATAGACTTTAACCATCAAAGTCTTGACAATCCACTACCAAAAGAAAACCTCTTTCGCCTCTTCAACTGACCCTCTTTTTTCTTTCTTGTTTTAGCTTCAAAGTCAAACGGCACCTACTGTAGAAGCCTGGAAAATCCCAATAAACAAATATAATTTAAAAAATATAAACATTAGTAGCAAAAAAAACAAAGTACACTTAATTATGATTGAAAAATGTACAAACTGATGCAGGAGGATTTTAAGAAAAATTACTTTTTCTTAAGTATTTTTATTTTTTTCATTTAGAAAATTAAATAAAACACTTAATAATTTTATTTTATTTTTTCTAATTTATTCGGGACTTCTATTACTTACTTTATTTTCAAGTTTTCTAGTTTGTTTATGTTAGTTTTTGAGTTTAATTAAGGAGTTTTAAGCCTCTTAGAAAGGCAGACTACTTGCAAAAAAATATTCAGTAATAAAATTTCAAATTAGAATTTTTCTGTGATGACCATATTCAATAGAATTATGTGTTGTTTGTGTTTTTTTTTTTTTTCTTATGTAGTTTTCACTTGCATCAATTGGTATCAAAGGTCTACATAAGTTAGTATCAGATTCTACCAATTCCTAGTGGTTGATTGTTGTGGGTTATTAAGTAACCATGGGATGGAAGATGTGGTCACGGTACAAGACATGTTTGTATAGGAGGGAATGGGGTGTTTGTCATTTGAAAAATTCAAAAACTGGTGAGAAAAGACATGTAAAGAGCAATTGCAAAATTGACTCCTTATCTAACAAAAATAAAGCTGCAGAGGCAAGTTAAGGAATTGTCTCGTCAAGTAATGGAGATGAAGAAGAGAAAACTAGAGGAACATGAAAAGATTGACCACAGATCCATAACCAGTTTTGAGAACTCGTTTCAAAGCCATGAGCATAGTGGACAGCTTCTTGATCAGGATGAGTATCGTGAAGATTTTGATGATCTTATTTGTGATGAGATAAATATGGATTGGTATTCTCCATCAATTCATGATATTTATTTTGATAATGATTATGTTGATAATAATATCATATGCAATGACAATAATGGTGCTATGATTAATAGTTTCCTCGATGATAATTTAAAGGTTGGGTGTAAAAAAAACATGGAAGGTGCTCAATAAAAAAAAAATTACTATTATTAAACCATGTTGATACTTTTGATTACAAGTTTATTGTTATCACAAAGGTAGATATATTTAAGAGTTACGTGGATAAAGGCATGTTGATAAGGTAAGTTTGAGGTTTTCAATTTATTACTCTAAAAGTCAATGAAAGCAAAATAATTTGTTAATTGTTGTTTTTTATACAAATTTGATGATGAAAGGATTGGAATTGATATTTGAAATTGCTATACACCTGAAGCAAAGGAAAAAAAAGTTACGGATTTTTATTAGACATCTACGAGATCGAGATAAGAGTAATTTGAACTTAAAGACAAATATTTTTCAACCTGACGAGACTAACACTAAAGATTTAAAAAATATATATTTTTACTTAATTATTTTTATTTTTTCCTATTTAGTTTAGAAAATTAAATAATATGCTTAATAATTTTATTTTTCCTAATTTGTTTAGGAATTTTATTATTTTTACTTCATTTTCAAGTTTATTAGTTTGTTTAGTCTAATGTTTTAGTTTATTTAAGGAGTTGTAAGTGTTTTAGAGATGTAGATTACTTGAAAAAAGAAATTCAATAATAAAATCTCGAATTAGAATTTTGTATGGTAACCCTATTCAGCAGAATTCGTGGTTTGTACTTATTGGCTTTCTTGTGTAGTTTTCGTCAGCGCTAGCAGGTATCAAAGCTCTACATCAATACTGAAGCAGACGAAAACACATAAAAAGCAGCAAGCTAGAAAGACAATTAAAACCGAATAGAATTATCACATAGAATCTCAATTCATAATTTTATTACCAAATTTAGTTTCTTTGTACTTAACTTCTAACTTATCAATAATAACACCATTGATAACATCACTACCATTATTGTCATTGTTCTATCAATATCAACATAATCATCATCAAAATAAACATAATAAATTGGTGGTTGATTTTAACCCACAAAATAACTAGAATCATCAATTATTCTAGTTTCAATACCATATCCATCTCAATCAAGAGGTTGCCTCTTCTTTTCATGCCACTGAAATGAGTTTTCAAAACTAGTCATGGATCCGTAATTACTCTTCTTAAGAGCCTCCAGTTTTATCTTCTTCATCTCCACTAATCGACAAGGTAATTTTCAACTTGCCTTTGCATGTTTATTATCTCCAATTCATGGGTTAATCTTATCTCCGCATATCTTCCATCACCAGTTCTTGAACATTTTTTTTACAAGAAAAAACATTATCATCTCGTGCTACACGAGCACATCCTATTTTGCGAACACTTTTTTTATCTATGATTATTTAATAGTATACAACAACTATCCACATAGGAATCGTTAAGCTCTAATTCTAAGTGACATAGAATCAAACACAAATACAAAGACAACAAGCTAAAAATTCAAAATTAAAGCAAATAAAGTTGTCACATAGAACCTTAAAACAGTAATTTCATTACTTCAGTAAAAGGTTTATAACTCTTTAAATAAATTTTTTTAAAAAAACCCTAAATAAACTAGGAATGGAAATAAAGAAAAAGCAATAAAATTTTTAAATAAACTAGAAAAAATAAAACTATTAAGTATAATATTTAATCTCCTAAATTAAATAGAAAAAAAAAACGTGTTTTTTTCTTAAAAACCTCCTATATAAATTAAAAAAAATCTATTAAAAAAAACAACAACACTCGTGTTCATGTCCATAAGAACTAATCATCATGTTAAAAACAATAATTCTATAAGCATTTCAAAGCAAAGAAGAGCGAGCAGCAGAGAAAACGATGAGAATGGACACAGTTACGATGATAACCAAAACAATCGAAGCACACGAACTCACACCTGAAACTTGAACTGGAAGCGATAAAAACAAAGTTAAGCACATCAGAACACATACAACAGCAGCAAATAACACTAAAACATATCCATGCAGCATAATCGAGAAGACACAAGCAAACCCCAGCAAAGAGAAAATACCCATCCCAGCAAAAACCAAGTTTTTAACATGACACTCAACAAAATGTTTCCGGGGATCCGTAAACATCAGCAATCAACACAAAACATAACTAAATCAGGACCCTTTCTAGGGGCCCTAATCAACCATTCCTCAGTTTGCCTTCCTCTCAGCATCTTTTCAGTACCTACCAAAATTATCAACCACTCCCCGGGCCTACGCATAGCATCAAAACAATCCGCGGCAAATCTTCCAGTTTTCATGTGATTTTTCTGTTACTTTTCTTGATTGTAAATGCAGAAACTGAAAAAGAGATGGAGATACCTGTTGAAAATTCTGCTCCGATAGTGGCGATGGCGCGTGGGTACCACGCGACGTTCTACTTGTAGGCGCGTGCTGGCTGAAACTGGATCGGGGCGTTGTCTTCTTATTTATTCTGCCGGCGGTGTAGCCAACCGCTATCTAAAGAGAGATCGAAGAAGAAGAAGAGTAGGCGGCGTGGAAGACTTTCATTGCTGCTACTCGTGGCTGCCGGTTGCTGTTGTTTCCAGGCGTTTCTGTAGCAGAGTTCGTTGGTGAGAGAAAAACCGTGGAGAGGTGGAGATCGGACGAGGAGGAAGCCTGGTGAGAAAGATGGGTGGTGACAACGCTGATGTTTCCGGCTGTGAATGCTGCCGGAAAAGAGAGATAAGGGGAAGGAAAGGGAAAAGAAGAGAAAGGAGAGGAGACCGTGAAAACTGACGGGGAAGGTTGTTGCTGGGGAGGCCGTAAAGGAAAGGGAAAGGGAAAGAGAGGAGGATAGAGGAGAGGAAATTGAAGAGAAGGGATGGGATGGCTTCGCTGTATTTTTTTTTTTTTTGACTTTTTTTTTTGGTGGGGGCCACCAAGGAAGAGAGAATTTGATTCTAGCTTTTGTTTCTGACTAAAATAATGAGAGAAGAATCCAAGTGTCGTTGTCAGAGAGATCGAGGCTGTAAAAGGGCGCTCTACCAGCTAGGTAGCTACTGTAAAAGGGTACGGTTCGCACGGATAAAAATTTATCCCCGTTAGTGGCTGGTGCGGGGATTTTTTTTTTTACATTTGTTTTTTTATTACCATAGTTACAAAACTTGGTGTGTTCAATAATAAACCGATTCAAGGCTCTGTTCATGAATTAGAATTAGATGGCTTAATTTAAATAGAATTAGGTGTAGTTTGAAAAAACGGTCTAATTCATGTTTTTAAATAATTTATTTTTTTTATTATTAAAAATTAATATTTTATATATTTTTTAATATGTTAATCTTAAAAATAATTTTTCAAAAATAAAAATATATTTTTTAATATATTTTAAAATAAAAAATACTTTAAACTACAATCATAATTACAATCCCAAATAATTCTCTAGGGCAATTTAAAATAGCGTGTTCAAAAGAAAATAAAAGGTTAAACTGGACCTCACTTAAATTTTAAATGATATGACTAAATCAATGCTTGACTGCTACGTTAACTAGTTTTAATTAGGTTAATTATTTTTGTTTTTATTAAATATAAAATCTAACCCAGGTATAGTATAAATAAACTTACTTGATTGATGTGTCGTCTAGGTCTCAAATCAACAAGATACCTGATCAATTGACTGGCACAGCAGGTTTAATAACACTAGTTTAAGATAAAATATTATTTGTGTTTTATATTTTGTTGTATTGCATTGTATTTGTGGTAGTTGTGTTTGGAAAATTTAGGGGATGTTTTTTTAACTATCGGTATTTGAGTTAATTTATATATATTTTAATTAATTTTTTAAGATTTTAAGATTAATAATTATATAAATCTTCAGTAATTTTAAAGTTTGTAATACTTAAACTGGTAATATCTAAATAACAAATTCAAAGCCTAATTAGTTATTACACCACTCATTGTTAAATTTTATTATTATTATTATTATTATTAATATAAGTATTCAGGTTAATTTGTATATATTTTAATTAATTTCGCGAGTCTTTGAAATTAATAATCATATAAGTCTCTAATAGTTCTAAAAAAACTTAAAATTATAATTATTAAAAAATAAATTTAAAATTTAATCAATTAAATTATTTTTTTATTTTTTAATTAATATAAATATTTAAATCAACTTATTCACGTCTTAAAATTAAAATTTGGATGGACTTGTTGTATTTCATTCGAATCATTCAATCAACAAATGGCATCTCCAAAGATGTCTACTCAGTTTAGAAATTCTATATCGGATTTTATTACGGTGACGTTAGCTACTTTTTAGAAGAGTTATATTTGGAGTATTGTAGACAGAAATGACGTGTTGACTTATATCACACGGGTCGATCCTGTTTGGAACAAAAACTCAATACATTTTCTAGATTTTTTTTTCTTTAGTTAGTTTTGCATATTGATATTAATTTTATCCTTTTAATTTCGTATCAACTTCAAAGTTTTCAAGATTCACGAAAATCTTATTTTTCATGTAATAACCGGAGCTTCAATCTTAATTATCAAATGAATAAAAAAAAGTAGTGTGATATCTAGAAGTGAGTAAAAAAATAAAAATTAAATTAAAAAAAATAAAAAAAATCGTAGGTAGAACCAAAAAAACATTGAACAAAAAAACAAAAACCAGATTAAAAACCATAAAAAATTAGATATGGTTTGGTTTCAGTTTAAGATTTTTAAATTTATTTAACTGAAATGAACCGGACTTTTAAGAATAAATATAAAAAATAATGCTTGTAATATGTATGCACAAGAATGCATATAAAATATGTCCCATTTTTCAAAAAGTTTGTTGTTTATAATGACACGAAACCATTGAGATTTGTATTTTTTTTTTGTTGTTAAAACATAGAGTTTATATTGTTCCCGATGTATAAAAAAAAATGTCTAACTATTTGGACAGGTTTTACTTGCAGTAAAATTCTGATCGGATAAGTTCTTACCTTCTATTTTATTTTTATAATTATATTTATATATGTTTTGGAGTATTTGTAATTATTTCATCTATTTTATAAATTTATTTTGATTTTACTTTTATACTGTAAAAATCAACAAGATTGGGCCATAAAAAGCCAATAAAAACTCAAAAGAAAACCCACTAAGAACAACAAGCTTTATCTTTTTTTTTAAAAAAAAAAAAATTAATCAAACCAAATTAAAATTAATTGGTTTAAACTAGGTTTTGTCTAATATCTATTTAAAAATATAGTCATGACTTATGGTTGTTTTTAAAAATAATTTTCATGATAAAATATATTAAAATGATATTTTTTATTTTTAAAAATGTATTTTTAACACTAATATATTAAAATAATTTAAAATATATATAAAAAATAATTTTTAATAAAAAAGTGAATTTTAATAGAACTGTTTGCATCGCGTTTAATATATAAAAAACTATTGATCACACCCACATAGTCAACTCTTGACACTGACCACCAGGGCAGGCAAAACCAACCCCTGTTTTTTCACCTCTAAAAATCATCTGCTGTCTGGTCCTGGCTTTTCAGAGACAAATGTTGAAAAGCAGTGTAAGAGAAGCCAAAACCAAATTTTGTAGGAACTCTCTCTCTCTCTCTCTCTCTCTCTCTCTCTCTCTCTCTCTCTACCTGCAGTTCTCTCTCTGCAGTTCCTTCATCTGTTGATTCTTCTCCATAGCTTCCACCATTTGATTATCAGCCAAAACCACACGAAAGACGACCCTTGGCTGATGAAACCTTGCAAAAATGCATATACTTTTTTGGCTTCCTCTCCTTTTTCACTTCTACGTCCAAGCTTTTTATATATATATATATATATATATATATAATTGTGATTATGATTGTTTTTTAAAATGTTTTTTATGTTAAAATATATTAAGATAAATTTTTTTAATTTTAAAAATTATAATATCAAAACAATCCAAAATATAAAAAAAATTAATTTTTTTAAAAATACAAATTTCACCTGCATTTTTAAATAATCTCTAAGTTTTTATTTTTACCGATTTGCATGTATTCTAGTTTTATTTTGTTTTTTATATTGTTTTAATTATTATTTATTTTTTTGAAGGGGAGAGGGAAATATGCCATGTAAATTTAAACCTGAGAATTAAATTTATTTTATTTTATTTTATTTAATACACAGCACCTTTCTAATCTTATATAGTTTTTACAAACTCCTAAAAATAAAACTCTATATCATAACAAAACTATTTTTTTAACGAAAATAGCGTAATTCAGTCACTTCAAAAAGAAATATACCGCAACAAAATGGATTTAAAATCAAACTCCTTTATTATCAAACCAATAGTTTTTTTTTAAGTGCTACTTTAACTAAATATTTTTTAAACGCGTAAAAAAAAAAGGGGTCTATTCTGGACAAGTCACGGGCTACCGATCTATTCCGTCTAAAAAAAGTCAAAGACATAGTTATGTGTTTTATACTGAACCGAAATTCGAAAAAAAAGGAAGGTGTCAATTCACTTATTCATTGTTTTAATAAGTCTGAGTTCAGCAAGCCCTTTTTTTCAACTCTTTTTTTAAAAAAAATCAAATGACACGTGATGTGATGGATTGATCTTGAACCGATACATCCTGATTTTTTCACTAATGCGATGCCGATTCTTATCGGATCCATTGCACAAACAACCTCTATCCCCAAATCGGATTGGCTCATGAGTCCAACTCAGGATAACTATTATGCGTCCACATCTTTAGATATATGACTCGCGGGAAGCTGCAAGTTGATTTTTTTATATAAAAAATATTAAAAAAATTAAAATTTAAAAATATTAGGTTTTTTTATAAAACTATATCCAATAATTTTAGGTTTGAGTATAACATCTTATCAAAAAGTAATATTTATAATAATATTAAACTTACATGACTCAGTAGGTCTAGCTCCAATACCAGACTCAATAACCTTGTATGCGGATCTGGTCGCAAGGTCATGTTATAAAAATGTGATAATTAAATAAATTAATAAAAAAGAAAAAAACCAATAGAAAAGAAAAAACTAATGAAGAAAATAAGAAAAAAATCTAAATTAACTGAGTTAATTTGTCAAATTTTGGATTCGTGTCGTGAAAGTTTGATAACTAAATAGAAAAAAAAACTGACTGGTTAACCCAGAATTAACCGGGTTAACCCGTCAAACCAGGTTACCTGTCAAACTCGGGATTTGTGTCATGAAAGTTTAATAACTAAATAGCAAAAAAATTGAACATCAACAACTTAAACTAAACAAAAAAAATTAATTAAAAATAATAAAAAAACAAAAAACATAAACCTGTTACTAACGAGGAAAAAAAAATCTGAATCAATTGAGTTAATCCTTCAAATCAGGTTAACCCATCAAACCTAAGATTTGCATTATTAAAGTTTGATAATTAAATAGAAAAAAAAATCGATGGGTTAAAAAAAAAATTAACAAACTAAACTAAACAAAAAAATTTGGTTAAAAAGAAAAAAAACAAAAAAAAATTTGGGTTAAGTTGTCCAACCAAGTTAACCTATCAAATTCAAGATCCGTGTCATGAAAGTATGATAATTAAATAATTTTTTTTTCATATTAACAAACTAAATTAAATAAAAAAATTCATTAAAAAAAAACACAAAGAAAAAAGTAAAAAAAACCGCATAGACATAAAAAAACAAAATAGAAAAACAAAAAAAAAAACTACTACACAAAAAAACTAAAAACAAAAAAAAAAAACTATTAATAAAAAAACACGCTTTAGCTATAGTAAAATACTTACATGTTTTAAAATATTCTATAATATAGTTATTAAATTTGGTTAGGAATTTATCCAGCTTAAAAACCTAGTCATGAACTAGGGGATTGATCTAAAATTAATCTTTGAATTTTTTAAAATTTAAAATAATATTATTTTAGTAAAAATAATATTGATAACTCAATTAAAAACAGAAATGGATATAGGTTGGATTTTTTATATATTTATATTCTACTTATTACTTATTAAAATAAATAAATAAATACTCATAAGTGACTGTCTCTTGCGGCCACTGCCATCCTCAAATTTTAAATGCAATTATGGAGCAAAGCAAGCTGCTCCAACATGCTACTACCATTTACTTGAGCCACACTATTGCTGATTTTGCTGAGGCCTTAGCTGCTAAGATGCCTGGAAACCTCAAGGTTTCTGCTATTCTTGATACCTTTCGGTAAAACATCATTCTTGTCAATGGGATACAATGATGATGTAATTAGGGTTTTGGTTATTTTCTTTTATTCTGTATTGGAATGATGATCGTTTATCTAAGTGGTTTGTTGCTTCCTGCGCAAACTAATTATTTAACATTTTAAAACATGGGTTTTGTGGGTAATCATTATGTAATTCATCTTTATTTGTGTCAAAGGTACACAACATTATTGGAGTAAATTATGGGTTGCTGCTTCTCGTACTGATCAGAAAACACTATCTACATCTTAAACTTGTTTTCGTCTGCAGGTTGTATATTTTGTAAATTCTGGGTCAGAAGCAAATGAATTAGCGATTCTGATGGCTAGACTATACACTGGTAATCTTGAAATGATTTCGTTAAAAATGCATAAAGTTCTGGTACAATAGGAACACATGGAAATACTCAATTCCACAGGTTTGTTTATCTACAATTGCTGCATGGAAATATGATCACTTATTGTAATTTGATTGATGCCAGTGGTTCTGACCGAAGAATACTGCAGGGTGAAATTCATCATGTTATTAATCCAAATCCATACCGAGGAATCTTTGGCTCTGACCCTACTGGTTACGCGAAAGATGTGCAGGATCACGTCGATTATGGTACTTCTGGAAAAGTTGCTGGATTTATATCCGAAACTATTCAGGTTGGTGACTTGACTTTTAAGTATTGTTTCCATAAGCAGCATGTATGGTTGTTTTGACAACCTGGAATATGAAACTGTAAAAGAACTTCATTCTTTTATATTTTTGGTGAATATAGGGAGTTGGAGGAGCAGTTGAATTAGCCCCTCGATACTTGACAATGGTTTATGACATTGAGCGTAAGGCAGGGGGAGTTTGCATAGCTGACGAAGTGCAATCAGGGTTTGGCCACACAGGAAGCCACTATTGGGGTTTTGAGACTCAAGGTGTCATCCCTGACATTGTTACCATGGCAAAGGTATTTAAAATCACACCTCTTCAGATTTGTTCCTTAGTGCTACAAAAGATAGTTCTATGTTTTATATAGTTCTTGCTTCATATGTTACCTTTACTGTCTTTTGAAACCTGTTTGACCATCTCACAAATAACACAATTAGCCTTTATCAGGGTATTGGCAATGGTTTGCCATTGGGAGCTATAGTAACAACACCAGAAATAGCACAAGTAATGGCACAGAAAATTCAATTCAGTACGTTTGGTGGAAATCCTGTGTGTTCTGCCGGTGGACATGAAGTACTGAGAGTCATTGACCAAGAGAGGCGTCAAGAACACTGTGCTGATGTTGGTTCACACATGCTTGGACGTTTGAGAGAGCTGCAAAGAAGACATGACTGTAATTTCTCTTGAACTTGGTTCTAAATACTTTGTTGCGACTTTTGCCTGTGTGATGTACATGACATTTTCCATTTGTCTCTATATTTGTTATTCTGTTGGCCTAGGCTTCGAGTCTTGTTATAGAGGCTGTCTGCTTGCACCCTCTGAAAACAAACCTAGTGAACCAACTATTATTAACTCACTATAGTAAACCATACTTTTGGGTATGTTTCTGTTCATATACCAAGTTACCAACATTTACTGGGGTAAAGTCTTCTCAATTATCTAACCAGATTTGTATTAATACTCTATTCATTCCTTTAAGCGTTTGCAGATGATTTTTCTTTTTATGCATGTGCTTGTACAGTGTCTCAAATTGATCTGCTTGTGAATGTGTGCACATATCATATATTAATGTTTTTGTACGAGCCATGAGCAAAGCTAGTTTCTTTGACGGCCTCATGTAGGAATAATTAGTTTTGTTGCTTCTGTAGCCTTGTGTGGAATAGAAATCAACAAGCCAAACAGAAGTCCAAATTCTATTGATATTTTCCGCAGACATTCAATGATTATATGAATTTAGATGTTTCTGATGATATGTAACTTCTGAATCACTACTAATGTTCTAATGCAATACAATGTGCTTTTAGTAATGATATTCTAAGTTGCTCAGAAATTTTTAATTGTTGTTCCAGTCATTGGAGATGTAGAACTTGTGACTGACAGGAAGGAAAAGACGCCTGCCTGCCAAAGCCAAAACTGCAATCTTATTTGAGAAACTTAGAGGTAACAAGGACAGCCTCCCAACCCCATAAACGTGGAAAAGATAAGCCTTTGACTACCATATGGTTTTTTCATCGATTTCTAATGTGTATTAATCATCACTGTTTCCTGAGTGCAGAGCTTGGCATCCTAGTCGGCAAAGGTGGAATCCATTGAAATGTGTTCCGTATCAAAGAGCCAATGTGTTTCACCAAAGACGATGCAGGTACTCTTGATGTCAACGTCTCTTCAAGTGCTTAGATAAATTAAAGCCTTGTGATTTTTAGATGAGCAATAAGATAGCTTTCAGGAGAGATTCTGAGAGCTTTGAAGAACTCTCAGTACCCATGAAAAAAAAAATCCAATTTGCCTGCATGAAGATTAGTTGTTAATTTTGATTATATGCTCTTTTTAACAGAATGATCTAATGTCATGGATTTTGTTTTGGTACATGCAGACTTTCTTGTCGGCGCATTTGAATACTCAATGTTGAAGTTGTGAGGAACTACCTGCCATTAGCTGAGATGAACATGTAATTATTCAGTTTTTTTGGCATCGATCTCTTCTGATAGGTTGCGTTCAATAATATCGAGAAAATATCTAACCAATCCTAACCTGAAAAAATCAAACTTTTTTTCTTATGTCCAAAGAAAGTAGACGTCAATAACGTGAGCTAATAGAACGATTTTTTTTTTTTTTTTGGCAATCTAAAATATTCAAATCAGTTTGTACGCATCACAACTCATCCTCGAGACTCACTAAACATCCTGACCAATACATCGATTACTTGAAAACGCATGCAAGGAACTAAATCCCAGAGAGGCTTCAGCAATTTCGGTATGTGCAGCAGGTCGATGTTGGCAAGGCATCATTTTTGTTTTGTTTTGTTTTGTAAGTGATGTAATTAAGGAGCAGGAATGCCCCAGAAAAAACTTGTATTCCAGTGACGGTTGTGTCCCAATTCTGCAGGATCAATAATGGCCCTGTAGTTTCTGGTTACTCAGCGCGGAAGCACCTATCTGTAAATGTGGTTTCCGATGATTAAAATGTTGATTGGACTCAACCGGCGATGCTCTCTTCTTTCTATTTCTCCTCCTAATTAACATACCAGAAAAGGGGGATGGGAAGAGTTGCTAATACAGAAAATAAATGAAAATTAAGATCACCCCAGATAAAAGAATCAGAGACCAATCATGTTCAGCTATTCTATTTGGCGTTGGTCTATGAACTTCAACGACTGGAGTTTGTAAGTGATTAGCGAGCTAGGCTTCAGACAAATTAGCTGTTATCTGATAAGAATTCAAAATCAAGAAGGTTTCACTCTTTAGCATTTTACCCAAAAATACCTTCTCGTTATCAGAAGATTCTCATTTTCAGACCTAAAACTAAAGTCAAGTAGGGTTTTGCATAAGCAAGGGAGATGGGAGACGACAGATAAGCAGCAATATTCACCAATTATGTACAAGGCAGATGAAAACAAAAAATACAAAGACCAATTTACAAGACGGAGTTTCACCTGCAAACTCAAAACGTAATATATGATTCGATGGCAAGACAGTAACAGCATTGAAAATTGATTTCACCACAAACTACCTTTGATAGGATGGCTATTTATATCTACATCTTTCCAATTCTGGGATGCTGCTTGAAAAATGCCAGAACCTTGAATCTTCTATATAAGATAACAACATTACCGAAAGGCGCACCTTTTTCCTTTCCGAGCATGGCTCTGGTGATGATCATCTCCTCCAGATCTTGACCACCTATAGGGTCCTTCTAATACGAATCTAGGCAGGCTCGCAAGGGCGAGTTGCCCAGAGTGAACTCAGATCCCTGAGTCGTTGGAAGTATTCTCCTAAAGCAAGAAGGCCTCGAGCTGCCTGGCGTGTTGTTAAGATCCGAGACATCTGCTGCAACGTCTCCTGGCGTAGATGGTCCGCCTGTTAAAACAGATGGTTGATGTTAGATGTGCCAGCAAGCCCAGTTGCTTGACTTCATTCAGAAAGCTGGGAAGCATTACTTCAAGCACAACCAATTTTGACCTAAATGCTACCATAACAAGATTATTTCAGGAAGGCACCAATATTCCTTGATGAAATTTGAGAATTCCTTTTTCTCTGAAATTGAAGTGATCACTTTATGAAACCCAGTTGATTGGCAAGAACATAAATTATTGTGAGTGCAGGAGAAGATGCAAAGGAAGACCTGCAGCAAAAAGCGGACCAGATCTTTTAGCTTCGCCATTGCAGTTTCCTTGTGATGCGAGTAACCGGCTTCACCCAATTGACCAGCTGCCACCGTCTCTGCTAGTGTTTGTTGGAGTTTCTCCATTCCTTGTGAAAGAGCATCTTCAGCTTGCTGGCATGATTGTCTAAGATTAAGAGCATTCACAACTTGCTGTTCTGACAAGGGCTCAATGTGAGGCAAGAGAATCTGTAATCAACAAAAAACCAATATAAAATATTACACAGCTTGCTGGCACTTCAGGGCGAAACCCTCAATTGATAACCTTATAATCAACAAAAAACCGTATAATTAACATATGAATAACCTTCAATTGATAATTTTAAATAATAAATCCAGTACCTTAAGAAGTTCTGAAGGGCGAAACCCTCCAATCCACAATAAAAACCTTTCTGCCGATGATTTCCACAAGCCAGACATCACATAAAAAACATCAGCTCTAGCTGCAGTGGCTTTTATGCGAAAAAGTTCAGAATAGTGGCTCATGTCTCTTTCTACAAGTTCGTGGAGCTCTGCGTCACTGATATGAGCATTTAAAGCTATTCTCATGTCACAAATATGTCTATTTTGCTCCTCCAACCAGTGCCCATACTCCATCTCAAAAGGTGGTGGGATCCCTGAAGAATCCTCGGAGTCAGCATATGGTTGATAGAAAGAACAAAATTAGAGATTAACTACAAGAAGCAAAATGTCCTTCAGAAATTTAAGGGCAAAAATAATCAGATTGAGCACATAGAGAAAGTGCTGACATTTTTCAGGACAGATTCATGTACAACAGCAACCTCTCAAGACCATATTTTAAGTGCCATCTTGGGGCATAAGTGAACGATGAGCATGTCACTAATAAAGATTTTACGTTGGTAGCAAGCAGCAGCTGTGGACAATATATCAAGGGGGTGTTTGGCATATCACATTTTAAAAAACACTTTAAAAAACAACCTCTGCAACACATATCTTGTTACTATAGGAAAGCATTTTACTTTTTATTTGCCATTGAACTCGTTCTTTTAACATAATACAGAACAATAATGCATGATCGAGTCACAAATATATAAATTAAATAATGTAGCAAATTACTTCTACTTTGAATGGTCTCCTTTGTTCATGTGAGGTCAAACAAACTGACAAATTTTGAACCCAAATAATTTTACAAACATCCTAAAAACTATCTCCCGTCCCTTCTTTTTCTAATATTGTTATTGTCCAGCGAGAATCAACAAGAGTGTAAAATACCAACTTGTAGGCATTACAGAAGAAGAAGAAGGGAAGCTAAAAATAAAGCGGAACATTAAAGATCGACAATATCTTAAAAGGTTTATGACATAAAACATTTGACAATGCCTACTGCAAAGTGAGAGAGACGAAATTTCAGCTAGACAGACCGCCATGTGGGAGTGAGACAGCAGAACAAACGGTAATGAAGTACTTAGGCAAACATATACCTGAGTTTGTAGCTCCACCAAAGCCTAGCTGACTGGAATCCACTCCGCCACCTATATACAGGCCCTGTTGTCTAGCTCTGTCAAGCTCCTGCTCCAACTGAACGAGCTTCGTACGACTTGATTCTAACTGCTGAACATAAGCCTGTAAAGAAAAATTAAAATCAAATTTAGTAACACTAAACCACTCTTTGCTTTTAGGCCAGTGGTTTTTAATTCATGGTCCTTCCTACCTTCTTCCGTAAACGGCTTTTACGAGCAGCCTCGCGATTTTGTGCAAGACGTCTTTGTACCTGTAGGAAGTCATGTGTGAACTAATTATGAAGCAAGTATTTATATTATTCCAGAAAGAACTCTCAAAGTTAATTTTTTGATATCTGAAAGAATTGGAAAATGAGGATATTTCTATCAGTATATATAGCAAACAACAGCTCCCAGAATTTATGAATGAAAACGGTATAAATATGGATAATATTCAAACGTTCAAACAAATCAGATTTTTATCATCATCAGAAAGAACATGAAACTATTTCAGGGTTTAAATCTTGACATAAGATCTCAAATAAATGGTGATTGAAACTAAAGTTAAGACCTCGTTGGAGAAAGAAGACACGAAAATCAAAAGATACAAGACAACCTGCCGATCAAGGGGTGGTAGCTCATATCATGGGAGGAAGTAGGTTTAGTAGAACTTGAGACCATGGCTATATATGATAAGGTATTTATTTTCGGAGAAGAGAGAGAGAGAGAGAGAGAGATCCACAGCCACAGACTTTACCTTATCAGAAGGCTTAGATGCTTCTTGATCATACTTGTTAGAAGGTCCAAGCGTACCGTGTGAAGTATCCTCTGACTAAAGACAAGTAAATAACAAATATGTTTCAGCTTGTAAATCCAAAAGCATAGCCAAATACAAGAACTGAGGACGAGCTTCCAACAATTTTCACCTGATCGTCTAGCTTTGAGTCTGGTGCTATAATTATCGATGCAGACGGATTTGGATTACCTGCTATAAACATAGTTGAAGTACTTGTATTTCTATTACTCTTGAAGTTTTCTCCCCACATACCAATCTGGTGCATAGGGTCATAAATACCCGTCCTTCCGGAGGTTACAAACTGAGTGGATGCAGAATTCATTCTCCCTGGAATTGTGATGGAAGCAGATCAATGAGCTTTTGGCATATATGCAGAGGCGAAAATAATACAAGGTGCTGGGGTTCAATTGACAGCAGAAGAGTTTCTGTGGTTGGGACGGGAAGTCACCACAAGCCTGTGAAAGAGATCTGAGTAAGGAAAAACACGGTAAGACGGAGACTGGCAAAATATAAACTGAATTGACAAGCTTAGAAGGGCAAAAAAGGCGAAGGAAGTACATGAGATCCCAACTATACCAGTCTGGTATCAGAGACTGATATCTTAACGCACATCACTATTCATGACTTTTTGAAACCTTGGGAGGCAAAAGTAAACGCAGATTTATAGCAGATAAAGAAGAATCTTAGGTTCATGGAAGTTTAAAACCACTAATAGCTCACTGACTGGCATTCTGCAGCCAGGAAAGGTCTCTGTGCATGTGTTCTATCAAAACACTCACATAACATTCATACGGAGAAAAAGATTACCAAGCATGGACCCTTTCTTTCCATTTTTTGTTGTGTCTCGGCCATTCCTAACCCACCATTTTTGGATCTACCGTGTACATGTCTCACTTGACATGCTTATGGTGGACCTGGTCCTACATGCATGGTTTACTATTTAGGGAGGAAATCTCCAAACATGTGGTATCTTTAACCACAACCACCACCTTTAGCAAGTCAGAACTTCCCAAAAATACTCGGAAAAAAGACATCATGCATAAAAACTGATGGAAAGGGAACAGAGAAGAGAATGAAGAAGAAAGTCAACTAGACTGTTGAATCATTGTTGACAGTAGTGATAATTGGACTGCGCACAACTGAGAGCAACCAAGCTCTCTAATTGTCTCAGACAAATGATGATCTAGGTCGAAGGCACAACTCCAAACCGGCAAAATCATACGTTTTGAAAAGGATAACAAACAAATGAAAGTCAATGATGGAACATGCTTATGAAGTTACAACAACAAGGCCTGTGAAAACAGAGGAAGTCTCGGCAACTAGAGAAAGTGGGTGGCCCAAAACACATCCTGTTGCTTTTTCGACCATCAACTTTGAGAGTTATCACAAAAGCACAAGATTAATCTTTGGTGCAGATGAGAATTGTCAAAAACAGTAGAGAATTATCCTAATTCCACAACTATGTTGGAGTTTCGGTTACTAGACCGAAGCAGAACATCCGCTGTCTATAAAGGGAAGGCTGGAAGCAAAACACCTGTTTGCCTCAAAAGAATAGCAATCATACACCAATTTTTGCTTCCAGCTAGCCCAGAAACTCTAAAGAAACATGTTGAAATAAAAAAGAATGGCAGAACACATTCAAAAACTCGAAAAAATTTAGGACATCAAAAAGAACTCTTCTTCCGATCAATCAATGATTCTTAGCTTTCATCACCATAAGCTTAACTCAACTATCCAACATCTTGTAGGCAACAAACAATCCAAAACCATATCAAGTCAAACATACAATCATCACACAAGCAAGACTTTTTGGCCATAAGAAAACACAGCAAAATAGAAAAAACAATAAATTAATAAAAAAATACATGAATACATACAAACGTATAATAATATAGTATCAGCTTTAGATAAGTACAGTTGAGTTCTCCTAGCTAAGCTTGGACTTGAACAGAGCAGAGCAGCTTGAAAAGGATTTGATTTCCTTATCTTTCTCTAGCCCTTTTCAACTTTCTCAACAACCAAACAAACTCACAAGAAGAAGGCAAAAAAAAAAAAAAACAGGCCGTTTTTCAAATCAAAGCAACAAGAGAGAAACTTTCCCGCCTCTGAAACTGCAAGAGGTAAAGGTAGAGGCAGTTTTTGGGAATTTTCTGAACTGAAAACCAAAGAGAAGAAGTAATATAATTTGTTGCAGTAATTCTCTCAAAACCACTATTCCCATCATCATTTGCAGCAAGAATCGAAATGGCAATAAGACATCTTAAAAGAGACTCTCCTCTTCAATACTGTTCTATATTCATTTGTTTATTTTCTTTCTTTTTATATTTTTTATACGTCTGAAATTAAATATATTGTATTTAAATTTTAAAGATAAGATATACTCTCCAACTTTCGGTCTAACATAATTTTATTCTAAATACCTGAATTTTTAATGAAGTTAAACATTGGTCCATGTTTTTCTTCTAGTAACGCAATAGTCAAATCATAGCCCCCTCATATTATTCTTATTATTATTATTATGAACAAGCTAGTTGACTGGAGTATTGGTTCAAATTCCTTCAAATTCTTACCATACGATCATAAGAAAAAATGAATATAATCTTGTGTGAAGTTTTTGGTGTTGATTGTTAAGTATCTTTACTTTTACTTATTTTATTTTACAAAGTTTAGAGAGTGTAGTTGAGGTTGTTTTTAAAAATATTTTTTATTTAAAAATTTATTAAAATAATATATATTTTTTAATTTTAAAAAAATATTTTTAACACCAATACATTAAAATGATAAGAAAATACTAAAAATATATTAATTTAAAGTGAAAAAATAATAAATGTTAGTTATTTTTAAAAACATTTTTAAAATACAAAAATAAATAAAAAATACTTAAATTAACCATTACTTAATAATTGTGCTATTTGATAATACAATTTCAATTTAGTAAATATTATTATCCTGAGAAAAAGAAGAAAATACTATTCAATTCATGGGATTACAAATTGTTAAGTTTATTTATTTATTATGTAATAAAAACTCATCTTTCATTTTGCAAGTTAACTAATTTCATTGTAATTTTGATCATTACAATTAATCAAGTATAATTTGGCAAAAAAAAAAAATCTTGGATAAGAAAGAAATACTACTTATTTTATATAAAAAAAATGTTTTAAATTCAATTATAAATTAGTAAATACTAATGTCATAAACCTTATCTTATCATTTCATAAATTTAAAAATATCATAATTCATTTGTATATTGAAGTTTTTATCACGGTTTTTCCCTTAATAATATTATTTTTAAACAACCATGGCGAGTACCATATAATAAGATTTAACTAATCCTAAAATTAAAAGAAAACTCTACAATACAATAATATTATTAGATAATTTTATATATATATATATAGGTCAAATTAAAGAATTTTAACTTGGAAAATTTCTAAACCATTAAATAGACTTTTTTATTTATTTATCTTGCTATTCTTTGTTTTATTGAGAATTTTATAATCTGAATATTGAATAGCAGTAAAGAATAGAATGCTGTTAATTATTGACCTGTTAGCATTATTTTATGTCTTTTGATAACATCATGGCCTACAGAGAGTCAAAGTTTACACGTAGGCTTCCACTAACGCTAATATGCGCACCAGATGATCTGTCACCACTCCCCCTCCATGCTTAACCCGCGCACCTCCACTGAGTTTGTACATTACGTCAATTCCCGGCGAGGCTTTCAAGTGTTTCCAGCAAATTTATTGATCTTTCAAGAGAAGTTATGATGTACCGGGACTTGAAATTTTGAGATTTGATTTAAAGCGGTTTTACACGCGCATATAAGGGGCGTGAGCCAGGGATGTCAGAGAGATTGCTATAGCCGGAGGGTATCTGTATTGTTACAGCGGGGGATCACTCATTGATTTCTGGCGAGTTGGAACTTTTTTGCCTAGAATGGCATACCAACGGCCACTATTGGATTCGATGCTATATTTCTATAGCTCAAAGTCAGCGAGTGTTAGGGAGTAAAGTAATTTTTTTTATGTAAAAATATATTTAATTTTAAAAAAATATTAAATTAACTTTTGATAGGCTGGTATAAAAATAAAAAAATATTATTTTAATATATTTTTAAATAAAAAAATATTTTCGATCAAGATTTAATACCAACACACGAATTCATGTGAAAAGCACGTAAAAATCATGCATTCACAGCATAAAAGGAAAAATAATAAAGATGGGCAATTGAGTAGCGTTCAGCTAATTTTACCAAATATTATTACGTAACTGTCTCTAGAGAATTTTCATTTATTAAATAATTAATTCCATTGAATCATGTGAAAGAAAAATGATTTGGGGAATATTTTAAAGCAAAACTAGCATTATGCATGGTTAGATGTTAGGAAATGTTTGGAGAAACAAGTCTCGAAACTAATTCAAATATCAGATTTTAATGTTTAAATAAAACTATCTTGGAATTTCATCCGAGAGGGTAATCTCAACCATATGGCTGGCTCTTCATGCCCTTCAGGGACAAGATTGGCCTCAACATATATATATATAAAGTACACAAGTTGCTCCTAAAATATTTATAGGTTTCCTGCCTGCTGTCCACTATCATATATTATGAATTACACTTTGTACATAGGAAAACCATAATTTTCTTGGCTTATTTGCACCAATAATTTAATTACCCTTTGAAGCTAGAGCCGGCTTGTTGGGTATTTTATATGCAAATAAATTATATATATATATATATATATATATATATATATATATATATATATATATATATATCCATCAAGGAAGCCAAGCCAGAGACCAGTTCAAGATCTAATCGCATTCACACTAGACAAGGAAATCATAGAAATTAATAAAGAGGAATGCCGATCGATGCTCTATATATAATTAAGAAAATCGATGTTAGAGAAATCTCCCTTCGGCCAACAAAATCGATGAATATATTCATCGGATGGATGGCTTTCACACTCCTTTTATATATATATATATATATATATATATAGAGAGAGAGAGAGAGAGAGAGAGAGACCTTGGAAAGGATTTTAAATCAAAGAAAAGGAGAGCCAAATTGTCACACGTATATTTTCCTTTAAACACGTATATTTTCCTTTAAACATTCTTCCCTGGCCTGTTAACATCATTTAAAAGATATTCTTTCGCGCATATATATATATATATATATATATATATATATATATATATATATATATATATTAAGAGTGAATATATTCACATAAAGCCGGTTTGAGAGTATAATGAATCTCCAATGAATTGGAAAAGAAATATCAATAATTACGTGCCTTGAATGGTTCGTTCGAAGGGTATGAAAATGGGAGGAAGACGAAAGATGTGTCATGACCCCATGCATGAGCTCACTCCTCCTTCTCCTCCTCCCAATCTAGCGGATGTTCCGAACTCAGTTGTCAAATCGACACCACCAAATTGGCATAGCTTTTTCGAAAGGCAAGATGAATGCTACAGGTACGGATTACAGAGACAATGATAGATATTTTATCCGTTATACATCGCCGGTGATATAATTTTATTTTCTATTTTCAAATTAAATCAATTGATATCATAACCCGATATTTAATTTTACAAGTTTGAGCTTTTTAATTTAACTAAGTTCTATAATTTAATAGGTTATAAATTTAAAAAATTAACATAAATTTACAAAGTTTGACTAGATTTGTTTGATTTTTTTTTTAAGTTTTTTTTTATTCATCAATATTTTATTTTGTTTTATTCGTTTTCTATGATATTTTTAATGGTTTTAAAAATAACAAGTGTTACTCGAACTTTTCTTCTCAATTTTTGTTAAATTTAGTTTTTTTTTTAAAAAAATATTTTTTAATTAAATTAAATTAATTACATTGGACTAAGTATGAGGTGTTCAATTCATTATATTTTGTTTTTTAAGCCAATGCTTTACTAGCATTGATATTAAATTCGTAGATTTCTTTTAATTTTTTTTAAAACATTGATATTGTATTAATATTTTTTTATAATAATAAATAATTAACTCAGCTGAAAACATAACGCGAGCCATTTATCTAATTTTATAAACTATATAAGAAGGGAAAAGGTTTTCTTGTTTTAGGTGTTAGAAGGAGGCTTGAGACCACTGTCTTCGTCTTTGGCCTTTCACCTTTCCCTTTTCTATTACTTAAGTTTAAATATAGTGAAATTCTCAATAAGGTTGTTGATGAAATTTTAAAATTAAAGAAAATATAATTTCAACAACCTTATTGAGAATTTAACTATATTTACTAACCTTCTACTTTTTCTTTTTCTTTTTCAAATAGAGGGAAATTTGGTTCTTCCAATTTTCTTCTTGTTTTTTTTTAATATAGATGTTCGGGTTAATTTGTGTATATCTCGACTAATTCTATAAACTCTAAAATTAATAATAATATAAATTTCTAGTACCTATCATATTAATAACTATAAAATTTAAATTTTAAAAAATAAATTTTTTAATTTTAATTTTTTATCATTAAATTACCTAATAAATGATTTTTCCTGTCAACATCGAATCAAGTGATTCACCTGTTAAATGGCACTGACAAGGATCTAAAATAAGATTATCCAGCACCCGTATTTGGAAGCAAGATGAGAAGGAAAGAAAGCGGGGGAATAATTAAAAAAAAAAAAAAAAGTGATTTATTTTTCACTCGTTTTCTCCACGGCCGACCCACTGACAGTCTGACACTTTAACTTTGTTATTTGTCTCATTTCTCAGGTTATCGTGCTCATTTGGCTTCACTTGAGCGAAGATTGTACTTAAAATAATGTTATGTAACTTTGAAATTTCTTCTTCAAAAAAAAAAAAAAAAACATGTAAATATAAACAGTAAAGTTCTTTCTACGTTATTTTTTTAACTGAGCTCCTATTTTTTTTTATTTCTCTTTTTTCATTTTAATTTCTTTTTTTATTTAATCATCAGATTCTTTTTACTAATCAATCAAATTATTTTTTAATTAATCAAATTAACTAAATCATATTAAAATAACTATCATATAATTTAATTTTAAACTCAAACTATATAACAATAAGATTTTAAAGTTGATTTACAAGATTGAATTTAATAAAAATATTAAATAATTCTTAATAATCTATTTTTTTTTATTATATTAAAAAAAATTGTTTTGATGTCCATCAGCGTAATCCTGTAAACTAATTTCTTTTCGAATTGCACATGAGAGACACATTTTAAGTTATTAAGATTTGGTGCATAAAAAAAAAAGATTTGGTGCATAAATATATTAAAGAAAAAAAATTGTTGCATAACTCTTCGTATCTTCAAAATTTTAATAATCTTTGGATCCCATGCATTTTCTTGATAATATAAATACCATGGACAGTTGATGCATACGCACCAAATTTCTTATGTTTAGTTTGTTTTATACATAGATATGCCAATCTAATGTCACTCCTTATCACTAATACATGTTCTTTATGATATTTGTCTGGACCCAAGATTTAAAATATAATTATAATTATTTTTTAAAATATTTTTATTCAAAAAAAGTATTAAAATGATATTTTTTTATTTTTTAAATAATTATTTTTAATATTAGCATATTAAAATAATCTAAAAACACTAAAAAAATATTAATTTAAAGTAAAGAAATTTTTTTTTCAAAAACGTTTTTAAAATGCAAAAACAAACAGAGTAAATTTTGCTTTAGTTTTAATTTTTTTTAAGGTTGTTTTTAACTATTTTAATATGTTGTTATTAAATATAAAAAAAATATTATTTTAATATATTTTTAAATAAAAAATATTTTTTAAAAAATTATTATTATTATTCCAAACATTCCCTTAAAGAGTGTGAGAAACTTTTTTCCATTGATACACCAATTCATATATAAATTATATTTAAGATATATATATAAAAAAAAAAACTCAGTACAAAAAAGATAAGATGATCGTATGATATCCTTGCCATTAAAAAAAAAAAAACTTGATCACCTGAGAGATAAATGCGTGTTAAGAACGTAGATTTGAACAGGTGCGTTGAAAAACTTCACTCTTTAAAGATAGGTGCGTGTTAATAACGTAGACAAAGCAGGCGTGATTCTCATTCATTTGACCTTGTGAGGGCAGTGCAGAGAGAGGGAGGGGATAAATTTGGCATTTAGTATACAAAAAGAAAAGAGATGTCGAATCAGCACATCTGTTAAAAAATTTTGATAAAATAATATATTTTTAAATATAGCGGTTATACATTAATTAAATAAGACAACCGTTTACTAAGAAAAATCATAAAATTATCAAGACTAAATTTTTGAAATCCTGAGATTTTACAGTAAGAGTAGTAATTTTATAGATTTAAGGAAAATAATTTTCAGAAATTCCTATAAAATTTTGAAAGTAGTTAAAGAGTTGGATAAAAAATTATAATTTATTAAAATATACTTTAACTAGATCTTTTTTTGAGCATTAACATGTTTCACTTGTCCATAAATATATTTGTTAAGTTATTTATTTTATTTATTTGAAATAAATTTTTATCTAGTTGTGATAGAATCACAACTAATTATTTATAATTACTTGTTATCGTAAACATGATTTGTCATTGATATTAAAAAATAAAAAACAACCAACGTGTAAACAATAAATTATGATTTATATATGAAATTCTTTAATATAATTGTCTCAATTAATTGACAATATTTAATAAATATTGTATTTTATAAACGTAACAAGATAAAAGCGTAGTATTTCATTAAATTTTTTAAAATCATATTATTATGTCAAAATTTTCAACCTACTATGCTAATATTTTTTATTTTATTTTCTTAAAAAAAAATAAAGGATGGAAGGATGGTTGTAACAAAACGGAAACAAGTGTGAGAGATAGTCCTCCAGTAACCAGTTTGATAGGTATGGCTGCCTATCAACTCATCAACATGTACTATATGACCCATAGGAGGCAAGTTTTCATGAGGCGTCACATCTAGTCACTTTAGAATTAGAAACTTCACCATATCACTTTTGCTTTTCTCCATATCTATGACTTTAAGCATTTAGGCCTCCATTCTTTAAAAACCCACAATTTCAACCCTTGTGGTTTATATACTTTGTTTTTTCATAAAAAATAGCTTACTTTTTTGGTTATTTAATTGTGTCATGTTTTGGCATCAATTGTTTTTCCATGTAAAAGTACTTTAAAAAAAAGTAATTTTTTTATTTTTTAGATCGTGTTGGTTTTAAAAATAAATATAATAATTTTAATGTATTTTTAAATAAAAAATATTTTTTTAAAATAATTATTACTATAATACTAAATAAACTATAATTGGGTATGCTTTCTATGCAGTGGGTTTGCAGGCACTCTTCTTTTCTTTCTTTCTTCTTCTTCTTTTTTTTTGTCTTTTGTTGTAACAAACTTGAGATCAATTCTATTTAATTATCTCTAGTCTCTTACCTGATAAAAGTTTCAGATCACGAATTAATTAGGTAAACTTATGTGTCACACATGTTAATCCAAGTTTATCTTAAAACAATTATTATTTTATTTTTTAAAATGAAATGATTTTGTTTGGACTAAAAAATTAAGAAATTAAAAAATTAAAACTATATTACTTTTTTTAAAAAAAGTTGATTTGACTTAGTCAAATTAACTAAGTTACTAGTTACCTTATCAATTCATCTAAATTTAATCAAGTCAGTAAGTGATTGTAAAATGATTGCCATAAATTCAAGGAAGGAATTATGAAGACTCCACAAAAGCTAAATTATTAGTTGTTAGGCAACTACATATGCTAGGAGAGATGCATGAGTCTCTATGTTTGTATTAGGTTACTAGCATGATTGTATGTACAAGGATTTATATATAATGGGAAAACATCATCTTCAACCCAAAAAAAACCTAAATTAATGGGTTATTTATCTATTTTATTTATAAACACCTTACTTTTCTCATTCCTTTTCAACATGGAATATTTATTTACCACTTACACGGGGATATTCTCCTCTTGACATATGATTCCATCACATTCAAGCACAAATCCTCCACCCGAGCACAAGTATTTAACAATGACGCGAAGTATGGAATTCAAAACTTGAAGCCTAGTTTTTTTTCTCAATCATGGAAAACTAAACAAGACATGAGATATTAATTCTAAGAAATGTAATTTAATTGGTCATGTTTTGAGTTTATTTTATAGAGATTATTAATTTAAGGCCCACAAATTTTAAGGTTGTTGAAGATTTACATAATTGTTAACTTTAAAGTATGTAATATTAGTCAAAATATACACAAATTAGTTCCATGTTGAAAAATAAAAAACATTTATATGAACCTCCACTGATTTGATTTAACTTTATAATTGGAAACACTAGCTAGCTTGTATGAGGGCTGCAATTGCGCATCACTACACACAGAAAAGTAATTCAGAATATATATAGAGAGTGCGTGGATTGTCTAGTAGGAGAGAAAATTAATGGAAAAACCAAGAAAGGATAAGTTTCAAGAATAATAATCATATAAATTAGGTCATGGTGGTAATGATGTGTGTAAAGCTGCAACTACGGTCGTCGTGGTGGTGTCGACTGTGTATATATGGTTGGATGCATGATTCCTTAGTGATTTTCCTTTTCACATTCTCCATTTATTTGTTTTGAATCAAGAAACAGAAACGTCACGCAAACACTTGTCATGGCGGGCTAGCTTCTTCTTCTTTCTTCCCACTTGTGGTCTCGTTCTCCAGTGCAATCTAAAGTGGCTCGCCACCAAGAATATTGGTTAATGTGTCGTCACAAATCTTGTTAATTCTTCAAAAATAAAATAAATCATGGACAGTCGACATGGAATAATCTCTTTCCACACATATTTGGATGCCCTTTCACTTTTGTTGACACAAATTAAATTCTCCGCTATTTGATACCAAACTATAATCTTTCGCATGGATGCATATGCATGCTCGTACGTGGGGAGCATACGTATTTGCTTATGTAAATGTTTTTGGATCACCAGCCACAATGTTTTGACTATAAGAAGAAATTATAGCTTCTTATTTAATTAGGGTTTGCCATTTTTTTTTTCAATTATAATCTACAATCCCAGTTACTTGAAATGGAAAACATGTTGAACTTGAAATTAAGATTAGCTTGCTTGGGTAGTGTGTGTTGAGAAGAGAAGGAGAGTTGTACTAACCATCTTAATTTCTCCCATATTCTAAAAATATTATTTTTTAATCTAATTCAATATATTATTATCACTTTAATGAGACTAGACGTGTTTTTATCCTTAAATGGATTCATGTAGTAAATATTATTAGTTTCTCCTAAAATAAATTTAAAATCTATCCACTAATACTTTTGATTTTTTATAAATCACGCACTTTATTTATTCACGCCGTGTTATAATTATAACAGTTTTCATTTAGAAAAAATAATTCAAAAACAATATAATATCAATTGTAACTGTGGTAGAAAAATACAGTGGACATCCAATGATTAATCAAGCTTTATTTTCTCTTCAATGTTTTTTCAAGAGTTTTCAATGATATATATTCAAGCATGGAAAATCTTGAATGATATATATATATATGCTGACTTTGATGGCCACTGTCTCCACCTCATGATAACATCATTCATTATTTTAGCATTGCCGGCGCAAATCTTTTCACCAATATTATCATGTCGAGCTAGACATTATCTGTATTTTATTTATTTATTTATTTTTACCTTGCATTCTTGCAAGCAAGAGTTAGGGCATTTAATTATGAAAAGTGGAGTATAACTAATATTTTATATTTATTTTTAAAATATTATTAATTTATATATTATAAATTTTAAAATTATTAAAAGCTTATATTATCATTAACTTTAAAATTTATAAAATTAATTAAAATAAATATAAACTGATTTGAATACCTGTATTATTAATAATAATAATAATAATAACCATAACAGCAGCAAAAAAAATAAGGCCATTTCTTAGAATTGTCAAACCTAGAACTTGGAATCAAAATTTCGGAGAATCCTAGCCTTTCGAATCTTCTTAAAAGGTTGATGAAAAAGGAGTAGGTAGGTCTGAAACTATGGGATGACAATATATTTCCCTAATTAAGCCTTGCATTTTTAATATATAACAAACTCTTTGCCAGGCTAAGAATCTATGCCCATCGACAAATCAAGCCCCACCATGCACACCATTTTCAAGAATACTTATCCATGAATGTCCCGATCCTCACTTCTGGTCTATGCTTTTACACGGAAGAAATAATTTCAAGATTGAAATACATATAATCAACTTGACTGAATTGGGAAGAGTCACTTGTCAAGGAAGGAAGTTGCATGGATACTGTCTTTTATTATTATTATTTTTAGGCGAAATTTGTGCTGACATAGCGTAACACTTGGTAAAATAAGAGACTCACAATTATATCAGTCAAAATTAGGGTTTTTCCAACACATGTGTCCTAAAGGGACGCCCTAATGTCAATGAATTGAAGGTTTCCACATGGTAGAAAAACCAAACAAGACCAAATGATTTTCTTAAAAGATAATGATGATGACCTTCTTAGCTAGGAGGGAACCCAAAAATACATATTAAATTTGTGTAAATTCAATGGATATCATACAATTGTACTTTTACTATCTGTGGATTTCATGTGAGGCCGTGAATGTGCTAAAAGTTGCTGAGTGCAATAGTTTTAGCAAAACTTGTTCTCAGAGGAAAATCAAATAGATGGAGTGTTTCATTATTGAAGTTGGGAACTATTTCCTTAAATTTTATATATACCTCTATCCCCTTGGAATAGTAGATGGTGACTCGTGTGTTACATCTTAGGCCAGACCAAAGTTTTTACAATGAAAAAAAAAAAAAATGTTGGTCAAACCAAAGTTTTCTTAGGTTCAAGTCATTAACTCAAACCATCGAGTTAATTAAACTTGGTTGATTTAATAATATTATAAAAAAGACAGTAACCGGATAAAAAATAATAATGATTAACTATAAAAAAATAAACTCTTGTCAATATCATGGAAATGCACCCTCTTAATATTCTTAAAATGATCTTTATTATCTTATTTGATAAAAAATGTAAAATTAATAAGAATGACATAACCTCATAGAAAATAAAAAAAAAATAAAAATTGAGGCTCAATTCTTATTAAATCAAATGTCAAATGATAAAATAAAAAAAATTAATTTTATAAATTGACAAAAAAAAAAACTCATCTCGGGTCCACCTGAGTCAGCTTGTCAAATTTGTAACCTGGTTGCAAGACCACGATAAGCTCGCAATAAAATAAATTGAATAAAACTATAAAACTCAATACTCAAACAAACACAATATTGAAGAGTAAAACTTTAAAAAAATCGATTTAAAAAAATATAATAAAAAAAAAATATTCGAGTCAACTCGGGTTAATTCGTCAAGCTCGTGACCTAGGACATGAGATCATGATAACCCTATAGAAATAAAAATAATAAAAAAAAATCACGAAGATCAAAACCCAACAAACTTAATATTTAAGAATAAAATTGAAACAAATTAATTGTAAAAAGAAGACCTAAAAAAACAAGTTCAACCCGATTCATAAGATTGAAATTACCCTATAAAAGGCAAACCCAAAAAAATCACGAAGCCAGATTCCCAATAAAAAAATATTGAGGGATGAGATTGAGAAATAAAATCAATAAAAAGGATAAAAAAACAAAACTAATAAAAATTAAAAGAATGAGGATCAAATTGGACATAAAAAAATAAAATTAAATACAAATGGATGAAATTAAAAGTAAAATTCCATTAAGAAAAAAGATTTGAAGAAACAAATAGCATTCAAAAGAATAAAAGCTAAATTTGATATAAAAATCAAATAAATTAAAATTCTGAGGGATAAAATTGAAAAACAAAATTAATTAAAAAATAAATTCAAAATAAAACAAATAGTAGTTAAATGATTCAAAAATAAATTATATTTTACTTTGCAAAACCGAGCATCAATCAAGCCTTAGAAATTTTCCTTAATATTACAAAATTCTTTTATCAAAGAAAAAAAACAACCATGTCAAATCTTAAATCAAACCAATTTGAAAAAATCAAATTAGAAAAAAAAAATCACAGAATCAAAAATAAAATAAAATTGGCATGAAATCCCCCTTTACCATTCAAGTGAGTCCATAAATATCACCAAAAAGGGGGGGGGGGTTGAACATTTTTTAAGCTTCAAATTCAAAAGATTAATATAAAGTTGAAGGACTGAATAATAAGTAACAAGAGTCAAGGGACCAAAATGTAAAAAAACCCAAGGGGTAAAAAAAAGAGGAAAACACTATCAGAATAAACAATGTTTTCTCTCACGTCTGAGCACATTTAGGTTTTTGTTAGCATCTAATAAAGTAATTTTCTTCTCAGAGTTCACGCCTCGAGACCTTGATGATATAGATCCTTTTTATCTTTATCCACTTTGAAAACTTTTTGGATGCTTAAAATGCCTTTCCAGTGTTTTAAATATAAATTATTTGCATCCTTCAACTTTCTTCTTGAGGTTTTTTAACTTTGCTGCGCATTGTCCATATGCCAGATGCAATGTCAGTACACACACACAGAGACGAAACCCGATAAATATACTGCTCTGAATGGCTGGATCTTGACAGCTGCGATGATGAACTGGATCCATGAGCTTCTTCTTTTTACCCAGTATTTGCTGCCCTTCAAAAATCAATTAATTAAATTCAGGTGAAGTTGGGATCACACTTTCTGGGCCTGGAATACGAGCACAGGGGCCCTCAGTCCCCCACCAGCTTTAAGTTTTAGTGATGAAAATGAGTTAGCACTAATTTTTTTTTTTAAAAATTTATTTTTAATATAAAAATATCATAACAATATAAAAATATTAAATAATTAATAATATTTAATTAAAAAATCAAGAATATGGTTAAACTATAATGCTAAATAAAGATTCAATTCTCGCACATGTTAAAATAAAAACTACTAGATCAGAAGTCAAGAATAATTGAATGAAAGGAAAGATGCTCGAGTGTTTCGACGAGTTAGTAACATAAAAAACACCGTCTATCCACAACGAGTTAGTAACATAAAAAACACCGCCTATGCACAACTTAAGATTGGTTGCGGCTATCAAATTAAGAGTTAGAAAAGAAAAAGTAGGTAATTGATAAAACAAAGACCTGTCTGTTTTTGTGTTTTTAAAACGTTTTAGAAAAAATTTTAATTTTTTTTATTTTTTTCTTTGTTTCAAATTAATATGTTTTTGGTATTTTCAAATTATTTTGATGTGTGTATGTCAAAAATAATTTTTTTAAAATAAAAGAATATTATCTTGATGTATTTCTTAGTGGAAAACACTTAAAAAATAATCACAATCATACTCTAAGTGTTGGCTATCACAGCCTTCCCCGGTTCCCCATCTTAGATGTCATCTAAATAAATTGCTGTTGAAATAAATTATGATTAGAAATTATAAATATATTACAATCGAATGTTTGTAATGACCCATTATTATCCTAATTTTTCAGAAAATTGAAATATTATCGTTTCAGTTTTCTTACATTATTTGTTTTTAAAAGTGAATTTTCAAGTGCTAGCATTAGGGAATCAAGAAGTGAACGACCCATGAATGCCTTGTTATCATAACGAGGCCAAAAAAATAACGTAGAGTTGCGGGCCAGAATATATACTGAATTGAAATCACAAGCCCAAGCTCCGACCATTGACTAGCAAGTGAAGTTATTGAACTTCTGTCTTTTTTTCACTTTTATTTTTGTAAGAATTTATATAAAAAAAAGGAACCTTAAGAAATGCTTTGTTTTATGTTTTCATAAAATAAGAAATAAAAAAAAATGGGAAACCATATGTTATCTTCCTTTCTCTGTTTACTCTCCAAATCTTAGTCCAAACTAATAATTACGCAGACATGATATAAAGTTATAAATTTTGAGCGGTGTAGCTTAATTAATTAGGTTCTGTGTTTACTCTTTAGAGGTTACTGGTTCGAGTTCCATAAATTTCAGAGTTATTAGAGGTTTATATGGTTATTAACTTTAAGGTCCATAGAATTAATCGAAATACACACAAACTAACTCACACATTTACAGTAATCTAAAAAAAAGAAGAAGTTATAGAATTCTAAGAAAAATAACCATATATACAAGGAATCAATAAGACAAATAGCACTCATGCCTAGAAAGACCGCAAGAAACAACAATGATGAATCCAAGATGTGGCTTTTGGGGTAAGATTGTGTAATTTTTAAGTTAGGGTGGTTTATTTCATAAAACTTAGTTGTACGGCTTGCAATTTTTTGAGGTATTTTGAAGATTTTTAAGACTCTAGAAAACCACAGCCCCCTTCCTGGACCCCGTCCCTCCTTAAATTTAATCATACAGGAATGATATAGTTCTTCATGGATGCTACTTCGAAGCAACAACTCTCTCTCTCTCTTTCTCATCAAACAGAAAACAATTTCATCACCATAAAACCATTTCATGCAAGAGCATGGATAAAAGAATTTATCAATACTTTTTTTAGCAATGAAATAGATTGGTATTGGTGTTGGTGCCCATGTTGGGCAATCTAAAACAATAATATAAAAAATATTTAGATGTACTTACTATATTATTTTTATTTTAAAGAAAAAAAATCATGACTCGGGTCATAAACTTGTCTAGTTTCAATAAGCTGATTTTATTTAATTGTATGATAAAAAAAACCAAGACAATGAAGTAAACGAACCAAATTTAAAAAAATAATCATGATAACTTGCACAAAAACAAATGTTTGCTAAAAGAAAAAAAAATTATAAAGCTCTGAACAGGCAACCTAATATTGAAGGAAAAAATAGTAATAAAAAAAAAACCCGAGGTAGCCCTATTGTTTTGGGTTCTTTTGTGCTTACCTCCATAAAGATTAATTTTAATTTCAAAGTTGAATGTTAATAATCTAAATTCCAAACTTTGTTCCTACAATTTTAGACTTGTAACAATGTCTTTCAAATATGAGTTTAAGATTTTATGGTCTTTTTATATATGTAAAAAGAAAAATTAAACTTGAAAAGTATTAAAATAACTTGAATGTTTTGAATGCAAGAAATAACTTAATAACTCATGATCAAAGAACTTACATTCAATAAATGATTCTTCAATTGATTATAAACACACAAGGGAATTCCTTGACAAAAAAACATGAACTGATATATGTTTTTAATATTTTTTGGGTTTCTTATAATGAAAACTACAAGCCTACAAGTTTACAATGTAAATTACAAGCCTACTAGTTATCGCATAGAACTCGGGCTCTATGTAATTTGGATTTGTAAATATTTAGTGGTTTGTAATGATGTTGTTATTAGTAATAGCTATTTAAATCTAGCAATGTTTTTCTTTAAGCATGATGAACCATTAACTCTTGACCATATGCTCTTAAGACTTGTATATAATAGTTTTCATTGTGTTAATGATAAAAATATAATGTTGAAAAATAAAAAAAAAAGTTAAAAAAAACCACAAAAAAATAAGTCTAATTGAGCTAACTCGCCAAATTTCATAGAAAGGAAACCAAGGACAATCATAATGCCCAACCTCTAAAAAACTCAATATTAATGATAGATAAAGATAAAAAAGAAAGCCACATGTAAAAAAAATGACCTAAACTAGAACAATATTATACAAGTTAACTTTTCAAATATATGATTTAGGTCATGAGATTGAGATTATCCCGTCGAAAAAAATTATGAAGTCCAATTCCTAACTAATCCAATATTAAAGGATTAAATTGAAAAAAAAAACAATTTAAAAAAAGGACCCAAAACAAAAATAAAAAAAAAAAGGGACTCAATCTAAAATGAAAACAAAAGGAGAAAAATACTTTGAGTTTTGTTATAAAATAACATAAAGTCCGAGGATAGGAGAGAGACAAGAGGGAAGAGAAGGGGGAAAAAAAAAGACCCTTCACATGCATCCAACCACCACATATGTTGTGCATTAAAAAATATCTTGTTGAGACGCATTAAACACCACTAAAGATGGATGCATTCTAACACTAGAGGCAATCGCACGTGTGCCAGCTTCCTTTACACATTTGTACATGCAATACACACACTAACATATTTTTCATTGTTTGTCAACCTCAGTCCCTTCAATTGTTTTCAATCTTAAATTTAGTTCCTTAAACCTTAATTGTTTGAGATAAATAAAACTAATATTTATTTTACATTTTAAAATGATCAAATTAAAATAAAAATGGAGTTACCAAATTTGTTTTTGTGTTTGATGTCTCCCTTGCTTATGCACTTTAATCTCGGGCTCTTTAAAGAAAAAGAGGTTAAATATTTATCTATTGCTTATATTCGATCCCCGTAACTTAAATTATTTTAAATCAATATAATTTCATTTTATTTTTCCAAACTAAGTATCAATTAAGTATCGTTTTTCCCCCTAACATCACGAGAAACCTATTCTAAGCTAGCCAAAGTAAAATATCAAGTCTGACACCAATCAAATCTAATTTGAAAGGGTGAAATTGAAGAGCTAATAAAATTTTATTAATGAAAAAAAAAAACTGACACTGTTACAGTAATTTTGTGACTGAGTGAATAGTAATTTCCAAAAAAAAAAGAGATGTAACTATACGTTTTATATTTATAATTGTGATTGTGATTCTCTCGGACATGACAACGTAATTTAACTATAGCTATCAAACTACTGTGAGACTACTTGGTCCTCTTACAGAGTTCTCAAATTCACCAACCCATCCTTCGTCAGAAGTAACTCTTTCAACAATTGTGTAATGGCGCTCACGCTCATGGCCATAAATGCACGCGTGTTTGGACCACGTAATCCGCTCAACCTTACTTCAATGTCTGAAAAGGAAAAAAAAAAAAAAAAATCAACGAACATGAATATTTTGAAGTTGGACCGATCAGCAATATCCAAATTGATCATGGCCATGCAAATCAAATACAAACAAAACCCTAAACTAAAAGGGACAAAATCAATTACAAAATTTAGTAAATTCATTGTTTGAAAAACATGGCTGCCTGGTGAATTAAATTATCGAGTATTTTTTATATATAATTTTCCCTCGTTTACTATAATTATAGGACTCACTGTAATAAGCTTTTAGAATCAAGACTGCAAATGCTCCCCGACCATGTTGGGGGCATATATCCAACCAAACCAACAATTACATTACATTACCGAAAAAACTAAAATACGTGATGCTTTAGAACAATGTGGACTACTACACAATTCATAATAGTTCGGGGCTTTTCTTATTACTATTTTAATCATCAAACTTTTTTCTTCTCTTTAATTTGATTTTTTTATTGTAGAATTAGTTTCAAGGTTCTTATGATTTGTTACGTAAAGACAAAATTTAAAGAAAGGGGATTAAAGTAAAAAAATAATAACTTATGTGGTGCTGTCGACATTGGCATAAAAAAGTTAGCTTTGATTCACCTACTTGACAATGAATACGTTATCTAAAATTCACTTTCAATGAAAAACTTTTTTTTTGTAGTCTCTAGATTTAAGAGAAATCATCAGATTTCAGTGAAAGTTTTGTATCAATTCTAACCATAAAAAAATCAATTTTAATATTAAAAAGTTTTATCCAATTAGAAGAGGTTGACATTTTTTCTTTTATCTTATTTAAGATGGTAAATTTAAGCTTGAGATGGTTTTTTATTTCAAGTTATTTTTATTTTTTAAATTATTTTTTTATATATTTTTTTGTCTTGTATATGAGCTTATTTAGGCTTGTAAAGTATTTTGGAGCTTTTTTTTTTTAAGTGTTTTTTTTTTAAAAACTTAATTTAAATAAAATAATTTTTTTTATCACTTTTTTTATATATATATTTTTTTTGATAAAATTAGAGATTCTAATTTTATGATCTAAATTATAAATTTAATAAATTAACTCGAATTAAATTAAATTATTATTTTAAAAAAATTATTTTTATTTTTTTCTTCAACAACACGTTGATTTTTTCCGGTAGGAAACACAAGAGCACCGTCTTTACACTTTTTTTTTCGCGGTTAAAATCCAACGACCTGATCCCCGCTGTAAAGTGACCGAGAATCTAGTAAAACTACTCTTTGTATCCTAGCAGTGGTTAATTAACCTTATTTAAACTGGTTTATTAACCAAACCATGATTACTGAGAGACAAGCCAGTACAGTAAAAACACGAAAGGAAGACTTCAACAAAAAGCCTCATTGTTTAATAAATTACAATTTAATAAAAAGAAGCAAGAGATAATTATGTAAAAAGAAAAAATAATAATTAACAATTATTAAAATCTTTTTAATAATACCCACACTTGTCCTTTCTTACTCTCCATGGGCAGCCCGAACTCACGATCTTTTCAAAATTTACATCGAGAAGAACCCTGCCCAACCTGCCCTAAACCTGAATGAGAAACTACGGGCAGTTAGTCAATCAGTCACCATGCCACACCAGTATTCTCTGCTTTCTCTTTCTTTTTGTGATGATATTTATTTTTTTCTATATCTTCTAGAGTCTCTCTTCTGTCTCTACGATCAAGATCCAACGGTCCAAAATGCAGGGAGCTCTTAACGCTTGTTTCTTCAGGTTTTAGAGCCTGAAACCTCCAGATCTGCTCTCTCTGTGCTTAGATCTTCCTTCCTGGTACGCTTCAACTCTCTAATTCTCTTCCTTGTGTTTTAATTTCTCTGTTTTGGTCACTTCTCTGCTTGGTTCGCTTCCTTTTGAGCTCGGTTCTGTACTTTATATCTGAGAATGAAAGTTTTTTTCTGTTGATTTCTTGTTTACTTGCCGTTTTGAGCTTTTGTGAGCGCTTTGAGTCAAATTTAGCTCTCTTTGCCCCAATTTTCTTGTTTACAGTGAAAACCGAGTAATTCATCGTGTTTTATTCGCCCTTTTTGTGAAGCTTTGCTCGTTTTTGCTTCAAATTCTCTGGTTCCGTTGAATTTTGATGCTTTCTCCATGAGAATTTTCTTTTTTTGCTTCAAAATTCAGGACTTTGTCTGCTTCTGTTACGATTTCCGATATAGTTTAAATTGACTTTGTGCTGGTTTTTCAATTTTGAATATCTCTGTCGAAGACCGTCGCCGGCAAGGGTTTATCTTCGCAGAAAGCTGTTTTTTGTCTAGTTCTGTGTTGAAAAAAACACTTTTTCTTTAAAATACGTTCTCATCTCTCTGTATAACTTTTTTTCACTGCTAAACGAAGATTTTTATTTGTTTTTGTTTATATAATTATGAGTTTCATTTATTTTTATTTTTATTTTTTTGGATTTTTTTGTCCTTTGCGCGATGCGAGATCTGACAGCTGATACGGTTTTTGGAACAGATCTAACGGTCATGGATCCTGTTTGCGCAGGTGCTTTTTATTTCTCTTTTTTTTCCTTTTTTTGACGCCAGCAAATGGAGGCTCGATACGGATCAGTGACAGTTACCCTTACTAACGGCTTGCTAATGTGCGCCTGCGAGGTTCTGACTACTTTACTAGTTTCTGCTTTCTTCAAGGCCCAACTTTTGGCCCAGGTAAGTGTTTTTCTTTCGTTTTGCTAAGCTTGTTGTCCTTCAAGTTGTTAATTGATGTGTTTCTGCCTTTATTTGGCTTCTTTTTGTGTTTGGAGTTCCTTTTAGGTTAGCGTGTTTCACGTTTCATTTCCTGCTAACCTGCGCTGATTCTAGCTAGTTTTTCTGGACCCTGGTCGTGTTATATGCTCTCTATGCTGCTAACATGCGCCAAAGTGGCCTTCTTTAGGTGGTGGGTGTGGGCATTTTCTTAGGATTGGCCTCTTGCGTGCGACTAACCTTTTTCTTTTTTTATTTGGCCTTATCTTGCTTTCTCGCCTTAGAAGCGCGCTCTAGGCTAAATTGCGCATGGGGCTTTTTTTGTGATTAAAGAGCGCCGTGGATTGGAAGAAATATTTGGGGTATAGACGGTTTAGGACACGGTTTGAGCTCCGGTTTTGTTTGCCCTCGTGGGCCCGTGGGGACTGGGATATAAAAAATAAATAATTAAATCTCTTCAGGGTAACTTTTTATTTTATGTCATGTTGTAATAGGAAAAGTCATGTAAAATGGGAAAGCATCTTTTGATGTTGTTAAGGCCGTGTTAGAATATTCTCTTAGGATGCCTTGTTTGTCATTTCTTATGTCATAGGAGATAGACTATTTCTAGTTGATACGTGTTATCATTTAATGATATATCTTGATTATTTCAAGACGATAAATCTGCTGCTGCATGAAAGGGTCTCCAATTTTTGGCATATTCTGTTTCCCACCCTTTGCTTGTACGTTTTGACGAGCCTCCCTCGCATCACCAACTTGCTTTATTTTATTTTTTAGGTCTTCATTGATCAATTTAAATTTTAAACCTACGAAGATTCAACAGTTGAGGGTAGAGTCACACCCATTAAAAAAAAAAAGTGGAGTTGTTGTGGTTGGTATCAAGTTTTAAAAATGTTATTTTTTTATTTTAAATTAATATTTTTTTATTATTTTAATATGTTGATGATAAAAATAATTTTAAAAAAATAAAAAAATATTATTTTAAAATATTTTAAAATAAAAATTATTTTAAAAAAAACCACAAATGCACTTACAAAATAGTAGATGCAAAGACGTTCGTAGAAGGCGAAGCCACTATTTTAACAATTTGCTTTATGATCATAATGGAATCTCTGTACGGATGCCTTAAATTTCTTGAAGAAAAAGAAGTGTCCCAAACAGTGAGATGAGTGTGACTAGTGAAGGGATGTTTCTCTTATCTGTAAAGAGAACCTCTTTCCCTTTCCGGTTGTGGTTGCCACATATATTCCAGAGGCACCATGGCCATGTCTCACTTTCTTTTCAAAATAGGGAACAAAGAAATAGATTCTGAAAAAAAAAGGAGAGAGAAGAACCTGGTTCTCGCTGGCGTGCTCTTTAGACGCGTTACTGACTTCCTCTTCAAATGGAGATAGTTTATGGCCTTGGATGCTCTCAGTTATTTGGTCTACAGCACCTTTTGATACTATTCCATCAACTAGCTGAGAATTCCGTTCTTGTTAATTCACTTATTTCTTTTAATTTACACTCTTTTCGCACAGGCTTATTGTTTCATGGAGTTCAACAAGTGTCCTAAATAGATGTAGCTAGAAGTTGAAAAAATTCTTTAAGGCGGAAAGAAAGAGAGAGTAGTGTGGGATTTGGAAATTTTACTTCAGAGGTTAGCAAATACTTTTTTAACTTTAAATATAAAACTTAAACAAAATGAAGACAGTTCCTTTACCTGAATATATATATATACAGGTTTGCATTCAATAAACGTCTATAATGTCAATAGCAATGGGTTTTGCAACGAAAGATACCCTGTAGCTATGATCTTCTTGATGCTTTTCTGTTTATTTTTTAAGCACACATGATGCTGCCTTTTGTTTATCGAAAACTGTATTATACAGCTCTGCTATTTATTGGACTATTTTGGAGACCTTGTGCCGTGCAATTATCTATTGCCTAAGATATAAAGTCTCTGTTAGACCCACTATGAAATGCTATTTCATAAAAATGGTTTCAGGATCCCTGCGGGTTGTTGCTGACTGCTAAACCTAGAATGAAGGGAGATGAGGCACAAGGCCATGATGTTAATCCAGTTGATGCAGAAGGAGATGATGATAATGACGAGGACGATGGGGATGATGATGAAGGGGAAGGTGGCTTTGGAGAAGGTGATGAAGATTTGTCGTCTGAAGATGGAGAGGACTTGGCCAACAACCCCAACGACGACGACAAGAGTAACTCAAAAAAGGGTCCAGGTGGTGGAGCAGGCGGGGCAGATGAGAATGGAGAAGAGGAACAAGAAGATGATGAAGATGATGGCGAAGGTCAAGATGACGATGAAGAAGACGACGACGACGACGACGACGACGATGATGATGACGATGACGGCGGGGAAGAGGCTGAGGAAGAAGTTGAGGAGGTAGAGAACGAAGAGGAAGAAGAAGATGAAGATGAGGAAGCCCTCCAGCCCCCAAAGAAGAGGAAGAAGTGAAGTAGGAGAATAGTGAAAGCCTCCTCACTCCAGATACACTGTTTGTTTCTCAGTGACTTTGTTATCTAACTTTGTTAATCTACTTAGATTACGAGGAGGCCTGTTTAGGATAATGGTATTATGCATAATTATCGTATTTTCCTTGCATGGTTAGAGAGCACTCTAGAACTGTGAGCTGCGGCAATGATTAATTCGAGAAAAGTGATGATTATGATCTTTAGCTACACAATTAGTCAAGAGTTTCTGCTGTTGCTGATAAACTGCTATATACGCAAATGGGCTGGGCTTATGGAATGATCTCATGGCTAACAGTTGCCTACTACTATACATGAAAAAACTAAGGTTTAAAAGATGGATAAAACTGATGATCACCTCTGTTTAGGTGGTGGATGAGGTGAATGGGCAAAAGATATGTGCTTATAAAGTTAATCCATTAATTGTTGTAGCCATTTGGACATTTGATGCTTCTTCGAGGACCACCAAGTAAAATCATAGAAGTTGATATCATATGTTATGCAGGATCCCCAAGTGTTTCTTTTTTTTTTTCCCCTGCTGTTCACTCTTGACTCCTTTCTATTTCAACGGTGGATCTGATTCCATCTTATAATCTATAGAAAACTAACGGTAGCCTCGCCGGAGCAGCAAAGCTCAGCCCACAAAAGCAAAGATCAAAGTAAAGTTGATCACAAAAACAATTTAAGTATTCCCCCCGTTATCATCACCAAAGTATTTTTGGAAAATGACAACGGACGACGAACATGTAAATGATCTTAGAAGACTTGAGTCCAATATACTGGTTGTTGGCTAAACGATAAGTTTCCCTTCACTAATCAATAAGTGATGGAGCTGCCATGCCAGTCCCAGCAAGAACTGGGATATAAACCATTTGACAATTAATGAGTCAAGCAATGGAGATCTTGCTTGACTGAATTATGAACAGTCGACCGCAATATATTTCGAGCAAAGATTCTCTAAAAGCCTTTTCCACCACCCATATCATCGAAGAACAAGAACTGTGCGCAAAATTACAAATCAAGGAAATAATAGATGCCTATCAATCCTTTGGGGAAGTTATCATCGGCGCCGCTAATTCTCCATCGTTATTGCACACACAGTGAAAAACAGGATCCACTTAAATGCTTACAAGAAAAGTGCAACAAACAAGGAACACAGCAGTCTGTGGCCAGTACATTGATCTCTGAGAACCTTTATTCCATCATGAATGTTCGCAGGCTATCCACTCTTTCAACTTTGGAATATGAGCGAGCGTGAGTGAGATGGGGGGGAGACGAGCGCAGTAATAATTCTGGTGGACGTCCTAACGTGTTCATTACACAAGGGGAGTTTGAAGCAGATCGAAAGCGTAATTTACCTTTCTAACACAATTTAATTAAGTGTCGGCAAAATTACAAAAGTAGTACAATTTAAACATAACCGCTATAACAATTGTGTTCAAATTATAACAATTGTGTTTAAATTGTACTATTTCATTAATACTTTTCTAAACCGTGTTTAGAAAAGTATAACCTGGTATTTTCACTATTAAAAATAGTTTAGTGATTGTTTTAAAATCCATGTCTCATTCAAATTAATTAACATATACAAAAGTCAGCCCATAATTTCATAAAAATCCAATGATCAATAAATAAAATTCAAGGTCCAACAGCTAGGAAAATAAAAGGAGATAAGCTAATGTAACATGAGAGAGAACGAGACGGGAAAAGAGAAAGAGAAAAAATAAGTCACCAAGAACACATTAAAGTTAAATGATACTATTAAAAAATCTCAACAAGATGTAACTAACCACATATTAAAAGACCATCAAATAAAATCATAATTAGTTACGAGTTTTGTTGAGGTTAATTTAAGATTAGTTACGATCTCATTTGGTGATTTTCTGTGAACTAGTTAGAATCATTTCAATGAAATCTTTCTAATGGTACTAGGAGTGTTGAAAACAGAGCTCCGGTGAATTTTCGATGACTCATTCTTTCTTTCCATTTTTTTCTTCTCCTGTTTCTCTTTTCAGCCACGTCACCTTATCTCCTCTTTCTTTTAGTGCTATTGGATCTTGAATCTCATCTCTCCTCTTTCTTTGATCATGTATTTTAAAACATGACTAAACAAACTATATTAAGAAACATGATTATATGTTCAAAATCTGCTATTTTTCAAATACTTTTTCAACCTGTGTCATTCAAGATTTTTACCACAATGTGTTATTTTTAAAAAAAGATTCCAAATCAAAATTAAAAATTGTTGTTTGCATGAGCACACAGACAAAGAAAAAGCTCTAGGAGGTGCAGCAAGGAGCAACCCCAAACAGATGATTAAATATGTTTTACAAGTATGAAACATAGATATAAAATTATGACTCAAAATAGGCAAATTTAAAATAAAACCACTAAGTTCATTTATCTCTAGAAAACAAGGTGCAATAATGTAATTTACACATACATTATACTCTTCCAAACAAAAAAGAGAAAAAAAAAGGAGCGAAATAGTTCTGTACTTTTGCCACGTAACACGGTGCATATTTTACAATTTTTTGGGCCCACATTTAAGCCAATAAAATAGAAATATCAAATATAGCAAAAATAATCGAAGTTCCTCAACCCATAAAAATTAATAAATAAATAAGAAAGGAAGACAACCCAACTGTAAACCATAAAATATACTAGAAAAAATAAACATGCACTTTGATGGAACAAGCTTAAAATAAGAAAGATACTAAAAGATGGGTTCTCCTGTATCACAAGGAGCAACTCAAAACAAAATGAGATAAAGGAAAACAATCCATGAAGTCGATCTCAACTATTTTAGAAACTCAGGTATAGTTGAGTTAGTTAAAGACATCCTCAATAGAATTCAAATACCGAGATAAAACACAAGATCCTTGGAAAAATTATTAAAGGATCTTGTAGTTCAAATCACTCTCAAACAAATACGTGTAAAAGGCAACAAAATACGCACACAAACCCAATCATTGAGCAGTATTTTAAGAATTTGTTTACTCACTGAATACTTTGGACATTAGCTAAAAGTCCTCCAGGTGATATGGTCCTTGAAATATATTAGAAGCAAGAAGGTTGCGGTAGAATAAACAAATTACTCATGAACCTTTTATTAAAGTTAGATTACCAAAAAAAGTATTAAATATACAAAAGCGCTCCAAAAATTACATAAAATAGATAATACTCATTTCACACACCAAATTCGCCTATAGATCATAAACATCAAATCAAGGATTCAAATATATATGTGAAGATGAAGACAGAAACCATGGTCCCATATTACAGTATTGGAACATAAGTAAAATGAAAAGAGAAGATAACCAAAATATCAATAATTATATGTCTTATAGAAAAACAAAAAGTACCAATTCTTATGAGTTATGTCAAAGAAGATAAGGGCCAGGAAGAGAAAGATTAAGATAAAGAAGATCAGAAATACTTCACAAAGTTCAGTCAAACTTGGCTAGCTTAACGTTATCAACTATAGAAATATTCCCACTTCAAATTCCCCCCTAGCAAATGATGCACATTATCTCCTAGATAAAATTCCCCAAGGAGCATGAACATTTTTCTTCAAGCTCACAGCAAATCATCTGCAAATACGGAGTCCAATCACGTAAAGATATTTACAAAAGATAAATATAGTCCTCTCAAACACAAGATTTTTATTCAAACTTTTAAACAGAGTCAATATTTAGAATATGAAATCAGATGCCATGACATCTGAGAAGGAAAAACATGTGCAATAATATAATATAATTGAAAACCGCAGATCAAACTACTTTGGTATTACGAGTTTTTGAAATCAACATGCTGCTAATAAGCTTGAAATCTCATAATAAAGAGAGTAAATAAACTGGACAATGAGACAATTAATGTGTGATGGCGCAGGCAACTTTTAGTAAAAATAAAACTGGAAGTAGCATCAATTGGCCCTTTACACAACCCAATGGTGAAATTATAGCAGATTGCTGCAATTCAATTATGATATCACATGAGAATGTTGTTGGCAGAAAATTAAAAGATGCAATCTATATGGAAAGATGAAAGTTTATAAAAATAAAGATGTGCTAGGTAAAAGAACAGAAAAAAGAATGAGAAATAAAGAGCACAACATATAGAAAGAAAATGAGAATAAATGTTTTGATTTAAGGTTTATGAAAAGGAAGGTGAAGGAAAGAATGGTAAGGAAAAACATAAATAAATTGCAGATAAAGCTGAAAGCAAGGGATGAGGATGATTTCAAGTGAAAATGGAAACCACATTTCTAAATATTAAATGATAATTAATCCAGAAAAAATATGATAAATTGAAGCAAAAACAAATACAGCTGCCATACTTAAAATCACCAGCAAGGAAAGTAAGAGATTGAATTGCCATATCTTAAAGGTTGAAAGCAAAAGGCAAACCTCCTTCCTATACTAACAAATAGTAACTCCAAACTATTGGCACGCTATTACATGCCACATCTTTCCCTAAACAAATGCATAAGCAGGTCTAAGAAGCAAAATAAGATATCTTCGAAGGGTTTTTCTACAAGGGTTTAGTGGCAAGAAAACCAGGGAAAGAGAAAGGGTTCCGTGTGTTTTAAGTTATAAATGCTTATACTGGAAAAATCTACAATCAATTAAAAGAGGTGCTTAAGTTTTGATTTTAGCTCGAAGAGGTCTGATGCGGTGAACTACCTAGAGGCTTTTGGGGTGTTTCACTGTAACTAATAATGGGATGAAATGGGTTTCAAAGCGGAGATTTTGAGGATTGAAAGTGTAAAATTACATCCAATTGTGGGTCAAATCCTTGCGTATATCGAAAGAAGTTGGGATATTCTAAACTTCACCCGTAGAAATCCAGGCTTCAGGCCCAAGGTCCCTCCTGCGTTGTATCTAGAGTTCGGATTTCCTCATAAAACCCCAAAAAGAAGCTTTTCAAAATTTCTTAAATTCGGTTTTCCTACCCCATCAACTCCCACCTACTCATTCAACTGTGATATAGCTGCAAAGAAGACACTAACTTCAAAGTATAAACTATACCATGACATAAAATCTACATGCAAATTCTGCAGGACTCAGACCGAATATTAGGCATTTCAAATCGGGAAATGAAATCAATATTTTGATGGTACCGACAACTAGAACATGCAGAGAAACATAAGATTAATAGATTGAACAGACAAACAGCATCACTGAAATCTAGCTTAAATAAACCATACCACATATATTTTGGATAGCCGGTAAATGATCCACCAGCCCCCAGATCCCTACCCATCCCTGTCTGCCCAATCTGCGTAGTGCTCGAATAAACATGCTGCAACACTTGCGCAGCCCTATATGCCTCCAGTGTTGACTGGCTCCCAACTCCTAATCCTCCCACTTGACTCGTCGCAGTTGGCACCATACTCTGGCCGATTACTGGACTAATCATGCCGCCACCAACACCTGTGCTCCCTAACAATGCGCTATACAGTGGATTAAACCCAGGATGCTGTCCAAACAATGCCAGATTCTGCGCCGCTGCCAAAAACTGCCCCTGAGGCTGTTGATGCACCGGCTGCTGCTGTACCACCTGCTGCATTCCCTGCGCCACATTTTGATTAGTCTTGTTTTTCCCTTCTGTCGCGACCGAGCAACGCAATTGCTGCCCTTCAAATATCTTATGAGGCTCCTCTAATGCCTTTATGGCTCCCTCCACGGTCTTATAAACAAACAAAGCATAACCTCTTGACTTCCCAGTCTCCTTATCAAACCCAATTGGCCCATTCTCAATTTCTCCGAATTTCTCAAAGAAAGCTCTCAACTTTTCCTTATCAGTACTCATTCCTACATTACTCACAAATATCTTCCTCACCCCACCCTCCAATTCCTTCCCCTTGGCCGCCGAGGCCGCATTAGCAGATCCTACAGAAGCCAATTGACAACTAGCCATCCGATCATTAACCATTCTTTTCGTTTCCTTCAACGCAGAGATCGCAGCTTTTCGCGATTTAAACAATACAAAACCATAGCCTTTTGCTTTACCTGTTGCTTTATCAATTACTACATTGCATTCCTCGATTTCTCCAAAGGGGGCAAAGGCAGATGCGAGGTCTTGGCGCGTTGTGTCCCAGGAGAACCCGTGGACAAAAACATTCCGGTGAGTGACATCGCGGTCGGCGTGTTGATGAATTAGAGAATACAAAGAGGGGTTCTTAACGGCAGAGTTGGTAATTAGGTCGATTAATTGGTCTTTTGTGTAGGGTTCGAGAAGGGTTGAGAGATCGGCAGGGTCTAAAGAGAGGGGTTTGGTTTTTCGTATCTTGAGTTTGGGTTTCTTTAGCGGTTTCTGTTTGGTGGTGGTTTCTGGTTTTTTGGCGGTCTTGAGTTTCTTAGTTTTTTCGGTTTTTGCCATTACAGATGAGAGAGAGGAGAGATGCTGAGGGGAGAGAGGGTGAGGGTGTCAGTGGTCAATTAAATGTGGAGCTTTGATAAGTAACTATTGTTGTTTGGTAGATGTGATTTTAGTCCTTTTTTTGTACGAAGTTTCAACTTAGTCATTCGAGTTTAAAATCTTGTAAATTGAAACTTTAAATTTGCAAATTAAGACTCCCGGTTAAATACCATTTGTTATATTAGGGTCTTTTGGGACTAAATGATGTTTTTTTAAAATATTTTATTTTATTTTATTTTAAATTATTTTTTAATTATTTTGATATATTAATATGAAAAATAATTCTTTTTAAAAAATACTATTTTAATATATTTTTAAATAAAAAATATACATGTTACAAAGTTTTAAATAATTTTCAAAGCATTTATGTTATTGAAACAGTCCATTATCAATATTTGTTGATGTAAAAACATGAGTATTTTACATTATTAATTTTAAATTAATTTGATAAGAATAATATAATTTCTAGGTATTATTATTATTATTATTATATATCACATTATCAATTGCAATTGGTTTCAAAAATTAACTAGTCTTGTAAAACAATAAAAAGTTAATTGGGATAATTTGTTTAATTTTATGTTTTAATATTATTTTTGAAAAAAATTAAAATTTTTATTTATTTATTTTTAAATGAATTTTTAATATTTTTAGATTGTTTTAATGTGGTAGTGTTAAAAAATAAATTTTTAAAAAGAAAAATGTAAATCAGTGATTATCCAGTTATATATTATTATATTATAATCTGGAAACTCCGACAAAACCGTCCGGGTGGTGTAGTTGGTTATCACGCTAGTCTCACACACTAGAGGTCCCCGGTTCGAACCCGGGCTCGGACATACTCCTTTTCGCAGAGTCCAATAGTTTTCTTAATGTTCCACTCCAATCCTCTTTTTATTTTATTTTTTCCAGAAGTATCCTTAGATGATCCAAAAGTTGTAACATTATACAACCCAGCACTAACAGACTACTTACTAGTTAGTTCGTTGAATCTATTGTGATAGGCTTGATCTTTGAGTTGCGTAACTAGCAACTTATTTAAAAATGGTTCTAATCGTAACATGATCGAAGAAGTTCTAGCATTAATAGCCCTCGTGATCGGTAATGTTTTTGAAACTGTATTTTTTAAAATTTTAATTTATTAATTTTAATTTATTTTTTATATTTTAAATTTTTTTAATGTCAAAAATAAATTTTTAAAATTAATATATATATATATATATATTATTTTGATATATTTCTAAAAAAACATTTTTAAAAATAACTATTTTCATTTCACAAACAACCTCAAAAATTAAGCTTGATCATGTAGATTAGCAGACATAATTCTATACTTACGGTTCATTCAATCAGTAGATTAGCAGATTCAGTGGTTGATTATTAGCAAAATTAGCAATATCAAATATAAGTTCCCTTAGACCGGGCTGTTTTAGACCTCCAACAGAGTAGTTGGCATGGCACTCCTTGTAAAAGATGACTACGGAGCAAAGGATACATCTAAAAGTGTGTTTGTAATTTATAATAGAGTGTTTTTTAAAAATATATTACAATAAATTTTTTTATTTTTTTATACTAGCACATCAAGATCATTGAAAAGTATTAAAAATTATTAATTTAATATTTTTGTAAAGAAAAAACATTTAAAAGCATAAAGAATACACATAAAAGTGTGTTTGTTATTTATAGTGCATAATGTTTTTTAAAAGTATTTTTTTATTTAAAAATATTTCTTTAAAAAAATTATATTATCAAATTAAAATTATTAAAAAATATTAATTTAATATTTTTGTAAAGAAAAGGCACTTAAAAACATAAGCAACCTCACCCCAAACACAGTAATTACATAACATCAATAATATTTAAAGATGAGTTGGGTTTTAATTTTGTAAAATTAGAATTTAATTGAAGTTGAAAATAGAAATTATAAATATGAGGACTGTATTTGACAAGGAACAAAAACTCATGTCATGTTTAGAATTTGGTGTAGAAAACTTTATTTTAATCCCTAAATTTTTAAATTTTCTATCATCTGTTATTTTCTTCACGTTTCAATTTATAAATATTAAGAAAAGAAAGAAAAAGTCATCAAGAAAGTTTAAAAATAAAAAAATAGTTGGCTAACCATATTCTAGCCACAAAAAAAATTGATATTTATATTGATGAATTTGTATTTTTAAAAGGGGTTTAATGGTAGTAATATTTCACTGTTTACTTATTGTTGCAACATCAAACTTGCATGTTATTATTTATTGTATATGTAACATCCCCAACTTTTAAAATAAAGAAAACAAGGTGAAATTGATTTTTTTATGACACATCACTATCAAAGGTAATAGTTGACTGGTTAAATTTAATCTAAAATTTAAAATAATTGATTTATTCTATAATCTAGTATTTTTCTTATCATTTGATCCATCAGGCGATCATCTCCATATAATATTTAAGATAATAATAAAACTAGTTGTTCAATTCACCAAACGATCGGTTAGATCAATTTTTAAATCTAGATGGTTGACCAATTCAAGTAAAATCATACTTTTTTCTTCAAAATTCACTCAAATAAATTAAGTGTTGTTTTATTTAAGAAATATTACATAAAGTGAAACAATTAAATTAGTTACAACATCAATCAAGACACATGTTTATTTTTAAGTGAAAATAAATATAAAAAGAAGTACAACATAACTATAGACATGCTAAAAAAACTACTTTAGATATATCATTCCTATTTAATTTAGATATTTACATATTTTGGATACAAAATTATATTACAAAGCAAAACATTCATTTCTTCCATCTGCATCATTTGATTTCAAAATAAAAGATACAATTGCATGATCTATTACTTAAAACAATGCTATGAAATACCTAAAAATTTATTTAATATCAAAATCTATCAGCTATATATATAATGATCAAATACTATTATCTCTTATGTATATTTATTGCATCAATTTCTAAAAAATAAATCAATTTTTCACCCTTTGCCTCACAAGTCAATATAATTAGCATAAACATAATAATGTCATCTCTAGCCTAAATTGGGCATTTTTTTCAATTACTAAATTAATTATTTTGTCTAATTATCTATTAACTAGGGCATTAGTTTCGTTAATCAGGATAATTATTTTATTTAATAGCCCATTAACTAGGGCACTAGTCCTTTAACTAGGATAACTATTTTCTTCAATGATTTCACATTCTTCAAATAAGATCAAGATATATTTAAAGAAAATTATGATTATAATTTAAATAATATTTTAGTTTAAATGTGTCGATTGCCTGGATATGTGAAATGATTTTTAATATTGAATAGGTCTTGCAATCTCTCATATACCATCAAGAATAATATATCATTTTCTATTTATACACCATAATAACCCAATTATTATAGCAAGAACAAGGTATATGGCAAGTGTTCTTTGTTAATTTTATAAATTAATGACCAACCCAATTATTTTTCACATCTATAAACATTATTTCATCACAAATATATGCATTAAAACAACCCAACACAAAATTTATCATCACATAATACAACACATACAAATTCAATTGTATAAACATTATATTATCCCAAACAAATCAATTACCTTAAACAAGTTCCTTCAAGAATGGAAAACCAAGGATTAAACTCAAGTGAAACTAAATTCTTCTTCCACTCTTTTCCAATCTTCCACTTCTCTTTCTTAATCCTCTCTTTAATTTTCTAACTCTTCATAACCTCTTCAACTCACTTAATTAACTTTTTAGCTATCTCGTGGCAAAGCTCGAGCAAGGTAACTATAGATTGTGATTTTAATTTGTTTTTTTTATTCTTTAACTTTATTTTTCTACCATGATTATCTTATTTTATTTTATTTTCAAAAATCTTTTTTGTTGCTAAAAACATATTAATAATGTCTGCATATATTTTTTTTAATTTTAAAAAAACTTTGTCTAATCCGCATTTATTTCACGAGACACGTAGTGGATAGAGCATCTCCAATCTGGGTTCAGAACAAATTTCTGTGAGCAAGAAAAGAACACTTCTTGTGAAATGTAGTTGGATTTATTGTTTAAAAAAAAGAAAAAAAAAAAGAGAAAGAGAAAGACGGAAGAAATGAATCTTACTTTAAGACTTTGGATTTGTTGGAATAGTCTAAAAAAAATAAAAATAAAAATACCAAAATAAAATAGTATAGGGAAGGGAGTAGCATACCATGCAATTCCATATTTTATTTATTTTAGCTTGAAAGAGAAAAGAAAAGAAAAGAAAAAACAATAACGAGGGAACCAAATTGTGCCATGCCAGTTGCCACCATTACAATTTCTTTTCTCCAATTCAACCGTTTGATCATTATTACCCTCCGAAAACGACTTCAAAAAACAAAATCAATAATTTAAGGGTATCGTTCGCCTTGATTATATGAAAACCCTAAAATCTCTATCCATTTTTTGTATATTAAAATTGATTAATTAGCTAAATAAATAAATAATCCCCGCTACCTCTCTCTCTCTCAAAATCTCAATGGTTGATCATGTATCGGACGCTTCCCCTCTAATACCTCCGTCGCCGATCACCGAGCCCAGCGAGATCGACCTTGAAGCCGGTCCTGGCGAGCAAATCCAGTGCCGTATTTGCCTCGAAACTGACGGTAATTACCTCTTTAGTTGCTTTATGCTCACTGTAAAAGTCGTCGCTTAGGTTTCACCATTCTAGTATTCTATTTGTAGTATTTACTTGCTTGTGGATGTACAAGGTTTTAGGTCAAAAGAGTGAAATATTTCTTTTTAAATTCAATTTGACAATTTGCGGAGGTTTTACTTGCGCACTTGAATATGATATTTTTATTTTACTTAAAATTTTGCTTAGTTGTTATTGTAATTTGTGTTAGCTGGTGATGTTATAAATTGTTGTTGCTTGGAATTTTGTAGCTCTTCCAATTTTTACTTTAGGGGATTTTAACTAAAATCGAGAATCTTGCTGGTGAAATATTTAGAGTTAATTTTTATTTGCATGTTTAGAATTTTCTACATCTTGTTTATTTCTATTATTATTGTTGCTATGCTGACTGTTTATTATAGATGTTGCTTAGAGTTCGTAGATCTTGGAATCTTGCGAACCTGGCCTTGAATTTAGTTAAAAAAAAATGTGAACTTTGTAAAAGCATTTGACTTTTGGCCCAGGATTTTTGGTTCATTGTGTTTTCTTTTCCTCAGGTAGGGATTTTATTGCACCATGCAAGTGCAAAGGAACGACAAAGTATGTACATCGTGAATGCTTGGATCAGTGGCGAGCTGTGAAAGTAAGTACGTTTATCATGTTCTTGCACAATGTTAGTGATATGGATCCCACGTTGTTGATTGAATTCCATGTAACAAGATCTTTTGATATGACCCTGCATGTCAGCTGGCTAAAAGTCAATTTGGTTTGGAGAGGTCACTGAACAATCCCTCTGTTTTACTGAAGGTTAAAAAATGTCCTTCAGTGTTTGCATGCTGCTTTGAAATTGACGACTCTTATTGCATACAATTTTCTTCACCAATGCTTGACGTGGAATTATGTGGCTTAGAGGCCACTTGCATTTTGATAATTTGGATCTTCTTTTCATCTCTTTTATATATTTTTTGGTCAAGAACGATTGATATTTTCTCTAGTGTGCCTTCATTTTATTTTATTTATTAAATGGAGGTGCAAAATTTCTAAAATAAGAAGATAGACCTTGAACTGGATAGAGGACAAAATGCTGCACCTCCATGGTGAATTTTCACACCATGTGAATGGGAGTGTTAATGAGCACCTCTGTATTGGTATAATTCATATGATATCCATCTTTTTGGTGCTTGCCAAACTTTCTAACTGTATGTGACAACAAGTAGTTGGTTAAGTGTTTAATGTGATGTATTGATAGCCAAGCTTGCCTCTGGCATGATATCCATGATGGATATAGTGTAGTAGGCTTACTTATTGTCCTTTTTACACAAGGTAATTGCGCATGTTCTTGTAAACTCTCTCTCTCTCTCTCTCTCTCTCTCACACACACACACACACACACACACGCACACAAACACACACAATATCCAGTACTTGGATCATCCATAATAAATCTGGAGGCAGACTATGTTGCTTGTCATAGATATGTTTGCTGGAGTTTGTTTTGTTATATGAAGCAGTTCGCTGCTTCATTTTTTATGCCAAGTTTCTACAGGCAAGGTAAAAATTGATGCCTTTCACAATAAGTTGTTGATTTTAGCTATGCAACATGTTAATTTGACACTTGTCCCCATTTACCCTGGGATTAATGTTATTGTTTTTTTCTTACAATTTCTGCCTATTTTCTTTAGGAAGGGTTTGCATTTTCTCACTGCACAACTTGCAAGGCTCCATACCATTTGAGAGTTCACGCTGCTACTGATAGGAAATGGCGAACTCTGAAATTTCGATTCTTTGTGACTAGAGACATTGCATTTATTTTTCTGGCTGTTCAGCTTGTAGGTCGTCAGTACCCTACTTTGAGTTATTTTGACGTGTTCTTTTTATTTTTTCTTGTGTCAGAGGTTTTATTGTCATCTATTTATATTAATTTGTTACAGGTAATTGCTTCACTAGCATATTTGGTGTACCTAATTGACACTCATCAAAAGTCTTGGCTTCATCTCGCATGGGGCTTTGATAGTGAGCTTAGTTTCTACTACATATGTGGTAATCTTAAAAACCTGAAGTGATGTTTATCACAGTTCCTGTCAATGCATGCTTATGACACATAGCTATAATGGTTTACTTACAGATTAATAGTGTTGTTCGTTATGATTTGGGTAATGCTCAACTTGCCCATGTTTATCACTTGGTCTGGTCATCATGTCAAGTGTAGCAAACTTTATTTATAGTGTTGATTTCCTAATAATCTGAAAATGATTTTCTTGCTGCATGAAGGTGCATATTTCTGTAGTCTGCAACCTTGAACAGCATTTATTCATAAAAATTGGCTGCTGACATGAACTGATTAATAGATTTGGCTGTTGTTACATTATTTGTCCAGTTTCTGATATTACACAAGCTGTTATGAAGTTTTATGTAATTGGCTGCTTGAACTTCTGTTGCTAATATAAAAACTGAACCATTTATCTATTATTTCAGCATATTTGGAAAATTAGATCGAAAAATATCATCTATTTTTTAACTGTAAAAATTGGTAACATTAAAATATTGAATACAGTGCTAGTAATTGATCGCAGGAGGAGGCATGTGAGATTTATGTTGAGGATTCAAGCATGATCTGTTATTCTGTGTTATTTTTGCCAGAATACTTGAATTGAATCTTTATGATAGAATGTTTTTGGACAGGAGCGCTATTATTCTTCGCTTTGCTGGGGCTATCTGGGTGCTTCATAACTTGCTATGATCGAAGAGTACGCAATGATTTGGCTCAGCCATGTCGAGAGTTATGTCTTTGTTGCTGCCAGCCCGGGTACAACTATGCTATATCAACAACTGATGCACACAATATAAATTGTTCTCATTGCTGGATTGCCATATTGTTATCCCTTTTTTTTTTTTTTTGTGGGGGGGTGGGGCCTTGACTGGAATACAAGAGCAGTCTGATTGATCAAATGAGTTGCCATTTTTTTTAAGTTTACCTGCATGTGAAGAGGAAAATGTATGGTTAGAGTTGTTAATTGTCATATAGTTAGAGTCTTTTATGTTTCTTCCTTTTCATAGAAGAAACGAGGGATTTAATAGCCTTTTTAAATTTTGAGGAATCTAAAAACATTTTAGCTGCTAGTTTCCTTTGTTTGGTGCAATGATAAAATATTGGCTTGATACTGCAAATCTTAGGTTAAATTCCTGAAGGATTTCGTTTGATAAAAAAAAATGCTGAAGGCAGGGGTATGTTGGATTTCTCTGTCAGGAATCTACATAGTTGGAACCATAACCTAGGAATAAAGGGAACACTATTTGATTGATCTATCTTGACTGTAATACAAAGCAGAGTCTGATTGATCAAATGAGTTACCTTTTTTGTAAGTTTACTTGCATGTGAAGAGGAAAATGTATGTTAGAGTTGTAAATTGTCATCTATTAAGAGTCTTTTATGTTTCTTCCTTTTCATAGAAGAAAAGAAGGATTTAAAAGCCTTTTCAAATTTTGAGGAATCTAAAAATATTTTAGCTGCCAGTTTCCTTTGTTTGGTGCAATAATAAAATTGTGACCTGATACCGCAAATCTTAGGTTAAATTCCTGAAGGATTTCATTTGATGAAAAAAATGCTGAAGGCAGCATTATGTTGGATTTCTTTGTTGGGAATCTTCATGGTTGGAACCATAACCTGGTAATGTCATTGGTTACCTTGGAATAAAGGGAACACTATTTGATTGATCTATTTTCCTTACAAATTTGATAAAGAAAATCCCCAGTTTGCTGATCAGGATGCACTTGCTAGATTTGATGTATATTTTCCAGACTAATATATATATTATATTTTTTTTCATGCCCATCTGCTAAAATTCTTACATGTTGAACGTTTCAGTCTTGTCATCTAATGCATTATAGTTCCATTTATGTTTTGTTTGCATGTTATGTTTCTTATCAAGTGAGGAGAAAATTATTGTAGCTATCTGGTACATTAAATTCTGTCTAAGTTTTTGGGCAAATCACCAAAACCTCCCTGATGTTTGGGCTAACCAACACCTACATCTTTGCTTTTCTAAATCAAATTCTTACATCCCTGACCTTTATAATACATACACAAGTTAGGTTGCCATTCCTTAAGTGCTAATGTCCCAAATTTTAAATTTAAAGATGATGTTACCATGTTGAAAATACCCCTCACTTCACTTTTGTTATTTTTTTAACAATCACCTCCATAACATAAGTTTTAAATTGACTGCCCCCCCTCCCCCAAATGGTTTCTGATAGCATCTAGTGTATAATACAATGTATTTTGACTCTAATACCTTTTATTTTTTTGATAATTTTTCATCATCTGTAGATTTTAGTGTTTGGTTTGGAAAAAAAAAAAAAGAGGGATGCAAATGTTGAGTAGGCCAAACCTCAGGGAGGTTTTGGTAAATTAACTGGAAATTAATAATTGGGTATTTAAGTAAATTTTATTCAAACTTAACAGTTTGTTAACTGATTTGCTGTCTAGAGACGCAAGTGTTTATTTAGAAAAAGCATGGATGTAAGTCAAGGAGGTTTTGGTAGTTTACCTTAAGTTTTTTCGTTGGTTAGTTAGAGGGGTGCTTAAATTTTAAATTGGTGCCGAATCAAGGTGTGGCACTGGAGTTCATTTGGGTGTGTTAAAGCAAACTTTGGGCACTAGGGCATGAGGTCAATGTTTATTTTTTGTTTTTCAATGCATAAGATACACACATGCTCTTGTAATTCTCTGACTGAGTATTTTGGTAATTGGATTTGAGAAATCAATTCAAATGATGATTTATGCGATCCATCTGTTTTCCTTAATTTTGCAGTGTGCAGACTGTCATTTACCTGGTACTATTTGCATGTGGACTGACTGTACCACATGCTTTGAAAGCTGTGCAAGTACAGCCGGTGAATGTGGTTGCTTAGGTGGTGCCAGTGAAGCAGGGTTACCGGTATTGTTTATAATGGTTTTAATCGTGCTTGGACTCTTTACTGTAATCGGCATATTCTACAGCGTTTTGGTGGCCACAATGGTTGGACAACGAATTTGGCAGCGGCATTATCATATACTTGCGAAAAGGATGCTAACAAAAGTGAGTATGGTAACCTGCCTTCATATCTTTTTGAATATGCTTCAGTATCATTTCTATGGCGCAGTATGTTGTGTCTGTTTGGAAGTGTGATTGCGGTTGTTTTTAAAAGTATTTTTTATTTAGAAATGTATCAAAATAATATTTTTTTACTTTTTTAAAATTATTTTTAAAATCAGCGCTTCAAAATAATATAAAAATATTAATTTGAAGTAAAAAAAAAATATTGTATTTTAAATTTTTTCAAAAGTACTTTTAAAACATAAAAGTAAACCGGGTCTAAATAAAAATGTATTCTCATGCTTTTTGGCCCACAAAAACTTCACCTGAACTTTTTAAGGGAACTGGCTCCAGTAGGAAAATGGTTAATAAGTAAAAAAATAAAGAAAAAAGAACAGGATCTACCGATTTACTTTATGAACCATGTCTGTGGAATTAGTCAAGCTTATCACAGAAGTGATTGAAATTTTGAGTTTCTTTCGATTGAGGTTATTAGTCGGTTGAAGTAAAAAAAAAAGTTTTTCAAGGTAATAGTCGTTTCAACTCATTTGGTCCAAAAGTCTTTTTTTCCCTTCCAAAGTTGGCAAATTTGAAATATTTCGTCATTGGCTTTGAGGTCAATCTTGGGATGATCTTTTCGCTTTGGCATATCACTGCATCACAATCTTAAAACATCTCTGCTGGCTACGGCAGCGCACATATACTCTTTGGCATCTATTGAGGTTTCGTGGACAGAGTGTTTATCATGACTTGTTTTTCTTGTGAAATGATAGGAATATGTTGTGGAGGATGTTGATGGTGAAATGACGGGATCAGATTGGTCTCCTCCACCACTTCCACCTGAGCATGTTCAGCAGCTGAAAAATCTGGGCCTTCTGTGAGCAATATACTATTGATCACAGGAGTAACAAACTGCAGAGACGGACTGACTCTCAGTTTTGGTAGGTCAGTCTATATTGAAATTTATCAAAGTGCAGCAACGTCGTCTTAGGCAGTCACAAGGTAAGAAATACTAAAGGTATTTTGATGGCCCAGCTTCATTTATGAACCCACGAATGCTGATTTGTAAAAATTTCCTGGTATTGTTACAATCCTTCCATCAATTAAGAAAATCCGAAAATGACACCCTGAAATAGCTAACAAAAGACTCGGTTGTATATTTCATGCCTGTAATCAATCAAAGAGCACAATGGCTTTCTTCAGAAGCTTGGCGGGGCGTGGAGAGATGGTAATATCACTCTGTACCAGATGTATTTCTGCTTTTACCATTTACCAAAGAATTTGGCCTTCTGAAAGATGCTGAATAATTTATTTTCTCCTTGAAAGTATGCTAATTGTATGTAGGATAACTTAGTAAAATTTCCAAGCATAGAGGCTGCTCTTTATCTATATACTGTGTAAGGACCACAGCTGATCTAAAATGCGGTCTTAACATATGTCCTGGAATTACATGGCTTGCTGGGGCACAATAACTGCGACATGCAGGCAGGCACGTTTTGTTTCCTAACTGAGAATGACCAGGTGAACACAACCTACCATGTGCATCTGGTAACTCGGTATTCGTTTAGCAATTAATAAGATACAAAAGATTAGGGGAACATTACATTTTGGTTTGTTTTGTCGATGAGCTGTGCTCGTTTTATTATTATAACAACTAAAATGGGTCAGTATTCTTCACTGTATAGATTATTGTATATTAAAGCAGTATAATGATAGAATTATAATTGTCATTGTTAAAGAAACTTGTTAGGCATTTAATTAGGATAAAATTGTCTTTTTCATGGGATATATTTAGCGTTAAAAAAATAATTGGGGATAAAATGGTCTATTTGAGTTTTTTGAGCTCTAGTATAGATATTCATTTGCCTTTTAAGTTACATATTTTAACTTTTAAGTTGTGAGTTTCTTGTTTTTTTTTTAAAAAATAAACAGTAAAGATATAATTATATTTCTAAAGGAGATAATATGCATGTGATAAGGGTTTTTTTTTTTTTTTTTAATTGAAACAATTCAAATATAAAATTATTTTTAGGTTTCAACAAAAACAAAATTGCATGTAAAGGTGTTTTTATTGTTTTTATATAGTTGCAGACTCAAGCGTCTAGGTCTGGTATGTTTGCCGGATTCATTTTTTAAGGTTTATCTAAAATAATTTATTCATCTTGCAACACCATCCAAACGATTCTAAGTAAATACTTTGTCTTTTTTATTTTACTTTTAAACTAAAAAAAGGTGAATTTTTTGCTCGGGGTAGAGAATGGGGTGAAGGAAGTTTCAAGACATGATTTTTTTTTTTTCCCTTCTTTTTTTTTGGCTCTACAATATAGACATTGAGTTTTTTTAGGATAAATATTATACATATCACCAATAATTTTATATCCAAATTATTTTTATATCAATCATATCATTAAGATGTGAATTTAAGATTTTTCATTACCTTGCCAATCCAGGTGTGGGTCTGACATGAATACCAATCCATGATGCGCGGATCTAATATGGTTACCAAACCTAAATACCTGGGTCTAGCATTGTTATTGGCCTAGGCATATGGCTCTGGCTTGGTCGGTAGTCGTAGGCGTAGGGGAATGGATCTAGTGTTGTCTCTAGCCCTAGATGTTCTAACATGAATAAGGTATATTTATCAAACTTAAATAACTTGGATTTAATATATTTGACAGGCTGAATACCTACCTAAATATACAGTGGTGTGGGAATGACATTTTTAACAGTCATTGCAATAACTATTTATATTATTTACTAATCTAAATAAGCCCGCACGCAAGGGACATCACTAGTTGATAAGTTTTTATTTACATGAGACGGAGAAGTCGGCAGTCGGTGCAATGCTTATGTTAAACATGTTTTGAATATTCTTCGTAGGCTATGCATTAGATATGGATCGGTCAATGCTTTGAATTATTTTATTTTAGTGGGTAGGTGAATTACCGATGGCTGGTCCCTAGTTAGTTTTGGTGGCTTTAACCGACCGACCCATCCACCGTTACCCAAAACGACTGCTAGCCATGATGTTAGACCATTATCTGAATCCAGGTTTAAAAGCAACGATTTCATTAATATTAATTAAAAGTGTGATCCAAAGGAAGTGAGGAATATTGATTGAGTGATTAAGAGCATAATCATTCAATCAAGCAATCTATTAATCACTGTAATTGCATTTGGCACACGACATGGTGCATCAGACTAGCACGTGAAAAAAAATGTGGCTTTATACTTTGAAGTTTCAACTGGAGGGGTTACATGGGCGGTCCATTAAATTAATATTAATTAAAGTGTAATCCAAAGGAAGTGAGAACCACTAATCCATGACTTAACAGACCAGCATAAAAATAATACGAGGAGTTCTAAAATACATTAAAAAAAATGAAAGGGGGTTTTAAAAGAATTTTTATTGTAAGCTCCCTTGTTGAGATTTCACCGTGTGGAATATAAGAATAAAATTACTAATTTACCTCTTATTTAAATAATAAATGGCTGTACTTAGAAGGGTATTAGGGTACTTTTATTAATTTTATATGAACAATAAAACATTAAATTTTCAAAAAATTATATGTTTTTAGTCTAGAGTATCATCAGTTTTTTTTCTATGTTAAGTTATAGTTAGATTACTAATTAAAATGCTTTCTAAGTTAATATAATTAAAGCTCTCAAGGGATATTTATGTCTTTTCACTTTAGTTATTTGGTTAGTTTTCTATTTTATCAAGGACATTATTGTATTTTATCAGAATAATAATATTAAATGTTAAAAAGCTACTGGCACGTTGGAGGCACCGTGTATTTTTTTTTTCATATTAGTTGTTTTTTAATTTATTTTTTATTTTAATTTATACTCTCATCATTTTAATTATTATTTTTTTAAAAAAATTAAATCCTATCATGCAGTTAATTGTCTTTCTCCGTTATGTTCTTCAATTTTTGTTGACTTAATCTATTTTTTTAAAATTTAATTTCATGCTTCCATTATTGTTTTTCAAGATATCATGATTTTTTTTTAAAAAAAATTATTTGGTTAATATCATTGTCTTTCGTTTTATAATCTAATTAAGTTAATTTATTATAACTCGAATCATTAATTGCTTTTATTTCCTTAAAATATGTTTACATCATCTAAACATTGTTTTTTATAAAGCGCAGTTACCTGCCTGAGGAAACCCTACTTGTCAGGTTTATCCACATTTGTAGCTTGACCTTTCCCTATAAATAGTTTCCATGGTGAAATTCCAGCCCATCATTCAACAATCTTCAGAAAGTAAGAGAAAGCAAGCAGTACCACAGGATTTTGAGAGAAAAATGTCTGACATTGCTATGCTGGTTGCAGAGGAGTATGAAAGGAGAGTCAAGCATTCAAGAAAGGCTGCAGGTGGAGAAGGAGACATGGCGATTAACCGGGTTTCTTCTGCCTCTGTCATGTTTCAGAGGATAAAGAGTAAGATGGCGAAAGAGAAGACAGAACTTCTCAAGATGGCTTTGGAGCCTCAGAGTTCGATGGGTCTTGCAGCATCCGATGGCTTCTTTTCCGCCTGAGTTTCTTCTCATTTTCTCTGCCTGAGGAAATTGCTTTTTGTTTTCTTTCTTTGACTTGTAATTATGTACATAAAAAGTGATTCTGAAGGAGATGCTCTTCTCATGTGAAGCATCCAATGCTGTATGGTTTGAATTATGCATGAAGAATTTTCTTCCAAGTTGCCTGAATATATTGGAATTTAGATTTGGGGAAATTTGTACTTTATTCTCCACTTTTTCGAGAAGCAAATATGTTAATTAGGGGATCTTCAATGGAAAAGCCAGAAAAGGAGCTAAAAAAAAACACATTTCTTATTTTTTTCTGTTGAAATGCACAAAAGAAAAAAAATATATTTATCCTGTTTAAAAATCTATATCATGCCATAATGCTACAAAGATGTGTATAAAATTTTTTTTTTATGGTAATTAATAAAGTGACGCATAGTATATTAAAAAAAAAGAATTAGGATTTTTAAATTCTAAAGTTATAATCTAAAATTGTAGAGAATTTTGTTTTGATAGACTATGAAATTTAATATTTTATAAAATAAAAATAACACATCAACTATTTATATATATAATAGCTAAACCAGGAAGAAAACTAAACTAAAAATAACTAGAAAAATAAAATAAAAAATTTAAATCAATATCTTTTGAGTTTAATTTGGATGTCTTCTCGATCTCAGAGCAAGTGATATTACGAATCATGTGCTGGCCAACGTGGGACAATGTGCTCAAGTTCGAAGGATAAGATTGGAATCCTAATTCTGTCTGCTACTCCACTTTATTTTCCTTGCAAAGGATAAGATTTGAATCACCCAATCAAAGGGTACTTTTCTTTGTGTACTGAGCCTGTCCCCTTCTCTTTGGATTTTGAAGAAAAATGCTAGAATTTGTATAAACAATTGGTACCGTGTTCGCAAAAAATAAAAAAATCTGTTAAGGGTAACAATGTGTAATCTTTTTACAATTAAAGAGGAATTGTCACAGGCACTCTAATTAAAGATTTTTTTTTTATATATTAATGTGGGTGTCCGACCAGTTTACGCGTACCTCAACTAATTTTACAAGTTCTGAAGTTAACAATTATGTAAGTTTCTACTGGCCCTGAGATTTGTAGAATTCGAACCGGATATCTTTGATGAGCAAATCCAGAGCCTGATCAGTTGAACTACACCTTTCAGGGTATATGTGTAGTTCGCTTATAAAGTTTACTTCTATTGCCACCATGATCCTTATCTTAATAGAAACCAAATAATTATACAAATAATCCAGGTCTTTCCTCAATATTTGATCAAGTTTATCACCACTTTAACCATCTCTTACATAGATAATTAAGTACTATCACAAGACCTTAATTTCTGTTTTTACGTACAACTAAGTTGATTTTCACATTAAATCTCCTTAATTCTTATCTTTACGGATAACTAAGTCATTTGACCGTACCACTTTAGCACCGTCTTTAGAAATGGCTAAGTCAAACACAACTCACCTTAACTTTCCATCACTTGGAAGACTAAGTAAAAAACAAAATATTTATATCTCTTTAGTTTTCAACTATTCGGACAACTAAGTCATACACATTATCTTTTATATTTATTAACTTTGTTCATCAAATAATCATCATTCTTCACCATATATCTTGATAACTCTCTTGCATTCATGATGCAGTTTCGTTTTACTAATTATCAAGTGTATATAACAAAGGGAACTCATTCATGTATATAAAAAAAGAAAGTACAACTACAATAACTTGATATAATTAAAGAGCTTAACACCTACCTGCAGCTCCAGGTGTATAGGCTCGCCCCGCTGAAGTTCCAGCCACGAATGTTTCTTCTAAAATTAAAAGGAGGTATTCTTGTTAGCATATTCATATCCAATATTGCAACACGTAAATAATTTCATTGTTACATTAAATATTTAAACATTAAGTATTTCAACAATTCTCATTTATAGTTAATTCTTTCGTTTGCATTCCTTATCAAACATACACATTTTCCTAACTCAATTTCTTTTAAAATGAATCGTCTTATTATTGGTAGTAAAATGCCTTTAATCCTTAACGATTCATACTTTCATACTTCAAATATTTCTTTTTATATCTCCTTAGCTTTTATTATTAATTTATATTTGATCTTACTAAATATAGCAAAGTAATTATGTCATATAATCATCCAACTTAATCCTCACACCATTCCTTACACTTTCATAATTAACTAACTTGCTCATGTTGTATAATTTATAACTTTTTCCACTATTTTGCATTGAAATACATTAAATCCTCTACGTATACATATTAACATGCATTAACATTAACCATTTATTCTACTTAACTTATCCCACATATTATTATATCTCTATATATAATTTTATCATTTATACATCAACACACCACAATCACACACAATTATACAAGCTTGATTAAATTCCATGTTTATTATTTTTTACTATTTATATGAATAGTGAAGCTTCATGGAATTTCTCATTGTGTTAACTTATTAAACAAAAAGGCTTCTTTCTTACCAAAAAGAAAAAAAAGGACTTATTTCCTAATCAAATGCTCATGTGATTATCATACAGTTATTACAAAATTACTTCTCATTCTATGATGCGGGTTGGACCAAAATTGTTTTAAGTGTAAAAAATATATTGTCTAGGCCACAAGAAACTTGTTGACATTGTCATTAAACTTGAAAACTCCTTACCCAATTGTTTTTTTAGTATGGATTTCAAATTAAATCATGTAAGAATTGCTTTAATGTGACCTTGTCGACTTGAAAGGTTCAAATAATAATAATAAAAAAACAACCTAGGTTAACCTAATTTACTTGCCAAACCCATGATTTGGGTCATGAACTTCACTAGGTTCAATTTATTTATTTATTTTTATTATATGATAAAAAAATAAGAAAATTCATTCAAAATCAACTAAATATTGAAGGATAAAATAAAAAAAAACCAATAAAAAACTTAATATTAAAAGATAAAATTGAAAAAAAAATCAAAAAAATCAAAAAAATTTAAATGGTAAAAAAAGAAAAAATCTAAACATGCAGGCCTAAGGCAAGTTTAGTGCACATGAACCTTATTTCTTTTTAGAAGGGGTACAAGATTTCTTCCACCTTCAACTATTTTTTAAAACAGGAGGCAAAAACATGTCACATGTTGTTGTCAAACATTGTGGTGCCTAAAATTCAGGGGGAGGTGGGTTTTCTTGTCTAAAAATCGATCCATCTTCAAACAATTTTTTTTATCCAACAACACCTAATAAACATTATAAAAACCACCCAAAACCATTTAGCAACTCTAAAACATCTTTAAATCATCTAAAAACAAAACCAAATATCCTTTTTGAGAGATATTTATAGATAAAATCCATACCAATTGAAATTCTCTTGTCGAATGGAATCCTTCAACATAAAAAACAATGAGTTTATTTGTTGAAAAATAGCTAAATTAAAAACTTTATCTCTTCTCATAGTTTTCAAATAAGTTTCTCTCTTCTCTTAATGACTTAGGGACTGGAAATGAAGAAAAATTAATTTTGAATCAAAATAAAAATTATCATTGATGTGGGGTTAGTTAACCATATATTTTATTCTTTTTTTTTAATGTATTTTTGTCGCTTATCTTTTAATTTTGTGTTTTTACTATAATCTTAAGTCTAATTTACTGTAATTAGATTATAGAGAGATTTGATTGAAAGAAATAAAAATTCAGTTGTTTCACTGCTAATATAAACTTTATAAACTTTGATCCCTATGAAGAAAAAATATTGTAGTTAATTATAAAGTCTCAATTTTTAAATATAATATTCCTACTTAGATGTCATTTTACGGTCTTCTTCTACCTCTTAAAAAAAAAAAAAGGTACTCGGTGATGTATCTTCACATCAATGATAAACAATATCTTTTTTTTTTAATACATTCTTTATCATTTCCCACGTCCGTATTGAGTTTACTGCTGCTAGTCAACAGTTTGGCACGTCTTGTGAGATGCCACTAGAGAAGACTAAAGTGGACAGAGGAATCTCAATCCTTGTCACGGCGGTCAATATCTTTTGATCTACGGCCGACTTGTAGAGCCTATTTAGTACTTGATATTATTGTTTTTTGAAGAATAATTTTAATATGTTAAAATAATATATTTTTTATTTTTAAAAATTTATTTTTAATATTAATATATTAAAAAAATTAATTAAAAAAAACTTTTTTAAAATTTTTTCAAAAACAATTTTTTATACCACAAAAATAAACAATGCCTTAGACATGCGTGGGGTAGATATTCGGCTGCTAAGGGTGGATGTTTTTGGAGGGTCCATGACAAGCCCATATGGGGATTAAGAACATCATGGAAAGCATCTATGTTTTGGAAAAAAAATAAAAAACTTTAAGATGAAAAAAACGTATGGTCTAAAAACAGTCCACAAGGGTATCGAGCCACATGATATATTCTGTGTCTCTCTTTTAATATTTCATCAAGCTATTATTGTGTTATTTCTTCTTCCTCCGCCGCGCCCACAAAACCGACATGGCAAAGGAGGAAGCTTTGCCGGTTCCCGGGGAAGATAAGAAAGAAAACATGAATATTCCATACATCAAGACCACTATATATGCTTGCTAGCATTAGCAAGGATAAATTATACCAAAAACAGATGGTGATACGCTAAGATCATGCCTGTATATACATGATAGAAAGAATCTCTCTGCCCTACAAGTGAGGTATCTTTAACTAAATATCTATGTATATGATTGGCTATGCCAAGAAAAAAAACTCTTCTAACTTAGAAAAGTTTTTTCAAACTATTACCATATAACGCAGATAACAAGAACATGGTATCATCATAGCTGCCACCGTTCCGTATATTATCTTGCAGCTGATGATAATTGACCACAATCTCATCTGGCAAAACCCTAGCCCTGCAGAGTGGGCATGTAGCCAGATATTGCTGTAACCATTTGTCTAAACACTCCTTGTGGAACGTGTGATTGCATCTCAATTTCCTAACCCTTTCGCCCTTCATAAATCCCGATAAGCATACCGCACATTCTCTTGGTTGCTGAGGGCTGAATTTCTCACCGTAATGAATCGCTGGATTTGTTTTTTCAATGAGGCTGAGATATTGTGTGGAAATTATGAGAAATAGCTTGTCAGGATTCGTGACCTTACTTCCGGGGGCGAGGGACCGGATCAGAAACAGGGTCTTGAGGAGTATGAGATTGAAGGAGGACATGGTAGCGGTGTAGAGGTGAGAGAAGACTTTCAAGAGAGCTGCCATAACTGGCTAGCTTCTCATTAATGGGGGAGCAGCACAGATCATGGATAGAGGATGGCTGATAAAGTTTATATACTAGTAGCTCTACTGCTAAAAACAAGGCATTTTAAGTCCAGGTACCTGTGTATTCCAGGTATCGACTTGTCAACCTACAAAAAAGGCATGCGAGTCAAGTCGGGCTACCTAGCATAAAAGACATCTAATCCTGCCAGCTTTTCCCGTTTAACCTCACAAATTAGCACACCAAATTATTGAAAGAACGCTTTTGAATTATCACAAATTTGTAAATTCTAACCTTACCACCTACCGTCTTAATTAAGAAAAAAAAAAGCACAGAAACCGCACAACAAAGGCCTTGATCTTGAGTCATAAAGTAAGTTTTTATTTTAATCCCATATTCTTCTCTAGCTAGCGACCAAATTGCAGTAAAGTAAATAATTAAAGGTAGTTCTAATCATGTTGCCGGAGACCCAACCCAACCCATAACAAGGGTCTTCTGCCTTCCTAGTAAACAAATTGTCAATTAGAAATGCCTGCATGATTACATTATCTGGCAGCAAGTCCAGCGCAGACACGTATGATTCAGGTGCCCGTTATTATATTTAGGGACAAGCAGTCTGCTAATTTTAGTGTCCAAGGTAAAATATTTTTTTTAAAAAAAGGTTTTTAGATATGGTTATCCAACATATTTAAGCCCTCGTACGTTGAAAGTGGAGTTCATATATATGTTTTTTGGATTAAAACTTTCTTGGAATATATTCTCTGCTATAATTACTATAACATAAAATATTAAATATCTAAAACATATGTTATCTGAAACAAAAAAGGAGCCAGTTAATCTATATATGGAGGTTTTCCCTTGTGCTTAATTTCAACCATTATTGGTTGTATAATTTATCTTATTATATACACACACACACACATTTTTATGTCTAGTTGTATAATTATATAAACTATATATGAGTTTAATTTAATTTAATCAAATTATCAATAACATTCTTTTCTATTTTAAATTTGGAGCAGGTGAACCAGACATTGATTTTGTTTTCAGTTTATTGTTTTTGCCTGCTTTACCGGGGAGCGACTTTAAGCCGCCCTTTCCAGCCATCTTAAACACTCTATTTTTTTTAAAATCATTTTCATAATTTATTTTACTCTTTTTTTTTTTCATCAACTAATGATTAATTGACTCGGGTTCTTTGAACCTTTATTATTCAAAATAGTTTAAATAGTCTTCATGTTACTATTATGCTCACTGGTGATATTTTTATTGGTATAAGCATACAATAAACCCATTCTAAAATTCATTTGTGACCAATTTAGATCGTTTGCTAGATGTTGTTGATTTTTCTTAATTAGTAAAAGGAGTAAGTCAAGGAAATCAATAACTCAACAAAATTTTAAAAATATTGTAATTATTAAAATCATCAAATTAACCAGGATAGATGCTCGTGCATTTTGTATAATTTATTTTTCAGAGAATTACACCAAACATCTTAAGATTCGATCACACTTTCATTTTCTCTTTGGTATTTTAAAAAATATATTTTATATAATACTATCGATATAGTTGATAACATCTTACAAATCTAGTAATGAATGCCTGAAAAAATTCAAAATTTCTTTTTTAGGATTAATTTAGGGTTAAAAGTTCATACCATCTTACATGTTCTACTCAACTCTCCATGTTTCCTCCAAGAAAAAACCCTTACACACCAATTAAATAATTTTTGCTTTTAAAAGTAATTTAGTCATTTTACCAAGCTTTAAAAAGTGAAACATAATAAACAACCCTAGACACTATTTATGTTTTTAGAGTTAATTTAGTCATTTAATTGAACTGAAAAAGTTGAAAATACCTATTTTCATCATATCAAATATGAAAATAACTAATGAACCTTATAAAAAAGCTGAACAATCTCTAAGAATTAGTTAATTGATTTTTTTGTAAGAGTAAATGATAATTATACTATTATGATAAATAGTGATCCGGGTCTATGGAAGCACTGAATTTGTCTCGCGTTTTAGCTTGTTTTTAATGCACATTAGACTATTGGCTTGTGCTACACCCCAGGTCAAAAGTTATTTTGAATGTAAAAAAAGTCTAGTGATTACTATCGTGTTTTTAAAAAATATTTTTACTGTAAATTCAAAACCCTTTGCATATTGGATGACATTCTTTTCAAATTTGGAGATGATGACACACTAAATAATATTTTTATTGAATAATAAAATGATAATATATTAGATCAATTTTGGTCAACCTGGTTTATAAATGAAACTTAAGGATAAGGTTCTGAGACCATGATAATTCTAAAAAAAAAAAAAAACAAATAGAGGGAAGTTCAATCACCAATTAACTCAATGTTAAATGACAAAATTGACAAAAAAATTCAAATAAAAAAGATATGAGTAAACCTGATTCAACCAACCAAACTTGAGACTCGGGTCATGCTCCTCATTGAATTTTTTTTTTTATCCCTTAACATTATGTTTCACTTAATTACATGACAATCAAGCATTTTTTTAAGAACAATCAAAATAGGTATGTGAGATTGAAATAACAAAAGCAAGCCTATAATAAGGGACTGAGAATTAAAAAAAATAAGGGATTGAGAAATAATAAAAAAAAAACAAGCCAATTGGTAATGCTAGAAAATGTCTTTGGTGGAACTTTTCTCGTTGAATGAAACATGTTGATATCAAGATCGCTTATTTTAGTGGGAAAAATCAGTGTTAACCAAGACTTTCTCTCTACCACTAGAATCCAACTTCTCTCTCTTTCCTCTCTAATAAGGGACTGAGAAATAAAAAAGATAAAATCTTGTATGAAAATATAATTTTAGAAAATTAAAGGGACTGAAAAAATGATCATTTAGAAAATTAACTTTTTCATGCCATTTATGAAAGCACTACCTATTTTCAGCGCTGTTTACATCTCGCTACTCCGCCTTTTAATTTTGCCCTCGGTTAACAAATAGAAATGAAGGAGAAAAGAATTTGCGGATCAAAGTAAAAAAATAATTAAGTGCTAGAAATCACAACGAATTATAAAAGAGTGAACAATGCAGATGTGTACCGTGTTTCCAAGGGTAAACGTAGAGATTACCTCATAAACTAATAACGAGAAACGAGCCCACAGCCCATATGCATTGTAAGAAAAATTAAAAAAGAAATAAAAAAGTTGAGAAGTCCTTTCTTCTCTGTTTTTTTTTCACAAGGCATATGGGCTATGGGTTAAGGTAGAGAAGAAGCCCACAATTTTATCCAAAATCTAAAACGAAACGATAATGTGAAAAACTGTAGCTTGCTGAGAAAAGGATTTGTAGTTGAAGATTTTAACTATTCTGCAAGGAACTGTTATGTCTCCCTTTGTATAAAAGAAACACAAATTGGCCACTGATTCCGAGATTGTGACGCCAAGATTGTGGCGGATTGCATGAATGGCTCTGCATTCAGTGCCGTCCCATCCGAACCAGTGTACGTTTCTTCTTGTAAATCTAGCCAAAAACTATTTTCAAAGGGCCGTAGCCTTTGACACAGACGCTGAGTCTTTACTGTAAATCAAGTTCTTGTCTTTCACAAACGATGGAGACAAAAAGCCATTGGATGTGGTTTAATCTCCTGTCCAAAACATAGTTCCCAGCTAACAGGGTGACATTTATATGACAGCGAAAGAAGAGGACGGCAAACAACGTGATCCAATCATGTTTATCTTCCACAGGTTGGATTTCTGGATGTCTTAATGACAATATTATATAATCTAGCTCACACGAAAAGAAGGATCAACGTCTACGGCCTTTTGATAATGCTGCCGCTGAGTGTGTAGTTGCTATGCCCATATTAAATTTATTGTGTACGAGAAATTTTGATTGGTGGAAGCTAGCGAGCTAGAAAAATGTCTCCTATGGACGCCCTCTGCAAGTTTCAATCAGATGTCCCATGTATTTATGATGATTGCTTCATGCTACGCTAGTTTGATTTTACACCCTACATTGTGGGGTGGAGCTCTTTTTTTCAGAAGATTAAATTGGAAAGATGAGATAAATATGATATTTGTTTGAAGAAAAAAAAGAGAGAATGAACATTTGTTTCGGTTCGAGCAATAAAATTAAATTAAATTTTATTAAATTAAGTATTCATTCAACGTAAAAAAAATATTCTTAACATTGTAAGAATTTTATATAAAACCAGCTGAAAAAAAAGAAAAAAAACATCAAATCTAATCTTATATTAAGCAGGATATCCCAAAGTATAGATCATTCATGATTTCCAATCAAGGAAATTAAGCAGGATAGTGCAGGATGCAACAAGACATTGAATTCTACAGAATTAGCTTCTTTGTGCTAACTCATAAGATTCGTTGTTTGGGCTCCAAAAGAATTGAGTAAAGGGAAAGCCAGAAAGGGAGAGAGGAGGTAGCATACACTGATTTAATGCTGCCACCTACTCAAGGCACCCTGCCTTAACCATCCATAAATTTCATCACCAAACACGTCTACGGACATATTTAAGTTATGGCTATGGCTCCAGACAGGAGCAACTGAGGAGGATTGATAATTCTCAACAACATTTTCATATCTGGAGGAAACTTCTGCCCGTAGGTTTCAGGCTTCTGTGTCGACGGTATTAATTGTATTTTCATATGATTTTTTGACAAGACGAAGTTTTCAATTTTTTTCATTTATGGCTGGGTGGAAGACTTTCTCCACTCGGCAGGTCACTCATCCGATTTTTTTTTTTATATATAATTTTTTTTTAAAAATAAATTTAAAATTTAAAAAACAAACTATATCTCCACTTATAAATCACAAAGCTATAAATTACGGTTATAGATTACTTTCTGTTATGTCCGGAATTACTTTTTGTTTTCTCTGAAATTACTGTTATATCTCATATTTTATTTTATTTTTTAAAATATTAGTTTTGTGATTATTTTTAATTTTTTTATACAAGTTTATTTTGGTCTCATAACTTAGATTATGAATTTTGAATATCTTTGTTGAAAATAATTTTTAATTTTTTTTATTTGTGTTTAATTTTTCAAGATATTATTATAATTCATCTATATTTTATTTTGTTTTATATAAATGAACTTTATTTCTTAAAATAAAAATATTTATTTTTAAATAATATTTCTGATATGTTCGGTGCCCTTGTGTAATATTTTAAACATAATTGGATAAATATTTCATTTTGTATAATTAAATATCTTGATTTGCATTTATTTCTCAATTCTTTAGAGTTTTTTTTTGTTATTGTTGATGATATTTTTATTTATTTATTTATATATATTATTATTAATTTATTTAATTAGGTATTTGCACGTACTTTTGATTTACACTTTAAATTTTTTATGTAAAAAAACATTTTAAAATAACTTGTATATACGATATTTTTTTGAAAAATAATTTTTACGTGAAGGAGGGCGGGTTAGATAGCTAGTATACACACAAATGTATATATGCATGTATGAATGTATAAAGTTTGTTAATTTATACGAGTATACATCGATTTACAACAATTTGTGTAGCGTTAACATAAGTACCATTGGATGGGGCTGAAGCTCATGGGTATGTCGGCTTTGGTTATACGCAGGTACGTATATCATATGGGTAGGTAATAGATCCATTTCCATCATTCTCTCAGATTGCAAGAAAATTCAAGACGAGCCAATCATAGAGCAATTTTTTATGATGAAATTACTACTTGCTACACGGCCACGGGTATAAGAAAGCTTCGAGGTAGATGGCATCCAGCGTCCATGGAGCTCCATTTAATTTGTGCAGGAAAATTACAACCCGTTTACATGCACTGATGATCAAAACGGAAGGGACAAAAAACTTGTAATTACTCAGCGTATTCAAGTAAAAAGCTCTTTGATTACCGAAGGGATATACAAATGTACATAATTTTCCAAAACCCGGGAGAAAAAAGTTTCCACCTTAGAAGAAGATAAGTTTCTATGGTCTGCAAACAAAAACAAGAAGAACTGGTGTGGGTCTGCATCAAAATTGGACCTTTATTCTTTCTCATAAAATTATGGATATACTAAGGTTTTGCAGCATATGAAATCTGGAAAGAGCTTCATTTGATTTCCATTATAAATTTAATCACCTGTACAAGCATACATTAGGGAAAATCACAGGTGAGAATACAAAGAGACTCATCCAGTACTAAGGTTCATATTTGATGATATATGTACATAATCTTCGAACAAACTGCAAAAACATTACTAGATCGATGAATAAAAAAGAGAAATATCCACATCTATATCTACATGTGGCGGTTTCTATATGCAAGTAAAACATATAATTAAGAACAACCAATGTTTCCAAAACCAACAGGCTAAAAAATTCTTTGTACACTGCTACCATATAGAGCAGATAACATGAAGATCATCTCTTCATCACTCCCATCATACTCTATCTGACTCTGCGTCCGATCATACTTGGCTAAAATCTCATCCGGCAAAACCTTAGCTCTGCAAAGTGGGCATGTAGCCAAACATTGTTGCAACCATTCGTCTAAGCAATCCTTGTGGAACGTATGCTTGCATTTCAACTTCCTTACACTCTCGCCTTCCGAAAAATCGGACAAGCATACTGCGCATTCTAATGAATCTTGCTGCCTCATCAATTTTTTACTGTAAGAAATTGTTGGATTCTTTTCTTCGATGTGTCTGAGGTACTGAGTGGTGCTAATTATTGGTTTATCGGACTTCAAGGTGCTTCCGATGACCGACCGGATTAAAATTACAATCTCAAGGAGTAGAAGACTGAGGAAAACTATGGTCATGGTATATAGGTGGGAGAAGAATTCAGAGAGAGAGGCCATGGCGGCTGCTGCTGCTGAAGTTAGCGTGTAAAGCTATGAAACTTTATAATAGTATTTATAATACGTACGATTCCACAGTGAATGTGGCCAGGTGCAATTCATCAGGCTTTGGTATACTTAATGTTCGCTTCCGAACTTGTTGAGAATGCATGTGACCTAACTAAAGTGGTGACATGTGGAATCTTGGCATCGAATTATCCGTGATTAGGTTTAAAAAGAAATATATTCTTCTCCTAATCAATTAAATATTCAAGGATTTCAGCTATGTGGTCATTGAATTTGACTTAAAAACAAATAAAATTAGGAAGAAACCAAGATGAGGAGTAATACTAGGATGATCTCACATGAAATTATACCAAAAGTGTTGGAAATTATGTGGTTTCACCGATGAGACCCTCAGACAGGAGTCAGGACGGCTAAATTCATGAGCACAGAAAGGGAGCGGTAGGACTGTTTTAAGAGAAACTCTGCTGTGACATTAGCATTATCTCTCGCATAATTATTTTGGTATAGACTATAGGGTCCAATATGTTATTGTCAATATGATGGAAAATGTCAATTCTGTGGGCCGGCCATGTTGCTTCAATTGATTCTCTTGCAAAAGGAAGTACTCGATTGCCGGGGCACATCACCACCATAGATCCTGCTCTTCCTTCACCTACCACTCGATCAATCTGGACTTCTTATAGTCATCAAAATCAACGCCGCATCTAGATGCGCCCTTGTTGATTTTTCTTCTTGTGAAAAGTACCCGATTTCTTTAGTTAGATCCTACCCGAGCTAGGCTGCGATAGAATTCTAGATTAATTTATAACCCAAGAAAAAACAACGCTTGTTGTGTTATAAATTCGTTTTCGAGAATAATATTTTTTTAACAAAAAGTTGAAGACAAAACATATTTTAGTGAAAAACAAAATTATATAAAATTATAAACTATAAATAAGTAATTGATAATAGTTAAATAATAATAATAATAAAATCTGTTTTCTTAGTAAAAAACAAAGTTAGATGTAAATATAAAATTTTTTTATAGGATGTTTCTTTTGTTTTATATTTTTATATTTATTGGTTAATTCTCATTTCTAATAACAAATATTTTTTTTATATAAATGCATCATACAAATATAACTCATTTATATAAAATATAAGATAAAAAATTAAAAAAATCTCTTCGAAGTATACAAAATTAAAATAATAAAAAGATCAAGCTATCTAAAAAAAAAAAGCTATGAGCTATTTTTCTACTCTAGTTTGATGCACCTAATCAACTATCAAAAAATCCAAGCGTGCACGGGTTTAAAAATCTTGACCCACTCGCATGGTTAAAAATTTTTGTCCTCTATTTTATATATATATAACAAACACCAAATCTCATACTAGATTGTTTTTTCGGTCATCTTCAATTACAAGAAAATTAGGTTTCGAGTTCCTAGACCCTAAAAAACTATTTCTTTTTAATTTGTTTTCACTCCAAACACATAAAAAAAATCATAAAAACTTTAATAAATCGATTCTCAATACTAAAACACCATGAAATCATCCCAAAAAACAAAATTAAAACAAATAAAAAAATTAACAAATTTTGATCTACTTTTTGTTTTTGAATGATTATATGAAACACCACCTCTATTGAACTCCTTTAAAAACCAATAACTCAGTGACATAAAAATCAGTATTTTTTATAGCTAAAATGTGGTTATTTAAGCACATTAATTTTTTATTCTTAATATATTTTAATGACTTTTTCCTCCTATCTCGACATTTAGAAATTAAAAAGTAAAGAAAATAAAGTTTGATATTAAAATATAAATTGTTAAAAAAACAAGGATTAAATGATTAAAAAAATAAAACTTCAGAGATTATATTGGAGTTTTTCATGCCTGGTTTGTTTTGTTGCTTTTTTTGCAAGTTGGTTTTTTTTTTTTAATTGTTAATTATAATTAAATTTCATTTTCATAAAATGGATTGTGCATCCATCATCAAATATCTTTTGAGACTTTGTATATCAAAAACAACACAAATTAAAAGACATGGACGCATAAAGAATTGTTTGATAACTATATTAACATTTGAGTAAAATGTCATTGCAAATATATGTTATAATGACATTTCAAGGAATTGCCTTTACTACGCATGCTAGTGGCATTTATTTAATTTTAAGAACAATCATGTCAATTTTATTGGCAATTATGATAAAGTCTTACGGACTTCAATCTAAAGAATTAAATTGTTTTAAGAACTATTAAAATCTAATTTTAAAAGCAGTTATAATATAGGTTTATCTACAATATTGAGTCTAAAAGCATTTATTTAAATTTAATGGGAGTACTTCAAACAAATGATTTTTTTTTTATTAATGTGGATGTCCGGGTCAGCTTATGCACACCACGACTAATCTCACGGTTCACTGAACATCCTGCAAACCCAGTGAACATGTAAGGCACCGCGGGGATGACAGGCATACACGCTGAGGTTTGAACCCAGGATGCAGAGGCAAAGAAACTCCTTGCCACCGCTGGACTACAAGCCTCGGTATTCAAACAAATGATTTTCTTCTTATAATGCATGGTGGTAAAGATATATCGTAATTTTAACTAAAATAAAAAACAAATATGTACACGTAGCAAATAATGAGATTGTATTCATGAATCTGAAATCTAGATCCAAGCACAAACTACTTGAAAATAGAAAAATAATTACCCGTGATCATACAACCTAATTTACAGCTTCATATAAATAAGATGTAAGTTTCTTATGAAATACACTCATATAGAGATTTGTATTTGAGGTCTCATCACTTAAATCTCACAAGATTTTAATTAACTGAAGATCATTGGTGTTTTTGTATTTTTCTTTAAAGCATGGTAAAATTATTAAATTTTTTTAAAAGTGAAATTTTTAAAACTATGATTTAGGAGTATTTTGGTATTTTAATCATGATTTTTAATTCATAATTAAATTAATTAAGAGATAATCTAATAATCTAATAAATATAAATATTATTAAATAAAATTATCGAAGAAGTTAAAACTCAATATTGCCGGAGAGCAAAAAGGCCTGTTCTTACCATGGAGAAATAGTCGTTGAGCAATAAATAAGGTTGAGAGTGGGTCCCCAGATGCCACTCTACTTTCAATTTTTTTATTTTATTAACCCTCTACATAATTGTTGTCTACAGCAGCAATTCTTTAGACAAACAGGTCTTTATTGATTACTAGAGAACCCTTAATGTACTTGTTCGGTCGTTAGTTTGGCCACTTATCATCTATTTAATGATATTATAATTATAACTAGTATAATTTAATTGATTGAATTTTAAATTTATTTTTTAAAAATTATTAATTTGAATTTTATAAATTTTAAAGTTATTGAAAGTTAATATAGTTATTAATTTTAAGATCCGTGAAATTAATCGAGATGCGCGTAAACTGATCTGGATACCGACGTTAATAAAAAAAAGATATTAAGGTCATATAGTATCTATTTTTAGCAAAGATATTTTTGTAGTTTCAATTTCAACAATTAGGTCCCTCGTTGGACCATTAGCCAGCAGAAATTCCTCCGTCAATAGTCAATTCAATTTTTCATTAATTGTTACTTTGAGTACACATGTCAGATTTCTAATTTCAGAAAAAAATTGATTGAGAATAATAACAAATTCAAAATTCAAAAGTAAACTATTTAAAAACAATTTGATTTTTTATATATATACTTCTAGAGATTATTTTTATTTTTTATTGACACTAGTAAAACTTTCTAATTCATTTTAAAAAGTCAAAAAATAAATAAACAATTACTTTTTTTTTTATCACAAACTAATTACCACATACTAGGTCTTGTAAATCCCAATAATAATACTCAATTGAAATCACAAGAATGTCTTTGCTAAAAATCGATACAATAAACCAATTACCGTCGGTCACCAAAATAATATATTAAATTAATAAAATCCAGAAAAACTAAATAAAACTAGGAGAGACTCAGTTGGAGAATTAAGTATAGTTTTATATTACTTGCGTCGATAACCTTCTCTATATTTTATTCCCCTTTCCTTTCCTTTGTTTATTTGCTTTAATTGATCATTGTTGTTCATCATTCTACCTTAGTGCCAGGCTGTTAAGACGTGGATTAACTATCAACATGTGACTAAGTTCGGAAGGCAATATTTGTGTAATAACATTTTTTTAAATAGAAAAGAATTATATTTTTGAGTTTTGAAAGAATAACTTTTTAAATTATATCCTAAACTTTGTATGTATAAGACTCTGTATTATTAGATCGTAGATTGATTTATTAGATTTAAGGGGTTAAGCGAATCTATCTATAAAAAACCTTAACGAGTCTCAATATTCAATATACATAAAAACATGAATTGTTGTAATAAAATTATTATTTTATCTTTTTCTAAAAAAACTATTGGACTGACTATTAGGGTATAACAATCTTTTCACAAGGTCTATTAATCACAATTATTTATTAATTCAAAAGGCAAATCAAGAAAATATCATGAAGCAAATATCTTATACTTATATTAAATCAATTGATTTAATTTAATTAAAAAATCCTCTTAAAAAAGCTTAAAAAATCCAAGGTAACCCATATATTTTTCAAAATGAATAGAAAATCCCATAGGAAACAAAAAAGCAATAAAATATTTGAGGAGGAAACAAGAAAAAAAAATGCTCAAGAGAGGGAAAAAAAACCAAACAAACTTAGGTAAACTTTCTAAATTAGATGAATTTCTCAAATTCACAATCCATTAAATTTAAAAACTCAATATCCAATCAATTTAATTTTAAAAGATGAAATAAAATAATTTAATTTAATTAAAAAACAAAAATCTTAAAAAATAAGACGTAACAAAGATTAGAAAAAAAAACTTAAAGCAATATAAGAGATCAATTCAATGTTGAAGGATGAAGTAATTTAATTTAATTTAATTAAAAAATCAAAACTCTTAAAAAGCTAGATCTAACAAGATCAACAAAAAAGCCCTCAGACAACCTGTATTATTCTCAAAATGACTGAAAAATTTGGTAGAAAATAAAAATAAATATTGAAAAATAAAATTAAAAATAATAATATTAAAAACAAAAAAAAAACAAGATAATCTAGGCAGATCTCCTCAACAAATTTGAAAAATATGAGATTAAGTAGAAGATATATTTGACTTTTTTTTGTTTTTAAGAGTAAAAAAAAGTCATTTTTACTATGAAAAAAAAATATAGACCAATCAGCTTTTAATTTATTCGGTAATTGATGAAACTACCTCTATAAGCAAGCCTTGCCAGTTTTTCTCAGAAAGACAGAGGTCGAAATATTGTTCCAAACCACAGGATTTTGAATCTTTAATTTTACAGAGTAAATTACTGATTCCTTTTAGCTTTGTAAATTACAAATGTTATCCATCTTAGGTCTTAGGTTATCAGGTTTTCGAGTTAATTTGTTCGTTCGGATGGAGTTTCACAACAATAGTGAGGAATCAAGTCTTTTTGGAAGGAAGAGAATGGAAAAAAAGATTATTTAATTTCCCTTCATATAGTTACAGATCCAGATCGGGAGAGCCTATTTTATTTCCTTCTTTAGCTTCATCTCCCCTTGCTTTCCATAACCCAGGAACTTAAGCTAAAGACTCACTTCAAGTACATTGGCTTCCATTGTAGATTTAGCTTGTTATTTCTTGATTTTAAAACCCAGAATAGTATTCCGCTGACAAAATGCATTGACCGCCGCCGGAAAACTCCTTTATGCCGGAAGCTTAATGGAAACTTATTTCGTTAGCTTGGGAGCACTGAAAATCACTAGTAGCTGCTGCACTGAGAGTCAAAATAAAGCCAGTGGGTTTTCATGAATTATGAAGCTAACTCCTTGCTCATGAAACACCGTAACTGTTGGAAAACATTCTATACAACCCATGCTAACATGTCAAAGCAACTCCATCAGCAGTCTCGCAGCAAGCCAAAAAGCAAACCTTGCAACAACAAATTAACAACATGAACAATTACAGTGGTTTTAGCTACCAGAACAATCATGGACACAGAAAATTCCTTAAACCCAAGTGCCAGATTTCTTTTATTGACAAATCACACAACTGCTATAACTATAGAATGAGTTTTGATTGGGGCCACCTATACAGCAACGTTTCCATACCTGATTGGTTTCCTGGCACAGTAGCCATTCATCACGTGACACTACCTAGAGAGTTTATAGAGTGCCAGATTAAAAGGAGCTTTTCAAGCAATACAATATGGAAAACAAGCGCTCCCTTGTGCATAATGCTCCACTCACAAGAGCTTGTTCACGAACTTGTATTCACAAACACTACCTAACGAGTTAAATATTAACGAGCAAGATTAAAAAAATCACCACTCTTGATTTAGACACTTTGACAAGAACCTGATCACTTGTTTCTATGACCATGATGATTCTGGTAACCCTTCTGAGAGACCAGAATCCAATCAAAATTGGTAATTCTGATTATACAAAAGCAATTATTCAAAATTATACCGGCAGTGTATCATAGAGTAGATAAGCTTGGCGTGTGTATACTCCATATAAAACTGTACTAAATATTCACGTAAAATTTACTTCCTCTAACCTTGATATAAAAGACTTTAATTAGGCCGCAATATCACATGGAAGTTGAAGATTTTGGGACGTGACTCAGTTGCTAATACACCGATTAGATGCGGAACATTTACATGGTAGTGGATAGACTTTGAATGGAGCAATCTTCCATATGGGTAAACAGTCAGTTTACAGATCATATATATTACTTATAAGTGCATGTTATTAGGACTTTATAACTGAAGAGGATTATATCTTCCATTTATTGGTCTTCAAACTGAGTTGGGTCTTTAGTATAATGGCACTAAAGTTTTTATACTCACTCGGGAACCACAAACTGTTCCATTATCGAGTAGTTTGCTCTCTGATTTAGATTTAATGAACGCAATTCAACAGCTTTTTGCGAAAGTTCTCCACCACAAATGGCGTCTTTCTAGCCATGATCATGACAAACACTAATTAATAAGAAAATTTATCTTGTGCCACTGCATGCAAGACTTTATTATAGACTATAGAGATGTGGTTAGAGCAGTAATGGTTGTCATTAGCATAAATTCTGGTGACCGTATTGTCTTTCTGGCATTATCAGCGCTAAAGTTACATAATGCCAATTATAATTTCAATGATGTATAATACTTATATATATATGGAGCAATGTCATTGAAAAAGTTCTTTTGCCACTTATATTTTCTTTAATTAAGGCCATTAGGCACTTCTATCCCCGTCATAAACTTGAACCACAAATGTTGGTATAATATGCCATCATATATACAATATAGCAAATAGCATATCAAGTATATTGTTAATTAATCAGAGAATATAATTAATCTTTGTTTAATAGCATATCAAGCTATTACGTACGTAATAGGTACGTTGGATTGAAGACATAACCCTCGTTTTCATTCTGTAATTTTCACTGCCATGCTCTGGGTATTAAAAAGCATACTGATCAATTAGAGCTATTCTTCCAAGTATCCTCTTTGGTGAAAAAATTATATGTACTAAACCCTAGATGTTATATACATAATATGATAATACATTAATAATTACTTGACCTATAATGCAGCTGAAAGCACAAATATAGGTTAACAATATGTATAGAAAGACAGAGTTTTGGTCAAAAATAAGTTAGAACACAGGCACCCTTATTAGTAGTTTTATTATGTCTAATGTATTTTGCATCTTTAAGAAATTTATAACACCTTCAATAGAACATAAATCAATCTCTACTAGGTAATAAAATAAGAATCCCTAATCAAAAAGAAAAATAACATAAAATCTAAAATTAAACATAAAATCAAGAAAAATAAAAGACAATAACAAAACTAACTCAAACAGTATCTTTGGGGTCTAATTTGAGAGTCCTCTAGAGCTCAACTAGTTTTGGCAAGTCAAGCTTCCTATAAAACTAGGTCTCAAAATCTCTTGATAAAATTTAAGCATGAATCAATTGTTGGATTGAGAATTATGGTTTTTTATTTTTCACAATGTTAGTTTAGCTTGCCCAAACCTTCTATTAATTAGGCTTATCTCTTTTTCATTAATCTATAAAAAATATATGTTAGGTCATTTATAAAATTTGCTTATGATAAATTCTTATTTGATTGCTTAGAATATTTAGTTTCTAAAGTCTAGTTGTATCAACTTATTTTCTAACTCAGACATAAATAATACAAGAAAAACAACAAATACAAGCAACATGAAATTTTGTTGAATCATCACATAAAAAATATCTCAAATTCAAATCTTATTAGTCAATATTTTCTCTAATCAAAACTCTATATCAAAAATCTTCTAGGTTGCTTATATACTAAGAAAAATATGTTAAATAAAATTAAAAAAAATAATAAAAGAGTTAATTTAATAATAATAAAAAATCTTAGATCAACTAAAAAAATATTGCAAATTCTAAATAGTACATTCTCAACCTTATTTGAAGGCTTTTCTAACCTTAAATGGCTATGAAATTTTAATAGTTTTAGAATTTTCTTATAAAATTTTAACAAAAAAATATTATAAATCTTGAAAAATAACTTTTATATCTTATTTGAAACCCTTTTGAATCTGAAATGGCTATAAAATTTGAATTTTATTACTAGAGCTTATAGAATTTCATGATAAAATTTTATTAGAATTCAACAATTAAATAAAAAAAATTATACTGGTGGTTAATATAAGGCCATGCATTAAAAAAGAATTCTTGTATCCTTTTGAATATGAGCTTGCATCTCAGCCCTGATAAACAAACGTGTTAAAGGGTCAAATAAATTTGGTTCTGCCAAGTAAGTTGGACGGCATTGACGTCTAACTACGCACCCACAATTTCTCTGCATAGCTATAGATGACGTGGTGCTTTTGTGGCCACTCGAAAAGCAAAACCACTATTTTCGAATGTTCCATCGACCCACAGATTTCATTTAAAAATAGTTTCGTGCATGCAGCACCATTGTTTCCCTCAATCTGTGTTCTGAAATCGTCTTGCAACATTATGATAATGCCAAAACTCGTTCTAATGATACGATAATGCAAAATTAGTCAGCTGTGATACACGTACTCGTCTAGTTTTTGCTAGCTGATCACCAACTCCTCGTGAAACGCCTATAAATACCCTAGCTAGCTAAGAACATCTCCATCCCACCAAACAAATTTAGCATTTGGTTAATTTCTTATCTGAGATCATCACTTCTATAAGTCAATATGTCTTCCATTGGAGTAGCTTGTGCTCAAGTTTACGTCAAGCAAAAACGTCAGATGGAGAAAATGAAGAGAATGGAGGAGGAAAGAGTGAGAAGAGAGGAGAATGTAATTGACGAGAGGACACTTGGTGGTTCTACTTCTACGAGTGGAAAGGGCAAGAACAAGGTCCATCCAGGTAATTTTCCTGGCTCGGAACGTGGAGGGAAGCAAGGAGAAGCGAGGGATAATGTGGCATAATTACTGGGGAGATGTTGGTGTGTGTGGATTTGTGTATCATTGGATTTGTTTTGTTTCTTTTTCTCTCAACTTTTCAGGTATCTGTTTATTGTCTCGTTGTACGTATTTCTAGTTTCTTTTAAGTGAAGAAACTGTGTAGTGTGTTTACAGTGTAATCTTTGCACAAAACTCAACTTTGTCATGGTCTATATGCTGGTTTATTCCTTTACCAAACCAGCTTACTTGTACTTTATGTTTCTCTTATGTAGATTGGCTTTACTACCTGGTACTGTTAATCCTATGCTCTGTCTGGACTTGTAGCCCAGCTGATGGTGACAAGGGGTTAGATTTACTAATTTAGTAAAAAATGGTAGGTAAATTTCAATGCTTAATTTAATTCCAAGCTCCGTTTGCCCAGCTGATGGCTCACAAGTCACGGCAGAAGTTCTTATAAACGAAAATTAAATTAGTCTCTGATGTGATAAAACACAGCTACCTTAAGAGTTCAAGCTATCAGCTAGGTTTCAGGAGAAACTCTTGTATCTTAAACGAGATAGGATAATATATATATATAGATTTTATTAATACAAGAATTAAGACTGTATGGTCCTGTAGTGGATGTGGGCGATGACAGCACCCTACCAAGCTGTTAGTGGTTGTCTAAACGACAAACGACTGCCTGGTGTGCGCGCACACGCTTTGATTTCATTATCACCTCTTATAAATTTTTTTGAAATCCTATGCTTTAAATTTTTTAGGCTAAAATAGCTATCAAGTTTATGTTATTATTAACACCAACCTATAGCATGCGGGAAGGCACCGTACAAATGCCTTCCGAACAGTGGAAGTATTGTTTTGTCTTTCTCAAATTAAAAAAAAAAATTCTGTCTATTAAGGGTAATAGATTCTTTCCACAAGGTCCATTTTTTATTATAGAATTCATCAAGAGAATTTTGGTTTTTCTTTTTTTCCGTTGTAAAGTTATTTAATTACTCTTAAAAACAAAAAAAAATTACTTGTTAATAAGAACCTAAAGCATGTGGAAAAAGTATTATAGAAATGTCTTGACTAATTTACTATGGATTAGAATTGTAAAATTACTATTTTTTCCTTAAAAATAATTGAATTGTCTATTAGGGGTATTATAGTCTTTTTACAAAGTCCATTTGTCATATGGAATTAATAGGGGGTAACTTGATTTTTTCATATACTTTTGCACAATATAGTTATTTAACTTTTCTTGAAGGTAAAAAAAAATTTATTTAATTTTGATATAGAATATTTTTTTAAAATTTTACTTTTACAGCACTGTTAAATGATTGTATATCTTTTAAAATAATAATAATAAAATTTCTTTAACTTGCCTTAAAAGGATTTATTTAAAGTTTTCATCTTGATTTTTTGTGATAATCATGTGATTTAAAAGATAATTTGGTATTTTAATAAATATATATAAAAAATAAAAGTGATTGGTACATGTATTGTTAACACTCCTTCAGTAAGTCGTCATGTCATTTTCAAGCAGTGCATTTCGCAGCCTATCGTGGCTAAAATAGATATTCCTTGGTATTTTTTGAATTATCATAACGGGGCCTACCTTTCTAGGCACCACGTATGGTGTCATTCCATCATATTAGGCCTGGATTGGCTTTTCTTCTTCTTTTTTTCTATTCTTCTCAATTTTCGTGTCTGTCCTCCAAAACTTTTATAATAGCCTTCAATTTATTTCTCTTTTATATTTGATCTATGTTCTTTCAATTGATTTTTTTATTTGAATTGATTTATATAATTGAAACTTGTTTTCAATTACATCCTCCTTCAATTTTTTTATCTATTTGATTTGGTCTTCATTCTTTTAAATAATATTTATTTTATTTTACATCATTTTTAAAATTGATTTTTTTTATGATTTCACCCTCCTTCTTTATTGTTATTTTTTTCAAATTAATTTTTTTTTTCTGATTTCATCCTTCAACATTAAATTAACTCAAGTTTATAAGATTTGTCTATGTTCAGTTCTTCTTCTTCTTCTTTTAAGCTCATGTTTTTTTAGTTTTATCCTTCAATATTTGATTTAATTGAAAACTAAGCTCTATTATTTTTTTAAAAAAATTTCTTTCTATTGGACTTTTTACTAATTTTTAAAATAACCCAAGTTATTTTGGGTATTTTTTATTTGTTGTTCTATACTAATTTTTTTTTCAAAATAAATTTTGGTTTTGAATTAAATTAAGTCAATTTTTTAAATATAAGCATAATATGCTCTTCATGATATTGTTGTTTGTTTAAATATAGCTTTTTTTTTTCTTTATTAATTGATTTGTTGTTGTTGTTGTTGTTATCAACCTTCAATAGTTGGTTGATTAAAATTAGACAATATATTTTGTTTTGATTTGGATTCCATATGATTATCACAATCTTATGCTTTGATAGCAAGTTTCATGGGTTAACCATGGTTGGCTTGGGTCGAACACAAATGTCGTCGTCTCAATATTTTTTTTAAAAAAATATGTCATCTCATGTCACTATCTTAATGTTTTAAAAGTGTTTCATCTAGTATGCATCAAATTGTTTACTTCTTAATATTTTTACATTATTTTTAAGGTTAGAAAAAAATGATTTGACTTGCAGTGTAACGCAAACTAAAAATCTAATATTTACTATGTAATGTATGCATATGAGTATAATTTCTTACTTGCCATATCGATTATATATTTTAACCCTCAAAATGATATATATAAATTCAACTTAGCTATTTAATTGTTTTATTTGATAATTTATAGTATTAAATCATTAAAAAAATAAAAACCAAATATTATTTTGTAAAAATGAAATTTTTATATATACAGATTTAAAACCTAGTTTGTTAGGTATTTTTTTCAATATACAAAATTCTATAGTAAGTTAAATGCATGTTTTAGTAAATTCTTTGTAGGTAACATATGTAAATTGTTTTGTTTGCAAATATTCGATTTGCATATGCATGCTAGTTTACTATTAATTAATGTGCAACATTGAAACCAAAATTTTGCAAATACTTATTAAATTTTAATTATATTTCTAAACTTTATAATTATAAAATTGATGGATGCTTAGGAATATGATTTTTAGTGGTTGGATTACAAATTTATCAAGTATTCATTCTATTAAATCCATTCTCTAGAGTAAAGAAAGGTAATCTTTTAATGAGAAAATCTTGATATCTATAAAAAATCCCTTTCGAGTGGATTTGAAGACCTTAAAATGTTTAAATTAGTAATTTTATAGAGAAAAAAAATAATAAAAATGCTAATGAACATTAAATTATAAAAGTAATGTTGTTTATTCTTGTTTTAGTATGAAATGAATGCTTTGTAAGAAAATGATATGTGTGTATGAAAATAAAAATTATGAACATTTTATCTAGGTGATTCATAAGATATATATACCATATGCACCTTGTTTTTTTGCTTGATGAAGAGGATTGAAAAGTTATTTTATCCTTATAGTATTAATGAGAGATAAATATCTTACACATGCATTAATAGGAAAAAATATCTCTTATATATGTATTAATGAAAAATAAATATATCTTCCTCATATATTAATGAGATAAAAAAGTGATATGCTATGAGAGACTCTTGTGTGTCTAAGGGTGCACATTGAGTAGGATCTAAACAAAAAATACTAAAAATGTAATATAAAAGACTTTTGCGGAGAAAAGTGTTGGGTTCAGGTTACAAAATTAGGTCTAAAAATAGCTAGGATGTGCATCGAGTACAAGAATATTTAGCAATATACATGGGCTTGAGCTTGAAGGTGGAGCTCATAGTGCACTAGGTATGTGCCTAGTGTCTGGGTTCAAGCATGGTGACCAGGCTCATAAAATCTTATTCCATTAGAAGCAATATATATATATATATATGAATGCTTAGGGAAGCACTTGATTGGCAAGTTGGAAAAAATATTCATTGATTTCTTTGAAAAAAAAATCCTGAACAACAAAAAGAAATTGCATGATGTTTAGTGATTGAAACGAAATTAACACAATTAGAAATAATTTAGTTATCAAAACACAATTGGAATTCCTCTTACAAGGCATGCAAGTGAGCTAGATCCGAGACTCTATTTCCATTGAGCGATGATGTAGCACTATTGGCCCTGGGATTATTATTGCTGACCTGAAGCTTCTTGAAAAAGCTATAGATGTGTTCACTGACTTCTTCCGGCCTTGCTTGGTTAGGAAAGTGGGCTACTCCTCCCATTACAACCACTTCTTCCAAACGGGGCACATCTTTCTTGAACCCGCCGTTGAGTATGTATTCCTTCAGCCCTGGAAGGTGGTAGTTTATGTCCTGATCACCTATAATAAACTTAACAGGTACTTGGATTTTTACCCCGATCCATGGTGCCATGAGGTCCCAGGTTCTGCAATAAAAGACGAAAGAAATTAATTGGTTTGGCTTATGACCACCACAGATGAAATGGCAATGTTCAGCATCGATCTTGGGAAATTCAGGTCTCATTTGCGGCAGATATAAAAAAATTTCAATTTGCTTTGATTTGGATCAAATTTTAGATTTCAAGAGTTTTAACAGTTGTTTTTATTGTTTTTTATGCTTTCTACAAAAGTGCTGATAGTTGGTAACGATGATTTTAAAAAGTTCAGGTGCCCTACGAAAAATTTATATCGAAACGAGGAAGCCTTAAATTAATTATTAAAACCCGGTTCGAAAACATATTATAACCAAAAAAGAAACTCCCATTATTATTAAATAAGTTGGGAATAATTAGAGCTTACTGATTGATGGCTCGATAATAATTTAAAGCTCCAGTGAATCCTTTTTGGTTGAACTTGTTGGCGTAAAAGTTGATATCTTCTTCTGAAAATCCAGGTGGCAAGCATGGAGGATCAGGTATGCCTCTGAATCCTGTTTCCTTGGGCACTATTAAGGGCTTCGGACCGAAACTTGAAAAGAATATCCTCAACATTTTTGCAGTGGCAACTTGAGCAAAGTCTTTTTCAATCTCTCCAGGCCCAGGTTCCTACAACAGTACTTATAAAGATTTTTACTAGAATAGATACCTCTAATTCAAAGAATTTAAATTATTGAATAATAGTTATTAACGTTATTATTATATAAGATTTTATCCTAACTCAAGAATTAAGTTATTGGTTAATATACCAATAATTGTTTTATATTAGATTTCTAATAGCAGAGTATCAATGCCGAAGGGTCTCCCTTTTAAAAATTAAAGATAACAAATTAAAATAAATAAATGAATAAAAGAATAATCATTACCTGAAACCTGCAGGCATAGTAATCCTCACCATAAATACTCTTCAAAACCTCCATGGGGTTAATAGTTTTCGGGTGTCTAGCCATGAATGCAACGTTCAAGTTGACCAAGGCCCTAACCCTGTCAGGTCTTAGCAAGCACAAGTACCAAGCAATCATAGCCCCCCAATCATGGCCAACCAGAAACACTTGATCAATCCCAAAGGAGTCGAGAAGACCTATCAGGTCACCAACGACGTGGAGACCGGTGTACTGGCTAGCTGACTCAGGAGCGTCTGTGTCACCATACCCGCGAAGATCTGGGGCAACGCAACGGTAACCGAGGGACGAAAGATGGAGGAGCTGGTGTCGCCATGAATACCAGAGTTCAGGGAACCCATGCAAGAAGAGGATAACTGGGCCCGTCCCTATTGAAGCTACGTGCATGTTTATGCCATTTGTGGCAACTGTAATGTGCTCTATCTTATCCATTATCCTTCTGATATTTTCTTGCTAGAGTTGGTGGCGGTTCAAGTGGCTAAAAAGAGATGGAACATGCATGAGATGGAAGCCAAAAGCTGAAATATGTGAATTAAGTCTATGCAATGCGAATGCAACAATTATTTATCCTGTGAAAGCCTCCTAAATATGCCAAGAAAATGGGGTCCGGTATTTTCTTGCTTGATTGTTTTGATAAGCTTTCGCACTGACAAAACACAACTAACTTTCCAACGAAAGCCTCAAGCGAAGAAGAAAGGGATGAACACTGCTACAAGTTACCAGCCAAATGCGCTGTGGCCTGTGGGTCCTTTTTTGTATCATTGTTTTTTTTTTTTTTTTTCAGTTTTAGTTTCTGATTATTTTTATAAATTGAGGAAAGGGATGAACCCCTTTTATTTGTGTTTGTAATTTTCAAATAAATAATGCAATATTTTCCAACAAATTGAGGAAATTCAATGTCTGAAAATAATTATAGAACGCAACTGAAATTGATAATAAGTACCAATTAAATCAATGGTTATGCAGTGAAATACTCGGTATATATAAACATATCTGCAAACACTACATGACTTGGACTAGTTGTTGGGAAATTTCGTTTTTTATATTCTAATGGCTAGCAGGAAATTGAAAAGCATGTACTGCCAAAGTGTGAGTTGGTGCGTACCAATTATCGAGATATATGAATTGATTACATCAGTCCTATGGAAACATAATAAAAATTAAAAAAAACTACTTCCTAAAAAAATCAGCAAAAAAGTTTAATAGGATAGAAAACCTTAATAAATCCATATATGGTCATAAAATAACAAAAAAAGTCAATTTTTAAAAGTCAATTTTTAAAACGATCGATTAACTTTTTCAGAAAAGATGAAGGGCAAAAACTGCTATCATTAAACTTTTTTTATCAAAATAAACCTTTAAAACAAACTTTGGTCATTTTAGTTGCTGAAATTATATAACCAATAATTTGATAAGAGTGTGATGTAATGTCCAAATTGTTGGTTATCAATTTGATAAGTTCACTATCAAATTGCCCATCGATCTATGTCTTTAATTAAATCATGGTGGAAGATTCCAATAGTATTTTGTATGTGATGGTTTTTCCACTCATGGGTCGCAATTATCATCAAAGAAACTGGAAAAATAATTATCTTGCTAAATATATGCCTTCTCCATGATCTATTCTTGGTGAACAACCTATTCAGTTTCAGATTTGTACCATACTGCTCGCACTAGTCTGCAAGGGAATCAGGTTTTGTGCTCTTAAAACAAACATCCTGAAATTTCATTTCATTGGTGGTTCATTTTGCAAAAAAAAAAAAAAAAGATTTTATTGCCTGAAAAATGCAAGGACCTAATTTAATTGTGAGGCAAAAATGAAGGATATTTTAATTTTTGTTATTATTCATCGCACGTTTTTTTGGGATTTTTTGCCTTCAAAATTCTATCAATTTTATTTTTTATCCTTCTAATTTGAAAATTTTACATTTTTATCCAAGACTTCATTTTCTTCTTATTTTGATCTCGAGGTTTAAGAGATGATAGATAAAGTTGCTAGAAATAACAAAAAAGAGGAAAAGTTATTATTGGTTGGTCATATTTCAACAAGATAAAACATCAATCTTAATGTCAACGAGTTCTATTTTACAAAAAGAGTTCTATTGAGGTATTATTCCACCTTCATCTTCCTAGTAAAAGTATATCAAGTTAATAAAGAGGTTTTTTTCGTTTAATTTTGTGTTTTTCATCTGATTTAGGTGTGTTTTAGCTGAAAATTGGTTTCAAGAAATTGTAATGATCTTTATGGAGTGTTTTAAGGTGAGGATACATTGAAAATTACTTTTTTTTTAATCAAAAAAACCCAAATCTGATTTTTCAACCAATTCTCTAATTGTAGAAGTCTAGTTTAATAGATGATGTGTTGTTTATTTTTTAAAAAAAATAATTAAAAGAAAAGTATTAAAAAAAAAAACACCTAACTACAAGGGTCTTATTTTAATGGGCTAGACATGTGCAAGCCACCGAGTGTTTTTAGTATTGTTGTAACTTTTATAGTTATGGTTTAAAAAAAACTATTTGATAGCTTTATGCATTATAAGATGGGATATTATAATATACATCTATTTTTAATTTTTATGTTTGAGTTTTTATTTAGTATTAGTATATAATTTTTTTAATATTTATTGGTGTATATAATATTTAATATATTTTATTAATATCTATTGAATTTACAAAAAAAAAATTTAAATAAACTACGTTAATAATGTCTACGCACTCTATTTTTAAATTAAAATGAAAAATTTGATGGCATTAGATGGAGAGCGCCGGCCAATCTATTAGATAAATGCTAGTCTCACTACTACAAACGCCAAATGGTATTGATGTTGCTATTTTCAATAAATATATTATTAAAGCATAGTTATCTATCAGTCCGTTCTTCCTAAACTTTTTTTTGTTGGATTTGAGAAACCTCACTTTCAGAAAAATATATTTTATGGATTTAGATGAGTAATTAAAACTCTGATTGTTTTAGGTTTTTACAAGAAATATACATTCTCACTTAAATTTAAAATCTACTATACAGATCTCAAATTCTTTATTACCACACCATGCTTCCATGCTTCTTAGACCGTTCTTTCTAAACGCCAACATCACTTTCTTGAACATGTACCGTTTATATCAGAAAATTCTATTCTGTTTGCACGTGATTGCTTCTTAAAATAAAAGCCATCTCTCAAAAATGGGAATCCTAATAACGTCATCCCTTTTCAATAGTTCTTCATCTGCCTAAACCTGCTTTTTATCAAACAAAACCACCACCAAAAGAGTACTTCAATGGAGTCCTATGGCCAACTAGTGGTTTTAATTACTGGTTGCACCCAAGGTGGTAAAGGTTATGCCTTGGCACGTGAATTTGCTGCTAACAACTGCCTTGTTGTGGCCACGGCCAGGTCATTGACTTCCATGAGAGACCTTGATCAAGATAACAGATTTTTTCTCCACTAATTGGATGTTTTGTCTGATGAAAGTGTGCAGAATGTTGTGTCGAATGTTGTTGAAAGATATGGCAGAGTTGATATTTTGGTTACCAATGCTGGGATTCAATGTGCTGGCCCACTTGCTGAGATCCCTTTATCAGCTGCGCAAAACACTTTCGATACCAACGCTTTTGGTAACCTTCTTCTTCTCATCAAACCTTACTCTTGTTTATTTCATTGATCTACGTATTTTCTGATATTCTTTCTGCTTTTGGGTGCCGAAAACCCAATCAATGAGAATCTGATAACCTTAAAACTATGGAATTGGAAACTGCAATCCCACTCTTAAATTAGTCTCAGCATGGCCGACAGGAACCGTATGAACGGAACTGCGTGGACTTTTCAGCTATAAAGATTAGTATCAGCAACTGAATACTTGTGGATTTTCTTGTAAAGACTGTATGCGCTGGCTTGCATACTCGTTATTTTACACGAACACATGGTGCAGCTTTCTTATAAATTCATAAACAAACCTTCCTGAAATATGGCAATGACAAGTTTGTTGTTGTAAGATAATTCTTCATGGATTAATCCACTTCTTGTGTAAGTTATTTGTGATGTCCTTGTTCATGTCATGGCCTAGTACTAGGTATGACTTCGATAAATGTCTTGCTGATTTGTTCATACTACTTCATAGGTTCTTTAGCTACTCTGAAAAGGTTATATGGACGATCAGGTTCCAATAGTGATTACGAATTTCAGTACTCTCCCTGCATCTTTGAGCTTGCTAGCACTTGATTTGCTGTTGGTAAAACTACCAAGATCTTGTTTTTCCTGTTGTTTTGACGTTACAAATACATGTAGTAGGTACCATGAGGATGGTTCAAGCTGTTGTTCCTCACATGGCATCTAGGAAGAATGGGGAAAATCTTAAATGATGGAAGTGCTTCTGTTTTGGCTCCTCTTCCATGGGCTGGTGTCTATACTGCAACCAAAGCAGCTCTTCATTCACTAACTGATAACATGAGGTTTGTATGTAGTGAGATGCCTATGTTACTTACCTTCTCCCATCAATCGTCTGGTTGGTGTATGCATGTATCTAATAGTAACAAGGAATTCAAGCAGCACTGACAACTCCAGCATGATATTATCATATTAAATTAACTCGCCAGTCTTCTATAATCATCAACTAATGCATGGGGTAGAGGATTCGTTAACATAGTTTTCATTAATTATGGCTCAAATCTATAATTAATCTTCTTAAACCTCAGATTGGGAACAACATAACTTTGGTATATCAACAACAAAGTAAGGAAATATTTGTGTTAAATGCAGGCTGGAACTTAGGCTTTTGGGATCCAGGTGATCAATGTTGTTCCTGGAGCTGTTAAATCAAACATCGGAAATTCTGCCATATCCAGCTACAACCATATGCCTGAGTGGAGGTTATACAAGCCATTTGAAGCAGCTATATGGGACAGGGCTTGCCTTTTCCAGGGACCTAAGACCACCCCCACCGAAGAGTTTGCGAAGAAGACGGTCGCTACTGTGCTAAAGAAAAATCCACCAGCATGGTTTTCCTTTGGTCAATTCTCTACTATCTTGTCGATCATGTATCATTTTCCACTTTATGTTAAAGATTGTATCGCAAGGAAAATACTTCTTTGTGTGATAAGAAACGAGGGTTAATCGTTATAATAAGGGTGTAATTGAAAGAATTAAGGAACTGGGATTTTATTGAATTGACAATTCTGAATAACAAGGATTCAATTGAAAAACAAAAGGCTTTTCTAGACATATTTGAGCTAACACAGGCCGATTATTCCTCATAAACTGATATATGTACACAATTGGAAATGAATGTGATTCAAATTTTGAAAACAAATCCGGACCTGATTGAATTAGCTGTGATTTTCCCTTCAAATTTTAAAAATATGATATTGGCTTAACAATTTAATATTTAATTAGCATTGACAAATCTATGGATTAAATCTATTTTTTAAATTTATTTTATTAAATATAAATAGTATTTTTAATTTTTTAATTAAAAAGATAATATTATAATTCTTCTACTATATTAAAACTAGTTTGTATATTAATACAGTTCCCGAAGAAACGGCAGCCCCATTAAGCATACATGTTGTTAACAACGAGGACAGCCTCACTTTTTTCTTCTCAGCCACTGCATGTAAAAGCCCTCAAAATCTTCCCTTTTCAATCTATCTCTTTCAATTGCCAAAGAAACCCTACCGAATGAGTAGTAGTTCAATGGAATCCTATGACCAAAAAGTGGTTTTAATCACTGGTTGCTCCCATGGAGGTATAGGCCATGCATTGGCACGTGAATTTTCTACAAACATGCAACTGCATGTTGTGGCCCCGCCAGGTCTTTGACTTCCATGAGAGAGACCTTGATCAAGACAACAGATTTCATCTCCAGGAATTGGATGTTCTGTCAGATGAAAGTGTGCAGAATGCCGTGTCGAATGTTGTTGAAAGATATGGTAGAGTTGATATTTTGGTTAACAATGCTGGGATTCAATGTGTTGGCCCACTTGCTGAGATCCCTTTATCAGCTACGCAAAACACTTCCGATCCCAATGTTTTTGGTAACCTTCTTCTTCTCATCAAACCTTACTCTTGTTTATTTCATTATTGATCTATGTATCTTTTGATGTTTTCTCCTTAATGCTTTTTGTGCCCTTTCCGGTGTTTGTTGTTCCTTAATTATGAGTCCATGTGTGTACCTTAATTTGTTTACTATTTCTGTCATTATGTGCTCCCCCTTGTCTGAATTGTTGGGTTTCTGTGTCTTGTATTTGTCTATAGGCCATTCTGTGTATGGGACTTTGGAGTTCTTGTCCGGTTTCAGACTGCAAAGATAATGAATATTCTACTTTTTTCTGTATGTGATGGTGCAGATTGACAGAAGTCATGATTACTCATATGATTTTGATTATTTGGTTTGTGATTTGTACGTGGGTAGCATAATTCAGGTTGAAACTTAGGTGTAATAGTTGTTTTTTAAGTAAATTTTGATTGGAAATACATTAAATTAATATTTTAAAAATATATATATTTTTAATATTAACATAGATTAAAAAATAAATAAATAAAATTGCTAATTTGGAACAACGCAGCTAAGTGTGAAATCTGAATTGGTGGTTGATATCCCCCAGGTGCTGAGTAAATATTCAGATCCTTCTCTCTGTTTTTGGGAGCCTAGAACCCAATCAATGAGAATCGTCCAAAAGATTTTCACAAATTCAGCTGATGATTGAAACTACTCCTTGCATCTGAGAATACGAGTTCTTAAGCACATTTAGTAGGAATTCAATAACAGACAGGCTGTGCTATTTGTTTGCTTTTTCTTTGGAGTCTCGGCCATTGCTTGATATGCAACTGATTTAGAGTTCCCTAGTTCTCAATTTTATAGTGAAAAGATTAATCTACCAACCTTCTTTTCTCATTTTATACGCAACCACAAGTTATTTCTGTAAACCAAAAAAACCTAACCGACTGGCACACCATTACATTGTTTCTCCAAGCATCAAAAGGATATGCAGGCATTTATACACTGACCTAATTATATCCACCTGACTAAGAGTACGTTTTTTTCTCTAGGAATGAGAAGGGTGGGCATAGTACTCCATTACAGGTGGTTGATGAGGCCTGAAATTAGCACCCAGAGTTTGTTGAGTTAAAGACATTGGTTGTTGCTGGTTTATTATGGCCCGCTGTTGTCCAAATGATAATGGTTGCTGCTGTGGTTGATGCGCCATAGGCACCATTGAACTTGCCTGGTAGGGTGGGGGTGGGGGTGGGGGTGGTCCTGGGGGTAAGGGAGAGGTGTTACCATAAGCGTATGGGGTCATGATCCCACCTGCTGGCTGTAAATATTGCTGGGAGGATGGGTTAAATTGGGCTTGAGTGGTTGGGGTCTGGTTCGGCATCGTAGGCTGGGGCAACAAAACTGACTGATATGAGTGTGTTGTTGGAGCAGCAAGTGGCTGTGCTGGCATAAAAACATTGGAATCTGATACGGGCAATGAGTTTTCCGGTTTTGACAATGATTGGATGGGCATGGATGCATATGAATTTGACAGTGTTGGGGCCTTGGTTAATTGAGCATTTTTTGCTTCTTCAGCTGCAAATGTAGAGAGAACAGCGTGCATGATCATTTGAGAAGAGGAGGAAGCTGCAAGCTTCTCTGCAACCTCCGCAGCAATAGCTGCAGCTGTCCTCTTGGGTGCTTGTCCTGCTTTTGCATTTGAATCAACTGGTACTGTAGTTGTACTGGATGCTTTAGATACTTCTTCACCAATAAGCAACCTTCGCATTTTGCTGGCTCCCTCTACTTGTGCCTGTGCGACCTGAAATTGACAAAAAATATTCATTAAATAAAAAAACTGCTCCATGAATCATCGTAACACTAAGATATAGCCCTGATAGGGGCAAACAAGAGTAGATGGGCAAAGAAGCCTTCAATTAGGATTTCTATGTAGCAATGCTATGAAGATACATCGTACTAGCCTTGAAAACATCCAAAATTGAGAAAAAATCATTGAATATGCCAGTGTTATAAGAATGCGCAGGCCAAGGTTTTTCTTCATCGGTAATGCAGAAGGTAAACTATTTGGGCTTCTGAAAACAAGGTGTCGAAAGATAATGCAAAGACTGATGTTGGTTTTACAACAATACAGAATCAAAGGTTTATTGGTATGGTAAAGTGTATAGACAACAGGCAAAAATCTTTCACATTTCAAAAGAATAAATGAAAACAGAAAAAATATTTAAGGCTCGGAATGTGCGAAATCCATGCCTGCCTCTGAGCTCGAACTTCCTCCAGTTCAGATTCCTTGGAAACATACAAAAAATAAAAATTAATCAATAAGACAAACTTTAAGTGAATAGAATTGCAAAAACATGTGTATCCCATTCATTCACAAACACAACAGAAAATATCCATAGAAGAATACGAGGGCTAGACATCCTCCTCTACTGGAAAAGAAAACTAATAGAGAAGAGCTTTTCAATCATGCTGAACATCTGGCTGGATAAACTCCATTAAAAAGCCCCTGCAGCTTTGCTCTATAGAGAGGCCAAAATTTTTTTTATCACAGATTGTCTATAGATCCTCTCTGCCCAAACACCCCATATAACAGCAATTTGTGTATTAATTGATAACTGACATTTAAATAACAAGTGAAGGTGATGAGACGGTCAGATACCTGTTCCTGTAAAGATTCTTTTAACTGTGAGACAAGCGCTACTCTACATGCTTCAACTGATTGAAGTTTCTCAATACTTCGTTTCAAAAGATTCTCCTCATTCTCCAGTTTCTTAGCCAAAGTTTTTCGTGTTGGATCTTTATCTGAGAAATAAGAATTGCGCTTCAGAGACCCACATCTTTTGAAAGTCAAAACTCAGGCTGTAAAAGCATTTCAGGAGAAAACATGTAATGCCAGAAAAGCTGTGGAACATTTCCAAGAAACCACTTTAATCCTTTTCTATATTAACTTCAAGTTCATTTCTCTTACCATTATTACTACAGGCAATATCAACATCTTTCTTCATATCCCTCGCACGACAAACTGCAGACTTGCAATTACTCATCTCTGCCTCTTCATTGGGCCGCTCACTAACCACCAAGTTAAATGCCGATATTAGTTTTTCAGCAGCACCTCCAATGGACAATTTCTGGTTCCCAGTGTATTGACATGACAGCAAGACACATGATAAGGAAAAAAGAATATGAAGATATGTAAACAATACAGACATAAAAACAAATAGAAGACAAAAAGACAAAATGAAAGATCCTTGGTCTAACCGTTCTAATGGATCGTGAATCTCGTTTTGTATTTTTCACATGGCGTGAACGTTTTTTTGCTCAACTCCAAGGGTGGAGGAGCATCTTCTCCAAGCATCACCTCTTTGAGACTCCGAGCACGTGACCCAAACACTGTCCTTTCTTCCCATATATTTACCTGGTGATTACGTGAGCACAAGTTCAATAATCTTAATCACCTTTCCGACTTTCTTAAGACATACTACACCATTAAGAACGTAAATGGCATCATATTGGCATCTCATGCTTCTTTTGACGCTCAACTAACATATAAATACATCCAATTTCCTTTTGTTTCCTCCTGAGCTATTTTTGGCATTCGAGACATGTTTATTTATATTTTATAAGATGCATGCAACAAATCCAACTAAATGTTGATTGATGAATACTTAGACTAGCAATAAACAAGGCATTGCAAAACAAGAGGCTGACAAAGAGAAATACATTAAAAAAAAATAAGTTGGAGAAAGGACTCTTAGCCTCAATCGCTAATAGATTATGATGCTCAACATTCACAATAACAATGCTTTGCTCTCCGGTAGTTTTATGAGAGCATATTCATGCAGGAAAAAAAAAAGGTGTTCCATGTCATAATGTTTGAATCAGCTGCCCCAACAGAAATAAAAACTTACCAATCTAGAGACGACATTCTTGCCACGGTCATCACCTTTCTTGACTATATTTTTTAGCGCTGCAGGAAGAACTTTCCAAAACTCATTAACAAATTCGCTTCCTTTCTTCTTACTGTTCTGTAGGATGTCATTTGCAAGATACAATAGAGGTACTTTCTGGAGCATATCTGAGTTGCGGAACTGTTTGTCCCATGCCTCAACAACAAATTCTGCTTTGCTTCGGTGAACTATGCACCAGCGCGACAAAGCTATACCATAAAGTTAAGGTAACATGCATACCAAGTCAACAGAAAATCAAAATAATTGCTCAATAATTTCGGTAAGAAACTATTTTCAATGCATATGCACGTTACATAATCATTCCTCTAAATTGATGAACATTAGAGCACAAGTACCAAATGAAAATGAATCAAATAAATTGGTAATACTATTTTCAATGCACTGACCAATTTTTAGGAAATATAAACAATGATTGCCCTGAAACAGTATAAAATATAAAACAATTCACTATGAGTTTCAGATTTGTTAGGCATATAACTAACTGAAAACAAGCTGCAGAATTCATTAATTAAAAATACAAGAAAAAGGACGGATACATTCAATACATTGCTGGGTACCATTGACCTTGGAAAGGTTATCTGCAAGTGTCTCTTCACTAAATGTACTATTCATATCTCCTTTAACAATGCCTTCCACCAAACCCTAAAAGAAAACACTTCAACTCTTGAAACCAAGCCAGACCCCTTAGAGATCCAATTGCAAACAACAACTTGCAATCATGAATGTCAGCTACAGCTAACCACGTGAAAGTTTCAATCTTTAAGCCCTAAAATATTAGCATAGAAGAAAAGGGAGAGAAACGATAGATTGAAGTAGAATGAAAAACAAGCCCTAAAAATTGGAAAGTGAGAGGGAAAGGGAGGAGTGAAACGACGACGTTGTAGAAAATAAAATTAAGGTAAATGGTATTTAAGGTTTTTTTTTTTTTCCTGGTATTGGCAAAACCCTAAAACAGGTTTATGTAAAAGAGAACAGAAATTTCTGTGAATTAAAATAAAACATGGATAGAGAGAAGATAGTTGCAGAAAAGAGAGAGGTGCTGAGGTTTGGGCCATTTGGCAAAAGTTACGGAAATCCAACAGATTTTACTCTCTCTTTTTTTAAATGTAATTGTTTGTTTATTATTTTTATGTCTGTTTGTATAAAAGTTGTTTTTAAAAAAGAATTTATAAATATATTAAAATAATATTTTTTTATTTTTTTAAATTTATTTTTAATATTAAAAAAAATATTTACTTAAAAAAAAATGATGGTTGAACTACTTACTAAACTAAATTTAGAGCTTTTTTTTTTTAATTAAAAGATGGTTTTATAGAAAATAAATTTTAAAAAAATGAGTTATTTTTTAATATTTAATAGTATCATAAAAAATAAATTAAAAAATATTTTTTAATATTTAATTATATCAGAAAATAAGTTAAAAAATAACTTTTAATTTTTTTAACTTTTAAAAAATTTTATTAAAAAAACAATGATCAAATCTGACATATAAAAAATTAAAAGATGATAAATTAAAAAAATAAATTTTATAAATTATTTCAAATAAAACAAATAGTAATTAAAAGAACAAAAATCAAATATGACTAATTAAAAAAATAAAATATTATAAAATTAAAAAAAAATCATAAATTATTTCAATAAAATAAATATAAATCAAGTCTGATAGATAAAAAGATTTTAATTAAAAAAATAAAAAAGAATAATAATAAAAAGAATAAGGTTCAAAATTGTATAAAAATCAATTAAATCAAATTTTAAATGATGAAATTAAAAAAAATATAGCAATCAAAAGATTGAGAACCAAATTTAATATAATTAACAAATAATAAGATATTTTTTATTTTTTAACAACTTTTAAAAAGCATTTTCTGTCTAAAATAAAAAAAAAATACTTTACTAGAACCAAACAAAAAAAAAATTAACATAAAAGTATTTTTTATCAATTAATTTTTTTAATAATAAACAAACACAAAAAAATTAGAAAATAATTTTAAAAAACCATATATATAAAAACACAAAAACAGGCCTTAGTGGTTAGAAAGCAATATTTTATTTGAAGTGCTTAAAAAATAAAAATATAACTTGGAGATATTTTTTATCATTTTTTATATATCATGATTTTATATTCTCTCTTTTTTATGCTGGTGTCTTTCTTTAAAGTTGAATTCCAAGAAGTAACCAAGATGACTCGTGCTAGCCAAACTTAAGGAAAAAAACATGGCATTGTTGCTCTGCAACTTACTAGCTATTCAAGCTTTATGAACAGTACTCGCTAAATATATATATATATATATATATATAGAGAGAGAGAGAGAGAGAGAGAGAGAGTTGTGGCATCAAGGAAATGAAAATGATTCGCGAGAATCCACTCTCCATCATCTTGTGCAACTTGATCTCAATTGAAGATGTGTGGAATTATGATGTGATTAGAGGGGAGTAAAAAACCGATAAATCAATTAAACCGAGAAAATAAAAAAAAAGAACTAAAAAAACCGAACTGAAAAAAAAACTGAAAAAATCGATTAAAAAATCACAAAAAAATTCCGGTTCGGTTTGGTTTCGGTTTTTAAAGTCTGAAACCAATTGAACCGAACCGGTTCAACTAACCAGCACTTAAAAAAAACAACCAACTATAAATAGAATATTTCCTAACCCTAAAGTAACATAAGCCGCCCCCACCCCCCCACCCCCAACAATCTTCTCTGCATCTCTCATTCTCTCATTATCTCACTTTGCTCTCCGTGTTGATTTTTTCTCCCATCCTCTACTCTTTAATCTTTATGAGACTTTTGTCTTGTTGTGGCTTCTTCCTGGAAAGCACTAGTTCTTGGTAAAGCACAGATTAATCAACAATGGATTTTTTGTGAGAGATGAGTGTTTGTTTGTTTTTGTTGGATCCTGATGGATGGAACCCCGATCCTCTCTCTCCTTTGTTGTTTCTTGTTCTTCTCCTCTCTGGTTTTCAGGTTTTCCCTTTCTTTGATCTTTTTCTGTCTCTCTAGTTTTGTGTCATCTTTCCCCCTCTGATTTTATAAGGCCAAACCTTGAGAGAAATTCGATCCTTATGCTGATAATTATTGTTTTATTTTTTTTGCTGTGTTTGGTGGAATAAGAACACCAACAGTCCTGCCATTGTTAGACTGTTGGTGCTGGGTTTCCTTAACATTAATGACGCATCGTGGGGTGGAGGAAATTGGAACAAAATGGGATTTGTGGTAGACAACCTGGTCTACAATGTGGATTGGATTTGGTTGTGTTGATAGATCTACAGAGGGAGGAATATTGCTTGTGTTGGTAGAGGACCATCGGTTTGAACCGGTTTGTAAGGGAAAAAAACCGGACCGGACCGAACCGAAATTAATCGGTTTGAACCGGTTTTCGGTGCGGTTCGGTTAAAAAAAAAATTTAAAAAAATTCAGTTTGGTTTTTTATTTTGATTCAAAACCGGACCGAATCGAAAATGTCCTTGATTTGATTTAATTAGTCCCTCCAGAAATTGAAAAGACTCCATCGGCAAGTAGATGAGCATTTCGAGAATAATAATCACTTGAAAAAAAAAAAAATATATATATATATATATATATATCATACGAATTTATTATTCTGACTTGAAGGTGTATGAGTAACCATGTAATTAGCTTCTTGATTTGGGATTCCATCTCCTTACTGGCTCCTTTTATTTACAGCGACCTCATCCGTACTAATAGAGAGATAAATCATATGATTGCTGTTCTTGGGGCTTTTTTTTTTTTTAGTTGTTTAACTTGATAAATTAGTGTTTTAATATTATAAAGATGTTACTTAGATAATTTTTTTAAAAGATTACAAAAAGATAAAAAGGAGGGGGGGGGGTCTAGAGGCTGAAGGTCAACACATGAGGCGCAAGCACCTAGCCTCTGTTTATTTAATTTTTTTGTCTTCAATTGTTTTTCTTCTGATCACATCCTTTTAACTTTTTCTAAAAAAGATAAAATTAAAAATTATTAAATCCAATGAATTTGGATGGCAACTGATAATGCTATTAGAGATGCTCTAGTGACAAATTGTTTTGATGCCTTTTTTTTGTGTTTTTTTTTTTATGATTTTCATATATTTATATTAAAAAAAATCTGTAAAAAAAATTATTTTATACATTTTCAAGCGAGCATAAAGCCAGCTACATGAAAACAGTGTACAATGGTAGAACCAAATCACTAACTCACCATGCACATGTCCAAAACCAAGAGCTACCAAAAGGTAACTCATGAACTCACAACCAAGAAAACAATAGAATCACGAACCAACTACATTTTCAATTGTTTTACTGCTACGCTAAGATCGTGTAGTGCATAAGTGCAGCCATATCTGGATGGGTAATTTCAGAAAACTAGTGATTCATTAATTGAAAGCTTGCTGTATCAAATATCTGAATCAAAACTTGCCACTTGAGTGCACAGCAGACGGGAATAAAATCCAAAACTGAAGGATTGACAATTGTTGTAGTTTTCAAACTATTCTAAAGTTGGAAGGGGAAAAAATATCTCTGCGGTAAATTAACAGAACTGGAAGAATGACCTGCTTAATGATCACCAGGGACTGTCTTGATGATATCAGAATCACCTGTAACACAAGAAAAGAGTGGCAATCAGAAAAATGTCAGTGGCATCAACATAATGCCAAAATATACAGTTCAAGACATAATAATCTTTTAATGCATTACCTGCATCAACAATGCTCAGACAAGATACACGGAAGTACTTGCCACAAGCAGTTCCCAAATCAACATTGTCTGCAAAAAGGAAAAACGGGGCATGAAGGAGGCGAGGGAAAGACAAGAGTGCAGTTTCAAAATCACTGGTACTAAAACATGTCAAAATAGCCTGCCTATTGCTACAGGTAAGAAAATCAAAATCATTTGATTATTTAAGGCCAGACAATTATTTCCAAACTCCAGGTGTCCTGCAACAAATATAGGGGGAAACTCCAATATTCCAGGGGTGCTCATCATTCAGCACAACATCCTCTTAATGAAGCCATTTACACACATTGACAATCATGTTAAAATTGATACTAAGTGATTTAACAAAATGAAAACAAAATATAAAAACGAAGATGAAAAGCATATCAAATTTAACATGACTATATCAACTTGCCCATGTGGTTAATATTAAATGGATGGTGAGTACTCATGGAGTACATGAGTTTTTCCCAAAAACATGTGAAACCTAAATAACTAAATGTATGAACCAGCTATTGTACCGAGACAAAACCAAGAGATTAATGGCAAACAGTAACAAGATGCAAGATGACTAGAGTTGGTCTATATGCTGTCTCAAAACCATGTACGTTTCCCAACATAGATTTGTCAAAGGTCTATAAATTCAGATTGAAGTCACAAGCTTCATACGCCTCATGTTCCATGCATCTAATTAAGAATTCTTCAAACTCCTAGGGGCTACACATAATGATATAATAATGAGACTGCACAGACTGAAAGTTCAGTAACGACTCAATCAAATTCAAATTCTTAGACGCAGTCAAGGACTCAAGGTTGCAAAATCTTTTAAATAAAAAAGTAAAAAAAAAAAAAAAAGGGAGCATCATCTCGATAAACAAAATCATGATGTTTCAGCACAGATAAAACCAAGCAAAATTCATTACAGCATTATAATCACAAGCATGATATCCACTAATATGAATGCATTAAAGTTATAGCATGACTACTAGTACTAAACCAAAACCGTTCTCTATCTATAATAGATGTTGACGCAAAAAAAAAACCCCATAAAAAGGGAACAAGAACTTACTGCCATTATAATGATGCACTCCAACCTTTGCGAGCATAGCATAATACTCAATTTCGGATTTCCTCAAAGGTGGGCAATTGTTCGATAATAGAATCAATTTTCCTGCATAAAAATCGATCACCAAATAACCCCAAATTAAAATCTAAACAAAAAAATAATCAAAATTAAGATCTCAGATATAGAAATTAAAAGTTAGTAATGTTAAATAAATAAATAAAAACCTTTGGAGCTCCTTAGAGATTTAAGCACAGTTTTGTAACCAAGAGTGTACTTTCCACTCTTCATCACCAAAGCCAATCTGTTATTGATGCTCTCATGGGTCTTCTTCTATTAAATTGACAGCAGCAGCAACAAAAAAAATAAAATACAAAATCAATAATCAATAATCTAATTTTCAATTAAACAGAGAAACAAGTGAAATTAAGAGGAAATGGAAGAGAAGGGATTACAGTTTTCTTGGCTGTGACCATTTTGATGCTGTTTGGCTGTTTTCCTGGAAAAAATAAGAGTTTGATAGAAAATTAAGTTAAAAATAGAAGAATTTGCGTTATTGAGATGCTATGAGAGCGTAAAAAAGCTTACAGCGCTTAGGGTTTATTGAGATTTAGAATCTGAAGCTGAAAGAAACCCTAGAAGCTTGACGGCAGTTGTACATAGCACTAGGGCTTGTGTGTTTCGTTCGCTAATAAATGCCTTGCTTGCCCACGTGCAGTTCGCATGTGCTGATTATTATTTCTATCTGTTAGTTAGTCCTGGAAGATAAGATTAGTCTAAGCCCATCCCTACAATGTTTTTTTTAACTATTGTGGGAAACCAAATTATGTTCTTAAGAGAAGCAAAAGGCCATGGAGAAAATTGTATCCAAGTCATCAGGATTTACCATATCAATGGGTGTTGTTCTTGTAAGAAAAAAAATGTGTCTGCGAAAGGTAATTTTAGGATGAAACTTAGATATTATATATTTACAGAGCCAGCACAATGCTTTATTTAAAACATACTGACCATGCCAAGGAATTCGGTTGATGATCCGAAAGAGGTCGTCCAGATTGACTCGAGTAGCTGTCTGAGGTGAAGATCTCATGTATAGAGTGGCAATATATATACAAAGGTGACTTAGCTGTCAACTTTTCCATAATTGGTGGATCATATATGTTTCTCGGGAGGGAGAAAGGGTGGAGGATGATTGACTCGTTCCCTGGCATGGGGTGGGATAGACTGTTGCTGTGAAAGTGGAAGTTGTTTCCTATAGTATAAACCTGGCTGTGGCTGCAGGGTGGACGGAGCAGGTGCAGCTGCACTAGGAGTGACTGGCGCAGCTGGAGACTGGAGAGGAGCATCCACACGCATTTTCACTTTCCGAGTGTCAACGAACTCGGCCACCAAAAGGCGTCCACCATTTGGTGGCCATTGTAGGTTATAAACAATATTTCGTGTCTCAATGGCTTCTTCCACCGATGAATACTGCAAAAACAAAGTATTGGGTTCTGATACACCCATCCAAAGACCGGTGAATAACAGAGTTCCATAGATTACTAACATGCAAGACAATATTGAAGTGATTTATTCATATGAATCATGTTAGAAAGTAATGTAAAATTATTTTTAAAGTCTCATCTCTGTTTAAGTTTTTGAATAAGATGATTTGATATGATAATAATCATGTGGTTAGAGAGGAAAATTGTAAGAAATTATCCTGGTTAAATGCAGGCTGGAACTCAGGCCTCTAGGGATTATGCGATCAATGTTGTTGCTCGATCCATCTTCAAAAGATGGTCAAGTAGTTTTCAATATCAATGGATCTACATGAAAAGCCCTTGGTGTCTTCACTTAAAAATAATTTTTTTTTTAATTAATTTTAAATCCTGATATCTAAAAGATTATTGAATGAAACCCATATTAAAGATATAAATTAATTTTAATATTATATTTAATGATTTGATCAATAACACATTGAAAAGCATAGTGGCATGTTGGGTTCGAATCATTGACCTATCTTTTCTTCGTTTATGTCATTATCGATCGACTGTGGATGCAATTACAATGTAGCTTGACAGTTAATATATTTATATATGATCAGTGTTTCCAAATAGTTAATCTATAATCGAGGCCTTGAATCTGACAACTATACTTGCAAAGGATGGCGAAAAAGAGAGGAGCAGGTAGTTTAGCTTTTCCCATGGATATCTGTTCAGCACTGCAGCTGGAAGAAGGGGCTGTACACGAGGTTCTCGATATTCCGTGGTCTCCATGCTTCTCTGTTTCAACGAGTATGTACAGTTGTGCGTGATGCTTGTTACTCAGTTTTAACTCCTAACATTTTTCACCCGTCTCTTTAGCAATGCCTGTACATCGTCATATCAAGCGACAAGTATTCAAGGGTTAATCAATCTTGATTTCTCAATAATTACGAATCTGTGCTTACCAGCCGAGTTATTTGTGCTTGTTGTCACATTTCTGGGTGCAGGAGCCTTTGAGAGAACAATTTGCACAAACTAAATTTCAAATTACTCAAGACACTCATTCTGTTGGAAACAAGATAATTACATCTGGCTACCTGAAAGTACGATTTTTCACTAAGAATGAGATGGGTGGCCATAGTACTCCAATCCAGGTGGTTGAGGTCTGAAATTAGCACCAAGGGTTTGTTGAGTTAAAGACATGGGTTGTTTCTGGTTTATTGGGGTCTCCTGTTGTACCAAAGGTAACGGTTGCTGCTGAGGCATTTGCGGTGGCTGTTGAGCCAAGGGCACGGTTTGACTTACCTTATAGGGTGGGGGTGGGGGTGGTCCTGGAGGCAACACAGAAAAGTTACCATAAGCATACGAGGTTGTAATCCCTCCTCCTGGCTGTATATAAGGCTGAGAGGATGGCTTGGGAAGAATGTGAAATTGAGATTGAGTGGTCGGAGTCTGGTTCTGCATTGTAGGTTGGGTCAGCAAAACTGACTGGTACGAATGTGTTGTTGGAGCAGTAAGTGGCTGAGTTAGCATAAAAACATTTGGATCTGAAACAGGTAAAGAGGTTTCAGGTTTTGGAGCATTCTTTGCTTCTTCAGCGGCAAATGTAGAGAGAACAGCGTGCATGATCATTTGAGAAGAGGAGGAAGCTGCAAGCTTCTCTGCAACCTCCGCAGCAAGAGCTGCAGCTGTCCTCTTGGGTGTTTGTCCTGCTTTTGCATTTGAATCAACTGGTACTGTAGTTGTACTAGATGCTTTTAATACTTCACCGTTAAGCCGCCTTCGCATCTTGCTGGCTTCCTCTACTTGTGCCTGTGCGACCTGAAATTGATAAAAAAAAAATAAATAAATAAATAAAACAACTGCTCCATGAATCATCGTAACACTAAGATATAGCCCTGTCGACGACAAACAAGAGTCTAGATTACGGAAGATGACTGGAATTAGGATTTCTGAGTAGCGGTTACTGGTAGATAGATCAGAACTTATGAAACCTCTTGCATCAGCAGGGCCCACATTTCAAATCAGCTGAAAAGCATACTGATATTTAAAACATCCAAAATTGTGAAAATTCATTGAATATGCCAGTGTTACGAGAATGTGCAGGCCATTTCTATGTGGGTATATGGAAAGGTAAACTAATTGAGCTTCCAAAAAACAAAGAGTTAAAAGAGAATGTAAAGACTGGCGTTGGTTTTAAAACAACAAAAAATCAAAGGTTTGTTGGTTCAATCAAGGGTATAAAGAACAGGCAAAATCTTTTGCATTTCATACAGTGGCATATCAACAAATATGCTCCACCAAATTAATCAAGAGTACAAAGGATATCAAGGATCCACCATTAGTAAGTTCACTCAAACTCTAGAATACCTAAAAACAGAAAGTATGAGTTTTCAACTAAACATTATCAATGCCTTCAACAGTTGTTGGCAAATGTTCACCCTAACTCATCATGTTTATAGGCATTTATGATATAACTTAAGTCTTGTACATCTATATTTCTAGAAATTATATGACTGCCAACTAACCATGACAAACCGATGACATGCCCGAATGTTTTTCCAGCAGGGTCAATTAAGGAACTTTGATCCTTGTCTACAATAGATAATCAACTTAAAACATCAAGTTGTCAATAAACCAATTCACTAATAATTAATATTAGTATAAAAAATCTGACTATGTAATTAAAACAAACATAAGATATGAAATAGAAAGTGAATAAAAGTAAAAAATATCTTGTAAAAAATAAACTATTTATAATTGAATTAACAGTTCATTAATTTGGAGATCAAAGTTTAAAATCTTATTTGAAAGAAAATACTTTAAAGAACAGAAAGAAATGGAGAACTAAAAAGAAGAGTGGACCTTAATCATTTACCAAATTCATTTAGGCTTTTTTTTTTTAGAATATATGTGTAGTTGAGCTATGACTTCTTTTCAAGAACTTAAGCTGACTACATGATATATATTCTAAGAAAAAAAAAAACATAAATGAATTTGGTAAATAAGATGATACTAAATTTTTAGATTAGAAATGGTTCTTTAATGTTAATGAATTTTTTTATCACTAAATTTTAAAGGAAAGTGGTGATTTTGTGTATCCTATAAAAGGTAAAATGCTTGAAAAGGATAGAAAAACACCAATTTAATGTTCATTTAATAGTACTTAATTAATTTTGTAGGCAAATCTCCTAAAATGACCCCATACAATTTAATTCTGCAGTACTTTCAACAAAGTCATTTTGGTACATGACCTTAAAAAACCATAAAATTTAGCAATAAGACAACATATTTCTAAGAATGTTACCTAATTGGGGGATGTCAATTGACACCCCTAGTTATAAGGTGGCCTTGCCACTGGTTTCAATAGATGTCAGCAACCAAGCAAGTATAATCAGATCACAGAAAAGGCATTTAACAATTAACTAGAACGTGTATCATTGCATAAATGTACTATCTTGATATTCAATCAGGAAAAAAAAATCATCAAGATTGACTCAGTGACATACATGCACATTCTACTATATGTCCATTTGACTATCAAAACCCAGCAAAAAATAAGTGAAAACAGAATAAATGTTCAAGGCTCGGGAAGTGCAAAGTCCATACCTGTATCTGAGTTCGAACTCCCTCCAGTTCAGATTCCTTGAAACATAAAAATGAATAAATGAGTAAAATTTAAAGTGAACAGAATTGCAAAAACATGAGTATCTCATTTATTCACAAAAACAATGGACAATATCCATAGAAGAATACAAGGAGGGCAAGACATCCTCCTCTACTAGAAAATAACACTAAAAGAGAAGGGCATTTCAATCATGCTCAACAACTGCTGGAGAAAATCTATAAAATCTCCAGCAACTTTGCTCTGAAAAGAGGCCAAAAACATTTTTATCACAGATTCTCTATAGATCCTCTCTGACCAAACACTCCATATAAAGGTGAACTGTGCATAGGCTGATAATTGACATTCAAATAGCAAGTGAAGGTGATGAGTCAATCAGATACCTGTTCCTGTAGAGCTTCTTTTAACTGAGAGACAAGCGCTGCTCTACTTGCTTTAGCTGATTTAAGTTTCTCAATACTTCGTTTCAAAAGATTCTCATTATCCTCTAGTTCCTTAGCCAATGTTTTTCGTTTTGGATCTTTATCTAAGCAAAAAGAATTGTGCTTCAGAGGCCCACAAATTTTGAAAGTCAAAACTCAGGCTGTGAAAGCATTTCAGGAGAAACATGTAAAGTCTGAAAAGCTTGGGAACATTCCCAAGAAACCACTTTAATTGTCTCTATATGAACTTCAAGTTCATTTCTCTTACCGTTATTACTACAGGCAATATCAACATCTTTCTCCATATTCCTCACACGACGAACTGCAGACTTGCAATTCCTCATCTCTGCCTCTTCATTGGGCTGCTCACTAACCATCAAATTAAATGCCGATACTATTTTTTCAGCAGCACCTCCAATGGAAAATTTCTGGTTCCCGGAGCAATGACACAACAGTGAGATAAAAGATCAGGAAAAAAGAGGATGACAATAGATAAACAATACACGCACATAAAACCAAATAGAAGACAAAAGGAAACAAGGTCCTTGGTCCAACCGTTCTAATGGATCGTGAATCTCGCTTTGTATTTTTCACAGTGCGTGAACGTTTTTTGCTGAGCTCCAAGGGTGGAGGTGCATCTTCTCCAAGCATTACCTCTCTGAGGCTCCGGGCATGTGACCCAAATACTGTCCTTTCTTCCCATATATTTACCTGGTGACCACGTGAACACAAGTCCAGTAATCTTAACCACCTCTCTGACTTCTTAAGAGATACTACACCAATAAGCACATCAACAGCATCATATTGGCATCTTATACATCTGTCGATGCTCAACTAACGTATAATCACATTCAGTTACCTTTTGTTTCAACCCATGTTATTTTTGGGCATAGGATGCACTTTTATTTATCAGCTATGTTATTACATGTAACCAATCCAACTAAATGAGGATTGACAAAATCCTGGACTGGCAATAAATAAGGCATTGCTCAACAAGAGACTGACAAAGAGAAACATAAGATAGAGAAAGGACTCTTAGCCTCCATCGTTAATTAACTATGTTCCACATCCACAATAGCATCCCTTTGCATTCCAACAGTTTTATGAGCACATTTTTTATACAGAAAAAATGGTGCCGTGTCGTAATGTTTGAATCAGCTGCCCCAACAAAAATAAAAACTTACCAATCTAGAGACAACGTTCTTGTCACGATCATCACCTTTTTCAACTACATTTTTTAGCGCTGCAGGAAGAACTTTCCAAAACTCAGCAACGAATTCATTTCCTTTCCGCTTACTGTTCTGAAGGATGTCATTTGCAAGATACAATAGAGGTACTTTCTTGAGCATATCTGAGTTGTGGAACTGTTTATTCCATGTCTCAACAACTAATTCTGCTTTGCTACGGTGATGTATGCACCACCGAGACAAAGCTATGCAATAAAGTTAAGGTAGCACGCATACCAAGTCAACACATAATCAAAACAATTACTCAATAATTTTGGTAAGAAACAGGAATAGTCAGAGACAGACATGTCAGAACCATTCCTCTAACTTCATCATGAACATTAAAGCAGAAATACCAAATGAAAAGGAATCAATAGAAGGTACATCAAACAGTGACCTTAGAATAGATTAGAAAATCAAAATAGACTCTATTTTCTATGCACTGTCCTATTTTTGTAATATAAATAATGGGCTGTCCAGAAACAGCACAAAGTACAAAATCATTCACAAAAGCTTTCCGATTTGTTAGCTGTACAAAGAAACTAAAAAGAAGATGCGGAATTCATTAATTAAAAATACAAGAAAAAGAAGGATACACTCGATACACTGCTGGGTGCCGTTGAGCTTGGAAAGCTTATCTGCAAGTATCTGTTCACTAAATGCACTATTCATATCACCCTAAACAATACCTTCCACCAAACCCTAACAGAAAACTCTTGAATTCTAGATACCAAGCTAGACCCTTTATAAATTGAATTGAAAACAGCAACTTGCGATCATAAACGCACAGCTGCAGCTATCCAAACTGATGAAAGTCTCGATCTTTAAACCCTAGAATTTTAGCAGAGAAGAAAGGGGATAGAGTGAAGTTAATTTGAGATGAGAAAATGAAACGACGACGTTTATAAAATAAAAGAAAGGGAAATGGGAGTCAAAGATTTGTTTCTTCTGGTTTGTGTAAACTAGGTTACTGGGGAGGACTCGAGGAACCGAGGGTGTTTTCTGTTAACTACATTCGAGAGAGGGGAGAGTTGGAGTTAAACTAACATACGAGGGTGTTTTCATGAAAATAGAGGGGTAGAAGGTGATAGAATTGTTTTTTAAAATATTTTTTAATTTATAATATTATTACATTTAAATAATTTTAAAATAAAATAAATTAATTTAAAATAAAATAAAATTTTAATTTTAATAAAAAAATAGGTTGAAACTTCCTTCCAAATATTTTCTAAACATAATTTATATTGCATTTTTACCCCTGTTTAGACAAAATAACATATAAACAAAATAAAAAACACACGTTAGGATATTTCTCACACTGCGGGTGGACCTATTTAAAACACTCAGTTGATAAAAAAAAAGAAAACTCAAGCAGGGACACGAGTCTGCTTCAAGGCCACGCGCATAAAAAAAAAATCCAAAACAGGGAAAATTACTATAGCAGTCCATAATTAAAAGCGCAGAGCAACATTAGTGATTGAAACAGTAAATCAACTTCTTGTGGTGTCTTTTATAATTGTAATGTAGAGTTGATACCAATAATCGTTCCAGATTTCTACATTCATTTGCCGAGTTTCTCTTCAAAAGAAAAACCAATTGGTGTTTTTCTCTTCTGTGATCGATTGTTGGTCAACCGACCGAGTAAGTAAACGAAAAAATAAAAGAGAGAGCGTGTCACAAATGCTAGCATCTCCGCAAACCAACTATTTATTAAATAACCCGTACCAAACTGGCGGGTCAATCAGCTAACCCGGTAAAACTCGGGTGAAACGTGGAATTTTTAATAAACTTGTAAACAATGATTTTTAAATTAAGAAAAAATTCCCTAACTCGTGAAACAGGCAACCACGCATAGATCCTCCCCTCTTTCATCTTGTCACCCCTCTTCCCTCCACCCAATCGACTTCTTTCTTTGATGTTCTTCTTCCCGCAACTCATCCGCCAATTAACTCTTTATCCACAAAACCTAACAGGTTCTAAGTTTGATTCAATCCTGCACGCATCTAACATGCAGATAGCTTCACATGCAGGTTTAGTTTTCCTTTTGTTGTTGATATGAAATCCCTGAACGGAAGTGAAATAATGACTATACAAGCAGATGCTCAAGCTGAACCTTTGCCAGACCTATCCCATCATGCTCTCCCCTCATTGTTAGTGTTATGTACCCACTCCATACTCTGCATTTCTTTCGCTGACACAAGAAAGGGAAAATCTGGAATCCATTGATCTTTGGAAGCACTGTTATAAGCTGTTTTTCCGACTCATGTTGAGCCGGGTCAACCCTCTCGACCTTGACCCTGAACCTGAAGCTAGGTTTAATAACTATGAACCAACCTACTCTAACCAACTGGCACGGCATGACATTATATTTTTCAAGGCATGGAAAGGATATGCAGGTATTTATACACCAACTTCAGAAACCTACATAATGGACCAGATAGAAAACATCAATGCAAGGAATTTAGAGCCAACTGTTTAAGATTGGGAAAGTTAAAATTCTTGTTCAACAGGAAAACAAGATATGTCCACATGTCGGGCAATCCACTCATATAGAGAGCTCTTAGTTGAAAAGTTTCTAATGCTAAAAAACCCTTAAGCTTCTTCAACATCATGCAGTCTTCAGAAAAACCAAATCCAGCAACGAACCACATTCCTCTGCTTGGCTGGAACAATTCCTTCCTACAAGCAACACCTGCAGACCTGCAAAGATGCAACTATGTGATGCTATCTTACCATTATCTAACATAATCCTAAGAGCAGCCAGGGAGGTAAATAATAGCCCAGTCCCTACTGCTTGGTGTTTTTGCCATGTCCTGCAAGTTTTGCTGCGACTTGCTCTTCTGATAATGGTAAATAGTAGATCCGAGGAGCTGTTTTGGTTTTCCGAAAGAGGTCATCCAGGGTGACAATTGGAGGATCATGTTTCTCAGGAAGTGGAGGGGGTGGAGGAAAATCGACCCGTTCCCTGGCATGGGGTGGGTTAGACAGCGGCGGTGGAAGTGGAAGGGAAGGTGGAGGTGGAAGCTGCTGCCTAGAAACCTGTTGAAGGGGAGAGGGCTGTGGCTGCAACATGGGTGGGGCAGGTGCAGGTGCAGCCGTACTAGGAGTGACAGGTGCAGCTGGAGACTGAGGAGGAGCATCCACCCGGATTTTAACTTCCTGAGGATCAACAAACTCGGCCACTAAAAGACGTCCACCATTTGGTGGCCATTGTAGGTTATAAACAGTATTTCGTGTCTCCACAGCTTCTTCCACAGACGAATACTGCAAAAACATAGCATTTCAATGCATCGCAAGTTCAAGCAGTGCAGAGACCTACTAATAAAATACAAGAAACAATACATGTATGCTCTCATTCCCGAGAAAGAGTTTCCACACTCAAACACGTCCAGAAGACAGAGAGATGTCTTACCATAACATAGCAATGGGTTTTGATATGATCCATCCAAAAACTGGTGACACTCCCGGTTTTTCCCAGGAGTTCTTGGACAGCTTTCAGAGTAAAAGGACGCAGAAAACGATCGATTCTGAGAGAATTGGTAGGAGGTTTTTGTGATGGTGGAACTGCCAAGTAATAATGATAGAACAAAAATGTGTCAGATGTTAAACAAATTGCCCCTGGGGACACTTATATTCCAACAAAAAGAAAACCAACTCACCGATGCGCTCCTTGGGTGCCTCCTCACTAACAGAGGACTCAGATCGAGAAAAGTTGCGTCGGAAAGGAGCCTGTTGAAACCCATCATTTGGTGTGGCGGTGGGTGTAAGATTAGAGCTTTGCTGTTCAGGAACCTTGATGCTCTCAGAATTCCATCTTCGTTGCCGCTTTAAAGGTTCTGTGTTTCCAACAGCTTCTTGATCTGTAAACAGCACAAAATAAATTGAGAAACTGAGATCATGCTTCCTTGTTAAATGATTAACTTAACAGCAGAAACGGAAAACAGATTGACAACAAATTTGCAAGCACAACTGCTCATGAGGCAGTAATCACATAGAACCAGATAACTGCACTTATTTTCCAAAATACAGCTTTCAGAAGATCAGATAAAAAGCATAAATCACTTATAAAAAGTAAAATAAAAGAACAAGTAGTCAGGGCAATGTAATAAACATAAATGGTTAGATTTATTCCAACATAACCTAAACTTCAAAAGTAGCAAAAGTTGAACATTCAACCACCAGAAAAATTTTGGGGCAGAATTGCTAATTTAGATGCCTATGAAATACCATCATATCCAAAAATTTAGCTGTGACATACTCGATCAACACAATCTTTAGGTGTATATTAGTTTCAGAAATAGAAGCTCCCAAAATACATTGCATGCAGATATGAAATCCAAAAACTAAGACATGCCCACACCCTATTCGATTCACAGATATTTAAAAAGCCAATGCGCTTTGGCTAAAAGCAGACCTAGAAGAACATCCAAACTTGGATCAGTTTTTCCACATTGCTTAAACTGTACTAAATTGAGAGTATAAACTATAACCTACAGATCCTACACTTATCCGAGGTAACTTTCACCAGGCCTGGGGGCTGGGTTCGAAGAAAAACTAGAGAAACTGGATGTCAATGCTTCCAAAAGGTCTTGTACAACATTTCCTTCAGAACTTGCATATCTGATAAAGAAAACAAGAGAGACAGCAGGCTATTTCTTTATCCATTCATAATTTCCTTTTTTTTCTATACGGAAGCAACATTAGATGCAGGACTAAAGTTTTTTTAAGATCTAAAATGATAGAGAGATCAAATAAAAAGGTTGGACCAAAAAAAAGAAAAGAACAAGAATTGCTTAGCTTAGCACAATAATATGTAAAAGGAGAATTTGTGTGTGGCTGTGAGCTGTAATAGTACAGATAGTCATGAAAATCAAAGACATGAATTCACGATGACATTTAGGAGGGTCTTAGAGGCAAATACCAATAATTGCAGCTTCACATGTCTTGGACAAAGTCCAATGATCTCAAAGAACCACATAATTCATTTTTTCCACATAGAGCAATCTCAGGACACACTGGGACTAATCCTTCTCACCAAGTATGGAGAATTTCAAATCATCTCCTCCATTATAATATGCAATATTACATAACAATGAAAGCATAAAATCTCAATTAATTACTACTTCCACGATCAGATCACTCACAAAATATTTATCAGACTAAAATGTTCTTTTAAAGAAAACTATTGGTAAAAATACTAATATATGGCAGCAGGCCATATGCGAGTAAAATAACCATCATTACTGGACATAAACAACTATTGAAAGGTACAAATACATCATACTTACAAAACTGACATGGAAAAACCAAGTAAAACAGCATTAGTGAATTCCAGAACACATGGTAGTCATCAATATGATAAAGAACAAATCTTACCATTAAGCTTTCTTTTTTCCATGGGTGCAACTGGACAAGTCCTGTTCTCAACATGGATCTCCTTTTGATCAGTTGATAAATCCTTCTCAGTAACATTAACTAGATTTTCCTCCTTCACACTGGGCAGTTCATTTTTTATTTTACACTTATCTCCCACTTCATCAGTATTATACTTTGAATCAATTTGCTTACTCTCTAGAACATCTTCCTCCATGGAGTCATCACCAGAACTCCTGTCTAAATTCAACTTCTCCGAGTACCCCACATCAACACTGTCATTTTTCTTGCTCATATCTGCATTTGTACCATTGCTGTCATCTTTCTTTTCAACAGAGGGACTCTTTTCTTGTGGCTCTTCAACATCCATTGGATGTGATTCACCACCAACTGGGACGACATTACTGGATGATGGTTCCACCATCTCTAGCTTAACATCATCTAGTTCTAATTTGACATCATCAGCAATTATATTATCCTTTAGTTCAATCTTTTCATTAATTGATACAGAATCAGTAGAAATAGAATCAGAGTTTACTTGAAACCCTAAATTAGGGTTGACCTCAGATACCTGGTTGTCCGGAGCAGAAGACTCAAGCATGACATTCTCGTCTGAAGGCTTTGAACTCTCATTCTCCAGCTGGGGCTTTGAATCTTCATTCTCCAGCTGGATACTTGAGTTCTCATTTGCCTCCTGTGTTCCAGAATTTTGCACATCTTGCACACTTAATGCTACTTCAGATACCACACTCTCAGTAACAGAAATGCTGGTCTCCATGGTAGTTGCATGAATAGTGAGCTCCTCTTCTTCTACCCTAGAAGAATTAACACCACCCATTTTGACCTCCTCTTGAAGTTCTCTTGAACCCATGGCTTTCACACTCTCATCAATGCCAACCTGAACCATAACATCACCCGCCTTCTCATCCCTCTTAGCAGCATCATCCACAACAACTTCAACCGTCTCACTAACAGCTGATACTGCCTCTGCATTTTTCACCCCAACTACATGCGGGTTCTCTAAATCAACACCATTATCCACACCCTCCGCAACCACTGCAGCATTTACCAACTCACTGCGAAGTTCTTCATCTTCCCTCTCAATACGAATTGCTTCTTCCAACCGTTTAACCAAATCATCCTTCAAACCACTGGTTTTCAATTTCCGCCTTTTAAGCTCTTCTTTTAACTCAGTAACCTTCAAATGGACTAAGTCCAGTTTATTTCCAAGAACTGGGTATTGTGAAGACATGCTTTCCAACTAGAATCACCCTCAAAATCCTGTAAAAAAAAATCCAACACTCTTTCAGCTACCTAAACAAAACCTCACAACTTCACTACAATTTAGTGAAATAAGAAAACCATCATATCAGTAAAGTTATCACAATTTCAACATCATGTAGTAACAAGCCAGTCGCTAAAAATTTACCAAACTCACTTAATCAATAGTTATCCCAAAAACCAAATCCAACCACACGAATCCACTTCATAAAATTCAAAAAAAAAAAAAAACAATAAAAAAATTCACTTCAGGGACCGCATTTTATCATCATCCACAAACCGTCTTCCAAACAGATCCCAACACGGCAAAAAAAAAATACATATTTCATAATGTATCAAATTCTAAAAAAATAAAAAAAATGCATACGAAATTATATGAAGCAAACACAAAAAACGAGAAAAAAAGAAAGACAACTTACCCAAAAATATTATCGGTTGCACTCGCAATAGAAACGGCTATATAAAACCCTAAATTTCACAATACAAAACCCACCATTAGAGATTAAACAAAACCTGGCAATTATCAGCGATTCAGAATGTTTTCCTGAAACAGAAAGACCAAAACAAAAGGCAAAAACTAAAACATGAAAAAAGAGAAAGAAACAAATGTATAAAAATCTAAAATGAAAAACAGAGAAAAAGTAGAGTTTTCTTTTTCTTTTTTTCTTTTCCTTTTGAGGGAGGGGAGGTAATTTAGGGTTTTGGTTTTCTTATCGAGAAATTATAGATAGAAAGGGGAAGAGTGTGTTTGGGGGGTTGTTTGGTCCTTGAAAAATAGCAGTGCAGATTTTGTTGTCATCTACCGGATTTGCCCCTTACGATCGTGGGATTCTGCTTTGTCTCTCATATGGTGTTATTAGTGGTCAAGCTACGGGGGGTTGTGTGCGTTGGACCTGTGGTTTGGCAAATTGGAAGTTACCTTATCCGATGGTGCTCGTTAAAACTCAAAAGAGTTACTTTATTTTAATAATTAAAATGTTTTGTATTAAAACCAAAATAATTTTAAATAAATTTTGGTTAACTTATTGTTTAATGGGTTGGTTTTTTAACATTAAAACATGAAATAATAAATTCTTAAGAAATATAAATGAGTTAAAAGAAATGTTTAGATCAATAAATTTTGAAATTACAACTATTTTAATAAAAAAAAATGTACATTATAAAAAAATTAGTGTAACTTTTAATTTTGCAGCTAAACCCCGTCCACATTATCCAGCCCACTGTTTGGATCATTAATTTCAGTGTGCGTTTGATGGTTAAATATTTTTTAAAAATATTTGTTAATTAAAATATTGTTTTTTAAAATTATTTTATTTTTATATAAATACATCAAAATCATTCAAAACATTTAAAAAATATTAATTTAATATTTAAAAAATATAATTTAAAGAAACCAGTTGTAACACAGAAATATAGAATAAGTTAAGTCGACCTAAAAATCTCTACCGCAGAAGATGTGCCAGTGATGTATCATAATCAATAAATTTGTGATTATTATCACGACCACGTATATAACATGAGACCATTATTCTTCGCTCAGTAGATATACCATCGTTTTTAAAATTAAAAATATATATATTATAAATAATTTTAAAAAAAAACGATGCTATCCCCTTTGAGTATCTGGACAAAACATGGCTTTCTAAGCACCAGTAAGACATTAACTATCTGGAAGCCATTTCTAGCAACTTCAAGTTCTGATATCACGTGAACAGGACTGGATCTTGACAAAGCGGTTGCAAACTAGGGAAGAGTGACCCCCTCAGTAAGGATGCAGCAGCAGCAAATCTTATTTTTTTTACTTTAAATTAATTTTTTTTAAATATTTCAATATACAGATATTAAAAATAATTTTTAAAAAATATTATTTTAAAATATTTTAAAATAAAAAATATTTTAAAAAACAATTATTAATATACTTTTAAACACCTTCTATAATAACTGAAAATAAAAAATTTGGTCCTCGCGTGCAAACATTGATGTTTTACCTTATATTATCATATCAAACCTAAACATCTTGAATTTGGCAACTTTCAAGATTCAAACACCTTGAGCTGTTTAGTTTTGACAACTTTATCAGACTCAAGCACCCAGAGAAAGTTGAGTGTGACAATCAAATCAGACCCACAGTACTTTTCAATTCAATCCTTGTACTCTTGATTTTTTTTTTCTGACTTTTTTTTCAAAGTTCTTATAATTTTTAATTATACCTTTCAAATTAAATTTATGAGTTTTTTTTAACAATAATAATATTTTTTTCAAATTTAATAATAATAATAATAATAATAAACATGTTTGATCTAAATTTATATAGGTCTGACAAACATGTCTGATCCACTTTTACTTGGGCCTGGCAAATATGCCACACCCAAGCAAACTTGGGTCAAGCAAAGGTGCTTGCCCATGTTTTCTTGGGGGGCTAGTAACATGTCAAACCCATGTTATTTAGGCCTGCAAATATGTTTAGCCTACTTTTTTTATGCAATGGGCAACAAGATTTTCTAAGAGAAGGAAGGGAAAAACCCTCACCCGAAGCTCCTTATGGGACTCCTCGGCACACATGCCTCGCCACTATGCATGGGGTGGCAAGGCGCATCAAAAGACACCCTGTAAGGTGTCCCTCGGTTTGGTTCTAGAGCCGCATGTGCCACCCCAATAGCGCGGGCAGTGCCCCCCAATAGCATGTGCCAAAGACACGTCAACCATTTTTTAATATAGATAATTTTATATTTGAACTGTTTCAAATAAAATGAAAAGACGAAGAAGCCTCTTAACACATGTATATTTTGCCTTCCGGGAAATGGTTATATCTTCAATGGTTATTATTTAATAAAAAAAAGATAAAAAAAAGCCCAACTCAAAGATTAAATTTTTGCGTCTTGAATAACAAATTAGTATCTACACTGTAGCCTAAACAAACCGAACATATCATTTTATCCCCAATCATTCTCTCAATGTCAAGTGCATCTTATTAGAAAAACAATCATACCTCTAACTGCATGCTTAGCAAGTTTCTTTGGCAAAGATATTTTTATCATTATACTGCTCCAATTCACAATAATTTATATCTAGATAAATAATAAAAAAATAAACGGTCATATACAATACAAAAATAATTATTTTATCTTATTAATCATTACTAAACACAATTTTATCTATTTTTTTTATGTATTGTCTCTCTTATTTCCATCATCTCCTTTTATTATGTCCTGTAACAATAACAAAACACTGCCTCCTAAAAAAACAAAGAACATTGTTGATGGAGTTGCCTCATGTACTTGGTAACACAATCACATGCCTTTAAAACCCGGTAACAAATAAAACACATGGTTTTCCAGTGTAAAATGAAGTTTCCACGATAAAAAAACCTACTGGTAGGTTCTTTTTCTAACCCATCACTAGGAGGAAACATAAAGAGAAAGATCATCCTATAATCATACATATTTTAAATACATATGAAGAGTGCTGGAATTTGTTTTCATAAAATATGATTAATGGCACATTTGAAACCAAATTTAAACCAGGATAAACTTACTTTAAAGGTTAAATTCTTTGATAAAAATTCCTTAACATAAACCATTAATATAATCAAAATAAATTGTAAGTGAATAATAAATTAATCTTAAAGAATTTTGATTAATTGAGTTGTGAAAATATAATCATAACTAAGAATTTGTTTTAGGTTGTGAAAACCAAAATTCAATATCTCATATACAAAAAAAATGAGTTTTTATTGTAGTTTATATAATGGGAAGTTGAAGGATTCTAAATAAATCTAAGCAAAATAATACGAGTTTAATCTATGCATGCTCAACACAAGTCCTTGGCTTCTTTTTTTTTTTTGTTGCCAACCTACTCTGAACTTGGATTTGATTTTTTTTATAAAATAATTTATTGTCTTATAAATAATTATTTTTTTGACAACCCATGAATAAAAGGTCTAAACAATAGGTTTTCTACATCTTTCTTAATAGTTTTTTTTTAAGGAAAAATATTTGGGTTTTTGACATTATTATTAAACCCGAAAATATAATCGTTTTGAAAAACAAATTCCATCAAGATAATCTTTCACGGCAAAATAAAAGGCTAATAAGTGCGTATAATAAAATAAATCAAGAATTATACCTGTCAATAAATAATAACAAATTTGTTGATCTAAACTAAAAATTGAGTCAGGAAGTAATATTTGATCTCATATAGTGTGTGGCTTTTTTAAAAAATTCTAATTATAGAAAAATATTTTTTTTGTTAAAAATTTAAGTCATTTTAAATTAGCATGAAACATATATTTTTCAAGTTTAAAATCAAAGATTTATGTTCGGAATTGTTTTCGCTAAAAAAAAAATATTTGACTGTTAAAGCAAGTTAGAAAAAACATCAAAATGATATGTTCATATTTTATGTGATTAAAAGCTTAAAAAATCATAAATATAATAAAAGTATGCTCAAAATCCTTTTAAAAAATTTAAAAATAAAACAAAAAACAATTTGAATCGAATTTTCAAGAATAATTTATTATTTGTATTATTATTATTTTCATATTAAATACATAATAATTAAAAAATAATAAAATATAAATAAATAATTATAATATTATTAATTAGGTTAAAACTAAAAAGTAAGTGAATAAGTATTGTATTTTTTTAGTGCAAAAAAATAAAATGATAGAAAAGGGTCAAGCCCAATGCTTGTTCCTAGATAGCATGTCAAGTTTGCACGAGCATGGAGGCCAGACCTAGGCATATGTCATTTGTTCCTTGTATTTTTTTATTTTTATTTTTTAAAAAAGAACAACATATCATCTAGTTGCCTAATCTCTAGCAACCAAAATGATCAGAAACTAGGAGAAAAGCAGTTTTTTTTTTTTTTTTACCGATCAACCCATTTTCAATAAACCTTGTTGTGCTCTCGAAGCAACACAGATTTAATTAAAAACAGAAAAAAATCAAGCTGAGATCACAAATTTTTCCAAGCCTTAATCTACCTTTCTTTACAAGATAAGAATCAAAAACAAAAACCACCATCATCAAACACTTCTCATTGAATAAAATATCTAGTTTCCAGCTAGTTATTCTCATTTTAAGGACTGAAAAATTACAAAAATAATTTTTTAAACCAAAATAAAAATTACAAGAAATTATTATTAGGCATATATTATCTCTATGCATTAAATTTCAGTTCTTTATCTTTTAATTTTATATGTTACCATGATTTCAAGGCTAATTGGAGAGGGGTTGAATTGAAAAAATAAAAATAAAAACAAAAACGGGAAAAAAAGAGATAGAGAGGGAGAGAAGATCTGCGTCACAAAATCGATAAATTTTTTATGTTTTAGATAATCTAGCCTGATCTACAATTTTTCAACAACAAAGAGCGGATACCACCGATCGAACATTATCGCCATCATCTTGAAACCGAGATTCTAAGACCCCCACGTGCAGTTAAGCCGCCTAGTGTTATCGCCACCATGTTACAAGTTCCTATCGTTGTCTCGCTAATTCGTAGCATGGATCCATCTACTCGCTTTCGTCCTCACTTTCCTGAAAGTTCAAATGATTCACATTCCTTTCTAGTGGCGGAAGCCCATCTTCGGAATCATCAGAAGAGCCTTCATTTTCACTTAAATCAGCTCCTGTAGCAGCATAAACCAGACATCGGGTCAGATGTTAATTCTGAATGCTATAATTAATATCCTCAAAATAATAAATCTATTTTCTGCAATGAGATTCCGAGTATCAAGATTCATTTTAAGAATCTAATGGAAACAGCCACGACATTGACATCCAGATAAAAGAAAAATAACATAAGCTGGGTCCCATGGGAAATATACAGAGGGATTCATGGACAAAAGGAGCACAAACATTACACTCAGTCACTGAATTTTAGATTTAAGAGAATTTTAGGAAGAACGCGCCAGGCTTGCATTTGCCTACCTTAAGAAAGGAGTTCCAGCAGGAAGGTACTTCACTAAATATATTGTTGCATGGTGCATTGGTTGCAACAATGAGTAGAATTATGAGAAGGTGTTTCAAAGTAAATCAAACGGAATTCAGAAAGAAGCAAACGCAGGATTCATAGGAAGTTTCTAAATAAATCAAACAGGTTTCACAGAATACATGACCAGAAGTAAATGTCTATAGCATTTAGTGAAAGTAAGGAATTAAGCTAGCAAATGGTTAAAATCAATGAACAAGAGATGTTCATGGATGAATGTTTTGCAATCTACATTAGCTGATTATAAGTTGCACAAGAGAGAAATTTGATCATATGTTGCCGATGGCGATGGCATTGAAGCAAAACAGTAATGGAAGAGCCAATTGAAGAGGTATCCAGGATTAGTTTAGGGCATTCAGGTGCTTCATCAATGAAATCAGAGGTCAGTGTTACAACCCAGCCTCTACTGAGTGATGAGCTTCAAACGTACAGGTCAGGCAAAGTAGAAAAATGTTACACAAAAATTCTATTGGCATGGCAAGAATAAATTAATATTAGTACATAAAGCTGAATTTCTGTTGTATTGCTAAGGCTCACAATGTCCGTAACTTTAGATTCATTATCCCAATTTGACAGGATATATGCTTCAGATATAAACACCACACTGCTTTTAAGGATCACAATAAAATTATACATAAGAAATATGTTTGATTCATAAAAAAAAAAATCATAGTAGCAGCTTTAAGAAAGTGAAAAAAAGATATTTTCTTGACAAAAATTAAATTACCTTTAGTGTCTGACACAGCCTTTGGAACCTCCTTTTGTTGGGTTAGCCAAGCATTTTGGACAGAAATGATTTCAGCACTGTTTCCACATTCAGAGTATGATTTTAGAAGCTCCCTGCACCATGGAAGTTGAAACAATGTGAAGTATGAATATCAGTAGATCTTGACCAATTAAACAGAACGTCAGTTCAAACATTTCACTGAAAGTGCTGTTATCGTGTCTCATTTCTATATAAACAAAAATGAGTACATGCCACACCATTTGTAGGGTTATCTTTAGTAAGTTCAAGTATGTAACGGTTGCACCTCTAGAAGATAAGTTTATGTCTTAGCAGAGGCTTAAGAAAGCAATTATAATATTCAATTTGACATCCAGAAAAAACCCTTTTTTCTCAAACAAAATTTAGATACAGGATCACCAGGTAATCCATGGTAGCCGAGACTTGAGACTCTAACACAAAAGGATAGCAAGCAAAATACACAAATCTCAAAGAGAGCAAGAGCACACCTGTTGTAACTTTTCCAGAGAAGTAGATTTAAGAGAAACATTACACGAATTCTTTTTCCAAGTTTCTCAAAACTCAGATAGAAGATTAAATAGTACTTCAAGGAGCTGGAACCAAAAACCACATTAACCACCATAATGGCTCCAAGAAATCTTTCATGGTAATGCACATTGCAGTTTAAACACAATCTTTTTTCATCCTAGCGATTCTTAATATAGTTTAACAATCTTTAGGTCATATGCAGGGCAGGAATTAAAAGATGCTGCATACAAAAACCACATTCCTTAAAACATTCATGTTCTATTAACTATGGTATTCTTACATACATTTATTTATTTTGTCTGTGCACAGAGAACAGCAGACATAGAATGTACCTGTTGAGTGACAAGAAAGCATGTCCCCACTTGAACTTGCCCAGCAACAGATTCGCAGTTTCCTCTTCCCCACTGTTAGAGCATAAAAGAGCAACATGAAAACATAGAAAGATAGCTTTACAAGATGCATATGCAACTATTACCCTGCAAACTTAAAAGATAAATCCATATTTTAAAAGTTGAGGTTAGATAGAAACTTAGGAATCTTCCACCAACATTAATAACCATATTATGTTAGATTTGGATTAAGCCCTCAAGTAATTTAAACATACAAACAATTGCCACCCAGAGTCCCAATCAGATGCTCAATATGCCACTAACATAATACTAAACAGGAACTTTTTGTGAGTAGTTAGTAGTAACTAGTTTCTAATTCAGATTGGAGTTTGTTTCCTTTTTCATAAGGGATTCCTGTTTTGGGCTATAATTTAGAGTTATTGGTCTGCCTATATAAGCATAACATGAATTTTGAACAGCCATTTTGAAAATTGAAATTTGAGCCTTGAAATTTCTTTGCACTTGTGAGTTCAAGAAGCAAACCCATCAGATTCCAAAGGTAAAGCCTAGATTCTCTATCCTTTCCCTTAACTCCTCTTGTGGTTTCTACAGCAATTAATATAATATCAGTCTAACCTCAATTCAAAGCTTAAATAGCATCTTAAGCCATAATCAATAAACTTAAAACTGGAATTAGGGTTTATGGGCTATGGTTTAGAGGTTGTTTAGCTTCAAATTAAGTCAAGCTATGATAGAAAACATGTTGGGCCAATATCAATTGATGTAGAATAGATAGAAGTAATTAAATTAAAAGGTTGATCTTTGTCTAGTGCATCAATGATTGGTTTTAATGGTTGCCTTGAGTTTATGGCTGTCTGGGCAGATTTATTAGAAAATTTTCTCTTGGATGAAATGCACTAAAAATCCATCCAATTGAGAATGGGTATTTATCATAGAAAAAGTGGAGGCTTCACCAATGAATATGCTGTGAGGCTGACAGTCGTGCACAGAAGGCATTAGTTTAGACTAATAACATGTTCATGAGTACATGAGGATTAGAACAAAATTAAGAGAGTAACTTGCATTGTGGATGACACGTGGCCCAGATTTGAGCCTCAAACAATTCTAATCTCAAATAATGGTTGAGATATTTCAAGTTGAAAACCTGATCTTGCAAATATAAAAACAACTATTAAGCAGAAGCCCATATAGAATGTCTATTGCATTTAAAGGAGTCTTAATGGTTGAAAACATTCATAAACAAACACCACCCAATCAATAAACTTAGTTAAAATATATTTTAAGAGTAATGCGTGAAAATCAGAACCAAAAAGACTAAAAAGAAATAGTAGCATAGGAATTAATTCCAAGTGGAGCTTCAGGGGAAACTTGTACCATATTATTAATGCGGCAGATAATGCCTCTACACAAGATAGCTGACAAGGTCGACCATAATTTACTGGATTTGCTGCTACTAGCCATGGTACTGCAATTTAAAACAATTTTTCAATTCCATAGAGAAAATTCTAGCAAAAGATATACAGTCTGGTTAGGAAAAAATAGCATATTCAAGATGAATTAATGCACTGCTGTCAAGAATTGAATAAATAAACAATGAAATGATGCAAACCACATTGGATACAACTGATAATAATTCCCATGTAGATCTGGTTCTTCCAACTGACATGATTTTAAAGGAATGAATGTTCATACATAAGCGAGGAGAAGCACATCGCAGTTTGACAAATGGTACATCTTCCAAACGTGCCCATGAGCAATCCACGACAGCCAATCCTTTCCTTTTAATTAAGTTATAATCTTCTCTGGAGACACAGTGACTCCCAACAGGACTGCCAAAAGAGATAAAAAAGGATGATAAGATAAATACAGAATCACGCGCCTAGGTTCCACATAAGCCTAGAGAGAATTCTCTGATGAAACACCATAATTGGTGTTCCCACAGTTTGCTTTGCACTAGTTTTTTTTAAAAAAACTATTTTTTGGTCTTGGGGTGGGGATGGGGATTGGTTTGCATGTCCAGAAAAAACAGTGTATCTATGGAATCTTTTGGATCCACCACAACCTAGTTCTCTCTATCTGGGACTTACCTCACCAGTATAAGCCAGCCAGTTTTCCCCAAGCATTGTAACGGGTTTTTTTGAGGCAGTGGCACATGCCTTGTGGCTCTCATGGATGGAAATTCTCAAGTGTTCCAAGGGTAGGAGTAGAACTAAGGACCTGGACAACCCTGAGTCAAAGGTCATGAGTTCTACTCCTCATCACCTGAACCACACACACATGTATATGTGTGCGCGCGTGCGTGCAATTTGTTTTTTTTACATAATTATAGTCCATATGTATATGCAGTGAAAATCAATTATTTCAAACTCTGCCAACCCCACTGACATCTCCATCCCCTTCCCAAAACCGTAATGTAAAGAAGCTTCCCAGTTATTTATCAAATCCAATCTACTGAGCATGTCTAGCAAAATGCTATAGGTGCTGTCTGAAATTCCAGGAAATGCATTATGAAACAGATAATTTGGTGATGGACACATGCAAAAATGCCATTCATTTCCAATGACAGCATCAACAGTAGAAAGATTATTTTTGTTACCTCAAAACAATGCCACCAAAACCACTACTGACACGCAACTCCTGCAAAAATCATTCAAAATCCAGTTAACGGCATTTGTAGTATATGTTCCAAGACTGAATCTTTTTATGCATAAAAAATCAAATAAGCATAAACCAGTTGATGGTTCAAATATAAGAAATTGACTACACTCGGTGCTATCCAGTGTTTACCAAACCATCTTGTTAGACAATACCCTTGAAGCAGGAAAATGAGTTTGAAGAGTAGTCTTATTTCAAAAACAACCTTCCCTTAGCAATAGATAGAAAAAAGATTGCACACAATGAATTGCCATCACTTCCTTATTAGTTGTTTCTATCTACCTATCATCTCAATTTCTTGTCAATATGTATCTGACTAATGATTTCTTAATCAAGCGTCTGGAATCAAATTCTTTCATGAATTACAAACTACATATGTGTGTGTGTGTGTGTGTGTGTAATTCGGTAAACATGGGGCAATTTACAGACACATAGCCAAGACATAGTTCCTGAAATACAGAAAGAGCAGCAGATACTTTCTTTCAACAAATCAAATCTTGCAAGCTTGCGCCCTGTGCACCTTTTTGCATCACACTGCCCAAAATCCTGAACAACAACAATGAACCAATTACATTCGCGACCACAAACTGAACTGGAACATAACCTAACCAATAACATGCTAAAAAAAATTCCATTAATTCTCAGCTGCAATAAGACTACCTATCTATCTATCAAGAAGTAAAGCATAAATATATGCTTGAACAATGCTAGTGACGTAGAGAGAGACACTGACAAGACATCAACACAAAAAAAGAGTTTTGGACAAAAAAGGAAGCATACCCACATTGCAAGCTGAATTTTAGGACCTGTTGTGTCCTCTTCAGGATCTGAAAATAAGAAGAAACTTGTTAGCCCAAGAAAAAATTAACACAGCAGCAGCAATAAATCACACACTTGGCACCCAAACAAAAAAAAGCAGTAACAGAAAAGAAGCAACAAAGTGATTTGATACCTTGATCATGTGGGAGAGACTCATCTTCCCTGTCGAGGTGATTGGTCCTGCTAGATTGACCACGATGAGAATTGTGGGTTTTGAATCGCCTACTGGGTTTGTTATGACCCATGATGTCCTTGGAAGAAGAGAGTGAAAATTGAGTTGTTGTGATTATGTAAACGGACTGCTTTACAAGGTTATATCGGGACTCAAACCAGTGTCATAGCGGCTTGGTAAGGCTGGTCTCGAGTCATTCATCCGGGGGGGTCGGTTCGGGTGAGAGTATAGGTTTTCAGAAGATATTTATCTATCTAGTCCCTTGATTTTGAATGAAATTATAAAGTAGTCACTCCCGTCTGTTATTCTTTGTAATATCGACTAGATTGGTGTCCATCCTCAGCTGCGGACCGAAAAAAAAAACTTAAAAACCAGTTCAAGAGGCTATGAAGTTTTAAAAAAAGTAAAAGAAATTTAATCATCCAGTTAGATCTTGATCAATTTAATAATATAATAAAAATAATAAAGCAACAATAATAAATAAATTAAAAAGTATATTGTCTTAGATAAAATTGGGCTAACACGTGAAATTTATTACCTAAACATGAGATATGTCCATAACATGTTTTTAATGTGTTTTAAATTAAGAGATTGAGATAATTCGATAGAAAAAAAATTTAAAAATCCAAAAGGTTATTTGATAAAAAAAAACAATGTTGAATTACAATATCATAAAAGAAATATGACAAAAAAAATGTCAGCCCCTGTTAAAATTAATTTGTAATAGAAATCAATACTCACATAAAATTTATTGAATAAAGTAAGAGGAAAACAAATATGACGCAAGATTTGTAAATATTAAAAATAGTATAAAAAGTAAATATTTTTTATTTTAAAAATAAATTTAATATATAAAAAATACAAATGAACCATGCTAATCTCTTAAAAAAATAATTTTTGTTTAAAAAAAATTGAATAAGTTACATAAAAAAAATAACAAATAAGGGGTATTAATTAAAAAAATAAATAAATGAAGCTAGGCACTATGGGGTTTCTTTTTTCACTCCAACCTATTTTCATCTCATATTAACTAAAAATATTTAAGAAACACTGTAAAAACCAAGTCAAATCAATCCATGATGTCCAAAATAAAAGTTGCCTTAAAACCCATGATAAACTTGAAATTAAAAGTCATTTTGAGCTCGTATTTGTTTTTTTAGACACTTTCAAGGGGAAAAAAAACATAAATCAAGCTCTTCTTATTATATAAAATTATTTAACACAAAAATTAATTGTTTTGATGGTTAAAATCACCACCAACAATAATTTTATCTTTCTACGTCATAATACAGTAAGCCCTTCTCTCCTCTTACAAGAAAAAAAAAACACAAAAATAAAAAAAATAAAGTTTGATACTAAAATTAATTTTTAAAAAATCAAAAGGAATTGATTATCTCATGGCTTAAAAGGACGAAGGACTAAAATGAATTGTTCAAATAAATTTCCAAGCCGCCATTTATTTTATCTGGTTTTCTTACGTTGGTCCTTTATTTTTTTAATTTAACTACTCTCTCTAAAAAAACATGTAATTTAATACTAATTTGAGCTCAAAATAGCTTAATTGTAAAATATAAAAGTTTAAAAATTAGTTAAAAATTAAAATAAAAAAAACATCGCTTTAATTCACCATGGGATAATAAACAATAATGACACTATAACGAAAGCATGAGTCTTTTATATTTGTTTTCCTGAAAGTGGTTTTCAAAAAATCACTTTCCAAACTTTCATGTGTTTATTTGCCATTAGAAAACTTGGTCAATGGAAAACACTTTCTAGTCAAAGAAAAATTTAGCTTGGTTTCTGAAAAATTTAGGCGGAAAACACTTTTCAGAAGTTGTGAAATTTTTAGAAATGTCATATTATTTGTTGATTATATTAAACTTGGTCCTCAAATTTTTGATTGCTTGATATATGTTGTTTTTAATATTTATTTTTTAATTTCATCTTTTAAAATTTGATTTTTATATTAACTTTGATCCTTATTTATATTTGCTTTTCCCTTATCATTTTTTTATTGAATTTTTTTATCCATCAAGTTTGATCCTTATTTTTTTGATTGTTACTTATTTTATTTGAAATAATTTATGAAATGTTAATTATTATTATTTTAATTTTTTCATCTTTTATTTTTTAGATTTAATTTATATTATTTTGATTATTTTTTTTTAAGATAATTTATAAAATTATATATATATTTTTAATTTCATTCTCATTCAACTTTTAAATTTATAAGATTTGTTTCTTGTTATTTTAATAAACTTGAGAAAAAATATTAATAAGTTATTCTTCAGCTCATTTTTCATGACATAACTAAACACTAAAAAGTGTTTTTCAATTTATTTTCGATTGCACTATCAAACATCAGAAAATAATTTATTTTATAAAAATTTACTTAAAAAAACTATTTTCTAGTAAATCGATTTTAGCAGGCTTAACATTTGAATGTCAAGACACCATTAGTCCCTCTTTCCAAATCAACATAAAGTTTCGCTATCTCTATTTTTCTACATAGAAGAGGAAGCAAATGTTTCTAAGTTTATGTTGGTCCTGATTTCAGGGGGAAAAAAAAAGTTATTACAAATTTCATGAAAGTCTTTTATTTATTTATGATGGCTAATTTTTTAATTCTTTTATTTTCTTTCAATAAATAAATAAAAGCATTATATCAAAAATAAGTTTTATGTAAATAAATAGAAAAATTTTAACATAAAAAATCAAAACGAAAAAACATCCTGATGCAAAATTAGACATTTACCGTCACCAAATGTGTCTTATAAACTCATTCACCACCCTATACATCATTAAATGATATTATTTTTTATTTAAATTATTTCTTGTCAATGCAAATAGTATAATTGTAATTTTTATAGATTTTTATTTTGTTAAAAAGCTGAAAGTTTATGATGTTGGAATTTTTTTTCCAATATTATTGGCATAATAACATTTATTGTATTATTTTATTAATAATTAAAGATTTTAGGTTTCAAAAAAGTTTAAAATGAGTGTAAGAAGCAGTTTAACCATTGTTTTTAATTTGATTATTTGATCAAATTAAAATTTTAACAGAAGATTTGGATTAAAATTTTGTAATGACAAGAAATCAATAGTCTTAAAAGTTACAATGTATTTATATCTTTATTTACCGTATTTGATTTTTTTTATTTAGCTTAAAATTTATAATTTATAATTTATAAATTTTAATGTTAAAAGAATTCTATTATTTAAGAAAATTATAATTATTTTTTTATAATTAATTTTAATTAGGAATTTTCTCCAATAAAAATTTTTAGATTTAAATCTAAAAATACTGGATAAATGTTTTTGAATAAAAATGATGGATTGGAAATTTCATCCACAAAACACGACAATTTTTTGTTTTTTTTTTAAAACAACTAAATGGAAGACAGAGAGGCCTTAATCAATGCAAAAGAAAAGGTGAGTCTTACCAGATACAAAAACACGGGAATTATTAAATTATTTTTCACAGTCCAGGTATTAACTAATTTTGCTTGATAACTATAAGGACCAATTCATAATTTACTCACCATTACACACATACAGCGAGAAAACTCCCAGAAAACTTCTCGCAGAGTCAGAGAGTAGTGTTGCCCTTTCTCGCGGAGACATTTATTTACCACAAGAAGGCGATCATTTCACCATCAATCCAATCCAAAGCGACTTCTTCCTTTCAAATCCAATGCTAACATGACCTAAACCTTGCAAAACCCAACTCCCTTAGACCTCCAAAACTCAAAACCTTTTTATTTTTTTTGTTTTTTCTGTGTCATTTTATCAAGCACTTACACTGTAATCGAATATAAGTCTCAAAACAATGCTTCGAAGGTATGGGTTCACTTGTACAAATTCTGCTCTGTTATGAATTTTGGGTTTCTTTTGTTGTGTAATAAGTGGAAAGCTATAATTTGATTATCGAACCTTTTTTTTTATTTGCTGCGTTGGCTGGCAGGTCCCTTTTGGAGCTATCGAGTCGTCGTCAAACCATAAGGAGGATTCCGAGGAAGATTACTACTCAGGCATGTTTATTTGGTAATTTTGCAATTTTATTTGGTGATCTTGATTTTAGATTTGGAAGTAATTCTTTCTTAATTCACGTAAATGCTTGAGAGTGGAGTGTATGTCAAACCCAGAATTATTATTGTTATTTTATATTGATATCATATGAATTCAACCTATTAAGCTCATGACTACGGCACCAGTCTTGAATGTTGATTTTTTTTTTTTTCACTTTTCTGTGTTTGAACCCGTAATTTTACTTTTTCATTACTGGGTTAGTGTTGTTTTGGGAATATATACTTTTATTCTTCGCTAGCTTCTTGATTTTTGGTAAATGATTGTTGTTGAAGCTAATGTCTAGTTCTGTTTTTGGGTTCTGGTCTGTGGTGTACTTTCAGCACGTGCCCCTATTCCTTTCTTCGAGGAAGGAATTCTCGACCTCTTTCCAGAAAAATGCATCCCCAAACGGTGGTCCAAATGATAAATCAGAGAGGAGAGGATCTCTTTTAGTGAAAAGCTTAGGTGCAGTTCTTGTTGTCGGGACATGTTATTATGCAGGTTGGTTAGACCCAATTATTGAATTAATTGATAAACAGAAGCAGAGTTATGTTAACTCGGGTGGGGATGGCATCGATCATAAAGATGTAAAAGTAGAGGAAGTGGTGTCACCCATGAGTGAAGAGGCTAATAAATTAAGCCATTTTATAGAGGAGGCTGCGCAAAAGGTTAAAAGGGAGTCAGACCTTCCTAGTGTTGAAACCAAGGAGGAGAAGGTTGAAATTCATGCTGACATTCCTAGTTTTGAAACTAAGCACGAGGTTGAGACTCCTACAGATCTTCCTCATGTTGAAGCTGATCAGAAGTTTGAAAGTCAAACAGATCAACCTCATCATGAAACTTTAAGTGAAACAGAAAGTGATAATCAGTCTCAGGTACACCATGGGGCAATCTCTGTTGGAGAGAGACATGAACCAGAATTTTCGCAACATACAGGCTCTGAAGGCAATATTGGCATGGAGATCCCAGGTTTGAAAACTACTAAAGAGCCAAATGAGGGAATCCAAGTTACACAAGCACAACCTCAGGCCACGGGGGTTCCTGTAGAGAGTGAAATAAAAACAGTACCAACTCAGAATGTCACTACAGAAAACAGATCAGAGGTATTCTTGATAGTAATTGCTTATATTAATTTTTACTTCATGTTGCTTTGTATATATGTTGGGAGCATACTGTAGAAGATCCCAGCACAAGCTTTTTTACCAGTCCTCTCTGTATTAGCTGCCTGGAGTTTTGGCAGTCTCTTGTATTCATTTTCCGGGAAAAGAAAAAAGTTAAAATTCACAGTAGGGAGCGAGATATCAAAAATCATATCAGAATATGCTGGTGCTTTAGGATAGCAAAAATCATATTAGAATATTCTGGTGCTTAAGGATAGCAAAAATCATTTTATTTCCATTTTATGTACAGAGGGGTCTTTCAAAGGCTGGCTCCTTCAATAGGGAAACCAGCTAAACTGATATTAGATTTGTATTTGCATCCTTGGTGACATATTGAAGTGGATTTGGTGTATGATCGTGCAAAGTGACACAAAAGGATCTGTATGACCCCATATACTTTGGTATTGAGGCTGTGTTGCTGCTGCTATATCCCTGGTAACACATTGGGAAGTCATTCACTAGGCATATGATGGTGGTGCTGGTTTTAGATGCTGTTATACTTATTCTGTGTACCATAAAAAGGAATTTTAGAATTTATTTTGCTCTTTATGTTTGTTGTGCTGCTGTTCACAGCTTTAAAAGCTTTTTTGATTTCTCTTTGAGCAGGCTGTCTTCAGTGAACGTTCAGGAATATCAAGTCTACTTGATTCATACCATCTCGATGATAACGCTGAAAAGAACATCACAACAGAGGGCCTTGGAGAACAGGTTGTTATAAGCTTGACATGTCTACTATGTGCATGTTTCTGTAATCGCTGGCATGTGCTTACTTAATCACTATTCTTTGGAACTACAGGCTATTGTTAGTGCCATAGAAGAACTGAATGATGGTTACATAACAAAAGATGGAAAGTTAGTTTTGGATTTTCTCGAAGCAATTCATGCAGCTGAAAAGAGGCAAGCTGAATTGGATGCCCTAACTTTTTCTGAAGAAAAAAGAGCGCTGAAGGTATCACTGTTGCATGCTTTGTAGCATGGGCTTTTTTTGATCAATGGTGACTGCATGTGTCCTTTTTTTCCGGTTATCTATTTGCATTAATCCTTCGCTCTCTTTCAGGAGAAGTATGAAAAAGAATTGAGAGATTCAAGGGCTAGGGAACTTATGTGTGCTGAAGAGGCAGCAATGTTGGATAAGGTTGTACAGATTACTGTCTTCTTTTCATGTCTGTAGTATTGTAGTGAGAGATTTAATAGAACATGCAGATGGTTGGAGATAAGCTATCTGTATAAGCAAACTCTCCAGACCCCTTACATCAATGTAGTGCCAGCTATAACTAGATGACAACTTCTAAACTTTCAGGAAATAAAGAGAGAGATAGCCAAAGCTGCAGCTGCAATCAAGATGCTTCAAGAAAGGATGGAAGAGAAACTTAGGGTGGAGCTTGAACAGAAGGTTTGCGTATTGTTTTTTAAAAGATTTTTTTTTTATATGCTTTGATTTGATAATGCATAGCTCAAGTTGCAAACAATTTTAATGCAGGAAAATGAATCAGAAATGAAGCTGCAAAGGTTTCAGGAGTTAGCAAAAGCAGAATTGTCCAGTGCAATTGCAAGTGAGAAGGCAGCACATATTGAAAAGATAGCTGAAGCAAATCTCAATGTAAGATATTTCTTGGAAATGGATGCTCTTCCATTATTTATGTTAATTCATGGTTTAAAGTTCTTTTTCAATGGAATTTTCAGCTGTTCAGAACAAAAATATTTGGTATGCATTTCTGTTTTTTTTCTTCTTCTTAATTTTGGGAGATATTTAGTAGGATGAAAAATGAAGACCATGTTGATTGTCATATTTGCTAAATATTTGATAAAAGGATGCACGGGCATGTAAAACTTCAAATTCATCTAAATCAAAATAGGAGGTATTGGAAGATAGAAGCTCTTGCTGTGAGGATTGTACTGGAAATGATAATCAAACTAGTTATCTTCTCTACTAACGACAGTTTGCAGATTAGGTTTTATGTTATGTTCTTTACTTGTGTGTTATTTTATTTCTTTGACATCAAGACTAAAATTATAACATCCATGTAACATGTAAGATTCACAAACAAAACTCAGTCAGGCTTCAAACCCTACTAAATTGTGTATTTAAGAAGGATAAAAAAGCTTGCCTTTGTGAAGGAACAGGTGAACTAAACCTCTCAAGTTATGGCACGGATTGCACTTGCAATCCTGGTCAACAGATCAGTACACTCCTTTCCAGCTGGATTGGTGATTGTCAAACCTTTCATTTCTTCCTTAGGACTCATGATCTGCCTCAATCAATAGGCATGACCTTCCCGAGATCAGGCTTCCCTGTCTTGGCAGTGAACATCATCATGCCCCCCACACAAACAGATGGCAAGCAGTGCAAGCTACCCTCACTTTCTTTAACTAATATGGTGTACAGGTTATTAGCACCTGTGTTGTTGGCACAGTTCTGCAACCTGCTGTTCCTTTACAAAAAGAGTTTCAGGATATTATGCTTAGTACTTGCAGGATCCATATTTACAAAGATAAACTGTATTTCCTTAAAGTCCTTTAAAGAGTAGCTCGTCAAAAACATGATTCTTTGTCCAGTAAAAGTCATGCCACTTGCATAGTTGCTTGGGAAACTTAATCTTGAACCTTACACCTAGACCATTGTAGCGTATTATAATAATTGTGCATACTTTTTCATTTGTCCTGTGTCTAATGCTTCGATATGTAGATGAGTGTATGCTTGTTAACTAGCATTCAACAGCAATTAGCATTTATTAACATCTTCCACTTCTTTGCAATTTAGCACTATGAATGTTTCTATTACGCCAATTGTTTGGTTATAATTTTTCTTGTTCTTACAGATTAATGCCTTGTGCATGGCATTCTATGCAAGATCTGAAGAGTCTCGTCAGATTCACTCTGTTCACAAGCTTGCTCTGGTAAGGATTCTTGTTCTTTTGCTTCTTTTCTAGGATATAAATGTTCCCTCTCTTGTGTGTATGTGCATGCATGTGTGTTATCCTTGTGCGTTTCTGATATCAATGTTTGTCTAGCCAGCAAATTGATGTACTACACTTACATTTTACAGGGAGCTCTTGCATTGGAAGATGCACTTTCCAAAGGACTGCCAATTCAGCAAGAGTTAGATGCTTTAAACGCCTATCTTGAAGGCATTGATAAAGACTCACTTTTACATTTGGTTCTATCAACTCTTCCTGAAGAAACAAGGCACCATGGCACCGATACGTTATTGGAATTGAATCAGAAGGCAAGTCACTTGTTGGTCCATTTGTTAGTATGTGCTAGTAAATGGTGTAATCCAGTTGTTCAGAGTGAGTAATGTCATTTTGTGATCTCTTATCAAACTTAGCTGCATGAGTATTGCCGTTGGCAGATTACAAATTGAATGCTGCTCTGTTTATCATAAGTTTATTTTATGGTTATTCAATTGCTAATCTGTAGTCTAAGATGTCAATTTTCTATCCTGCACTGGTGTGCTGATAATGGTTGAATGTCTTTGCTTTTATTCTATAGAATACCTGAATGTCTTCAAAGCTGGCAATTCACGAAATCTGGAAGTGTTTCTGCTTTCTTTCTAATATCATATTTCAATCTTTACTCTTATGCAGTTTAATGTCATGAAAGGGAATCTACGACATTACATTTTGATCCCACCAGGTGGTGAAGGCATCTTGGCTCATGCTTTGGCACATGTTGCATCCTGGTTGAGGGTAGGAAAATATGAGATCTGTCTCTGGAAACTTTCTATGTATTTGACACTACTTGGAACTAAACTATTTTGATTTGTCTTTGGTGCAGTTTAAAGAAGTCGATCCCTCTGGTGATGGTATTGAATCTATTATTAGCAGAGTTGAGGGTTTCCTTGCAGAGGGAAAGCTCGCTGAAGCAGCAGATGCTCTCCAAAAAGGTGTCCAAGACAGCCAGGCAGAAGAGATAGCTGGTGATTGGGTGAGGAGAGCAAGGAATAGAGCTATCGCAGAGCAAGCCCTAACTGTACTTCAGTCGCATGCCACATGCGTCGGCCTTACTCAATGATGCTACTATCATCGATTTAGCATCTAGCTTGCATTATTTTTGCCTTTTCTAATCTTTACGTACAAAAGGAGAGCAGGAATTACTGTCCTATCGAGCAGCTTGAACTTACAAGAGCTTCACAAGGGTTGTGAAACCCAGAACACTGTAGATTGAACATACCCCGGATGAATAAAATTTTGTTTCTTTCCGTCCCCTTCCATGAACACTATACGTTTTCTGGCGCAGTAATGTGTTTCCTGCTATTTAATAAACAATTCGTAAGCGATTAGAACCCGATCAAGACGAGCGGAAAAGGAGGTCGATGTTCTATGATACTTGTGGGCTGTGGCCGTTGAGCTTGATTATACTTTCTGCTGAGGCGACATCGACAGGAACAAGTTAACGGATTCTTTGAAAAATGTGCTGATGATTTCGGTACAAAAGTGTGTTTGCTCCTTTTCATTTTAGTATAAAACAGGCTAACCTTTTTTAATTGTTTGATCATTGATGGCGAGAAGACTTTTTATTTATTTATTAGTACATGTTTTTGAATATCTGATCCTCCTCGGAGTCCATGTGCTTGAAAGAGATGTTATTAATCGAAGTAAAAACAAAAAAAAGTAAGCGCATCAATCAAATCACAAAAAATACTGTATAGACATTATTAAATGTAATATATATATATATATAATACTTGTATCAGAAAAAAATTAATTATTAGGTTAATTGTTTCAATCCCTGGTTTTTTCAAGAAAAAATAAAGGCTGAATATCTATTCATTATTAGGTTAATTGTTTTAAATCAGTAAAAAGTTATTTAATTTTGTCCAATCAAACATGAATTGAACAACAAAAGTTTTTCTCGAAACCGGACAAAAGACATGATGGAAAGATTGGACAGCTAGGATTGCCTTGATAAAAATATCATGGAACTAACAGCATGCAATTATCATGCTTCGCTTGCACTGTATTTGGAACTTGGAAGTACATCTGTCTTTTGTTGTTTATTGTGTTGTTCTTTTTCTTTTTTTCTTTTTTAAAAAAAGAACAGGGGACAGCTTGAATGTCTGGTTCTTTAGATCTGATGAAAATTGCACATGAAGAAACATGCCCTGCTATTAATTATAAATACTTAATCATTTGAAAATAATATTATTACATGAATCCTATTCTTGGTTTAAAGTATTTTTTCATTCATAAATATATTAAAATAATATTTTTTATTTTTTTAATATCAATTTATCAAAATAATTTAAAAATATATAAAATTTAATTTTAAATAAAAAATAAATAAAATTTAAATAATCTCCGTTTAAATCGCAGCTTTATCTAAAATTTTATTTCTCTGGTTTTTATTAAGAGGTAATAGTCCCTGCCACGAGTGGTGAGAAATCAACTTCCATTGATTTTATTTTGTCAAATAAGAAAAATTGAAGGTGAGGAGCTGCAACTCAGCGAATAGCAGCTCAGATTTTCATGTTGCCACAACTGAAATAAAAAGTCTTTCAAAATTTCAGCTGATTAAATTTTATATATTTTTTTAAAAAATTATTAGATTTAGTTTTATAAATTTGAGGGTGAATAGAGATTTATATATTTTTAATTTTAAAATATATAAAATTAATACATATAAATTAATCAAATACCGATATTAAGTCTTTTTTATTAATAAAGTCTTTCAAAAGCTGGTATCGAGTCCCGATCATTTATACAAGCAAGGGCTTTAAAGTCATTCTATCTGCAGACTAATTGATGGTTTGGAATTCTTAAACAAGTAGTAAATTACTCAATCATCCCCATTAGGTGTATCTAATATGTCTAGAAGGCTTCCTTGCCAGAATATTATTTTCTGCCAGCTATGAGGGGGGGGGGGGGGGGGGGCGCTGATTTTGACCGTGTGTTCCAGTTTGTGGCTTGGCTAAAGGCTGAGGTTGCTGTTCTTGTCTTCTTCTCTGGCCCCACCTTTTTTTTTTTATTTATTTTAAAAAGTGAAGAAGATGCTGTAAGTGTAAACAACCAAACATGGATCCGGACAGACATTTTCGCGTCGTAGAATCGACAGTGATGAACTGTAGAGCATGGAAATACAGTGGATAGGAGCACGCGCCATTTTAATTATTTAAAATGAAAAAAAAAATACTAATATGATACAAGTATTTTTTTTAAAAAAACTGGGGTTATTGACTAATTAAATTTAATAAATTCAACATATTAATATAATATAAATAAAAAATACAGTGATACTAAATAAACTTATAAAAATTATTGATAATATAGAGAAAAAGTTACGGAGTTTGTTGAAATCAAACTTAATAAAATTATGAAGTTTTATTAATTAAATAATTTAAAATTAAAAAATGAAACTAAAATATATAATTAAAAATATAAAAAATATTTAAATTAACATAGTTAACCCATGATTCTTGTCACGTAATTATCATAATCTTATAAAATAATATTAAAATTAATTTTTAATAATCAAATATTAAGCAAAGCTGCTTTTCAGGTTGTAAATTCTTTGAACTATGCCGATAGCAGCGTTTGACACTATTGTTGTTACCCAATTTTTGACCCATGTTTTTGATATATTTTCAAAAAATTCAAAAAATAGAGAAAAACAATGAAAATCCAAAAAATATGTTTTTTTAATATATTCGCGTCATTTTAGCATTTTCAGCGTCGTCTAAAAAGAATTTAATTTTTCAAAAGAATTTAAAACATGGATTGTCTTTGAACAACATTGCCCCTAGTTGATCTGAACATGCTCATTCTTCTGTTTACAAACAAATGGCTTTTGTGAATGCCAGGAGTGACTTTGGTGGACTTTGATGACTCATTATGTGATTCTTTCTTTGCCCCCAGCTGATCTGGATATTGTTTGCTTTTCTTCTAAGGGCCCACTGTATTGCCCTCAGGTGGTTAACATTTCAAGGAGTGTCGAGAAATGTTGATGTCATTTTTGTCGAGGATTTTGCAAACTCAACTGATGTTCTTGTTTGAAAATCTTTCTTGTTCTGGAATCAAATCTCACATTTCAACGATCATGTCTATTCAAGTCTAAATGTTGAAATGAAATCAGAGAGATATCAGTTTTTGAAAAGTATTTTTGAAATTCAAGCTTTTTTGGTCAAAGACCCAACACACTATTCAATGCAGTCCTTTGATTGTCTTGTATTTTGAAAACAAAAATGACCCGTTGTAAGATTTAAAATGACTTTTTCATGGTTCTTTGTGTCCACTTTAAACTCTGATTTTGGGTATATCTTTTGGTGGTCTGTGATGAGGTGACATTTTTATGAATTTCAAAAACAAGATGCTCAGGCTTTATCAAGAAAGGTTGTTTCTTTTCTTAGCATTTATTTTATCAACATGCATAATAACTAGTAGCTTAATTCATGAAGTCACGACCCTTATGGAAAAACCTCTTCAAGTTTTGGGATCGTCATTTATCGATTCAAATTGCTTGCTTGATTAAAAAGGGCTTTTAAAAGCATGTAATGCAGGCTATGGTTCATGGCTATGAAAGAAAAGAATTTCAAAGGCTCAAAAGGTGTTTGAGGGTTTCAAAAACCTAGGATCAACATCAATTATTCATCAACTCATTTTCTATTGTTGTCTTTGTAGAGGAAATGACATAGAACCTTGTTAACCTCAAAGATCAGACTTCTATTAACATAAGTCATAATGCAAATCCACATTTCCATGATGAATAACCAATCTAAAAGAATTTTTGAAGACATTAGAGGCTTTATCCTAGACACACCAAAAGATATGAAGCATCGATTTTTCTAGTGTTGACTTTTGGCATTTATTGTCTTTTCTCAATTGAAAACTGTCTTGCCTCTCCTAGAATTGATAGACATTTTCTTTCCTTTCCATTTTCATAACTTGTTATATCACATTTTTTCCATCTGGATAGGTCGCCCATCATAATAAGACCGTTCTTCATATTTTTTCCATCCGGGTAGGTCACCCATGACAATAAGATCGCACTTCATCATATATTTTTTTCCACCTGGGTAGGTCACCCATGATAATGAGACCACACTTCTTCATATTTTTTTACCTGGGTAGGTCACCCATTACAATGAGACCACACTTCATATTTTTTCCATTTTTGGGTAGGTCACCCATTACAATGAGACCACACTTCATATTCTTTCTATTTGGGTAGGTCGCCCATCATAACGAGACCACTTCATCATATTTTTTCCATCTGGGTAGGTCACCCATTACAATGAGACCACACTTCACATTTTTTCCATCTTGGGTAGGTCACCCATCACAATGAGACCATCATCTTTTTTGGGTAGGTCACCCAAAGAATGAGACCATTCTCCATCTTTTTTTACCTGGGTAGGTCACCCATAAGAATGAAGCCATTCCTCACCCTGGGTAGGTCACCCAAAGAATGAGACCACTCTTCCTTTTTCCACTTGGATAGGTCACCCATCACAATGAGACCATCATCTTTTCTGAGTAGGTCACCCAAAGAATGAGACCATTCTCCATCTTTTTTTTTTACTTGGGTAGGTCACCCATAAGAATGAGGCCATTCCTCCCCCTGGGTAGGTCACCCAAAGAATGAGACCACTCTTTCTTTTCCACTTGGGTAGGTCACCCAAAGAATGAGACCATTCTCCATCTTTTTTTTACCTGGGTAGGTCACCCATAAGAATGAGGCCATTCCTCCCCCTGGGTAGGTCACCCAAAGAATGAGACCACTCTTTCCCCTTTCCACTTGGGTAGGTCACCCATCACAATGAGACCACCATTTTTTTCTGGGTAGGTCACCCAAAAAATAAGACCATTCTCCATCTTTTTTTTTTTACCTGGGTAGGTCACCCAAAGAATGAGGCCATTCTTCCCCTTGGGTAGGTCACCCAAAGAATGAGACCACTCTTCCCCCTTTCCACTTGGGTAGGTCACCTATTATAATGAGACCACTTTTTACATATTCTTTTGTTCCAGTTGAATGAGGTCGCTAGATGGGATCTCACGTAGCTTTGGTTAAAGGGAATCTCCATATGGGATTTCAGGTTGACCGAGTTACACACATTCTTTGGTTTTGGTTAAAGGAGGTCGCCAGATGGGATCTCAGGATAATAAAAAAAGATAGAAAAAAAAAAGTTTTTAGATGAAGTGGATATTGAGCAAATAGAAAGACAAGTTTTTCTTTACAAAACTTACTATGCAAAACATCGAGGATTTTTGCTTCGTAAGCATTGTAAAGAGGGGGCATCTGTTGCTACCCAATTTTTGACCCATGTTTTTGATATATTTTCAAAAAATCCAAAAAATAGAGAAAAACAATGAAAATCCAAAAAATATGTTTTTTTTAATATATTCGCGTCATTTTAGCATTTTCAGCGTCGTCTAAAAAGAATTTAATTTTTCAAAAGATTTTTCGAACGTGTTCAACTTTTCACGCGTCATTTTTAAAATCATTGATTTTCCTCATTGAGTCGACGTTGATATTGCTCGTTTTCAAAAAAATACAAAAAAACAAGAAAAATAAAAAATTACAAAAAAAGAAAGAAGTTGAGGGACCAAGTTGAAAAACCTAGCAACATTTTACCTATAAATACTGGTTCCTCAACACTTTCAAGGGGGCTAATTTTGAAAACACTAGAAAATACAACAAAAAACCCTAAACCACAAAAAAACCCTAAAATCCATCTCTAACCAAAGGCAGCCGCCAGAGCCCCCCACCCTTTGGATTTTTTATTTTTCTCTTCTTCCTTCCCCCAGCAACAACTCCCCCACACACGACCAAACAGCCCCTAAACCCCCCGGTTTATTTTTCTTCTTCCTCTTCTCCAGCCGGCTGGCCAAGCTACACCGCCACCTCCCTCAGCTTTTGTTTTCCTTCTTCAACCGGACCTTCCAGCAGCCGCAAGGCCTCCATCCCCCTTTTTTTTGATTTTTTCTTCTCCCTCAACCGATTGGCCGGCCGGACACTCTCTCCCTTACTGCAAGCTCTCAACCACACGCCGGACAGGAGGGAGCTTCTCCTCTCACCGCAGCCGCCGCAACCAATCTCCCTTCTCCATTTTCCCCTCACGGACCGATCGTCATCGTGACCACAACAGCTCCCAAATCGGTCTCGTTCTCTCCTGATTCAACGGCAGCCATCGTCTCCCAGCTTTCCCCTCAGCAGCTCCTTTTTCCCCTTCGGTCCCAGCAGCGACGGCCTCCACATGAAGCAAGCCACCGCCTCAGCTTCTTCACCCGACCGAGAGCTAGCCGTCCACAGATCCACCGCCACGTCCACGGCCACCGCTAAGTCTACAACCATCAGATCCGCCGACTGAAGCGCTGGAGAAGACGAAGAAACCCATAGAAGAGTCGATCTGCAGTGAAGCAGATCTGAAGGAGAAGAGAGGCAGATCGGGAAAACAAAAGAAATAAAACAAAAATAAAATCGACTGCTTTGTTGCGTTTCTTTTGGTGTTTGTGCAGGTCACCGCCGGCGAGAAAGAAGGGAGGAACACGTTTTCAGACCCCCTCTTGCTGCTGGATTTTTACGGCGGTGCGTCAACCCACGCGCCGCCAGTGGCGGTGGCGCGTGGAGGAGACGCGCCGCTAGTGTTTTCAGCCCCAGAATCCTGCGAACACTGTTCCCGTGGCTGCACTGTCCCTGATTCTATTTTTTAGGGGTTATTTTGTAATTTTAATGTAATTTTTGTTTAGTTGTTTTAAATTTGTAATTTGTAATGTGATGTACAAAAAGAACAAAAGAAAAGAAAAGAAAAGAAAAATAAATAATGAAAAGAAAGTTGTATGTGTGTTTTGTTTTTTTATTTATGTTATTGAATTAAAAATCAAAAAGGACAAAAAGAATTAATTGTTAATTTAAATATGGTTAAATATCTCAAGGACAAATAAAATCAAGTTGTATTTTCCACGAAAAATATAAGAACAAGTTTTTACATATATTCGGGGATTTAATAACTGATTTATTTAAGCCTTAGAATTTAATTAATATTTTAAATTTTCAAATCACATCAGAACACAAAGCAGCTTACCTCAGGTAGGGTGCGTTAGGGGTGCTAATACCTTCCCTAACCACAACCAGTCCCTTACCCGCGATCTCTGACAAGACCAGTACATCAGGTTTCCTAGTAGCCCTCAATGAATTACTAGGTGGCGACTCCAACGAACGAAATCAAAGCAAACGCAACAACAAAGAAAAATCGCCAGTCAATGCCGCGCGCCAGATTTTTTTTTGGGGTGCGACAACTATGATCAGAAAGCGTTTTTGAAAAAATTTTAAAACTTATTATTTTTTTAAAAAATAATATGTTTTTGATATTTTCATATCATTTTGATGTGCTGATGTGAAAAATAATTTTTTTTAAAATAAAAAAATATATTATTTTAATGTATTTTGAAAAGCAACCACTTCCACACTTCTAAATACCCTAAAAAAAACATGGATTTGGGTGGCAAAATTCAAGGAAAAGGGTGAGGGTGGTGACCATAGGTTTTTTTTTTAAATGATGGTAAAATTATAATATCTATATAATAATTTTGTAGTTATTAATTAAAATATACTAACATATTATAAATAATCTATTTTTTTTGTTGATTTTATTTTAACATGTTGTAAATTATAAACTTACAAATTCAAGTCTGTAAACTATTATTTCTAAAAATTAAAAAACTAACTAACTATGCAATGATTAAGGTAATTTTACCTTTAAAAAATCAATTAAAAACTAATCTCATACCTAGTATATCGAAAAAAAGATACTATTTACAAGAATTAAATTAGTATAAATTAGTAATATGGTTTTTTGAATAGTAAAAATATAGTTTTTTTGTTTATGTTTATTTTAATAGTAAAAATTCATTTATAAGAGCTAATTATATTTTAATATATTTGATATACAACTATTTAGGATAATCCGGATGATTTTCAATCAACCTAGTATTAAATAATAAAATTAAAAAAATCAGTTAAAAAATAAAAAAAAAACAATTTAAATTAACCTGGATGAATTCATTGAATTCATGATATGTGTTATGAAACCATGATAACCTTCCTGAAAATAAAAAAAATATGAATTTTTAAAAAAATTAAAAGAAAAAAATATTATTAAAAAAAATATTTTTTTCTAAGAATTTAATATTTGTACAAGATATATAAAAATAATATTTTCACGTTTTGTTTAGTAACAAGCATCGAGAAGCCAAAGTAATATATTTTTGGCTTTCCATTTAGCATATGCCCTGAGATGCCTACCATTCCAGTCAACTTTCACGAACGTTAGCCAAAAATCCAAGCTGAGGCAAAGCCAAGCCAAGCCGCAAAGACAAACAATGAAAGTCCAGGTACGCTTGAAGCTGTCGGTGCTCATTCACTCTCAAGTCTCAACCTCTAAAACCACACATGCAGAGAGAAAGCCACCTGCAAACCTTATACGCTCTTCGAATAAAGAATAATAATCATAAAAAAACACAATTATTTATTTTTCTCTAAAAAAGTCTGACTGAAAATACTTCATTCTTCTCTCTCTGTCTTTCGCAATCAAAATGAAATGAAGTGAAGTGCCTTTTTATTGTCTTCCCTTCTCTTCTACGATATCTTTAGATGCTCCTCGTCCTCATCTCTCTCTCTCTCCCCCTAGAGGCGAGTCATTACTCACGAGTGATCGACTGATTGAGTTCTTTCTTTGTTGCTAGCTACATTTTTATCACTCTTTCTCTTCATCGATGACGTTTTCTTGTCGTTTCTTTGTAAAATTCTTAAAGAGACTGGAGGTGCTGCCTTTTTTTTTTTTTTTTTTTTTATTATTATTGTTACTTCATTTTCATTGAAATTCCTTCTGTTATAAAAGAAAAGAAAGAAGGAATGTCTGTCCTGTCCATTTGAGTTCAGTTCAGGGTTTCGAGTCATGTTGTTGTAAAAAACGACGACGTTTTTTGAGTTGAATTTGGAGTTTAATGATCTGCTGTTAGAATTGAATTGAAATGAATTCAAGTCAATGAAGCAACCGAATTCAGTGATGTCGTCACATTCTTATTAATTACAATTAAAAATTAAAACCAGTTCGATGTTATTTTTGTAATTAGCAGCATTATTTACGCTGACTGACTTGATCTGATTGATACCTTACAGGAGAGTTTGATGTCTTGATTGTGTAAAATAAGGTAGATCTGGAGACAGACTCATTCTTTTAAGGGGAAAAAAAGGAGAAGATGGCGGCTACACTCGCTTGGAGGTTATCTGCTACCAATGGCAGCAGCCTTGCCACTACTGATCTGGTTGGTCCATTCATTATTCACTGTATTGGATTCGGATAACAGTTTCAAGAAAAAAAATGGAATTTCATTTAATTTTGGATTTAATTTAGTGTCGGAGGCGCTGGATCTCATCCGTTCTCCCCCCCCTTCTCTCTATATATATATTTAGATGCTTTTGGTTTTTAAATCTATTGGCGTTTCCGGTTTTCGTTTTATTTTTTTAGAATTTTTTTGTGTATTGAAAATTTGCAATACTATTACTTTCAACTATTAATATTTAATTCCTGAGTGACCCCTCGCGGTCTCTGGTTTCAAATCTGAAAATACTATAGGCAGCAAACTAGTTTTGAAGTTGAATTTTGTGATGGTTTCATTTAGTTTATGTTTAGTTAAATATTAAATGACACTCTCTTGTTTCATGATTGCAGGAAAAAAATGGCAATAGTTTATGTTTGGTTAATATTAAATGACACTCTTTTGTATCATGATTGCAGGAAAAAAATGGCAATCTAAAAATTCAAGATTCAGAGCCTCCAACTCCCCGTTCAGTTATGAAGATGGGTGTGAGGTGAGTTGAGAATTTATTTATGTGGCTGATGAGGTCGATATCCTGTTGTGATTACTTTGCTTTTGCCAATGCTTTTAATATCTACCATGGTCATGTGCTATCCTTTGGTGATTAATTTTTTTGTAATATTGAGTAGCAGCACTATAGGTGCAAAATGCTCCATACTGATGCTAATACTTTTGTGTGATCAGAGATTTGAGTGTATGTGCTTCCAAAATGTCTTAAAAGGAACTGAGGGTCCACTTCTTTTTTGCATCTACCTTTTGTGTTTCAATACACATTCTCTGCATCGAGTGAACGTGACCTCTAGAAACCATAAATCAATAACCTTCAAGCTTTTAGTTTCTGAATTGATTTTCACTTTGTTGAATTATACAATTCTAGTCCTGTTTCCACTATTTCTAGATTGATTTTGGACACACTTACTTCAAATCAGAAAAATGACATATAATGTTGGTAGAAATTTTCTTTTATAGGAATGCATCTATTAAGTTCTGATTTCAAGATACTTTTTTCTAATTCAGAAGTGAACGAAAGTTCCTTGGCAATTACCAGATGTAATGAACTGGAATAGAGCCTTGTGCCATTAAGAGCAAACCACAGTCCTATAAGAATGAATTCTGTTACTGATGCTATATTTGTTTTAAAATTATTGTTCAGCATTTTTTATTTCTTGTCATCCTGTTCCAGATTTCTGTTTCTGTCCATGTTTTACTTTTCTAGCGCTTTCAATTTGAAATATCTCATTTTATGTTTTTGTGCTGGTTCTCTCTACTGAAAATATTAATAACTGCATTTCCTTTTATGAGTTTTCACTAGTAATAACTTTTTTCCATAAAATGAGGTCAACTAAGAGAAAGTTTCTCATAGTGCCTAAAAGCAATGAAAATTGTTGCCCAATTTTCTCATTTAATAAATTATTTTCAGAGACCGTACTGGTAGCATGGAGGATCCAGATGGCACGCTAGCAAGTGTTGCACAATGCATTGAGCAGCTGCGCCGGAGCTCCTCATCTGTACAAGAGAAGGAGTATGCATTGAGACAGTTGCGAGAACTTGTTGAGACGCGTGAAAATGCTCTCAGTGCTGTTGGATCTCATTCTCAAGCAGTTCCGGTGCTTGTTTCTCTTCTGCGGTCCGGATCAGTGGGGGTTAAGATACAGGCTGCTACTGTCTTAGGTTCTCTCTGCAAGGAGAATGAACTAAGGGTAAAGGTCTTACTTGGAGGATGCATCCCACCGTTGCTAGGTCTACTCAAGTCTAGCTCCGAAGAAGGTCAAATTGCAGCAGCAAAGACGATATATGCTGTGTCTCAGGGTGGTGCTAAGGATCATGTTGGATCAAAAATTTTTTCGACTGAAGGAGTTGTGCCTGTGCTCTGGGAGCTGCTTCGTAATGGGCTCAAAACAGGTAAACTAGTTGATAACTTGTTGACTGGAGCATTAAAAAACCTCTCCAGCAGCACTGAGGGATTTTGGTCTGCAACAATACAAGCTGGAGGAGTGGATGTTCTGGTTAAGTTGCTCACAACAGGACAGTCAGACACACAAGCTAACATCTGCTTTCTTCTTGCGTGCATGATGATGGAAGATGAATCTATTTGTTCCAAGGTATTAGCTGCAGAGGCTACTAAACAGTTGCTCAAGCTGTTAGGACCTGGCAATGAAGCCTCTGTGAGAGCAGAAGCTGCAGGTGCCCTTAAGTCTCTTTCTGCACAGTGCAAAGATGCAAGGCAAGAGATAGCTAAATCTAATGGTATTCCTGCTCTGATAAACGCTACAATAGCTCCTTCAAAAGAATTCATGCAGGGGGAGTATGCCCAAGCATTACAGGAGCATGCAATGTGTGCCCTGGCAAATATTTCTGGTGGCTTGTCATTTGTTATCTCAAGCCTCGGTCAAAGCCTTGAATCATGCTCTTCTCCTGCCCAGACTGCTGATACTTTAGGAGCTTTGGCTTCGGCTTTGATGATATATGATAGCAAAGCTGAATCCACCAGGGCATCAGATCCTGTTGTTATTGAGCAGACTTTAGTTAACCAGTTCAATCCTCATTTACCATATCTTGTGCAGGAACGTACCATAGAAGCATTAGCTAGTTTGTATGGGAATGCCATACTTTCAGTTAAACTCGCGAATTCTGAAGCAAAACGGTTGCTTGTTGGTTTGATTACAATGGCAACCAATGAAGTTCAGGATGAGCTTGTAAGAGCTCTTCTTGCACTTTGCAATAATGAAGGCAGTCTATGGCGTTCGCTTCAAGGACGTGAAGGAGTTCAGCTATTGATATCCCTTCTTGGGCTTTCATCAGAACAGCAGCAGGAATGTGCAGTGGCATTGCTTTGCCTTCTATCTAATGAAAACAATGAAAGCAAGTGGGCCATCACTGCTGCTGGTGGTATACCTCCCCTTGTTCAAATTCTAGAGACAGGATCCGCTAAAGCCAAGGAAGATTCTGCTACTATCCTTAGGAACTTGTGCAATCACAGTGAAGATATACGTGCATGCGTTGAAAGTGCTGATGCTGTTCCTGCATTGCTATGGCTACTGAAGAATGGGAGCCTCAATGGGAAAGAAATTGCAGCAAAGACTTTAAATCATTTGATACATAAATCTGATACAGCTACTATTAGCCAGCTCACTGCATTGTTAACCAGTGATCTACCTGAATCAAAAGTGTATGTCCTGGATGCTCTAAGAAGCATGCTTTCTGTAGTTCACTTGAGTGATGTACTACGGGAGGGCAGTGCTGCAAATGATGCGATTGAGACAATGATTAAGATATTGAGCTCTACTAAAGAAGAGACCCAGGCCAAGTCTGCCTCTGCTTTGGCTGGAATTTTTGAAACTAGAAAGGATTTACGTGAAAGCAGCATCTCTGTTAAAACACTTTGGTCAGTGATGAAGTTGCTAAATGTTGAATCTGAAAACATCTTAGCAGAGTCATCTCATTGTCTTGCTTCAATATTTCTTTCAATTAAAGAGAACCGGGATGTGGCTGCTGTTGCTCGTGATGCGTTATCCCCTTTAATTGCACTAGCTAACTCATCGACCTTGGAAGTTGCTGAACAGGCGACGTGTGCTCTTGCAAATCTTATTTTGGATGGTGAAGTTTCAAAAAAAGCAATTCCAAATGAAATTATTGTGTCTGCAACAAGGGTTTTGCGTGAAGGCACAATTTCTGGAAAGACCCATGCCGCAGCAGCGATCGCTCGTCTCCTTCATTCTCGTAGAATTGATAATTCCATAACTGATTGTGTCAATCATGCTGGAACAGTACTCGCATTAGTTTCTTTTCTAGAATCTGCTAGTGGCAGATCTGCTGCCACATCAGAGGCTCTGGCTGCACTTGCTATTTTGTCAAGGTCAGAAGGGGCTAGCGGACACATCAAACCAGCATGGGTAGTTTTAGCTGAATTTCCAAACCACATATCCCCAATAGTTTCGTCGATTGCAGACGCAACACCCTTGTTGCAGGACAAGGCTATCGAAATATTGTCACGACTTTGCCGAGATCAGCCTTTTGTTTTAGGAAATGCGGTTGCTAGTGCCTCTGGATGTATACCGTCTGTGGCTAGAAGGGCGATTGATTCCACAAGCCCAAAGGTCAAAATTGGGGGAGCTGCACTTCTTATTTGTGCTGCAAAAGTTAGTCACCAGAGGGTGGTGGAAGATCTTAACCAATCAAATTCATGTAGTCACCTTATTCAATCACTTGTCACAATGCTTTGTTCTGCAGACACTTCTCCTTCAGGAAACCTGGTTGATGATGACAGGGAGGTCATTAGCATATACAGACATGCTAAAGAAGGTGAGAGTGGTGAATCCCATAAAGCAACAGCAGTTATTTATGATTATAACTTGGCTGTTTGGCTACTTTCGGTTCTTGCCTGCCACGATGAGAAAAGTAAAATTGTTATAATGGAGGCTGGAGCAGTTGAAGTCCTCACTAACAGAATCTCCAGTTGTTATTTGCAGTACAGTCAGGTGAAACCTCTTTTTTTCCTCTTGAACTGAAGGTTTTCCAGTGTCTAGTGCCATAAGCTCTCAATACCAATGAAAATTTTGATTTCTATGGATTGACATAGCAAACGAGTCAAGCCAAGCTTTGATACATTTAGATTAGTTTCATCTAATTTTAGTGAGTTTCAAACTTGGCTTGTGCTTGTGGCGAGTCTAAGACATGAAGCTCAAGCTTTGTTCCTCGGGCTTCATTTGATTTAACATATTAGACTGATAAAATAAGCAAATAAACAAGCTGAGCTTGACCTTGGATTCCTCATGACAAACCATGCAATAAAAAAGCAAACATCTGTAATTTTCAAAAGAATCAAACTAGTGTATCTCACATCAGAAATAAGTTTGATTATATTTGATAATGTAATAATTCTTTTTTCATATGAATTTTATTTGGCTGATCTAAAATTTTCTTATTATATGCAAGCTTCTTTGTGAATTTTAATTAGTCTAGATGCAAGCCTTTAAATGATGTGGCCCCATAAACTTAGGTGAGCTATCTTGTGATCTTGAACAAGTTTAGCTTGATCTAATTCAGTTGTGGCTGTATTAACATTAGGTTTCAAAATAAGCTTGAGCTTGACTCATTCATTCTATTGAATGAGCCTATAATCGAGCTAAGCTTCAAGAGGCTTTGCTCATCTGCTTCCTAGAAGAATTATGAGTTACATCAAAGAAAACACAAAATTTCACACATTTTCACATGTTATGCAGCAGAGAAATCTGTTCTACATTCTAATTGTCATTAAACTTCATAGCTTCTCTATGTTTACCTGTGCAGAGTGATTTTAGTGAAGACAGCAGCGTATGGATTTGTGCTCTACTGCTAGCAATTCTGTTTCAAGACAGAGACATCATACGTGGGCATGCAACCATGAAATCTATACCAGCACTTGCAAACTTGTTGAAGTCAGAAGAGTCTGCAAACAGATATTTTGCTGCACAGGCAATAGCCAGCCTAGTGTGTAATGGTAGTCGGGGAACCCTTCTGTCTGTTGCAAATTCTGGGGCAGCAGGTGGACTCGTCTCCTTACTTGGCTGTGCTGATGGTGATATATCTGATCTTCTGGAATTGTCCGAGGAGTTTGCTTTGGTATGTTATCCAGACCAAGTTGCGCTTGAGAGGTTATTCAGAGTTGAAGACATTAGAGTTGGTGCTACATCTCGCAAAACAATACCTGCTCTTGTTGATCTACTCAAACCAATTCCAGATCGTCCTGGGGCACCTTTTCTAGCATTAGGACTTCTAAATCAGTTAGCAAAAGACTGTCCTCCAAATAAGACTGTTATGGTTGAATCTGGGATTTTGGAGGCCCTGACTAAGTATCTTTCACTTGGTCTGCAAGATGCAACCGAGGAAGCTGCAACTGATCTGTTAGGGATCCTATTTAGTAGTGCTGAAATTCGGAGACATGAAGCTGCATTTGGTGCTGTCAGTCAACTTGTTGCTGTCCTGCGTTTGGGTGGAAGAGCTGCGAGGTACAGTGCTGCTAAAGCTTTGGAAAGCTTGTTTTCTGCTGATCATATCAGGAATGCAGACACTGCCCGACAAGCTGTCCAACCCTTGGTGGAAATTCTTAATACTGGTCTAGAGAAAGAGCAGCATGCTGCTATTGCTGCATTGGTTAGGTTATTGAGTGAAAACCCATCTAGAGCCCTTGCATTTGCAGATGTTGAAATGAATGCAGTGGATGTCCTTTGCAGGATCCTCTCATCAAATTGCTCAACAGGGCTGAAGGGGGATGCTGCGGAGTTGTGTGGTGTTTTGTTTGGAAACACAAGAATCAGGTCTACAATGGCTGCAGCACGCTGTGTTGAGCCTCTGGTATCTCTCCTTGTAACTGAGTTCAGTCCTGCCCAGTATTCAGTTGTCTGTGCATTAGATAAGCTTGTTGATGATGAGCAACTGGCAGAACTGGTTGCTGCACATGGAGCAGTTATTCCTCTCGTTGGCCTTCTCTATGGTGGGAATTACATGCTTCATGAGGCTATCTCCCGAGCACTTGTGAAGTTGGGGAAAGACAGGCCCGCATATAAAATGGAAATGGTAAAAGCTGGAGTAATTGAAAGCATACTTGATATCCTCCATGAAGCACCAGATTTTCTCTGTGCAGCATTTGCTGAATTGCTCAGAATATTGACCAATAATGCCAGCATTGCCAAGGGGCCGTCTGCTGCAAAAGTTGTTGGGCCCCTTTTCCTGCTGCTGACAAGACCAGAATTTGGGCCTGATGGACAACATAGTGCTTTGCAGGTTCTAGTTAATATTCTGGAACATCCACAGTGCCGTGCAGATTATAACCTCACCTCTCACCAAACTATTGAGCCAATCATCCCATTGCTTGATTCTCAGGCTCCAGCAGTGCAACAGCTGGCTGCTGAGCTTCTGTCACATCTGCTCATGGAAGAACATCTTCAGAAGGATCCAGTGACACAGCAAGTAATTGGTCCTCTTATACGGGTTCTCAGTTCTGGCATACACATCTTGCAGCAGAGAGCTGTAAAGGCTCTTGTTAGCATTGCACTAATATGGCCAAATGAAATTGCAAAGGAGGGTGGTGTGAGTGAGCTGTCCAAAGTCATATTGCAAGCTGATCCTTCTCTTCCTCATGCCTTGTGGGAATCTGCTGCTTCTGTTTTGGCTAACATCTTGCAGTTTAGTTCTGAATTTTATTTGGAAGTGCCTGTAGCTGTCTTGGTAAGGTTGCTCCGTTCTGGTTTGGAAAGCACGGTGGTTGGTGCACTGAATGCTCTTTTGGTGTTAGAAAGTGACGATGGAACAAGTGCTGAAGCTATGGCTGAGAGTGGTGCCATAGAGGCTCTTTTGGAACTTCTGAGAAGCCATCAGTGTGAGGAAACAGCAGCAAGGTTGCTGGAAGTATTACTTAACAACGTGAAAATCAGAGAATCAAAAGCTACTAAAACTGCAATCTTGCCATTGTCGCAGTACCTTTTAGATCCCCAAACTCAAGCACAACAGGCAAGATTATTGGCCACTTTGGCACTTGGTGATCTATTCCAGAATGAGGGCCTGGCTCGAAGCACCGATGCTGTTTCAGCTTGTCGTGCTCTAGTCAATGTCCTTGAAGAGCAACCAACAGAAGAAATGAAAGTAGTAGCAATATGTGCTTTGCAAAACCTGGTCATGTACAGCCGATCTAATAAAAGAGCTGTTGCAGAGGCTGGTGGTGTTCAAGTTGTATTGGATCTAATCGGTTCAAGTGATCCAGATACATCTGTCCAGGCTGCAATGTTTGTTAAACTTCTTTTCTCCAATCACACCATTCAAGAGTATGCGTCCAGTGAAACAGTCAGAGCCATAACAGGTTAGCTTCTCTTCTCCCTGTGCACAGCTTGTCTACTCTTGGCAGATTTGAGGAGAACACGCCTAATCTTTTTACGATGACATTTTTCTTTGTGGTTTTATGCAGTGGTTTGTAGTTTGGAATGTTATTCTAACATTTAGTTAAACATAATCTCCGAGAAATATGATTTTCTTTCATGCTAAGTTCAGAGGTTAATTGAAGGAGACCAAAATGAAATAGATCTTACCAGTAAAATGTAAGTAGAGGCAGATTTGGATAGAAATGGTATGGGATCTAATTGGACAGAATGAGTTGCTTGCTAGTTCAGATTTTAACTCGCGGTGAAATAGAGCAGACATCTAAATGTGAGCTAACTTCTCAAACTCTTAACAGATGACGGATCACATGTAAAGTTGAATCAGAGTGTGAAACTGCTTACTATTCTCTATACCATTGGGCAAAATAATAGTAATATTCTGATTATTACTTGAAACCATGTTGAAATAGAGGGGATGAACAGTAGCCTTTGTGTGTTAGTGAAAATTTTGCGGTGTCCATTTCTTTATTCAAGCTACATGGCCTTTTATTGCTCTTTTCTTGAAAGACATGATAGACAGTTGAGCAGTCGAGCAACCCTGGCCAGTGGCTACGTTCATCAGTATTTGGAAATTATTTTACTTATTGACTTCAGGATTAGGTGTATTGTACTTTCCTATTAAAATGCTATGAGTTTTCTGCCAGGGTGTTTTTTCAATTTTCTTTCACGCTCAGCTTAACATTCTGTTTGGTCCTGCAGCTGCTATCGAAAAGGATTTATGGGCCACTGGGACTGTTAATGAGGAGTATCTCAAATCTCTAAATGCCCTTTTTAGCAACTTCCCAAGGTTGAGAGCCACCGAGCCTGCAACGCTCAGTATACCCCATTTGGTTACATCTCTCAAGACAGGATCAGAAGCATCTCAAGAAGCTGCCTTGGATGCACTGTTTCTTCTTAGGCAAGCTTGGTCAGCATGCCCAGCTGAAGTTTCCAGAGCTCAATCCATTGCCGCTGCAGATGCAATCCCCTTGTTGCAATACTTGATTCAGTCTGGCCCACCCCGATTTCAGGAGAAGGCTGAATTTCTGCTGCAGTGTTTGCCAGGGACATTGGTGGTTATTATCAAGCGTGGAAACAATATGAAGCAGTCGGTGGGGAACCCAAGTGTTTATTGCAAGCTTACCCTTGGAAATACACCACCCAGGCAAACAAAGGTAAGATACGTCTATACATCATCTTGTTTATTTTTTATGATGTTTGTATCTCCAATCATCATTTATTTTTAAGGAAAAATAAAATAAATAAAAGGTAATTTACATCAATGGATTATCCAATTCATCTATTCCAGCCATCTTTTGATGTCCAACTCCATATTCTCCTGTTCAAAAGAGAATTTCCTCTCACCATTGCTTTCCCTACTTTTTTTCCCTAGAAATTGCTATTTCAACCTCTCAAAATGAAAAATATTTGTGAACTTTTCAGGTTGTATCAACTGGTCCTAACCCGGAGTTTGATGAGAGCTTTTCATGGTCCTTTGAGAGTCCTCCAAAAGGCCAAAAGCTTCATATCTCTTGCAAAAATAAGAGCAAAATGGGGAAGGTAATTAATGGAACTGAATTTATTTTTTTCCGTGAGAAAACAAATAAAAAAAAGGTTGTTTTGATGTTTATCCACATTTTATCAGAGATTTTTTCTTCACATTGTCATTTAACCTGTCTCTTTTGATCCAACAACAGAGTTCTTTCGGAAAAGTAACAATCCAGATCGATCGGGTTGTAATGCTAGGAGCAGTAGCTGGGGAATACACTCTGATGCCAGAAAGCAAAAGTGGACCCTCGAGGAATTTGGAAATTGAATTCCAGTGGTCTAACAAGTAACAGATGTTAAAGACGAAACAATCATTCGGCACAAATTGAGATTTTAGGGAGAAAATATGATCAATTCGGTTACCTATCCCCATTCCAGTGTAAATAGTTTGCCAGAGAATCTGATTTTTGTAGTTGTTTTCCAAGAGCCGTAAGATAGCAATTTTTTCAAACGTATTCTTTTGTAATCCGAGTTTACTATAATTTCTGGGCTGAACCACAAGAACAAACATACGAGTTTTCTTTGTAATTTTTGTTACCCATAGTAACGTGCTTGTCAAACCGAGATGAAAATAATAATAATAATAACTGTTCTGGTTTCGGATATTTTAGATATGTTGTCGTTCGATCATTATGAAAGAAATAGCAAATGCTTTATTGTCTTCTTCCAGAAATCTCAGTAGCCTGACCTGTGCAGATGGTCGAAGTAGAAGAGTGTGATTGCTCATCCGAAGGACGAAGAGGAAATTGAGAACTGAGGATGGTTATTGCATATCAATATATATAATTACAAGTTTTCATTTCTAATACATGTTGGATCTCGGAATTAAGTTACAGGTTTTTGGTGGCTTCCAAGATAGTATTATTATTTTTTTTTTTTTTTGATTAACGTGGGTGTCCGGGCCAGCTTGCGCGCACCACGACTAATCTCACGGCCCACTGAATATTCTGCAAGCCCAGTGAGCAGATAAGGCACCGCGGGGGTAACAGACATACCGTATAGGGAGGACCCAATAGAGATAGGAAAGGAATAAACTCTCCAGCCCCACTCCCACTGGGACTCGAACCGAAGTTCGAAGAAAGGAGAGCTGCCCCAACAACCACTGAGCCACAACCTGTTGGTTTCCAAGATAGTATTATTGATTGCATAAGTAATGGCTTTATAGCCTGTTATAGAGAAAGGAAATATAACAGAAAACAAACTTCACGTATTCTACTCCTAAGATAATGTACGTGATATAAGACTAAATCAAATTGCAACTGATTGCCCTACAAACTAGGACATTATTAACAGAACAAGTAATCCACTAAACAGTAAGTAAGTCTTGGAAATTCTAATACTTCAACATCCTCTTGTAAGCTGAACTGCATCAGTGCATTCAGTTTACTCAAGGCATTAGACACATGCCAAGCTTGTCTCTCAGCTTCAGAAAAACCTCTAGTTTCAGAGGTTTAGTCATAATATTAGATACCTGCTCTTGTGTACTGCAGTGCACTAATTCCACTACCCCATCTCTTGTAAGTTCACATAAGAAATGAAACCTTACGTCAATATGTTTACTTCGCCCATGCAACACTGGATTCCTTGAAAGTTTAATGGCAGAGTTATTGTCACAATAGATAGTAGTGCACATACTTTGAACATGACCAAGTTTTTCAAGAATTCTACGTAACCAGACCCCTTGACATGCACACGAAGCTGTTACTATGAACTCTGCTTCTGTTGTAGATAACGTCACCACTGGTTGCTTTCTTGAAGACCATGAAACCGCCCCTGTTCCTAGCATAAACACATACCCAGATGTACTTTTTCGATCATCAACGTCTCCTGCATAGTCACTATCTGCAAAGGCTATTAAGCTTCCATCACCTCCTTTTCTGCAACCAATTCCAAGCTCCATAGTGCCCTTTAAGTATCTTAGTATTCTCTTGCCAGCTTGCAGATGCATTTCGGTTGGTTTCTCCATGTATCTACTGATCAGCCCAACAACATACATGAGATCAGGTCTTGTGGCTGTCAAATACAACAAGTTTCCAACCAATTTCTTGTATTCTGTAGCATCCACGTTCTCTACGCTGCCTTCATGCTTTGACAGTTTACATCCTGGAACAATTGGATTCTTCATAGGATTGCTCCTTTCCATGCCAAACCTTTCAAGCACCTCTTTAGCATACTTGCGTTGACATATGAAAATTCCATCTAAATTTTGTACCACCTCTACACCAAAAAAATACTTCATTCTACCAAGATCAGACATACCGAACTCCCTCTTCATTAACTCCTTGAAATTTCTGAATATCTTCTCATCATTTCCTGTAAAAATAAGATCATCTACATAGAGACTAACAATCAGCAGCTTCCCTTCGTCACAGTATTTTATAAATAATATGTGCTAACAGAAACATTTTTCAAACCCTTCTTTGGCAAAGTATGCCTCAATTTTGCTGTACCAGACGCGAGGAGCTTGCTTAAGCCCGTATAATGCCTTCTTTAGCCTATAAACCTTGTGTTCCTCTCCTGGCTTTTCATAACCTTGAGGTTGATCAATGAACACTGCCTCAGTTAATTCCCCATGCAAAAATGCGCTTTTGACATCCAGCTGGAAAACACACCACCCTTTGTGAGCTGCAAGAGCTAAAATTGTTCTAATTGTATCCCACCTAGCCACCGGTGCAAAAACTTCATTGTAATCAATCCCCTGTCTTTGAGAGTATCCCTTTGCTACAAGTCGGGCTTTATGCTTGTCCACATCTCCTCTTTCATTAAACTTCGTCTTAAACACCCATTTCACTCCTATTCTTTTAGCTCCAGCCGGCAGTTTAGTTAGTTCCCATGTCTCATTTTTGTTAATAGCTCCTATCTCCATATCCATTGCCTCTCTCCATTTCATGCTCTTGTATGCTTCCTCAAATGTGTCTGGATCGTCAGCTGAAGTAAACATTACCAGACTGTGCCTTTCATTTTCATCAGATAAACCTGTACTGGTTACATAATCTTTCAACCATGCTGGCTGCTTTCGACTCCTTCCTTGATTTGAACTCAGTGGTGTTTCCTCAGATAACTCAGTTAATGGTGAGTTATCTGTTTCTTCATTTTGTTCAGTTTGCACATCTTCCAAGCCTTCTTCGTCCTCGTTAACAACATCATCTTCATTATCACCGTCAACAGCATTATCACCTTCACATTCTAACACATCACGTTTCACCTCTTCTGCACTTCTACCCCAATTCCACTTTTCATCCTCAACGCACACTATATCTCTGCTGATCACTATCTTCTTTGAAGTTGGATCATAAAGTCTGTATGCTTTCGATTCCTCACTCACACCCAAAAGAACACATTTGACACTCTTATTATCCAACTTCTTTCTTTGGCTGTCAGGCACATGAACATGAGCCACACATCCAAATACACGAAAATGATCAACACAAGGCTTTATTCTACCCCAAGCCTCTTCAGGAGTAACATCTTTGACAGCTAGAGTGGGACTCCGATTCAGCACATAAACAGACCAATTAATAGCTTCTGGCCAGAACTCTTTTGGTACTTCTTTTCCTGACAGCATGTTACGTACCATGTTCATTAGGTACGATTCTTTCTTTCGGCAACTCTATTTTGTTGTGGAGTGTAAGCTGTGGTAAGTTGTCTGTTAACTCCATGTATGCTGCAGAAATTGTTGAATTCAAGTGAGGTGAACTCTCCACCTCTATCGGTTCTTAAGCAACAAATTTCATCTCCAATCTCCTTCTCCACAAATACTTTATATACTTCTTAAACATAACTAATGCTTCAGATTTTTCAGATACAAAATATGCCCAAGTCTTTCTATTGTAATCATCAATGAAGGTGATTATATACCTTTTGCCACTGTTGGATTTCGGTAAAATAGGTCCACAAATATTTGCATGGACCAGTTGAAGCTGCTTAGATGCCCTCCACAAGCTTTTCTTTGGTTTTGCTTCTCGATGTTGCTTCCCAATCATACAGTTATCACACATTTTTGATGAAGCCTTGAGCATTGGCAAACCTCTGACCATCTCCTTATAGTGCAAAGTTCTCAATCCCTTGAAATTTAAGTGTCCATACCGACAATGCCACAATTATGTGTTGTCTTCAGATGTGATTTAAAGACAGGTTGAAGTTGGACAGATTATAGAAGCAAGTACAACAAACATTCTGTTGGGTGACATCTGTGTTTGTATAATTAAGCCTCTTCTAGGATGATAAATATTACACATGCCATGCTGGATGAGAATAGATAAATTCTTTTCTTGAAGCTGACCAATGCTTAAGAGATTATTTCTTAACTCAGGTATAAAATAGACTTCGGTTATCACCTGAATTAATCCATTTATATGCAGCTTGACATGTCCTTTTCCCATAGCCATCATTCTTGAATTATCTCCAAGCTTTACCGATTGTCTGAATGTTTCATCAAGATCAAAAAACCAATCCTTGATTCCACACATGTGGTTGCTGCAGCCTGAGTCGAGAAACCATACATTCTCCCTTGTTGATTGATTTTCCTCCACATATGCCATCAGAAGCATCTCTACTTCTTCATCTAATTCTGCGTCATTTGCACATTTCTCCCCACTAGGACATTCATATTGGAAATGTCCTAGTTTCTGACAATTATAGCACTGCACTAAGGCTTTGTTGAAGGATTGCCTACCCCTGCCTCGGCCTCTTCCTCTGAAATCTCCACGAGCTCTTCTTCTCCCTTCAACTCCGTGTTCATACCTTCCTCCACTCCTTTCTGAATTGATGATGTTTAAAGCATGCTCTTCTTCTTTTTGGCCTTGCATCCTCTGTTCATGAACTAACAAGCTGCTTTGAAGCTCATCTATGGTCATGATAGAGAGGTCATTGGACTCTTCTATGGAACAGACGACATAATTGAACTTGAAAGTCATTGATCTTAAGATTTTTTCAATGATTATGGTCTGCTCCATCTTTTCTCCATGCGCCTTCATCTTATTTGCAATGGTCAATGTCCTGGCAAAATACTCATCAACTTTTTCACCCTCCTTCATGCCAAGGATTTCGAACTCTCTCCTCAAAGCTTGTAGTTGAGCACGTTTAACCTTGGTAGAGCCTTAATACTTCAGTCGCATTGAATCCCAGATAGCCTTCGTAGTCTCCTTATTGAGTATGGTCTCAATAATAGTCCTATCTATAGCTTGGAATAGATAGTTCTTAACTTTCAAATCTTTCAGTTTCTAATCATCGTTGCTCTTTAGTTGCGCCTTTGTTGTCTCTACCCCGTCCACTAGTGCAGGAATTCCATTCTCTATCAATTCCCAGTATTCCTTTGATCTAAGAAAGTTTTCCATGAGCATGGCCCAATGGTCATAATGACCATCGAATCTTGGTATTGCTGGCTGAACAAAGCTGCTGTTGTTCTCTGTTGCCATGAGTTTCTGATTCTTCTTACTATTGCTAAGCTCTTTTGCTTTCTTCTCAAGAAACTGCAGTTTCTTAAAATAACACAACCAAGCCTTTATGATGAGGCTCTGATACCAAATGTTAGATCTCAGAATTAAGTTACAAGTTTTTGGTGGCTTCCAAGATAGTATTATTGATTGCATAAGTAATGGCTTTATAGCCTGTTACAGAGAAAGGAAATATAACAGAAAACAAACTTCACGTATTCTACTCCTAAGATCGTGTACGTGATATAAGACTAAATCAAATTGCAACTGATTGCCCTACAAACTAGAACATTATTAACAGAACAAGTAAGTAAGTCAGTCTTGGAAATTCTAATACTTCAACAACATATGTTGATTCCAGAGCAGCACAGCTCACAAACAGTATAAAGTCTTTGTTGCCACTGTGATCACCTCAGGAATCTGCATCACACAACAGATCATTAGTAAACTTAAAAGGCAATTAATGGATAATCATTATCATTGATAATCTTTCTTCTAAATGTCAACAACTAGTCTCTACCTATGGATGAGGGAATGATTTCACCTCTCTCTCTCGTCTTGATTCCAAGAAGCATTTTCCTGATTCGATGCAATTCAACCACAACGTTGGCAATGCCCATCCTCTCTCCTGGCAATTCTGCAGAACAAGCAAGTCCTGCCTTGATAATTGAAACCATACATTCCATAACTTTGTGACGATAATCAATATGGTTCATTTCTTCGTGTTCTCTCAGTGTTGGATCCACAAACTCCAACACGTTGTCAGGCAGCACCATTTTAGCGTAATTGTGAAGGTTGTGCCCGTCTTTGAACATGCCATCTGTCGGTCTCCTTCCTGTAAACATCTCCAGCAGCAGGATGCCATAGCTGTACACATCTCCGTAAGTTGACGCTTCACTTCCCATACCGTACTCTGTGATTCATATACAAAGGTTAGAAATCACGTTGCTCATGACCTTGGAGGCTGTTGCTTAACATTAACGACATAGCTGGTCAATCTTGATATTCAAAATTCATCAGCAGATGGGAATATAAAGGACTGTAGTTTTACAGCTTTCCAAAAATATTTTAGGATACCAAAATGTGCATTTCTTTTGTAGGGATAACCATGATCAACATGGAAGTTTTCTGATGTTACCTGGGGCTGCATAACCGATTGTGCCTTTTAAGCCGACAGAACTGCTCTCATCTGCAGGTAATTGATTGGAGGCTTCTGGAAGGAACCTTGCTAATCCAAAGTCTCCAACACAAGCAGTCATGTCATCACCAAGGAGAACATTGCTGGGCTTCAGATCGCAGTGAACAACAGGAACTTGGCAGTGGTTGTGCAAATAGTCAAGCGCACTAGCCACATCAATTGCAATGTTCAATCTCTGAACGAGATCCAAATTTCTTCTCTCGGGTGTGACTTCAGATATATGGACTGGATGCAGCCATTCTTCTAGACTCCCATTGACCATGAACTCATAAACTAGAGCTTTGAAGTCATTTCCTTGAAAATCATTACTGGAACAAGCAGTTATTACCTTGACAAGATTTCGGTGCCTGATGTTTATCAAGGCTGCACATTCTGCCATAAAACTTTTGGAAGCTCCTTTACGTAGAAGGTTCAATACTTTCACTGCAACAACTGCTCCATCTGATGTGAGAGTTCCTCTGTACACTGACCCAAAAGCACCTGCACCAACTAAATTGGACGAGGAGAACCCGTCAGTTGCTTGCAGGAGGTCTTGGTAGGTTAGTCTCTGAAATGAGCTCTCCCATGAAGGGCCAGAAGCAGGCTCATCTTTCGTTTTTCTCGAGTAGAAAAGCAGGAAAGAGGTCATCAAGACTATAGCAAGAAAGCCACAGGGAATTGCAATGATCAATATCAGCTTGGTATGAGATTTTGGCCTTGCTGGTTCGTTAGATGTGCATTTGGGCAGATCAAGCTGAGGTATTCCTCCACAGAGCTTCTTGTTTCCCTGAATGGAAATCCTACTTGTATTCTCAAAGACTCCTTGTTCAGGCACCTCACCTTCAAAGTCATTATATGACAAATCCAAAGTCTCCAGCAACTTTAAGTCTTTCAAGAACTGGGGAATCTGGCCACTCAAGTTGTTGTACGGGAGAAGAAGCATTTGAAGTGCTCGCAAAGAGCTCAAATCAGGAACAGGCCCTTCAAAAAAGTTACTCCCCAAATCCAAACCTTCTAAACTCTTACAGCTGTCAAGACTTTTTGGAATTTCACCCGATAACCTGTTTTTGGAAACCCTCAGAAATCCAAGATTCACCAACCGACCCACTTCCGATGGAAGGGAGCCTGTCAACTGATTATCATGTAGGTCTAACAACACTGACAAGGATGAAATACCAAGTACTTCTTTGGGTATGGGACCGCTCAGATTGTTTTGAGAGAGATCCAAGATCAACAACTTGTGCCAATTTCCAAGACTTGCCGGGATAGTTCCTTGTAAATTGTTTTGTGCGAAACCAACTTCGAGCAACGAGGTAACATTTCCCAAAGAAGATGGAATACTTCCTGAGATTTTGTTTTCATCAAGACGGAGAACACCTAAATTTTGTAATTTACCAATAGAACTTGGTATAATGCCGTGCAATTGATTTGTCTCCAAACCCAAAGCCTCCAGGCTAATGAGGTTTCCAATCTCAGCTGGAATGCTTCCATGTATTTGATTCCTTCCAAATGTTATTCTCTTGAGATTTGTTGAGAAGTTACTCACTATTTCGGGCAGCACTCCTCCGAAATTGTTATCATTTATTCCCAATGATTTCAAATTGGTGCTGTTTGCCAAGGTATGAAGAAAACTCAAGTCATCTTCCTCACCGTTTCCGAGATCATTGTAGTGAACTAACAGCTTCTGTAGATCAGGCAAGCTTGCTAAATCGGGTATTTTCCCAGTTAAGTTGTTATATGAAAGGTCAACAAGAAAAATTTTCGAGGCATTGGATAGCGTTGCTGGAATTGGTCCGTTCAAATGGTTGAAGCTGATGACAAGGTATGCGAGATTTGGAAGATATAGGCCTAAATCAGGAGGAAGTCTCCCATGAAGTTGGTTCTGTTCTAGAGAGACAAGGGCAAGAGAAGAGATATTGCATATGGAGGAAGGGATCGTACCACTGAGATCATTTTCATCGACTGCAAAGTATTTTAATCTTTTCAAATTTCCAAGACTGTCTGGAATACCTCCTCGCAAATAATTTTTCGTCCAGAAGAATTTCTGAACGGAGGACAGGTTTCCAAGAGAAGATGGTATATCACCAACTAGATTGTTACCTTGGAGAACAAATGACCCCAACTTTGATAATGATCCCAGCTGTGCAGGAATTTTACCTGTAAGATTATTGCTCCCTAGATGAAGGAAAAGAAGATTCGAGCAACTTGAAATGTTGACAGGAATTTCACCGCTGAATGTGTTGTTTCCGAGCACCAAACTCTGTAGTCGGAACAACCGGCCTAGTTCTCGAGGAATATCACGACTGAAGTAGTTGCCTTCCAGGTCAAGTACCCTGAGAAAACTCAAGTTGCCAATATGGGGAGACAGGCTGCCCATCAGTTGGGAAGACTGCAGGTTGAGCTCTACGATTCTCTGATGTCGATGTCCACATATGACACCTGGCCACTTGCAGAAGTGTGTGGATACATTCCACGAGCTCAGTGCATCAAGGGGATCAGTAATTTGAGCCTTGAAAGCTAGCAAAGAAAGTCTATCTGTCTCATTTCCTTCATGTAATGAAAAGGAAAAGGAGAGTTGAATTATTAGCAAGAGAAGCGGGCAGAATATGCATGAACTCATGCCTGATAACTCCATCTTCTACGTTTTCTCAGAGCTTAATTTAAGCATTGAAAATATATACACATCTTTGGTTAGCACTTAGCAATTGTGAGCTGCATTAATTGATTTTTTTTTTAGAAGTTCTTTAAAAGTTTTTTTTTTAAAATAATTTAATTTAATGTTCTTTTGGTGTTTTTTTAATAATTTTAATATAATGTTTGAAAATTGAAACAAAATCTAAAAAGATATTTTAAATAAAAATATTTTCAAGAAAAACCGTAGAATATTGAGAAGGAAACCTCTTTGGACATCACTGCAAGCACAACAAAGCATCTCGTCAGATAATATGTCATTTGATAATCATTAATCGTTGAACATGTTGTATCTTCAAATTTCCACTTTCATCGACGATATGACCACTAAAATGACTTGTAGCATTGCTTACCAAAAAAAAAATGACTTGTAGCATTGAGTAGCACCTTGTTTTTGAATTTTCATTTTACAGACAAGAAATTCTCGGACTCTTGATAATGAATGACTGTTGTACGTTGTTTTGCACTATGTGATGTGATGGTAGGAATACCATATTAATTAAGAAAAAAAATAGTTGATTGTTTCTCTGATTTAAATATGTTTGCTGTTATAAAAAAGTAGATTTTTTTTTTCAACAGAAAAAAAGAGAAAATCAAGAGAGAAAAAAAAAGTTAAGGCAACTGCACTATCTATCTTCATATTTTGTTTTTCAGCTAGTTAATGGTTAGATTAGACTGAAATTTAAACAGTAATTTCTAGACACATTATTCTTCATTCTAAACATATCAAATAATACCTCATGTTTAATCTATTTTTATCCAACATATCAAATAATACCTCATTGTACAGTAATAACGAGAGGATGATAGGATCAAACCGACCAATCAGAATTAAAAATTTAAAAGAGCACAAGCATTAACGTATGTAGGTTAACTTTAAAGCAAAGATTGATAAACTTGCTTGCTTAAATACCATTACTCTCGTTCATTCTTTTCATCATGAACACGCACAGAATGACATTGATCAAGAATATTAGTAATTGTGGCTGAACTATTTATTTCTTTCTTTTATCCGAAGGAATGCTTTTAATCCGACCTAATTAATTTTGCAATAACAGTAAACGAAAATTGATCAAATTGTGGTGTTTGGAATATATTTAGTTTGAAAAAAATATTAATATTTTTTTAATATTTTTTATGATTTTAATGTGCTGATATAAAAAATAAATATAAATTAAAAAAATATTATTTTAATACATCTTCTAGTAAAGAACACTTTTAAAAAATACTATGCATTATAGTTTTAAAATCCGGTTCATCGGGTTGACCCGGAATTGAAACCGGGTCAGGTTTAAAAAAATAAAAGAGGGAAAAAACCCATGTGGCCCGGTCAAAAACGTAAATTAACTTGGTAAAATCCGGTTAAAAACTTAATTATAATTTATTAATTATTTATTTTTCTAACAAAAATGGTGTCTTTTTGCTTTACAAAAACAAATTAGATTAGACTCGAGATAATTCAATGATCCAATTAAAATTTATAATTTAAATCTTGAGTTGGATTGACCACCGGTCATGTTTAAAAATAATATTTTATATTAAAATATCAAATACAAACTAATTCACTAAACAAAATGCAAAAAAGAAAACAAAAATCTAAATCCATGAATCATGTTTGTTTAAATTTATTGTATTGCATCCGTTCCATTTCTCTTTCTCCAAGCTCTGGTCTCTATGATTGCACTTAAGTAAGTTGTCGTGTTCGATAAATTAAAGAGGTGGTGTCTGAATCGAGACGTGGCCCTGTTTTTTTTGTGTGATTCAAAAATAAAAAAACCAATAAATGAGGTTTGTGTTTTAAGAGAATTATAGCTAAAAAAAAAAATTAACCTTATATCTCTTAATATATTTAAAAATATGATTATAATTATTTTTTAAAATATTTTTTATTTAGAAATATATTAAAATAATATATTTTTTATTTTTTAAAATTATTTTTAATACTAGCACATCAAAATAATATAAAAATACTAAAAAATATTAATTTAAAGTAAAACAATAAAAAAAAAAATTAAAAAAAAACATTTTTAAAACACTTTAAATTCTAAAAAGCACACTAAGTTGATGCTCATGTTTGGCGACAAGTTTTCTTTCCTAGGAAAAGAGAAATTATATCCTTTTGTTACGTGTAAAGTACTTTCTAGAAACTTATTTTTGAGGTTTTTTTGTGTTTATTTATTATTATAAGAATTAATTACTAAAAAACAATTTTTAGTCTAAAAAAATTGTAGTTTGGTTTTTAGAAAAATACTATTCTTTTATTTGGGGTGTAAAATACTTTTTAAAAATTGTAAAAATTTCAAAAAATATTTTGTTATTCATTGATTATGTTAAATTTAGTTTTTAATATTTTGATTGCTATATATTTTGTTTTGATTTTTTTTTTAATTTTATCCTTTAAAATTTGATTTTTATATCAGTTTTAGTTCCTTTTTTTTATTGTTATTTGTTTTTCTCTTATCCTTTTTTTAATTAATTTTTTTATTTATCAGTTTTGGTTCCTTTTTTTATTGTAATTTATTTTATTTAAAATAATTTATGAAATTAGATTTTTTTTTAATTTTATCATCTTTTAATTTCTTCATCTATCAAATATGATTTCCATTCTTTTAATAAACTTGAAAGAAAAAAAATAAAACTTCAAATAAGTTTTTATCCTGTTTATTTTCTATGGTATAGTCAAATATTGAAAAATATTTTTGAACTTATTTTCTATAATACTATCAAATATTTTTTAAAAAATCACTTACATAAATATATTTTTCATAAAAACTATTTTAAAAAAAAATTATTTTATAGCAAACAAAGAAATTAATCTTTACACACCTCAGGCTCACATGCTTCCCACTTATTAAACTGCTTTCTCTTTGCTTGCATTGACTAATGTTTGTCTAGGAAATTTTATTATTTTTAGCTTGAGTTAATGACTTGCTCACAAACTTCCCACTATAATCTTGACCTTGATATTTAACTGCTTTCTCTTTGCTTGACTAAGTGTCTAACTTTAATAAAATTTTAATAAGTTATTTTCCTATTTATTTTTTATAATATAGTTAAATATTAAAAAATATTTTTCTATTTATTTTTCATAATATTACCAAATTTAAAAAAAAAACAATTCACTTACATAAATATATTTTCCATAAAAACTACTTTTAAAAAAAATATATTTTATAGCAAACAAAGAAATTAATCTTTACACGCCTCAGGCTCAAATACTTCCCACTTATTAAACTGCTTTCTCTTTGCTTGCATTGACTAATGTTTGTCTGGGAAATTTTATTATTTTTAGCTTGAGTTAATGACAAGCTCACAAACTTCCCACTATAATCTTGACCTTGAACTGCTTTCTCTTTGCTTGAACTAAGTGCCTAACTTTTTTTTTTTTTTTTCCGTAGGAAATATATATATTATTTCTAGCTTTGACGCATCCTCACTACACAATAATAAATTCTTTATAATGCAGATTTTAAGGTTTTAATTTAAAGAATAAGAAAAAAAAACAAATATCTTATAACTACTTAAAATCAAAGACAAAATTAAATGTAGTATACTTGGGAGAATATGATTTGAAATCAAGATTACTAGACTTATATATATATATATATATATATACATATTAAATTTATTTTTTATATTAACAAATTAAAAAAAATAAAAAAACTAAAAAAATTAATTAAAAATAATAAAATTAATTTATTAAAAACATTATGTTGGAGCACGGAAACAAAAACTGCATAGAGCAAGTGCATGATTATTATACATGGTTACACATAGCAGTAAAGCTACACACCGTACCATACATATATTCTCATAGCATAGGATCCCTCCCCACCACAACAGCTAAGTGCATAATGATTATTATACATGATTTTCTGCATTTGCTGAATTGCTCAGAATATTGACCAATAATGCCAGCATTGCCAAGGGGCCGTCTGCTGCAAAAGTTGTTGGGCCCCTTTTCCTGCTGCTGAAAAGACCAGAATTTGGGCCTGATGGACAATATAGTGCTTTGCAGGTTCTAGTTAATATTCTGGAACATCCACAGTGCCGTGCAGGTTATAACCTCACCTCTCACCAAACTATCGAGCCACTCATCCCGTTGCTTGATTCTCAGGCTCCAGCAGTGCAACAGCTGGCTGCTGAGCTTCTGTCACATCTGCTCATGGAAGAACATCTTCAGAAGGATCCAGTGACACAGCAAGTAATTGGTCCTCTTATACGGGTTCTCAGTTCTGGTATACACATCTTGCAGCAGAGAGCTGTAAAGGCTCTTGTTAGCATTGCACTAATATGGCCAAATGAAATTGCAAAGGAGGGTGGTGTGAGTGAGGTGTCCAAAGTTATATTGCAAGCTGATCCTTCTCTTCCTCATGCCTTGTGGGAATCTGCTGCTTCTGTTTTGGCTAACATCTTGCAGTTTAGTTCTGATAAGAATTATTCTTTGTTTTGCAAATAAAGTTCCTATTTACTAGGAAGACTTTTTCTTATTTCCATTGTACACGTTACCACTTCTGTTAGCATAGATAGTGGGCTGAATTTGTGGCCTTTCTGTTATCTTTGTAAGGCTATTTAATAGCCAACATTTCTATTCAATAATTATCGATTCCAGTTTTGCTTGGCATATTGCAATAGTTGCCGTGTAGTTAACAAACTGGTATCAGAGCCCCACTGGAAACTGAAAATAAAGCAGCAGCTTTTGTGAGAGTTTTATACAGAGAAAGGTGAAGAGAGCAATGTCTTCTGAAGGGCATTTTGTGCAACCAGCTATTCCACGCTTTGATGGTCACTATGACCATTGGAGCATGCTCATGGAAAATTTTCTTCGCAGCAAGGAATATTGGTGCTTAATTGAAACTGGTTTTGAAGAACCAGCACTCGGGGAACAACCACTGTCAGAAGGAAGACAGAAAGAGCTTGATGCATGGAAACTAAAGGATCTCAAAGCCAATAACTATCTTTTCCAAGCAATTGACAGAAGTATTCTGGAGACAATCTTGGAAAAGGATACGTCTAAGAAGATCTGGGAGTCAATGAAGACCAAATATGTGGGAAATGCTCGAGTCAAACGATCAACACTTCAAGCCCTGCGAAGGGATTTTGAAATACTGGAGATGAAGACTGGTGAAATAATTACTGCATATTTTGCTAGAGTGATGACGGTAGCAAATAAGATAAGGGTGTATGGAGAAGCCATGACTGATGTCACAATCTGTGAAAAAATTCTTCGATCTCTCACGGACAAATTTAATTACATAGTTTGTTCGATTGAGGAATCCAGGAATTTGGATACAATTACTATTGATGAGTTGCAGAGTTCTCTTACTATACACGAGCAAAAATTCCATAAAAGCAGTGGTTTGGAGTAGGCTTTGAAGGTGACAGCAAACAATACCTAGAGCAGCAGTGGACGTGGAAGGGGACATTACAGAGGACGAGGGAGTGGAAGAGGAGGTTTAGCCTTCAATAGAGCTACTGTGGAATGTTACAAGTGTCATAATCTTGGACATTTCCAATATGAATGTCCAAGATGGAATAAAGAAGCAAATTATGTGGAAGCAAGTGCAGAAACCGATATGCTTTTGATGGCATACACAGAGACGCATGAAGCCGATCAGGTTGAGGACATGTTATTGATAACTTACACTGAGTTATCCGAAGCAGAACAGATTCAAGTTGATGATATGCTATTGATGGCATACACTGAGTCAGCTGAAACTGAACAAATTGAAGCCTGGTTTCTTGACTCCGGGTGTTCAAATCACATGTGTGGCAGCAGAGGTATGTTCATAAATCTTGATGAGAGTTTTGTTCATTCGGTAAAATTGGGCAACAATAGCAAAATGAATGTGATTGGGAAGGGCAGTATTAAGTTATTTCTGAATGGAATTACTCATGTTGTGAATGAGGTATATTATGTCCCAGAACTCAAAAACAATCTTTTGAGCATTGGCCAATTACAAGAGAAGGGTTTGGCTATTTTAATTCAACATGGTTTTTGCAAAATATATCACCCTCTAAAGGGTCTGATTATTCAGACCAAAATGAGTATAAACCAAATGTTTATACTGCTGTCCCATACGCCAGTTGTTGCCAAAGTGTCATCGGAATGGTGCTCTTATACAAGTACAAATGATCTATTTTTTTTATGGCACCGAAGATACGGTCACCTTAGTTATTCAGGCTTGAAAGTTTTGCAACAAAAGGGGATGGTTCGTGGTCTTTCTAGGCTTCAAGAATCACATACTGTCTGCATAAATTGTATCAATGGGAAGCAACAGCGTGGTGATATGCAGACAAGGACAACGTGGAGAGCAAGTCAGCCTTTGGAGCTCATTCATGCAGATATATGTGGCCCAATATCTCCTACTTCAAATGGTGGAAAAAGGTATACCTTGTGTTTTATTGATGATTTTAGCCGCTGTGAAATAGACTTTTATGTCTTGAATCGTTGTCCTACTTTGGCAGTGAAGAATATCACACCACAAGAGGCGTGGAGTGGTGTGAAGCCTTCTGTTGAGCATTTCAGGGTATTCGGCTGCCTAGCTCATGTGCATGTCCCTGCTGCTAAAAGAGGTAAATTAGATGACAGAAGTTTTTCATGTGTTTTGTTAGGGGTAAGTGAAGAATCAAAGGGTTATCGTTTATTTGATCCAATAGCAAACAAAATTGTTGTTAGTAGAGATATTATTTTTGAGGAGGATGAACAATTGAATTGGGATGTATGTTATGAGAGCCAAATCTTGTTAGATTTAGACTGGGAAGAAAATAGCAGTGATGAAGTAGAGAGGGTGAGTGCAGACACTGAAATTCATGGGGAAAGCAACATAAGGGTGAGTGAAAATAATGGGGATCGAGTGCATGAAAATAGTGAGACTCATGGAGTGAATGAAATTGACAGTGAGATACATGGGGAAAGAAATTTGAGGATAAGTGACAGTAGAGAATTTCATGGGGACAGTGATGAAATGGTGAGTGAAAATGATGCAAGGGAAATTGATACACAGGTGAATGAACTTCAGGGAAGGGCACGGGTGAGTGAATTTGAGGGAGAAGAGGGTGAAAGCAGTAACATGTTTAATGATGATGCAGAGAGATTATGTAATCAAAGAACACGACGTCCTCCCTCTTACCTGCATGATTATGTCCTCTTGGCCGATGAGGACATAGAAGACGAAGCACATATTGTTCAGAATATGTCAACAGGGGATCCTCTTTATTTTGAAGATGCAGTAAAGGATGCAAAGTGGAGACAAGCTATGGACATTGAGATCGGCTCAATTAAAAAAAATAACACATGGTCCTTGCGTGAATTGCCCACTGGAGCAAAGAAAATTGGTGTCAAGTGGGTATACAAGACCAAATACAATGAACATGGCGAAATCGACAAACACAAAGCACGGCTTGTAGCTAAAGGCTATTCGCAAAAACATGGAATAGACTACACGGAGGTTTTTGCACTAGTAGCAAGAATGGACACTGTGAGAATGATCATTGCCCTGGCAGCACAAAAGGGATGAAAGATTTTTTAGCTAGATGTCAAGTCAGCTTTTCTTTATGGAGAACTAAGCGAAGAAGTTTATATTGAGCAACCAAGGGGTTACGAGATAGAAGGAAAGGAACACTTGGTCTACAAATTACACAAAGCACTGTATGGATTAAAACAGGCTCCACGAGCATGGTTTAGTCGAATTGAGGGACACTTTATCAAGGAGGGATTTCAAAAGTGTGATAGTGAGCAAACACTTTTCACAAAGAAGAATGCAGCAGGAAAAATCATCATTGTAAGTATTTATGTTGATGATTTGATTTTTACTGGTGATGATAAAAATATGATGTGCGATTTCAAAAATTCAATGATGAGAGAGTTTGATATGACTGATTTGGGGAGCATGAGATTTTTTTTTGGAATAGAAGTGCTTCAACAAGCGGATGGTATTTTTATATATCAAAGAAATTATGCTCTTGAAATCTTAAAGAGATTTGGAATGCTTGAAAGTAATGAAGTGAGCAGTCCAATTATCCCAGGTTTTAAGATCAATAAAGATGAAAATGGTACTACTATAGATGAGACATATTTTAAACAAATTGTGGGAAGTTTGATGTATCTCACTGCCACAAGACCGGATATGATGTTTTCCACAAGTCTTATAAACAGATTCATGTCAAGACCAACTGAGTTGCATTTACAGGCTGCAAAGCGAGTTCTTCGGTACTTAAAAGGAACGGTAAATTATGGTATTTACTATAGAAAAGTTGGAGATGATGGACTTCTTGCTTTCACTGATAGTGATTATGCAGGAGATATGGAAGATCGGAAGAGCACAAGTGGTTATGTGTTTTTATTAAGTTTAGGTGCTCTAACGTGGAGTTCAAAGAAACAACCTATTGTCACGTTGTCCACTACAGAAGCAGAATTTATAGCAGCTGCAATTTGTGCGTGTCAAGCCATATGGATGAAAAGAGTACTGAAGGAGTTTGAATACAATAATGAGACTTGTACTTTGATCAGATGTGATAACAGTTCAACCATCGAGTTGTCCAAGAATCCTGTGATGCATGGTCGAAGTAAACATATCGATGTGAGGTATCATTTTCTACGGAATCTCACGAAGGAAGGTTCGATTGCTTTAATTTATTGTGGGAGCAAGGATCAGGTAGCAGACATAATGACCAAACCATTAAAAGTCGATGTTTTTCAAAGACTTCGAAGGATGATGGGTGTCTGTGATGCTGATAGTATAAACTAACTGTTGAATGACAGTAAGTTTAAGGGAGGGATTTGATAAGAATTATTCTTTGTTCTGCAAATAAAGTTCCTATTTACTAGGAAGACTTTTTCTTATTTCCATTGTACACGTTACCACTTCTGTTAGCATAGATAATTGACTGAATTTGTGGTCTTTCTGTTATCTTTGTAAGGCTATTTAATAGCCAACATTTCTATTCAATAATTATCGATTCCAGTTTTGCTTGGCATATTGCAATAGTTGCCGTGTAGTTAACAAGTTCTGAATTTTATTTGGAAGTGCCTGTAGCTGTCTTGGTAAGGTTGCTCCGTTCTGGTTTTGAAAGCACGGTGGTTGGTGCACTGAATGCTCTTTTGGTGTTAGAAAGTGACGATGGAACAAGTGCTGAAGCTATGGCTGAGAGTGGTGCCATAGAGGCTCTTTTGGAACTTCTGAGAAGCCATCAGTGTGACGAAACAGCAGCAAGGTTGCTGGAAGTATTACTTAACAACGTGAAAATCAGAGAATCAAAAGCTACTAAAACTGCAATCTTGCCATTGTCGCAGTACCTTTTAGATCCCCAAACTCAAGCACAACAGGCAAGATTACTGGCCACTTTGGCACTTGGTGATCTATTCCAGAATGAGGGCCTGGCTCGAAGCACCGATGCTGTTTCAGCTTGTCGTGCTCTGGTCACTGTCCTTGAAGAGCAACCAACAGAAGAAATGAAAGTAGTAGCAATATGTGCTTTGCAAAACCTGGTCATGTACAGCCGATCTAATAAAAGAGCTGTTGCAGAGGCTGGTGGTGTTCAAGTTGTATTGGATCTAATCGGTTCAAGTGATCCAGATACATCTGTCCAGGCTGCAATGTTTGTTAAACTTCTTTTCTCCAATCACACCATTCAAGAGTATGCGTCCAGTGAAACAGTCAGAGCCATAACAGGTTAGCTTCTCTTCTCCCTGTGCACAGCTTGTCTACTCTTGGCAGATTTGAGGAGAACACGCCTAATCTTTTTACGATGACATTTTTCTTTGTGGTTTTACACAGTGGTTTGTAGTTTGGAATGTTATTCTAACATTTAGTTAAAAATAATCTCCGAGAAATATGATTTTCTTTCATTCTATAAGTTAAGAGGTTAATTGAAGTAGACCAAAATGAAATAGATCTTACCAGTAAAATGTAAGTAGAGGCAGATTTGGATAGAAATGGTATGGGATCTAATTGGACCGAATGAGTTGCTTGCTTGCTAGTTCAGATTTTAACTCACGGTGAAATAAAGCAGACATCTAAATGTGAGCTAACTTCTCAAACTCTTAACAGATGACGGATCACATGTAAAGTTGAATCAGAGTGTGAAACTGCTTACTATTCTCTATACCATTGGGCAAAATAATAGTAATATTCTGATTATTACTTGAAGCCATGTTGAAATAGAGGGGATGAACAGTAGCCTTTGTGTGTTAGTGAAAATTTTTCGTTGTCCATTTCTTTATTCAAGCTACATGGTCTTTTATTGCTCTTTTCTTGAAAAACATGATAGACAGTTATTAGACCATTGCGCAGATGGTCGAAGTAGAAGAGTGTGATTGCTCATCCGAAGGACGAAGAGGAAATTGCGGGGAAAGAAAGTGAAGATGGGGAGTGAGAGAAGAGGAGATGAATGCGATGGAGTTCAGGTCCTTCAAAAAAGGTACCCCCCAAATCCTTCTAAACTCTTACAACTGTCAAGACTTTTTGGAATTTCACCCGATAACCTGTTTTTGGAAACCCTCAGAAATCCATGATTCACCAACTGACCCACTTCTGATGGAAGGGAGCCTGTCAACTGATTATCATGTAGGTATAACAGCTCTGGCAAGGATGAAATACCAAGTACTTCTTTTGGTATGGGACCGCTCAGATTGTTTTGAGAGAGATCCAAGATCAACAACTTGTGCCAACTTCCAAGACTTGCCGGGATAGTTCCTTGTAAATTGTTTTGCGCGAAACTAACTTCGATCAACGAGGTAACATTTCCCAAAGAAGATGGAATACTTCCTGAGATTTTGTTTTCATTAAGATAGAGAGCAGATAAATTTTGTAATTTACCAACAGAACTTGGTATAATGCTATGCAATTGATTTGTCTCCAAACTCAAAGTATCCAGGCTAATGAGGTTTCCAATCTCAGTTGGAATGCTTCCATGTATTTGATTCCTTCCAAATGTTATTCCCTTGAGATTTGTTGAGCAGTTACTCACTATTTCGGGCAGCACTCCTCCGAAATTGTTATCATTTATTCCCAATGATTCCAAATTGGTGCTGTTTGCCAAGGTATAGAGAAAACTCAAGTCAACTTCCTCACCGTTTCCGATATCATTGTGGTGAACTAACAGCTTCTGTAGATCAGGCAAGCTTGCTAAATCGGGTATTTTCCCAGTTAAGTTGTTATATGAAAGGTCAACAAGAAAAATTTTCGAGGCGTTGGATAGCGTTGCTGGAATTGGTCCGTTCAAATGGTTGAAGTTGATGACAAGGTATGCGAGATTGGGAAGATTTAGGCCTAGATCAGGAGGAAGACTCCCATGAAGTTGGTTCTGTCCTAGAGAGACATAGGCAAGAGAAGAGATATTGCATTTGGAGGAAGGGATCGTACCACTGAGATTATTTTCAGCAACTGCAAAGTATTTTAATCTTTTCAAATTTCCAAGACTGTCTGGAATACCTCCTCGCAAATAATTTTTCGTCCAGAAGAAGTTCTGAACGGAGGACAGGTTTCCAAAAGAAGATGGTATATCACCAACTAAATTGTTACCTTGGAGAACAAATGCCCCCAACTTTGATAATGATCCCAGCTGTGCAGGAATTTTACCTGTAAGATTATTGCTCCCTAGATGAAGGACAAGAAGATTCGAGCAACTTGAAATGTTGACAGGAATTTCACCGCTGAATGTGTTGTTTCCGAGCACCAACCTCTGTAGTCGAAACAACCGGCCTAGTTCTCGAGGAATATCACGACTGAAGTAGCTGCCTTCCAGGTTAAGTACCCTGAGAAAACTCAAGTTGCCAATATGGGGAGACAGGTTGCCCATCAGTTGGGAAGACTGCAGGTTGAGCTCTACGATTCTCTGATGTCGATGTCCACATATGACACCTGACCACTTGCAGAAGTGTGTGGATACATTCCATGAGCTCAGTGCATCCAGGGGATCCGTAATTTGAGCCTTGAAAGCTAGCAAAGAAAGTCTATCTGTCTCATTTCCTACATGTAATGAAAAGGAAAATGAGAGTTGAATCATTAGCAAGAGAAGTGGGCAGAATATGCAAGAACTCATGCCTGATAACTCCATCTTCTACGTTTTCTCAGAGCTTAATTTAAGCATTGAAAATATATACACATCTTTGGTTAGCACTTAGCATTTCTGAGCTGCATTAATTGATTTTTTTTTTTTTTGTTTTAACATGTCATTTAATAATCATTGATCAATAAACATTTGAACCTTCAAATGTCCACTTTCATCGACGACAAAACCACTAAAATGGCCTGCAGCATTGAATAATAGCACCTTGTTTTTTAATTTTCATTTGACAGGCAAGAAAATCACGGAGTCTTGATAATGACTGGCCATCGATCTAGATGATAAATGCATGTCCAGTTCCGAATTGCTTTCTTCTTTGCCAAGGTTGATTTTATCATCGTCTCAGAGTAAAAAGTTTTTTTGCCAAAGATAGTGATTTTTTTCCGAAAACCCTGAAATATTTCCTGGGAGGACCCATTGTTAAAGCTTCTAATGCTTGTGCTTCAGTGCTTGTATTCATGGCGTGCTCGTCAACCAGGGAGTCAGGAAAATAACCATCTCGGTTCTAGTGCCGGATTCGAACATCTTTGAGCTATATTCGTTTCTTCTTCTTCTTTCTTTCTTTTTTTCTTCTGTTGATTATCGAAGAAATTGGCATATTTTTCTTCTGTCAATTGTTTGCTTTTCCTTTAATTTATTTCCTGTCCTTCCCTATAAATTAATCTCAGCAGTCTTTTCTCTAAGTTTATAGTCAATATAGATAATATAAAAGATGTAATATTTCTTTATCAAACATATATTCAATGTATCTATTTTTTAAATTAATGCATTTAAAGAAACTTTAGACTGCATCCATTTGGACTGTGAATGATCTCTAAGTTTTAGGACTACGTAACATCATGCATTGTTTGGTATGCTAGATAATATTAATTAAATTAAATAAATAATTATTTTATTTTATGTTTAATATGTATTAGACTGAATTGAATAATTTATTTTATTTCATATTTGAAATACATTGAAAAAGATAGAACAATATACGATAATGACAACAATACTCTTGTCTTATCTAATATTTGAAGTGTAGATCATAACATATATTGTTTTCTAAATAAAAACCTAAAAAAAGTATTCAAATATAAGATCAAAGTCAATTATAAAAGAGTCTATTTTATTCTTAATATGTATTAATATTAAAATTATACATTTTAAAAAATAATTAGATATTATTTTTTTCACTTTAGTTTATAATGAGTGTTGAAATTAATAATATTATAAAAAGCTTAGCTATAAATTTGAGTTGATCCTCTCGACCCGTGATCTAGGCATGGTCAATGGTCAATGGTCAACCTTTGAGTCTAGTTTTAAAACTATAATAATAATTATTTTTATTCTTATATTAACCTGAGTCAACTACCAACCCGACTCGTGACCTAGGCCTTATCCCAGGTCGATTTTCGAGTCAAGTTTAAAACTATAATAACAACTACTTTTATTCTTACATTGACTAGGAAAAACCTGGATTGACTCTCCTAGCCTATAACTTGGACCTTGTCTCTAGTCAACCCCTGAATTGGGTTACTCGTCAATCAAATTAATAGATTGATAACAGAGGTTTGTATTTAAGAAAAAAAAGAGAAATAATTTACCCAACTTAATCTAAAAAAAACCTGAATTAACCCATGACTCAGGTAAAACTCATTGATTTTTTTTGAATTTCTTCTCATTTTGATTCTTTTAAAAAAGTTGATTTTATATATAAGGTAATATAGTCATTTCATAAATAATAATCCTTATGCAAAAAATTAAACAAACTTATAATATCCCTTTTAATAAGATAAAAATCTCTTTACTAAAAGAATCTTAAAAATAATAAAAAATAATTTTTATACCATCTAAAAATTTTTATAAAAAAATCATCATGTTTAATCTATTTTTGTCCAACATATCAAATAATACCTCAATGTGCAGTAATAACGAGAGGATGGTAGGATAAAACCCATCAGAATTAAAAATTTAAAAGAGCACAAGCATTAACGTATGTAGGTTAACTTTAAAGCAAAGATTGATAAACTTGCTTGCTTAAATACCATTACTCTAGTTCATTCTTTTCATCATGAACACGCACAGAATGACATTGATCAAGAATATTAGTAATTGCGGTTGAACTTTTTCTTTCTTTCTTTTATCCGAAGGAATGCTTTTAATTCGACCTCATTTAATTTTGGAACAACAGTAAACGAAAATTGATGTGGTGTTTGGAATATATTTAGTTTGAAAAAAATATTAAATTAATATTTTTTTTATGATTTTAATGTGCTGATATAAAAAATAAATATAAATTAAAAAAATATTATTTTAATGCATCTTCGAGTAAAGAACACTTTTAAAAAATACTATGCATTATAGTTTTAAAACCCGGCTTAGCAGATTGACGCGGAACCAAGTTAACCAGGGATTGAAACCGGGTCAGGTTTAAAAAAAAAAAAAAAAAAAAACCCATGTGGCCCAGTTAAAAACTTAAGTTGAGATCCAGTTAAAAACTTAATTGTAATTTATTAATTATAACTTGGTTAGAATTCATTAATTATTATTTTTTTTAATAAAAATTGTGTCCTTTTACTTTAAGAAACAAATTATAAATTAGGGCTGACTTGTGATAATTTGATAACTCAATCAAAACTTATAACCTAAACTTTGAGTCTGGTGGACTACCCCCTCATGTTTAAAAGTAATATTTTATATTAAAATTTCAAATACAAACTAATTCACTATGCAAAATGCAAAAAAGAAAAGAAAAATCTAAATCCATGAATCATGTTTGTTTAAATTTATTGCATCCGTTCCATTTCTCTTTCTCCAAGCTCTGGTCTCTATGATTGCACTTAGTAAGTTGTCGTGTTCGATAAATTAAAGAGGTGGTGTCTGAATCGAGACGTGGTCCCGTTTTTTGTGAGATTCAAAAAAATAAAAACAAATAAATAAATGTTGTTTGTTTTTAAAAAGAATTATAGCTAAAAAGAAACTTAACCTTACACCGCGTCTTAACTAAGTTGATGCTCCTGTTTGGCGACAAGTTTTCTTTCCTAGGAAATGAGAAATTATGTCCTTTTGTTCTGTGTAAATTGCTTTCTTGAAAATTATTTTTCAGATTTCTTTATGTTTATTTATTATTATAAAAATTAATTAATAAAAAATAATTTTTATTCTAAAAAAAATTAAAATTTGGTTGGTTTTTAGAAAAATATTATTCTTTTATTTGTAGTGTAAAATACTTTTTAAAAATTATAAAAATTTCAAAAATATTTTGTTATTAATTGATTATGTTAAATTTAGTTTTTAATATTTTGATTTGATTCATTATTTATTTATTTTTTAAATTTTATCCTTTAAAATTTGATTTTTGTATTAGCTTTGGCTCCTTTTTTTTTTCTTAATTAATTTTTTTATTTATCAATTTTATTTTTTTTATTTTTCTTTTGATTGTAATTTATTTTATTTAAAATAATTTATAAAATTAGATTTTTTTTATTTCATTATTTTTTAACTTTTTCATCTATAAAAATAAAATTTTAATAAGTTATTTTTCTATTTATTTTTTTATAATATAGTTAAATACTATAAAATATTTTTCTATTTATTTTTCATAACACTATCAAATTTTTTAAAAAAACAATTCACTTACATAAATATATTTTCCATAAGAACTATTTTTTTAAAAAATTATTTTATAGCAAACAAAGAAATTAATCTTTACACGCCTCAGGCTCACATACTTCCCACTTATTAAACTGCTTTCTCTTTGCTTGCATTGACTAATGTTTCTCTGAGAAATTTTATTATTTTTAGCTTGAGTTAATGACAAGCTCACAAACTTCTCACTATAATCTTGACCTTGAACTGCTTTCTCTTTGCTTGAACTAAGTGCCTAACTTTTTTTTTTTTCCGTAGGAAATATATATATTATTTCTAGCTTTGACACATCCTCACTACACAATAATAAATTCTTTATAATGCAGATTTTAAGGTTTTAATTTAAAGAATAAGAAAAAAAGAACAAATATCTTATAACTACTTAAAATCAAAGACGAAATTAAATGTAGTATACTTGGGAGAATATGATTTGAAATCAAGATTACTAGACTTATATATATATATATATATATATATATATAATTTATTTATTTTATATTAAAAAATTAAAACAGATTAAAAATACTGAAATTTTTTAATTTAAAATAATAAATTTAATTTGTTTTTAAAATTATGTTGGAGCACAGAAACAAAAACTGCATAGAGCAGGTGCATGATTATTATACATGATTACACATAGCAGTAAAGCTACACACCGTACCATACATATATACTCATAGCATAGGATCCCTCCCCACCACAACAGCGAAGTGCATAATGCGCACACTCAGAGCCTCAGACACGTACGCACTCACCTCCACTCTCTCTTCTCACTTCTCAGCTAACCCCGGAAAGACAACAAAGAGAACTATACTTTTTTTCTCTTCACCCTGTGTGCGCATTTCACTCCCTGCGCTTCTTATCCGAACCCCTTCAAAACCCTAGATCTCTCGAATTACTCCATGGAGGCTCCATTTCTACTGCTAATTCTAGTAATGTCAAGCTTTCTAGTCCAAAACACTGCAGAATTAGCTACTTTCTCGTCCAGGCTGATACACAGATTTTCTAAGGAATATAAGGAAGTTAGCGTTTCAAGGGGAGGGGACGTGAAGGGCACGTGGTGGCCGGAGAAGAAGAGCAAGGAATATTACCAGATACTAGTCAGCAGTGACTTAAAGAGGCAGAAATTGAAGCTTGGTCCTCATTATCAGCTTCTCTTCCCTTCTCAGGGTAGCAAAACGATGTCGCTTGGCAATGACTTCGGCTGGTATGGACAAAAGTTGGAAGCTCGGTCCGGTTGGTCCTGATTTTTTATAATTTTATTTTGTTTTTGGTGTTTATGTAGGTTGCATTACACGTGGATTGATATAGGGACGCCACATGTATCGTTTATGGTGGCTTTGGATTCTGGGAGTGATTTGTTTTGGGTACCTTGTGATTGTGTGCAATGTGCTCCTTTATCTGCTAGTCACTACAGTAGTTTGGTAAGCCTGAAATTTCCATTCTTTTTTCTTACTTAACTTTATCAGGATTGGTTTTTTTTTTTAGTAGTTTTGTGGTAATTTTAGTTGTTTTACATTGTAATTTTCTTTCGGGCTTTACTATTTTTTTATGGAATGAGTGCGTTTGGTTTTTTTTTTTTTTTTGGGGGGGGGGGGATTGGTTGGGAAGATGTTGTTTGTTCGCATTAGATGCCAACGAAATTCCAAATTTCATTGACATAAGTATATAAACATAATTGTTTTGTGTACATGAGGATAGGCTGTCTTTATGCAACATATTAACCTATAGGACCTATTTGTTCTGAAGCAGATTGTATGTTTAGTTATTTGTTCTTTGGTATTACTCTGACAAACTTCTGCTGGAGAACTCAGAAAAGTTAGATCTAGTCATGAAGTTAATTGGGGTTCTGGGGAGTAAAAAATAGGTTATTTTATTTTCTGAACTCTTTTTGTAGTTGAATGTGATTCTTGGAGGTGCTTTGTACCTATCTCTATTGCCATTTGACCCAATCCACAGTGTTAATTTCAGCCTTTTGTTTTTAATTTCTCTCAAGCGTGTTGCAAATACTATGGGCCAAGTTGGAGAGTAGTTTGTCACTGTGCCTCAATACGTGTTAGTGGAGTTGTTTATCTCAGTGAAGATGGTTTCTTACTTAGAATAAGAAAAATAAAATGACCGGAAAATCAAGGGAATCACTGATTTTATGCTAAGATATGATAACAGGTTTAGCACTTATTTTCCGATTATTGATTGGCAGGTGCTCCCTCGTATTTGGAGCATCTATTGTGCAGGATAGAGATCTTAGTGAATATATCCCATCTCAGTCAAGCACCAGCAAGCAATTGTCTTGCAGTCATCGGTTGTGTGACACGGGTCCAAATTGCAAAAACCCAAACCAGTCATGCCCATACAGTATCAATTATTATACAGAAAGTACATCAAGTTCTGGATTGCTGGTTGAGGACATAATACATCTTGCATCTGGTGGTGATGACACATTGAATACTTCTGTGAAGGCTCCAGTGATCATAGGGTGTGTGTGACGTATTCTTTCTTGCCACATTAGTTTCAACTTTATGTCATCGCTATTGCAAATTTAGTGGGGTTGCTTAAGTAAGATATTCTTTTATTTGTTTTATTGTTTTTTGTTGTTTCACATGGTTATTTATTTCTTAAGTACAGATGTGGCATGAAGCAAAGTGGTGGTTACTTAGATGGTGTTGCTCCTGATGGTCTTTTGGGTTTGGGCCTGCAAGAAATCTCAGTTCCAAGTTTTCTTGCTAAAGCAGGATTAATTCAGAATTCTTTCTCAATGTGCTTTAACGAGGATGATTCAGGGAGAATATTCTTTGGTGATCAGGGACCAGCTACCCAACAATCTGCTCCATTTCTTAAATTAAATGGGAACTAGTATGTACTATCTTTGCATCTCTATACGCATCATAAAAAGAATCTTTTGTTCCCTCTAGTGGTTGTTCTTATAGCTGCCAAAACTCTCATGCTTACTATATTAAACTCGTTAACATGATCCAGCACAACCTACATTGTTGGAGTGGAGGTTTGTTGTGTTGGCGCTTCTTGTCTTAAGCAAAGTAGCTTCAGTGCACTAGTGGATAGTGGCACATCATTTACATTTCTTCCAGATGATGTTTTTGAAATGATTGCCGAGGAGGTACCATCTCTTAAGTTTTAACATCAAACTTCATTGTGTACCATGATCATCTGTTATTTTAACATGGGAGCCTTGTTTGATAGTTTGACACACAAGTAAATGCTTCGAGATCTAGCTTTGAAGGGTATTCTTGGAAATATTGCTACAAGACTAGGTGAGTCTGCATTAAAAGAAGAGCTTTGATAGCCTCTTTGATCCAACACTAATATTCAGGGTGGCTACTGTAAATAGTTCACAGGACTTGCCCAAGATTCCATCTTTGAGGCTTATCTTCCCTCAGAACAACAGCTTTTTGGTCCAGAATCATGTTTTTATGATCTATGGCATTCAGGTGAGACCAATTTGAAATTGTGTTGTTAATTAAGCTTAATTTCATCTGTTATTTTCTGGTCAAATAATTGACAAAGGTGCAAGAAGTAAATATGGGTAAACACAATTTGTTAGAACTTTGGACATGACAAACCATTAAAGCTTTAAATGAATGGATTTTAGACTTCCAATCTAAGAAGAATGTATTGAGCAGATTCATAGTACAACTAGACATTTCTGGAACACCTCTAACAGATAGACAAATATTCAATTTTATGCCAAGATTTCTTTTTTTTCTTTCTTTAGATATTGCTGTACTGATGATTCTTAGCTGCATTTATAACCAAGTGAGAAATAACCTTCCATTTATTTATTTGTATGGAAATTTTCTTTTCCAACAAGATTAAAAGTTCCATAGAAGTTCTATTGTCCTTATACTGGTGAAGAAGGATTGCTAGTTGAGATGAAATCTAAATGTGGTGGCCTTGATGGTGCAGGGAGTTATTGGCTTTTGTTTGGCAATTCAACCCGCGGATGGAGATATTGGAACAATTGGACGTAAGTATGCTCACAGTTGCCTGTGGAAAATGCCACTGGTCATTGAATCTTCAGCTTGCTCTCTGGAAGTCTTATATTTGAATGGAACTTTATGCAGAGAATTTCATGACGGGATATCGGGTGGTCTTTGATAGAGAAAATTTGAAGTTAGGGTGGTCACGTTCTAATTGTGAGTTCTCTGGCATTTCCTATGTTTAGGGATGTCGATACATTACGACTAAATGCCCCCTCATTTCTACGTTTCATTCACTCGTTTGTAGAGCCATAGCCTAGCATGAGGGAACTTTTTATTTTTTATTTTGGTCAGCAATTAATGCAATGTGTGCAGGTGGAGACGAAGGTGATGGTAAGACGTTGCCGCTTACTCCATCTGGGACACCCCAGAATCCACTGCCAACCAATGAGCAGCAGAGCACTCCTGGAGGACATGCAGTTTCACCTGCTGTTGCTGTAAACGCTCCCTCCAAACCATCAGCTGCTTCAAGCCAACTATTTTCAACTCGGTTTTGTTTCTTAAAATGGGTGCTGCCACTGTATCTTCTGCATCGGGTTGTTTCAGCTTCATGAGTAAATACTGGCTGTCTACGAGATAAGAGTTCTATTCTTTATATATAGCCCTACTTGTAAATTAAGTCCTTTCTCTTTTATATGTATACAAGTATATGTGGATCGGTCCTATCATCAAATGGCATCAGTTTTCCCCCTCCTATGGCCATTTGGCTGATTGGACTTTGAGGACACAATATATTGTCTGCTCTGTTTTTCCTAACATGTATCTTCGTTTTGTGCCTCCATTCCTTGTCGACAAAGCCATTCATCTACACCGGCCTTCCTCCTTCCCTCCCTTCTTTTTCTTTTTTTAAACAGCTGTTTTACTTGAAAACTGAGCAAGCTTGGGAGGCCAATTGTGTATTTCATTTAAAAAGGTTTAATAAATTCTCCATATCTAAGATCTTAAATGGCTCCAACCTTCAAGTCGTGTCCCAACGGGTTCCATGCACTCTGTTTTCGGCAGAATGCCTATTAGAAGGTATTTTTCTGGTTCCCATTAATAGACCTCTGATAGCGTAAATCATGAACCAGGGAACATGAATAAATCAAAGCTCAGTGAAATCATGAACCAGGGAACATGAATAAATCAAAGCTCAGTGAAATCAGGAACCAGGGAACAGGAATAAACCCGCTTGTCGCCGTTGAGACCACCAGAATTAATTGTCTTCTCTTTTTCAGGAATTGGTTGTTGTAGCACCGTAGAGAAAGCTAATTAATTCCCTAATTAACTCCTTAACGTCATTGAAGTGGTTATAATAAAAAACTTGACATTTCCTTCCCACTACGTAACCCAGCATGAATTTAAAATTATCCGTCCAAGAAATGCAAGAAACCCTAAATGTCTACCCCTTCCTGGCCGCTGTTTACTAATTTGGAGTATACTTGGTATGAAAATTTTAGTTTGGGCTATTTAGATACAAAAACATTTTGATGGAAGATCTCCTTTACAAGGTTAAATATTTATACATTAATGTTCATTTTATATATTTCTTTTTTCTTCAAATTATTTGCAGCCCACCCTTTTGATTCAATATCTCTTTTAACCAAACTATTTGTTCCCTGACCACATTAGCACTAAGCCAAACAAACCCTCAACCCATTATTATTATGAATCGACCACGTATAAAGTCAAAACATGTTTGTGAGATGTTCAATACTTCATAGAAATGGAAAAATTAGACTATATGATCCATAAGAAAATAGTTATAAAATCCTTAAATAGTAATTTAAAAACGAGCCTTCGTAGTACAAGCCACGTGAATTATGATCGACAACTATATTTGCTCCTCTCTTTTCTTTTTTCAAAAAACTACAAGCTAATAAAGGAAAAGACATTATAATATCTTGATAAAATTAAAAAAAAAAATTAATTTTTAAAATTATTTTATATAAAAAAATAGACTAAATCTAAAGAAAAAACAAAATAAAAGGTTGGTTTGAAAATCTATAAGGCTAGATGTGAACATTAAAAAGGAGAGAAGATAAAGAAAAAAAAATGAAAGGGCCGTTAAGACGATTCCAATATTTCTCTAGGACACAGTGATTTGCCAATCAGTTTTTGTTGGTTTTTTGTTTTTTTTAATTCCTCCATGCACTTGTGTATGTTGTTGTACTTGTATCTCTAACTTTTAGCGGCGATCAAATCCATCAACCCTTGAGGAGCAGCTTTCGCAGCATTAACAATTAGATTGATTGGTTTTCATTTTACTTTATTGCATGGATTTATTCTCTTTTATTGGTACTTTCAGTGGGCAAGAGGGAAGGTTTTGGACTCCACAAAACTATTATTATTTATCCATGCATGAATGAGGACAGTGAAGGACGAGGGGGAAGGCGAACAATTATTGGTTATAAGAACACCATTGGCTCGTGACACATTACCCTCCTCTCCATTTCCAAAAGTTTTCCATTTTTAATCGAGAAGAAAGGTCCAAGAACCAAAAGGAACATGTAGCTAGATCCAAGCACCATGAGAGAAAAGAAAGGGGACCATAGCCTTACTTTATGCAGCCCTTTCGGCCTTTTGTGCAGCTGGTTGCATGACGTTTTATGAAATTCGACAGAAAGATGCATGTCATTAAACCTTTAATTAGATCGAGTGACTAGCTATATAGTAACGATAAAAAAAACTTAAAAAGGTTTAGAAGTTTCTAAAAGCAGAAGCGTGTTAAATTTGAAACTTATTCCGGCCGGCAGTGCTGTGTTCATGCAGAACAATTAAACTAAATCATAATTTAAAGTATAATCTCTTACTAAATTAGATTATTCTCCATTGTATATGATTATATAAGTGTGTAAACATAATATTTCGGGTTTGGTATCCCATTATATATAATTCATCATTTGAAACCTCTTGAAGTCTTCGGGTACGTAGAAATTTACTAATGTTCCCGGACATTGAACAATGGATGTCCAAAATCTATAATTAAAATACGTAGTATGTAATTAAATCTATGAAATGGCGGGTTGAATAGAACATGAGCTATTAAATATGCAAGGAGACTCATGGCTAGGGTTAGAAATCAGTCAATCCCAACGCTGCTGAGAAGAGAAAACAATTCTCGTAAATCTTCTCTGCCTCTAGCTAGCATGGATATTGACATACCTTGATATATTCAAGCTTTGATTTTAGCGCATTACAGGAGTACAAGTTAGGTTAGTACTAGCAAGAAACTAGCCAGTTTGAGACATCTCGGGTTCGATACGAAACTTCAGTACTGTTCAAGCTCCTCATTTTTTCTTTTCATTTTTAAACTTTTTTTTACTCAATTTAGTCCATGTACACCTATAAAATAAAAGGGCATGCAGATGATTGAAATGTGCGTAATACATGGAAATAATATATGCTTAATTCCAAATTTTATAATTTTAATTTTAATTGTAAAGTTTATTTTTATTATTGTTTAGTTCTAAAAAAAAAAAAAAAACTTGCTAAAACATAACAGTAGAGAAAAAGTATTTGATTGGAGCGATCCCAGCTACTAAAATAGTTAAGTTTGATATCAAGATAATTCATTTAGCGAGGATTATTTGATGGTGGTAGTTTTTGATACTCATCTTAGCCTTGAAAAAATAGATGTATACTTGGAGAGATTTGTGTTTTCCGTTAGATTTTTGGTTTTTAAATGATGTTTTGCTACTTCAAAGGCATAAATATGTTTATTGAGGTTTGTTGGGTGCTTCTAAAGTGTTTTCATATGAAAATTGGTTGATTAATTAAAAAAATTAAATCAATTTTCTGTCCAGTTTTCCACTATTTTGATTGTGAAAAATTGAGTTAATAGATAACAAGTTGTATGCTTTAATTATGTTTTTTAAATAAAAAATGAATGATATATATGTTGTCTCCACCTGTAATAAAAAGCCTAGCTATAGCTGGTAATTTTCTCACCAAATCACCGGGAAGAACTCTTTACACCTTCCTTTCTAAATTAAATAAATTTATATCTAGTTTCTTAATTATGAATCTAAATCTAATTACAACTCTTTTCATTTTCCTTTCTCTTTCCTTTTATATTAAATAAATCTATACGTAGTTCCTTATAGATCAAAGTATATATTTTATTTATTTATTTTATCAGGTTTTTATATCCTTTTAAATGAAGTTGAATAATTATATCTTATGATTTGATAAAACTAACCTTCTCAGCGGCTCCTTCCTCCATTAATTTATGATAACGTAAGATCTTTTTACATGTATGAGATACAAATAATATTTTTTAAGAAGTCCTGGAAAGGAAATGATGGAAGTCTCAATTTTACGTTAAAAAAGAGAGGCTAGTATTGACTTAAAAGATCATATTTCTTTATTTTTATTGGTTATTTTGTTTAATTTGCTTTAATTTATTAAGTCGTAATTCTTATGACTAATAGGTCTTATTAGGAACAGTGATGTGTGTTTATTTAATCATAAATAAGTAACTTATTTATTTCTTGTCTAAATAAAGACAACATGTAATTTTGAGGGGATTCAAGTTAGAAGGTGGCTGCAAAATAGTTTTCATGTGGCTACTAAAAAAAAAATTTAACTGGTCAGGTTCTAAATTTGATCTCTAGAAATTATTAGTTCGAGTTTTACAAATCTCAAAACCATTAGAGATTTACATGGTCGTTAATTTTAGAGCCCATGAAATTAGTCGAAATGCACACAAGCTGGCCCGAATACTAACGTTAATAAAAAAAAATCTCGTGGACGCTTTCTAATCGTCACGAGTTTGAATATTTTTAGGGTTATGAATACTTACATAATCGTTAATTTTAGAGTCCGTAAAATTAGTTAAGATACACATAAATTAACCCGGACATCCATATTAATAATAATAAAAAAATCTCGTAGTTTACTAGAAGAATATCATGATTTTGTTAGATATTATTTTTTAAAATGTTTTTTTAAAAAATTAAAATAATATATATAATTTTATTTTTAAAAATTTATATTTTATATCAACACGTCAAAAAAAATAATAATTAAAAAAATATATAATTTAAAATAAAAATAAAAATTCAAAATTTTCAAAAAAAACATAATTGAACCATGTTTTCAAATACCGTGGGTCCAAAAGCATTAAAAAACAAATCAAGCATGCAGTATCCACAATCATCGATGGCGGAAGTCCAAAAGCCTCGAGGCTTAGCGTCCTAGGTGAGGTGGTTGTCAAGGCCCTCTTACAGGCAAAGCGAAAGCTTTATAAAGAGGGTGGGTCCCTAAAAAGACAACTACGCGACAACAATATTATATATATATATATATATATATATATATATATATATATATATATATATATCATGACAATAATATCATTCTTGTCCATAATTTAATTGATCACGAAGAATGAATATAAAATCCAGCACATGAGATTATTAATCCCTGCACCGCCAACTTTAGTATGTGGTATGGTGTACGATATAACTGAGACGTTTTGGACGGCCATGATATGGATTGAATTTCTCCACATGCCTTAACTTCATTTGAAGATGCTTTACAGGTTGTCACAATTAACAATTCATATGAGTTTTTGTTACTCGTGCCTGTTAGAGTGACATTTTATTTTATTTTATTTTATTTGTGACTTGGTCATGTGTGATTTTTTTCCCCGAAACTTAATAGTTAAGTTACTGTACCATGACATGAAGCTTCGAATCATATTTGAATAATTTTCTTTTTGGAGAATCTCCGTTTTTAAAATTTAGTACCGTTTGTTTTTTAAAAAATTTAAATTTTTATTTCAAGAAAGTGTTTCTGTCAACGCGCCTTTCTGGGCCAATCGAACCCAACCAACCAATCCAAACTAAACAACTCGCCGACGATCCATCCAACAGAGAGACAGAAAGGCTCCCAGCCTAGCCTTTAGAGGGAGCCAGCTCCTTCCTTCACATCTCCGCCGTCCACGTGCCAATCAATCCACACCCTGATCTTTTTTTCAAACGTGTGGTGCTGTCCCCATTCTAACGTGCCAGCTGCTTCCCCTTTCATTCTGATGACTACTATTTTATTATTATTTTTTTAGGGTTAATAATTAATACCGATGCGGCGGGTCATACTGGGGTTCTCATAGAAGGTTCCTTTTCACAGACATAGCTTTCAAGCCTCGCTGTTTACCCCATCTTTCTTACTCTTAGGAGTCTTTGCATTTAAGTCCCTATGACAAGTTTTTGCATTTAGATCCCTATACCATCTTTATCATCAAAATTGAAAATGTCAGCATACTTATTAACAAAAACATTAAGGATGTGGGAAACGTATTACTATATTTATTTTTTTGCCGTTCATTAAAAAAACAATAACTATTATTTTGGGGTAAATATGTCTTTTCACAGTTCATTTTTCATTATGGAATTAATGCATCTTGCTCCTTTTAAACTTTTTTGTACATGGTAATTACTTAACCGGCTTTAAAAATATATATATTATTCTTTTCTATCGTTGCCTTTTTTATTAGCCAGAGCTATAACCAAAGTCGTAAATTTTCTTTTTTTTTTATACACACTTGGGGCACCTAAGCATCATTTTTTTTTAAGATTATGATTTTTTAGTTTTATTTTTTAGTATTTGATTTAATTTAAGATCAAGATCTGCTATTTTTTTCTTTGTTTTCTATGAGATCTTTAACTAATTTAAAAGCTACTCAGGTTATCTTGGTTTCTTTAGAAAGAGGAAAAAAGTACACGTGAAAAAACCTTTAGTTTTACTTTTTTTTATATATTTTTTTATATTTTATAATAACTGTAATACAGGGTAGGTAGCAGACACTACCCAACCCAACAAAGAGATACAATTGACATAGAAGGGGCACAGCTGCAAACTTTCCTCCTCATTTTCTCCCTTGCATCCGAAGATCAGAGGTTTCTTAGTAAGAAAACACGAACAATATCTTATTATTGAAGGACAATGTCATCAAACAGAAGAACAAAAATATCATGTCTTCTTAAAGTACTTGTTTATTGCTGTAGGGGGGCCACAACCCTTTTTTCCCTGTTTGAATCAGGCCATGGAAAGGCCTATATAAGTAGTAGACCTGTGTGAGAGAAAGATCTCAAGGGAAGTAAGGAAGTAAAGGAAGGAGAGCAGCCTTAACACCCTCTTTCTTTGTTTGTTAGAAGGCAAGAAAAGAATCCATTGTTTGCAGGAAGCTCCTTGTAACTTCTTGTTTAGCTCTCACTTCGAATGTTTTTGGTGGTACTATAAATTAATAAACATTACCTCGTTCTTTCTTTCAAGAAACGCACCTCTTTTTTTTGTTTTCTAATTTCTTTCTTCCCCGCCTTTGTTTCCTCTAGAAGCTTTCTGTCTGGGGTTTTGTTATCTTCTGTCAAGCTCTCAAAAACTTGCCTTGGTAATTCTGACTTTTTATACTTCCGGAGAATAATATTTTCAGAACCATTAAGAGACCATCTGTAACCTAAAAGATGGGAGTTAGTGGCACTTTGGAGTATTTATCTGACTTGGTGGGAAGTGGAGGCCATAAACACAAGAAGAAGAAGCAGTTGCAGACTGTTGAGCTTAAGGTCAGGATGGACTGTGATGGCTGTGAACTTAAGGTGAAGAATGCCATTTCTTCATTGAGTGGTATGTTGCCTGCCTTATCACCTCCCTTGTTTATTTTCTGCTGCACTGTTTTTTTTTTTTTCCTCCTTAATTTTGCAGCTGAAGAGAAAGTGATACATTCGAACCTGATTAAATTAATTTTTGCGTGTGCCATTTATGTAGGGGTTAAAAAGGTGGAGATAAACAGAAAACAACAAAGGGTGACTGTTACAGGATATGTTGATTCAAGTAAGGTGTTGAAGAAGGCAAAGTCAACAGGGAAAAAGGCAGAGATTTGGCCATATGTTCCTTACAATTTAGTGGCTCAACCTTACGCTGTTCAGGCTTATGACAAGAAGGCTCCTCCTGGTTACGTCAGGAATGTAGAAAACACTGTCACCACAGGCACCGTGACCAGATATGAGGACCCCTACACCTCCATGTTCAGTGACGACAACCCAAATGCTTGCTCTATCATGTAACGCAACCGAAATTAAGAGTACAGCAAATGTCCCATCCACCTGCTTCTCCTTCTCACGAGTTTAAAAACCACTGTAAAATTCCCATGTAGAGTTTTTCTCATTTTCAGCTTCGTTCTTGGGGCCTGGGGGATTTTCTTATTATGCAGTAATAAAATTACGAGTAGATTAGTGAGTTGATGAATGTCGTCACCCGTTTTGGTTTTTTTGAATGGTCTCAATCAATGTTTTGTAGCTTTGCAGTGAGTGGTTTTGTTGGGCCTAGACTACTTTACCATGGGTTTAGGTATTTGATGTTGAAATGTTGTGGGTAGCCACTTTGAGCAGTAGCAGCTTCCTTCACTTTATTTTCTGGTGCACGATGTTATGCTTTTTAATCTATTTTGTGACTGAACAGTGTTAACAGCTGTGGTCAAGTCACCATGCTGGGGTGATGCAAGGAAGTTGCATTTCCAACGAGGGTTCATAACAAGGAATTAAGGATGTATGGTGGAGATCTTAAGTAACTAAAAGTTTTAATTTAAGTAACCAATCAATTTGCCAGCTGAGGAGCAATCCCATGTCTAAAGAGGTTCGTTTATATTCTAGATCTGTGAGCTTCAGGCACTCAGCTAGAATGGTATATAGACTAGGCCAGAATTTGGCTGAACCAGCAAGAATGCCTAACCCCAAGGTGTGGCAAAAAAGGCATTGGCGTTAAGATTTAAAATCTCAAGATTTGGAATCCATTCGGTTCCAGTCGAAGGCAAGGACAGAGGCAAAGAAGAGAAATTCCCAACAAAAAGCACATCCACTCAAAACCAAAACTGAGAAAAAGAATCCTTCTTTCCAATTTTCTTCAACCTTTCTCTGATCCAGAGGAAGCGTAAAGACATATCGATAACATAAACAGAGATTCATGTGCAATACAGTTTCTCACGCAGCTTCAAAAAATCATGCCCACGCTCAATTTCCACTTCAAGATTAAGCACCTGATAACACAAGGAAAAAACAAAAACAAACAACTTTCTTCTATGTCGGACATATTTTATGGTCATTAATTTTCCTTCGGATTTCTGTCAAGGCAGACCATTTGAATCGTCGCGTATATGAAGCGTCCGAATCATGCATTTCAGCAAACTGATATAGTTTTTCAGACGGGGCTAAAATGATCGAACATACAAGTATTTTTAGCACATTTTGGCTCCTGAGGTAGAGCAGATTATATGAAGCGATGAGAGGTAAAACCTCTAGCACATAGGAATAAAATGATTTTTAGCTAATAATAAGAAACTTGACAGACTTACTAGACAAATCAAATCAAAAGATAACATCCAAAATGACATAAAAATTTTATGCTGTTGCTGCGTGCTCGGGAAAGAAAATCAACTACTCTTGAGTCTTGACAATGAGATTGTTTAATTCCACCCCGTGAGAAAAAGAATAATTCCCACCTCCAAGCAAGCATAGTTAAGCATGTCAGAAGAAACCACTGCTTATGTTTTTGAATAAAGGCGAATATTGTAAAGTAATCAATAACTTCTACTCAAAAGTTTGCTCTTCATTTCTATAAGGTTCCAGAAACAGCTCCTTTCAGGAACTTTCAACGGAAAGAAAACATTTCGGTATGACAGGAGCAGAGAATGACATTCACTTGAGCTATTTACTTCCCGGTGATCTTAATGGTGATGCAGTTAACGCTGATTAGCCTTTTGAGCCATTGCTAGCGCGTATCTTATACAGCCTTGTATGCAGAATCATTTTGTTAGAAAAGTACTAGCATGGTTGAAAATCCCTGGAGAAGAGGCTGATGGATGATGCTTGTCATGAGTGGGGCGTTTTATATTTTAGTGATCTTCTTAGGTAGCGTCATCACACAGTTACAATCATAGTATGTAACCAAAATCTGCACCTAACACGTGACACCAGTCTTCCTGTCTTCTCCTGCAACTACAGCATGCATTGTCTAGCAGAAAATGTTGTTTCAGAAGCATAGTTGACCTCATCCTCCCCAGGTTTACCAAGATTTCAAGGAGACCTTTAACTTCATAATGAAAAATGGTTGAGTAAATGACCACCATTAATCTCTAAGTCACTTTACATACACAAACCTTTGTCCTCCCCATTTGAGAACTTTCCAGCACTCAAACAGGGAATAATCCTCCTTTTTTATGTTTTTACTACTTGAATCCCCATAAGTATGATTTATCGCTTTATCAAGGTCAGAGAGATTCTGACATGCCGAGGAGGGGGTGTGAAGAATATGCTCTATTATCCACTTCTTCAAAATTTAAATTTCCATACATGAGCCATGACCAACCTATGAGGCTCTTGATCTCATAACTGTGTCAAGTGTATACAAAAAAAGCTGCTTCTGGAAGTTCAAGAAGTTCCTGGATTCCGATCCCAGCATCAATCCAACAAGGTGCAATGACATCATTTCCAAGAAAACGAGAGGAGACTCGCTTGATGATCTACACTAGACTTTCATCTTTTTGGTAAACTCCTATTCCCAGAGTAAACTCCAACAAAATTAATATCATAGAGAAGAGTTGCATTGCCAGGGATATTGCAATCACCTGTGTAAACAATATCATGACAGTTAGTTTCCAAGTAACAAGTGCAAATACTGGATGAATGCATTAGTGCTTCTAATTCTATCCTTGTGCACTAGAACAGTTTAGCTATACAAAAACAAAGTCATGTTAGTGAGCATATAACATCATGACATGATACATTACGAGAAAGACCACACTTCTGATACAGAATTGGCGGGCATAAGAAAACTAAATGACAAAAGACATTGGCAATATAGATCAACAGCATTAGTCCTTGTACCAACGGTAATAAAACAAGGAATCTATACAGCTGTGCTGCAAATTCAATACACATGAACTCGAAGGCAAGAGGATGGAGAGACAAAAAGAAACAAGTTATAGTTTTTCTTATGCCTGACTGTCTGAAGTTAAACCTGTACTCTGCATCTATTTTGGAATATTAAAGCTCAAATACCTACGAGTAGTTTAAATGTTCAATGATATGGAATGCTTCATATGAAAAAATCACCTGAGAAGCATCCTGCAGGTTCTGGACCATACGCTAAAGGAGGAGGAATATATAGCTTACGTCTTCCACCTGTGAAAAGTCAGCAGTTCGACAAAACCTTAGGGAAAATAAGAATAAATACAACGAACAAAATAACTAACAGAATTCTTTCCTTTTTTTTCTTCTTCTCAAAATCGTACCTTCTTGCATTGGGGGCACCCCTTCACCCCCTAGAATTCCCTGATCCAATCCCCTTATGACCTGAACAAATAAATAACCATGTAAAATAAAGTTGTCTGATGTAGATGTATGTGGGGAAATACGCAGCATCATTTGATATTTGATATTCTCTGTTTATTGTCTCTGTAAAGAATGGTAGGGCAGCTTAATGAAAGAAAAATCCCAATTCACAAGAGGCGCATAAAAAGTTTCAAAAGTTCTTGTTGTAGATTACCTAATGGAAGATTCAATTTAGCTCTTTAATATCCTTCATCATTACGATTTACAATAGAAGGATTCACAGAAAAATGCTAGTACAGAGCAGTATCAAAAATATTTTGTTAAGCATTGTTCATGAAAACTCTAATCTATCCTTACTTGGGGACATTATGGAATATGGTGATCCGCCCACAATCATCCATTAGATTAAGAAGGAATAAATTATCACCAATCTAAGCAAAGAATATCAAGTAACTAATATGGCATGCAGATAATGTAACCCATGAATGAAGACAAAAGTAGTAAAACTCACATCTCTACAGAGCACTATGAGCTGTGACTTGGCAAATACATGATAGCAAATAGTTTAGACCCTAGTCTTACAAGCTTCTAACTTGATCGGCTGTAAATTAGGAGTTCAACATAAAATCTTTCCACTTGCATGTTTGAGAAGAAAATGGAACCAAACTGATAATTCTAGCTAATACTTTCACACCTTACCAACGCCAATGCGCATAGTGAGAGGTCTGCCACGTTTATAGCTGCTGTCAAAGACTCTCCCGTCAGCGAATCTTGCAGTGTAATGGACCTGTGTCGAGGGAGGGAAAGAAAAACACAAATTGTGATGCTTCAAGGGATTTACTAGTTGTTTTTCCGGTGAGATTATTTATAGGTGCTACTGCAGGGAAAAAAAAAAACTGAAATAGTACTAAAACAAGTTGAATCTTCAAGGAGCATTTCATGACCAGAATACATCAAATAGGTACATCATGAATCAAACAAACCTAAACCTTTAGAGGATAAAGTTATTCACAACTCCAGTTAAGTCAAGTACTTTATCAAAATTATTTCACAATTTCTGAGCACATGCTTTATTTAGATCCATTACATACCTTCAGCATGAAAGCCTCAAAATTACAGAAAATAAAAAAGACACCCCAATTCTCCAATCAATATTGCCCCAGAAAACATGAGAGAACCCATTCAAGAACAGATAAAAACTAATTAAAGTCTAGACACATATTGAATTACTATCATTAATTAGTTAATTTGAGATTGAAGCTTGGTATAACTACTTCAATAAAGCGAAAATCAGGGAAACAAAAAAATCAAGATAATAAACTAGCAAAATTCCTGCACTGTTAGACTCACATTAATGAGCTCATTATACGGGGCATCCACACCAGACCCTGCAGAAATATCACAGTAACCAAGGCCAGAGGGAACAAAGTTAAGGTCACATGGTGGGTCGGCTACCGTAGCATAGTACTCAATTCTAGTGGCTTCAGCATCCAATGGTGAGAAAGCAAGAACAGAAGCAGCTAAAAGCCCCAAACCCACGTCAAGAATGCACTTCTTTGTCTTAGAAACTGACTTCAATGAGAGATTTGTTTCTCTGTCATGTGACAAACAAGAAAGACAAGAAAATGGTGAAGTGGGTTTGGAAGTGAGAGTGGGTTTGTTAGAATTGAAGAGGTTTTTTGAGGTTGTGAATGTTATAGCAGAGAGTGCTGCCATGTTTTGGGCAGTATACTGTAGTTTGTTGTGCTCTCAGCTCTGTCTATCCAGTTGAGGTGAGGTGAGTGGTTTTAAAAAGTGGTTTAGTTAGGAGGGTGGATTGAACAACAAAAGCACTCTTTTGGAGGGGAGGAATTTCGATCGTTGGATATGGATAAGAGCCCTTATTGAAAAAATAATTAATTTAAAGTAAAAAAAAAATCAAAATAATTTCAACCTCAATGCCAATGCCAAACACTCCTGAGCACATGCACATGCACCTGCTGCCTGCTTGTTCACAGATTTTGTCCAGCGGTCCTGATCATGCTATGAATTTAAATATGAAGTTAACTAAAACCACCTATCGTTTTTTCCCCTCTGAATTTCCTCATGGATTTGGAAACTTTTTTCCTTACAGCATAGAGCACAATTATGGATTTGGTTTTTCTTGTACAAATCAAGGAACTCCGGCTACAAGTTAGTAATCTGCAACTTCACCTTTATATGGCCGAGGAACGGTTAAGGCCAGACAAGTGTAACAACAAAAGTTTTCCACTTCTTCACTTTTGTTGTCATTTTGGTATTGCATCGATCTCAAATTACTGGTGTTCTTTTGTCTTTTTCTTAATAACTAATTGAAAGGTTATACGAGGCTCACCCTCTGAAATTTACATCAATTCTGGACCTTGAGTCATTTGAGAAGACTGTGTTGGATACCATGGCACGTCTTCAAGACAGAATGCTAGTGATTTTTTCTCTTGAAATCACATGATTGATTAAGTGTTATGTTCCAAAATGCCATGTACTAGTATGATAATTATATATCCATTTTGACTCGAATCTTTGCTGCAGAAATACATCTCGAGGAATCCAGTATCTACGTATGACCCGTCAAATTTGCAGGTAATCTATTGTACTTTGATGCATAATTGGCATCAATCTTGAATTACTTGAATAATTAATTAATTAATTAATTAGGACTAATAAAATGAAGCTCTTGCCACTTCATCTCTTATTAATTTGCTGGTGTTCTTAGATGCAGAAGTGGGGATGCCAGACTTTGAAAATGAGATTGCGAGTCTCATCAGTAGCATAAATATACAGAGACATTTTTGTGCCTGAAAATGGAAACCACCTCAGTTCTGTTCGCGTAGGATCTGATCAATCTTCTCGTGTTCCTGTGAGGTGAATAAAGGTTGAAAGTTTTGTACGAGGATGATGGGAAATCTGTGTATATTTATGCTACTGATGAAACTGGTTTTTGTTTTTCTCAGCAACCAATCCTCCACAGCAAATTTTGAGGCATTAACTCATGGGACTAATAATGTAAACGCAAATCCTTGCAACAACATGGGGAAGGAAGCAATATGAACAACTCGGACAGTGAGGTCTTCCCAACTTGGTACCAAGCTTTCTCATCATTCTCATCAACTGATCTCCTCTCTGCCATCAGCCTCCAGCCTCATTCCCAGCAGGATGCAGTAAAGGTTCTCCCTCTCTTTAGGCATCTTTGAAATTCTATGTGATACTGCTAAAAATGTATTGCTAAATTTAAAACCTATTTTTAGTGGCTATTTCATAACAAGAACACATAAGCTTCTCTTGTCAGCAAGACAATGTTGCTGGTCCAGGCTTACTTCAATGTTGCAACAGCCACAGGCAGAGACCACGTCAAACTGCCATGAAATGCCTTCTAGTACTGCTGACCAATGTTCAGAATATGAGAATAATGATATAACACAACCTCAGAATATGAGAATAATTTTTCTTCTTCCTGTTTCTTCATGTAGGAAAGGAATATTAATGATGTGTGTATATTATGATCTCATGGATTTGTATGATAAGGAAGGTAAAAAAAACAAGGATTTTCTCTATATCATATGCCCTAGTTAGACGGCGGCAAAAAGAAGAAGAAGACGAAGAAGAAGAAGAAGAATAAAAACTTGTTACAGATCGAGGATAATTACTCGTAGAAATCTGCTTGAAGTGGATCGTAAAGAGAGTCTGCGTGTTTCAATTATTTTCTGGACAGTATTTTTTAAAGGGTCAACCATGTAAAGAATTTTTAGGCCAACATCATTAGACATCCCGCCAAAACTCTGTGACACAGCACCATCTCACGCCTCCGTTTTTATGTCCGGCGATCTGTCATTGCTGATGTTCGCTTAGGAAGATGAAGGAGATGACTAAAGCAACTGGACAACTTAAAACAGTTTTATATATCCGAATAACTTTTGAAAAAACTCACTTTTATTATGATTATTATCAATAACAAATAAACTAAAACAGTTGAGAAAAATATTGTTAATATATTGCTTATCGCATTGTTCATGGAACTTTATTTATTTTTAATTATATCCTCATAATTTATGTTGACATGGTTCTTTTTGTTGTCTTCTACTTTGATTTGTATCCGATGAATCTTTGAATATTCCGATGTTGAATCAGAGACCACTTTTACGAAACTTAATTTCATGTTGTTTTTAAAACTAAAATTAGAAGATTAATAATTAAAATTAAAATTAAAATTAAAAAAAAATCCCTAGTATCTTATAATTTAGTTAAAATTATATGTTTTTATCGAGTTTTAAAAAAAATAGTTTATATTCTAAATTTTAATAAGTGCATAGCAATTTATATATTGTACATGGCGCGTCCAAAAAAATAAAAATTATTTGATTATTTAGATGTTTGCTATTATTTTTTATTTAATTAATAAATAAAAATACTTTAGTTAAAATATATAAAACACTTCTGGCCCATACATCACCTCCATCCCAAGTCTACGTTCTCCATCCGTCTAGATTCACAATTAACACCACAATATTAGAATTTTTTTAAAAAAAAATAAACAAGAAAATATCATCATCCTCGCTCTCTTTCTCACACACAGTTCAAGCTCCTGAGCTACACATTCTCGAGAAGATAAGATTTTTGTGAAAACCCAATTTGCTCTTGAAGCCTAGGAAGATGATAATAACAATAACAGTAGAAAGGGAAGAGGATTCCTCGTTTTGATACTGCAGATATGGATTCGACACAAACATGAAAATAACTCCTTTTAACACAAACCCAACCAAAACCCTAGAATTAGCATAAAAAAATTCAATAATCCATTTTTTCAACACTTCACAACGCTTTCCATTTTCAAGGTCATGGTTTGAGTTTTTTTTTCCTCGAATAAATAACCTGCTATATGCTGTTTTGAGGAAGAAACAAGTGAGGAATTTCATCACCCAGTACAAACAACCATGTTCAAACAGGAATTCGTGCAAGAAATTGATTCTAGTAGTGATTTTGTCGTCGTTTGATTCGGGAGAAATCACAAGTTCTTTATTGTTTGACAATTAAATAGAAAGGGGGAGAGATGATATGTCATTGATTGTTATAATATATATGTATATTTGGGGTCTCGTGGTTGCTTATTTGTAGAGATGATGAAAGCTAATGAATAAATAACGAAGCTTTTATTAAATATGCTATTATAAAGTTATATTCTATTTTGTAATGGATGTGATCTGATCTTAAATCCTGATCAAAATCAAGTTATACTAGTGTTTTTTGTATTCAACAAGAGGCCAATATATGGAACTTGCCACAGGATAGGGACGACTGTCTTCCAATTCTTAAATCCACATCTCTGTTCTTTTTGGATGGCATCTTTTTAAACCCTCACTGTCACGGGTTCAGTTTTTCGCACAGATCTTCAACCTGACGTGCCTTAATCGATCTCACACAAATTGCTCATATTTGCCTGTAAACCCACGGAGTTCATCGATCTCACACTCAACAAGCAGCTAGATTCAGCCCACCCCTATGATTCTCTTGTACTTAGGTCGATCCCCACAAACCAACTGGCCAGCTGCGAGCACCCATGCAGCCATTGTAGCTGTTTTTCTGCCTTGGCTTGGACAACCCATTGTTTATGGCTTCGTCAAGGCAATGTGCTTTTGGTGGCGTGACAGCGTTTCTGAACTCTAACACTCACTTAATATGATCCGAACAAGTTACACAAGTTTTTTTAAGAAATTCAACAAGAGGCCATTATATGGACCTTGCGGCAGGTTAGGGATGACCCTCTTCCAATTCTTAGATCCCCATCTTTGTTTTTTCATGGATGTGATCTCTTAATTCCTTATCTAATATGATCCCTCGGTTTTGAATTCAATATATTCTAGAGAAATCTTATTGATAGTTAGATGTCTTCTGTTTTTTCCCCTTTTTTCTTGGGAAAAAAGACGCTTAAAAGCACCCCAAAAAACCCACAGCAACCCGGCCCGAATAAACATGCATCCAGACACACAGCAAGCATAACACGAACAAAAAACCATTAAGGTAATTAATTAATTAACAGGATAGAGACACTATTGGTCAAATAAAACTTAAACAATAGGAAGATCATCCCTCAACGGAGGGGCATTTGACTAATTGGAGCCATGCTTAGCAATTCCTTATCTCTAGGGAAGTTACATGCAATATTATTGTCCAAGCAAATAAAATCAACCTTAACGTTTTTATCAAAAAGATAGAGAAAGAAATCAAGCTGATAATTTATTTCAACCTTGAGCATATTTGGGCCTGCAATGGATTCTTCATCACTACCGTGAATTCCTCCTTCTCAGACAGATCAACATCATCTCCATCCACAGCCTTCCACTCAAATTTCCAAATCAAATTAGCTACAAAATACTCCAAATGAAGCATAGCTAAACCATAACCAGGACAGATTCTCCTCCCAGCCCCAAATGGCATCATCTTGATCTCTCTACTTCCTGTTATATCAAACGTTTCCCCTCCTCCATTAAGAAACCTTTCGGGCTTGAATGCCATAGGATCTTCCCACACCTTTGGATCCCGTCCCATTTCAGCCACCATGAAATTTATAGTTCCTTCTTTTGGTATCACATATTTATCCAACACTACATCTTCAGTCACCGCATGTGGCAACACAAAATGGCCGGGCGGGTGCCTCCTCAGCCCTTCTAGAATTATTGCTTTTAGATATGGCATCTTTTGCAATTCATCTTCTTTTATATTCTCCTCCCCATCTTGTACAACCCCTTTAATCTCCATGAATAGCTTCTCTTGAATCTGTGGGTACTTAACCAGATTTGCCATGATCCATTGCAGTGCTGTTGAAGTAGTATCTGTTCCTCCGTTAAGAAACTCCGAGCACAAACTGACCATTTCCCCTTCCTCGAGCTTTCTTTTCTCTTCCGGAAGTTCCAAAGACAATAAGGTGTCAACATAGGACAGAACATACTCATCTTCATGCCCCTTCTTGTCCTCTTTACCTCTTCTTATCCTCTCTTCCTTTGCCTTCTTTCTCGCTCTTATCAACGGAATCAAAACATCTTCTTGCCATTTTCGGAGGCGAAACAACTCATTCCAACGCTTGCGCAACACAATCTTCGTCACTCTTGGCCAGAAATTGAGTATATTGAACTTACCGAAATTCACAAGCACATGTCGCAGTACTTCCTCGATCTTTTCTATCTGGCTTTCATCAAGCTTGTCACCAAAACACATCAGTACTAACAGGCAAAACATGGCATATTGAAAATGCTCCATTACACGAACAGGACGACCGGATTTCGCTTCGGACTCGAAGCGATTCTGGAGGATTTGCAGCACCCAGTTGCGTGCATGAGAGTAAGATTTCACGCGCGAAGGGTGGAGGATTTCGGCCATGAGGTTACGCCGCAGGAGTCGCCAAGTTGGGCCATAAGAGGAAGAACTGATATTAAGCTGATTACTAGTTGTAATCTTGGCAGTAGCAAGAGCTGGTGGACGGTCCGCGTAACCTGCACCATTATGTATTAAAGCCCTATGAGCAAGGGCGCGATCCGCAATGAAGATAGCAGGGCGAGTGCCAATACGGAGGGTAACCATTGGGCCAAACTTGGCATGCAGGGACCGGAGGATGGGCTCCAGATTGAGGAAGGACAAGCGGAGCCATAGTAAGTTGCCGATGATAGGAAATGTTACAGGACCTGGAGGGAGTTTCTTGGCTGTTAGGAAATTGTTGAAGATAAATTTCAAGAAGAGAGAGATGGAGATGGAGACAAGGATAAGGCACCAAGTTTCCATGCTGAAAATGAAAGAGATAAGTTTCAGCTTGTTAGCGGTGGATAAGCGTCTATATAAGGTGACACGCCCCTTTGTTAGAAGACGCTGAAGTCAGTCGAGTTTTTTTATATATAAAAAAAAAAATGGATACAATTTTTATTTAATTAGTGAATTGCGTTGAAATTTGGTTAGCGTTGAAACAGGCCCTAACGGTGACACGCCTCTGGATGATTTTCAAATTAAATATAGAAGATGTCATTTTAGGTTTTTTTTTCTAATTATTTTGAAATATTTTTTTTAATAAATTTAAGAGTTATATTTAATTTAAAATTTATTTATTATGTGAGTTTAGCTACTACTTAACATTCAAAGTTTATCAAATCATAGAAATCTCAAGGGTTTAACTATAATTTTAGAATTTATGAAACCTAATTTTTATTTCTTTTTGCTATAAGCCGGTCATGATAAAAGCTTTCAACTGTACTGAATTAATGACTTTCGTGTTGATATGGTCATGCCCTTTATTTTTTTATATTGCCTTATCTTTGGAGGTTAGAATTCAGTTTTTTTTATATAATTGTTATTTTTAAAAAAAAAGTTTAATATGTTGATGTTAAAAATAAATTTAAAAAAATAAAAAATATATTATTTTAATATATTTATAAAAAATAACTATTACTATATAAAAAAAGAGAGTAAAATCATCCTTTGCAAACCTGCATTCCACTTGATCTCCTCACCCTCCCCCCCCTCCCCCCCTCCCCTCTAGTTCAAGATGCAGATTTGCAAGTGATAATTTTACACAAGTGGAAGCATGATGTGTTTTAGAGTATTTAAGACTAATAAAGATTAATGTTCAAAGTATTTTTTTTTTTAGAAATATATTTAAAAAATTTAATTTTTAAAATTTATTATTGATATCACAACAATTTAAAATATTAAAATAAATAAATTAAAAAGAAAAAAAGAAAAAGAATAAGAATAAGAAAGAGGTTAAACATCAATATCAAACAGTCAGTAACTAGTTGGTGGCTGGTCCCGCCTAAGAACTTGATAACTAGTCAGTAAATAGGGCATGGAATCTTGGAAGTTTCAGATTTCAACACTGATTATTTCCTTCCTGAGACAGCATAGGGCGTCCCAATCTCCTGTGGTAACTTTTAGAATACTTTACTTGTTCTTAATTAGCAACAAATAATCATGTTTGTCTTTTGTCATTAAGGAAAAGAAGATTATAAAATCAAAAGTTAACATCACTTGACAATTAGATTTTGACACGAACGTGCTGTTCACGACAAGCAATTTAATTTCTTAATTGGTAATTAAAGAGTAAAAATGGAGTCCAATTTACAGCACAAGGCATTTCAGAGATCATTTAATTTCTTAGGAATTCGACCTTCATGGATCAAGGGTGTGCTTAGAGCGAGGTATAAATTGTGGATTTAAAATTTTAATTTTTTTATTTAAAATGATTTTTTTAAAATTATTTTAATGTATTAATATTAAAAATAATTTTTAAAAATTAAAAATAATTATTTTAATATATTTTTAAATAAAAAATTATCTTAAATTATTATTATTACCATAATCTCAAATAACAATCGCTTATAACTTTAAAAGTCATATGAATTTATATACATAAATTATGATGATTTGACTGCTAATTTTTCCCCCCTGGTTTCAAAAGGTACGTGCATGCTGAGCATTTCGTCTTTTATTTTACATGTGAAAATGAAGATTCGGTACGTATATCGACGTATTCTAATAAAAATTATATGAGAAATAATTAAAATATATTTTGTTGACTTGAAGGTAATTTTTTTCTTTTTGTAAATGTTAATGTGAAAATGACAAAATAGTTCATACGGATGACATTACATTTATCGATGGAGAAAATGAGATTTTGTAATTCAAGATAAATTATCACAATTCACCCATGATGTTATTTATATTTTTTTTCAAGTGAAATTATGATGCTATTTATTTTTTTATTAACATATATGTTTGGGAACTAGTTTGCGTGCATCTCGACTAATTTTACAGGTTCTAAAGCTAACACCATGTAAACCTTTAGTGGTCTTAAAAGAACTTGAACTTGTGACAATTAAGAAGCAAATTCAAAACCTGACCGGATCTATAATGCTATTTTGAAGGTATTTGTGGAATTTTTACTGTCAAAAGCGTATGATGGTGCTTAATGAATCATATAGCTAGTATAAGTTGGAAATGTATTTAATTAATATAATTTAAATAAATCATTAGTGGGGAATTAATCTTAAAGAAGTCTTGGTTTTTCTACTTGAAAAACCATTAGTTTTCTATATTTAATTATTGATTTATGGTAGCTAATCAAAGTTTAATGATAATAAGAATTATTTTTTATTAATTTTTGACATTTTAGTTTTTAAAATTCATTGAAAAAAAAGGGTGAAACAAGAGTTTCTAACATGAATTTTTCATATTTGTTCAAGCTTTTTTTTGTTTTATTTTTAGTGTTTTCATTATCTTTGATATTTTGGTTTTTTTTTTAAAATTTAGAGTTTAAATTTATATTTTATTAAGAGATATTTGAATTATTTTATTTTGATTCAAAGATTTTGTTTTGAAGTGCTAAGATGATGTTTTTGAAATCTTGAAAGGTATATTATAAATATTTTAGTTATACAAAAGAAGAGCAATAAAGTTTTAAGGACACAACAATAAAATTTAAATTTAAAATTAAAATTATTTAAAAAATAAAAATTATTATCCAGATTGATTGATGTTGCACCTTGATATGCGAAATTTGCTTGTTTTTGTTGAGAGACTTTGATCACATGATGGAAAACAGAGCTCTATGATTTCTGTATTAACCCCCCTCTTTTTTTATTGAACAAACTTGGCTATATATAGCCTTACAGTAATAACAGAAAACTAAGAAATATCACGCAGGTATCATGAATAACCTTTTCTACCCTTCAAAACACCGTAAGAACGACTTTGAATTGCATTACTTATGATCACATCTATCTCTGCAAAGACTTTTATTTACATGCTCCCAAAATTACTACTACACGTATGCCACCATGCTGGACATAAAATAAAAATAAAAATAGAAAAAAAAAGTTCTCATAACCGATCTTGTTCTCTCTCTAGAAGTCTTTTCCTCAATTTTCATTATATGTACATAGATTAAGCACAAAATGGAACCATAGTTAACAGCCACGACAAGATGAATAAATCTACAAAGACAATTAGCAGGCAATTGAGCCAAGCACGAAAATAGATTGAGATTCATTGGCGACTACTAGATAACAGGCCCATAAAGAAGGGTGGACATACTTATACAGTAGGCCCAAACAAGTCCTCTTTCGTAGCAACGCTCACCAAATTTCAATACTACTCATGACTCATGAGACTGTCTCGCCTGGCCACTGTCCATTTAACTACAAAGCATAGCTAAGAGAACACAAACAAACAGATCTTTCAGCTAAAAAACAGACACTGACCGACTATTGACTACCAGGGGGCAACAAAAACTACCAATCCAAATAGGACACGTCACCATCATAACAAACATCTACAGGCCATGGTGATCTTCATCACTCCGCACCACCACGGATGGCTTGACCTGAGCTGGCATAGGAGGCACCATCCCACAGCTACCGTCCTCCTTAAAAACCGCAGAACAAGCACCAGCTTCCGCTGCCACTATATTCTGTCCTTCACCACCAATGCCCATCATCTCATCAAAAGCAGCAGCAGAAGTGGGATGAATCCTTGGGAAAGGCAAGTAAACAGCATGAACAACTATCTTCAAGTTCCTCATCACATCAGGCACCTTAACTCTCACATAGTTGATCCTCATCGGCACCGCGGTATTGAATCCACCAGCAGAAGTAACCACCAAAGCCTGACCTCTCTCCAGCGTAGGCAAAGTAGCCCCCACAGGAAGCCTCTCTAAATCAGCAGTGCTCAAGTAATGATTAGGCACAATATGGAACCTCACGCTGCTAATATACGAATGCGATCCAGAGAAGATCGACACATCATCAAGAGCAAACACAGTCATATTAACCAGATTTGCTAGCTCAGGGTACTTCACCCTCATTGCAAGAGAGAGAATCGTGAATCCATTACTACGCAACCGAAGCATTGCATCACGTAACATCAGACGCATTATAGCAGGCTGCACCAGAGTGCCGATACCCTGTTGATGAGTAGTTGAGGTCACGTGAGGAGTCACGCCCTCTTGAAACGGAAAAGAAAGAGAGGTCAGTCTCTCAAAATCGCAAGAGAATGGAGAGAGTGGTGCAATATAGCCTTGGATGCCATGAATGATTAAGACACCGTTGTTGAATAGATCAGGATGAGTGATCTCTACGCCTCCTATGAAGACCTTGACGGTGGAAGGAGTAGCGGAGTCGTTTTTTAGTGAAGTGGAAGTGACGGTTATACAACGGCCAGGACTTAGCGTTTCGATTTTGGTACCGAAAGCGAGTTTACGGAGGTAATCGATGGAGAAGAGACCGGGTACGATGTGTTCGTGGAGGAGGTCAGGCATAGAGCAAGAGAAGCAGGTACGGAGAGAGGAATCGGAAGGAGCGAAAAGAGTGGAAGGACCTGACCAGGCCGTGGTGGTGGAATCAGCGGGGAGAGATGGAACCGCCATGGCGAGTTGAGTGAATCCTAGGTGAGAGAGGATTGGCGCGAGGAGATTTGTGTGTGAGGAGAACGAATGGTCGTGGAAGTGATCGGAGGTGGAGATTTGTGGTTGTGCTGATAGCGGAGAGAGATTTGAGCTGAAAGTGGTGGTTTCTGCGCCGTCAATGGCAGTGGAGGAGATGATTATGGAGAGCGAGAGAATTAGAAGAATAGAGAGTTTCGGAGAAGACTCCATTTTGACGACAGAGGGAGAGCGATGAATAGTGGATGTAAAGGAGTGGGAGAAGGTAGGGGATGTTTATATTGGGAATCTAGAAACGGTTATGGTAGCGCGTGACGGGAGCGTGGCGTTGGGGATTGGGAGAGGGCGAGCGAATGAGTGTTGCGTGGAGTTGCTTGTTAGCTAGAGAGAATGTTTGGGTATGGTTAGGTTTGGCGGGAAAGTTGAAAATGGGGATCTCGTCCTGGCGTTGATCAAGCTTTCTTGCATGATCAATTTCATCACAGCCCATAAGCTGCTGGTGTTAGTATCTATGTCAATCTTGCATACTGCCTTTTTTTGTTTTTTTCACTTGCAATCATTGAATAATGATTAAGGTATGTTTATTTTTATATTTTAAAAATATATATTTTTTATAAAAAAAAATTATGTTTTAGTGTTTTTTTATTGTTTTGATATAATAATTTTAAAAAAATTAAAATAAATATTATTTTAATATATTTTTAAATAAAAAATACTTTTAAAAAATAATCTTTATAACATTTTCAAAGTCCTCTCTTAATGTTAATGTTGTATATATTTGTATTTTTCTTTTTTTACCTGAGCTATTCAACTAAAAAACTCCAAAACCTACAGGTCCTTACAATTATAAATTACAGCTTAAAAAAAACTATTTCTGAAAAGAAAATCATTGTGGATTTCTTAATAAATCGTTGATTACTAGAACAGTGATATATATATATATATATATATATATATATATATATATATTTCGCTCTCTTTAGTTTGTTTAAGTTTTTTTAGTTACTATTTTTTTTTATTTAATCCTTGCACAATATATTATTTCCACTTTCTTTTTAGAAATTATTTTGATCTGATTGTTGTGAGACTCTAAGAAATAAAAAAAAAATGTCTGTTTGGTTGATATTTAATTTTTCAAAAAAAAAAAGGGAAAAACTAAAATTAATCTGTATTACACGTCAGTGTTAAATACTTCCCCATCATTTATTGAACTGTTATACAATAACTTTATTGTCATGCTAAAAAAGACAACCATGTACTATCTGCCACAGTGACATCAAATCCAAAACCATGTTTCTGCATTAATAAGTTCGACAAATGCTTATTATTATTATTATTATTATTATTATTATGGATAAATATTTATATTAGTTTGTGTATATTTTAATTAATTTTATAGGTTTAGTTTATATGTATTTTAATTAATTTTGTATATTTTAAAGTTAATAATCATATAAATTTTTTATAATTTTAAAATTTATAAGATTTGAACTGATAAATTATAAGAAATAAATTTAAAATCTGATAAATTAATTTATACACTTTAAAATTACAGCTTCATAAAACTCACCCTAAACAAAAAGTCATTTGTTTTCAATTTCAAGAAATGATCTTTCTCTTAAAAATTCCAATCTTTCCTCTAAAAAATCAAAAACATATAATATCAAAAAATTAATGATTTGTTTATAAAAAGATGACCTGCTATGTATAAAAAAAACATGTAACAGACAACAACGTAATAAAAGGTCTAGAAGTTAGGGGGCTTAGTGATTGCTAGCTACTTACAAGGCTTTAGCTTGGTTAAGCCCATGCTTGTTATTTTCTTCTGAAATGGAGCTCGTAGCCGATTCATCTGGACCATCAAGAGTTCTTATGAGAAATTCTTCTCCTCTGGCCTTATTTTGGACTCAGATCCTTGGTATATTGTGCCTTATTAACGAAGAGTGTCCTTAATTGGGCTGATAACCCTTAAGAGCGATTAATTAAGTGATAAATCTAATAATTATAAAAGGTCGATAGAAGAGTCAAACACATCTCAATACTGAAAGGAACAAATAAGGGGAAAAGAAGAAGAAAATGGTGTATATTTTATTGCAACACAAAAATTGTGTAAATCTTTCTTCTTCTGGAGTCACAGAACAAGAAAATAAAACCAAGCCATTCTTCACGGCGGGATTTATCCAGTAAATTTCCTGAAGCCTCCAAAAGAATTGTAGTACAATAGTTTTCCTCCTGAACTATTATGGCTCGCGGAAGTGTTTGGTTTCACCACAGCCCATGATAGATGACGGCAATTTTCCTACCCTCTCTATACCTTCTTCAAATGTTACTCTCATGCCCATAAAGAAATGTGACTCGATGTGGCAATGGAATGCCCAGACTCCAGGGTTATCAGCTTTAAATCTTAAAGCTGTCCATCCATAAGGATGAACTGGTACCGTGTTCTTCATAATCGGATCGACCAAATTGTACTTCTTTGGATCATTAATTCGATCGAACTTGCCCCTTCCATAGCCTAGGACCCAAAAGTCATGTCCATGAAGATGCCATGGATGTGTCTCACTAACTTCGGCTACCATAGAGTTTGCATTTTGCAAAATAATATCCACTGTTGAGTCGAACTGAAGCCTATAGATGGCATCACTAGTAGTGCCATTGTTGTCTTCTTGTTCAATAGAAATGTTATAATTTGCAAAATCATATCCTTCAGGAGGTGGGGTTTGGCTAAAGGTGTGAAGCAAATTCTCCTTGAGTGCAATCAGGTAAGGTGTATGAGGTAAATTGAAAGAGACATCATTGACTGACCAACGTCGAGTACCATTTACCTCATTTTGCGTGTTCAACAATACTATGACCCTGTCAGATGTGGCCGGAGGGGAATGTATGTGGCCTTTGCGAGCCTTGATGGCAAGACTTTGATTAAACCGAGAATCAACATCGTTCCAAAGAGGCCCAGGTGGAGGAAACGTTGGAGGAGATCTCCGGGGATGGTTTGGATAGTAGTTGAAAATGGCTAAGCCCGGCGGAGTTGTGGAATTTCTGCTAACAACATTTGTAGTAGCCCAGTAATTTCTTGAAGGGTCTTTGTCAGTTTTCACTAGGACTGAATATGTCTCGCCAGAGTATATGAATAAATTCTTTACCACAAATGGCTCAACATAGTGACCATCAGCTTCAACAACAGTCATGTTGTGACCCTGCAACAGGAATTATAGAAATGTTGAGCAATGGCTACTTTTATTATTTCCCTGTAATAAGCTGTAGAACATAAACCGGCAGGGGCATGGAAAATACCTCTATCTGGAAACTAAGAGCTGATAAAGCAGTCAAACTACCAATCCTCAGCCGATATGTTTTTCCAGGGACTACAGTCATGGAATAAAGAGAGCATTCAGGATTTGTATTATTGCAAACATCAGCTTTCAGGGGTGAATTGGCAGTGGAGCAGTTCAACCTTCCCTTTCCATGTATCAAAAGTGACTGCAATTTTTGTTGCAAGTAACAAGCTTAGTCACACGAAAGTGATGATCAAGACCATAAAGAACAGTAAGGATATCAAACAAGGCATTTAAGATAATTAAATACCTGAGGCTCCCCAACCCACTGGAAATCAGTTGAGGACAATCCAGCAGCTTGTTCATATGTGCTTTTGTGATACCAATCATTGAGGATGATGCTTCGATCATAATCATACGCAAAGGGTTCGGATTGTCCATCGGGAAGCGCTACGCGAATCGAACCATATAGCCCAGCTTCTCTTTGCATTCCATAATGGGCATGGTACAGATATGTCCCGGGCTGCATGGAGGAAACAAGAGGTTTTTATTAAATGTGTAAAGCTGACATTAACAGAAGTGCTAAGACTAGAGAACTCACCCTGTCAACAACAAACTTATATACGAAAGTGTCTCCAGGCAAAACTGGACACTGAGTCACTCCTTCAGTTCCATCAAACCAAGGTGTTCCAATCTGACGAATTCCATGCCAATGAATGGCTGTGTTCTCAGTTAACAAATTGTTCTTGACCTCAACAATAACTGTATCATTCTGCTGTGCAAAAATTGTGGGTCCAGGAGTTCTTCCATTAATTGTAATGACCAGCTTCTTATAGCAATCAGGGGATCTGTACTCGTACTTGACCTCCCATTTGTAATGACGAATTCTAGCCTCAGCAATTGGTATGTTTATCAAAGAAATAATGAAGAGGCAGAAAGCCAACAATTTCATCATGGCAATGCATTTGGATGGTGGAAGCTGATAATCTCTCATGCTTTTTCAAATTGTGTTCCTGTGGCAAGTCACCCCTATCTTTATGAAATGAATTTGTAATGGTCTCACTTTGTATCTCTGAGGCGCCCTTTTATAGTGCTGGCTGTACAAGGGCCTTTTCTTTTTGTAAGAATTAGTTTGAAAAGTTGAGTCAAAATATATCACGAACGCGTAAAATCAAGGACCTAGTAGATGGATTTCACAAGGACCTAGTGAAAAAAACGCGTAAATTCAAGAATGCCACCATTGAAGTATCTTTCATGGAGGGAAAATACAAGTATATCAAGGGGTTCAATTAAAACCATAAAGGTGCAGAGATATTCTAGTTTTAAGAACTTTATAGCTCAAAGGTTCATTTCATGGGCATCACAGGAAATTAAAACTCGATTCGTAGTTGTACGTATTCTCCATGTTTAATTTTAGACAGTTCGAATTCTAAGGAAACCCATAAAAAAAAATATATCAGTTAAGAAGAAATGATCTGCTTAAGACTCGTCAAAAAAGGATTAGTCTCCACATACAAACATCAGCATCAAGACACTCACGATTTTCTAATGAAAGAAACAGGTAAGATTTTCTTTTTATTAAGGTTTCAATATCTTATGATCATCATTACACCCTCATAATTTATTGTAATTATGGAATAAAAAGTGGGAAGGAACTAAGCAATAGTACAGACAATTTGGCGTGGATAAATCGATGTCACTAACTCGCAAAGGTAAATTCTTAGTAACGAAATTGTCATAGTTGGCAGCTTACCCAGTGTTTCTGTTTTGGAATTCTTATGATTGACAGGCAAGCTATTTCTTAATTGTTGACTGTATAAACAAAGACCTTCCCCTTTATCTATGGTTTTTTCAAACTTCAAACATGGAAATTTATTGCCTATATCAACACGCAATTTCTATGTGAATGAAATAAGCTCCAGGACCTGACCGTACCATTATACGTAAGAGCGCAGAAGAAACACCAAGCTAGAAGCATGCTGCAGTTTCCAGGAAAAAAAAGAGAGTTGAAAACACGAAAAGTTGACAAAGATTAAATGATTTCCAAGACGTCGTCAGCTTCGACAGATGATTGCTTGCTATAGTTCTTGAAGTGTTATAAAAGTAGTGAATTTGAATTGTCAGTTATTTCCATCGATCTCAGGCTCTCGTGTTGTTCATATGGGGTGTCCGCTCCGGTATGATGAATATGAATAAACCGGAATTTATATATATATATATATAAATAAAGTTGTTTGATGTATCTTTTGGACTATATAAAAATACATATTTATTTTATAGAAGGCTATTTTAGAGGAGAATTTTTTGTTCCATTAAAATAGGTGGAGCAAGCTTGTCTAATAATACCTTACACAAGTATTGTTATTTATGAAAGGATAATACTCTTTATATAAAATACATCACTATATAAATCTGGCTATCTTTTCTCTCTATAAGAGAAGATCTATATGTATTCACAGGCCTTTTGCTTTTGTCTTACGCGCATTTCCGATGGTGACCATTTTATCATTGTCTTTGGAGGAGAAGTCAGAGACGGATTCAGTTGTTCGATGTATTTTGACAATTCAAAAATACATATTTATTATTTTGTATAAATTTTTTTCAGAAAAACAGACGAAACCTTAGACACTTTTTCATAAAAATAGACGTAAGCTTATCTAATACTTTAGACAAGGATTGTTATTTATAAAATGATTATAATATCTTATATATAAAATTTATCATTATAGAAATTTGGTTTTTTTTTCTTCTCTCTCTCTAGAAAAAGATTAAGATCTACTCATATATTTTTTGTTTTTGAGTGTGTCTAGGAACACGGTGTAAATCGTGTTAATTTAAATTAATTTTTTTTTATGTTTTCAGATCGTTTTGATATGCTGATATGAAAATAATTTTTATTTTTATTTTAATGCATTTCTAAGCGAAAAACATTAATTTTACCACAATCTCAAACACACCCTTTATCTTATGCATGTTTCCAGTAGTGACTCCTTTATCATGGTATTTGGAGGTGAAGTAAGACCCTGTTTGTTTGTTGGAAAGTAGTTTTTTTTTTAAAAAAAAAAATGAATTTCAGAAAAGTGAATTATTTTCTGATGTTTGGTAGTGTAATGAAAAATAAGTTAGAAAATATTTTCTAGTGTTTGATTATGTCATGGAAAATGAGTTGGAAAATAACTTATTAATGTTTTATTTTTCTCAAGTTTATTAAAATAATGAGGAACAAATCTTACAAATTAAAAAGTTGAATGAGAATGAAATTGAAAAAAAATATAATGTCAAAAATTATCTCAAATAAAATAAATAATAATCAAAATAAAAGAGATCAAATCTAAAAAATAAAAAAAATAAAAGATGAAGAAATTAAAATAATAATAATTAACATTTTATAAATTATTTCAAATAAAATAAATAACAATCAAAAGAATAAAGATTAAATTTGATAGATAAAAAATTTCAATAGAAAAATGATAAGGAAAAAACAAATAACAATTATAAAAATAAGGACCAAAGTTAATATAAAAATTAAATTTTAAGAGATGAAATTAAAAAATAAATATTCAAAACAAAATATATATAGAAATCAAAAGTTTGGAGACCAAATTTGATATAATCAGCAAATAATATGATATTTCTAAATTTTTCTCAACTTCCGGAAAGAGTTTTCCGTCTAAATTTTTCAAGAAAACACTTTTCTAGAAATCAAGCCAAAATTTTCTTTGACTAGAAAATATTTTCCATTGACCAACTTTTCTAATGGCAAACAAATACAGGAAAGTTTAAAAAATGATTTTCTGGGAATCACTTTTCGAGAAACAAACATAGCTTAAGAGACAGGTTAGGTTTTTTTTTTTTTTTTTTAATTCTGGTTAAAAAAATATTTTTATTTTGTTGAATTATTAATTTTTAATTCTTGAAATTGGTTTTTTTGTTTGATTTGTGTTGTACAATTGGCTTAGTTAGGTTTTTGATTGGAAGAAATTTGAGAATTAAGGTTTTAAGGCTAGCATAATTGTTAACCGGGGATTCTCTCTTTATTGAGTTAGGGTTTGTTTGTTACAATAAGTTAACAAAAAAAAAAGGAGAGGACAAAAGGTAACCATGAAGAGTAATTCAACTAGTCAGGCCTTGGGTTTGCTCTCTAATAATTTGTTATGAATGTATCATTTTAAATATATAATCTGCTCAAGATCTAATCAGGAGGAAAATGTGAAAACTGATTAACTTGGACGTGATAAAACCATTACCAGTTAAACTAAAAGGATAAAAGGATAAGAGATATAACACTGAGGGGTAGCTCAATTGATTATGTTTTGGATTTGCTTTCTAATGGTTACAAGTTCGAGTCCTCTTAGGACCACTGGAGGCTTACATGGTCATTAACTTCAAGACCCATGTGATTAGTCGAGGTGCTCGCAAGCAGGTCTGGATACCTATGTTAATAATAATAAAAAAAAAGAGAATAAGGATAAGAGATAATCTTGAGGGATTGTTCAACTGATTAGATATTAGATTTGCTCTCCAATGATCACGAGTTTGAGTTCTCTTAGGATCATTGGAGGTTTATATGATTTTTAACTTCAGGACCCGTGAGATTAGTCGAAATATGCAAGTTAGCCCAGATACCCATATTAATTAAAAAAAATACTAAAAAGATAAGAGATGAACTTAATTTCGTTCACAGAAACTAGTCTAAGGAAAACAGAGAAAGAATTGACAATTAAAAGCAACGGCATGAATGGTTTCTGGGACCTAATTAAACGCAAGATCACGACTAATCACAAGAAAACAGGCCGGCAACTCTCCATTCAAACACTGAGGAAATATCTCTGCAGTTGCAGTCTTAGTCTTCTTCTTGTCAGTAACTTAACATGAAGTCAATATTCAAAGATGTTGGAAGCATGACCAAAATACTGATGTTAACGTAAACGTTGATGCATGCATGGAGGAATTATCCTTGCAACTTCTGTTGATTTATTCTCAAATTAACTTCTCTTGATCTGTCTCATTCACTATGATAATTACAACGCAAGAGGATATACGGGTTCGCCGAAAGTTACATGGCGAAGCGGGACTGGCGGCTGTTCGAATTTGCAACACGACTCTCCAGTCCCTGAACTCTTGAGATGATAGCAATTTAGTCCTTATAGTAAAAGAAGTTTGACTAAATCCTACAAGTTTCAATGATTTCATAACACCCTTTTGTCTAGTCATTTCGAGATTTATATGGAATAAACTGTTAAATCTCAAATTATTTCTGATATGCACCGTGAAAATCAGAACAATTGCTTACATGGCATTATTGATTAATAAAGAAATTAAGTTACAAGAAAAATCTTCTCTTACAACATTCTTTCGCATAATAAGTTTATATTAATTATGGATGGCAATATACTCTGTTATTATGTCACATGACTATAGCAAAACTTGATTATTATTATTATTTTATTTTTTTTAGATTCAAAATATATTGAACCACACAATAAGGGATAGTTTCTAGATAACCAAAGAAACTTTACTTGAATGAAGTAGCCGTCGAACATACGATCACATTAAAATATATTATTAATAATATTTATTAGCTCTAAATATCTTGTACTCAAGACTAGCCCAAATATCAAAACCATGTAACTCATTGGAAATGGCATACGTTTTAATAAGTATACATAGATATATAAATAGATGAACAGTGCCTCTATATGTAGGCGATTCACATTGTATGATATAATTTGATTAATAATGATGCATAAGAACCCTATATGCTAGGAAACTCGAGCTTCTAAGCGTTTGAATAATGTATCATCACATATTTATATTAATCCTTTTTTTTTATTACTCAGAATTGAGACCCAAAAGGTTAGTGACATAATATGTGATGATCCATTTGATATTAATCCTGAAGGGTTATTTTATAAGATTTTGTTTTCATAAAAAAAAAACAAATGGTTTTTTGTGATGAGTACTTGTTTGTGTAGCCTAGCTCGTTGTACATGCAATTCTCTAAGTAGAAGAAAAATCCACAGAGAGGAATCCTGTGGACATCATTTTAGAAGAGCTAGATAGGTCCATTACAATTTCAACTTGGTGAAACAGAGTTGCTATGTTGCGATGACAAATCTTGTAAGTGCTCTCCTTGCAAAAAATTATACTAGATCAATATTTTAAATTATTAGATAAGATTTTAAACTTAACCCAATAGCTTTATTAAATAAAGTTTTAAAATATAATTTATATTATTTTTTAATATATTTTTTTAAATAAAAATCATTTAAGCTTGAAACTCGTACAAACTCACACTACATTGTTTTTAATTTTTATATAAAAAAAATAAAATAATGAGATTTGAATTTGTGGCCATTTGATTATTAATATTTTGATATCATATCAAAGAATCATATTAATTTAATAATTTAAATTATTAAATAAAATTTCAAGATATAAATTATATTATTCTATAAAATGTTGCAATATAAAAAATTTCAAAGTTAAAATGATTTCATGCCTGAACTTACCATTTTTAGCACCAGCGTTGCAGTGAGAACTCCGATTTTTGAATGTTATTCAAGGCATTCGTGTCCTGTCAACGGATTTTTGGTTATTTCCATTGTCTCCATGTAATTAGAAGGGATGACGACATAGCATTTCATCCGATTTCTCAAGGATTTTTATCATCGCTCCCCGAGTATGTCCAAATTCGTTGTATTTATGGATTCAAACATAATATTTTAATTTAATGCAATTAATTTTATAGATTTTTATATAAAATCTTAGATAATTTATTTCTCAATAAATATATTTAATTAAGAAAGTATATACTTTACCGACACTATTAGGTGTATTAAAATCTCTCGTACTCTATAATGTCTCTATCCTTTTACTGGATAAAATAAGTGAAATACAACTCACAATACAACTCAAAATATTATAAAGGTAGAGTAACACTCTAGCTCCTTCTCTTTACAGATTGATAAGACTTATGAATTATAAATACACCATGAATCATTTAAAAATAATGGTTCACAATCTTCAATCTCCATTACATATATATTTAAAATATTTTTTTCTAGAATATTATTGTATTTTTTTTTGTGAAAATATACTTACTTAAGCATCTAAAAGCCCTCATATTCATTATAAAAGATATTTTGCAGCTGCTAATCACAAACCATCTAGATCAATCAAATACTAAGTATAAACTATTAATCCTTTTAGTTAAGGAGAATAGATGAGATTGTTAGGACTAATTAATTAATTAATTATCCAATCTGGAAATTGTATTTCTAATCTTTTTGGATTTTTAGAATTTTATTAGAAAAAATATAAAAAATTAAAATAAATCATATATCATACAAAACAAAACTAAACGAAAAAATAAACTTTTTAATTAAATAACTTGTAACTGGTGTGGTATGGTTGTCATTTTCTTGTTTCTGAACTTCCTAAAACAACATTAAAAAAAAAAAAAAAAGAGAATAAAGATACATGAATAACAATGAACAATAAGTGTCGTAAATAATTGGTTTTTTTTTTTTTTTTATATAAATAAAATCTGCAACCATACCACACGGACCCCTAAACACGGAGAATCGAAACTATTGATATCAATGGGCTTTTGATATCTATTTTTCTAGCCCGAATCCATTTGGTGTGAAAGATCTCTAGGCCTGATTTCCTTTCCTGTCCTGTCAAAAAAAAACAAAGACACCACCCCCAAGGCGCCCGCGACAAATCTCCGGTAGCTTAACGACACCCATTTCCCATACCAACCATCCATCCATCCATCCACCACCAGGCAGCAGCAATGGACTCCGACTCACCACAACCCGAACCCACACCAGTTCCACCCTCCACCGATCCACTAACCAACCAATTCACTTCCCTCAACGACCTAGCCCACGAACTCACTTCTCTCCAAGACCTAGCCAACCGCGGCTCCTGGCTATCAATCCTCGACAAAGTCAATCGAGCCCGATCTCTCTCTCTCTTAAATACCCCACACGATCACCTCACTTACCTCGCTTACATCGTTCTCTCTTTCACTAAACTGCGCCGTTTCCAAGAAGCCCAGACAGAACTCGATTCCCTCGACGATTTTAACAGTCATCATTACCGTTACGAAACTTACCCTAAAATTTACCCAAACCGGTCCGGTTCGATGGTCCCTTTCTCTCTGCGGTGGCTGCATGCGCTGCTCCCTATTAAATTAGGCAACCGTCAAGAAGGTTTAGATCGGTTTTATTTGTTACTTGATTTTGTACGTGAAAGACTGAATCGCAACGGAAACGACGAGTCAGTCAAAGTTTGGAGGAAGCGAGAGGTTTTTGTTGTTAATCATATAATTAATCAGCATTTGAGTAATAAGGAGTTAAGTGTTTGTTTAGATTTGATTAATGCTTTAATCTCTCGAGGGAATTTAGATCCTGCTTTGTTGTCGAAATTAGGGTATGTGCAGATGCAAATTGGGGATTTGGATGGGGCAAATGTGTCATTTGGTAAGGTAGAGAAAATGGCTAGTGAGAGTGAAGAGAATGAGTCTGGGTTAAGGAATTTGGTTAGTAGGAATAAGGCATTGGTGTATTTGGTGGGAAAGGATTATTTGTCGGCGGTGAGGGAATATGATGAGTGTATTGAGAGGGATGGAATGGATGTTGTGGCGATTAATAATAAGGCGATCTGTTTGATGTATTTGAGGGATTTGTCGGATTCGATTAAGGTTTTGGAGAATTCTCTGGAAAGAGTGCCCACCGTTGCATTGAATGAGACGCTTGTTGTTAATCTGTGTAGCATGTATGAGTTGGCTTATGTTAATCATTCGGATACTAAGCGGACACTTAGTAATTGGATTGCTCGAGTTGCTCCAGATGATTTTGATTCTTCTTGTACCCGGGTTTGAGAGGTAGTTTACATGAACTTCTTTACTTGTGTAGTTGTTTTGGGATGATTTGGATGTATGATTTTTACTTGCATTGTTGAGCATATTCAGTTGGAGATGCTAGCTACTTCAAGAGACTTGACTCTTTTATAATGTAACTTGGATCTAGTACATTCAATAATATTGTTGATTTGAATCTTTTACTTGCTCATTTTGCTTTCTCATCTCTGGATGTCATTTTACTGGCGTGTTCAATTTACAAAAATAAAAATAAAAATGTTGACGTGTCTCTACTCTTTAAGCATTTGGATGGTTGATTAAAATTAACGTCAGTAATGTAGTGTTTAGAGGGAAAAAAAACTTGAATTACTTCAAATCTTGTCTTCTAATTTGAACTGCTTGTCATAATTCATCTCATAAAGTTGGCAGATTCTTATTTAAACCAAGTGAAGAAAGCATCAAGGCATTCTTTTTAGTTGATTAAGCATCAGAGCCTATATTTATGCTGTTCATTACAATTTGTTGCAGTTTTGGACCACGTCAGCTTAAGTTTCTGTTGTAAGGTATGGAGCGTAATGTTTTAGCTCTGGTTTTGAGTTTATGTTTGTTGTCTGAATGTGATAAGGAAATTTCAGAGGATTATAGTTGATTAGATGGTTGGAGTTGTAGCTTGTTGTCAACAAAAAGATAAACTTTTATGTGCTTTTGTTTGAATTACCTAGTTAGTTTTGATTCTGTAACATCAATTTCACAGGGGTATTTCTATAATTTTCATATTTTCTGGAAGTTTATAGGTCTCGATATATATTTGACTAGTCTTTCAAACATTAACTTTCTTGTTTAGGGTTTTCTTACTCTAAATATGAAGATCGTTGTATTTTCTTGTTAAAGATTCTAAATTTTGTTAAATTAGAAGTTCAACTACATAAAACTTTAGGAGACTGCTGAGTCTATAAATATTGATGCTTGTAATGCTTCATTTCAGGATCAGAGTTCATGAATAAATTATTTAGCAATTATGCTTAAACATTGTGTGATACAATCTTAGGTGTGACTCCTACAAACATCTTGTGATCTTAGGATCTTCTTCTTGGAGTAATCCCTAGAAACCTACTGCTATGATGTGGGAAGCGCTTTGCATCCATCCTCTATTAAATTTCAAACCTTTTAATTTCTTTTCTTTTGTATCTAAGCCTACTATTAAACTCTTGCAAGTAGGAAATCAAAATTTCTCATGCATCATGTAGTTTTTAGTTAGTGAACCATGAGAACAAACAAAAATATATTTTTTTTTTTTTTAATTTCTAGCATGAAATGTATTCAGGACTTTGCTTTGGATGCGCTGGTTCTGGTTATGCCTCATCATTAATGCCTTTGTATATTTCCAAGCTGCACTTTAGAACTATTTTATATGTCAATTTCAAAGAAAGCTACTAAAAGTATTTTTTTTTCTCTTCCTCGAGGCAAAGTAGACCTCACTCAGATGAAGGATTTCTTATGAACAAAACTTGTTTATGATTTAGATTAGTGCATTAAGGAGGATGGTTAAAAGCATATTAAACAAATTTGTTTTTAGTTGAATGTAGTGCATTAATGTAGCATTTGGTAGATGAGACTAAACAATTAGACAAGACAATTCTAGCTGTTTTGGTGTTTGGTATGCATATGAGTTGAAAGAAAATGTAACTTGTCATGTTCCACTCCGAGATTTTTGTCTGAACTTCCATATAGGACAACCTTCACCTTTATAATTTTGTTCTGTCCATTTGTTCATCAAAACAAACACACTCTAAAGGTGTGTTTGGTGAGCAAATGTGATTGATAATATGTGTCAAGATTGTTTAAGGGGAGGTGGGATAGAAATTTGGGTATGGGATGGAACAATTTTTTTTCTTAATGTGTGTTCCAAACACCAATACAAGAAGGGTTTACTGTCATATTCAGTCTTGTTCAGTCCCATGCGCCAAATGCTGTTTGGAGGCAGCATGTCAAACTAAATCCAACTTGTATAAAAAAAATCTAGACTTATTGTTGGTATTACGAGACATAAATATGCAAAGATGCTTATATGGCAGAACAAAAAATCGAAGTATATCAAGCAAATGTTTGTAAATGTTTTTAGCTAGCAATAATATTTCTTTTTCTGTAATTTTTTGTCTCGTCTTGGTTGACCTTTACAAACTACTAGTATTTTAACCAACCGATCAACTAGCCCCTAGAACCTTTCCTTCTGATACTTTGCTAACTGTACCCCATAAACCAAGAACTAGCACAAAGTGCCTATTTTTGTTCTTCCTGTTCTTATATATGACATCAAATGCTTGAGTGCAACTTTTTATATTTTTCAGATTGAACATAAACCCAGCTTGAATTGTCATATTGTGTAAACTTAGAACTTTGGCTTATGATCTACTTTTGTATGCCTGGCATTTTACTCCACACAGTGGGAAACTCAGAGGACTAGCTGTCAAAGTGCTTCAAGCTTGCGAGGAATGAAGTTGGAGCCATGCTGGTGAGTCATTTTTAGGCTAGTGTACTTGCTAAGAACAAATAAAAAAAATGAGAATGAGGTTTTACACATCAATGGTTTTGATGTTTTTCTATGTGAGATGCAACACCACTTTAAGATTGTATAATCTTAATCTTCCTCATCCTGATGCATGATTGACAAAGTAATACACCTGTAAGGAGACAGTGAGATTTGCAGAACCTTAGTACATAATAAGTCAACAAGAGAGCACCAAAATTATATTTTGGTTGAAAATCATTAGTTTCATTGAGGTGTTTGTATTTTCTCTTTAGTTAGCGTCACTTCCTTGTGCATCTTCTTTGCATATTGGAAAAAAGAAAGTCAAGTACAACTGTTTGTGATTGGATATTAACTTGCTTGCAAAGTAAGGAGTATGGTGTGTTAGAAGTTACTTGGCTACGGTGGAGGTGGAGGTAGAAGTTTTGTTGGCAGGGGAACAATCAAAGGCAGTATATCCCAGATGAGCCCAGAAGAAAATCCAGAAAGCCCCTAACATATTCTGTGATGGAGGTTAACATCTTTGCTAGAGTGAGGCTGTGCTTGTGTTACCAATATAAACCTCAAATAGTTTACAGTAGCAATTTACTAAGTGTGGCTTCTATATTAGCTGTTTTGAAGAAGGAAGCAGGGTATTAATGAGTGTTAATTTTGTGAGGATACTCGTTGACTTGATTGCATAATTGTGTGGGTATCGACTTTGGAATTTCTATCTGCATAGAGTGTCTTGGCACGATGCTTAAGCTGCAAGATGGGATCGATTCCAAGCACTTCTGTCTAGTTGGAGAGAAACAAAAACAAAAGGGCAATTCTCATATAATTTTGTCGATGTAATCTCAAGTTAGAAATGACCTTCTTTTCCTTTTGCTTTAACATCGGAGAAATCTCGATCTGTCGAACTGATAATTTAATCACTATCAAGTTTTTTTTTATATATAGAAATTGAGCTTCTCACCAATGAGAACATTGGCATCATTCTGTAACTAGCAAATAGTAATGCACTTCTTGAGAACGGCAGCGTACCAAAGATGTATTCATATTCCTCAACAACCATCTCAACTACAAGTAGTAAGTTGGTAGGTGGCTAGAGCAGGCCCAAACGTAAATTTCATAAAAGAGTATTATTGCATGCTCGCCACTGGCCCCATCATCGCTTTTCGGGATGCAAAAACATGTAATTTAGTTTTTTTTTTTAAATATTTTTTTATTTAAAAATTATTTTTAATATTAGTATATTAAAATACATGAAAATAAAAAAAAAATATTAATTTAAAATAAAAATTTTGAAAGTTTTTTGAAATCATTTTGAAATGTAAAAATAAATTAAGAATCTACTTCTTCCATTTGGAGATTTACCATCACGCCTCTTCTCCACTCGAAATAATATAACTCAACTGTCCACTCAGATTTCTCTTATGTTTTCTTTTTCCCTCGAATTTCTCGAATCCTTTCATGTTTCACCGAACTTCTCTACTTTGCCAACCCCCATCGATCAATCACAACCGTAGACCCACTTTTGCGTTGAAGACCCACAAATAAAGAATGGCCCAGATGGTTTACTTGTCTTCCAAATGGGAACCCCACTCATGTCGTGAACAACCCCCCAGTTGTCCATTTCCTACCAACCCACTCTCCCTTCACCTTAAAATAAATAAACAACAAAAGGAAGCATGGAGATTATAAAACAGAAGCCAAAGAGAATCAGAATCCAACAACTACCACCGCCAACTAAAACGCCAACCTTCCGTCACCCATGGCTGCTTCAACTTCAAGCATTTCCCGTCTTGGTTTTAGACACCACCAACCTCTCGGAACCAATCCGGGTTCCCACTCTCAACCCTCCGGATCTGTCTCTTTCCATTCCGGGTCTCACTGTTTCTACTTCAAGTGAGTCAATTCCTCCGTCTCCATTCAATTTTGCAACTAATCATCATTGTATTGATAGTTGTGTGTTACAACTTGGCGAAAATGGGTTTGTTTTGCTTTGCTTTTTAGTTCGTGTTTACTGGAAATGGTTGTTGATATTGACTAATAAAGCCAGCTTCTTTATACAAGGAAATGTGCCCATGTTCATACATTAAATTTAAGAGCTAGCTAATTTTGTTATGTGAAGTTTAGTGTACTAATATTATTGGAAGTTATTGTGGTCTTTCTGTTTTTTGTGCCTTTTGTTGTTGGTAATGTTATTTCTCAATTATTTTCTGATCACTTGTAATGTGTATCTTGATAGACCATTGGAGGCTGCTAGACAATCACAGTTGTCTAGATTAAGTGTAGTGGTGAAGGCAGAAAGTAGGTCTGAGGAGATGCAAGTCGATATTTCTTTGAGTCCAAGGGTGACTGCTGTAAAACCTTCAAAGACTGTGGCCATAACTGACCAGGCGACTGCGCTTGCACAAGCTGGAGTCCCTGTTATTCGCCTGGCTGCTGGAGAGCCTGATTTTGATACTCCAGCTGTAATAGCAGAGGTGATTCGTTTTCTTTTTCCTCGTTGGTGCTTGATTCATGTCCGTGATATGCTTTGAAGTGTATTCCGGTTGCTTAAACTGATTGCATTTTTAGGCTGGTATAAATGCTATTCGTGAAGGTCACACAAGGTACACTCCAAATGCTGGTACACAGGAGCTTCGAGTTGCAATTTGTCAGAAGTTGAAGGGTAAATATATATTTTAAGCAATTTTGTGTTTGTGCACTAGTCTGTTGGGATTTCTAACATTTTATTTTTTGTTTTATGGATTTTGTTATTTGTTTTTGGCAGAGGAGAATGGTATATCTTATAAACCTGACCAAGTTTTAGTAAGTAATGGTGCCAAGCAGAGTATATATCAAGCGATACTTGCAGTTTGCTCTCCTGGCGATGAGGTGAAGTTTTTTATTTCAAAATAATCAGCATTGTGGTGTTATTCTGCATTTCTGCTATTAACTAATTGGTATTGGAATGCTGCCCTTTTACAATTGAATGTTGGGCAGTGTGTAGCATTTGCTACCTGTATCTGTAACCCCGGATCAACTTAACACTTGTTGAATATAGATCTATGGTTTACTAAATATTATAAATTTTTTTTTAAAAAAAAAAACATCCAGTCAAATCTAAAATGCCTATGCAGTGTAAATTCATAGTAAAAAAAGACGAGAGAGAAGGTGAAGGAAAGAAATAAAGATGAGAGAATCTTGATGTGTGAAATGAAATAGCTTGTATGTGGCTTCAAGATGATTTACCATGTCTTTAATTGTCAGCCTAATAGCCTAATGGCAAGTGTGTGAAAGAAATGGAATTACTGAGCATGTGTTACACTTATTTGTTTACATATTCTGTGAAAATTGCATTTATTTTCATTTAGGCAATCAAAGTCTTGTTCTTAATTGAATACAGTAGGAGCTCATTACCATTGAAGCTGTTTAATTTCTGAAGTTAGCTCATATTTATAAAAACTGTCTTACCCTCAGGTTATAATTCCAGCACCATTTTGGGTGAGTTATCCAGAAATGGCAAGGCTGGCTGATGCAACCCCGGTGATTCTTCCAACATCAATCTCTGAGAATTTTCTCTTGGACCCAAAGCAACTTGAATCAAAACTGAATGAAAAGTCAAGGCTGCTGATTCTTTGCTCTCCATCTAACCCAACAGGATCAGTTTATCCTAAGAAATTGCTTGAAGAGATTGCAAAAATTGTAGCAAAACATCCTAGGCTTCTGGTATGATTAATGAATCCTAATTGCAAGTCCTATGCTTTCCTGATATTTAAATGCTGAACTTCTTTGGTATTTCACTCAGGTCTTGTCTGATGAGATATATGAACACATAATATATGCACCTGCTACTCACACAAGCTTTGCATCTTTGCCCGGCATGTGGGAAAGGACTTTGACAGTGAATGGATTTTCTAAGGTAGCTTAATCTTACATTTGATTATTGATCCTAAATATCTGCTTTTGTGTTCTTGTCATCAATAATATGATATGCTATGCATAATTTGATGTGGTTGTGATTGTAAATAAAACCTGAAGCAGTTTACCTCATTCAGTTAGGTAACATTTAAAAAGTGGGAAATTTGCAGGCCTTTGCAATGACTGGTTGGAGACTTGGGTACCTTGCTGGCCCTAAGCACTTTGTTGCTGCCTGTAATAAGATACAGAGCCAGGTATTCTATGACCCACTTTGCAGCCTTCAATCTGCAGAAATTTAAATGAATTGAGTCCATCATGCATTCTCTGAAGTTTTTGTTTATCCAAAGCATCACTTGTGATTGTTACAACCAGTTTTCCAGTATTTTATCTATTTGCATGTCATGTTTTGAAGTTAGATCTCAAAATCGCATAGATTTTTTACCATCCAAATACTATGCTGGATCAAATAGGCTTCAATTGTCAATCAAATAGTAGTGATTTTTCTGCAAGGGTAGAAGTAGCCAATCTGAACTTATTTCAGATAGTTTGGACACTCAGAGGAAAGAAAGTTTGTTAATATTGGAAGGGGTAAGGTGATGTTCAGGGTTCTAAAGAAGCAGATGAGTGGCTAATTTAGATGGACAGATTGCGCTGATTGTTTTGTGATTAAAGCCTACAAGACACAAAATGAAACTTGCACCTGGTAACCAATCCAAATTGTCAAGTCTGTATTTTTTATTATGCCATTTTATATCTTCCAAAAGCATTTGAGAGAAATCAATACTCCTGTGACCTCTACTCACAATCTGTCTTACAGTTAAGCACTCGTCAATATGTAATGACCTCACTAATCACAAAAGTGCTTGACATGAGAAAGACTTGTAAGTCAATAACAATCTATAATTCATACTTGCTTTCGTAGCCCAGTTTGGCCTGGTAAATGTTGACGCTATACTGGCGATTGCATGGGGCTGCAGTTGAAACTCTTGATGATTATTACTTTTCATTAAGAATTTTCATGTCTTGCCTTGTTGGTTTGCAAAATGCATTGATATGCCTATTCCTGTAATGCTTGTGATCTAAAAAATGACTTTGTACAAGCTCCAGTTGATCTGTGTGCTATATTTTTCCAGTTTACCTCAGGTGCCAGCAGCATATCGCAAAAGGCAGGAGTTGCAGCATTAGGACTAGGCTATGCTGGTGGGGAAGCAGTGTCCACCATGGTGAAAGCATTCAGGGAGCGGAGAGATTTCTTGATTAAAAGCTTTGGAGAAATGGAAGGTGTTGGGTTGTCGGAACCTCTGGTATTCTGCCTTTCAGTTATTATATACTTAAGACCTCCCATTTTCCTAGTGATTCCATCAGCTTCTAATTCTAATTGGTTTTACATGCAGGGAGCATTTTATCTTTTCATTGATTTCAGCTCATACTATGGAGCAGAGGTTGAAGGGTTTGGTAAAATTGACGACTCTGACGCCCTTTGCCGTTACCTGCTTGATCAGGCCCAGGTATCCATTGTTAAAGAAGATTATCCTGTTTACCTTTGATTGGCAATGTTTCACTACTCGTCTCACCAATGTTGTGAAAGCTGAATATTTTTAGATAACACTATGATGCAGTTGAAACTTGAAGCTACAGTTTAAGTAACATGGCATGCAGCTGTTATTGCACTACGTAAGATCTTTATAATTTGATTGTGCTTGCATATTTACAGGTTGCATTAGTCCCAGGGGTTGCATTTGGAGATGACAGCTGCATACGTATATCCTATGCAGCTTCTCTGACCACCCTACAGGCAGCTGTAGAGAGAATTAAGACAGCGCTTCTCCCACTCAAGTCTGCCGTCCCTGTTTAATGTAGATGAATTGCAATTGTTGTACTCTTTTAGGCATTAAGAAAATGGGCACTTCATTATTGATTGTTACAAATAAAATATCATTTTCATTGAGGGTCATTTGTTTGCTATGATCATTTGTTTTGCACTAGCCTTGTTGAGGGAAGATGTGGAAGAATTCCAATGTCTCTGTACAGTATTTGCTTTCCACCATAAGTTGTTGAATCTGTAACTGGATGATATTTGTCTCGCATTTATTCAGTGAGATTGTTTCTCAATTGTGGCAAGCTCGCTTTCATTAAGTTAGTAGGAAATGGCAAGACATGTCATACATGTATACAGGAATATGCTCAACAAACAAAGAGACAATAACATTAGAAAAGCTTGGATTGAGGCTCAAAGGAAGCCTTCTTGTTGGGTTGGTCCAATAGTTGACAGGGAGGAATAAAGGTGCAACTTAGCTGGCATCATTAATATGTAAGGTATAGCTTGCTGTCTTTATTAAGGCAAAGAGAACGAGGACTATAAAATCTATGTTATTTACATGACTGGCGTCCTCTAGTTGTCTTCCTTCTTCTGGTTAGAAAAGATTCATGGCATTAGGGAACGGGGAATCAATTCTTTTCTTGGCAGGAAACTTTGCTTCAAATGTTTCCACACGTTCAATTTGCATGGCCTTGTGGGTGAAAAAAAGTGCGCAACTTTTTACACAGGTCTCGTATAAAGGTTTCGGAGAAGGCAATTCTTGTCCTTCCTTACAACAAGATGTACCCGTCCAAAGGGAAATGATTTCCTCAAAACACCATCAAGAAACAAAGACGACTCCATGGAAAGCCTAATTAAGCTCCTGACGTGAACTACAAGACAATCAATCTCACATGTGAAGAATTCTCTCCTTCATCCTGGACCTTTTGGGCTCTCTGTTATTATTACCCCACTATTTATAACACAATGAAGACAATCGGAATTAACCAAAAACAGATATACCAATACAAATAAACAAGAAATGGAGGCCTCCAGTCCTGTAAGCACACCAGAGATTGTGTTCTTCGACTTAGAAACAACGGTGCCCAATAAAGCTGGACAACGGTTCTGGGTACTGGAGTTTGGTGCAATAATAGTTTGTCCACGGAAACTTGTTGAGCTAGATAGTTATAGCACACTCATAAGACCCAAGGACTTGTCTGCTGTTGCATTGAAGTCTGGTCGATGTGATGGGATAACTCGTGAAGCTGTTGCAAATGCACCTGCATTCGAGGAAGTTGCTGACATAATATTTACCATTTTGAACGGTAGAATATGGGCGGGACATAACATCCAAAGATTTGACTGTGTCCGAATTAAGGAGGCATTTGCAGAGATTGGTCGGCCTGCACCAATGCCTGTTGGAATGTTTGATTCTCTAGGAGTTCTGACGGAAAAATTTGGCAGAAGAGCTGGTAACATGAAGGCATGCATCAAATTTGAGCCATTTTCTATTTATATCGAGCATTTGTAGTAAATTTTGAGCAATCATTCGATCTGCACTTACAAGCGCAGCTTCGTGATGTGCTCACAAAATCTCATGATGTTTTTGATATCCTGATTTGTTTGTTTTACGTTTAGATGGCAACTTTGGCTACTTATTTTGGGCTCGGCCAGCAAAAACACAGGTATGAATAAGTCTTGTCTAAACTAGGTGTACGTGTGTGTCCTTTCACATTTTTTTCTGGACCAATATTATTAAGAAACTTGTAATCACGGTGTTACAACTGCATTAAACAGGAGTCTTGAAGATGTGCGTATGAACTTGGAGGTCTTGAAGCATTGCGCAGCGGTTTTATTCGTGGTAACCTTGAAAATCTTCATCATCCCTATATATCCAATTAATCTTACGACACAGTCCTTAAGTATTTATAAAATTATATACACATCATAGTTAACATTTTGGAGTTCTGAATGGATTTAGGAATCAAGCCTTCCAAGTGTAATGAATGGCAAATGGCACAACCCTTCGACAGTGGTAACTCGAAGCAGAAGTAATGGAAAACTTGTGTGTAGGGAAGAAAATAGCCGAAAATCTCCTCCAACTACTCTTGGATACCAAAGAGCAGTTCCCTATACAAGGGGAAGGTTGGGAGAGGTTTGATTTGTTCAATGCTTTTAATGTTCTGTATTGTCCAACCTGTAATACGAAGTATGAACTGATAATGAAAATGAATTCCATGAAACACAGATGACAGAAGGAGTGAGAAAATTGCTGTGTAAAGCCCAGGAGACAAAATCTCTCAACAACATACTCAAGCATTCTCATTCTTTGCTCAGATGAGCGAAGAAACAACGGTTTTACTGCTCATTTTGCATCACTTTCTCTGTTTTGGTAAAGATGGATGCATCAAGAGAAACGTACAAGAAAGTTCACATTGGATAGCAGAGAACGGCAGCCTTACCAGTAACGTGGGATATCATCACTAATGGGAACAACTTACTAAGCCATGCTGAACAAGGTTGTTAACATAGATTTGGTTAATCTAATTTTCCACAGACAGCTTGAAATTGGGGACTTGTAAATGTCAAGTGGCTAATGGCTTTAAGGTTCAGCTTGGAAGAGCATAAATCTAATCTTTGTAACTAAGATTATCTGTCCTTCCTTCAATTAATTGGTTTATTTATTTCTCAATGATCCACCAGTTTATTTCTCAAGCAACTCAACTTGTGTCTGATATAAAAATATAGTTATTGCTCATCAAAATCCTACTGGGGATAGAAGTTCTTCGCCACACTTCTCATAAGGATATACTAATCTTCGACGTTGGAATCCATCCCTAAAATGTAATTTTTTGCTTTTCTTCCAAGTACCAATGAAGTTTTTCGTTATACTTCTCATCAGGATAAAAAATTCGATGGTAATCAGCCGGCAGATTCTATAATTTTGGCTGCATTTCTTTAAAATTCTTAGCAATGAATATGAACTCAACGCCAGCACCTTCGGCAATTTATTGGAGATTGTAAATTAAGTTCATCTCTCGGATTGCTCCAGATTTTGGCTTCATTAGAATTAACACCGAAGGAAATTCATTGGAAAGTCCCGAAAGAGTTTTCACAGGAAGCCATTCAATTTTTTTTAGATTCTCGAGGTTTGCTCCACCCTTGCTATGCTATCATGCTCTTACATGCATAGATTCAGTGCTCTCAAATGTTGTTTTCAAATTCTTTTTCTTTGTGATAGATTTGTGAAATTTTGAGTCACAATTAATTTTTTAAAAAATTTCAACTTCCTTTTTTATTTTTTTATTTCAATTTCATACCAATTTTTTTGGTTTCCTTTTATATTAACATAAGCTAATTCGGAAGGGAAAAATACAGTTTACTATGAGAGAGATCACCATTCCCAGCACGGTCCAATCTAAATACTCATTTATTTTTTAATCCTAATACATTTTCCCATTCTCCTTCTCTAACTCCCTCACCTATTTTTTTCTATACATCCCTCACTCAAATACATTTTCACTTCATCTATCTCTCTCAGTCAAATTCATGAACAGAGATGAAGCTACCTTCTTACTCTTATAGGGAATAGGGAATAGGGTCTTTAAAACTTCTTGAAAAAATTTCAATTAAATCCCATAATCAAATAAAAAATTATGGCTATTTTTATCAAGAAAGCTGCTTGACGCGTTCAAATTTCTTCTTGAGATAAAACTTGTTACACGTTCCATGTCATTTTCTAACACGGCCAAAAGCAAAAAAGAAGTGTTGAGGTATTCATTTCAATATTACCTTAAGGTTTTAGGATGCAATAAAACCAGACAAATTTTGGGTAAAATGACAAGCTTTTGGACTGGAGTTCAAGGCTAAAAATAAATAAATCAAGTGAAAGGCCAAATAATTGACTCAGACAAAAGTGAGTGGGAATCACAAAAGGGACATAATCGATCGAAATAAAGGTGACATAAGAGGCATTCCGTTTCAATTTTAAGCATTTATGATAAACAAGCTAAATTAGTTAAAGAAGCAACCACAGAATAATTCATATAACAAATCAGAAAGAAATTATTATTTAAATTATTTATATTTCCAAACATTTATTTGCCATTATTTTTATTTCAAGTTCAACTACTTCAAGAGTACTTATGTTATATTCGGGACAAATCTTGCATAAAAACCTATACGATTTATACATTGATTGACAATTACATATTCACATTTCTTAATTATGCCACAGTAATTCATCATCATCATCCGGCTGTAAATGATCCCAGTAAATGTAATAACAAAAGCAGCAGAATTTGCTGCACTTATGAAGAACCCCATCAAGAAACCACCACAAGCATCAAACTTTAATTTTGTCTAACATTTGTTCGGAGGCGCGAGGCGCCTAACCCTCCCTTCATAACAGCACCTCCACAATTGTTCTTCATAATTACTCTATACGGTGTTTGCCACCACTCCATACTCCATGAGACAAGCTCATTTGATCCAAATGTATAAATATGTAAGCACATAAGGCAACTCAGGACCACAAAGAGAACATCATAACAACACACAATATTCACTCTTTTAAGCTCTCGTTCTCTTTGGTATAGTTGGTTTCCCTCCTACAATCTATTCATTTAAGCATTAAAGAATCTACTAACCTGACAAGAGATTTGTTTTTGCAAGAAAGCATGCATGGAAGAGCCCGTTCAAACACTTGACCCCAAGAAATTATAATGGTGGAAATTCCAAATCTACTTTGAAGTTTTCCGAGTTCATCGCCATAAATCTAGACAATAATGAGGCAAAATGGCAACTTTTTTGGGGAGTTCAAAACTAAAATTAAAAGAATTCATTGAAAGGGCAACTGAGTGGGAATCAGAAAAAGTAGACGTCATTGATAACAGGAGAAAGGCGATTTTGCTTTTCAATCTTTAGAAGAGTATTATTACTGGTAAATAGCATCCACCAATCACCACTTAACTCTTGAGATACAATATATGTGGCACTTCTTGGAAGAAGCAAATTAAGGTGTGTTTATTCAAATTGAACAGACATAATTATTGCTTTTAACTTCTGTAAATTAAAAAAGAGAGAGAGAGGGGCAGGCTAGAGAGTTCGTTCAGCGTTATAAATCTATAAATCATGAAAGAAATGGAGGACAAATTCCGTTTCAGTATGAAGCAATATTGATAAACAAGCGAAGAGTATTGTCATAGACAGAACAAATAATCTTGCAAAAAAATACCACGTAGTTTTTATAATTGATATATATTGTCATGCAAAGAACAAATATTACGAAAATCTTTACAGATAATTATTCGTTGATTCACAGTTGCATTCTCATGCCATATTGATTCGTTAAAATGATATCATGTAGATACGATGCGATAGTAAAATCACTACTTGGCCCAAATTAATCAAATAATTAAAGGCTGTAAAGGTGAAATGGAAAACTTGAGGCACTTTAAGAGTAAAAAAAAAGAAGATCCTGACTGCCGGAGGAACCGTATGTATGATCCTCGGGCCATTTTGACTCAAACTCATGTTTTTGAGTTTTAAAAATGGTTTTGAAATGTTTAATTTTTTTTATTTTAAATTAATATTTTTTTATGTTTTTAAATCATTTTAATATATTGATATTAAAAATAATTAAAAAAATAAAAAAATTATTATTTTAATATATTTTTAAATAAAAAACACTTTGAAAAATAACTGCAACACATTCCTAAATATCCGTAAGCTTATAAACCTATAATTCATTTAGCATAAGAAAAGGGTAGGGTTTAAATCATAGTCTAATACATAAAATCACAACTTAATGCCATCAGAAGCACAAATTGCTGCTTGCCTTTCCCTCTTGGACCTGCAAGTACTCCTAGGATTGGAGGAGAGGAAATTAAGCATCGCTTTGTTATATATCCCTGTAAGAGGGACTAGATCCTACAAGATAGACGAAAGCTAGCAGAATTAGAAAACACGTGCTTAAACAGCAGCCATTTTGGCGCCCAGACACGCATCCACAGCTTCGCCGACTGTCAAGAAGACCCTTCCTCCCATTTTCGTCGCAAAATTGGCTAGCCTTAGCTTGTGAATCACTTGCCACTTAGGGTTTGTTATGGCTAGCTGAGAGACAAAACCAAAACAGGGTCCACGATTAGAAATTAGCGAATTTGCATCACGAAAAATACATACTAGCTAGGAGTGCGAATTCGCATCAATCATTGTATGACCTCCATTCCACCCGAGGCAAGATTGCTTTGCAATTCCAACAGGGAAGCTATTCCCGACATATCAATGTTCATTAAATCTGTAACACAGAAAAAGATGAAACAAATAGCTATGTCAGATATATATAAAGAAAAAAAAATATAGCTAGCATAGTTATAAGATGGGTTAGATGGATTGACTTGCAAGTTGAAAATCAACCGGATTATGATTTTCTTTTCTTTTTTTCTTAAGAAAACTTAGATATAATATTGTTTTGGTAAAAAAAACTTGTTCAAAATAAAACCTGTTCCGGGCTGAATTCCAGGTCACCGGGTTTTATAACTATTCTAGCTAGGATGAACACATCATTGATTTATCCTGTAGTCTCTTACTGGACATGTCAAGAATCACAACTTGAACTGTCCTTTTCCCTTTACTGTCGTTCTCTTCCTCTTCCGTGGCCCATTTCATGATCCTTCAACAGATTAGTAGATGAACAGGAATCAATCGTAAGTCCTTCGTTGTACAATATATATATAAATTCTAGGGAGGAGTGGTCTTTACTTTTCTTTGACAAAGTTGGCATTTGCAAAACAGAGCAAACCAGACTTAACACGGATTATGAGAGCCTTGGAATTCTTAACAGCCATAGGATATTGATTGACATCACAAAAAATGTCAGTTCCAGGGAGCCTTCCAAGTTCTTCTGTGCCTGGTCTGATTGAGATTATAATGATCTTCACAAAAGATATTATAACCTGAAACGCAACAAATCAGCTCAAATTAACAAGCGAAGCTTTTCTCCCACCCTCTTCATCTGCGCACTCAAAAAAGATTCTGAGACAAGAAATGTTTTAGTGGTCTAGATCAATGTATTGCTAAATATTCATTTCGTCAGACATACAAACTATATTCGGCTACTGTTTTGCCACACCCACTGGCATGATGTATGACATTACGAAGCGTTGTATGGTATATATCTTTAATGGCAACGAGTGAATCAACTTTTCGACTTTTTTTGTGTAGGGATCATTTGGTTCTTTTCACCAAATTCTCTTTTTATGATCGTTGCATCAAATCCACTTCTCTTTTAGGTGAACCACGTTCTTATTGTACGAGGAGCCACGCAAAAAATTACAACCAAAAGCTACATAGTTGAGTGATGGGTCTAATTCTACAACTTGCAGCGAATAGAATAAAAAAATTAAAATAACGTTGTTTTGAAAAGAAAAAAAAAAAAACCAATGGTTTTTTAACCGGGTTTAACCCAACTTAACCAGGTGGTGGGTTAATTTGTTTTTTTTTTTTTTTTACTAGGTCACACTAATTAATGCAAGCGAAGTTAACAGCAGAAGCAAACGTTACCGCAGCTAGAAGACCGATCTCCACAGATGCCAATAATACCCCAAAGAAGGCCCCAATACAAACAAGAAAATCTAGCTTATCAACCTTCCATATATAGTATGCTTCATGAGGGTCAACGAGCCCAGGTAAAGCAGAAAGAATGATTGCAGAAAGGACTGCGATGGGAGTAAAGTACAAAAGCCTTGTGAACAATTCCAGAGATATGATCACAGTAATGGCCATCACAATATTTGACATAGCAGTTTCACATCCAGCACTGAAATTTACAGCACTGCGCGAGAATGAACCTACATACATGGTTTTAATTGTTAATACATGTAAGAAAATATCCAAATCTAGATTAATGTCAGAAACGGTATAAAGTATCAGAAGAATCTAACCAGTTGCTACATAGCAAGAAGTGAAAGACCCCAGAATGTTCATAAATCCAAAGGCCACCATTTCTTGGTTTCCATTGATGCGGTATCCTTTTATGGATGCAAAAGATCGGCCTACTGCAGTTGCTTCCTGCATTCGACATAACAACAGAATATATAGAATGAAAGTGAGTAATGTTGATTTAGTGTACTTCTCATGGAGAATGGACTTGAACTATTTGATACCCACAGTGATCGCAATGACGGCGACTATAAGTCCAGTTTTAGCAACTTCTCCGATGTGTGGGTTATTGCTCATGGATTGAGCCTGGGTTTAAGCCCTTTTTAATGTGTTTTATAATCATTACCCCATGTTTATCAGCTCTGGTCAGATAAACTAGAAGAGTTGAGAGAACAACAGAAATCAAAGGAGCAGTTGCAGGCAGCCAGAAGAGTTTCCTGTTCCTTTTACCCTGCAAGAATCAGGCAGTCTAGCTTTTATTCTGTAATGACTAAATAACGGCAACAAGATATATTACTAATCAGCTATCACTACAAAAATCAGTTTCTAATGACCAAATAATTGGTCGCCAAACACCCTGTTTCTGGTCACCAAAGGCTCTGACCACATTATTTCCAAGTGACCATTTTTGTCACCTATTTGTGGTCTCTAGAACATTTGGCGACCAAAACTATGAATTCCGTCACCAGTGATGTGGAGTCTATAGCATCGAAGTTAGTCATCTAAAACTCGTGATGTGGAGTCTATAGCATCGAAGTTAGTCATCTAAAACTCGTTGAACAATCTCTTGTGAGTGTAAAGATTGATCTTCGGAAACGAAATTCATCAATACAGGGCTCCTATACGGATAAAATAATTGTGAGTGTAAAGATTGATCTTCGGAAACGAAATTCATCAATACAGGGCTCCTATACGGATAAAATAATTTATTCTAACGAAATTGGTTGCCTTTAAGCTTGCCAATAGCGACCAAATTGGTCTCCAGTGGTGGTTTTGGCAGCTAATTTGATTCCCATAGCTGATATTGAAACAAAAAAGAAACAAGCTTTCATGAACAAATTGAAGTTATTGCGAATAGGACTTACCACAAATCTGGTTAATATAATAAAACTTAAGAATGAGCATCCGAGTATAAAATTATGCGGATTCCACTGTGATCAAAATAGAAAAACGAAAGGATAAATTGGCATTTCTATGGAAATATATACAAGTATGAGCATTTAATAGGCTTTGAGCGAGGAAAATATTTACGGAAAATAACATACGTACATAATGATGAACTGATCTCCAAATAGCTTGCATTACAGAGATAACATCAGTCTTATTTGTGAAATGAGCAATCCCAAGTAATCCTTTCATTTGTTGAAGACCGATGACAATGGCTGCCCCTGACACAAACCCAACAATTGCAGCATGGGAGAGAAAATCCACAAGGAAACCCAGCCTGCATATTCCCGAAAAGGAAAATTATGACGCTTAAGTATTAACATCAACCAGCAAAACTACAATTGTTAACGAACTACACCTAAATAGTCCAAATGCAGCTTGAAAAATTCCTGCAAAAAAGGTTGTGGTAAGAACAAGATTTCTGTAGGCAATTGGATTAGCCTCAGGATCTTCTAGTTTCGGAACCATCGAAGACATAAGCAGTGAAACCACAGCCACTGGTCCAATTGCTATGTCTCTTGAAGTTCCCATTACAGCATAAATGAGAGGTGGAATAACACTTGTATCTGAAAAGAGAAACGAATTCATACGTGCATACATATATATAGTCCGTTTATATCAAAGATTGCTAGCTAGCCAAGAAGTTCAGTTATGAAACTTACAGAGGCCATATTGAGGATCAAGCTTCGCTAGAGTTGCATATCCAATACTCTGCATGAAATTTACATGATCTTGAGACTAAGTAAAGGGATCGGTTACTAGAACTAGAAATGTTGACTGTTTCTGCTACCATCGTAAACTTCCATCCTTGCTTGTTCTATACCTGAGGAATGCAGAGACTGGCGAGAGTTAGACCCGCCAATAGATCGTTCCTGAGTTTTGTTGCGTTATAGTGCCGGCACCAACTAAAGATAGGAAACATTGTCTGCAGGACTGAAATTACTGTCTTAAAAAGGCCATCCTTGTCCTTGAGATATGGAAATCTCTTGCCATGAGGCAAAACAGTTTCCCTGGCGGAATCCATGAGCTCTCGCCACAGGCTAGGTGGCTCAGGAGCATTGAGCACCCACTGAGCCTTTTCAGCCTGCCTGTTTTTCTCAAGGTCAAGGATTTCTGGACCATCTGTTTCAATGGCCGAAGAAGCCATAGCTGATTGAAGTGTTCAGGGGAAATAGAAGAGTCTCTTTCTCTGTCTCCGATATGTCTCTCAACCTATGGAGAAGACAACATTCGGACAAAAGAAGGGTTCACTCAGCACCATGCTTAGAGAATGGTCAGATGCTAAAGTGCATATTTCACCTTTACAAAAAGACTATCACAGACCAATATATGATTTGATCTTCGAATTTAGGTTGCCAAACAAGTGGTGAGATGCGAATTCCCTCCTAGCAATTACAGTTTACAAATAAGGAACTAATTTCATTTTCAATAAACTAAACTTTAGAGCCAACTCTTCGGTTTTTCCAAAAACACTGGTAGTGTTTTTTCTTTTCTTTTCTTGATAGGAAAAAACACCATAGTTTTACATATTACGTCAGCCTCCAACTAGAGCCCATTATGATTTAGTTGAATATAAATGAGAATATGAACTTATGCGTAGCTTGCAATTCCAAATTGACCGCGCACGATTTCAAATCCAATTCATCACTAAATTATGGAAACTTTAGCTCCTGTTTTGTTTTTAATTTGATCGGTCTTTATATCAATGATTTTTATTTTTTATTTTTATTTTTCAAATTAAGAACCATATTGATTCAACATATTAAGTATTGGAAAATACTTTAATGATAATTATACATTATTTTCTAACATGAGTTTTTTAAATTTGAGACTTCCTATTATACACTAAAATGAAGTAAATAATTATGAAGTCTGGAACACAAAAAAAATGTCAAACTGGATTGCAGAATAACCTTGCATAAATGATATGTCAACTCAAACACGTAATAACAGGCTAAAATAATGGGTTCGAGTAGTTTTGGGCAAATAATAATGACGTGAGACGTGAAGGACACCACCACGCTTAAACAGTGTGTGTGCCTGTGTGGTGTCCTCAATTGTTGGAATGCTACCTTTCCTGGTGGGGATGGATGCTTCTCAGCGATCCCTTACTGGTGGTGCAGTTCGTGCATGGATTGGTGTCGCGTGGAGGTTTTTTTTTTTCCTTTTTCTTTTCCTCTATCTTTTCTGCACAAATTCTCTCAACATTGTTCACTATTTAAAAAGAATGTTGTCTACTATGCATATTGAATGTTTATGTTCATGATTTTTTTTTTATTAGAGAATACATTAACAATATTTTTATATTTTTAATGTTTTAAAAAATTTAATACAACCAGTTTTAGCGCGGGCCAAACTCTAATAGTGACTATAACTCTAGTAATATTTAAATATTACAGCTAAATTTAATGACTAAAATTTAAGCGTTTCCTGAATGTAATTAAACGCATTTACCAGAGCACCTGAGTTTCATATAATGGGCTATTATGCATAAAGAAAAAAAGACCAATCTTTGTTTGAACATCAACCAAATACGTTGGAGTGTTCTACGGCTCATTAAAGCATTCCCAGCATTTGAATCTCCCACAGGGGCTTCATCCATATATTTTCATGGTGTTACAAATACAGTACATGTTTTTTTTTCCCCAGTAGATTTGCAGTGTTTTACATATAAATAGCAAAGTTTTTCAGGTGGATTACAATGTTATTCAATCCTTATTTCTAAGCAAAAACCCAATACCTTGGTTTACATACTAAAACTTAATGTCTTAAAAACTACAATACGGCAACTTATCTGAGAGATGCATCTATTTGTTAAAGAAACAAGTTCTAGTTTCCCCATTTTCAATGAAGTGCTTCTCTTCTGTTGACAGCAGAAATGTTTAGTGCAGTGGTGGCTAATTAATGGCATTCTGGGTCCTTGCGCGCATGTAAGGTCCATTGCTCTGTGTGGGCTACATGGTTAGATCTCTTCAGGGACTGGAGTCCTTTTCCTCAGGGAGCCCACATGCAGAGCCTGCTAGACAGGAGATACCAAGCCATGTAATTATGATATAAGCAACCTCACCACGGCCATTGTTTAATTACTTGCAGGGTTGAAGAATCCAGGACGCCTTCTATGTTCACAGTGAGAAGAAATCAGGTAGGTTTGATTTTCACTTTCTATTTTTGAGAGAATGGTTGGACTGAAGTATGAATTTCGATTGAATATATCGTAATTGTGATATAAACAAAGCATAATTGGTTGCAATTCAAATCTGAATCGACACTAAATTATTTGCATAAATGAATTTTAAAAATAAAAATTATATTTCATAAATCCTTGCATGAAACCAATGAGTCTTAGCTGGGAGCTACTGTTTCTCTTCCTATGATGCCCCAGAATTCTATACCATATGCATGCCTATCAATGAATAGATAAAGTTCTGCAAAAGAAGAAAACATGTATATGAGAGAAATCAGAGAAAGAGAGGGATGATCTATAATTAATATCAAGCACATAAATTAATACACACAGAATTCTCTTCTTTTCTTTGCATTCAAGAGGAGACTTCGGTATATTAGTTTCCAGATCATCCCCATATTTGTAGAGTAAACCGATCGTTATAAGTGAAAACGAAAAAAAGACGCACCAATATAAGCTTGCTTACATGAAGGGATCATATATATTGCATCTCCTTAAAGTAAATCTATAAAAATGGAGATGGAAATCAATAAATACAACACCAGAAAGAGAAATATCAAGAAGATAGATGCTTGCACTTCGAGGGAGTTGTGGTGGAAGCGGATGGTGCTTCTACATGAGTACTGCTTGACCTCTCTTGTTGCTTCTTCCACCTCTCAATTTCCTTCGACAGCAAGCCCTTGCAATCCTCCTCTCTGTCATCGCGATCACTTTCCTTCGTGACTCGAACAAGCTTTCCATTCTTAAAATTGTAACCTATGTCAAAACACATCTTCTTGATTAATCTTGATCTCTCGATTTTCGATAAAGAATCCAGGAGAAACAATGGGAGCTTTATCCTGACTGTTTCCTTAAGGCTCTCTCCCCTTTTCCTTTCGCGAGGGTTTTGGGTTTGTCACCAAGAAGTGACGTACGGTGAATACAAGAAAATGAAAATGATGATCACTTTAAGAATAAGTTAAGTCACAAGCAAACGAGTGGTGGGATACGCTAATTCGAGCCTAAATATCAGAATCATCGCTATATATATATGTGAAACGTTGCTTCAATAAATTTTATCCTGCCCAACAAACTTCCACGCGTTACTCTCCATCTTTTGCCTGCTTTTTAAGGCAGCAGTTCTTACGTTAATATCAGATATTTATGACATATTTGCGTGCTGTGCCTCTGCTTAACAGTTAAACTTTAATTTCCTGTACATTGATCTTTCAATATGATAATGCTGCCACCATATATATAATTTAGCCATCATAAATTTCTTTTATTTTCCTCTCACTTAACAAAAAAAAAAAATTAAGTTTGTGTACACACTATTATTCCCACTAAGTTATAATGATACTGATCGGCTATGATGACAACCTTAAATAGGAGCCAAATCAGGCTGCCGCTTTTTATTATTATTATTTTTATTATTTTGTTCCTGCACCTGTTAATTTCAATGCTTAAAATTATTAAAACTGCTTAATTTAGCAGAATTGTATATTGCATTTGCTTATTAAAAAAAGGTTTTAGAAGGTGTTTGGAAGTATAGTAGTGGTTATTTTTTAAAATATTTTTTATTTTAAAATTTATTAAAATAATATGTTTTATTTTTAAAAATTATTTTTAATATTAATATATCTAAATAATTAAAAAAAAATAAGAGTTATATTTTTCAGAGAAAGAAAACAAGAGAGCATTGATAAAATATATGAGTCCAATACATTCATAAGGGCATGAAACTCAAGCCGGGCCCAATAAACGATCCATTTAAGAATAGCCTATCAACCAATAAAAGATTGAGGAATGAGAGATCATTTGAAATCATTTTCATTTTATTTTGTTTTTTTTTTTTTAAGAATACCCAAAAATTACCATCCCCATTTTCTGGAAACCATTTTTTTTTGTCCTTGTGCATTTATACTAAGTGAATTGTGGATCATGTAGATATTATATGGACGAATTAAATATACAAAATTATCATGCAATATAATTGATGTGAAAATTATATATACTTTTTTATGCTTAATAACAATATTTAATATCTGCATGATCCACAATTCACTACTTGCAAAAATATATGTTTTTGTGAAGTGTTAATAAAGTTTCTAAACCTATAGCTTATGGTTCATCAATAATATCTCAATGATTATAAATAAATAAATAAAAACTTTCTAAACCTGTTTTGTTTTTTTTTTTTACATAGAACACATGCATGCGTGAACCTAAAATCTTTTATGCATGGACATTATTATGTATAACCAGGAGCGGAGGCGGGGGGCAAGCTAGGGCCCGGGCCCCCCCAAGACATTTTAAATATACAAATGCTGAGAGATTAAGAACCGCTAAGCCAATCATTAAACATGAAAAGAAAAATAATTGATGTGAAATACAATATACAATGCAATTACAACACAGATTCCTATGAAAAGAATTGAACTTTAAAAATGGGTTTCAATCATAAGCACCAAAATAAAAACCAGAGATAGAAAATATGCCTGGAACATAATGAAATTAGATAATTAAGTATGAGCTGTAGGTATTATATTTTTTTTATTTTAAAAAGATGGTCTCATTAACATTAAATGTTACTTTACTTTTGACTTTTATTTTCCTCTTGACAGAAGTGAAAAGAAAAAAATATATAATGTTACTATCTTGTATAGCTCTATTATAAATCTTATAACCAATAAAAATATAAATTATGAGTAAAATTTTTCTACAAAAAGATTGAAGCAGAGTCACCAATTAATTTATTTTTCATCAAATAAAACAAGGTAATTTAAATTTAAAATCTATTTTTGTTTTATTTTGATATGTTTGTTAATAATTTGATGAGGTTTTTTTATATATATAATCTTACCATTTTTTCTCTTTTTTTTCTTTCTCAAATCTACTAGTCTACCAACTGTTTTTTGAATTCTTGTTATGGTGATTTTTTTTTCTAATTAATTAGATATATTTTATTGATTTGTTTTGATTATGCTTAGATTTTTTTATGTTTTGTTTTAAGCAGAAGCGCCAAAATTATTAATTTTTTCTCACGATATATGTTTTGATTTTAGAACATGTCATCCAATCATGTATCCAATCATCCAAAGTTAAAAAAACATGTCATCAATTGCTGATTTATGTCAAGGATTGGTTGAAACAAAAAAAATCAACAATTTATCCATTAGTTGATAGGTTGATTCGACTTATTTTGACTTTTTCTGTTTTGACAACAACTATTGAACAAGCTTTTTCAGCGATAAAGACTGTTAAAACAAGACTTCACAATCGAATAGAAGATGATTTTCTTGTAAATTATTTGATTGTCTATATAGAAAAAGAAATTGCTGAAAGATTCACAATTGATATGATAATCAATGATTTCTATTTTATGAAAGAACGACGAGCACAATTAAAATAAATATGTAAGAATGATTCTTTATTATTTTTTGTTTTATTTCAAAGTTTATCAAACATAAATAATGCTTCGCTTTAACTAATGTTTCTTATATATTTTGTATATTTATATTTAATAGATATAAAGACTAATAACATTAAAGTGATGGATACATTATAAAGATGAAATTAACTTCATTGCTTTGACTCAATTTAGTATTGTTCCAAACCTTTTACATTATAATAAGGTCATTATATGTTTGTAGTAAGTTATTTGAATAAAACTAAATTATACAGGTTTTGTTTTATAACTCATGTACAATAAATTAAAAATAAATATTATATCTTGTTATATTAATTTTGGCCCCCTCTAATAAATAATTCTAGTCCTGCCCCTGTGTATAACTTATTACATTATATGCATAGTGGTTTCATAAATCAATACACTTACTATGTGGTAATATTTTCCATAAATCAATCCACTTGATTTTTTTTTATTTGAATTTGTCGAATGACACGTTAAAATTTTTTCTACATGATTTAATTTGAAATTTTAGCTAGACAAGAGTCGAGTTGAAATTTTTTAAATTTGATGTATTGAATCGAGTTTAATGACATTATTAAAAAGTTTTATGTGATTTATTGAATCGGGTTTAATAATAATTTTAAAAAGTTTTATGTGATGTAAATATTAATTTTTTAGATTAAATTTTTCCTAATGCAATGTAATCAGGAAGTATCCTAGTTGTTACTGGATGACATTGAACTAATTAATAATCCAAGTATAAAAGACAAATCAAACGATGGTCAATCCCGCCAGCTTCTTGAAGATTGACTCATTATGCATTGGCCTTGTATATTCATACTCACCTGGAAGCATGCATAAATGAAATTAAGGACGGAAATGGAGGTCCATAGAATCGTTATCTCTGTTTTTATTTATGAAAACCTTCTAATTTCTATGCTCGCCTTCATTAATTTATATAGGAGTTAATCTTCAATCCTTATACCCACTTTTATCAAAAGTAAAACTCCATTAATTAAAGGTGCACATACTTTCTATTAAGTAAACTGCATAGGTTATGAAAAAATTAAATATTTTACTTTTACAAAATATGTTAATCAAGGTACTATTAGAAAAAAAGTATTTAAATTATTTTTCAATAAGGGAGAGCGGGGGTTTATAAGACTAGAAGATATCACCTCTACATACTTTCATATCAAATAAGTCAGATAATTTAACTATAAGAGATGTAACTCAATTGATTAAACTTTGAATTTATTCTCTAAAGATTACCAGTTCAAGTCACACAAATCTCAGGGCTACTGGAAAGTTACATGATTGTTAATTTTAAGACTCATGAGATTATTCGGAGTATACACAAATTAGCTTGAACATTTATATTAATTAAAAGAAATATTTAAAAATAAATCGGGTATTTTTTCCTGCTTTCATCTCCACCTCCATTGAAATAAAAGCTTCTCCATATCCACCTCCATTCGAGCAAATGAAGGAGGAAGTCTATGAAGTCAAGCATCCCTAAATGAAAGCAATATTGGCATAACGCTATCTTTATATATATTTATGAAAACAAAGTTTATGAGATGGATTAATGTGGTTAAGACAAAGTATGGTTTTTGAAATGCATTCATGTCATGCAACATAAGTTCTTCAGATGAAGACACTTAGGGGGTGTTTCATATTTAATGATTGGCATTGAATAGTCCTGGTCACGTCCTCACAGAGAAGAGGTTGTGGTTAAGACAAAGCATACATAATGTATATTTTACATTCTGTCACTTTTTTTTTTTACTTTTTTATAACAGGAGGAGGGTTCAGGGCTAGACATCCCTGAGCCCAACTCACCAAACTTGTGTCTAGATTTGGTGTCAGAGTTCCCACATCCATGTGCTCGGACTAAGAGACATGACCCACAAGCTTTATTGCCCATGGTTCATGGCCGTACACCACGATCTGTCTTCTATGCTCGGACAAGACTTGCCTCATTGGGTCTGGGCGTAGTCTTGGGCCAATGGGTTCAGAATGTCCATGCCCTAACCCAACTACTTGGGTTCTTTTTCTTACCTACCAGCCCTCCCTATATGTGATTAGTATTTTGTATTTAATGTTAACATGACCTACAAGATACCCAGGATGGTGATAAAACATGTTTATGGCTTTATGCCTTGGAACCCGAACCAGCTGACCATGTTATTTTACAATTAACAATGTAATTACTCATCATTAAAGATTATTATCTCACATAATTTTCTCTAAAACTAGTTAATTTTACTCTTTCACTCTAGACCGTACAAGCTGGCATACTTCATGATTACGCAAACACCAATAAATCATAAAGTGAAGGTATTTTTATTTTTGTATTTTAAAAATATTTTTTAAAAAAATTAATTTTTTTATTTTTTCTTTACTTCAAATTAATATTTTTTTGATATTTTTAATTTTTTTAATTTTTTAATATAAAAAATAATTTAATAAAAAAATAATATTTTAATACATGAATAAAAATATTTTAAACTATAATTACTATCATAATCTTTAACATACTTCCGAGCATTCATTTCATAAGCTAATCTCAGAGCTTTTAAACTTAATTGCTATGTTATTACAAAAAAAATGAGAGTTGAATGTTATGTTTCAGAAATTATCTGACGTTTCAGAAAAGCTTAATTTGTCTCGAAGTTTTTCTGGTTTTTCAAAACCATAAAGTTTTATTATATTAGATACAAATTTCATTCAATACATAATATCATTTTTATATATAATTTTAATGCAAACTGAATTTCAACAGCTCGTTTATTAATTGATCAATGCTTTCGACTTTTTTAATAACTATTTATTTTTATCTACCAAAGCTTTTTTCCTCATCCACTCATTTTCTCACATCTTTATCACCAACGCCAACCTCTCAGCTAAATAAATCCTAAGAAATAATATATAGTTGTTTTATTTTTGGGAAAATGTTTTTTTTAAAAAAAATCTATCAGAATAAAAGCATAAATATAGCCTGAGATTATTTTTGAAGTCATCAATAAGATTTGCGAATAAGCAGAATATACATACGTTGGATTATATAATTAGCTTTTTTAATTAATTATATAACAAAACTAAATTTATCTTTAAATAAAGTAAACAAATCATATCTTAATTGATGTATCCATAAGTCTCCATGAGTGGGATTTGGAGCTAGGTAGATGTTTGAGAGAGGGGAAAAAAAAAAGGGTAATAAACTCGGTTAGTGTTTAATGAAACCACAAATATTTATTTCATGCATTTTCTTTCCTGAAAATTCGATATAAATCCTTGTTGATAAGTATGATTTTTAAGATTAATAGATTTTATAGGCGAAATCAAATTGGTCAAAGATTATCGTATGAATGTCCAGTGACATGTACAGGAGGCTGGATGAGGAGAATTACAACTCAATCTCTTTAGCCTCCAAGTCCTAGCAGCCGCTTGGACAATTCAAGGCGTTAGTAACATGGCAAATCACATGTTAGCGACAGAACGATACACGTGAAAACGTAAACTAGGTGCAATCAAAATTTCCACATAAACGTTCAATCTTTGACGTTGATATGCTTTCTTTTTTAACCCCTTTTTTTATCTTTTCTTTTCCAAGTTGAATCAAAGTCTTAAAAGCGAGCTATCTAGTCTCTTCTTTTATGGAGGGAGCCATCGATGATGGGGAAATATGTTTTATTGTGATGCTTACCAAACTCTTTTATTGCATATCACATGCTTCAATCTCCTGAAAGCTCGCTTGGCTGTCTGCTCTAACAAGGTACGAAGGTTATGATCATGGACAAAGAACCAGAGCATTCCATATATGTGAACACAACTAAAAAATGTAGCAAATAACTAATTCATTGTAAATAAAACTAAAATTAATTGCTAAAAACATTTAGTAAAGAAATAAACAATGAAAAATATCGAATGCAGATTTATCATTTCTAATTTTTCAACAACGGATTTATCCATTATTTATTTCTCAGCAACAAAAATTTTAATACTTACAATTAACAACGGATAATTCGATGTTCACATACCAGCAACGGATTTTTTGTTGCTGGTTTTGTGAATCAATAATAGATTTTTTGTTGCTAATTGATGGATTACTTACAATCAGCAATGAAAAATCAATTACTAACTATATTATTTTTATTAAATTAATTTATTTTTAATGATTGATATTAAAAATTAGTAAACAGTTTGAAGGGAATTTAAAAACTCGAAGATTGATCCTAAAAGTGGAAGGGCCTTCCTAGATATCAAATATTGATGAAATGGATTTACTTGATGGGCAAGAACAGTCAAATAATAGCGTTGCTCGAATTCTTGAGATAATATACTCATAGCATAGAGAGAGTGAATCTTGAGTCTATGTTCTACATGACCATAACAAAAAACCATTCCTAAAATAAATGGAGGATAATAGAGTTTTGCCCGTCATGTAGGCCCGTCGGAAAATGGAACCACAGAATATAAAATAATTGAGATCAAAATGTGTTTCATGCAACTAAACCTTGACAGGCACTGTATATATCCTATCATTGCCACACAAACAAAACATTATCAAAATTCGAATTCACACGGTAGCACTTGCAGTTGTTCCCTATTTCCATGCAAACACAATCTTCCAAACATTTTATGTATATGGAATTTTTTTCTCAAAGGGGTCACCACACGGTAAGTAAGTGAGGACGAGCCATTACTGATGTTTAAGTAAGTTTATGTGTGCAACCAGGGAAACACTAGGGGGCACATTATCAGCATGTTTTATGTATATACAAGGGGGTTGAATTTTATTTTTTTAAAAAAAAAAACTATAAGGAAAGGAGGATGATATACATTTTAGTTATACTACTATTTATGTGGCCCGCGCTATATCATAAACCTAAAAACAAATCTTAGCATTAAAATAAATGTTAAAAAACTACAAGTGTGTTTTTAAAAAAAAGTAAGGAAAAGACTCGGCTAAATCTAATAAGATTGTGTTACCCAATGATATTAGATGCAATGAATTAAGAAAAAAAAAAAAAAAGGAGTGATCATGAATTTGGTCAAATATGTTTTACTATTTGAATTTTTTTATTCAATTTCATCCCTAACATTTGATTTTAATTTATTTTTATATTAAATTTGATCCTCAATCTTTTTATAGATGTTTATTTTATTTAGGATCCTTTTTTATTGAATTTTTTTCCAAAATCATCTCTCAACATTTTTTATGGAGGATTTTTTTTTCCTTCTATAAGATTGTAAAAAAATCATCTTAACTTAATAGCTTAAGCTATTAGATTAGGTCTCAAGATATGATTTATATTATTCTCTAATACATCCCTCAAGTTAAAGTCATTTGAGCTTGAAACTTGCACATGCCTGCATTACCTTGTGCTTAATTTTTATCAAACAAATGAGTATGATGAGATTCGAACTCGTGACCGCTTGGTTATTAAGGCTCTGATACCATATTAAATAACAATCTCAACCTAATAATTTAAGATGTTAGGTTAGGTCCCAAGATATTATTTATATTATTCTCTAACAAAGATTAATCCCAACATCATGACCAAGATTAGAGATTTCAAATGTTGACATGGGTTTTAAGTTTTTTTTAGGTCCTTCTATAAAATTGATTTATTTTTAATTTTATCCTTTAACTTTTAATATTTCAGGGATTGATATTTATGTTTTTTTTTCACTTTTCTTTAACATTTAATTTTTTATGAGATCAAATATCTTAATCTTAGTTATCTCTTAATCAAATATCGATTTATTTAATTAGATATATGCACAAACATTTTGATTTATGATTAGAATTTTTTTTCTTATATCCAAAACACAATGGAAAAGTCTTTATATTAGTTTTTTTTATTGAAAAACATACTTGACCCGAGTAAAGTGTGGGTCGCATAGCTAGTATATATTATCACTACAATTAAAACTCTTGGGGTGGAAACACTATTCATATAAACAATAAACCACCTCAAGTGTTTTTTTTTTTTTGTCACTTGACTTTTGTTTTTTCAATTTGAGTCTTTTATATATTAGGTTAATTTAGAGTTGGGCTTGGTAATTTGTTTTGATTGGCTAAGTATAGGTCCTTGCGGTGTCAAGAAACAAATTTGATGATCTATTGATGCTTGATTTGGCAAAATCAAAGATAATTTTGTTGATTTATTCTTAATTGAATCCTTCCATATTATTTTTTGTTATTTTTTTGTTAATTGATTTTTTTTCAATTTAATCCTTTTTAATTATGTTGATTTACAGGTGGATTTAATGATTTATTTTGGTATGGGTCCTTGTAATGTTAAGAAACAAACACAACACTTAGTTGATGCTTTATTTGACAAAATCAAATTTAGTTTGTTGATTTTTTTCAATTAATTTTTTTTTTACTTATTTAATGAGTTATTGGTGAGATTTATAATAGAAAAAGATTCAAATAAAAAGGACAAAAAAAACAGGGGAAGCACATGGCCAATATAAATTAAAAAAAAAATTATTTTTGTTGAAAAATTTATTTTGTTGATTTTTCAATCCTTGGGTTGGAAAAAAAAGAGAATATCGTTGAAAAATAACAAGCAAGTGGGAAAATTATTGATTGATCACATTCTAACAACCATAATAAACCATCTTGGTGTTGGTAGTCTATGTTTATTTTAATTCATTAATTTTTTTATATAAAATTAAGAACTCATGAGCAAAAAGAAATGTTTTTCGATAAAGTTAAAATTATTTTTTTATAATTAAAAAAAAGTTTATTTTTGTACAATTAAATAATAAAAAAAAAGATTTGAAGAGTCCCCCATAACTTGAGATCAGATACCTTACCATCTATGTTTATCTTGGCTTGACTACTCAATTTTTTGCTATAATCAATAAAATTATTATTATTTCTTGTTATATATAATTTTATTTATTAAACTTTTTACTTTACAGTGAAATTATTTTGTAATGGTAAAAACAACCTTAATAACGCATGTATCATTTTTTACTTCGAGGAAAAAATCTTACTCAATCGCACAATCGTAGCATGAAGAATCAAACTAGTATATATATATATATACACACACACATACCAAATCATTTGTATTCGGAAAATAAACATCTTTTGCTGTTCAGTTGCCTATTTCTTGGAAGCATTCACACTCTTTTTATATTATGCATCTAAGAGCAAATAATTGGTGCTCGAGTAAATCAGCAACTCTATGGACAGTACTGTTGGTCCAAGAGCAGCCACACACACTCTTTTTCTTTTTCTTTTTTTTAATGTTTTATTCTTTATTTTAATAGCCCATATATTCTCATGCTAGTTTTAGCATGCTGATACTAAATCCTTTCCAACCATGGATTAAACATGTTCAATAGTTTTATTGCCTTTATTAGTTCAAAAGACGAGAAAAATCAAAATCAATTTGATAAAAAACATGAAACGAAACCTTATTTATCTACTCCATATATTTTTTCCTCAGTGAGATTCTCTAAGATACAGGGAGCGAAAGAAGAACCATCCTGCCTTGGAAAGCAGAGATGTGAAAGCTAGTCTTTCAAGCAAGGAAGGGTGTGGACTCTCGAGGGCAATTATGTGTCAAATAGAAAGCAGAGACAGTAGCTGACGAACACTTTTCCCAGGAAAGTGAAAACAACAAAATCTCTCATGTGATCTTTTACAGCAGGTATACCCTATAGAAAGAAAGGGACATATTACCTGCATGAATTTCCTTGCACTGCCATGAAAGAACAAGAAGAAAGCCGAAGCCTAATGAAATACCTCTCGTCTAAAGGAATGCAATGTGGCCATTAATTTAACCTGCAAGAATGTGGGGTCTCACTAACATGGGTTTTTCTTGCTGCTTTTTGCTGACAGTGCCCACTCATGCTTACCGTCCTCACATCTACCACAAACCAATTCACTGGCCGTCGATCATTAAATAATAGAGCTCTAACCATCTAACTGATGGTTTAGTCGTAAAAACTTAGACCAAAAGGTTTAATTTTTATGTGGTTTCAAGTTCGAGTCCTGGGTTGCTCATATGATGGTTACTGGAGATTTACATAATCGTTAACTTCAGGACCCGTAAGATTAGTCGAGGTGCGCGCAAGCTGGCCCGGACACCCACGTAATCTTAAAAAAAAAAAATAGAACTCTCTCTCTCTCTCTCTCTATATATATATATATATATATATATATATAGTTTATTTTTTGTTTTTAGCAAATTTTAAAACAAAAATACTAGAGAAGTAACACAAAGTAACATAGTTTTACCTGTCATTGTTTCAAACAGTAACATAATAACATCTTATAAAATATATTAAATGAGTAGGAGAGATGATTGGAATAAAAATTGATAAAAATAAATCATTAGAGATAAACTGAAATTCTAATTATTAATTATGATATTGTTGATATTATAGAAGAATCAAATTATATAAAAAAAATCAAAACTTTTTATCTTTTTTTCCTGTGCATTTAATATTTTTTAAAAGATATAACTATTCTAAATAGCTGTAAAAATATTGTTTCTCAATCTCGGTATATATAAACTATGTTATTTTACCCTCTGTTTATTTTTTCAAATGTGCTATCCCTCTAATATTTTTAATTAACTATGCTAATTTAAAACCTCAACATCACTCGCATGGAGCATAGCAATTAATAATAATCTAGACTGACTTGATGTGTGTGATTTGGCCTTTTGTATTTTTGTGCTATTTTTTGGTAAACATGTTTTTATTGTATGATGTATAGTTATCAAACCAGGTTAGCTATATAAATGATTTGTATGTAGAACTGATTTTTTAAAATAAACATTAACTTAGTCAAATTAAGATGATTTTATAGATCGATACGTGTCGGTTAACCTAACCAAATTCAGTTAAGATGCAGCCTCCTTTTTATCTTTTTTAAAACTCTTATCCAAAACAGTGCTGAAAATTAAAGATACTTAATTAGTTTTAATTTTCCTAGAAAAAAAAACCAAGATGGAGGGGTCTTGTCTTTTGGATATCACATGATCCTAACCTTTTTATCGTTTACGTCCATAGCCTTCAATTTTATCTGAATGATGTATATGTTTTGGCCTTTTGTGTTCTAATGAATATTTTTATTATGCTGTTTGTTCTAGTAAATATATTTTTACATTTCTGTATTTTATCCATGGTTATTGAGCTGGGCGAGATTTGACGGATAGTCTCAGCAACTTATTAACCTAAAGCCTCTTTCAGGTTAGGTTTTTTTTTAACAACCAAAGCTTACTTAATCAAATTGAAATTATTCAACGAGTCAATTTATAATTTAATTAATCTGACTAAATTCAAGTGAGACTTAACTAGATTAATTTTAATGATTTAAAAAAAAACATACGGTCTAAAATGATATCATTTCACTTATCATAACCCATTTTTTATTTCATTTCTAATATATTGTTTTAACATCATTTATAAAGTGGTTATTGGTCTCAAAATATTTCAATTTGGTCTTTGATTAATCCTTAAATGTTGGATTTATTTAATTTTGCCCTTAATCAAGTCAATTTCACCCCTTTATGTTCAACAACTTTTACATTATGATCCTTGGAAATTAATTATTTTAATTTTCTTCAAATTGACTCTTAAACTGGATTTCTCTTTTGATTAAGCTTTTTATTGAGTCAATTAAACCCCTCCAAGCCTCAATTGAATTCCTAGCTTTTTAATTTTTGCAATTTTACTTTGATCTTTAATTTTCCTCTTTAATCATGCCCTCAATTGATAAAATTGAACTTTCAAACTTACAACTTTGTCTATATTGATTCTTAAACTTCCAATATATATAGTCGTGATAATTTCAATATCTTTTTGTTGTTTTTATTTGTATATATATATATATATATATATATATATATATGTGTGTGTGTGTGTGTTTGATGGCATATTATATCTTTTGTTTTGAGTGGACTTGAGCTAGGTTAACTTGACCACACAAAAACCCAATGAGTATGAGCAATGCTCTTTGGGTTATTTTAGATGTATTCATTAGAGTATAGTCAAAGTCTAATTTTTATCATCCATATAGTTCCAACGTCTATTTTACAAATAGTTTTTTTGATTGAAATCTTTTATTTTAGGGATTAACATTAATATTTTTTTGTAAAATTGATGAAATTTCTAATTTTAGTGATTAATATCAATATTTTTATGAAGTTGACAAATTTTCCATTGAGAGACTAACATAAACATTTGTTTTTAAATTTACAAAATCTTGTATTTTTAGGGACTAACATTAAATTTTGGCAAAGACAAACATTATCTCTTATTTTAGGGATTAACATCAATAATTTTTTTCAAAATCGTTGAAATCTCCTATTTTAGGAATTAACATTAATAGTTTTGTAAAATCAATGAAATCTTTTATTTTAGGAATTAACTTCAGTGTTTTTTTAAAAAAAAATCAATGAAATCTCCTTTTAAGTATTAATGTCACTTTAAAAAAAACCGATAAAATCTTTTATTTTTAAGGATTAACATCATAGTATTGCAACAATGGATGAAATATCCCCTATTTGTAGGGATTAACATTAAAATAATTGATGAATGTTCTATTTGTAAAGATTTACTTTTTTAAAAAAAATAAACCAAAAAATAAACTTAAAATATAATTTAAACAATTAATATAATATTCGTACAATAAATTTAAGCAAGCCGAGAGTATAATTTAGAGAATTATTGTTTTTCTTCCTCTCTTTTTCCCCCTCAAACAAACAAATAAATGTAGGGAATGAAATCCCACTTGGAAATAGCGAAAACATTGGTACTATATGTATCTACATGGAAGCTGCTAATAATCTATCTATCCTCACGTGCTAACAAGCACGTATTCTACACTACCGTTGCTTGGTATAATTAATTAATAATGATACAGAACCTTCCCTGCCCACCACCTCGCTTACCCCGAGAATTTCACGAGTCACCTTCTCATTTTTCTTCGAGGACCTTCCTTTTTTTATCTATTTATTTCGGGACCCACAAAAAAGTAAAAAAGAAACTCTGGCACTCATGGGACGACGCCACGTTGAAGCCCAGCCACTTCCCTCTCTCTCCCGGCACGTGCCATCCTCATACGTGCGGTCTAATCCCTCTGTCTCTCTTCTCAGTTCTCACATTTTTGCATGGCCTAGCTTCACTCGAGAGTTGAGACCAAGGGGCAAATGAAAACGGAGGTAAGGTGGGGCCGCCTATAATTACATCCATTAACATGGAGACACGTGACTCTCGTTTTCTCTATTTATACACCGCTCAGGGTGGCTCTTCATAGAGCACGCAAGGAAGGAAGAAAGGGTGGGAAGCTGAGAAAAGAGAGTAGTTGTTTTTGCAGTCTCGGTCTTGGGTTCCATTTTTTATCCCACATTGTTTTGTTTAGCTAGCAAGCAAATAAAGCAAAAATGTTTATTGAGAAGTTTAAGGTTGAGAGTCCTAACGTTAAGTACACTGAAGATGAGATTCACTCCGTGTACAACTACGATACCACTGAACTTGTTCATGAGAACAAGAACGGTGCTTATCAGTGGACTGTCAAGCCCAAAACTGTCCAATATGAATTCAAGACTGATATTCATGTCCCTAAACTAGGGTTTGCACCCATATTCCATTCCTTTCTATTCTTTTCTTCTTTCTTTTTGTGTTCATCTTCTTTAATTGGAGGCTCATCCTTTGTGGGTTAATCTTAAAATCTTGAGATGATGTTTTGATTTTTTCTTTTTCTGACAGTGTTATGCTTGTGGGGTGGGGCGGAAACAATGGTTCAACTCTCACTGGTGGTGTTATTGCCAACAGAGAGTGAGTTTCCCTTCTTTCTTTCTTTTATAGTATTTTATTTGTGTTTTGCTTTACATCAGGGATGCAAGATTGGTTCCTTTTGGTTGGTAAAATTATGTGATTGATGTTTAGTTGGTTTCTTCGCTATTGGAATTTTTAATTAATTTTATGACGTGAGGTGTTGAATATTTTCCAGAGGAATCTCCTGGGCAACTAAGGACAAGGTGCAACAAGCCAATTACTTTGGCTCACTTACCCAGGCATCAAGTATCAGAGTTGGGTCCTTCAATGGAGAGGAGATTTATGCTCCATTCAAGAGCCTGCTCCCCATGGTATACATGTGTCTAACATTACGTACTGCCTTTAATTACTTCCCATTTTTGTATTATATTTTGAGTTAATTCATAAATTGTTCTCAACTAAGATGTTAATCAACGCTCTAACTTTTCCAAAAGAATTCTGATGTTGAAATGTTAAAAAACAATACAGGTGAACCCAGATGATATTGTATTTGGGGGATGGGACATAAGTGACATGAACTTAGCAGATGCCATGGCGAGGGCCAAGGTTTTCGACATTGACTTGCAAAAGCAATTGAGGCCCTACATGGAATCCATGGTACCACTCCCTGGAATTTACGACCCTGATTTCATTGCTGCCAATCAAGGCTCACGTGCTAACAATGTTATCAAAGGCACAAAGAAAGAACAAGTCCAGCAAATTATCGAAGACATTAGGTAGCATTTTAATTTTAATTTAATTTGCTTTTAACTTTTCAAGTTCTGTAACTGGAAAAGGGTTTTTTGTTCCTTGGATGGACAAGTAATCAATGTGGTCCTGTCTTTTCATAAATAACTAGGGAGTTCAAGGAGAAAAACAAGGTGGACAAGGTGGTTGTATTGTGGACTGCCAACACAGAGAGGTACAGTAATATTGTTGTGGGGCTGAATGACAACATGGAGAACCTCTTGGCTGCTGTGGAGAAGGATGAATCAGAGATATCCCCATCAACCTTGTATGCTCTGGCTTGCATTTATGAAAATATTCCTTTCATAAATGGAAGCCCACAGAACACTTTTGTTCCAGGTTTTTAACCTTAAAATCCCACTATTTGTTTCAAAGTTCAAATATTGCTGGTTATTAAGAAGTGTCGAAGTTCAATTTTTATTTTTTTGGTTTTTGATAACTACAGGACTTGTTGATTTGGCTACTAAGAGGAACAGTTTGATTGGTGGAGATGACTTTAAGAGTGGTCAGACCAAGATGAAATCTGTTCTGGTTGATTTCCTTGTTGGGGCCGGTATTAAGGTATATAATACATTAAGAAAGCAGAATCATGGACTTTTTGTCCTAATTGTCTTTTCAGTAATTGAGGTGACATTGACGGGGTGTTTGTGATTGTGATGATTCAGCCAACGTCAATAGTGAGTTACAACCATCTGGGAAACAATGATGGCATGAATCTATCAGCACCTCAAACTTTTCGGTCCAAGGAAATCTCCAAGAGCAATGTTGTTGATGACATGGTCTCTAGCAATGGCATCCTCTATGAGCCTGGTGAACATCCTGACCATGTTGTAGTAATCAAGGTGATTGATCTCACTTTTGTTACACTCTCAACTCTTTTTCCAATTCTTACTCTTGAAGTGCTTTATCTTCTTTTTGTTCTTTTTTAATTTCTGTTTTGTATTTCACTTGTATAGTATGTGCCATATGTTGGAGATAGCAAGAGAGCTATGGATGAGTACACCTCGGAGATATTCATGGGTGGGAAAAACACTATAGTGCTGCACAACACCTGTGAAGACTCCCTCTTGGCTGCACCAATCATCCTCGACTTGGTTCTTCTTGCGGAACTTAGCACAAGGATCCAGCTCAAAGGCGAAGCAGAGGTGTGTTTTCTTGCACTGAACTTTTGATCCTCTTTTATTTTGTTAAGCAAACTAATTTACTTCTTTGTGGATTGACCTTTTACCGATTCTATATGCAGGGCAAGTTTCACTCTTTCCACCCAGTTGCTACTATTCTCAGTTACCTCACAAAGGCTCCTCTTGTAAGTTCTACTCTTTTATACCAATGGTTGTTCTTTGAAATAAAGGGAAATGGGAACTTGGGGTTAATGTATTTTTACCTGGCCAGAAACCTAGCACTTCATTTATGTTGTTCATGCCAATGTACTCAGTTTGACACGAGTAGTTGAATTACTATAGTGACAAGATGTAAATCAAATCATAGTAATCTTGACTTGATCCTCAATACTCACTTTGGCTTTGTCAGATTATCTTAATATTATCAGATTTGTTGTCTTCATCACTGAGAGCTTATGACTAACTTGTATTAACTGTCTAATGGGGAAAAAACAGGTTCCACCAGGCACACCAGTGGTGAATGCACTGTCAAAGCAACGTGCAATGCTTGAGAACATACTGAGAGCTTGTGTTGGGTTAGCTCCTGAGAACAACATGATTTTGGAATACAAGTGAGCTAGTAGAAGACAACAGTGGAAGAAGATTGGTCTAGGAACTAAAACAGCCAACCATTTTCCCTTTCTCTTTCACTAATCCTGTGGTTAAGAGATGCTTTTTCCATATATATAAATGTAATAGTTGTGTGATATTAATGTTGTTATGTATGGAGTTTGTTGTTTATTTCTTGTAGCCCGTTTGCTCTGGCTCTCTGATGACCGAGCACCTCTTTCTATTGGAAAAGGAAAATATGCATGTAAATTGTTCGTAAACTGTGTTTATCGCAGCGAAGTCGTCTAGTTATTTCAGTTTATACCATTAAACTATAGTTTTCTTCCCTTCTGAACCCTTCTTCTTCAAATTAAAACTACTAACGAGTATGAACTCATGATTTGTTTAGTTTATAATCATGGTAATTTTGAAATCATTAGTAAATACATAAACTTCCATACCCAGTTTTTTCTTGAATACCCCTAATAATTGATTGCTTGATATTGATATTCGCATTGATTGGAGCACTCATGGAGTGCCAAGGAAAGGGGGAAGAAAATTTCAATGGTCCCCAGCTATCTGTCCTCTCTCCAGTGCCATACATGTGGAGTGCTCATTATTTGAACCATCCATAAGGTCCACAATTTTGTAGTTACATCAATCAATCCATACGAGGAGGACAATTCATTCTTTGTGGGGAAAAAACTGGTCCTGTGGGGCTAATTATCATCTCAGGCTGACAAGTTTTGGATTGTGTGATTATTTTTATGTTGCCTGCAAAACTCAAGAGGGCAGGTGGGTGGCCTAGACTGTTGGGGATGATGCCGTGGGCCTGTACAAATTTTCTGCACCAGATCATGACTCTTACAGAACAGAGGAACGATTCAACTCTCTCTGTTTCTTTCTCTCTCAATTTCTTGATTCCTTATCCATGGAGTCATGCCTAACAATATCTTTGAAAGAATTGGAAAGGATTGGTCTTACGATATCTTCTTCAAACAGAAGTGATATCTTCCAATCAAGGGAAATGATTCTCCACGTTGGATACGAGGATTTGGGATAATCTATGCCCAAAGATAGCCGTTTTTCATCAACTGAATCTATCCAATCGGATTTCTTTAGGTTAATCATAGATATTGATTCCTGTAGCCATCTCTATTCTATACCCGTCTGAGTTGCGATTGAATCTGATATCAATTGATGAATTTTAAAAAAGAAAAAAACATTTTCAAGAACAACAGCTGCTATATTTTCACACATAGACATAAGCCACACGACACGACACTTGTGTAATGCTGTCCCAAATAATAGGACTCCATTCCAGTATTATGGGATAGCTTCATGTAATCTCATACAGTATCTAACAAGATCATGAACGGGCTTCGGTGCCAGCACTGAACATCATCCACTCATATAACTGTTACGATATGTCCAATATGTTTTTGAATATCCATCACATTTTATATGGGCTTACAATTCAAAGAGGGCCTAAAGGATAATCGTAATCTTAGCCCTAAGCCTCTCTTTATAACGGCGCAACAACAAACAATTCTCGAGTTTTGAAGAGAAAACTGAGGCTTCTCCCTCAAACCATCTACATAATTTTAGGGTTAGCTTGAAAATCAACCGAGTTTTTATTTATTTTTTCTCATTAATATTAAGTTATTTTATAATTAAATTTCAAGATTTTATATATTTTAATATCACGATAAAGTTGTATATTTAACGTATTAACTTGAATAATTCAAGTTATTTTTTTATATTTTTTTTATTATCAATTTTTTTCTGTTTATTTTTTATAATGGTCATAGATAAAATATTTTAACTTTATAATCAAATTAAAAATATATATATATCCTAGCCATCACTTTCACCCTTTTCTACTTGCCGGTAAGTTGACCAAAACAGCAACGCAATAGAACTTAGAAGAAGAAGGGTGAATATGATGGATGAAACCCATCTTTTAATTTATAGGATTACAAGTTGTTTGTTGTTAAGGTCTGTTTATTTAAGTGTAAATATTTTTTTCTGGGCACATTCCAGACATAATGCAGAAGCTTGGCTTGTGTAAACATTTGATTTTGAGAAGCAAGATGATCTTGAAAAGTGATGAGCTACCACAAAATCTAATAAGGTTGCTATGTTAGATAATTAATTAATTTTTTAATTTTAATAATTTATTTTATTTTTTTTAGATAAAATAGTTAATAGCTTATATCTAGTGTCTGGTAGGTAAAGATAATTGATATTTATAAAATATTTTTTTTATAGATTTGAATATTATATACTGAAACAAATCTTTTTAGAAATAGAAATTACAATGATATTTTGAAAAGATAAATTTTGAAAATATATGTACTAAAAAAATTAAAAATAAAGAGATTATTAGCCTCGAATTTGAAGAATTTATGAGGCATTTATAGCCCCTGAATTTATTTTTCTATATGAAGAGAAAAAATTAAAGTGTAATTTTATTCTAATAATATTAATTATAGATAAATATATTCTACACAAACATTAATAAAAAAAAATATGACATTGAAAGATATGTTTGTAAAATTCATTGAAAAATAAAAAAAGATATTTTTTACATGCCAATAGGTATAGAAAAAGTAAAATTCATAATATAGCTGAACTTTTTTTCTAAGCTGAGCTCACGGTGTTGGGTTTGTTTTCAAGACTGAGTACATGAAGATATGTTTGTTTTTTAGACTAAGTCCATAGACTGAGATTTTTCTCTGAAAATATTATTTTAATTAATCGGATGTGCTCTTGACAATGGTATTTTTGAAATAGATGTTCTTGATTGATCTCGTGTCACAAGAGCATATTAGATATGCTATTGAAGAGGTTTAGACTTCAATCTCTATATTTTTGTTTTAATCAAAACGATCAAACATGAGAGAAAAAATTCTATGAAGAGGGATTTTTGTGAAAATGGACACAACAAATCAAATTTAAAATAAATACTCCAAGGATGACGTGTACGTGAATGATTTTATTTTTTTTAAAAAAAAAGAAGAAAATGAAGCTGATTCTATTATGAAAACAGGTGCTATAGGATCATGATTATGCCCATAAAAATGTTTACGCTTTAATCCTTTCATTACTCCTTCCAAGTTCGTGTGGAAGGTTATCAATATATGAATTTATTAATATACATTTGGCGATCAATAGAAAATTGGGGATGTAGCTCAGATGGTAGAGCGCTCGCTTAGCATGCGAGAGGTACGGGGATCGATACCCCGCATCTCCATTTTTATTTTACATACTTTATTTTTTTTGTTCTTCGAAAAGGCCTTGAATGGCCTGTCCAATCATGTGGCGTCCATGGCCTACAGCACTGTACTCCAGTAGTTGGGCCGCCAAATGGACGGTTCCATTTCATACCTCAAAGGCCGAAGAATTTTTATAGCTACAAATTACAAGTCTAAAATTTTGACCACTGTAAACCACATGATACAGCCAAGAAGCGAATGATAAACGAGGTTTTTATAAGCTAAAATCCTTCAAGACTTATGGGTTTGTTAAAACTTATGGGTTTATTACAAATCAAAACTCTTAAATATCAAGCAAATTTATAATTATAAAGAGATATCAAAATACATAATTTTATTAATCCATCTGTGCTTAAAACACAAGCCAAATTAGGAGTTTTCATAGGTATACTTAGGTCAAGTTTGGATTTGTAATTATATCTAATCTAATTTTTTATATTTTTTATATTATAAACTCAATCCATTTAATTTTTTTGAACCCAAACGAGCTAGATATATCATATTAAATTGAATTTTAGTGGGCATTAATAGATATCCACGAGGTTGACTTCTATTGCTAAATTTTATAAGTTATATTTAGATGTAAACCTTCAAGATGGACAATAAATGTCATGAAATCTCTAATATTAAGTGTAGTTTTTATACTTTGCATCACCGTTAAATTCTAATTACCTCCCTCTCCTCTTTAACAAAGAGATATATCATTATTTGTTACATTAAAAAAATCTTATAGGAAGCTCGCTAACAAGAACTTTGAAGTCAAAATGTTTCTAATAAAAATAAAAATAAATATCAAACGCACAAACTATCATATATATATATATATATATATATATATATATATATATATATATATATATAAAAGTATAAGGTGTAAGTTAGGTTACGTTGATCAAGTTTCAAAACTTGAAATAAAAGTTTTTTTTTCTAAATTATCATAATTTTTTTTTATTTGATTCATTTATTGTTATTTTTTTTATTATCTAATTAAAATATAATTAAATTATTTTATCTAATTGATTTTTTTTTTCAAAATACATTTACAGCACCTAAACATTCATTAATTTGATGATGTATCTACATGTGGTGCGCATAGATGAACAGGTAAAGTAAAAACAATAGTCATGAGGATTTTTTTTGCAAGTTTTTGCGTTAATGGGCAGCCGATGAACCAATCACAGAGCCATTGACTAATTCACAGCAAATCTTTCCACCTTCGCTGTTCAAGATTTGGTAGCATTTTAATATTAGCCGAAAGAGAAATCATCTGATATTTTTAGTAATTTAGAAGTATGATATGACCTCTGAGGTAAGTTGTGTTGGGGAGATAATACATATTGAAATCATATTTTTGTTGATAAATTACACTGATTATTGTTTGAGTCCACAGACCTCAAAAAAAATATATGATTTGAAATCAGTTCATCTTGTTTTCTTCTAGTTGTTTTACATTACTAGCTTTTCTTCAAAGCTTGTCAACAACAATAGGCGATAATCCAATGGCAATGATTTTTATATAGTTTCAAATGAAAGCTTGATAAAATTTTTAAAAAAATTATTTTAAATTAATATTATTTTTTTATTTTTAGATTGTTTTAATATGCTAATATCAAAAATAATATTTTAAAAATAAAAAAATATTATCTTAATATATTTCTAAATAAAAAATATTATCAAAAATAATTGTTATTATATTCTTAAATACGGTTATCTTTGAAGCTAATCAATAGGAGATTAATGAAGAACCTTGGACTAAAGCTTTTGTTTAGTTTTACGACAAGAGACTATTTCTATTGTTTCGTTTCAAACTCATACGGCCTTTATTCTACCTTATATATCTTTAATACTATTAAAGACTTGTACATCTAGCTGCACAACAAATAAATAATGGTTTTTCTATGTTTAAATCTCGTCTGATCTATCAAATTTATTTTATTTTATTTACATAAAACATCTATATTATAGGCCTAAAAAATAAGTAGGAAAAACTTTGATATTTAAAGTCACAAAGATGAATGCTAACGCAATATATAGTAATAATAAAACCAAGGTTTTTAAGTCCTAAAATCATAAAGGAAAACTTTGATATTTTTTTTTAAAAAAATTGAAATTCAATAATATAATAAAAACTAACACATCGATTATTTATATAGATCAATATAACCAAGAAAATACAAAGTTAAGTAAGGAAAAAAATAATTAAATTTAAAATTAATTAGAAAAATAATTAAAACAATAAAAATAATATTTTCCAATCATAATTTCCAAATCTCAAATGGTTACAAAAAAAATGACACCCATGTAGAACCGAGTCTATAAAATCATTTAACAAAATTATAACCAATTCTACTGGTTTTATCACACTGGATATTTGACCTGCTCGGATTGTCGATCGTTAAATACCCCAAAATCTTCACTCTTAATATTGGAAATCGAAAAAAAAAAAAAAAGACAATGGAATCACATCTAACTAATTATATCTTCGTACGGTTGTCCAATGAATCTTCAATGGTGATGATGATAGGCTGCATTTGGACCACTAGTAGTAAATTCATTGGACGGTGAGATCCCTGCTCTTGAATATTCCAGCAGGCAGTCTGGATCCTTAAAATCAATCAGAAAATAAAATAAAGAACACATGCCAATAATTTTAAATAATTCAATTAGTTAAGTCTAGAATTTATTTTTTAAAAATTATTCATTAAAATTTTATAAAATTAATTGAAATATATATAAATTATTCTAAACAATCACGTTAATAATATATATATATAACACATTGCAACCAACCAATATTAAGATAAAATAAATAGGGGCTATTTTCTACGGGTGGTATATGGACACGTATATCCCAAAGTGCGTGGTCCCACCAAGAGTACGTGATTTGTCAAGGACACCTTAGCAGCATTACAGCCCATTTCTATCAAACAATCGATCAGAGCTCCAAATGAGTCTCTTTCAACTTTAATTGGAACAACAACCACCAGATGACGGATGTGTGCTTTTTATTATTACAAATTTTCAATTGATAATGAAAGTTTGGTATGATTCAGAGCGTGGAGTGGGGTTGTTTTTTAAATTGTTTTATTTTAAAATATATTAAAATAATATTATTTTTTTATTTTTAAAAATTATTTTTGGTATTAATATATAAAAATAATAATTTAAACAAAAAAATTCAAAATTTAATGAAACTTGCATTCTAAACAGCGTTTTAAAGTGTTTTTTATTTGAAAATACATTAAAATAATATATTTTTTATTTTTTAAAAAAATTATTTTTTATCAATATATCTAAAAAATCTAAAATTATTAAAAATATATTAATTTTAAATAAAAAATAATATTTTTAAAAATTAAAAAAATATAGTTTACAGTGTATTCTCATATACTTGTAAAAATGACAGTAGTCTTTTTCATTTTATTTTGACCCTTTTGTTTTTATTGTCAACAACAAGCTCCTCTCGCTGGATTTTAAAAAAGCTAAGTACTAATTAGCAAAAATTTTAAAACGTCTCATGTGTAATTTATTGAAACAATATGAAGAAACCTGTCTCTAGACTTAGCTAGGTCTGGTTATCTATTGTATTATTAGTATTGTATCTATTATACTAGGATGCATTATACATAGCTCATTAAAAGTAGCTAAAATTTGTTTATATTTCCTGGCATTGCTTGTTATGACAATTATAAAAGGTATTATCGAAGAATTAATTATGTCTGTATTTTTTAGAGAGTTCTAAAAATATTTATTTTTTAATTATATTATTAATTATTATTTTTTACAGAAAAAAGCATCGACAAATTAAAAAGTCGTTGATGATATTTGAGGGGTTTCTGAAAATTTTTTATTAGATTGAAAATTTAAATTAAATATTACAAATAAAATCATCGACAAATTGAAAAGCTATCGGTGATATTTAGAGGGTTTCTAAATTTTTTTGATTAAATTAAATTTTAAATAAATATTACAGAAGAAATTATCAACATAATAAATAAGGATATTAATATTTAATTATCTATTGATAAAATCATCAGTAAAATATTCCAATAAAAAAGATTAGAATCTCTCATGTCATAACAGACATGCCTCTCCTTCTTCCACTCTCTTTCTCTTATGTAAAAAACATCTACATCTCTTTCTTTTTCTTTTTCTTTTTTCTCTTTTCTCCTTAACTTATTCTCCTCTCCTCTATGCATAAGCATGTCTTCTTTTCTCTTCTTAATTTTTTTAATTAACATATTTTATGAATTTTTTTTTCTCTTCTCAACTTCACTCATGATTATATTAATGTTAGATTTTTCTTTTTTCTTTTTTCTTTTTGTGATTTTTTTTTGCATTATATTTTATTTTTAAAAAAATTTTGTTCTTAATAATTGTATGAATGTTGTTTTATGATTTTTTTTTTCATATGAGATCAATTTTGTTGGATTTTAGTTGGATTTTTTAAAAAAATTTCTATTCAATTTGAATTATATTATTTTATTTGTTTCTTGATTATGGATTCTGAAATAGATTTTCTAGGTTCAATGTTAATTATTTTTAGTTGATTTATTTATTTGTTATTGTTGTTTATTTTTTTTGTTATTTTTTTTGTTGTAAATTTGTTTGAGTTGATTTTCTTCTCTTTTTCTCCAAGCAACTCAGTTCTTGAGTATTATGGAGTGTTGATTTATATTAATTTAATTATTTTCTACTTCTGTTAAATAGATTTTTTAAAAATATTTTTAAATAACTTCTGATGGTATTATTGACAGAATGAGAGTACAAATACTGATGTCGGTATATTCTAAAGAGTTGAAAAAAAAATACTATGAATGTCATAGTATCACTATTTGATCACCGATAAAATTACATACGGTATTTTTTGTCGATTACATGGAAAAATTCTCGAGGGAAATACTAACGAATGAAGTGGGTAATTTTTTTGTGTGCATTTTTATTATCGACAAAATCACCGACAAACCAAAAATTATTGACGAGAGTTTTACCAACAAAGAATTTATGTCCATGAGCCCAGTGGTAAATTTATTACTGATGGAATGAGAGTATAAATACCAATGAAAAATTCTATCAGTATTTCTTAGAATTCTGGTAGTGATCTAGTATATCATTGTATTAATATTTTTTAAAAATAATAATATCGGATATATATTATATTTTTGAGTTTATAATTATTTTTTAGTAGAAAATACATCAGCAACGCTTGAATATTTTTTTATATTAAAAAAATTGCTTTAAGTTACAACGCAGCGTAGTATGGGCCAATGATATACCTTGATTTCAATCAATTAACTAAGTTGTCTCCGTAGATCATATGGGGTTGCTAAGATTCAAATTCATGAAGTTAAATAAATAAACAAATATTTTTAACTTCCATATCAATTCCTTAAAAAATTTAAATGGAAAATTATTAAAGATAGATAGAATTCTATTGAATTGTTTTTATTAATTAATGTGGTACGTAAAGATTAGATGATCGTCCACAGTCAGTTTAGTGAAAACTCCGGTTAAACTAAATAATTTGTTCTAATTTTTATGAGGCACGACTCATCTAATTAGCTTAATTCTTCTTTTCCATTCAATAGTCATACGAAAAATATTTTTTATAATTTCCTACTTATGTAACAGAACAAGTCCTCTAATTGGATACAAACCCAAAATGAAAGTGCAAAGGACATAAATTGCAACCATGAAAATTAATGAAAGAGGACGTGGGAATGAAAATATTCCCAGAGGACAAAGAACAAGTTCCATTGGCATCTCAATACAATAACTGTAGCCACATTCATTTTCTAAATATATTATTTCTGAAATGATTTTCAACATATTTTACATAATAATTAGTTGTAATATTGTTTTCCTCGTATTGTAGTGCAGGCCAGCACGTAAAATACATTTGGTCTGATCATTAATAGTAGAGGAGATTGGGTAATGCAATAATTATATCTCTCCCAGGAAATTCTACAACGTTGTGCTGTCATTTATGACACATGATCTTTTGTCTCTTAAAAAGCATGTAGTAGTATAGCTTCAAGTCAAGCAGCAGCCACAGTTTCACTTTTACGAGAAGACTTGGAGCTCGTGGTGGATGCTGATGCATGGCGATCTCCTTTCTTTGATGCTATCATAACGTTGCGGTTTTCTTTTCTCTCGTCTTGTTTCATCTGCTGTGCTCTGCACTCTTGACTGCAAAATGCCGTATCTCCCCTGCAATATTATCATGTAGAAAAAAAGAAATTAAGTACTTAATACAATTAAGCGCTTCATTGAAGAAGAAGAAGAAAAAAAGAATCATCCAATCATCTTCATCCTTGCTAATTGATAAAATCTTTGGCTTATATGGTATAGTACAAGGAGGAGAGAAAATATATCAAAAATATTTGAAGAGTTGGATTTGCAGATCAATTGAGACTAGGAAGGGAAAAAATAAATGAAAAGGAAAGCTTAGATCGGAGGCATCAGGCATGAGGAGATCAGTTTCGGATCTTATATATATATAAAGAAAACACGAAAGAATCTAACAACAAAACTTCAGCATTCAGTTGAATAAAATACACTAGATCATAATTGAACAAAATATATAGGATGTAATATTATTGTAGAACACATCGTTCTTTTTTTCTGGAGTCAATAGAAAATGATTTTCCATATGATAAATTTTACTTCATTGCATAACATTTTCTTTTTTTGCTAAAATCTTCATTTCTCATCATTCACGAAGCAAAATAACATATAAGGGATCATAGGTAGATCTTTACATGTCCACCAAGCTTCCAAGCTAAAAATCCTTCCGAATTAATGAAAACAAAAGAAAAGCTACGACTGGAAAAAAATCCTTCAAGAAGACAAAAAAATCTAAGAAATAATTCGAAAATATATATATGTAAACATACCTGTACATGTATAAATCTTTCCCAGGAGCCAACCGGCGTTTACAAAGGCCACAGGTCCGCAAGAAATGAGAATCCTCCACAAAATGATTACCAGAGCCACTGCTCTTATGGTGGTTTCTTGGTGACAGCACGGAGGCCAAGAAAGGTTGATCGTTCAAGAATCCACTAGTATTCTCACCACAAGAAGTATCCATCATGTTGTTTTTGTTGTGATAATCAAGAGACCCTTCGTTGATCATTTGATGATTCTGGGTAGTAGCATCAGAAGGCTCAGATGAGCCGGCGCCCACGTTGCTCGGAAGATCAACGGCAATACCAGTCATGCTTGTTGTTCTTCTCATGGGTCCCCTTGGACGCTTCCCTAGTAACATATCTTCTCTCTCTTTGTTCCCTTCTTTCACTATTCAGAGAGAAAGAGATGCCAATCTATTGGTATGGTGAGAGCCGAGAGGGATAATGGAAGGAAATGAGAGAAGATAAATAACGGGAGGAGTATACTGGGGTGGGGGTGACTGAGAGAGAATCTAGGCCGTTGCTTGCGGGAACCGGGTTCTAACACCTCCACGTCACGCTTCTTAATTCGCTCTCTTTGCTTTTATGAATGCTGTCTCCTCTCCACCCTTTTCTTGGTATTTTATAAGGGTTATTTGTTTACTTGTGATTTTCTTTATGCTTGCAAACAAACTCATGTTACGTCAAAGCATGAGTAAAAAACAAACACAATAATGCTCTTGTTAAGGCATCAGTATTTTCAATTAAAATATGTGTACTGTCTGCGGGATAATACATGAACCTAATTGAATTTTCTTTATAAATTACATGTATGATCTGCCTCTCGTGTTTACACTTAAGATTTCCTTAGTTCATCAAAGAAGATTTCCAAAATTCTATGAAGCCACCTTCGTTTTGATCCAGGACTTCTGCATCTACCTCCCCGGGTCCTGTTGAGATTTTGGGATCATATTAACGAGGCTGGGGTTCTTCCTCTCGGGAAAATCTTGGAGATTAGTGGACATCTTTCAGTGCAATCAAGTCAGTTGAATAATTGAATCAAATCACTCGGTGGATATATACTACTTACTGGGTTTGACAAAACCGAGGAAGATGCAGCAAATTCTCTATGAAATTAATTTCTCTGTCGATCAAGAAGGTTTAGGGTAGGAGGCTGTCATCTTCATTCACAAGAAAAGACAAGTTCATGGTGTCACGGACTCACTAGCAAAGAAAGGTATATGGATCATGCGTGCTGAGGATGTCATTGCTTTGTTTTGATGTGCATACTATCCCAGGTGCTTCCGTGCTCCTGTTAACAGCGAGACACATTTTTGTTGGCCACTGAGTTGAGTTTTCTTGCAAAAGCAAAGACAATAGTGTTCACAACAGTAGGATATATTGGGGTGTGTAAGAATGTGATAATAATTATTTTTTAAAGTGATTTTTATTTGAAAATATATTAAAATAATATTTTTATTTTTTAAAATTATTTTTAATATTAATACATAAAAAAATAACATAAAAAATTTAATTTTAAATTCAAAAAATTCAAAATTTACCCATCTTCCATCTACACCGCATTATCAAATGGGGCTTATAATTATTGATATGGAAAAAGGGATGTGGGGATGTCCTCCTCGAAAAAAATTACCCTCAGCGTTGGATCTAACACTCTTAATTAATGCACCAATTGTTTTATTTTATACCTATTTCACTTAATTGTTTGGAAAGATTAGCGTGATCGATGATGGCATATTCTTTTTCCTTTTTCCTTTTCTTTTTCTTTTTCTTTTCTTTTTTGTTAAATTATCTTACGCTTGAACAAAATATTGGGGGCGGGGCGCCATGAAAAGATTAATTTGTTTTATTTTATAGATGTTTTGTTTTTATGTTTTAAAAACATTTTAAATTTTTTTTTTAATTTTTTTTTATTTCAAAATAATATTTTTTTTATGTTTTCAAATTATTTTAATATACTAATATTAAAAATAATTTTTAATAAATATTTTATATTTATTTATTCGTTCATTCCCTCCATCATTCTTTTTTCTCCATCCCCACTCAAATACATTTCCCCTTCATCCACCTTTGTTTAGTCACTTTGACTCAATTTCTTTACAATTCAACTCATTCTCTTTTCCTTTATCTCTTGCACTATATTTCATTGGTCACTCCATCAATTTCATTTTTATATAATAGTGTTACTTTTCATTTTATTCTATCATATTTTATCTAAATTATCATTTAAGTTTCTCGTAAAAAAACATGCATCAATTAAGAAGTAATTTAAAATTCTTATTTTACTATTAAATTAAGATGATGATGATGTTACACTCCAAGAAGTAACATAAATGATGATGGTGGCTATTAATATTAGTGGTAATTATTTAAAAATGATGATGAATATTATTATTAATTATTTTGGAAGAATAATTATTTAAGAAATCATGATGATTATTACTATCATTAATAATCAATTACTTTTTATTTATAAGGATTAATTCTTAATTCTAAACAAAATCTTGTCACTTTTTTATTTTGTTATTTTACTGACAATTTGCAACTGCAATTTTGCCACAAATTCTTGCCAAAATATTAAATTATGTCCAAACAAAAATTTTTACTTGTGATTTTTTAAAATAATAAAATAATTTTTTGACCAAAATTGATCACAAAACTAAATCATGGCATATTTGTAGCTCTTAAAATTCTTCTGTCACAAAGCCGCCATAATAATTTTATGATTGAACTTTCTTTTTGTGAGCGAATTTTCAATCACAAAAGACACTATTTTGTAGTGATGGGATAATATGAAAACATTACATGGGTAAACATAAATTTAAAAAATTAACAAGCATATAGGGAAAGGTCCCAAAATCAAATAATTTTCAAAAATCATATCTCTATTATATTTAATTTTTTGAGTAAAACCACTAATATTTCTCCATGTCTCTTTATTTCCAATAAAATCTTCATGAAAAAAAAAATATCAAGTTCTTAATTAAATTCTTCAAATCTTAGTAATTTTTTATCTTAAAAAATTCAGGGATCAAGCTATAATATTTACTTTTTTATTCATCTTATTATATTATTACTATATTACCTTTCTTACCAATTCTTACATTGGAGACACTTCCTAACAAGTAACATGACATGTATGAGACACTTGTACTAAAGGGATAAACAAGTTTGGTAACATGACATATATAAGTCCCCTTTATTTCTAATAATTAAGTCTTCCAAACATGATAATTTAAAATAGTTGAGGGGAAAAATGATGGTGCACTAAAAAGACATTTAAAATGACCCAAATCAAGACTCTCTAAAAAGCCCAATTAAGATTGTTTGTTAATGGTCTAAACAAGGAAAGAAAGAAGGCTAAAGGAGGAGAGGAAGAGAGAAGAGAAATGGGTAGCCTAAAAGGCCCAACCAAACCCTCTCAAATTTATCCAACCAAAGCTATAAAGATCAGGCCTAAGCGAGCCAAAGTTTGGGTCCAATCGAACCCTTTTTGGCCTAAATAAGGCTTACACATCAAAAAGAAAAGGAAGAAGAAAGTTGGCTTAAGTAGGGAAGACGAGAAAAAATATACATAAATAGTTAAGGCAATGAGAAAAAAAAATGAGGAAAAGGAAAGGTGGAAAGAATGCATCGTCGAAGCACCATCATGCGTTCATCGTATGTACACATCATACTATCATTAAGCTACCAATGAAATAATCCAAACAACACTAAAAAAGACTATCATAGAAGCTCGCATTTAATTACACACAATGACCTCATTTCACATGTTGCATGTGTTACACACCTCAAATATTATTTCCTTTTTTTTCACTTTTTTTTTTCACTTTGATAATTTATTCTCTAATAATTCTTTAATTTAGTCTTGAATTTCATCCTAACCAAGCTTAATTTTAGACCAAACCTAACTCTTTCCTTCTTAGCCCAATCCAACCCTCTCTTCTCCAAGCCCAATTTAACCCTCTTATCTCCAACAAAACCCTTTCTAAGTCAAGCCTAACCGACCTTTATTTTAAACCCAATCAAAGGTGGAGAAAATAAAGAGAATGAAAAAAGAATTTAACCCAACCAAACTTTGCACCTAACTACATTTACAATGACCATCCTCTCTCATTAATAATTCCTCCTCAATCAAACTATCTTAGGCCAACTTTTTCACCAATGGTTATATCTAAACCTAACTTTGAACTAAATCTTTTGGCTTAGACATGCTTTACATCAATGACTTACTTTCAAGGACCAGCCTATCATCTAATGGCAAACGTGACACAACAATCATTGACTTAATTTTTTAAGAAATCAGATATTCTCCATTATTTTTTTCTCTCCATTAAGTAAACTTAAATGACATCTAATATTTATAAATACCATAGGTCATTACGTAAGAAAAGAGGCTTAAACAAGTTCAATGGACTTCATTATGCTTTTGTTCCACATATAACATTGTTCTCCCTGACACACATTAACTCTTCTCAGACCTACATTTCATCCCTCTTATATTTATTAACTTAAGCATTTAGGGGTTCTTTATCATGATAACATGTTTTTTTTTACAGGTCAAACATCAACATACCAGATAGAAAAATAAAGTCAAGACTATATTTGAAGTTTTTCATAACTTCATAAATTATAATTTATATATAAAAAAACTAATTTAATATTATGATATATATTAAATTTGTCAAATTGTTGATAGAATAGAAACATATCTTTAATGTGATTTATTATAGTTTTTTTTTAATTTAAAATAGATCTTAGTTGGATATATCTTCTATTGAGAGAATTGCATATGTTTTTTTGGGTATATATCAAAGGCTACATTGTTTTCTTTTGGTGAAAAGCGGGGCTTAAAGCCCAAAAACTAAATTAAACGAGTAGTTACATAACCAATTAAGTCACAATAAAAAATTAAATAATAACCCTCAGGTGGTCATGAACTACCTAGTCATCTCTAGACAACAAGTTCCTCCTCATCCTGAAATTAGCCAACCAATCTGCAACAACATTAACTTTCCTATAAATGATAAAGTGGATTGGAGCTTGCTTGGTGGGTATTGTAAGATTATTTTAAAGATTAAATTATTACCGCATCTTTGCACCTCCAGATCATTTTAGTAATTTAATGAAAAATATTTGTTTTAGCATATTCTTATTCATGATCCCCATGGTGTGATTATTAGTTGTTAAAAAAATTAACTAAAAATTGACATATATTTGTGATAAAGTAAATATTATTTAACACATACTATTTTAAGAGATTGCCACGCGGTGGACAAATTTCACGGCAACTCTGCACTATGTATGTATGTATGTATGTATTAAATCCATCTTGCAATAATATCGTGGTTTTTCATGTGGTGTCCAAATTTCAGTGGCAATGAAGGCATGTTCTAGAAGTTGAATATTAAATTGATAGAAATTAAAAAAGAAAAGTGTAGGGAATGACCCTTGAGGGATGCATGCAATAGTGGAGAGAGGGCCGAGTGGAGCATGGACAGCCAACAAACATCTTTTCACTTTTGTGAATGTTTGGCATTTATTAATCCCACCAATCTCATGTGTTTTCTGATGTCAGGCCACCCAACACTACAAGCTTAATACGTTTTCTTTCCTTTTTTTCAACATTATAGCACTAAGAACATTCGTATTAATTTTCCTTTCAGTTGACTTTCCTTCGATTCGGATACAAAGTAACAAATCGTTATTTTTATGGTTTTGAGGTAGATTTACCCTTGGATCAGTTTTTTTTTACTGATATTGACACAAAGTAACAAAATAACAACACCTAAAATGATGTGGTTTGAGACATATTAATGATCAAATTAAATTATCGGATGAAGTTTTAAGAATATATTTAAAAAAATTATAACCATTAAAAAGTGAGTTAATAACTCTACTAGCAATAATCAAGTAATAAAAAATCAACTAAAAAGAAAAAACATTTCTAGTTTAAATTTTATCATTTGTATTTTTCAATCTACATATAAATATGCAATTAACTAAAAACCTCAAGTTGGCAGGCTCTTCCTCGTATTTTAACTCTTGGGAGTTGCTGTTTATTCGTAGATTGCGTCCAGAAATGTGTTCACACACACACACACACACACATATATATATATATATATAATACTTTTACTTTTAGGTTTAAGACTTTATTGAAAAATGTTGTTTAATATGAGTGCTATGAAATATTAAAATATCTAAAACCAATTATTAATGAATAAAAAATTAATTTTAAAAAAATCTTGATGAACTTGGTAAAAAACCAAAATCCAATCAGAAAATCATCTCAAATTGAATAGAGATTTTTCGAGGCTTATATATGTGTGTATAGGATTTGTTTCACGTTGGAAAGATAGAAATTATTCAAGTATTTCAAGGCCAATACATGTGTGTATAGCCTTTCTCCCTGGAAAGATAGAAATTCTTCTTCTTTTTCAAGGTTTATATACAGAGGTCTTTGTTAGTTTATTGAAATCAAGAAAAATAAAGTTCATAATTCTGAATTATTTTCCTCTACTTTTATCTTCTGTATATATTTTAGTTCTCGTGCAAAGAGAATGTGAGCCAGTTTTTCTAAGTTCACTTAAATTTCATGTTGAAGAACATTAACATTAAGCAGTATATGATTGTTGAATTCTCGGAAACAATTTTCATTTATTGCTTGCATAAATTGCTGGGCAAAATTTATCTTAAGAACAAAGAGTACAAATCTTGTGGCAATCACCTGCTTCTATTTTTTTAAGGTGTGCTTCAACATTAAAGTGTGATTTGATTTGATTCATATTTTATAATTTTTAAAATATCTTTATTAGTTGAGTTGTTTTGTATGTATGTCTATTTTATTTCTTGTAGTATATGATTTGATGTTTAGTATAATATTTAGATTTAATTGATAATTAGCTTCATTAAATAGATTCAGTTTTATTTTTCTATGAAAAACATATTAAACTTTAGTGGAATTCAAATCCAGCATAATGGTTTTATAGTATTTTATAGCATGCATATTCTCTAAAGCAAAAAAATTTTAGACTTGAAGCTCATTATCAAGTGATAATTAAAATTCCAATAATATTTGTAAATCAATCCTAACAAAGTTGAATCCCACCGTGTCTTATTTTAAAGCTCTAAATTTATGGTTTTGTAATTTGTTGTATTTTTAATTATTTTTTCCTTTTCTTTATTATTATATCACAATTAACAAAATACTAAAATGGATGGAAAAATACTATTTTTCATGTCATTATAACTCCCCCTCACAATTTACTATGTATTCCTATAGTGAATTTTTTTTAGTTGGTTTATCGAAATTTTTTTCTCATCAATTTGATCTTTTTATGGCTAAATTGAAAAGTATTTACTTTATTTTTAATTGTTTTAAATAAAAAAATATTGAACTCCATTAAGTCCATGAATTGGGTTATATGTTTAGTTGATTAATCTTGTAAGTCTATATTTTTTATTATGTAGTTAAATTAAAAAAAATAAAAATTTTGTTGAATCCAATTAAATCCATAATTAAAATTTTAGATTTAATTGGTTAACTTTAATTAATTAAAAATAAAACTTATTAATTTATTTCAGTTGCACTAATAATTCTCAAATTATTTAATTAAATACTTGTATAAATTTTTAAATTTAATATTGATTTTTATATAAGAAACACGTATAAAATGCTGTCATGTTTATTTTTTATGATTTAAAAAAACTATCCAACCCCGAAAAAGAGAGTCAAATAGCTATTAAAGCATTTATATTTCGTGGGCACACCCTGTGGTGGATGTGCCAATTAATCTCGTGTGTAAAGATGTGATTGTTTTTCCATCAAATAAGGTTCGGACAACGACAATTATAACAATAGTTACAATCATAGTTAGGAAAATGTTTAGACCGTTGGTTTCGTGAGTTAAATCAGTTGTTTATTGACAATATATTATTTTTAAATCATTTCGTTATTATTATTATTATTATTATTATTATTATTACCGAAAAGAAGTATTACGCGCAATTTCTGTCAATTATTGGGTCCCTCGTGGGTCTCTAGCCCGAGTTTTACCCGCCACTCATTTAAGAAGATAACAAGCCTGTTTTGGAAATCAGATATAAATTGGTTTTTAAAATATTTTTTATTTAAAAATAAATTTTTTATATTCAAACATCAAAATAATAAAAAATATTAATTTAAAATCTCTTAAAAAAAAAAAAAGTCTGTACAGCAATCACAATCAGGAAGCAGGAGACACCAATAATTCATTCAGAATATGGGCATTATTGTCATTTAGTGGGCCCCACCAACATCATTACCCAAACTTCGTTTTCCAATTTCCAACTCTCCAACCGGACATAGAGATTAGTTCCTTTTTACCCTTTATTTATTTATCTTCTTAACTTTTGTAATTCTTTAGTGATCATCGTCTGCAATTCCTTTAATTCTATATATTTAACTTTAAAACTTTCACAAATCCTTCCTTACCTTGTATTTATTTTTTAATTTAATTTTATCTGTTGAGATTTAAAAAGTGCTAAAATAATATATTAGAAACTTAACTTATATTAAAGAATAAAATTGGATGAATTAAGAATATAAGAATAGTTTAATTAAATATCTCAATATATAAAATATATTAAGTCATTAACTTTATAGCCATTAAACTAAGATTGTAGTTTACTTTAAAATGCAGCTGTTAAGTCTCTTCTAAGACTCCACTAACCTAAAGGCTTGGTGCATATAAATATCTCAATATATAAAACAGATTAAGTCATTAATTTTACAGCCATGAAACTAAGATTGTTGCTTACTTTAAAATGTAGCTTTTAAGATTTTGTTTGGAAGTGTAATTGTAGTTATTTTTTAAAATATTTTTTATTTAAAAATGTATTAAAATATTTTTTTTTATTTTTTAAAAGTTATTTTAAAAATAAATATATCAATATAATTTAAAATATAAAAAAGTTATTTTTTTTAAAATACAACTCGTTCCCATTTCCAAACACTTTTTTTGACTCTCTTCTAGACTCCACTAATCTAAAGGCTTGGTGCATAGACATTGGGCTTGCACAAGAAATATCTATTCATCTCAAAAATCAATTTGTTCTCTCTTTTAAAAGCCGAATTAAATATAGACTTTGATCATCATAATTCTAGTTCCATGTCAATCGGATAGGAGAAAAGAATTGACTCAATTGAGTAAAACTCATCCAGCCCAAATGTATGGGACTCCTTATATTCAACCATAATATCTTCAGCCTCTTCAGAAATTTTCTTTTCATTAGTAATATTTGTAGCATAATAGGTTTTCTCTTTTTTTTGCTTTATCTTTCCACTTAGGATAAATTTTTTTAAAGTACCACACTTCATAATATTTAAGCATTTATTTTTTAAAAATTTTAATTTTGATCTAAACTTATCTCCATTACACGAAACCTTATTATTTATACTACCCCTCGTAATCAAATCATATGCATGATCATCATTATAACTCTCCAACATTTATTTTTTCAACTTCGTAGAGTTTAAAAAAGCTTTAACATCTTAAGAACTAAGACAATCCCTTTCATACATTAAAGTATCAAAAAAATAATTATAAAATAGAGGAAGAACATAATAGGTTATTTTCTTTTTCTTTTTTAAATCTCACTTAGTCCTTTTTCCATTTATTAGTTTTGATCCAACTGTAAGTAGTAACTTAGAAAATATATGCAGAGGTCTATTTCAAATCCTCAGCTACCCTCGATGCCATTTGACAATCAAGATGATAGCTATAGAGGTAAATTAATCCCCATTATTAATCTTGGTTACAACTAACAGAAAAAGGAGCACTGTTGGCTTTTTCATGCATAGAAGGAGCCAAAAAGCCAGTTACTACGTCCTGATGTAATAGCCATTGTCAGAATCTAGAGCTTTATGTAGTTGTTCTCGATCATCCATTTTAGACTCCAGTAGTTAGCGGCACACTTGTAAGCCCAATATGCCCATCCAAATTGGGCACGCCCGTAGACTTCGATTTGAGCTTCAGCAAAGTTTTGATAATCTTGCATCGATGCTCCGTTCACTTTCCATTCTCCAGTCCATTCACCTGCAAAAATCTCAGCACACGGTTCAGCATATTACCTTTTGAACTAGTCGGAGCATTATCTTCAATTGCAGTTAAGAGGTAGACTAGGGTTAGGAAAAACTTCAACTGGTTTTGATTGCGTAAACATTGGTTTTGGACTTACCAACAAAAATGGATGGACCATTGGCAGTGGTCACGGTATCGAGATCACTAGACCGCTGATTATGGATAAAGTCAATGTTCTGTTGCGCATTCATATTATTGAATGAATCTGAGAAGAGGTTGTAATAATGCACATCAATGGCGACGCAATGCAGACTGCTTGCAAATGAGAGGAGCTCCTTTGCATCAACGTTCCCTAGTCGATTGGAGAGGATAACATAAGCATCTTGAGTGTACTTCCTTACGGCATCGTATCCAGCTTGATAATACTCCTTTAGGGTGTCTAGACTGATGCCTGGGGCCATTGGCTCGTTCATCAATTCGATTGCTGCAAGACTTGTATTGTTGGCATACCTGTTTAGTAGCAAACATTACATCAGAATTCAAACAATTTTTCATGTGTAAGCATCCTGATTTGATTTGGAAGGTAATTCACAGTATGGAGAATGTGTAGAAAAAAAACTTATCGTCTTACCTCTCTGCAAGGAAATCTATGACAGCCACAGTATCTTGAATGTTGGAATCTCCCCATTCTTGGTACCCATCTCGTGTCCCACTATGACCATTGCCATTTTGTGAACCTTGAATCGCATGCAGATCAACAATTACCTTCATTCCGTATTCCCTACATAAATATACATGTAAATACGTAAACCATCATCAGAGTTATTTATAGAACCTGTACAGAAAAAGGTTCCCAAAAACAACATTAAACCTTCAATTGATTTCATTTAGTAAGGGATACTCACTGTGCCCATGTAAAAGCATTGTCTAGGGCTTTCAAAGAGCCACTAACAAAAGGTTTAGGCGGCGGATCGCATGCGATCCACCATCCAACTGGAATTCTGACAGCATTAAGACCATTTGCTGACATGAATCTGAAGTCCTCGTCAGTGATGTAAGAGTTCCAGTGATCCTGGGATGAACAGGTAATTTGCAAGTCATTCGTGGTTTAGTTATACTTATAGTTGCTAAAATGCGAGCAGCCTAGCACAAACTTCGGTTCTCTTGTTTATGCTATGAATTATAACTTTTACCTGCAAGACTTGAGGGGCTCTGTCTGGACCATAACCATTTGTGAGTTGATATTCACCTCGTATGGCGTTGGGATTGACAATAGTCATTTTGAAGACCGATGGATCACCGTCTTCCCAACCTGAGCCTACATAATCTGCAGTTACCATTGTCTCTGATATTGCCTGATTACACAACAGAAGCATAGTAATCCTTCATGTAATGCGGATGATATATTAAGCTAACACACAAGCATATGGTAAGGGTATTAAACTGATAGTTTGCTACGCCACTTATAGTACAATGATCCAAAGTGTTGATCACTAGCATGTACACTACTGCTCTTTTAACTGATAAGAGCCTGGAGTCACTAAAATGATCATATTTTAGTCCACAAGACACTTTTCATGGTGTGATTTTCCTGTATCAGATTTGTTTTGGACACCAAAGGAGAAATTTACCATCAATCTAAAACAAACTAGTTCGGTGAAAGTTCCAGAGCTCAAATGACAAAAAAATAAAAGAAATTAAAAGTATATTGTTGAGAAAAAAAGAAAGAATAAGGAAAACCTGAAGGAATTGTCCATTTGATGCTTGGAGGCGAACTATACTCCGATCATCATTTTTCCTTATGATCTGGAACGTTTCTGGGTTTCCAGCAGTATCTGAAACTGCTGTTACTTTGTTTCCTTGATCCTCTAGCCCCACAAACTGCTTGTTGAACACCCTAAAGTTGAAATATGTCTCATTGATCCTCCACAACTGTGTAATAAAATCATCAGTAAAGTAAAGATGAGAAACATGCAGCATGAGATTAAAATTATAAACAAAGCTTACAAGTCCAGTTAAAAGCACAGCAAAGTAAAGATAAATACTCATAGATATTATCCAGAACAAATAAAGGTAAATAGTAGTAGTGTAGTACTAATGTACTAAGTCTAGCTAGATCATTAGTTTAAAGATTTTAGTTACTCTAAAAGTTTCCCAGTCCGAGGCTGAGGGCCGATTGGCTACAAGAATAGTTCCACCTCCATTTTCTGAGCAAAGATACTTCTGTAGCCTTGTGGAGAAGAACCGCACTTGAGTTCCATCCTACAGGAAATTTAAAACACAAATTAGTAAAACGACAATAAGATATACGTGGGTGAGAGAGAGAGAGAGAGATTATCAGCTTAATTCAAAACTAGTAGTAAATACGACTAAAACAATTATACCTGGTAGTAAGGGAAAATAAAGTAAAGAAGTTGCATGGTCTTTCAAGTACCAAGACGTCGAGAGAGGTCTTAATCAATGAAGTGAGGGCTTGGGATAGATATAATGATGTTGTGGTGGATAGTTCACACATGAGGCTTGAGTGATATGTTGATGATCAGGAATCAGGATGATAGAGTAAAGCTAAAATTACCAGGAGATCATTGTTGGGCATCCCATCATAGAGAGAAGGTTCCATCCATCCTTCATTAACGAGCCAATTACCTAAATTCACAGCTTTAAACGGCTGTGCAAGAGATGGAGATGGAGCACAGAAAAGCAAGAGTAAAGGAAAGACTAGTAAATAGTAAGCCATTTTTTATTCGCACCCTTTGTCTGTGAATGGAAGGATTTTGAGGTTCAACAGCGTTTCAGGAAGCTAGAAGCATATGTACCCTGGGCCCTTCCATTTTTTTTCTTTTTTTCTGTTCTTTTGGGGGGGTAGCCTTGCCGCAAAGACATTGCAAAAGGAGGGGAATTTCTACACCAAGCTTTTGGATAATCGAAGGGTATTTCTCTTTGATCATAAAATGCCTCTTATGGTTAATAATCAATAGAAAAACGAGGTCTACAATCTGCTTTGCTTGCATGGCAGGAGTCCTGAAGCCAGTTCCTTCTAAAGTAACAGTTTTTATATTTATTATAAGAAAAAATATTTATAATTTTGAGTTCTATCAATCAGGTTATCTCACAGGAAAAAAAATGAAATTGTCGCAAGGAATAAATACCAAGAGGGCAATGTAAGAACTTAGCTGTTAGGAAAATGGGCCGGACGAAGAAGCCCACATTAAAACCCTTGCACATTAAGCAGTTATTTATTTCCCTTGTCTCTTCACTTGGCCTTGGGTTTGAAACTAGAGCGTTTCCAGTTACGAGCACAGTGTCTTGTTCTCTTCTTGGATCCCCACAGCCTCAGGTACTCTCTCTTTACCCCTCTCTCTGTCTCAGAGCCTTATCAATTACTGTTACTGGATGCCTGTTGGAAATGAAGAAGCAAGCAAGCTGTAAAATCTAATGATTGCTCATCTGGTTTAAGTTTTGATTGCCAAAACTAAATGAAATAAACAATTTTTGAATTCTCACTCAATTTTGCTTAATAAGTTGGTATGTTATAAGCTTACCCCATAATTTTATCATGTTATTAGTTACTGAATTTGTAGTCCGTAGCTGTTTGCATCGTATTTTTTTGCTTTCATTTTAGATTTTTAGTTGCTGTTATAAGTGAGCGAAAATAGGGAATTTAGGATTTGTGGAGCTTTGTTGCTGTCAAAGTGGACTTTTGTATTTTTTTTTCATCTTTTAGGTTAAGGGTTTTTAATTTTGTGTCCAGTTCAATCCTGGCACTGAAGGAGTCGGCCAAGTTTTGATTTGGGAATTGAAGGTGAAGATTGAAACAGTGCAGCAGCAGAAGGATTTAAAAAAAATGGCGGCAGCAGGTGGTAAGGCAAGTAGAAGTTTGAAGAAAGCAGTAGTGAAGCACCCAGCCTATGCTTCTTGGGGGAGTGTTGTTAATGCCCAAGTCAAAGCCAAGCTGACACCATCCTCTAAGTGTAACTTGGGTAAATTTCTCGGGATTCGTGATCCTCCTGCCTCTGATATCTCCCAACTCATCACCAGGTTCATCAAGCTCAACAATCGTCAGGTTTCTATCTATTGTCACTACCCTCTTTTAGTATTACTAGAAATAGCAATAGGAATGTTGCCTGGAAAATGTTCTCTTTGATGGACTTGCATACATTTCTTGCAAGTGATTGATGAATAATGGATGAATGGTTTGCAGAACCCTGGCATGAAGAAAGATGTTCTTTCAGAGGAGAAGTTAAGGACCATGTTGGAAGGCAAGGAGAGAGTTGGAGTTTCAGAGATCGCTAAATTGCTTGCCCAACAATTTCCTAAACGTCGTTGAGATTTCTCTTGCCTTCTCATTTTGTTCTTGCCCAAGCTTTCCAATCATACGCATTATTATGAGATTTTCTCCATTTCTTTGTTTGATAGATGCTTAAGACTTGTTGGAATTATTGGGTGTAGAATTGGTAACATCTTTTGAAGACCTGCTATTTTATGACACTTCAATCAGTGGTCTTGTGCTGTGACTTTTCAAGTTTTTCTATTGTGAATAAAAGTGTTACCATCACCAGTTTCTGTCTTTTTTTGTTGTGTCAAATGATGCTGTGCTTTTGGGGTTATTACAATTTTTATATACCATGAGTGCTATGGTAAAACCAAAGAAAGAGTTCAAAATTTCTGATACATACCATTCAGCCTTGTAGTGGGCATGTGATTTTATGAATTTGTTGACAGCGGTTATGATATACTGATCATATGTTTGATTTAAACAAGGCTAACAATTCATCTTAATCCCTATGCATTAATTGCACCTACAGGTTTGAAACCCTGCACTTTCAGAGAATCCATCTCTGACAGGCTTACATGTAATTTGCAAGGTTGGGGATAGATCAGGGTCTAGGTACTTTTGCGGTCTGAGCCTGTATAGGAGTGTCCTCTAAAATTCATTTAGTAGTGATCATCCTGCACATCAACTAAATGTAGCTGTAACTGACTTTAAGGATTCTGGTTTCTAAATGAAACTTCATTTAATGGTGTGTGCTGTTTTTTCTAGCTGTTTATGTTGACATTCATGGCCCTGGCATGTTTATAATATGTTTTTGCATTGTGCTTCTACTAGATTTCTGGTACACTGCTGCCATCTGGGACATGAAGTGTCTAGTTTTGTTCCATTTATTCCTTATCATGGCACATCAGGGTTCTTTAGTGGTGTTAGTAGTCAAATTAACCAATATAGTTAGGATCTGTTATATTACAACCTGTAGGTGAGGCATTTGTAGCGTTAGCCAACCAGAAATGCTAACTCACAAGATGCCCTTTCCTTTAGAGTGAGAGACTTGCATGTTCACTGGTAGGAAAGAAGTTGGTGAATCCCAGACTGAAGTTCAGTCCTGAGTTTCAATATAGTGTGCAATATGAAAGAAAATACACGATTCATGCAGGCATTGTCAATATCTGTCCATAATCAACAGCTAATTAGCAAAGTAGTGGTGAATCTATTCAGTGGAGTGTTGCAAAGAGTTTTGTTGTCCTTCTGCCTTAGAAAGTTGCGTGTTTTAAACTTTCATCTGTTTTGGCAAAATAAAGATATGTCTGGATTTGTATTCTTTCTGCTTTAATGCACTCTGTCTGTTTGTAAAAGGTTTATTTTTGTTCACTTTCTTGCTTCCTTGAAAATAGGCTTGTTGACAGAACCGGTTTTCTCATGGTGTCTTGGATTGAGGTGGTTTTAGAGAATTTTGTGCGTGGTTGGTCAATACTAGTGTCCCTTAGAATTTGTCGTGAAAATTTTCATTCATTGATTTTGTTTTGCATTTCTTCTGCTTTTTTCCCCAATTTTTCTTGCAATAAAGTTAGCATTGTCATCTAATTAACATTTCCTTTTGAACCTCTGTTTGGATTTGTTGTGCAACAAGAAATATAAGTTTCTGACTGCAAGAATCACTGGAGTGTTTCTTGGGTTGTTTGACAATTTTTGCATTTTCTTATGTTAGTCCAAGCTCCAACTAATGTAGATTGCTTAAAGTAGTCCAATGCATTAAATTATTTGGTGTTATAATGTTATTAACAATTCCATCTCCTGATTTATTTATTCATTTGTGCAACTCATATAATGGTCTTTAGAGATATCTACGTGTGTTGATGCTCTGGCTCTGGTCATGTCACTTAGTAATGGAGTGGTAATTTAGTTTTGCACTCGGTGATATCACAGCAAGTTTTACCTGAATATCTCGCTGTTGCATAAGATATTCATTTTTTCCATGCATTTTACAATTCCATTCTCGCTCACGCCCCCCAAACTTATTAGCGGCCAAGAATGGACAGGCTGTACTCAAGGAAAGGAGCTGAAAGCTCTGAGTCAACGGCCATATTACTGCCCAAATACTCTTGTAACTTTGACAGATTAATGTTGGTTCAATCATTCTCTCCTGCAAATCTTTTGATACATGTGTTATAGATCTTTCTCGACCACACCCAAGTATTGGCTGGAGTCTCCACTATATTTGGTGTTTGCTAGTTATGCGGAACTCGGAAGTGCTATCTCGAGTCTTGACTAAGTTATTCTTAAAGGAGTTTGCTGGATTCATATGCTGCAGCTCTTTTTTATTTCCTCCGGTTTAGATTAGGAAAATTAAGTGTGAATGATAATGTCTATTCTGGGTATACGCTGGATCCTTTTGTGCATTCCTAGAATTTGAAGTGCATCCACAAAACCTTCGCCTCTTTTCATGTCTGTCTTTGTCCTAGTCTCTGTATTTTAGACCCATACGTTGAGCCCGTAGACTGTGTTCTCGGCAATGCCTGTGCGATTAATGAAGACGTCGTTTTTCCATGTCAAACGAGAGATGGAAAAGGGAAATGAAAAGGATAGGCTTCACGTGTAGCAGCTCCCCCATGGAGGACTCTTCACACAAAGTGAAAAGAGTAAAGGAACAGGTTTGGGTCACATCTGTCTAATGGCAGACTTAGAAAAGAAATCGACCATTCAATTTGATGCAACCTTCTAAAGTTGCCCTTTGGAGGGAGACCTACGATGCCTAGAGGTCCCTCGCCAGAACGAGTAGTCAGCGGTTCAAATAGGTAAAACGGACTCACAAATCCAGGGCAGCAGCATCTAGAGTTCATGTAGGCGTACCGCAGCCGAGGCTTATTGTACTGGGTGATTTAGGGTTATTTTTTAAAGTATATTTTTTATAAATAATCACCGAATTTTAAGTTTGTAATTCGGAATAAAAAATAAAAAAAGTTCGATCATCGGAGCCCCAGTGCATGCACTCGACAATAAATGTCTATCTCTGCAAATGAAAGAATCGAATTCAACAATATGTGAGGTCCGCAGGCCAGAGGTGGTGGCCACGACTTGACAAGTCCACTGCACCCCAAAAAGGAATGACCTTAGCTCTATCCTCGAGGTCTTCTCTGTTCTCTCTCGCCCTTTGCTCTTTTTATCTCCACTCGTACTATTTATTCTATGGAAATTTTCTATGATTTTCGTAACTCTCTCAAGTTACTTAAATTGTGCTTGTTTTTAAAATTTAAATTGTGTTTGCCCGGTCTAATATTAAATTAATATTTATTTTTTATAAATTTGATATATATATATATATAGTCTAATGCAATGTTAATTTTTTATATATCTCAATGAAGAATGGTTTTTTGAGTTAATACAAGTATTAACTGGACCGTAGAGTATTAAAAATAATTAAATAATCTCTTGACCGACATTGACCATCCCTGTTTAGGGATTAAATTGAATATATTTTTCCTGAGAAACCATAAAATAGGAGGACGATATTCAAGTCCATTAAACTAGGAGGATTAACGTGTAAAATCACATCTAGAATTATTCAAGACACCCTTCCATACACATACGGCTAAGCGTCTGTCAAGCAGTAGTACTTGCTACCATATTACAACCATGCAAAGCTTTTTCATGCATCCAAGCAAGTACTTTTGCTCGATATTTGGCAGGAAAGATGACAGCAAGAGCCACTGAATAATTGAATGTTGCATGCATCACGACAAATCTAGCCTTGCCCAAGGGCCAGGAGGTATAGTCGTAGTTTTTCTTTTTTTCAAAAGATGGAATCTAAATTGTGGAAGATCTAACTCTGCTACATCAGGAAACTTATATTAGATTTGAAATTTTAAAATGAATAGTGTTGTAAGGGCTACTATGATGAAAATGTGAAGTGATTGGAAGAATATGTCACAATATTTTTGGGCTATGATCATGTTAAATAATTTGTGGGATTTTGGGTCATGGTGAACCAATTAGATTGAGATGATTAATTTAGGATCTTGGGTCTCCAAACATTCCCTTTTGCCTCGGCTACATTATTGTAAAAAGGGAATTTAGGCCCATTCCCTTTGTTCATTGTTTGATATTTACCATTGTTTTGTGTTGGTGTGGGGCAAGTCATGTGAAATAATGGAGGTTCTCATCTTTTTCCTTTCGATTTGACATGTTTCAACTAAGCTGACGTACGGTCGAATATCATATTTGATTGGACATCTACTCTACTCTTTCTTCTTCTTCTTCTTGTATGATATTGGGCTAGCATTTACAACATGCCTCCTAAAAAAAAGATTAATGTTCCTCCAATTAATAAATAAAAATAATTATCGGCAAACAATCAATACAATATATACATGAATATGCGGTTATGTATTGCAGTGATTGTGTTGAACATATTCCTTGATGGTAGATGACATCAAACGACTCTTTGCAGGATAGGACTGTTCGTAAGTGGTGATAAGTTTGTCTCTTGTTATAAGTATATCTCTTTTATTGATTTCAACCACACAAAAAAAAATGGTGAGGTTTACTATAATTTTTTTATTAGTTGATTCAAATATCAATAATATTTGAATAAAAAAACTTTATTTTATATTCTATAATATCACAATTCCATAACTTTTTAATTTTAACTTGTCATGATAATTAATATCAAATTCATTAAAAATTGATCTTTTAACATAAATTTCACTATTATAGGTATTTTTACCCTCGCCGTAATTTTTATCGTGGAAGACATATTTGTTGAAAAAATACTTATTATAACATTATTGAATTTTTTATTCTTGACCTAAAGAAAGTAATTTTAAACTTTCAGCATTGTCTTTCATATTGTACACTCAGTTAAAGATAATAAGAGTTACCATTAAAGGAAAAAAAAATATTCTCATGTTAGTTACAAATAATTACAAACATACTTGTGTTGTAAACCATGTTGTGAATTGTTTATTTTATATTAGAAAGTTTGAGTTCAGCAATATTCAAATTCTAAAATAATAAAAATTGATAATGCCGTCTAAAAAAAAGTTAATGCAAAATTTAGTATAAATAAGAAAACAAGAGAAAATAACTTAAGACTGTAAAATTGTAAAACTGTTGATGTCACATTCTCTTCTTTATTTTCTCTCTCCTCTCTTAAAAATTATTAATTGACCTTCTTGGTTGTTAGTACTTCAACTTGAGTTTTTATTCATTTGATTGTTTTATTTTTATTTTGGTCATTTTATATAAGTTTTATTTGTTTTCAGTTTTATTATTTAATCCTAATTTATCAAATATTATATTTTTCAATTCGGTCCTCATTATTTGGATTTTTATTTTTTCTTCTTGATCCTCCTATAAAAGTTTTATTGTTTTCAATTTTATTCTTCAATTCAAATTGATGATATTATGCTTTTCAGTTTCTTCCTCATTGTTTTGATTTTTTTCTTGATATTTTTATAAAAGTTATTATTTTTTTCAATTTCATATTCGAACCAAAAACATTGTTTTTATTTTTATGTCAATTTTGATTCCTTTTCTGTCATTTTACTAAATTGATTTTTATTTTCAATTTTACCCTTTAATCAAATATAAAATTTATTTTGTTTTTTATTTTTTTATCCTCTTTATTTTAATTGATATTTTTTTGAATTCTTTTATATAATTTTTTTTGATATTATAATTCTTTTTATTTTTTTATAGGGTTATTTCAATCTTATAATCTAGGCTACTTGTTTGACGAGATATGCCAATTTAGCTCAGCTCTAATTACCTTGATTAACTTAATTACATGTTTTTTATGCTAACTTGAATTGACTAAAATTAATTTTTAAAAACTAATTTTATTCTATTTCAATACTTGAATATTATTTTGTTTTTACAAAAAAAAAAAAAAACATACCATCAGGACAAAACACAGCTACCAAGGCTGTGTATAACAATACATTTTTATGTGGCATTCCAGCTTTTTTCTTTTTTTAAAATAAAAAAGCCAATGAATTATCTGCGTCATGAAGTCCAAACTATAGAATATTTCATGATCATTGCTCTTGGAAACCATGATTATTTTGACACAACAAACAAATAGCTAGCACATTAATTTGTTGTAATATAAAAGCTGAAAGGGCATTGAAGCTATACGAAAATCACTCTCGAGTATAGGCTCATTGACACCCAAACCATGTAAATTTGAAATTGGATTCAAATCTCTGCCTTGGGAGTCGCAAAAGAATCACTTATTAAAAAAAAAAACGGATAAGTAATCCTATAACTATTTGATGCAATATTAGTACTTAGTTAAGAAATTGCAGAGATAGCAGACAGAGAAAAGAAAAGCCTCATGAAACCCTAATTTGGCCAGCCAGGCAACAGGGGGTTTCTTTTGTAAAGTGGTCGTCGCTGGTGGCACAGGCTACAACATTAGCTAGCTAGGATCATTGTGATGCAACGGCTAGGCAATAAAGTCAGTATATATGGAAAGGTGCTAGCGTTCTACAATCCAGGGATGGCAGAAAAAGCTCACAGTCATAGCTTCCTTGCACAGTGACTGGTTTTTCACACTCTTTTTCCCCTTGGTCTGGGATAGATCAATGGCAAAAACAAACCCAAGTAAAAAAAAAAAAAAAAAACAGTGATCATGCATTGCAATTGACCCTACACATCCACTTGAACATTCTCTTGCACTTTAACTGTATTTTTTTTTTAAATAAGTATGTTTTGTATTTTTAAATAATTTTAATAGGTTGGTGTAAAAAGTAAATTTTAGAAAATAAAAATAAAATATTATTTTAATAGATTAGAAAGATAAAAAAAAAAAAAAAAAAACTCTGCGAATGTCTCTTTCCATTCACGACACTTCTCTGTTCAAAAGCATCCAAAGTCAAGATCAGGATCCAGATATTTGTTCAGTGGACTTCGTTGTTACCCTTGTAGACTCGCCAACATTACATTTCCACATCTAATTTTTATAATCTTCCATTTCCATCCTTTTAGTCTCTAAAATGTTACCTCTAATTTACCATTAAAGAGCGTACCTTTTGATTTTAATTATTGATTTATTTTATATTATATTTTAAATTTATTTTCTGAAAAAAATAAGAGAAAGTAAGAAAACAATTAAAAAAGGGTCAGTTTTTCATTATTTAGTAGTTATAAGTAAGAGGACAAAACTAAAGCTTCTTAAGACTATGGTGGTAAAATTGGAAAAGGAAAAATTTCAGGATAGAAATAGAACATTGGTGAATCTATAAGGGTAGAATATAGTTCGGCCTTATTTGTACTTATTGTGCCTTTTGATTCTTCTCCTCCTCTCTGTATTTCTTGTTACCTTTCCTTTTCACTCTATCATCTCTAACTCCGTGTCCTAATAAAAGGAGCTGGCCTCTGCGTGTGCATGTATTAGACTTCGAGACCAGAAAGAAAGTGATCTAAAAGGAAGTGTTGAAGAATATGGATCCTCGTTCTAGAAGAGGCAGAGGAGAAAGATCAGAAATGAGCCCAGACAGGGTCAAAGTGTGCATGCAGCAACCAAGGGTCAAACCCATAAAAAAGGTTCAAGTTGTTTACTACCTATCCAGAAATGGCCAACTTGAGCACCCACATTACATGGAAGTTTCCCATTTGGCCAACCAACACCTTCGTTTGAGAGGTTGATCATAACAAGCCAATTGAATTCTTGCTTCTTTCCTTCGTTTTTCAATGTTATTCTTGCCTGTGACTTTCCTTTGTTTTTCGTCCTTTACATGATAGATTTCACGGATAGGCTCACAGTTCTCAGAGGAAAAGGCATGCCCTCTCTATATTCCTGGTCTTGCAAAAGGTACATGCTGGTGTTACATTTTGACAATCTCTGATTGCTTATGCTAAACTTTCCTTATGGTCTCCATTTACTGTTTTGATTTTCATTTAGGAGCTACAAGAATGGGTATGTTTGGAATGACTTGGCAGAAAATGATATCATCCATCCATCTGATGGAGCTGAATACGTTCTCAAAGGGTCCGAACTCGTTGAAGGATGCCCTGGTCAGTCCCTCTCCATTAAATGATTGTTACAACTTACAAGTTGCGCACAGCACTGTATTGGTGGGCTCATTTGTAACATGCATCTCTTTTGCAGAAAGGCTTCAACAACTTCATGTAAGCAATAATAGACAACTAATTCAGGAACCCAATCTCCATGCAAAGAGAAAACAACTTCTGGAACCTATTCAACAGCCCAGACAGCTCGAAGAAACGCATGGAACCAAGTACTATCAAGAATATGATGATGAAGAATCACAAGAATCACAAGAAGAATACGAAGATGAAGAGAAAACAAGCTATACAAGCTCCACAACACCCCACTCTCGTTGTTCAAGAGGGGTATCCACAGACGAACTTGAAGAGCAAGTACCCCGCAAAAACCCCACCACTGAGTCAACTCAACATCACACCCCCCCAGAATCAACACCCTCAGTACTCTCTGAGAAACCCCGTCAAAGCACCAACAATTCCTCCAAACGTTTTGAAGACGGTGACCCCGTTGCCATCGAGTCAGCACCAGGTCGTAACTCGGTCTTACTCCAACTCATTTCATGCGGAAACTTGACTGTGGCCAAAGCAAAAAACAATGTGCCTAGTTTAAAGCAACCGGCGGCAGCTGTGACAGTGAACGGTTCCAATGCTAATGTGGTTAAAAGGAGTGTAAGCGATCTTCATAGAGGGGTCTTGTATAAAACTGCAGTTAAGGTTGCTGAGGAAGAGATGATTAGTTACATGTCCGAGAATCCTAGGTTTGGAAATCTACAGTCTGAAGAGAAGGAGTATTTTAGTGGCAGCATTATCGAGTCAATGAGTGAGAACCGAGTTGTGGACGAGCCTGCTTTGAAGAGATCCAATTCCTATAATGAAGAAAGGTTAGTCACCAGTCATTAGTGATCCTATCTTGTTACATTTTTGCAATTATTTCAAGTCTAGTCGAGTTGACTCAGTTCAGGTTGATTCTGACCCTCAAACAGTTTGCATGTTGACCATCCATGTTAGATGAGACCTTGGTAGCATAGTGGACCAGTTGATATGGATTCTAATTGCTTGACGAGCCAATTATAAATTGGTCCCTATACTTATACTTATAATAATAATAATAATAATAATAATAATGTAATCCCCATAGCTCTTAAAATATCTTAATCCGTTGACCTTATCTGGTTGCAAGTCTGTAACAACAATCGACGGGGGACTAACTAAATGAAATGAAATTATGGAAACACGGATAGATTTATTATTTTTCAAGACTAGAGGTCTGTTATTTCTTTATTTATTAAGACTACAAGGACTGGTTTATAATTTAAACTTCTGACTTGACCTTTCGAAAATTACCAAAAAAAAGGTCAAATTAGAGCGGTTGTAGTGGAGGCTTTAATTATTAAAGTTAAAGATTCCCATCTTCGACTTTTTGAGGAAAAGAAAGCATAATAACTCCCATGGTAAACGCACTGTAACAAATTGAGAATCCTCACTTTTTAACTTTAATTAATTGCCACCAAGTGATGATTATCTGGTTGATCATGTCTAGAAACGGTACCTTCGAAAAGAACGAGCAAAGTTGCTTTAATTTTTCGAACCAACTTTTTTGGTTGCCTGTGTTAGTTTTTGCAAGCTTGTCGATCCGCGATGCTTTGTTTTCCTGTAGTATAATGTATTATGCTGGCCATTTCTAATCGTAGAATTAAATTTAACGTTTTCCCTTTGTTAAAAAACTAACCCAGGTGCACCAAGGCTGGAATGGAGGATGTTCAGGAAGAAGTGAAGGAGAAAGCAGCAAGAGGCAAATGCATCCCTCTCAAAAAGTCTTCGTCATCTTCGAAACAAACCAAGAAATGAGTACTGATGTGTCCCATTGAGTGGAAGTGGTTGCAGCATTAATTATTACTAGCAGTTATTAGGGTTTTACCTAGCAGGGTAACTGTGGTGCTGTGGAAATTAATTTGACAAGGATGTTGTAAATCTTGGAGTTGGAGAACGTTGAGAAATGGAAACCATGGTGCTAGCTGGTGTGATTCCATTTATTACTTACTGTTTGTCTTCGTGTGCTTTAATGAGATTTCGATCATTTTCATCATGACTTCTACCCTTCAATCTGTTTTTCTCATCATGCAACCATCTTTGTTTGCTTTCGCTCAACTGATGCATCTTTGATTGGATTCGATGTGGGAAATTTGTTGAGTGGAGACAGGTTACTGAAAGAAGCCTGGAATTTCCTATCCTTTTGTGTTGTTATCACTGTAATCATCATACCAAAGAATCCAACCAAATTTGATGTCTTTGGCACTTGTCAAAAGGCAAATTCATGCAATTAAAGGTCCTCAACGTGATCCATGCTGCCTGCCAAAGGATATCAACGGACAATCGTATTCTTTGACCAATACATGTAACCATCATCTATCCACCACTTGCACCTTCCCTGGCGGGTATTCTTTGACCAACGAGTTCAGCGTCTGCCTTTTTCTTCTTTCTCTGCAAAATTCCAGATGAGCTTTTTTTTTTTTTTACTGAGATCCGATGTGTGTAGGCCCGAATGGAGGTGATACAAATTAATCGGGCCTGAGTTGAAGAAGTCCAGGACCCAGTATCATTCTGTGTTTTCTCCTTATTAGATCCTTGGGATTCTTCTAATCTCCTTGTCCGATAGACGTAACAAAACAAGTCTGACCTCAACTCAGAAAGATCATGAGGCGTCAAGCCTAGAATACATGGGTCCGTAAGGACCTAGCAAGCCTGGGGTCTACTAGGCCCAGAAACTATCTTCGTCTTGCTGATTGAACTTCTAGAGGCAGTCTGGCTAAACCCAAAATCCAAGTAATAAGAAAATAATCAAGCTTTTAATTAAGAAAAATAAACATGAATTGCTGGTCACTTCCACAGCGTTGATCAATGGGTCATGGGCTCATGGCTCATGCAAAGAAGCAATTTCAATGCACGTGATTTGATTCGATGTGAGCTTAAGATCTCCACAAGACAAGGTACTTGATAAAAGCACCCAAGATTTCCAGGGCATTGCCGAAAACGATGGTATTTGCCCTTAGGATCCACCATAACACATTAAACTATAATTTTTTTGGGGAAAAATTTAGGCCTACCCTCTTTGTTTTCCCTTGGATCTGCTTTAATTGCACCAGAAATCTTTTAATATTTCCTCATCCATAAGGTCAGCTTCAATATTTCATAAAATAGAACTTTGATAGAGAATTCTTGGCGCGACTCGAGGAATATTGAAGAAAGCCAACCGACACCAATTAATTCCTAGAGATAGTAATGCCGCAAGACTTGCTGTATATCTTCTGTTTTTTGTGTGCATGTGACAGTACTCTTCCCCTCCTCAATATTAGAGCCACTGCTTACTTAGTTTCTCACCCTAAACTAGCAAGCTCTCACTATAACATAATCACGCTCGTTTTACCCTTCACCTTTGTTTCTCATTTTCTCAACTTCTGCTTTCTTAGTTCCTCACTCGATCTTGCCACTAAACCATGGCTAGGCTGTTACTATTTGCCTTGTGTGTGCTCCCTTCACTTGTTAGCGCATGGAGAATGGGAAACCCTTTCCATGTCCGAGGCCGCGTCTACTGTGACACTTGCCAGTGTGGCTTCGAGACCAAAAAAACTACTTACATATCAGGTACGCACGGACGCACTCCTTTTTATCCTCCTTAATTCTAATTATTGCTGCTTTTCTCCATACAGATAATGGGTTTTTATTCAATATACTATAATATCCGATCGTAGTTCTTGATGAATACTGTGACGTACTGCAGGTGCAACGGTTAGAGTTGAATGCAGAGACAGAACAGACTTACAGCTTAGATACAGTTTGGAGGGTGTGACAGACTCAGCCGGTGCATACAAGATTAAGGTTGTGGGCGACCAAGCAGACAGGATTTGCCATGTTGTTCTTGTTGATAGTCCTCTGGCTGACTGCAAAACGGCACACCCAGTACGCAACCGTGCTGAAGTTATTCTAACCCGTTCCAACGGTGCCATTTCTGATCTTCATTACGCTAATTCCTTGGGGTTTGTGAAAGACGAGGCATTGCCTGGGTGTGTTGAACTGGTCAAGAAACTTCTACAATCCGATGAATAGATCAACAATGAACATTCTTCATAGGCTACCTAGTCCCATCTTTTAATTACTTATGGTGTTCTTCTTGGTTTGATGTTTATTTATTTGGTAGCTTGTCTCTTAGCTCATGAGACTACATATGATGTCATTGTTTGTGTTCTCCTATTTCGTTTTGTTTTCATCTACTTGATTAATAATACCAAGTTTATGACGAGTGTGTTTATTCCTTTTCTTTTGCTTAGATTGGATCGCTTTTAACATAAAATTTCTTTTCTTGAAGTGGTAAATAAGAGGCGTTGATATTTAATTTATTTTTATTATATTTTTAGAAAATAAATTTCATTTAAAATTTAATTTTTAATATTCAAAATGATTTAGACATAAAATTTCGTTAAAATATTTAAATTGAATTTAATTTAAAAAGTATTAAACATGCTATTAAAAAATATTAAAATTTATATTAGAGTCTCATATGAAAACAGTAGTGGATCTCCAATCAACTTTTGGAGTAAAGGATGATATTATTTATTTTCCAATACATTTGAGGAAAAATCAATAAAATCCAAAACTTATGAATCAATTTATAATTGAGTAATACATTTGATCAATAAATGATTTAATTACTTTTAAATTTTAACACTATAGGTGTTCGACTAATTATTTTTGATAAACTGAAAGAACTTAGCTAGAATCAACTCAAATTGTACTGGAAATTAAAAAGGAAACAAATTAATAAAGACGACGCCGTTTGGCTCTCTGCCACGGCCCTCGCATGACGAACCTCTCCCTGTCTCGTTCCTTGGAACAGGTAAAATGGATTTTTATGGTCCTTCAAGTTTAAGACTTTAGTTATATTTACCTCTCAAGTTTAAATTTAGTCTCATGAGACCTTATACCCTCAGTTATTGATCAAGTGTGATTCCTCCATGGCTAATGGTTGGAAAGACTGGTTAATAATGTCAATTTTATAATGTTGTGTCTTTTGATTCAGTTGAAAGAAAAAATAAGAAATAAAAAAAAAACTCAGCTTTTCTTCTAAAAAGATTGGAATAATAAAGAGGAGAGAGAGAGAATTTTTATTGATTTTGTTTGAATTTTATTTTTGAAGTATTTTGTGTCTTTGAAATTTTTAGGTTTTTATTTGAAAAAAACTAATTTTCATTTGATTCTTTTATTTTTATTTTTTATTTAATTTTAATTTTTTTTTCTATTTTCTAAATGCATTTGGTAATACCACGTAAATGATTTTTAAAAATAATTTTCAATTAAAAATATATTAAAATAATATTTTTGTTATTTTTAACAATAACACGTATGGAAAATATTTTTTTAAAATATTAATTTAATATTTTTTGAGGTAAAATACATTTTAAACCATAAAAATAAAAATAAAACCTCTACATTTATTTGATCATCCATGCGGCATAATTCAAATCAAATCAATGATTTTTTGAAATCAACATCATTAACAAGTTTCTTACATTCGTGATAGATTTGGATGGATGGACCATGCATGACAAATCGTTGAAGCACAAGGTTTTGAGTGACCAAAATTGAAGTAAAGGGGCTAAAGTGACCACTTGTAAGACCTTGAAGGACATTGGAATTTATTTTCACTCCTTTGAAAACGTTCATTCCTGTTCGTGCATCTGTCAACTCTGTCTTTCTTGTAATATCGAGGACGAAGAGTTTGAACTTGTTTGCCATTCGCCAACAATCACTGTTAAGTCTTCTTTCTCTACTTCCAGTCTTTTCTCTACTTTGTGTGTGTGTAATTAAAAAGTTTTGGATTGTGATTCTTTTATGGTGCAATCCTGTTTGTTTTTTTGTTGGGGTAGTTTGATTTGATCATAGGTTTTGTCTTTTATTGAAGCTGAATTTGAAGTGGGATTTTGATTAACATGAAAACAAAGAGAAACTTTAATTGGTGCCACCCTTGCATGTTTTCTTTTCCTCTTAATCTTATCATGTTTGATCCACGAAAGGTTTATTTTCTTATGATTGTTTGAATTTCATGGAACCTGGAATAGCATTTAAGTGAACTGCTCAATGCAGTATGATTTAGTATAGTGTAGAAATTGTTAATTTTCTCCACGGAGAGGAAAAGAGGAGGAAGAAATTTATGGGTTTCAATGAAGTTTCGCTTTTGGTTTGTGCTTAAAGACTAACTGTGTTTAACGGGGGATCGGGTTCTAAATTATGAGCTTTGGTTCTTTTAATTTTTATAGGTAAATAATTATAGTAGCATTTGTTTTTGAGCTTATTGTAGAATGAATCTTCATGTTTAATTGGTAAAATCGAAATAATTTGTCGGTTTTAGATTTTCTATGTTTCTCATATGCTGTTTCTAGGAAAAACGAATCCATTTATGTTTGCTAACATTTTTTTTCCCCTTTACAGTGTTGATATTTTCAGTTTGATAAGGGATGGGAGCTGGCGCCTTGCACAGATCCATTAGGACCATTCAGCTTCATGGTGGTAGCAATGATTCTGCCTCTACTAAGGAATTTGGGAATTCCTCATTGAAATTTATCTCAAAGGGTTTTGCAGTAGATGTAAAGTTTCTCAGCAACAGGAGTCGCAGTTTTAGCCACTGCAAAATGCATGTTATTCGTGCAATTTCTTCTCATGCATCAGTGGTGGATCCAATCTTGTCTACTTCACACGTGACCACCGATTTCAATCAGAATACATCAAGTGAGTGCGATGGTTAACTGTTCTTTTATAGTTGACTGTTGTAGTCTTGAATTTGTTACTTATAATGGCCATCGTGGCACATTGCATCATATTCCATCACATATGCTTGCTTAATAAATCTGTTAATGCAATGGCCATTATGAAATATTATCAGATAACCATGGCAGACCATTCTCAATTTCAACTTTGCTGAATAACAATTTCCAATGTCTGTTATGTCAACTAATTACTTGCTTCTGATCTCTTTTTGGCAGTTGAATCTTCCTTGATATTGATCCGGCATGGTGAATCTATGTGGAACGAGAAGAATTTGTTCACTGGTTCTGTTGATGTGCCTTTAACCAAGAGAGGCATAGAGGAAGCCATTGAGGCTGGTAAGCGAATTAGCAGCATACCAGTGAACATGATTTACACATCTGCATTGATTCGTGCACAGATGACAGCTATGCTAGCCATGACTCAACATCGTCAGAAGAAGGTACCCGTGTTCATGCTTCCATAGCATGGCAGAACTTCACTTTACACACACATTTGGCATCTCAAATCATGTGAGCAAGTCACATATAGTTATGTCTTCTTTCCATTCCATTTGTCTTGTATTACAATCCCCACATTATTCAATATCTTATTATGAATGGAGCAAACTCAGCTGATGCAGTTTGAGCTGGCATGCGATATCTATCAGTCAGGAATAAAGACTTCACTGTAGAGGGACAGAGTGTTCAATCTAAAAAACTTCTTCTGATGCTTTCTTGTCTTTTTTTACTGAAAGAAAAATGTTGCAACCCAGCCCATCCTCATGAAGAATTCCCATTTGGTGTCTTAATTTTTTTTTCAAACAGTACACAACATGTTTAGGTCCAAAATCCTCCATGTTTTTAGCCCAGTAACTTTTCTCCCCTTCTCGATAGTGTCCCCAGCTCCCACTTTTACTGGAGGTTTCCTGCCTGCCATAATATGGACACACCATTTGTAATAACAAGGCTTATCCATTGCTGTAAAAGGTGCTGAATGTTGGCTGGTTTGTTGTTTGACTACCATAGATGGCCCAGTAATTTTTCTGTTCCTTTCAAAGCAGGATAATAACATATACATCTTCATGGGCACACCTTCCTGGGGGCTGGGGGGGTTACAAAAGATGTCTTCCCCAGCACGGCTTGACTGAAATATCAACCTCGTATCATCAACTATTCATATGCATTCAGAATTCATCTTTTGTCATTTCATAGATTAGCTTTAAAAAATACAGCATATGCATTTAAAGCATGGGTGGGAATTCCCATGTCCTTGATCAACATTCTCTGTTCTCTTTTTATTTTCATTTGGGCTGTATTCTCATGAGCTCAGTGAACATAATGTTGCTCATTAGTTCTTTAGGGTGAATTGGAAATCATGGAGCATGTTACTTAGTTATTCGGTCAGTTACTTGAATATAGCGATCACTTCAAAGTATTAGATGGCTAGTTCTGAAGTCCTTGTACATTTATCTTTGCAGAACAAATTGTAGGGAAGATAGAACTAGTTGTCTTCGACTAGTATATAACATTCAGTAGTCAATGGAAATGAACCGATAATTTCAGAATCTACAGAATTATATTTTTTAACCTAATTCATATGTGTACTGTAGATACCCATTATAATGCATGATGAGAGTATACAAGCAAAAGAATGGAGTCAAATTTTCAGTGAAGAAACAATTCAGCAATCTATTCCAGTCATAATGGCTTGGCAATTGAATGAAAGAATGTATAACCTTTTTACTCCTTTCTGTTTCTTTGCTTTTTTTAAAAAAAAAAATATTTACATTTAAAATTTGCTAGCTACAATGTAATCCATTTTCTTCAGGTATGGGAAGTTGCAGGGTCTTAATAAGGAGGAGACGGTTGTAAAATATGGAAAGGAGAAAGTGCACGAGTGGCGTCGAAGTTTCGATAGTCCTCCCCCAAATGGTGAGAGCTTGGAAATGTGTTCTCAAAGAGCTGTTGCCTATTTTAAAGAAAATGTAAGTCCATAAACATTGTATTCCATAATGCTTCTTATTGATACAAATCTTATGAGAGCCTTGAAGGGTGAAGCATAAACATAATGTGTTAGGCATATGCATATAGGGTTTACATCTCTATGGGTTCATCTGATCCATAAGAAACATATATTGCAGATTGAACCCCAGCTTCAGAATGGAAGGAACATAATGGTTGCTGCCCACGGGAATTCTCTGAGGTCCATCATTATGTATCTTGAGAAATTAACTTCTCAGGAGGTAATGCACTATTTTCTTAGGATTGCTAAGTGACTAAAAATGCTTTCCTCAATTTGCTCAAGTTTTATTTGTTTGGTAAACAGGTTACCAATTTGGAATTATCTACTGGGGTTCCATTACTTTACATATACAAGCATGGGGAATTTTTGAAGAGGGGCAGTCCTGTTGGACCTACGGAGTATGGAGTTTATGCTTATACCAGGGTATGAACTCTATGCTCTTTGTTGTACTTGGTCGTGTCATTTGTGAATTTTTCACTCTCAAATTTTCAGTTGTTTGTTCAGATCTTTACTTGTTTGTAGTTCTCAATTACCATCAAAGGCAAGTATGATTGAAGAAATAAAATCCTTAAACTTTGTTTGTTTTGCATTGCTTGACTGAAATAATTGGCATCTGATTTTTGAGTTATCGAAGTCTTTATTCATTACCAAAAGGTCCATCAGTATGTCAAGAATCATGTTAGTTTTTTATGCATAGACAAACATGCTCTGTTGTCCATTTGACCTGCTGTACTGAAAATAAAAAAGGGCATTATCAAGCATTTTCAGTTCTTTAGTTCTCTTGTTTTCTCTTCTACTTCTAGGTTCCTTGTGTATCCATTTCTTGATCAACCTGTTTAGAACAGCTAGTCGTTTTCATGGTAACAATTTTTTTGAGTTACATTTCAGTAAAGCAACTTGCAGAAAGGAATCTTCTATTAGCTGTTGCTGTCATTACTGAAACAAGTTTTAAGAGGAACAATACTTGTTGATTTTCTACATAATTATATATGTTTCAGTTTGCCTTTGTGTCACCATTACCACCAGCAAGATTGAGATCTGCATTTGATTCAAAGCTTGCTGTTTGATGATCATTGGTATTCATTGAACTTTTCACACTGAAATAACATAGAAAAATCATGTACCATCTTGCCCACAAAGAATGCTTTCTGTCTAAACATGTCAGAAGTGGCTGATAATCATGTGCCTGCTTGCCCAAGGAGATAGTTTTCAGTTTTTGATCACTTATGTCTGATAAATCACATACGAACTTTTGAAAAGTACCATTCTAATGGAACTTGAAAATTGGAAGCACGGGCTGTTGTTGGCTTTTAGTGAGGGTCAAGAAAGATAAGTAAACCCAAAATCTTGTCTTTGAGGTTATATAATGGACACGTGCTTTGGATGGACCTCAGAGAGGACATGTTTTGGGATGAGAGGGTAATACTGAAATATCTAAGTATTTTATTGTGATAATTAGGAAAAACAAAAAAAAAAAGGAAAGTGAAATCAGTAGAAAAAGTTTCATGCTCTCAGATAGAATGTCCTAGTCTTGCTCAAGTTGTCACGACCCGAATCCCGGGTCCATGACCGGCAACGCAGGAGCGGTGCCAAAAGGACACCCCGCCTGCGCTAAGCCTCAGAACGGACATATCAAAAGAACAATTTGTTCAAAAATACGCAGCGGCTCATAATATTCAAAACTATCATATTATTCAAAACTGATAAAACCAAATGATAGTTATTAAAACAAAAATAATAATAATTCATAATACTCATTACATTGTCAAAATCCAAATTTAATCAAATCAAGATAATAGTGGAGCGTCTAAGACATCAAATCAAAACTGAAAGGAAAGCCTCGCGAACAAGCAAGGCATACCGACCAGAACTGAAGAAGCGGAAACACTCAACAAAGTCCCAGAAACTAAGAACCTGAAATAATATTAAAAATGAGAGGTGAGTTCAACCAACTCAGTGAGGGAATAACATTTAATATACATTTCGGATAGTTTCAGATATTAATAGTTTGCAAGATGATATATCTTGATATACATATACATATACATATACATACTAAACATATATCATAACGTAGTGGAATACATGTCAGAGATCAGATGACACCCGAAGGTGACCAGATGACACCCGTCGGTGACCAGATGACACCCGTCGGTGACCACTGTGGGATGATCAATCGCCACAGGCTGATGCCTCTCTCATCAGCTAGGTATACAGAATACTGTGTGCACACAGGCTAACTACTCTCCGTTAGCATGGAGTTACTGACAAGTCCCATATCAAGGCATAACAAATATTCACATAATCATCAAAGAAACGTATATCATATCAAATAGAATTTACTTTGTCAGATTGCGAGTGCAAATTCAAGAATAAATGAGTACTCGGAAAATAAAGCAACATATATAAATATTCAAGAAATTTACTAGTTGTACTCATTGTATAATCAACATACATATTTATTTATATTATATGCATATTAAAGATTATTCCACTCACCCGGAAAATATAGAACTAAAAGGAATGTCGGACGAAAGACCCGAAAATTCGATTAAGGATCGTTAGGAGAACCTACAATAAATATATGAAATATACTCAAAAACAAATCAAACAAAAGATCCCAATGCATAAAATAAAATCGGGCTTAATCTCCCAAGTTTAGGGACTAAAACGACAATTTTTCAAAACAGGGACCAAAACGTAATTTTACCAAAATTTGAGGACCGAATTGTAAATATATATCCATACTGAAATTTATCCATAATTCATCCTTATCTTTGTCCAGAATCTTGAGTTATGCCCCAAGGTCCAAAATGTGATTTTATCAAAATATTAGGGGTCAAATCGTAATTTGTCAAATTGGAGGACCAAACTGAAAATATCATATATTCTTAATTATACTGAAATTTTGCCCTTAAATCATCCTCAGTTCTGTTCAGAATCTCAATTTATGCCCCAGGGACCAATCTGTAATATTTCCAAAGTTCGGGGACTAAACTGCAACTTTCACAAATTGAGGGACCAAACTGAATTTTCATCATCTTCAACCTCAAACCCAGAATTTCAACAGATTACCTACTGTTATCCCTTGATTTCTAACACAATTTCACCATTTAAACAAAATCATAACTCAAAATCATTATCCTTCAATTCAATCTCTCAAAATCAACTAATTAATCAAATACCCACAATAATCAACTCCTAACCTTCAAATTAATTCATCAATTAACTCAAAATACAAACTTCAAAACTCTCAAAACTAATCAAAACCGAAATTTAACATATTATACACTTAAAACTATAAATCTTACCTTTTAAACTTATTTCTTTCAACTCTCTTCTCCTTCCCTTATCTTTCCCTCTTTTCTCTTCTTCTTCTTCCTCTTTTCTTCTCTTCTCCCGTAGCTCTCTTTCTCTCAAAATCAGATCATTCTTTTTTTTTTTTTTTCTTATTTATATTTATCAACTATTGGTCAATTACCACACTACCCTTCAATCATTTATACCCTCTCTTTAAGCCTCCAAGGGCTTTATTGTATTTTCCAATCTTTTTAATACTAAACATCACACAAGTCTTCCTCAGCATGGGAAAAATGAAGTGAAAATGGCTTAAATAACTGTTTCCGTGACTCTTCTTTTAGCTGAGAATGTGTTTGTCATATGAAGTAACATTAATTCATAGCAACATTGGTGTAGACCCTTGTAGGTTGCTTAATGTAGTGTTATCTTTTTCTGCTATTGTTGGCTGTTTGTTTAGTTTGTCTTTTGCATTTTCTGTTGGAACTTTATGCTTCAGTCCTGGTTTTGTCGTGGCTCCTATTGCATACAAGCCTAGTTTTTTATATGGAACTTCATTATTACAAAGAACGTTTTTAGTTGAATCAGTTTTTTTTTTTTTTGAACCATCTCTTATTATTAGATCCCATTAATGGCTTGTATGCACGGTAGTTGTTTCTAAAATTCCTTTGGTAGACCTGTTTATACAATATGTTGCGCAAAATGTATTTTACTTGGTAAGCAAAAGCAACGATAGTTTACTGAATTTTTTCAATCTCTAAATGGAATTCATGTTCATAAATTTTCTCATGGCCTTGTCGTCAATGCTTTGGTAATTCATCTTGTGCATTAACTTGTTACCTATATGTTAACCTCATTCAAAGATAAAGAGCAGATGATGCCCCTTCAGCATGTGCAAAATGTTCCTTAATAGCGGTTTCTTTCCCTTGCTTTCTTAGCCTGATCTATCACAATTTTTTTTTGTCCTTCACAATTCACCAGCATATTGTAACATTATCTTTCTTTGAACCGATTTCTGATATCTTATCTGCTTGCTAAATGTTCTTATTGCAGAACTTAGCTCTTTACAGGCAAAAATTGGATGAGATGGTGCAATAATCAATTCAAAAACCTGGTAAACTTCTTGTTTGATTTTAGATATTGCCAAAGAAATGTGTGTTAAGGAAATCACTGTTTAACATCTGATGCGCAGCCTCATAAATTTAATGCTCAATTTTTCTCTACGGTTTCGCAGGGAATCATATATATACATATATACATATATAATTTTCTCCTGGAGATTTCATAAAGCACTTGAAACTTGCTGATACTTAAAGAGTACAGTTCTTCACTGATTCTACATGGTGCACATATGTGGCTACTACTTTTTCAGTCAAACCACATTGGGTCGTCAAAATGCTAGAGAGTAGTTCATAAGGTTTGATGGCACAATATTAAAAGATTTGGGAATCTTTTTGTACCTGTTCAGGTTGCAAATCTTCTGCTATCATAAAGTGAGATTCAAAGAAATAAAGCTAACAAAGAAACTATGGTCTTCCAATTACTAGTTACTTATAAAATGCTGATGATTGTCGATGGTTGCTATTAGATCATCTTTCCCACAAGGATGATGGGAAATCGACGCAATGTATTCAACTTTGACTTTGATAAGAGAATCGTCTTCTGTTGATGGCATGGCAACCAAGATGCCGCCACACTTGTTCAAACGCTTGTTAAAAAAATACCAAGACCCTGAATATTTATTGCTGTGGGTGGCATGAAAAAAAAGTGGAATCTGTCAAGAAATGCAACGCGCGTATACACAATAGCAAATGTTTGGCCGTTGAATTGCAGTTGGAAATGGGTTTTGTATATGAGAACATGTCCTCTGTAGTTGACCTGAAAAATGTACTGGTTGCGGTGTAGTTTTTCTTCCTTCCAGACTTGGCCTTGTGGTTGTCGTTCTACCATTCCATATATTAATCAAATAACTCCCAACTTACGCTAATGAATTTATTCACTCGTAATCATGTGGTAAGGATTTCCTTGACTAAGAAACTGAAATCAAGGTGGACAATGGCATCTTCGTAGTTGACGTTGAAGTGCATTGAACAAAGAAAGCAAGCCAGGTTCAGAAATCTTAAATTTTGTTTATGTTATGAGGGGGTTTCACTTTCAAGGGGTACTTGAAGTAGCCTACTGTTAGCGTCCATTGACAATATAGTTGGAGAATTCCTTCTGCTAGTCACGAAGGTGAGGCCTTGGATTATTTGTTAATTTCTAATTCTTGTGATCATCAACGGTGAGGCCTTTTCCATTAACAGGTAAAAACAAATGATGGGTCCTTGTCGATCCATAAAAGAAGTTAGAAGACTCGAATCTATTAAATAAAAGCATTCAGTTGAGTACATTCAATAAAATTGAAAGTGCTTTCGTAAAAAAAAAATGGTTGCAAGAGCTCCAAGACACAAGTGATTCTAACCCTAAGAATATCCATCCTGTTCTCACCAACTCGGATACGACAGGGAGGTATTGTTCGGTTACTCCTATGGTCATGTAAATGAGGAGGATAGATACGATCTGTTTTCTCACTGTGCCTGCTCAGAAGCTGTGTGGAGTTCAATTCTGCAGAAGAATGGGGTCTGCAGAAATATGGGTGAATGGGCAGCAGAGTTGCTCATTAGGCTGATGAAATGGATAGCATGGAATGTTATTTGTGTATGGAATTGGAAGAGAAGGAACAGTGCCCTGAATCATGCAGATGTTTAGCTACAAAATACAAGATTATAATTTTGCAAGAGGAAGAGCAGGGACTTGACACTGTGCTCCTGTACAAGATTTCAAGCTCAACTCTTGCCGGGTATAAACAATTTCTCGAGGCCATTGGACTTGGAAAAAACCCATGAATTAACTGTGGTGCACTTGCGAGAAACTTCTCATCAGAGGACCTGTGCACCCCAGTGTTAGTCGGGGCTCCGTCTGGATATCTTATGCTAATAAAAAAAAAAATCTAAGAATGAATGCTGAAGTAGGACTTTGCTGTTTGTTACACCTTGGATGTCCATATAAATTTTATTTTATTGCAAAAATTGTTATCGATTTTGTTGTTACCAAAACATCTATGGATAAACAGAAGCATTTGAATCTTAAAATTTAATCAGAATTCTAAGGTGCCGATATTCTCTATCTGAGGCTGACAAGGGTGTTTGTGTGTGTGTGTGTGTGTGTAGCTGAATATCTTCTCTCTTTTCACTTTTTTTAGAATGGTTATATTTTATTTTTGTTAATAAAACAAGTAAGATAAAATCTTAAAATTGGGAATTATGGATATATTATATAATATTTAGCTCGGCATTTTACGCATAAACTTGGCCAATTGATTGTGTATCCACCACCGATTGCGGTTGTCCTAGTGACTCCGGTTTCTTCAATAACAGGGAAAACCATCTCCCTTATGTGGCAGAAAGTCTATTGGATTTGGAGGGTTTTAAGAAAAATAAACAGCTAAGAAATTGTAAAGCATGACTCATTGGTTTCTCTTTTTAACAGTCTTTAAGTTCCCCGAAAGCATTGGCACCAAAATCTCATTCTTTCGTAACAAGATCACAAAAACTCATCTTTCCATAATTATTTTGACAGAAATAAATGAAAGAATCCACCAAAATTCTTCAGAATTCACCATCTCAGCAAACCCAGAAATTCCCCCCCTTTTTTTCTCTTAAAATCTTCAATCAACATTTTCTTTTTGGTAATGATATTTAATTAATTTAAAATAGGTTCTTGATATGTTTCAAACACGAACATTTAAAGTTTGACATAAATTCCAATTCGTTTCTATATATGCATTAATAAATGATTTCAAAGTCAAATAGACAAGCGCAAAGATAGAGATGACCAAAGCCAAAAGCCCTAGCAATGCCACCTCTGAAGATTCTGCCAAGAATGAAAAGAAAAAGAAGGTATAGTATTTTTCATTATTTGATCCTTCTTAGCTTGTTTCCTGTCATAATTAATACATTGCTTTTGTTCATTGATTCTCAAATTCTTTCAAACTAGAATAAAGGCTTATATATATATATATATATATATATATATATATATATATATATATATATATATTGTTTCATTGCCTTGAACAATTCTTCTGGTGCAGTCTATTATTCCAAAGATTTTCAGTTCAAAAAGAAACAATAGAAGTGGTTCCAATGATGATGACATACTTGGACCAGAAGGCAGTGGAGCTTCTCTTGGTATTCCTCTCTTTGACTGAATCATCTTAATTATGTCTTTCTTCACATATAATATAAATTCAATTGATGCCTATATAATACACAAACATGTTAATGTATTTCTTTTTTTCTTTTTGTATTCTGGGTTTGGTGGGCAGATGTGGATAAGAAGATTGCCGCAAGGAAGACAACATTCACAGAGGCATCCCCCTTGATGAGAAAAAGTTTCTCCAGTATGCGTGTATAATAAATATATTAGGTGTATTTACTCATATTTTCCATGCTAATATATGTTAGATGCATGCAAAGTGCTTTATTTCTTTTATACCATAAAATTAATTGAAGCCACAATTTGAAAAACTTGCGTTACATTAACAGTAGCTGGCTAGGGTTGTCGCTTTTGATTGAATCTTTACATGTTTTGGGTACAAGCCACGTACACATCAAAATAAGTCCAAGTTAGCCTTATCCTCTATTTCACACTATCCTGGTAGCTAACCTAACATCAATGAAGTGTTGATCATTGGCTTGATATTTGTAAACTAGAAGGAAGAAAAAATAAAGGAGATATGGGGAGTTTTTCATGTATGATAGCGACCCTTTAGTCCGTATCATTAGAAAACGATGATTTTGGACTTTAGGATTTACTCAGAGTAAAACATGGTGTTGGTTTTTCTTATCTGCTTGCAGAACGACGGAACTGTTCCGGGAGTGAAGGCCTAAATTTATCAAACTTTGATCAATCTATGGCACCAGCAACAGAAATTAAAGAACTCAGGTGTGGATTCTTATCATTTCTTGGTTAAGTAGATTCTCTTATATGTCGACTTTTTCTGCTTCTGGTCAGTCTCATGTTGAACAAATCTTATAGAAAAAATCATGTCGTTGGATTGCAGGATATGTGTTGCAACATGGAACGTGGGAGGCAAGACACCCGACCCTGGCCTCAACCTTGAAGATTTCTTGCAGGTTGAAGATTCTGCTGATATTTATGTCTGCGGGTATGAAGAACACACGTTAATGATCTATTTAGCTTTTATTCTATGGCAAGGTGACAAAAAGTGACAAATGGAAAACATGAAAAATTTAATGTGATGACAACTTCAATTGCAGTCAATAGATTCTTTCTTGATGTATTTTACTGGTTCAGAATCTTTGAGATGAGATCTGTTTGGTGCAACTTGTCTAAAGTTCATACTCTTCAGGTTTCAGGAAATTGTTCCACTCAATGCTGGAAACGTATTGGTGATTGAAGATAATGAGCCTGCAGCAAGATGGCTAGCTCTTATAAGCCAAGCACTTAACAAACCACTGCATGATTTCACGAACTATTATTCCGACTCAAGCCATGGTTCAAGAGGCCTCAACAGCAATAAAGACTCGAAATCACATAACTTCTTTCATAAGCCTTCTCTGAAAGTGCTTAGCAAAAATTACAGGGCAGATAGTAGCCTTCTCAAGATCTGCAATTGTCACGAGGAGTCCCAGCCTAGAGAGAGGCAGAGAACAAGAAAACTTAGCGACCCCATCAACAAACTAGAATCAGCAAAGGAACTTCATCGTCGTCCAGAAAGCTTTGCCGATGACATGCTTTATATTCCTGACATGCCTCCCTCACCTTCGTCACCGACCGACAGGACCTATAACCTTATTGCAAGCAAGCAAATGGTTGGAATTTTTCTTTCAGTGTGGGTTAGAAAGGAGTTGGTGCCTCACATTGGTCATCTCAGGGTAGATTCTGTTTGTAGAGGAATAATGGGTCGTCTTGGCAACAAGGTAAACTGAGTATAGTACTAAATGCTCATCCTTGAGCTAAGCCTCCTTGGCCAAGAAATGTAGGGCCAAATTGGAATATTAAAGTTGCCCCTATATATCATTTTCTTGAAAAAGGATCATCAATTACCGGAAAGAAAAAAGAGAATTTCCATTTAATATGATTCGATCCTCCCTGTTGTATTAGATAGACAACTATCATCAAAATCTCTTGATCTTATCATGTGTCAGCAAGCTTGGTTATTTTTAATTAACAAAATGGCACGTTCTGATTCAGACTATTAATTTGAGAGGCTTGAGCCTGGAGATATCCAGAGAAGGAGAAAAGTATTATTTGAAGTGCATGTGCAATTAATAAATGTTGTATGCATTTGAAGTTTGATTGGTGCAGTCTTACATTGCAGGGATGTATATCAATAAGCATGTCATTGCACCAAACGAGCTTTTGCTTCGTGTGCAGTCACCTGGCTTCTGGGGAGAAGGAAGGCGATGAACTAAAGAGGAACGCTGATGTAGCTGAGATCCTCAAGAGCACACAATTCCCCAAGATTTGCAAGCATAGACCTCGTCGAGCCCCTGAAAGAATAGTTGATCATGAGTGTGTTAGACTTTTCGTATTATTATTATTTTTCATTTCCAATTCTGTAGGTGTAATATCCAATCTTTTAACTTGGGGCCTTCTGTTTTTAATACTGCAGCCGTATAATATGGCTAGGAGATTTAAATTATCGAGTAGCTTTGAGTTATGAGGAAACAAAGGTTCTGTTGGAGGATAATGACTGGGACACCCTGCTGGAGAAGGATCAGGTCTGTTGCTTAAATCTATTTCTCAATATCACAAAATAATAATAAGCAAGCCGTGAGTCCCCACCCCTTGTCTGCTGTTGTAGTCAATGTCATTTCACCATTAATTTACTGTTGGCAGTAACCTTAACAACGGGCATCCTTTTCTTGACTCTTCTCTGAAACTACACATCATGTTTAATTATTCAGCAATTGAGTGTTGGATCATCCATCTAAAAGTTTAAGAGATAATCTGGACTGATCTTTCATGTTTACGCTAGACAAGATATCTAAATCAAGTCTCCTTAAATGGTCACAGAGATCACAGGAAGTCAAGCCTGCTTCAATTTGTCTAAAGCTAATTAATAGCACAAGCACAGGAGAATGGGATGATCATGCTCTGTGATTCTCTCTAACATTTAAAGCCTAGGAATTTAAAAGCTTAAAAGGAAGGAAGATGCTGTTGTTTGACAGGAGATTTTACATCCTTATTTGACTTGGTTTAATGCATTGACCTCAGTTGAATATTGAAAGAGAAGCAGGGAGAGTGTTCAAGGGTTTCAAAGAAGGAAAGATCTTGTTCGCTCCCACTTACAAGTACACACAAAACTCAGATTCTTATGCTGGAGAAACTGTTAAATCCAGAAGGAAACGTCGAACACCAGCATGGTATTTACTCTTTTAGTATTAACAGTATAAACTACTAATGAAGAAAAGAACAGAAAAATTCATTGCTTGAAGCTCGTATTTCAGGTGCGATAGGATATTATGGCGTGGTGATGGCATTGAGCAGTTGTCCTATGTCCGCCGCGAATCAAGATTTTCCGATCACAGACCGGTTTGTGCTGTCTTCGCAGCAGAGATTGAAATGAGGAACAGGACCACTAGCAGACTCAGGAAAGGTTACTCCTGCACAGCTGCAAAACTGGAATTTGATAACTGCATACCCAAAAGGCATAGCTTATACGAATTCTAATGAAAAACCAAATTGTACATTTCATTAGTCATTTTTCTTTGAAGAGGCAATCAACATAGGAGTATAATTAGGAAACTACTACTTGCGCTTCATAGATTAATGTAGCAAGGCTTTTGTTTACTAATAATCCCACGAGAAAAAGAATTCTAAGCTTTAGCTATTATTACCATTATCATCATTTGCAAATTTACCAATTATGCAATTCATATGCGAATTTACTTTGGGAACAAGCACGGCTACTTTGAATAACAATAAATTCTATAATATTAAAAAAATGGAAAAAAAAAATTGAATTTTCAAATTTCGTTTCAAGCAAGTTCATTCCAAGCAATACACTTAAAGAACTATTTATGTAAACTCATGGCATGGGAGAAACAGAAACAGGCAGCCTACGCTGCAAAAGTACGAGAACCAGTGAATCTTATTGCTACGGGATTTGCTACAAAAGAGTTTCGCTGTGGCACCCTTTTACTTCCTGTATTTAATGTTGATCCCCAGTTTTTGGCAACTTTGGAGACTCCATGGCGGCAATCGGTTATTATGAATTTACTGGGTAGAAGCATTACCTTCAAATTGCTTTACACCAAGATTGAACAGCTATGGAAACCTACTGCTGGTTTTGATGTACTGGATTTGGGATTTGACAGTTTCTTAGTCAGGTTTGATGGGAAGGAAGATTTTGACAATGCCTTAGGAAGGAGGCCATAGATGATACTTGATCATTATCGAACAGTAAGACCACGGACTCTGGAATTTCATGCGTCATATGCCATAATAGATTCTACTAAGGGATCTTGTAAGGCTCAACTGAGGGAAACCCACTTCATCTGAAGCAATGGCCAAAAACAAGGAAGCCCATGTTGATCCAGTGACTTCTTCTTCTTGTCAGACTCCTGCCATACAAAATCACATAGAATCATCGGCTCCATGTGTTGGTATGTCTATTCAGATCCCGGTGGTGGATCCACAACTTATTCAAATGGCAGAGAACAGCTCAGGTAGCGTTTTCTGCTACTGTAACTAATACAACCTCACATCTATCACCACAACATCTTACAGATAATCAAATTTCAGGCAGTTAAAAGGAAACCCCCTAACCAAAAGCCTATGCCCAAACCAGAGCCTCCCAGTTCTGTCCCTGGACCAGAGAATGATAGGTCATATCCATGGATAGTGAGGACATTATAGATAGTGTGAGTATGGCTGATGCTGCAGCTCAACCTGCGGATCCTGCCGCTTAATGATCATATGGGTATCCTTTCTACATCTTAATCATTTATGTGATGGCTCGGCATTTCCGAGGTGCAGGAAACTTGGACTTTAGGTGTTATGTACATGAATTGTCTCGTCTTCATAAACCTGATATTTTTCCTAATTGTGGAGAATCATATAGCAATCCCACCTTTGCTTTCATATATGGAGGAATGAACATCCAAAGCATTGTCAGTCTATAAATAGAGCCAGGGATGAACATCCAAAGCATTGTCAGTCTCTAAATAGAGCCCCTGGACATACAGGAAAAACCCTAAAAGGGGTTTATGCACAGTTGTTTTTCCTTCTCGAAGCTCCAAGCCACACCAGTGAACATCATCTTAACAAAAATCTTTACATATATCCGAGGAAAAGAGTACGTATGTGAATCATCCCCCTTTCATGTAAGGAAATCCCTACAATTGGAATACAAAACATGTTACTTATTCCATATAGACAAGATCCACGACGCCAAAGAGTGTTTTGCCTTTAAAAATGAGATACAAAGGCTTATAAGCAAAGGTAATTATCTCCAGCATTTTATTAAGAAGAACTCCCAACTTGACCAGAGGGGGGAGAAGAAAGTGCGCACCATGAGACATTATCTGAAATCAATGTGATCCTAAGCGAGCTATCTGCTAGGAAAGACTCCAGCCAATAAAGAAAAGCAAGTCCTAGCTAGTTACCTCCCGTGCTCTAAACCTATGGTATAAATCGACCATGTTCAACCTAGAAGATGGAAAAGAGGTGGCTCCCATATAGATACCCCGGTAATCACATTATTAAATATTACGTAGAGGATACCTTTGCTAGAAAAACACATTATTAAAGAAAAAAAATGATGAAAGTGCTTAATTAATGCAATAAAAAAAAGTTGGTGTGCCAAAATGAGAATTATTAAAGTCTATTATGCACTCAATTGAGATAAATTAAAACGTTATGTACCAACAACATATCAAAATCAAAGGACACGCCATCAATTTATTAAACGATTAACAAAGGCAGACAAAAGCACTTGGTTCTGGTTGGAAATTCTAAAGAAATATTGGTGTCCTTAAAGGGAAAAAAATATTAAAATTTATGTACTTTATATATTGAGAAAAATTTCGTATAACTTGTAAAAATTGTAGAACATTATCATTTCTCATTTTCAACATAGGTCTATATTCCTCATTAGCTACCAAATTTGAAATTTCAATTCTAGATATAAATTTAGGGTATATTAAGAAATATGATAGTGATTAATTTTTAAAGTGTTTTTTTTTTAAATATATATCAAAATAATAATTTTTTAAAAAAATAATTATTTTAACATTAACATATCAAAACAATTTGAAACATAAAAAAGTTAAAGTAAAAAAAATAAATTTTTTACAAACACTTTTAAATTATAAAAACAAACAATTTATTGATCTTCGCATATAAAACACATGAAAAATATAATGCATTTTGGCTTTATTATGATAGATCTTATAGATACAAGGAAATTCCTTGAAATTTATAGTTATAAAATTTGGGAAAGGGAATCATAAAGTAAGGGAAACAATTAGAATATGAATGGATTATTTTTGTATAAACACCCAAAGGTCAAAATCATAGGATTAATACTTAATTTTGCTTAAATGTATGAAGGATGTGCTTTTCAGATGTGAAAACTATGAATTATTTTAATGAAAAAATAATCACTTGAAAGTCTTAGTTTTAGTCAAGGGGGTAAAAATTGAAAAAAAAAAAAAGGAAATAGAAAGTAAGGGAAACAAATAGAATCCAAATAGATTATTTTTATACAAGCATTTATTAAGTATTAAATTTTTTATTAAATTTATTAAACCGGTGCCCATTCGTTAGTGGTTTTTCTCTAAGCTGGTGCTGCGTGCAGTTTATCCATACCCACGAGTGCCATCAAGCTTTTCTTTTCTCATTTTCCTCTCAGCTATTTTAATAGTATAATCGTAGTATACTTTTTTGGCTTATCTGCAGAATAACCTCTTTTTGGCTGTTTTAATAGTATAATAGGACGCAATTTATCCCCTCTTTTTGACTTCCGTTCTCAAGAATCAATAAATTTATCCACAGCACGGCGACATTCCATGCCCGGAAAACCACCATCATGTTCTTCCAAGATTATTGAATATTCAAGCACTGGATCCTCGAAACAAGAACACGACGTATTTTTAGCTGTATTATGAGTAATGATTACCTCCTTTATGTATTTTGAGACCCAATGCCAGCACTTCCAGTAAGAGCGTGTTTGGTAGTGTGGTAGCGGTTGCTTTTCAAATAGCTTTTCGTGCTGAAAAGCATGCAAATGATGTTTTTTCATTTTTTAAAAATCATTTTTGACATCAGCACATCAAAACGATCCAGAAAGTACAACCGTCACTTAATTTTAACAAAAAAAAAAAAAAAAAAAATTGAATTTTTACAAAACACCGGTTTGGCAGCAATGCCAAACGGTCTCTAAACCCAGCAGGAATCTAAGCAGCAAAAAGGGTTATATATATTTAACAAAATATTCAGAGTACGGGTGTTTTACTGTAGCATCAGATGCTCATTGTTTGGGGTATTTAAAACTTTTTTTTTTCACAATTAAAATATTTTTTACCCTTAAAATCAATGGAATTTAGAGTTGTTAATAAGGCTTTTTTTTTATTATTTTTCATAAACTTTTAAATAATAAAAATATTTTTTTATCACGGGATCGAAAAAATGTTGCTATGTTGGACAAGGATTTTTTTTGTTTTCTCCATTCTTATATACAATTAAAATACGTATTGGATCTCAGAAAAAAAAAGTTTGTATTTTAAAATCAAGAGAGTAAGATAAATTCATAGGAAAAACTTAAAGATAATTACAAAACCAATATAAAAAAAAACTAATACAGAAAGATAAGATCATACGAAATCGAATTCCTAACAAATTAAATGTTGAAAGATGAAATCATGAAAAAAATTAATTATATGAAAAAGATCTAAAAAAATAAGGGTGAAAGAAACATTAATGAGGGATATAAATTATCAATTGGAAGGTTAAGTTGAATTTAAAAAATACTTTTAATAAAAGAAAAAACAAATAAAAAAAATGAGAGTTAAACTAAAAAAAATAAAATAACAAAAAATTTGATAATTTATTATATGAAAAAAATACTTTTAAATGTTGAAAGATGAAATCATAAAAAAAAAATTAATTATATGAAAAAGATCTAAAAAAAAATAAGAGTGAAAGAAACATTAATGAGGGATATAAATTATCAATTGGAGGGTTAAGTTGAATTTAAAAAATACTTTTAATAAAAGAAAAAATAAATCAAAAAAATGAGGGTTAAACTAAAAAAAATAAAATAACAAAAACTTTGATTGAATTATAAAATTGAAAGTAAAAAAAACTTCAACAAAAGTGTCAAGGAAAAATATTATAAAAAATACCAAAATAAAAAACAAAACATATGAGAAATTGTAATTGAAGGACTAAATTGAAAAAAAAAAATTATATACAAGAAATAAGAAAGAAACAAAAAAATTAAAAGAATGAAGACTAAAATTAAAAAAAAACATATGATAAATTGAAAAGAAACAAAAACTTCTACAAATAAAAAAATGAACAAAATAATAAATTAAAAGAATAAGGACTAGAATTAAAAAGTAAAAAATAAAAAAAATAATATTGTACATTACCTTCTAGAAGAGAAAAAAGAAGGGAGCGAAACAAAAAATCAGTGACAACAATCCAATCATTATAAATTGCCACACATTACCCCACATGAAAAAGAATATGGTGACACATCTTAAGAAGATGACAAAAGGCCAATTTTGGTTATTAGGTGGCCCAATATGCACCAACATTTATTCTCATTAAAAAATTTTAAAATAAGGTGAAAGTATTAAAATACCCCTGATAACTCTAGTAATTACATAAAATACATGTATAAAAATATAAAAATATTTTTAAATATAAAGCTTATTTTTATTTTTTTTTCAAGGTTTAAGATGTATTTTCACTTTACATGAATATTTAAAAATCTCAAAATATTTTTAGTTAACAAAAAATTTTTTACCTTAAAAATAAATAAATATTTACACTGTTGAGAAACTAATGAAAAATCAAGAAAGTTATTGGTTAGTAGTTTTAAATTTTATTAATTTTGAGAAAATATATATTTTTAGGCTGAAAATTATTAAAAATATAAATACCCCGTAAAATTTCTTAATGATTAATGAAGTAGTGAAAAATACAAAAACATCTCAGCCTCAAGCTTCATATTTTTCCACTCAAGGACAACATGATATTTTACTGTAACAATCCCTTTTACACAATATTAGAGTTTTTGTTAACGGGGCAGTAAAAAAGCAAGATACCCCACCCTTAAGGTTTTATCTTTTTCCATTGAAGGGTAGCATGATAATCTTACTGTTAGCTAAACTGTGTAGAGTTTTTGTTAATGTTATAGCTGGTTTTCTCTCCATCAAATCAGTGAACATCACTTCTATTATGCACACAAAACGAGGGCTTGCCTTCCCTCTCCGCTCTGTTATCAACTTTTGCAGATACCTATCTCTCTTTCCTTCTGTACGTGCTCTTTGTGCATTTTCATCATTTCACTCTCGCTCCCTCATTCTTACAGCACAAAAACTGCCCTTTTTGAAGTCCTGATAACTGATGCGCTTCAGTGCCATACCTGCATTCATTGCTTTTAATCTTCCCTTTCAGGTTTCTGTTAATATCTTGAGTTTTTTACTTCCCAGCTAGTGTCCTCTTCCCTTCGTCGTATCTTGTTTGAAAACAAATACTCGTCTCTGCTTTTGCCTTGTTTTGTTCTCTTCTTAAAGAAAAGAAAGTTGAATTTTTTTCTATTACAATTTCGTTTTTCATTACCGGGTCTTGTCTCAATCCTATAATTAAAGCTTTCCCCAAGTGGGTTTTTCGTTTCTTGGAGAAAAAAACTTTTATGTTGTCATGGCAGGAAAAGTCTGTTCTGTTTCTTGACCAAGGTGTGTGATTTTGAGGTGAAAGGTTTTAGCTTTCCCATACTCTTTGTTTTTTTTCATTTTCTTAGCTTCTTGGATTTCTCCAAGTGGTTTTATGGGTACTGTTTATTTCCCAGTGCATAAGTTTGGATTTTGTTGTAGCCATTGCCTCATTTGAAGAACTTTCTGTTTACAGGCTTGAGAAATGGAGTTGATTTTATGAACTGTATTTTAGTATTTTGGCTCAAAAATGGGTTCTGCGAGCTCCAAAGTTGACAAAACTGAACCTTTGTCTCTGTGCAAGGAAAGGAGGAAATTCATAAAGCAAGCAATCGATTCGAGGTACAATCTTGCTGCAGCTCATGTCTCTTACATCAACTCTCTTAGAAACATTGGTGTAGCTCTCCGGCGATTCACTGAAGCGGAGGTTTTGATAGAGTCTTCTCTGTCAACAACCTCAGCCACCGAGCTTGACAAGTCTCCGTCACATTCTTCATACCTCTCTCCCTCTCCCTCCCACAATGCGGAGGTCTCAGATTCACCATTGCACTTTGAGAGTCCAATATCACCACCAGTGTTGAATATGAGTTATATGAGAGCTGGTGGAGGTGGTAATGCAGTTACTGTTAAGTTTAATTTGAATAATAGTAGTGATTTTGTAGAGGATGAGTCGTTAGGGTTCTCTATGCCGCCGCCGCCGCCGCCGCCGCCGCCTCCTCCTTTTGAGTCAGGTGGCTCTTGGGATTTTTTTGATCCAAGTGATACTGGCGAGAGTTTTAGATTTGTAGGGCATGGTGACTTGGATATGGAGTTTGATGATATTGGAGGGTGGAATGAGTTTAGGAGTGAAAGGGTTGGTGTTGAACATAGTGTGGTGGATGCAAAAGGAAAATGGACAGAAGTTGGTTTAGATAAAAACAGTCAAGTACATGAAGAAACTTTGAAGCCTGGTGTGGAGCAAAACGGGGTTGAAAATTCTGGCAATTCAATAATTCAAAATGGCAGCTGTAACTTCGTAGTGGAAGGTACTGCCACATCATCTAGATTGAGAGCAGTTGAAGGTTCTAGTGGACAAGTACTTGTTGGGCAGATGAGGCATGTAGAAGAGGGGCAGAATGTTAATGTTTCCACCCTTGGAAAATCAGGTTCAAAGAGGGAGAAAGCAGTAGCGGTGAACAATTTGTCTGCAGAGAGAGAGGATCCGTCGGAGTTCATTACGCATAGAGCTAAGGATTTTCTTTCAAGTATTAAGGATATAGAGCATCGCTTTTTTAGAGCCTCTGAATCTGGCAAGGAGGTCTCCAGAATGCTTGAGGCAAACAATATCAGGGTTGGATATACTGAGGCAAAAGGTAATTATTTCTGTAAATGAGTCGCATGGCTGAGTTATAGTTGGCATATTTATTTGTCCACTTAATGCTTGTTGGTGCAATTTTTGAAACTTTTTTAGTTACCGAACATTTGTGCAAACATAGTATAACCACTTCCATTCTCATAGGGGGGTCATCTGCCTCAGCTATTTTGGTGGCTGTAAAGTTTGTTTGCTGTCGTGGAAAGACTGCACTTGTTTCTCATGGTAAGATTAGCTTCTGTTGCGAGTCAATGTTTCTTTTTCTGTTTTGTGGGACAATTCGATCTTTAGGTCAGCTATTGAGAAAGAATATGCAAATTGTCCTGTAGAACCTGTGGTGATTTTGAAGACATAAACAGCTTTCTCAATGTTTTTTATTTTTTCATATTTCTTTCCATTATGTCAATTCTCCATTTCATGGAGTTGATGTTTTTTTGGGGGCGGCAATTCAATGTTTCAGTCAACTATTGAGAAAGAATTCGCAAATTATCTTATAGAACCTGTGGTGATTTTGAAGACATAAACAGCTTTCTCAGTGTGTTTTTTCATATTTCTTTCCATTATGTCAATTCTCCATTGATTTTGTAGAACCTATGGAACATATGACTAAGGTCATCACATGGAAACGGACAGCATCTTTGAGGTCATCTTCATCAAGAAATCCTCTTGTCGCGGCAACAAAAGATGATGCCTCTGATAGTGGTAACGATTTTGTTGAAGAGTTCTGCATGATTGCAGGGAGTCATTCCTCCACCCTTGACAGACTGTATGCATGGGAAAGAAAACTCTATGATGAAATAAAGGTATTTTTTAAAGCCTTTTTGCTTTTATACAATTGTTTTCTTCTTGACCCTCTTGACTTTGTAGTTTTTCCTACATGACACTGTGATGGGAAAATGTGTATTGACAATGTTCAGGGCATATCAATTTTAAGGTGTTCATGTCATATTAAGTTTTTGTGGCTGATTACCACATAGAATCTTTATTGTGTAATGTAGAAAATCATTTGAATGCACATGACAGTTTAGCTGGTGCAGAATGCCTATTAATTTCTAGTGTAAACATAGATATGTGTTAATAGAATAGTATATCTAAAGGTCAGCTTCGTGTCTACAGGCCGGTGAATCTATCTGGAAAGAGTATGATCGGAAGTGTGACCAGCTTAGGCACCAGTTTGCCAAAGATCAAAGCGTTCATGTGATTGACAAAACCCGGGCTGTTGTAAAGGATCTACATTCACGCATAAGAGTGGCTATTCATTCTGTAGATTCCATATCAAAGCGGATTGAGAAAATAAGAGATGAAGAGTTGCAGCCGCAACTTCTAGAGTTAATTCAAGGGTAAATATGAGTTTGTTTTCTGTCTGTCTTAATATAGTTGAGCATAGAAGCTTTACTACTAAAGTCACTTGTCCAGTTGTCTTGAGATTTGTAACCCTTGAGGTTCATACTGAACTAAATATGTGTTAATTCATCACTATTTTCTGGCATTATATTAATGATCAGTGAGCCTATGCAGGTTGATCAGGATGTGGAAGAACATGCTTGAATGTCATCATGCACAGTACATCACAATCTCATTAGCATACCATTCAAGGAGATCAACAGAAACTCCTCAGGGAGATACTCGGAGGCAGATTATGGCTCAGCTTCAGCAGGAGATTGAATGCTTCGGTTTTAGCTTTGCAAACTGGATTAACAGTCATGCTTCCTATGTGGAAGCTCTAAATGGGTGGCTGCAAAATTGCATCCTGCAACCACAGGAGCGTTCCAAGAGTAGGAGGCCATTCTCCCCTCGCCGACTCTTGGCCCCACCTTTATTTGTTCTCTGTCGTGATTGGTCGGCTGGGATCAAAGGTTTGCCATCTGAGGAACTTAATAATGCCATCAGAACCCTCTTAACTGATTTGCACCGCCTAATGGAGCAACAAGAAGAACAGTTACAAAAGGAAGAGAAAGTAGTTGATGTAAACAATGGAGAATCAGGAGGCAAAGAGAATGAAAGGAATGATGACGTGTCATCGAGCTTGTACTGCATACATGCAATTTTGACAAAGGTTCTTGACAGACTGAACAATTTTTCCGAGGCTTCATTGAAAATGTACGAGGATATCAGGCAGAAAACTGAAGCGGCTCGAGTATCTTACTTGAATTGCAGGCCGCTTAGGTGTTAAATTTAATTTAGAGCGTATAAGCATTTCCAAGTTTGTGGTTGGAAATAGAAACTTGTACATAGGAAATGAGTTGTTTCAAAAGGCTTTTGAGAAGCAATATAATATTTCTTGTTTGGGAGTGAATTTGCAGCTTTGGAGAAGCTATTGTTCCGTAGTTAAAGCTGTTCACTTCACAGCTTGCCACTTCTTTACTCTGCTGTATCTGCTATTGCCTTCGCACCTTGGTTGATGTGTGAAAATAATAATGCAAAAGTGAAGGTTACATCTAGCCCGTTGGTTGACGTGGTTTCTTTTCTTATAGAATCTTAATGAGTTTCATTACCTGCATCTTGCTAGTAAATTCCATTACTTTTAAAGTTGAGTTCGAATGGTACCTGTCTTCTTTCTACAATACGGACAGTTCCCCTGTTCTCTCATTAAAAAAAATCGAACCAAGCATGCTGCCTTTGGGAAGAGTTTAGTTGAACAAATTACAACTTATAGTTCTTTCAATTTTGACAACATTATCCTCACGCACTAGAGGATGCCAGCTTAGGTTTTCGGAGATGCTATTCTACCTTGACCCAAAAGAGTTTTAAGCAAGGAAGAAACAACATGAATAACGATTGAGAGAATTCATCCCCTACGTGGGGAGCTTCAGTTGTTAACTTTTATCTTTTGCTGCCTTCAGCTTCCTATTAAAATCAGAACCCAACGTACTGTGTGTACTGAGCATAAGCTTCTGACTGCATGGCAATTGGGGCCCTTGTAACATGATTAGGAAGATCAAATGCGTCAACAAGCTCCTTCGCAATATTTCTCACTTGGAAACTTAGGTAATCTGTCAGCTTGTGGATTGCCTGCACAAGGCGATAGTAAAATGAATGAAAGTATGCAGAAGACCCACATGTTCTCCATAATCCAACTCATTTTAACGATCTAAAATGCAGAAATCAGGGGGGCAAATGTTGTAGCACCAATATGGCTTCTGGTTCAAAACATCCTGGCTTTTTTCCTCTTTCCTTTTTTTTTTTTTTGCTTTTTCAATTCTGAAGGACATTTGAATACCTTAGCTTTGTTTGGTGCCACATAGTCAACATTTCGATAGGTTCCTATGTCATTCCAGATTTGATTCAAGGCATAAAGATCGCAGACAAGTTTCAAAGCAGCTCGTGTACTTGCATCAGGACATCTAGCACATAAAACGGGAAATTAGAAACTAATTAACGACAATAAAAAAAAGATGGAATGTTCTGTAGATTGGTTTAGGAGGTACTTCTCCACGGCTTCAATGAACTTTGCAAGGATGACAGACTCAATATGAGACTCTGCAAGTGTCAGAAGGTGATTCAAGCATCGATTCCAAGCTCCAAATCCCCCAAGAGTTTTAGAATGCTTGCGAAGTCGAACAGCAGCACTTTGAAGCAATCTAGATGTTCGGTACTGTGAGAAGAAGAATCACAAGTTTTTTAGAGAAAAAATAGAGATGATTGCTGGGTTTATGCGTGTGATTTTTAAGAAACAACCAAGGACAAGAACTCACTCTGAAGGCATCCAGTTGGAATTTAGGATCTCGCAAGTGTTCTGTACCTTCCCAGCGTGCTGTTACAGGATTTGGCTGTGAAAGGTATGTGTTCATTGATTCTCTCAAATAGTTCCATGTAACAGCCAGTGTCCCACCTTGAAATTTTTGCTTGTATTGCTTCAAGAGATCAGCTGCTACCTGTATCAAGTAAACATTCAGATCAAGCTTTCATCTGAACAGAAACAATGCTTAGTAATCTATAAAACCAGAATTCTAGAGATAGATTGTAATGTTCACAGTGGTTCTTATTTCATTTTATCCATAAATGAACCTTACATCCAGCTTAGTGACAAATCCATCTCATGAACAGTTCAAATCTTTTCTGTTACTCCTAGAGTTTGGCACCATGAATTTTGGTATCCTCGGGATTTATGCAATAAACAACCTAGGAGTTTGCATTGAGGGTTTTCAAGCAAGGACACGATAAAATGAGATGTGCAACCTGCTGTAGAAGTACTGTGTTGTCCCCTTCAAAAGTCTGGAATATGTCATGATCATTCCTCAAGATACCAAACCGGTTGACGGCAGCATAACCATGGCCTCCACAGGCTTCCCTACAGACACTCAATGATTTTGCTGTATATGACGTCACATAAGCCTTGAGGCCTGCCGAAAGTGTATGGACATCTCCAACCAATTGTTCAACATGTGTCGTTTTCATCTGAGAATATATTTCTACCAAATACGAAGTGGCAAAATGAAATGCGTAAGTTGAAGCCAGCATTGGCATGAGCTTGTGCTGTTGAGACTGATAATCAAGAATACTAACTTCAGGTTGCTTGGGAGGACCAAACTGCTGGCGCAGTAGAGAATATCGGATGGCAATTGCATTAGCAATCTTGAGGATACTAGTTGAAGAAGACGCAAGGGCTACCCTTCCACCTACAAGTTCCCCTAGTGTAGCAGCAAATCGTTTGTTTATGGTTGGAAGACTACTTGTGTACTTCCCATCCCGGGACACATCTCCAAATCGATTGAGAAGATTATCTCGGGGAATTCTTACTGAAGTGAATCTTAATGCTCCATTATCTACCCCATTCAGGCCAACCTTGTGACCACAATCATGTATTTCAATTCCTGGAAGTACCTGATGGGTCTTCAAATCCCTTATTGGAACAATGAAGGCATGGACACCCATATCAGAGACACCTTTAGCATCATGAGCAGGCAGCATCAGCTTAGCAAAAACAGAAGCAAATTTTCCATGAACTGCAGCATTGCCAATCCACCATTTGATGGCCCCGTCACTGGGTGTGTTAATTATAAATTCATCTGTAATTGGATCAAATGTTGCAACTGTTTGGAGACCTTGAACATTTGAGCCTTTGAAGCACAAACGTTGAGTTTAGCTCAAATATGTCAATGTTGCAATTCTAGAAATGTCAAGTAAAACACAAAACAATGCATACCCCCATGTGACACTCTCTCACGGAAAAGTAAATAAAAACATAAAAATGAAAAGCTTAGGACTATAATCTACAATTTGTTCTCTTATGTTTTGTGTTTGTTTTTAGTTAATGAATCAGTTCTGCATCATAGTCATGACAGATAACAATGAAGTGAAAACAAACGACAATGCTTAGATGCCCTTCCACATAGAATATTGGGACCTCAGCCATTTCTAACCCAACTCAATAGGGACTATCACATACATATCTTCAGAAAGTTTCACTATTTATGCAGCGCATATGTTTCTGCAGGAAACCTCGTCTACTCAAAGATAATGCTTCAATATTACAATTCAAAAAAAAAAATTAAACATGATGAATTGCAATCCTCCTGAAGTTCGCTACAGGTAGAACTGAGAACTAGTTGCGATACTCCGTGATGTATGTATGATACATGACATCAATGGAGAAATATTAAGGTAGCTAATACCACACCAGCAGAGGTTTAATTTAATATCAGAAACACAGAGAGAAAGTTACGAAATAATACGGATAGAAAAGATTACCATGATGGAGCTCCGTCATAGCAAAACAACCTGGATACTCCAAACTGTCAATACCTCCAAAGTACTTATCCTTATGCTTTTTGGTTCCTAGGTTGATCACAGAGCCTCCCCAAAGGCTGCAAATTTAAAAAACTTTCATCTAAACAGATGATGAACAATTCAACAGAAAAACAAAGGTCACAAAATTAACTGCTTTTCTCAGGTTATCATCTTTAATATCTCAACACCATGAATGAACCAAAAAGAAAAGGAAAGAAGCAGAAATTTCAAAAGACTACATGAAGAAACATAGAGCTTAACAAATTCTAAGGACAGCAAATGAAACAGAGTAATAGGCATGAACAAGGGAATGACTCAGGATAGATGATCCAAATACCATCAGTATGAAATAAATCATTTAAAAAAGAGAGAGGCATGGCTGCATAAATTGATTCACAGTAGAACCCTTAGTGAATGCCAAGTACAGAGAAAGCAAATATTCAACAGAAATTCATGAATAAGCAAGCATTACAAGACAAAATACCATGTCTTAATTTCCCTATCTACCTTGCAGAAAAGAAGGAAAAACAAAACAAAGCCCAGAAGAGAAAAACGAGGAAATGATCAGTCACTCACCTATACTGAACTCCCAACTTGATACCAAGAGAGATATCAACAGCACCAGCAGCCTCAACAATAGCAAAATACTTGCCAGGATCTTCAACAACATATTTTAAAGGCCTAATACCAGCTTCTTTAATCAAACCATACATTTGTCTCCAACATAGCTCTCTATGATCATCTTTTGAAATCCCCAGCGGTGTTTGCAACTCTGGCCTTGCATGAAAATACTCATAAATCTTCTCTTGTATTTCTCTGTATTTCCCTCTCATGTACAGCGACAACTTCTCCGTTTCCACCTCAAGTTTTAATGATCTTGCACATGGAAACAATCCTAGCTGCTCCTGCGTGTCATGCTCATGCAGAGGGCGGGGTACGGGTGCCAGGTGCAAGGAGACCCGTTGGATTCGTCGAGATACGATAAGTGTTTCGTTCTCGGCCGTGGGATTTTGCTTCTTTTGTTCCATTTGTACCTTTTTAGGGGTTGGTGGTGACGCTGGTGGTGGTGATCAATGATCAATGAATGAAGGCAGAGATGAAAGGTATTGCGAGGTAGCTTTCTTTGTTTATACTTTATATTTTTATACGGGGAAGGGGGGGGGAGAGAGAGAGACGTGGGGCCTATAAGAGTGTACAGGTGGCGAGACGTGATGGGAGGAAGCGTGGCTGTTAACATTTGCGCGCCTTTCAACGTCAAGGTGAGTATGTTCTGATGATTAAACTGAGTGATAAGAACGTGAGAGAGATTTTTCGGGTTTTGCCTCTTCTTTGTTGACAGAAAATAAATACAAAAGTGGGAGAAATTATATGGTGCATATATGATAATTAAAAGCATCTTCTTAGTTATTTTTTAGAGTTTATTTTAAAAAATAGATAGATAATAAATAAAAATTATAAGAAAACATATTCTTATTATTTTTAAATAGAATATATATTTTTCTTACATATTATATTTTAAAATATATATAATAAAAAATAACTAATAAAATATTATTATTATCGAGATAGAAAGAAATCGGCAGAAAGGAGACAAATAGCGTCCACAAACAAACTTTAACGGCAAGGGAGACAAAAGGTTGAACAGATTATTTTTATGTTACTTGAAGACCAATACCTCTCTTTAATTTGTCTTTCTGTTAATAAAAAGGTTGGGATCTTAGGTTTATCAAATAAACATAAATTTTCTTCGTCCAATCACGTGGGACTTGTTCCTTGATATTTATAATCATGTGGATATATTTATGTATGATTCAATGTGTGTAAATCTTAATAAAGCAGTCTCCACCTGTTTCCATGGGATTGGAGTAGACATCATTTTATTTTTATTTTTATTTTAGGGGGACAAGCAACGTCGTGGTCTATCATCATTTATGAGCTATATCTGCAATTGTTTTTTGCTGACAATAATTTATTTTTGCTGACAAATATTATTCATCTTTTCTTTCTTCTTTTTTTTATCTCAACTTCCTTTCATAATCTTTGATTATAATCAACAGAGTTATTATTATTGAATCCATATATAAACTTTTCAATTTATAATAAAAATTATGTTGATTGTAAAAAACATACCCTCTCAAAATTTTCCAACATTCTCTCGTTTCTCGGACTGAAACACAGAAAATAAAATTTGGTTTTTGAAACATGAATCTCCAGAACAATAGGTACCAAATGATAGAAAATCAAAGTTTTTTGGGATCGAACAACAGTTTCCCACACAAAAATCTCAATGAGGAATTTGTTTTTGTTCTTTGTCAAATATGATCCTTGTTCATTTATTTTCTATTTTCAACCCCAATTAAGTTCTGATTTCACACAATCGAAACCAATTCATTTTGAATATCCTAAAAATCTAAGCACATTGGAGATAATGCGAATTGAAAGAACTACAGAAAAAACAATAATATTATAATTTTGGAGGATGAAATTGAAAAAATTAAAAGTTCAATGAACAAAAAAATAAAAGCACACTGTTCATATGAACAGTTGAAGGCGAAGAGAAATGAGTCTGCATGAACTCTGTTTGGTGCTTAAGTGAAAGACGCTCTATTTATTTCTTTAATCTAATTGACACGACCAGTCCCTGTGAGAATATTTTAGCTCATATACGAACTAATTAATTTCTCAAACACGACTACATATTCTACGAAGAATGCTATCACGGTTTGAAATCTTGCCCGTTGAAGTACAAATAGGGCTGTTTGCCAGATGATGTTAGTGTATGCACTGCTGAAAATCCACCATAGTTACTCTGTGACTTAGTTAAGCATATCTTGGCAATATATTCGAATGGCTTGTGTTCCCGGTTGTAAGTTTGGTTCACATACTCGTCGATTGGAATCCACTGCAAACAAAAAACAAAACGAAACGAAAGGAAAAGGAAAATGATTGTTATTAGTATAATCATTAGAGATCTCTTTGGATTCACATTTTATATTTTTCTCCAATTAATTCATAATAGATTTATCATTGAATGAACTACATTGTTGATATCGACCCAAAAAAAAAATCGTAGGTATAACTAGTCCGCGAACAGCATGCCATCACAACGTAAAAGTTGGATAGGTTTGAGCTATAGTCATTACGCAACCTAAAACGACCTACTTGTTTCAAAGGATCAAAACAGCCAATTATCAAGAGAATTCCTTGTCGGTTCTTGTAAAATATTTCATTTAGACAAGGGATTCTAAATACATCATAAGTTAACTTTTTGTGATTTGTTCTCTCTATTATCATGCTAGTGCTTCACTGATTTTCGCATTCATGGATCTAACATGATTCCATGCATGGCCAAATCAAAACAATGTAATACTGAAAATTCCTCATACTCGTATTGTGTTGGTTTTTGTCTCTACAAGGGTGCATTCAAATCCTAACTATAAGGGCCCAAGAACTGAGTTAAAATGCTGACGCAAAATCAAGTATCCAAATCATTTCATTCACAAATGTCAACCCTCAAGATGGAACACATTACTAGCTTTTTTAAGTAAGATAATGCGATTGTAAGTTCAATGACTGGTTCAATCTTTTGAAGAGAATATTTATCCTGTTTAATAGTTGACATGTACTACAATGTCGAGTTTAAGTACAAGAAAATAAACTGTCAAAAAGATGAATAGTACCTGGGCTGCCTTAATCTCTGAATCTTGTTTTATGATGTCAAAGGAGAGTGGTTGTAACATGCAAACAAAAAATAAATCTGATTTTCCAAGGAATTGCTGGTGGGTTTGGCTGTGCATAAAAACAAAAAGGAGAAATCAATTAACAGGAACAAGCGTATGTAAATTGTACAAAGACTTGAAACATTTCATCTTTAATGTTAGTATCCTTCACAATTAAAGATGGACGACTCTGGTTTTAGTTTGCAAATAATAGAAAACCGACATCCACTCGCCTTATACTAAGCATGGAGGATCCCCATACTCAAAACTGATGTTGCAGCAATCACTGATAGAAATCATTGGTTGATGTCACCTACAAGATCGAAGGATCTTTTGTTATTCAGACTGGGTTATGCAACATGAGTGTATCTACCCTGACGCCTCCGAAATAGACTATTTAATGGAAGCTCGCTACTGGGGGTGGGCAGGGGAGCCTGGCTGGCTAAGAGTAAATAGGAGCACATTACACATCCCAAACAGGGTTTCTTCAGCTGGTTTGCTATCAAATAGGCGAAAGATTAAGCCTACAAAAAGATAGAATTATCTGATCCTACCTGTCTACTCTGTAATCAAGCATACGAAACTAGAGATTACATTCACTTTTCAAGGCCAAACCAACTAAACAGGTTCGCTAAGATAAAGTATGTGTTCATTAAAGCCTTAATATAGCACATCATATCTTGTCATTTTAAAATGAAATTCTTATCTCATGTTTTTCTGTTCCCCTTTTTCTTGGAGTGGAAACATTTGAGGGATAACTTAAAAAGAAAGGAATGGAAAATTGAAGTGATTAATGAGAAGAGATCTTCTTACCTGAATGCTAAAATTTCCATAAATTCTGTGTCAATCTGAACCATTATAAAGCCAAAGATGTTAATGTTAGAAAGATGTGAAGACTTCAGAGGATGCAAAATACAACAGCATTTAATTTTGTTTGAAAACTGTGGAATTTAACTTACTCCTGTCTCTTCTTTTACTTCTCGAATTGCAGCCGCACAAATATCCTCACCCTGCAGGTGCAAAATTTCACCATGTGCACACCATGGAAAAGCATTAACATATAACCACCATCATACAATACTTACCTGATTAACAACGCCTGTAGGAAACTTCCATGCATCTTTATCTTCGAAATATCCATGTTTCTCCTTCACTACCAGCACCTTCCGCGTAGAATAATTTGACCTCAACATGAGACTTGAATAATGATGACAACCAGCCAACAAAAGTTTCTAACTGAATTACTGTTTTAGCATTTTATTGAATTTCTTTATATCTGCTAACCATACTATGCATTAAATAACTATTTTGTAGCGGCGAGAACCTGATTTGAAGATCAGAAATCACATTTTCAGCCCACCAATGACAGAACAAGAAGGGTGAACTAAGAGAAAATTGAATTTTCCTTACTCGATGACCCACCACCACCTTAAGTTCAGAGAAAAGCATAAATATATGAATGCTACAGTCGAGAAGAAGTACCTCTCTCTTATTGTTCATAACAAAGGCACCAATGCCAACTATATGTGAAGCATTTGCAGGAAGAGTATCAGGACTGTCAGGAATCCAATAGACCAGCATCAAGTAATTTGATTCAGCATGGTGGTACCTAAAACCCTCCTGCACAATTAATTACAAAAACACTCTATCATGCCCAGGAACGCAATAGAGACATTGAATCAATTATAATTGTTTCAAGTTGGAAACATTAGGTGTACGAATTTCAGAGGCATGCCACTTTGCATTTATGATTCACCTTAACTGTAGGTTCAACAAGGTTAGCTTGTTGAATAGGCAATTTGATCCAAACACCCTTCTTCCCCTTAAGAAAAAATGAAAACAAGTTAAACATGGTGCAGTTAACACGTAAGATCTTTTTAGTAACTAGCCATGATCTTTTCGAAAAGTAGGTTCTCAGTTTTATTTACCTGTTGCCTCCATTGGGATATCGAAGCTCTAAGCAAAGGAACATAGATGTGAGAGTCCATGGGTTCCTTCATATCTACCACAACTCCTCCATATTTATCATTAACTGCATTAAGAAGCCCAATCTGTTGAACTTTATCTGTAGGTAGTGCTGTCTGTCCCTTCAATACACTGGTTGGGGGAGACGACATATTTCTTCTTGAGATTGGGAGTCTATAACTGGACCATAAAAAAAATTAAAATAAAAAAATCAAGAACCACTTGTCCAGTTATGCTATGCACTTTCGAAACCCAACTAAGAGCATGCTGGCACAAGGACAAGTAAGGATTTACAACTGAGTTGAGTCCAGGAAAACCTTGAAATCGCTCTATCTTGCTATGAGAGGTGAAATCTGTCATGAATCCTATTGTATTCGTCACAAAGCAGCCCCAAAACTCAATCTTACCTAGATGAATAGTACGATTGGCTTGAAGAGGTCCTTGAATTGATTGAAGATTTGACTAATCTTGATGTTTCTAATAATAATAATGGAAGTCCCTTTCTCCGGATAGATTAAAAAAAAAAAATACAGAAACAAGGAAAACTAGAAGCATCTTAGTACGCTCAAGTCAACTATAAAGACAATAATAACTAAATAAAAATGCACTACTGACCAGTCAGAACCCTTCACCAATGATACCTCGCCGGTCTGCTCTAGCCCTTCACGACTTGCAGAATCGATGAGATTTCATCGAAAAAGGATTTAGGGCATATACAGGGATGTTATAAATGAAAAGCCAAAAAAAATTAAAAAAAAATATTCTTATTTCATTATCCGAGCGATGTTAGTAGAGTTTTTTTTTATATATGTTTTTTAATTTTTTTTTAATATTAAATTAATTGAGAGTTATTTAGATTATTTTTAAATTCATCAAATATCAAATTATTAAAATAATTATATATCAAATATATTAAAATATAATTAATTCTTCTAAATAATTTTCTACCATTGAAATGTATATATACTATAGTTTTTAGATTGTAAAGCTGTGAAAACTATAGTTTAGAATCCTCAAAATCGTTCAAATTATAACCACTGAAACGGTAATTAGAACGGAAAATACCGAGTAGAAACCAGAGCTGCAAACGCCGATTCAGTACAGAAAAGTGGAAAGTAAGTTCCTGGCAAGATGGAAAAAAAGCACAGATCTGCATTCATAGCTGTAAGTTCCTGGCAAGATGAAGAAAAGCTGTGCATAGATCTGCATCCATAGCTGTGCATAGATCTGCATTCATAGCTGTAAGTTCCTGGCAAGATGAAAAAAAGCGTAGATCTGCATTCATAGCATTACGGCTTGGATGTTTTGTGTGTCTGAAACCTAAAAAAAGGCGCTGCAAGTGCAATGGCAGCTTACTCTTGAGTGATTCTGTATGCTCATTATGTGTTGCTTGCAGCTATTTTATAATTCATATAACTCCTCCTCATCTTCTTTGATTGTTTCCCATGAACTCTCGCTCACGGCACGTCTCTGGTCTCCATGACCACTCGTTTCCAGGTAATCGTGATCATCCTTATCCATAAATGTTAACAAAGATCACGACAACTCTTTCACAATCCATCAAGGTAATATTTTCATGCACAACCATGGTAGGTAACCTTTATACTATAAGTATTTCTCTCCCCCCAGCTTCTCCTTAGTTGGGTCTTTCGAACGCTTTATTTTAAAAATTGGAGGGAATATGTACAAACTTTTATTAAAAAAATAATTAATTTAGTATTGACCCAGGAAAAAAAAAAAATTTTGTCATTCTTTGGTCATATAGCCAAAATACCAATAACTTTTTATCATCATTAGGCATTAACCCAAAAAACAACAACAACTATAACACACGTGAGTAGTTATTCGGGTCTCGACCTGAATGATTATGCCTAATAAAATTCTATTCTCAACACATTTTTTTTAAATCTCGAGGAGTTAGAATACATGCACACCTTTCATTATACTTTTATGATTAACTAATATATTCTTTTTACAAATATATATTTTTATACACATTACTATCTTCTTTCATCATTGATAACCACACGATACATTTTATTTAAAACACACATCTTTTTCTTGAGCAATAACTATTTTTTTTAATGTATCACTATCATTTATTAATTTCTTATTGATGATGGTGCCAAATATTACAATCAATGATAGGCACCAATATTTTTATTAATAAATATAATAACATCTTCGACATCATTAAAAATGAATTAATATGACTAAAGTTTATAAATATCTTGAATCGTCAAGTAAATGAAAAATAAATCTTAGACAAAACATTATTTTTTTAACAATTAATTCTACATCTATTTTTTTCTCTCTCATACAACTATTGATTTAAGCATTTAATAATTTGTATTCTTATAATTATCTTGTTTTGAAGCAAACCTCAACCACTTTGTCAAGCTCAACAATCAAGCCTAATTTATGTCTATTTTTGTAAAATGCAAAGGCCTAATTTATGTGTGTAGTTGTTTTACAGCTTCATCAGTTATTTCTTCAATTGTTTCCCATAGAATCTTGCATGTACACATTTTCACTTCTTGGTTGAGGCATATTTATGGCTTTTTTTTTATATCCTTTTAAGTGCGTATATATTCATAAGCGAGAACATGGAGTCATGGGCCATTTCTCATCAACCATTTAAATCATAAAAGCTCGTTTAATTGCTACCAACCCATTATTCACTAATGGGTCTAGTTGGGTGCACGAGATCAATTCTTAGGTATTACAGGTATGGATCTAATTAAATGTCCCTTGACTAATTCTTATTATTCTCCATTTAGATGACGTGTTTTTCAAACAAACAAAAAAAACTTCATTTCCTTATCAAACTATCACATCGCATCGCATCTCATTAATTATAATTAGTCCTTATATTTCTTAAAAATCAACAAATAAATTGAAATGCAACGTGGACATTATTAGTTATAAACATAGGGTTTGAATATGTCTTCTAAGAAACCATAAAGGTTAATAAACTAATTTTTCCAAGCTACGAGTACTAACTACTAAGTCATAATTAAATAAAAAAACATAGAGTTTGAATGTATAATTCAAGAGTCCTAAATAAACTAGTATATATATCAAGACGGGCTTGTATAATGTCAACTCTAGTTATATTTTAATATAAAAGAGAGAGTAATATTTTTGAGAGACTTCATATATAAATACAAGTATATTTTTTTGATATAAATACAAAAATATTTACTCTTATAGACATAGAATAATCGATTCAGATTTAGCATTTTATTTGATATATTAAAAAAAACATGAAAATTATATTTTAACGAGAAGAATTCCCTAAAAAAAGAACAAAACGATCAGTTTAACATACAAAGCCTAACTTGCCTTGCCACATGAATATTGAAGGTTTTCTCTAAAATGATTGATTTTTAATAAGAAACCACATTGCAAACTCATGAACGTGGGAAGAGAGAAAGCATCAATGGTGGTCGGTTTCAAAGTTAATAAGGGCTTTTATTTAATTCCTTTTCGTTTTTCTCTGTTTTTTTCTCCTGCTGCAGACAGCATCTGCAATCTATAGCCAGTAGTCAAGCAATCAAAGGTTAACATTGATAGCTAGTACTTAGTAGCATAATTAGCGGGATGAGGGTGTCAAATTACCATTATAAAGACTGAATTAACTGTTTCTGTGAAGTTGAGGTGCTACTTTTAGACTTCTTTTGCGAGACAAGTTAATTTTTAGGCTAATTCCACGTACATGGATTCGAAACAGCCAGCCTCTCAGCAAACAAAATTGATGATGCTCAATCCGGTCGGCAAGTGAATGTATCCCTCGAGTTAATAATCAAAATTCGATTCTGTAGAAGATCGCACACCCAAAAAAAAACAAAAGAAATTATATGCAACATTTTATTTTTTTAAAAAAAATAAAATGAATATATATATATATATATATATATATCAAATCTATTCTCTTCTAGATTTAACCCGGTTAAATTTCACAACATAAAACCCAAACTTAACTAGGTCTCCATGTTAAAAGGTTGATCGCAGGTTTAATAACACTATCCCGCTCTAGAGCCCAAGTAATTCAAAGCCCAATTAACATGGTTCCCGCCTCAACCGGATTACTACTTACGCCGTCAACTTTTCGTTACCCAAAATTTGCAGATGTTAATTGCCGCGCACATTTTCATTCTTTAATATTTCAAAATTTCACAGATTTTAAGGCTTCGTGCCATTACCATCAATCTTTCCACAATATATGTCCAGATTCAGCATCTTACGAAACAAGGTGTTTTCTTTTTTAGTTGCTTAATGCATTATTTTTACTGGTTACTTTAACGTTGTCTGTGTAGATCTCTGTTGACGAATTCAAAAGTTTTGTTCTTTAGGTCTTGTGGATTAGTGGGTTTGCTGCAAATTTCTTTGATTTTTAGCTAATCGGGGAAGTAGGTTTTTCGTTTTTGTGAATTTGAAAGTTGATTTCGTTACTGGTTCTTTTCCACCTGTTTCTTGTTTCTGTTGGACTAACCATGAGTGGAGATAATTTCACTTCCAAACCGCGTGCCGCTTTGGGGGATGTGACCAATTTGCCAGAAAAAGGAGTGTTTTCATTGATTTCGGGTGATTTGGGGCTTAAATCTAGAGATGGGTATGGTAAGAACGTGGATAGTGTAAATGGGGATTCAGGCTCTGCAAAACAAGTTTGTTTAGGAGTTGAAGATTTGGTGAAAGAGAAATGTGGTGGCATTGAGAAAGGTTGCAATTCGTTGACAACTAGCTGGGAGATTGATGTTTCAGAGGAGAATGTAGCTGGTGTGTCTGTTGTCGCAGATAGGCCTAGTGATACTAAGGAAACATCTAATTTGATAAATGGCTGTGTTGATCTTGTCAAGAGTGGTGGTGCAGGTACACACAGTATTGGGGAAGTTAGTTGTACATCTAGTGGTTCAGTGCATACGAGCTCTGGGCCGTGCACAAAAGATAGTGATGACGAAGGGAAATTCACCTCCAATGTTATGCTGATCGATCCAGTTGGTCAAGCATTAGTTGGTGGTGCTTCTGCAAATGATGACAATGATTCTGGTGTTGGTAGGTTAGCTAGAGAAATATGCAGGCCTGTTGAGTGGTCGAGGTTGCCCACTTCACAGGGTTTGAAATCGTTTGAGTCGGAAAAGTGCACAACTCTCAAGGGTGATGTTTGTGCCAATCTGAATGCAGGTGCTGACATGCTCAAAGCTTGCTCCTGTTCTTTTTGCTTGAAAGGTAACTGTAAGCCCTGCTTTCTTTGTAATTTCCATTATAACTATTGATTACCGAAATTTAGTGCTCATAAATGTATGTTTGTATCTAAAGAGAGCCTTTCACTTCGCAATTTGTCAAGCAGCTGCTTGTATTTGGTCGGACCTATATTACCAGGACATTAAAGGCCGACAATCTGGTATGTGTGTCTAGAGCAAATTAATTATTGCTAGAACTGCATTTACGTTTTTATAAATTGCTATGTTTTGTCAATGTGATGCACCTGTTTTCGGCTGTTGACTTCATGTGTTTCTTTTTCCTCTCAGCATTGAGGAAGAGTCAGAAAGAAGCGGGAATCTTGGTTAATAAATATGCTAGGGGAAAGGAGGCAGACATTCATAGCCAAGTAAACTCTAACAAATCCTTGAAATTAATATCTGACCTCACTGATCTGTGGAGGTCCCACTTTCGACACATGGAGGATATGTTTGCCAATGAAAGTAGCCAACTTGTGAGTGTAGATTTTCTTGCTTTGTTAGATAACGTTTCTCATTGTGGAAAATTTGGATCCTTTCCCTGGTCTGTCAGAAGGATTCCTGATTCCTATTGCTGGAATCACGATCTATTGTGTCTTTCCTTGAAATCATTTATATTGTGTTTACCTGAATTTTGATTTTTTGGTTGGGGTTACTCCGTACGAGTTTCAAATCAATGCCCCTGATGTCTTATTTTGATCACTCTCTTATTATCATGAACTGTGAATTTTGACTTAAATCCCAAATTTTCCTTGCAGCAAGCTGGATACGTGACACTGAAAGATTTGAGGGACAGCTGCAAGATGGATCTAGAGATGATCACTGGGATGCCTTCGGACACGCTTTAGGGTACTTCTGATGCATCTGATGTTTGAAGGATTGTCTTGTCATTCTAATTCTTGTTATTTCTGCATACAGTATGTGTAATGTACACATGCACTTCTGTGTGATCTTGGATTGTCTAGTAAAGTTCACTATTGTTATTAAAAAAGTATTTTATATCTGCACCATTTATAAGATTTGTTGTTGCAATTGCTTTTACATGAGGATTCTGTGCTAGAGGATAAAATTTCCGCTTTTCATATGCCTCATTCTACTGTGGCTGATTATATTGGCGTTCTCAATGTCTTTATCTCGTTTGCTTATTGCTGATTGGATGGGTTTCTTGTACAACACTTATGGCTTGTGATTTTCACCCTTTTGTCAGGTTCCAGACCATACGAAACCTGCTTTTCTTTTACTGCTCGTACTTAAAGAGATTAGCCTTCTGACCTTAGACCAAGTCCCTGGACAACTAATGAAAGCATAAATAAACGATTCCCCAGGCCTATTCGCAGTGTATGGTTTGCTGGATAATATTAGGTGGATTGGATTAGATTAGATATGAAAATATAAATAATTGTTTTTTCATGTGTTTAGTGTGATTTGGATTCATCTGGACAATTTATTTTGTTTTGTATTACTAGACATTAGATGAGACTTGATTGGTTTAAGATCTAGATTGTTCTGACTTAAAAAAAAAAAATAAGGAATGATTGGTCCGGTATGACGTTGTCAAAAACTCAGGTTAATCTGTGATCCGGTCAACCTAAAATATAACATGAATAAAAAATTTGTTGATATTTTTTTTTATATATATATTTTGGTTAAAATAAAGTTTTTTTTTTTTTTAATTTGGGTTGATTTTTTCAAGCTGTGACTTAAATTTTACCCTAAGTTGATCTTTAAGTTGAGTTTTAAAATTATGATAATAAATATTTTTATTTTTATGTTGTTTTGAGTTAGTCTGGGTCAATCATCCTGATCCATGGCATGGGCCTTACACTAAGTTGATCTTTTAGTTAAATTTCAAAATTATAATAATAATTTTTATTATTACAATGAATCGGGTCAATTGTAAGTTTTATTATTAAGATGAATCATGTTAACCATTCTATTCTAATATATGATCTGGGCCTTACACCAAGTTGATTTTTTAGTTAGGTTTTAAGACTATAATAATAATTTTTATTATTATGAAGAATCGGGTCAATGGTTAATCTAATATATGACTCGAGTCTAGTTTCGAATAAAGTTTTAAAATTATAATAATAATTATTTTTATTTTTATGTTGACCTTAATTAATGGTCAATTCGACCCGTGATTCACGTTGACTCTCGAATTAGATTTTAAAACTATAATAATAATTATTTTTATTTTTATATTATTTAAGTTAATGGTGAATTCGACCTCTGAACTAGAACTAGGCTCAAGTTGACGCCAAGGCTGAACCAAAATTGATTAGCCTTCAAGTCCAATTTATGATTTTTAGAATAGATGAACGATCGAGGAAGGAGATTGTAATTCGCCCGGGGTCCCAGGCTTCTATAAAAAGAAAACGAGAAAGCTTTTTATAGAGTAGCTTGAGTGTTTTAATGAAATGTTGTTTGATGATATCTTGCTCCTGAAATTATTTTAGTTTATGTAAAGTAAATTAAAATGGTTGCTTATACGTGGGATTCTTAGTGGTTTAGGTTTAGGTTTAGGTGTATAATTGAGCCTGTCCTTTGCTTTTATGGTGGGTTCCGGTATAGTTAATTACAAAATAAATAATGACCAGTACAACACATTGGACCTTTTCCTTTCCTTTCTTTTTGCAAATTTCTTGACTGTACAGTAACCTAGCAGGATTATCCAGAGAGGCCCTAGTTTTTTAACCCGTTACCGATGGAGAGATCATGGTCGGATATTGACATCATTCAGAGGGTAAGGGATGTTTTCTTATAGTGAGAATTGTTTAAATAGATAAGGCTGGAATTTCCTGTTTCCAGTGCTTTGCATGTCAGCTATATTTTGATTTTTACGTGAACCAATCATGAACAACAGTAACCTTGGAGCTGTCTCGCCATGGATTGCCATAAATATTGATATATTGTCAGCTTATCACTCAGCCCGTGTGAGCTGCTATTTCAAGTTCTAAATTAGCTGACCTTAATTTCTTAATGGTTCTTGACATCGTCGATTGGATAGCTGTTGTGAGACAGAAGAGAATGCTGATTTTCTACTAGGCTGGAGTAGGTTATGGAAACAAGTTGAAAGAATGATTGCCATGACAAAAAACTATAAAGATGGATTTTTTTGGATGGGACTCTACTCTTGGGAGATGCTTTCTGCTTGCAAAAATGGTGAGAAACTGATTCCTCCTATCAATTAGTGTTTTTGGAAGTAATTTTAGTTAATGGTAATGAGCAGAATACTCTTAGGTGCAAACTGTGTACGTGGGGCAAATTTCAACTTTTGCAGCAGAGGCAAGAGAGGAGAACATTGCAGAAAAAGCTTGATAAGAGGAATCATTGCGGCATTGCCTTAGTTTTATATCAGAAGGCAATAACCATGTCCTCAAAGTCCTACGGTTGGACATCTTTTTTGTCCATTTTGGGGGAGGGGTTAGGGTTCTTGTCTAGGTTGGCAATTTTATTCTGTCCAACCATTCATTCTTTCTTATAATAATCCAATCAGGGCCCTTTTCAGCTCTCAGGTTTGGTTTTTTGTGGCCTGGGGAACTGACCTGGTAATTGTTTTGAGTTTGATTTCCTTGGGTTGGTGTCAGTCAATTGATCAGTTTTGTTGTTCTGTGGTGTTCTTCATTTTAGAGATGGTTATTACTATGCTGTAAAAGATTCATTAATTTGGTTTAATTTTTAGTAAAATGATATCGCAGTTTCCAAGCTTTGTTACATTGATGCTGTATGAGAGCATGTGGCTAATAATCAAAATATAAGAGGTTGAATTGACCCAAGTGCCAAGGTTTCTGCTTCTTTCTTATGATAATCAACTGCGAGCTGCCAGGAACGCAGTCAAGGCAATGAATTCTATTCTATTGACCAATAATGATTGTTGTTTATTTTAAAGATTCAAAACAATGGATGCATGTAATCTCATAAATGAGTGAAGCCATACTTCTGTATTCAATAATATGTTATTCATCAATAAGCATTGTGACTCCTTGTTTAGACATGTACAAGTTATTTGGCCTGTGTTTCGTGGATTGAATAATTTTTTGGAAAAAAATAAAATATACAAGCTTTTTAAATGTGTATTGTTTTAAATAAATTTTAATTATAAATCAAGATATATATGCATGCATTTAATTAAATACATCGAGAGCCATTTATACCTATAAATACACAAAACAAAGTATTAAAGTGTCTATTCAACTCACTTCATTGTAGGTTGAATAATATTTTTTCCTAACATAAAAGAATCGATATGAATGTGTTATTAACGTATTTTTTTAACATCAAGTAAAAAATATAACCGTGAATTAAAAGGTCAATGTTTATATATAATAAAATATAATAAATATCATATGCATTAATAAAAACATATAAAATCTCAAAATAATTTTTAAGATAGTAAAAAAATTAAACAATGTTACAACAACTACATCATTTCCTTGGTCTTTATATAATAATTTTTCAAAAAAATTTATAAATTTTTTTTTATATAAAAGAATAGAGATGAGAACAAAAAAAAAAGGTAAAATTGGTCAAGTATAGAGTGATAAATATTCAAAGTATAAAAAATAAAAAAATAATATTTTTTTAAAAAAAAATGTAAGGAAAAAAAGAGAAAAAACTAAAAAAAAATACAAAAAAATAAAAATAAGAAAAAAATAGTGATAAATAGACCTAGTATAGAATAATAAAAAAACCAAATATAAAGGAAAAAAATATATAAAAAAAATTGTTTTCTTATAAAAACAAAATTGATAAAATTTACAATTAAGCTATTTGCCTGTGAAAACACCAATTCCTATATATAAAATAGAGAAGCTGCTTTGACTTCTTTTTTTTCTTCTTGTTTTCTCGTATTTTTAATTTCATATGAACATCTTCATGTTCCTCCTATGAAGATTGGTCAATTACCCATGTTTAAGTTTCAATAATTGCATCCACCCATGGCGGCAGGTGGGGAAGATGTCGTGCCCAACCTCAAGGCGAAGGGTTATGGACCCAGTGGAGAGATTCTGCTTCGTGAAAACAACTACAGTGCAGTGCAGATATCATTCAAATTTCATATGTGCATCTGGGTATGCCACGTCTCAACGAGGTTGACATTTGTGATAGTCAACTGGTGGGCTGAGATTGCCTGAGATTTGTGATAATCAAGGCTTTTTAAGTTTGGGTGCTTGTTATGGGCGGTGATCTCTGAAGTCTGAACCACCATTAGAGGGTTTTGCAATTCTATAGCTCAGCATTTCTATTTTCCGTTTAAGTTTTTGTGATGTCCATAAGCAATGTTGTGATTTTCAAGTCAAGCTAGTGTGATGGCTTTGAGATGTTAATTCACTTGGTCAAGTTACATCTTGATTCTCAACTTTGAAATGTTATGATTTAGTCCCTGGCATTGAAAGTGTTTATTCAATTAGATTCCTGCTAATTCTTCTATTTTGATAAATAGTTTAATTGTTCGAACTAGTTCGAATTATGTATCAATCCATCTAATTAGATATTTTGGTATTGTTTTTTTGTTGTGTTTTCTATAATATTTTTTAAAAAAATATATTTAATTAATTTTTTTAGATTTTAGTTTTTATTGATTCAAATAACACCGTATTCCGAAATACACATGCATTTTCGTGTTAAAAGTAAACTAAAGCAGAAAAGGAGGTGATGACCGAATAAAATAATAAAAAAAAGCCTTTATTTTAACTTTTTATAAAAATAGAAGAATTTTCTCACTCCTCTATTAATTAAAGAAAGAGTAAAACTACTGGAAGAAAAAAAAAAATCCAGACACATGATGGATTGATGGGGAAACTCTATGTGAGTCAAAAAAGGCCTTTTTTTTAACTTTATTTTAATATATTTTAAAAAAGTATTCAGCATTAAATGAAAAGGCTTTATATTAGATTTTTTTTAATATGTTTTAATGTTTTGATGTCAATAATAAAAAGTTAATTAACTTGACTTAATTCAATTTATATGGATTCACCGGCAAATGAGGACAAGTGACTTTGAAGAAACCACTCGATGTGCCCCTTGGGAAAACCATTCGACAAATTTTTTTTGGGGGGGGTCAGGATATGTTTTAATTTTAATTGGAAAATGAATATTCAAACAAAAAGACGTGCTTTCTTTTTTATGATTGGTTAGCTTTCAACTATTAGAGCTGAAAAAATTCCTGATAAGCTTTCACACACGTACGAGTATCAAAACCACCAGATTTAATTTCAATAAAATATGTGAATTTATAAGAACACCTCTTGAATTATTGTTCATTTAAATGGGTGTTCTTTACTCTCTTTTTTTATTTGAAATGACACCCCATTTAAAATTTTAAATTATAAATAGATCTCTTTTTATTTGGATTGACACCCTAATATATATTTTTTTCTTTTGATATTAATACATTAATGATTGCAATGTGTTTAGATTTGAACTCTTTTTATACAGAGGAAAAAGGAAGAGCTCATGAGAGGAGGATGGATAAAAAGTGAGGAAAAGCCGTCACCAGGAGACACCTTTTTCTTTCAATCTTCATCGGATCTTCACGTCTATCAAGGCAATTCATCGCTTATCACGTCTTCCCCAACCATGTTCACATTAGTTTTGTCTCTCTTTTTTTTTACAGGTCCATGCTCTCCTCCCTCTTATCTGAATAAATAAATAATTAAACAAATACATTTTCGTATGGGTATTCTCAAAACACCTGCTGCCTAGCATCACCAAGAGACCACTTTTTCCTTTTTGTTATTTTTATATATTGGTGTCCTAAGCTATGATCTTAGCTGGATTTTTTTTTAAAATGTTAAAGAGATATGTGATAATAACATTTAAAAAAAATAAAAAAAATTAAGAGTTTCATCATTATCTTGACTAGATCTAATAAACATCGTTAATTTAATAATATAAAAACAATAACAACAACAAATAGAGTTAAAGCAAAAAGGTTTGAGTCAATCTATTTTAACCTGTTAAACTAATAACATGATATTTGAGATTGAGATAACCCAATAAAAAAAAAGTTTAATCCCTAATAAACCTGATATTAAATGATAAAAATAAAAAAATTAATTGTAAAACAAGATTTAAGTTAACTCACGCTAACTTTTAAACATGCAACTTGAGTCTTGAGATCATAATTACCTCATAGAAAATAAGCCATGAAAAATCATGAAGCTAAATTCTTGATCAACAAATTACTGATAAAAAAAATATTAAAGGATGAAATTAAAAAAAAAACAATAAAAGAAGATCCGTAGTAAAAAAAATAGTAATAAAAAAATAAAGATTGAATTTGACATAAAAATATAAAATGAAATGAAATGAAATGTCGATTGATGAAATTAAAAAAATTCTAATTTTAAAAATTATTTTAAATAAAATAAATAATAATTAAAATAACATGAATAAAGTCTGAAGGACAATAAATAAAAGGGATGTTTTGAAAATGTAGAGATTTAGGAGCGAAAATCAAGGAGAATAAAGAAAAAAATTAAAAAAGATCATCAATGTTAAACTAGAGGTTTATTGGCTATACATGCCACCCAATCATGGAAAAGATGCCAAGGTCATACAAATTGCATTGATGAAGCCTGCATTTAGCTGTTGAGAGCCTCCTCACGCGCCACTCAAAAAGCACGGAGCATGCAACACACTATTTCGTGTGTTGCACGCACCATTCACTATATATAGTGAATATAACTAGAAAAATTATGATGAAAATATAAAAGTCTCTCCTAACACAAATTAAAGAAAAATTGATTCAAAGGTAATTGAGTTATTTTATTATGATTAAAAAAGTGAAATGTCGAAAAAGGCTCTAGGTTTCAGTTAAATAAAATTTGTTTTTAATAATAATTTAATTATTTTATTATATTTTAAAAACATGAAAAGATCATATAGTTCATGATTAGTTTGATAATGATTAATAAATCTTAATAAAAAGATTATATTATATCTGATAGAACTGCAATAAATTTTTTTTTTGTTTAAAATGGCAATATGATAATCATACTATTACATTAAATAATATACGTGTATACAGTGAATTCACCTTGCCTCACAATTTTTTTTTTTTTTTTTAATATTTCCAACCTAACCTAGAAGAAAACAATGCGTTATTTGATGTTAAGCCGTGCAAAACCTAATATCTTTGAAATTAAGTAACGACTCTATTTTTGCATCACTCCAAACGCAACCCATAAATTTGCAAAGGCGAGATTTTTTTTTTAATCTTTATTTTTATTTTAAGTTGAGTCTTTTTTGGGACTTCGTTCAGAAGACAAGTTAGGAAAGCCATCGAATTTTGCAACAGTGAACCAACACCACATATACACTTGGAGTGAATAAATTAATTAAATTATTCAAAATATTTATAAAAATTGATTCATAATTAAATGAATTGAAGGATTTCTTGAATTTATTAAATAATTCTAGTCAATATATTAATTTTTTTGGTTCAGTTGTATTTTTTTTTTAGTTTTAAAAACAAAAATTAAATTAAACCAAACTGAAAACTTGTTACAAATTACAAGTGCATTATATTTAAACTTGTAAAAATTAATCCAACTAAACAACAATTAACTTAAATTGAACTTGATTTACAAAAATATAAAACATAATCCAACTGATTGATTTATAATTCTTTTTAACTGGGCTGTTAATTGTTTTTTTAAAATAATTTAATTATATTTTTAATTCAAACTGAATTATTTAAACCAATATTTACCTCTTATACTATGCAAGTTGGTACCACCAGAGTAGACTAGACTTAAATTAACGAGAGAGAGAGAGAAATGGATTGCTACTTTGCTTGGCTTGTAAGTGATGTCCAGGTAGGAAATGACGTGTAACATCGTCAACGGAGGCCCCGTTGTTCACTTTCGTAGGCCCCACAGCATGGACGAACCAAATTGATCCCTTGGCTTACATCTTACGCAACTTGAAAGCCAATCTTTTTGGCACATCACTTCCACCCCTCTCACTTCTCGACGTTTTGACTTGAGAAACTAACCATGGTTAGCTCGAGACGTTGCCCCCAAAATAAAAATATTTTGTTTTCATAATTCATCCAACATGGAAGAAAAACTTGTATACGATTGTAATAATAGTTATTTTTAAAATATATTTTTTAAAAATATATTATTTTTTTAAAAATTATTTTTTTGATATTAATATATTAAAATAATGTGATAACATTAAAAAAATATTAATTTATAATAAATAAAAAATAAAAAAACTTTTATTTTTTTTAAAATATTTTTAAAATATAAAAACAAAAAAGTCAAAAGATTATACCCACCTCACTTAACTTGTAATATCAAATTATTTTGTGTTGACCAACAACATTTATTTACACTAGACACGGGATGATAGAAGGAATGTCAATTCATATTTTTATGAGTACAACCCGTTAATAATGGCATTTGATCTTATAATAATTACATTATTGACTGTTCAAGATTTTTTTAAACAAAGGAGACGAAAAATTAATAATGGTATTTAAGGTAATTTTTTTTTTTTTTTAAAAGGCACCCCCCCAACTATGGTTGCATTAACTAGAGTTGGAGGACAGATATGGGTGACAGAACGCAAATTGGCCTTTCACGAGGCTACAGAATCCAATTCCATTTCCATGCTCTTAAAAATTCTGTATCCAAGTGGAGGGCGCCGCAATTGACGATACCTTGTCCGTCTCGCAACTTGTCGTCAATTGTCACATGATTATGTGCTCTGCTACGCCACCCCACCCCCCAAGGCTTCAACCATGGTTTATATCAAGAATTTAATCATGGTCAAGTTCATTACTGTTTTTTTTTTTTTTTTTGATCAAGTAACCACCAGCTTCCAACTTTAGCACGCGCCACCATTTTCTCTATCCGCGCTTATGTAATCATCATAATCTAATAATGGATTTAGTACTAATCACTATTGCTTGTCCTAGGTTATTAGGAGAGCATTTAACGACCTGGTTGTAGCTTGTTTTTAAAAAAATTAATTTTTTTTATATATTTTAAATTTTTTTGATGTATTAATTTTAAAAATATATTTTAAAAAATTAAAAAAATATTTTAATATATTTTAATATAAAAAATATTTAAAAAAACAACCATAATTATATTCTTATCACAACTGGGAGTTGATTTGAAAAAGATGTCGTTTTCTTAGTGTTTGGCTTTCTCTTTATATCCTTTTTATTTATTTATTAATAGCTCTATGCTATGTCATTTCTGGGTATTGATTCAGTTTAATCAGTGCTTAATATTGGATTTGAATTCGGAAGAATTAATGTATCAGTGAAGGGTGAACTGAATTTCAAGGGCAGGAGTCTTGAATCTTGATGATAAAACAAAATGTTCATTTTGCTCCACGATTTTGTTTTATTTTATTCTTTTGTAAGAACCAAAACACATGCATGGTCCCCTTCCTGCCCGCAAAAGTTTTGATAAATTTGATGAGGCAGAGGAAAGGAAGGACAAAACCCCATAAAATTCCAAAAAAGCAAGATAACCGATGAGCCATTAATCTTTCAATCAAGTCCTTACCAAATCAAAGACAAACACGTGTAAGACCACTGCTCACTCAACAGACACCTGCCGGTCACTAAGTACGACATGACCCTACGTGTCACTCACCCACTGGATGTTCCACATCGGACTGAGGTCTCTCCGAACTTGAAGGCAAACGCGGTGACCTCTGTAGTAAAAAAAACATAAAAAGGAAAAAAGAGCGGTTAGAAACCTTGGAAATTTAGAAAATCAAAGGTGAAACCATGGGCTGGAGGATTATATAAAGAGAGATAGGGAGGGATCAAGAAACACACCACAAAGGAAGACCACCAATAAGGATAGAGTGCTAAAAATCTTGAATTTCTAGCATCTTATTTTTTTGATAAAATCTCTCTTCTTGAACTCAATCCCCCCCCCCCCCCCCCCCCCCCCTCTAATTCCCCGCTTCTCTGTATCCCTTTCTGTCAATCGTCTGTCTTTCAAAGAATCTAATTTGGGGTTTGTTTCTTTTGTTTAGTGATTTTAAAGCTGAAATCTTTGTTTAAAAAAAGAAAACAAGCAATTCCCTGCAAAGGGTGAAAGCCAGGTGATTCAGAATAGAGATCCAGGTTGATTTTCATTTCTTCTACCTTCCTTTTGCTTTCCTTTTTTAATTTCATCAACTTGAAGGGTTTGTTTTTGGTCCCTCCAGGTTGGTTTTTGTGCAAAAAAACCTCTTCTTTTATCTGGGTTTTTTTTTCCCCCTTCTCTTCCTCTTGTTTGTATAACTTCAGTAATTTTGCCACCTCTGTAGTTTTGTTTCAAGTACTAATTAACAGGAATGGCAGCAGCTATCGATATCTACAACACAACAGTGCCAGTTTTTTCAGATCCTTGTAGAGAAGAACTCATGAAAGCACTTGAACCTTTTATGAAAAGTGCTTCGCCATCACCAACTTCCACTTATTCTTCACCTTCTCCTTCAACTTCTTCTCCTTCTTTCTCTTCTTACCCTTCTTGCTTTTACAACAATAAGTCTCCCATCTCTTCATATCCCAACTTGGACCTTAGCTTTTGCTCTGCAACGAGCACCCAGATGTTTTCTAATGGGTTCTTGGATTATAACCAAATGGGTTTTGAGCAAACAGGTCCAATTGGGCTTAACCATCTTACACCTTCACAAATCCTCCAAATCCAAGCCAAAATCCACTTCCAACAACAGCAGCAGAAAATGGAAAAACTTGCTACCACATCACAGGTTGTCCATAACCAAAGGGCTAGTAACTTCTTGGCTCCAAAACCTGTCCCTATGAAACAATCTGCTGCTTCTCCTCAAAAGCCAACAAAGCTTTATAGAGGAGTCAGGCAGAGGCATTGGGGAAAATGGGTTGCTGAGATTAGACTTCCAAAGAACAGAACTAGACTCTGGCTTGGCACTTATGACACAGCTGAAGAGGCAGCTTTGGCTTATGATAATGCTGCTTATAAGCTGAGAGGAGAATATGCTAGGCTTAACTTTCCACATCTTCGCCACCAGGGAGCTAATGTGTCTGGTGAATTTGGTGATTACAAGCCTCTCCATTCCTCTGTTGATGCAAAGTTACAAGCAATTTGTCAAAGCCTGGGCTTGCAAAAACAGGGGAAAACAAGGGAGCCCAGTTCTGTTGCTAATTCAAAAAAGACTGCAACAGCTCCTTTGCAAGCAAAAATTGAAGATGATTGTTCTTTGAGAGGTGAATTGAAAACGGAGTGTGAGAATTTTGGAGTTGAGGACTATAAGGTGGAGATCCCATCACCATCACCAGCTTCATCTGACGAATCATTGGCTGGTTCTTCTTCACCAGAATCTGAGATTTCTTTCTTGGATTTCTCTGGTTCGTTACAGTGGGACGAGTTTGAGAATTTTGGTTTGGAGAAGTACCCTTCAGTTGAGATTGACTGGTCATCCATCTAAGTCTTGAATTACTACTATGTAATCTTCTGCAATGAAGTTTTTGGCATTTGCAGAAGTGCTGTTAAGGGGTCAGTCAGTTTTAGATTCTAAGTTCTATTAATTATGCTGTCGATATGTATAGTAGGTCGCTCTCCATCTTTGGTCTAGCTGGTACTTTTTTTCCTTGCGTGACCATGGAGGAGTTTCTATGTTTGGTCTGTATTTTGAGGTCAGGTGTAATTAAGCATCAGTCTATGAATATATCAATCTAGTCCAACTTTTCTCCATGGGTTCGAATATGGTGAGCATGTAATAATGTTTTGTGATATCAATTTTTTATGCCTTAAAACAGATTCACATTCTTGTGGTACGTGTGCTTAGTATAATGTTTAGATTCTTACTTGTCCGTGACTTGAGCTACGCTGGGCTGAAAATAGAAATCTTAGCGTTTTTTTTTTTAAAAAAAAACATCAAGAAACTGTAAAAATGTTTTAAAAAAACAACAAAAAAAAAAAAAAAAGAAGAAAAAGAAAAAGAGGGATTTGGTTCATAGACTCCCGGTTACCTTATACCACGATATTAGATGCTTCAAATAAAAAAACAAAAAGTAATATGACTTATGGCATCAGAAAGAAAAGGGGGAAGAAATGACTAGAGCAAACTTCCTGTGCTTGTAGGCATGTAATTTATGCATGAGACGATGATAATTTTTAAAAAAATATAAAAAAAATAAAATATCAAGTATCAAAGGATAAAAAAGATTAATATCACTCGAGTTAACTTTTCAAGCTTGTCATCTTGATCATGAGCTCGATGTAACTCTATTAGTGATAATCATGACTCTCAATTCATAACCAATCTAATATTAGAGAATGAAATTAAAAAAAAAAAAAATTGACAAAAATTTTCAAAAAAATTAGTAATATAAAAGAATGAGAATCAAATGTTAAAAAAAAAATTAGGGTGAAAAAGACATTGATCGATTTAAGGGTGAAATTCAAAAAAAAAAAAGCAAACATTTCACATAAAAAAGAGTTAAAAACTCGAAATCAAAAGAATAAAGATCAAATATGAAACTAAGACAAAATAAGAGAAAAAATAACATTTCAATCAAGGGTGAAATCAAAAGGACATTTAAAGTTTACAAAAGATATTAAAACAAAAATCATACAATAAAAAGCATGAGGACTAGATCTAATATTAATAAAAAATAAGAGGACAACATGGATTTTTTTATTGGACAACACATTTTCCAAAGCAAAAAGAGAAAAAGAGAAGAAAGAAAGAAAATATTGTCAGAGCCAAATCACCAAACAAACCACCACACACCTCACCTCATTTGAAAAAGAAGGTCGTGATCTTTATAAAACCGCTACGGATAGCAATTTCTACCACCTAAATCCTCTACATGTGCTGCTTGAAGCATACAGAGTGGCCTAACATACCAACCAACTTCCTTTTTTTAATTTTTTAAAAAAATACAAAATTGTATGTGTCGTGACTCCATAAGTATAAAAAAGACCAAAATAAAAAGACAAATAAGCCCTTAGACCCTAATTTAATTCTTTTTGATTGAAGGGTAACTAAGTAAATTTACTATTGATTTTCAAAGCAACAAACAAATCCACCCGAGTCTTGACTCAATAATTACAAAAAAATCAAAAGAAAAAGACAAATAAACCATTAGACCCTAATTTAAATATATTTGTTTCAAGGGGCAATAAAGTAATTTTACTGTGCTTTTTCAAAGAGAAAGATAAAATCTCTTTTGTATCACAAATATAATTTTTTGTATTTCAGAGGCAACCCTAGTCATTATATTGTACACTTAAAAAAAGAGAAAAAATCCTATATTCTAATCAAATTGATAATGACCAATTGGTTCCAATACAATTACAATTCTACCCCTATAGGCTATGTAGATGAATTTTTCTTAGAAGGAAAAAATAGTAATTACACTATCCTCGTCCACAATGCACTAAGCATATGTGCATGTTGATTTCTCCATCTCTTTTAGTTTTTCTTTTTAAAATTTGTCTTTAGAAAATGTTGCATGGATATCTTGGCGAACATATATTTTAATTATTACAGTCACTTAGTTTAGTAATTAGAAACCCCAATTGATATTTAAAGGTTCTAGCCCTAGGTATTATCCTAATTATGTAATAGGATCACTCTAATATCATGTCTATGATAAACTGTATTGTTAGCTTATTTTTATTGATAAAGATACATATTATGATTTTGCTAAAGTTTGTCTAAACTAATATATATGAGTTTGTTATTAAAGAGAAAAACTATCAAAATCTATTATAATAATTTAGAATCTAGACCTAGCAATACGATCGAATCCTTATTTTTCGAATATGGATGTTGGGTCTGAGAGGAAGAGGATGGTAAATAATAAATTATGCTTTGAGTCTATTTCTTAGTTGTGTTTAAAATGGGCTCGAAGACCTTCACTCACACGCTATGGGTTTTTATAGACCACGTTGACTCAGTCCAAATTTACTCATAATATTAAGGAAAAACATATTTATAAACAAACATTCTCATATATCGAGGAAAAATATATTTATGAAACCAAAAGACTAAACAACATCTACATGGTATATGCATGTATTTCTCTTTTTAAAATGCATGCCATCACCTTAAAAGTGACTTTATCAATAGAATAACAGTTTATTGTATGATAAAAAAATGAATCGAAAGATACTTGTTAAAGGCACCCTTCAACTCACAAGTTAAATTCACATTAAAAAAAAACATATATTTATAGCTTTTGAAAACATATTGAATTTCAACTTTCAAGGGATATGACCCGTTTAAGGATTATACTACCTTTTAGTTGATCATAAATTATATAAACAAACAAAAAAAATTATTACTTTTTATTATATAAAAACAACAAAATTTCAACATCAGAGTGATAAGATCTATTTAAGGATCAAATTGCCAATAAATCGATCATTTCATAAGAAAAAGACAATAAGCTTTTAATTCGAAAATAACCTTATACTTTTGAAGAAAAAACTTGTGAAAAATAATTTTTTATGACATAAATTCAACAACCAATTAACATATATATATATCCACATATAAAATCAACTCATCCATGTACGAAATCAACATATCCATGTGAAAAAAAAACTTCAAACTTTCTGGTCTCTCTCTTAGATCTGTGATGTAATTGGGTATTTTACCCACAAGGGAAGTTTAAGCTCCAACAAATCTTCCTGCAAGAAAAGAAGGCTGTAGTAGACTTCCAATTCAAGATGCAGCCATTCTCAGGGGAAAAAAACAGTATCAAACTGTAGCCAAAACATGCCATTTCACATGGAGGCAAAAACGTTTCGAAAATATTTTTTCAACATCACTAATTGTCACTCAAAACACTGTATTGATTGAAACTTCAAGGGACCACTAAGTTCTTGAAGATTGAACTAAATTCCAATTCGGGAAATGGATCGAATCCGATTATTGGTGCTCAATTACTTCTTCTTTTGAATTTAAGGCATGTCCACAGTGACATGCGAAGCTGGCCAGAAAGTGCTCTCAGAAACATGCTGCAACAGTCGTGAAAATAACAAATTTGCATTATTATAACTCTCCAATTCAGCGATCCAAATTGCTTTTCTGAGTAATCATGTGTCTTCTCAAATGTCAATCAAATGTCCCATAATTGCATGTTAATCTATTGACCTATGAGGGCTTTAATACCTCGAATTACGGATTACTCATGTGCTCCATGTTCAGTGTAGGTCCAAACGCAATTTTACAAACCAATATGGGGCTCTGGCTAGCAAAAACTTCTTCGGAGGCAATGAATTGAGCTTTGAATGAGATATTTATTGGTACAAGGAAAAGAAAAACAATAATTCAGTGGAACCACCTGGGATCTCCGATCACTTTAGGAGGTCCTGCGATCTTTTTACCGGCAGCCTTTGATTGACAGGAGCAGTGGTGGAGAGAGTGGGGGAGCTGGCAGAGGCCCGGCTCCTGTAAGAAAATGTCCCTCTCTTGTATATTTATAATTATAAATATTTATAATATTTTTTGATTCTTTTAATTTATAATTTAACCCCGTCAAACTTTTTTTTCTTGCTCCGCCCTGGACAGAGAGAGACCCGCAAAACCATGAGTTGCTAGCTAGTGTAACTTTACGGTGAAGAAAGATAAATATGCACACATATCTTATCATCCCTTTAGGCACGAGATGAGGAATTTTGGAGACCACTACTCAAAAGATCAAGCTCTCATCCTATATTCTTATTCTTTCTTCTAAGCATTCCAAAACAAGTTCACACTGCCATTACACAAATTGGAGGAAGAAAGAGACCTTGATAAGCCCTTGTTGGGCCACCAGGAATCCTCACAAAGTTGACGATACAGGGCTCCTCACCTCTCTTTTCTTGATTATTAGATTTTTTTAGTATTCGGTGGTTTTCGGTTTTGAATTCTGTTTACTTTGCCTTGCGATTCTCTCTACAGCCATCCTATAAAAGGCCAAAAGATGTGTGAACGGGATCCACACTTTGCATCCGAAAGTATTCCGGGGATTGTTTGAATAAAAAGAAGAAGATGATTCGAGGATTCCTTTAAAGGCCGAGATAGAGCAGGAACCAAGTTTCTCTTTTCCCCTTTACAGGTTCTCATGATGTGGCATTGTAGGGTAGATACCCCTAACGTAAGCTAAGAATCTCACCATCCTTAGCCTGTATAGCTACTAGCTGCAAATATAGGGATGCCTAACGGTATGCTGGTCCTAGGTGGCAACGGCGGGGGCCTCGCCACTATGCGTCGGCAAGAGGCAATAGAATTTGCAGAAAGTGAAGATTTAATCAATTTACATGTAAGAAAAGAGAAAAAGAAGAAGAAAAAGATGACTTGGTGCGTGGAAAGTGACGATCTAGTATAGATTATCTAGGGAGATGACCGAATTAGGGTGTAATGCAATCAGCAAAGGGTCTTGGCTTCTTTGGCAGCCTCGTGAACATGCGATACAAAAAGAGTAAACATCCCCCAACAACCATACTCTTTGTCAGCGTTCTTTTTCTCTTTCTTTCTTTCTTTTTAGTTAGAGAGGTTTTTAATTATGATTGTTTTTATATTTTAAAAATATTTTTTTAAAAATTTTAAATTTTTTAAATATTTTTAGATCATTTTGATGTGTTGATATTAAAAATAATTTTTATAAAATAAAAAAAATATTATTTTAATATATTTTTAAATAAAAAATATTTTAAAATATAACCACAATCGCATTCCTAAATATTTCTTATAATACATGACCCAAGCTCTTTTCTTTTTGTTTAAAAGTTTTTTTTTAATATTATTTATTTTAATATTAATCCTATACATTATATTTTTATCATCATTATATCTTTTTAATAGTTATTGTCATTAATGCTATTAAATAATAATAGCATATGCTGGTTATTGGATTAGGTTTGATCTATCCATGAGGGATGACATGATACAAGTATTTAGAGAAGTTACTAAAACAAATAATTGTTCTTCTATATATATATATATATATATATATATATATATATATATATATATATTGGGACATAACCCATATTAAATGGAAAGTTTTTATTTTTTGAAAGAATAGTTATCTTTTTCTTTTATCTCATTTTAGATTTTCGGTATTAATTTGACAAGTTTTATAAAAAATTATATTATTGAATATTACTTTGATTCTAGTAATTAAAGTTGCATTAAAATAATTAATTCAATGACAATTTTCCCAAATAAATTTTCTTTCAAATCCACATGTTTCTTCTTCTCTAATTTTTATGCAACCGAGTTGGCATACATGAGTCTAGGATCAGTATAAGCTTGAACCAGTGTCTTGTTACTTTTATGCGTGAAAAACGTTGCATCTTCTAGCCAAGCTAGGCACATTATATTCATAAAATCATCATCACCCTTCATGATATTAACTATCAAAGTTACACTTCTTCCATTTGCAAATATGAAATCAACCTAGCCCTAATTGCCTTACCATGTAAACTTTATTATTTTTAGACTCAATAAATAGCGCATGTTACAGAACATGGACTTTTGACAAGCTATTGGCAGATAGGGAGCAATGAATTAGATTAAAAGGAAAGTTTAATGATATCCCTCACATAAAAATGGGATTCGTGTTCTGCTTCTTTGAAATTAAATCTAATTGTATAATTCAAATTTATAATGTATTTGCTCCAAATTTAATTTCTTTAATTCGACTCCACAAACAAAATAGAGGAATGCTTTTGTATGAAATCCGAAAATTTTAAAACAAAATCGTATTGTATCAAATAATTTTATTTTAAGTATATTGACCTATGTTAGTCAATTACTATTAAACATCAACTTAGTCAGCTTATTTTATTTTAAGTATATTAAATCTCAATTAAATTATTTAATGATTCTAATTACTAAAAAAAACTATGTGATGTTTTGAGGACTGTTTCAGTTTTACCTTTTTTTTTTTTATGATATTTGTGTGTTTTAAAACAAAGAATTTATTTATTAAGTAATTAATTTAGTTTTTTAAAGAAATTATTTAATTTAAGTTCTGTCTTTAATGATAATTTTAATTTACATGATTTAACTAGCGATACAACACCTCATCGTATTTCATTATAATTCTTTTTTAATATGTTTAATCTTCTAATACACCATAACACATATATCATAAGATAAGAGACACAACAGGGACCAAACTTCTCAAGGCTAGAGTCGAATCGTGGGTTAGCTCCCTCCCTTTCTTTGAATTCTGCTGGAAGTCGACTTGGGCTTTTTTTACGATTTATGTTAGTTGCCAGCAGGTGCAGTATTTGGGTTTTCAGAAGGCTCTCTCGCGGATCCATATTGTGGGCCAAATTGGGCTTTGTGCCTATCGTGAAAATTGCTTGGAGTTGGGTTGGGGTCAAAACCTTGTGATAGGACAATTGGGCTATCCAGTCGTGGTTGGCTTAGGCCCAACCCATGTAACTGAACAGGTTTTATTGATTGGGTCGAGCCCAAACCCATGCGACCAGACAACTTGGCTATCTGGTGGTCTATTGGTTGGGCCTAGGCCGTATTTGACAACTTGGTGTCCAATCTTTAATCTTTAATTTTTTAATCATGGTATTATTAATAATTTAAAAATAGGAACGATGTAGTTTTTCCCCCCTTCAAACTCTAGCTGGCTAAATATTTATTTAGGTTCCGTTCGTTAATTTTGTCTAAAAACTGGCTAAATATTTATATTAGCTTTTAATTATTAAATCCTGACATCTTATTTATTTATTGTTTTTTTGAGTGATCTAATAGATCATGTGATTTATATGATGAGAGGTAGCCCTCTTCTAATATATTATTATAATGGAAGATTAAAATTATCAGGATCCAAATCTTGCTCCATAGAAGAAAGCTCAATCACTATGTCAAACATGCTTTAGTTTAATCACACGGTAAGTACTTCTAGTAGACCAATTAATATCTTCATTTTGTACAGTAGAGCTAGAGACTTCGTATCATTAATTATTTTATTATTCTAGTACTTGGCAATTATAGGAAAATTTTTTATAATAATAGAGAGTATCCTATTACATCTCTTGGACTCTAGATTTATTTTTTTTAATTTGTCAGTGATTTTTTTTAGTGAAAGTTACATTTCAAACCAAGGCTTGAAATCTCATTTTCTTCTGCATAGCATAAAGTGTTTAGCTCATAAAAAATAATCTAATTTTAATTATTGTGCAACCGGTTTGGAATTCCAGTTTCTTTTTGATTTTGCATAGGCAATCGATTTGATTAAAATATAATAAATTTAATTTCATACTGGCAACAATCTTATTCATAGTGTAGATAATATTCAGATGTGGACAAATACAAATCATTAATTTGACTGCCTTTCAATTTATGTTTCTCTTTATTTTCTTTTGATCTTTTAACTTTTCAAGCATCTTCAAAATGATTTTTTTATTAATACAGTGGATTATTATATATAAAAAAAACTATGCCAAACTATGCCAAACAAACAGAATATATACTGAAGATTTTGTCAAATCACTCAAGATACATTAGATGTAATATCTTATTTTTACTTTAGCATACATACCATATTGATAATTATTAATTATGACAGCTCGCAATTTTGGCCTATTTTACAATAGGTGGCCTCTTCACCTTTCAATCAAAACGCCCCTACGGACAACTTGAATGAAGCTTTGACAAAAGGAACCGCCTATGGAGTATCTACAAGGAGCGCCATACACGTCTACGCTCACTGGAAAAGAAGAAGAAGAAATGCACCTCCTGGTACAGTCCTATTGGCTTCTGAAATTGAAATTCTTGATGACGTACCAATGGAGAAAAGAAAACAAATTATGTCTCCGAGAGAATTACTGTGAAGAGCTACGAACCGTTGAAGATCATATCAACCAGATATTGTGCAATCAAGAATCCCAAATGAGAATCAAAATTTTTTACCAAGAAAAGAAGCACAATGCACACATCACGGTACTTCTGATGCGCATATTTTAAAATGTCCTTAGACCTACCCACTTACAAATTGTTCTATAGTAAAATGTGATCATACATTTAATAGCTATGAGCCTCGAGCTAAAGAATGGATAATCATCTCCAGCGAGGGATATCTTGAAGTCAGTTATGATCTCTCAAATCTTCCCTCTCACCATATACAATCTTTTTCGCATCTTGCTTCTGAACTTTTAGCACGCGAATTTGACACGAGCATTAGAGATTTCAACAACAAAATTCAAAGGGATCGAAAAGCAGTCATCCTTTCCACAACGTTTTTTGTTGCATTTTGTGATTTGCTTGTGATCCCTGATGATCGTGATTTCATGCTTAAAAGACCTAAAACAAAAAGGATTTTCCACTAGCTTATAAAATGGGTCTTAAAAGAAAAAGAAAAAGAAGTCAATCTCAAGTTGGTCAAGTATGGTAAGTTTGTAACTATCAATAGAAAACCTTGCACACACCAATCTAAAGGTGTAGGTTTCGTCGATTCCATATGGGAATTTCAACTCTAGATGTGGTTCGAATTGGCGTTTTAAACAAGACTAGAAAGTTTGGGATGACAAGAGCAAACGAAGTCATGGATTCTCTCATGCAAAAGTATTCTAGAGGGTGAGAGAATTCCTTGAGAATATAGGGCTAGGAACTAATGGTTGAAGGAAAGTTTCAACACTAGCTCTGAGGATGTGGAATGGAGTCCAAATTAACATTCAATTTTTCTATTTATTCCTTATGTTTCAGAGATCAGTTCTACTCTTCTCCTGCCGACTATTCGTTGTCGCATGCATTCTAAAAGCGTTGTTGAATTCTAAAAGCATAATTCGTAATAGGAGTTTTTGCAACTAGCAGTAGAACAGCTACCACATGCATGGATGTAATGTTGATGCCGGATAATTTATGGTATTTAGATTCTTAATTGGAACCCTAACTTCTAATATTATACATTATTCTTATTATTACGAGGCAAGTTCATTGTCCTAGACCTCAAAATGTCGAAATTCAAAGGCCATCCTACGTAACTAATATTCAAAACTATGTTCCGTGACATTTCTTTCCCATGTGGGAGGGGGCACGATCAAGAGATTTAGAGGAGTTGTTCTGATTGTTTGTGCTAATTAGGTTATTCTTATTGTACAACGATTTCAAAAGTGAAGCCGTACATATTCATATTCTAATGACTTCATGTTTTGTCATGGCATATCAATGTCTTCCAATGAATAAAACTAGGGCCAAAGCATATGCGAATTTCGATATCCAGCTGGAACTTTCTTATAATAAGATTGTGACTTGTGAGAGGCAGTACCAACTGAAGTCTTGAGAATCCATATAAATATATATAAAAAATAAACAAATCACAAAAACCAACAAAAATTATATATAAAGAAGAATATATCAAAATATTCAAGAAATTGCTAAAAAGTTGTTGAAAAGGATCAAAATACAAAAAATTGAGAATTTAACAACGTATTTTTAATTGTTGAATGCCCTATCAGCAAGGAAAATTCAATTTTTTTAATTTTTTTTTAAAATTGAATGTTTAAGAACTCAATTATAACTTTTAAAGGTTTAATTGAAATTATTAAGGGTTTAATAGCAAATTTTTTTTTGATTTTTGAAGTTGATTTAGACTTTAATTGGAAGAAATTAAAGTCTAGGGGTTGAATTGTAATTTTAAAGGGTCAATTTGATCAAATCAAGATCTTAATTGCATTAATTTTGAAATTTAACGAGCAATTATGGACTTGATTAAAGAAATCTAAAATCAATGACCAAACCGAAAAAGATGTGTGAATGCAGGGGTTGAAATTGATCAAATCAGGGATTGAATTGAAAAAATTAAAAGTTTGTTAATCAATTGAGGGTTGAAATACATAGTTTAATAAGCAAGGACAAGGACTAAAATGAAACATGCGATCAACTTTGGGGCTGACAACTCAGTTTGGTAATAGTGAAATAGCATGAAATTAAAAGTTGAGAGGCAATCATGAGTACAATTAAAAGCAATTAGAAAAACATGGACTAAATTGAAGCTTTTCAAATCCAAAATTAAAAACCCTAGTTTTTAAGGTTTAATATAGACAACCCGCCACTCAGATTTAATAAAGGGAGTGAATGACGTGTCGTTCATTTACTGTTGGTCTTTTTTTGTTGTTGTAATTTTAGCTGATCGAGTAGGTACCTTCAAGTGGATGAATGTAGCGTTTTTGACCACCTATAAGGCTGTAACCATCACAATTCAACTAAAAAACATCTCCTCTACAAAGATTAACCTCTCTCATCAAACATTTACATCCCATTTCTTCAATAAACTCAATAACATCTTGTCCCTGATTAATTCCATCACTGTATTGACAGATTTGAAGCTGATTGAGTTGGCACCTTCAAGTGAATGAATGTGGAGCTACAGATCTCTAAATTGAGTAATGATAAATCTAAACAAAATGTATGCTTCTCCTTTACGAAGATGAGGTGGTTTTCGATGACGTTTAAATCAGAGTTGCTTTGAAGAAATCTAAAAAATGGTTAACTTAGTTATCCATAACTGTGATACCAATTTCACAAAACTATTAATCTTTTTCATGTGTTCACATTTCAAGCCTTTTAGTGGGTTCTTATAAAAAATTGATCACGTTTCTAGGTGGCGACTCTCTTATCTGACCAAAGACTATTCCAGATCATTACCCAAGAAATGTCATCGCAACACCGTGCCCTCACGAGGAGGGCACAAAAGAAGGTTTGCCTAATAGTCTAATTCTATCCATTAGCAACTTTTCACAATTGTAATTAGACTTCAAAGGTTTGGTTATAACACAACGATGAACTTTTAGTGTCTTTTTTCCTCTAAAGTTGTAACGTTCAGAAAGATGTTGTCTTATATATATATATATATATATATATATAAAGACATTTAAAATGTTAGTGGTTTTTTTTAATTATGCTATTTTTTCCTAGATTGATATTATTAATGAAAATAAACCGATAACAATATAGCAGCAGTGTAGCCCACATTACAGGAACAGAGAAACACAACAGCAATGGCAACAACAACACTCTAAACGACCTTGATTGTTTCCTTATTGTAAAGGAATTCTTGTATAATCTAACCTATAATATCAAGGTGCTTAATTAGTGTTTGTATCATAATGGTGAAAGCTGTACCGCTTCTCTTATATAATGGAATATCATACCGGCCCTAACATATTCAAGGTTAGGGTTACATTGTCTAATCTCTCTTTGTCTTTTTTTTTTTTTTTAACGTGGGTGGTTCGTCCAACTTGTGTACAACTCGACTAATCCCATGAGCCCTGGAGTTAACGACCATGTAAGTCTCGAGTGGCTCTGAGGTTTGTGATACTCGAACTAGTGATTTTTAGAGAATAAACCTAAAGCCTGACTAGTTAAGCTACATTCTTTTTTTTTATATGCATTAGTGTTTGATGTAACTGTGATATATATGCAATTTCCATTAAAATAATTGTGACATTTCTTAGAAATGCTGCTATATTCAATCTTGGTAAGGCAACAAACTTACCAATTAAAGTTTATAAACTTGCCACTCAAATTAATCAAATTAAGGCATCAAGCATGTGTAATAAAAGTAATTATTTAAAATTCTATTATATTTGTAATGATATTTCCCTTAAAATATCTTGCAAGTCTCAAAGAATCCCCCCTACAATCCAATTGTGATGAAACGAAGCGGATGAAAAAAACTGCCCTGTACAAACATGACATATCCAATTCTAAGACAATTAAAAAATTTCCAAATAAAAGATGCTGCTATAAATATGAACAAAGTTTAAAAAGTCAATTTAAAAGACTATTGTTATTTCAATTATGTTATTTTTCATGGGGATATCATTTAATAGCTTAAATTTTAGGTTGAGATATTTCTTTAAAAAGATAATAGATTTTCGATGACAAAAAACAAAATCACATGTTCAAATCCTAATATCTTAAATTCTCATCTCAACTAATTGTTTAAAATTTTAAATTAATATAGTTTTTTTTTTATTATAATATTAAAGTTTTGATGATCAATAAATCTTAAATTTAAATCCTATTATCTCGAATTCTTATCTAGTTATATTAAGTGAATATATTAAAAAATTAATATAAAATTATCTTAGAGATTTCTATTTATGTCGTTTAAATTTTGGATTGAACTTTTAGAAATAAATACTTAAAACATCCAATCTTAATAAAAGCTACACAATTACCAATTAAAGTTGATAGTGTTGTCACTAAAATTAATCAAATAAAGGCACCAAACAATAAAGATAATTAACTCTACTATAATTAAGGGGAAACCATGCTAATTCATTAGCAGTCTATCATATTACTAATTCCTAATTCCTCCAAAAACAACATATTTTACCAATTGAGACAATTCAAACATTTTTCAATTGGGTCCTCCTATTCATGCTTGTTGACTTTGTGTTATCATTTATTTTCAAAACCGCGTCATTTTGCTTTATAAAATATGCACATTGGACAGAAAGTATCGATAGAAATTGAGGTCGGGATCCCATTGATAAATATATGAAATCTTAGGGGTTTGATTGATAAAAATCTTTGTTTAGGGACTAAATTTACATCAAGGTTTATCCTTATTTTAATATGTCAATTGCTTACTTTTATTTTGACAAATAAATCTGCGCATGTACACATTAAACTCTTGTATGAAATTGATAAAGGGGATTCATGCTTGAACAAATGCTTTATATGTAAATGCATAAGCTACATCTTTGAGAATCAAATTACTGTTTTTAAAATGTTTTGTTAATTAAAAAATATAAATTAATATATTTTTTAAACACTTTCAATAATTTTGATATATTCATGTTAAATATAAAAAAATAATTTTTAATATATTTTTAATTAAGAAATACTCTTAAAAAACTAAACAACAATACATTTCTAAACATACACTTAAAAATTGAATATGACATCCATGCCGACATGCGTACATCCGTGACTGCATAAGCTGCCATCATTTTTTCAGGAGCACAAAATAGTAAATGGATCTAAACGCCCGGATCATGACCCATTTGTCTCCATCCCCGTGCATTTGTTTGCAAGTTTCCATTAAGTAGTTAAAAAAGGCATGGTTTAAAACCCGGCTAGGCCTGACAAGTTGATTTGAAGCTAGAATTAAATTGGATTAAAAAAAAATCTAATATAATTTGGTGGCCCGGTCAAAAACTCAATTGTAACCTGTTAATTTTTTTTTTTACTAAAATAACGTTATTTTGATTTTTTTTAAAAAAATTGATTCAGTCAAAATCCGAAAGTCAGGTCTTGGATCGGGTCGAGTCTAAAAACTATGCAAAAAAGTAATGGGAATATATTAATTTAATTTGTTTAGCTTAGCTTTTCTTGCTCTCTCATTCCGGAAAAATAAAAATAAAAAATTGATGATAATATAATAAAGAAACTCATATATCCTATAGGCTTTATAAAAGGCATAAAATTAATTTTTTAGTAGAAATATTACTTTTAGGATAAGAATAATATGAAAATATATCTTTACGAAATAATGTTTAAAAACTAAATTTATCGCGCATGTAAGGATCATCCTCTCCTTTTAGGCACAGCTTAGTCATACGAAATCTTCTTAATCACACACTTCGGCTTTTACTTGAAAAAGTAAGGACTGTTTAATTTAATTGATGATGTTTTTGAAAATGATCTTCATTGTAGTAATTTGTTTTTAATCAAGACATTGATGTCGTCCACGTGGAACTCCATCATATTGACGTGGACATTAGTATTAAGGGTCCCACTGCATCAAATCACAAACTAGCAACTGTTTTCAGTTGGAAATGTTCAGGAGATAAGGAAGCCAATCAGTACACGCGGGTTGTATTCTTTAATATTTATATCATATTTGTTATTTAAATATCTATAAATTATATATTGATATCTTCTTCCACTATTACTTTATTAATCATAAAAAATAAAATAATTAATATATATATATATGTTTAAAGTATGTATGTGTGTGTGTATATATATTACATAATAAATATTATATATCATATTGTATTAAAAATATAAATATTACAAAAATATATTAATATAATATAAATATATATTTTTGAATATGTTCATGTGAGTTTTGAGTCGGATTTAATGATATTTATACTGTACTTATTATTTATCAAAATTTTAAATTTTTTTATCTATTCAAATTAAGTAGAGCCGTTATTTATATAACTCGGATTAAATTCTCATCCCTACTATAAAATTGTATGAAGAAAAAAGAGAGTAAAAAGAGATGAGTGTTTTTTCTCCTTAAATCAAAGTTGGAAAGTCTATACACTTACGGAAGATAAGAAAGGGAAAGCACATGGAAGGATGTTGAAATTATACTGGGAAAAGGAACAAGATGAAGAGCTCTTTGGATTCTTGAAATGGAGAGACATACACATTGTTCTTCTAGCAGGCTACTACTTCATGGATTAATAGTGGACTGATTTGCCCACCATAAAATTCCAATCAAGATAAGGAGTAGATAATGAAGTGATGTCATTGTGGTGATGATCAAGCAGGAAAAACTAAAGGAGTCGGGCTCGGAGGATAAGCACCAAATATATATGTGGATTAATAAACTAAGGCAACTTGATCGATATGATTTTACTATTATTTTGATTTTTTTGTATCAAGAAAGTGAGTAGAAACATGTTAGAAAATTAGATGTGCTTTTGCAGTAGCAGTAGCGACAGCTGCAGGAGAAAACTCAGAAAAACCATTTGGATCGATACGCCTTAGAATTGGTGAGAGAGGCGAGGGCTGTTGAGACTGAAGATGATACATATATGCATGGTGGGGCTGCCAAAGGGCCATGCCCGGAGTTGCAAGCTTT